>LR994571.1:103728729-106163045 GCA_905187475.1 Syritta pipiens | reverse complement strand
TTTCAAAATTAGCCACAAAACACAATTCTTCTTGTCTCAGCACAACCCCATCCAAAAAAAACTTCCTTGCACAAACTTTCAATGCCAAAAGTCATCGTGAATGTTTAGCTGTCTTCCAAAAAAAAGGTCCAACTGGGAGGACAATCACAAAAATGCAATACACCAAACACAACAACAACGCCCCCTCATGTCCTTGTCCTTTTTCCAACTATAGACCTCATCTCATTCATCCGTGAGATATTTTTAGGCCAATTGGCTGAGTTTCTTTTTTCACTCTATTTCCAGCCCCAACTGAAGCCGAGAGAAGACGACACACTACCCCCGACCAACTGCCTCCGAAGCAATTGTCCGCCTTTACGATTATTTGCCTCCTGAATCCATGTACTTCCAACACCCCACCCGCTCTCCACCGCAAAGGTCACACGTGAAATAAAGAAGATGGATCTATCGATCCAAACACCCACACACTCGTGAAACTATGAACTAATTATCGATTTGTGTGTTCCAGAAACGAAAAAAAAAAAATTCGGTCAATTGGGTGTTTAGTTCCAGTTCCCCATTGGCACTGGCACCGCGATGGGGCGATACCTCAATCGAAGGGTTGTGCACTGGCTCCAGAATTATCTGACAATTTGCAGCAGTTGCGGATTCGTGGTGTTCACGTACTCCGCCGAGAAGGAGGCCTTTCGTACCGCTAAATGGCGACGAAAAGTCGGTCTTATCTTCGCGCTGGTGTACTTTCCGATTGGACTGCTTGTGATGTCGCTGTCGTTCTCTATGTGGCGCAACTGCCGGCTCATCATGATGGCTGTATCCAGTCTGAATGTGCACTTCAACCTCATGCACATGATCCTGCTGCAGCGCTACCGCACCGAGGAGATTCTGGCGCTGCTCAACGCGTTCCCCGGCATCCTCGAGCTGGTCCAGAGCATCAGCCACCGCAAAGTAGTCTTCAGCAGATTCTTCTTCGTGCGGTCTGTTGTGCAGTTCGTCCCCATGGTGTCGTTGCTGTTGCTGTGGCTGGTGACCGTGCGGCCGCCTTTACTTTTCTTCGTCGGCTTGCTCGTGCTGAAAGTGATCCCAGAAGCCCTGGTCGAGATTCTTCACCACTCCGTGTACATCGCCCTCTACATCGTGTCCAAAATGTACGAGAACCTGAACGGCGCGTTGGAGCGCCGTAGATTCGACAAAGCGGAGCGCATTTCCCGGGCCTACCTGGAGCTCTACCGACTCTCCGAGGAGCTGAACAACGTCCTGACGGGGTACTTTCTGCTGCACTTCCTCATGGACCTGGCCCTGCTGTCGGCGCTGCTCACCGTGCTGTCCATGAAGTGCGGTTCACCCATGCTGATGCTGTTCCTCGCCGCCTCGACTGTCAACAAGATGCGCTGGCTTATGACGGTCGCAGATGAAATCAGTGAGCGGTCCAAGTTCTTTTTCAAAGTGAGAGTCTTGTGTAGCCTCGTTCGTTTTCATCTTGTTGTTGCTTTCAGGTGGGAGTGTGCCTGCTGGAGTTTCATTTCGTGCAAGTGAATTTTCTCCTCT
This sequence comes from Syritta pipiens, assembly GCA_905187475.1. Classification (NCBI taxonomy): domain Eukaryota; kingdom Metazoa; phylum Arthropoda; class Insecta; order Diptera; family Syrphidae; genus Syritta; species Syritta pipiens. The sequence goes on along the minus strand of LR994571.1, from coordinate 106,161,500 downwards.
ACTGGGCGTACAGGATCGATAAGAAATTGTTTCTTAAAATGATTGCAGGCCTCATCCTGTACTGGGTCATGGGGAATCGATACATCAACGTCGTCCACCTTGTGCGTAGATGAATGAAATTATCGAAATGAATTCGTAAACTCTGTATATAGTGCTGATTGTTGTGAAACACAATAAAGAGGTAATGTTAGTGTGATTCCGTTTGTTATTGATTCGGAATTAATTTGGGTGGGGTTTAGTGGTTTAAGCGGAGGTTGTCAATTCGATTGAGGTCGGAAAATATTTATAAATAGATTTTTATTTAGTTTATGTGGACCAAAGTGGTAGTCTCTGAAAAACTGACCTGACAAACTGAGGTGTTTTAATTACGAAATTGATTGAAGGGTTTTTGTGTCCGTTTTTATTTGTCATCACAAAGCAAACAGCAAACATGAAAATCCATAAATTTACTAATGAAAAATTCGTGGACCCGAAATAAAATGATGGATTCAATTGTGTGGTGTAATTTTCGTTCGCGGTTTTATCATTTTAATTTTTTGGGTTTTTATTTTGAACTTATGAGAACTTAAAAACCTTAAACATAAAAAATAATACTAATTTTTACATAAGGGGATAAATGAACACAAAAAAAAAGAAGAATTCCAAAGAAACTATAATACCTTTCGTGGTTTAACTGGAATTGCTTGCAAATCATTAGTAGCTAAGCCTTTAGAAAACTGAAAGTACAAACAGTCCAACCATATCGTTTAGTGGAATAGACTGTTGCACAATTTAACTACTCACTGTTAACACTTTTTTTTTTGACCGATAAATACAAACAAAATTTTTTGTTGATAAAAAAATTCAGTTAAATATAGAAAAGACTTAATGATTAAAAACAGCAATTAATGAACAGCGCAGTGCTCAAATTTTATATTTTGAGTGATTTGAGTGATAAGGCAACTTTGGTGAAAACTAAATTCAAATTTAATGTTTTTGTTCAATCGTGCATGCAACTGTTAAGATTATGTGATCAAAATCAAAATGTTTCGAGAGTTTTTGACGAAAATGAGTTTCTTATTTTTATTACGTTTACACTATTCAATTCGATTTTAAATTGAGTTGTCAACTGAGTTGATAGTTGGCCACACATTACATCAATTGAATTGAAAGACTGCTTTTACTGTCAAAAATTTTATTATTTTTTTTTTGAAGTGGTATGACGCGACTCAAATTTTTGCAGAAATGAATGCAGAATGTTTTTTTGAGTAAAGTTACTCCACTTATTAAAAAAGAGGACACTTTTATGAGAGATGCAATATCGCATCATCTATCACGATTTCACAATGAATATCTACCGCGATTTGTTAAATTTGAGAGCTTGTCGATAACTTGCCCACACACGATTCAATTGAGTTGAAAGACTTGCCAGCCAACTTCGAAAAATCAAAATCTGTTGATTCTTCAACAACCAACTCGACAACCGTCAAATCGATCAATTGACAAAGCCACACATGGGTTGATTTCACTGTGATTTGACTGACACAGATGATTGAATTGAATCGTGTATGGGCTGCTTTATAGTTAAATGGATTTGGCTCTGAGCTGAAGCTTACACTAAATTCTATTTCCTGAATTCTAAAGTCCAATTTTAACTAAGCAATTTGTTGTTATAGTATCATCATGTTATGATTAAATATTTGATAATATGTAAAGCATCGTCTAACCAAGCTCGTATATTCGTAACTCACTATTTGGAGGCAAAGAATTTAATTTAGAAAAATTAATAGTTGATCCTATTTTTATTATGAGCAGAAAAAAATTAAAATTATAAACATCGGGAGTACAAATTAATTCAGTCCGTTTTTTATGTTCAAACAATTTTTTTTATCGAAAAAAACTTAAAAAATACACCACTCAAAGTATTGTTCGTCGGAAGTGACTACTTTTTCCATCTCTGTGGTAATTTTCGAATACCATCTCTATAAAATGAGTCCCCTCTGGCATCGATACAATCATTGAGCCATTCTTCGATTTGTTTGAAAGACCCGAACCGGTGACCCCCCAAAAGGGTTTTGCATCCGTCGAAAAGGCCAGTAGTCGGATGAAACAAGGTCTGGATAATACGGCGAGCAAGAGTAGAGTAGTAGAGACGAGAGTGAGTATGACCTCCCATTTCAGCGATCCCAGCTAGTTTTTGACCGTTACAGCCACAGGAGCATTATCGTGTTGCAAAATCACCCACCCATCACCTATCGTGTTGCAAAATCATGCCTTTCGGTCGTTTCTAGCCGTTTTTCACGCAATGCACGGCTCAAACGTATTAGTTGTAGTTGATAATGTTTCCCATCAATGGTTTCGCCTGGCTTTAGCAGTTTATGGTTCACCACACCCATCTGGTCCCACCATATGCAGAGCACCTTTATGCCGTGGATGAGCACCTTTGAACTTTGAATGTTTTTCTTTGGCTTCGATGTAGACGATGATGAAACGGGTTCACCAGGTTGTGCATAGTATTTTTTCTTCTTGGGGTTATGGTAGTGTATCTACTTTTCATCTCCAGTAACGATTCGGTGCAAAAATGTCTTTCAAGAAGCAGTTCCGAGGTTAAAAATCGCCTTTCGACATCTCTCGGTTTCAAACTCGTACGGCACCGAATTCCCTTGCTTTTGAATAAATCTAAATTTCTTTAACCAAATGGATATTGTTTGCTGAGTCAGTCTGAACGATTCTGCGTGTTCACTTTGCGTTTGGCACGGAACTTGATCTAGTAAAGCCTCCATTTCCTCATCTTCAAACTTTTTGGGCTGGCCAAGACGTTATTTGTCTTCCACGTTGAAATCACCACCTTTTGAAGCGTCGAAACCACTCTCTGCATAATTTATCGGTCGAAGCAGATTCACCATAAACTTCAATAAGCATTCGATGGGCTTCAGCAGCACTTTTCTTCCAATTAAAAAAGAAAATCAAAACTTCCCGCAAATGCTGTTTATTTAAGACAAATCCAGACATTTTCGAAGGGGCTAAAAGTAATGTTGTTGTCTAAAACAGACGCTGCTGCACACTTATTACTTCTGAAAATAATGTGTGCAACGTTGGAAGGCGGCTTTGGCTCAGGCACAGACCTTCCAAGGGTTAAATGCCTGTTAAGTAAGACAATAATGTGTGATAATGTAAAGGCCAAGGTATTTGGTTCCAAGATCAGCAATAACTTGCAGGTGGCGCAACCTTTTGAAGACGGAATAAATTTGTACCCCCAATATTTTAAAATTTATGGAATTTAAAAAAACAAAGTCCAAACAACAATTGGCTGCGAACACAAAAATCGGTTTTCAATATCTCCTGACCCTTCCGATATTAAAAATTCAGTGGTACGAAGTCGAGACGTCGATAGTTTTAATAGCAAACTATTTTTTTTATTCAGCGATACTAAGGAAAAAAGTCGGTCAAAAGTCTCAGTTATGATACATTCGAAAAATTGAAAAAAAAAAAAAAAACTTACTAGAAAACTGGAATCTTTTGTAACATTTTCTCCGAATTCGATAGCTGCCGCCACAGAACTGAACACTGAAATCAAAGCTTGTTTCCTTCAAATGTTGACGACTTAACTTTCCCTAATTGCCTAAGGAACTTACTCTCGTATCTTGTCCGCAAATGGCTTCCGACTACGTCAATCGATTTAAGGGCTAATGGTAAAGTTGATTTTTCCATCCCCCTTCCCGATCAGATTTTGTGAACGATGAAAATTCAAATCAAGTTCAAATTCTCCATTTCACTACATTCACAGACTACGTGGTAAACAGTCAATCGACAGTCGGTTTTTGTCTTAGCCAAGCACTTTGTCAGCCTCCGCCACATGCCATGAAACCCTCATCGCAACAAACACCACTTGACTTGTGTCACAATTTTCCTTCGCTTCAGGCGGTGGATACATAACCAAATCAAAAGACCAGCGCAGCACCAAAGGACCGCCACTTTTCGTTTGTTTTGCAATTTATGGCTTCAGCATCGAAAGCTGACCACAGAATTACCGAAACGAGGTTACCAACGGTCGGCACGATGAAGGAAATATTTGTTTCTCGAAGAGTTGGAACAGTGGTGCCAACAAGTTGATCTTGTGTCACGTGTTAAATGCTTGAAAAATAACTCTGAGAAAACATTTAGAAATTTCACCGGGAAGTTGGTCTCGGGCGACTTCTTTATTTCTGTCCAACTTTGCCAAACAACTACCGTGCAGTTGCGACTTAATTTACCACGTGTGCCACTGTGGCCTGATATCCTGTAGACTAGAGTCTAAATTAGCAAATTTACTCGGAGAAATACGTGTGGATCGGTAATAGCATGACAACCCCAACCTCAACGTCACTCGTTGACAGCAAAAGTGGCATCCTTACTCCATGGTCTACCGGGTTGATATTTAAGCTCACACACTTCATTAGAAGTCCCAAAATCACCCATAAACACCCTCGTTTGACTATGAAAATCCAATCTGCTCACCTCATCCTGAAAACCTCGCTCCGTTCACAAAAGTCAATTTCACACCCCAAACGAACGTGGGGTTCGATCGAGAAGCTCATTGAGACGAAAACTCATCAAATAAATGTAAACTATCAGTTAAACCCAATAAATTGCTAATCCAACGGCAATAAATCCGAACAACATGGGAGCACTTGCGAACTCTTGCTGAATTTTATATGTTCTTCGTCGTCCTTCGTATGTAGAGGAAAAGGAGGAGGAGTTTTGGAGAGAAAAAAAAAATGAAAATAGAAAAAAACCGAAGGATTCCAAACTGGGTCAGGTTTACAGATCCCTCGACTGATGCAATATAAATACGTTTCTTCTAGTTGACAAGTTTAAGTTTCGTGTAAGTTTTCGTTTTTATTTTTCTTTTAATAGAAAAAATAGGAAACACTCTTTCCCCGTTCGCAAAGTTGTTGTTTTTTTTTTTCTATCGGTTTTATTAAGGTCACTGTATTGGCATCGGTTGTGTTGGTTTCTGGTAAAAGTTCAAGATATGCGTTTAAATTATGAAAAAGATTGTTTATTGGAAAATATCATCAAATGGAAAAAATTGTGGACTTTTGAATGTACACCTTTTAAAATGAAGTAAGTCCTGTGGAGAGTGCAGGAAAAAATTCGGGGTCTATTTTTTATACAGCTCTCCAAAAAAATGCTTAAAGACCACTCTCCGGTTTCCATTTAGAAAGGAATTTGATATTTTCAGATTTATTCCTACGTTCAGTTAAGTTTTGATTAGGGTTTGATATTTTATGTAACACGCCGACAGAAAAGCATTTTTCTGTGAATCCAAGGCACTTTCTATTGAGATTAGTTCAGTTTATTTTCTGCGTATTTTAATAATTCACATATGAAGTCGCACAAATTACAGAGATTGATATTTTTTTTGTATTTTACTACAAAAGCATTATTTAATTTGTGGAGAAAAATTAGTGAAATTAGAATGTTGAAGTTTGAAGAAACATTTAATTGTTCTCTTTTTTGGGTTTGCGATAGGCAGAAATGTTTGAGCTTTAAAGTTGGCACTACTGTCATTGACATCTCTGTTAAATTTTACCTTAAAATACAATTAATGGATTTTGAAAAGATAAATTTTGAAATACAAAAAAAGTTATGTTTGAGATGCGAGTCCTTCTGTAAGTAACTAAAAGTAAATTTTTCGATTTTTTATAATGTCTGAGACTATTTGATAACGCAGCCCCCTTAAACTTTGTGTGCGGAATGAAATTTATGCTGAAAATGTTGCAGAAGGCTTTTAATGTTGGATCCGACTTTAGCCCATTCCTTAAGATAATTTTATGGAAGTTTTGAAATTCATAGCAAATTTCTACAAAAAGTACTTTTTTTTCTATTAAATTTTGTGACGAAAAATTGCTCTCTTTTTCTATTGGATCACCTTCACAGCAATCCATATTTTTCTGAAGATTTTGTCGCACCAAACAAATGAAAAGCGAACATCAACTGAAGTTTAAAATTCCATATCACACGTCCACGCGCCAATCTCCACAACGTACACGTCCCTCTTCACAGTCAATCGGACGAAATTTATTTATTTGGCCAGAATTTCAATTTCATCTTCCGCACCACCTCTCTCTCTCTCTCCATCCATCACAAAGGGGGGACGAATTGCCGTCGCTTTTGATTTACTTAATGCATATGGAGGTCCCTTTGAGAGGAGTCCCCAAACAATTTCAAGAGGAATTCCGAGTCGCTCTCGTCTCGTCGTGTTGTCTGAGTGAGCGGGTTCATAAGTGCGTTACGATGTTCCTCGTCCGTGCGCTCGTCGGTTATTTATGCCACTCACAGCGATATGGCTTCCCGATAATAAAACGCCACCTCCCTTTGCCGCCACCGACGACACTGGCAACGACACCCAACTTAGATCAATATTAAGTCGATTTCCCCATCGGATACATGGAAGCTGGAGGAAACCCCAGGCGTCCTATCACTTCTATGAGAGACCACCGGGCCGACGACATCGCATTACGACACCTAAATTGGTGTGGCCCACTAGAGCGCCCACCAAATATCGATTGTGTCTTCTTGCTTCATCATCTCTCGACCGTAAACCAACTGACCAGCGGACCGCTGACCGACAGACGAACTTTCTCCATTACGCAATGACCGCAGAACATTTGGCCCGGCCTCGGTCCTCTACAGGACTTTTTCAAGAACCATTCCGAGTTTGTAGTGTCCACTAAATGTATTGTCTTCATGTGAAAACCATGAAGCAATGACCGAAGAGGCCGGGCCAAGCGTACCCTCTCCTATCGCATGACACGTTGTGGGCTAAGCCTGGTGGCTTGCGCTGCTCCCACCGTGCCGGGGGCCTAAACTAACAATTTTATTCCGGGCGACACGTCGTCAATTGGCATACGTGCAATTACGGTCTCAGCATTTTCCCCCATGGAGCGTCGTCCTCGTTTTATGACAACCAACCGAAAGTATCCTTTTTTTTTGCTGCTTTCGATGTTCCGGTTCTTTTTTTTATGTGTGACACACAGAAGTGGGGTTGTAGTGCATCTGGAGATTAAGTATTGCTCGTATAACCTTCTCGAGCTCTCAGCATTGTAGTCCTCCTCCGACGAGTGGATGGGATAACGTCACGAATCATCGTAGTCCTTTCTTGTGCTCTGGCTGCGTATCCGGCAAAAAGCAGAGTATGTTGTGTTACATCCTTTCAACGATTTATTAGGTGAGCACTGAGCCAGTGTGGTGTGTAAGAGAAATGCATTTATTGGTTATAACCTATTTACTAGTACGAGTTGCTCGTAAATGTTTTATTGAATCGAGAGAAGGCCGGGAGTTATTCACGGATTTTGAGTGCAGGGTGAAAGATGACAGGGCGGTTGGCAAATATGAAAATCGTACTGCGAGGATAATAAAAACAGATGCAGTGTTTGGAGTCTCATCTCTCGGCTTTATGAGGTTATATGATCGAGTTGAGTTATTGTGTGGGATGTACTTAACACGACTGATACTGGGCTCGATTCGGAAGGAAGCTGTTAGTAAGTTTGTCTCATTTGACCAGATAAGAGGTATGGTTTATTGTGTCCGTTTAAATCGTTGCAAATTAAATTTTTACTGCTTACGCAGGTGGTGCCAGGATCTGAAGCTGCACGAGTGAATAATGTCTTCAAAATTTGCAGCATTATTGGGGATGTGAATAAAAACATTCTATAACTCGGTCGATGATGGAAAAGGACTTAACAAGCACAATAAATTGTCAACTTAATTTGAAACCATTAAATCGACCTTACCGAGTCCAGGATACTTGAACAATATTGAAACTTTTTGGCAATCAGTGTAGACCTAGTGGCCCTTTTTCCAAAATTCACTTCGTAATTGAAATGCAAGATAAATTTAAAGATACAAGTTTGTTGGTACTTGAGTTGTAAAACTTTTTTTCTTAGAATGAACAAAACCTTTCTGCGCAATCTGAATAATTTAAGCAGTCATAACTACAGAAACTTCTAATAACTGCAACGCACTTGCTTAGCTCGGTAGCAACTTGTTGGCTACTAAAACTTGATTCATAGACTGTTAATTCGAGTATTGTTCTTGGTCAGGAAAAATTGGCATTTGAATCTATTTAAAAAATAAAAAAAAAATTAGGTGTACAGTGAGCACTAAAAGTCTTGATACCCTATCATGCTCTCACTTTAAAATAAATAGTCAGCGTAACAGCCCATACAGGTCCAGAGCCTAGCTTCTTCGCACCTCCACTGTGTTGTGCGCGAAACATTTTTTGATATATTTTGTTCTCACTTTAGATAATCAAATTATTTGAATACAACTTTTTCATAAAAATAATTTGCATTACAAAATAGTTGATTATTTGTTTTTTCGTAAAAATTACTTTACTTTACAAAATATAAAAATATAAATATAGCGCAGTCTTAAAAATGAACCCAGTCAAAGTGCTGATACTTTAAAAAAAATATGAAGAAAATTTTAGGTTTGCAGAAATAAAACAAACATTTTCACTAGATTTAAAAGAGTACAATTAAAAGAATAATTTTGTATACAAATGTTTATGGGAAAACATTTCATTAATATACAGTGCCTCGAAAAAGTATTCGTAATTTTATTATTTCGCCTCACAAATGTAATACACATATTCATTTTAGGTGAGGAATTTTTGTTTTCATTTTTTTCCTTGTCTTTTTCTTCTTAAGAAATAGTAAAGATAGTAGATGTAACGTCGTCAGGCTGGTTTCCTCCAATCCGCTAGAGAAGGTGAAATACTAAAATTGCGAATACTTTTGCGAGGCACTGTATGTACATTCCTAGTTATTAAACAAGCCAGGGTATTAAAACTTTTGCTGTGCACTATATTATATATTTTAAAATGATGTTAATGTCTAATTTGGATTTCGTGTAGGCATTGACGTTATTGATCTTTACTGCCCAAACGAACATAAAATCACCGCACTATAACACAGTGATTGAATTTCACAATTTTCACTCATACCACGATAGTACCACCGAATAAAATGTGTAAATGTCACTTAATTGAGTCGTCAAGTGGTTGCAGATATCCATAAATGATTGATCCTATTTTATATTCCTTTCACCGTGTCTGTTCCGACAAAACTTTCAATTTACTTATTTCCTCTAGCATGAAGCACACGAAACATTTGCTACGGTAGGAGGTTTAGCCCAAACGATAAACCACACCGATTGCCAAAGGACAGTTTTCAGTTTTACGGCCTTCAACGATAATCAATTCTGTGTGAGGCCAAAGGTGATTGACTCTGAAATTGAAATGTGACATTGGTTTGTCAAAGCCCGTGTCTAATCTCAGCCCTCCTTGAAGCCCTTGCAGTAGCTTCACCTAAATCCGGGTCAAGAACCTGTGAACGTGTCACGATCGAAAGACTTAGTCACACTTTGAGCCTTGAAGCAAATTGATTTGCAGACCATGCCATCTAATAAAACTCAACCGTCAGAGAAGTACACTGCCGCTGGCCAACCCACTGAACCGGCCAACCTTCTGTAGAAACCTGCGACAACGTCCAAATGCGTTGCGATAATCCGAACTTGGTGTGGTGGAATCTCCCGGCACATGGCTGGTTGTCTGAATCGGGATAAACTAACTACCCTAACTGATTGATCGAGCTCAATGTCTGCACACCGAATTCATTTAGAGCCGCCGCAGAGCTCCCTCTCAGAACAAAAGGCCAAGTCACGTCTACAAGCACTTAGCAGCCGACTCAGTAAATTACCGCTGTCTACTTCTCCACTAGTTTATCCGTGCCCGACATTCTTTATCATCGCTGCCACATAAAAAAATCATAACAACTCCACAGAACATCTCAAGGACACGCGGTCATAAAAAGATCCAGCGAACTATGAACGGACAACGAAGAACCTTCTCGCACCATAAAAAACGAATCCTAGCCATAAACCAATTGGCGCAGTTGGGGATACTTGCAACCGCCCTGAAATTAATTGCCTGTGATTCCCCCGACGATGCAACTCCTTTAGGCCGTGTATCACACCGCCAGGATAACTCGTAACCCGAAACCGGGAATCACGAATTGTCGGCTACTTACGGCTGCCTCCTGCGGGCCTGGATTGCTCGAGCACAATTAATAAAATTTTAATTGAACGCTAACCTGCCTCCGAACCCGTAGATGTTGCTGTCGGGACTAAATCAACCAGAAGTTGCAGTCCTGTGCAACAAAATAACATGCAGTAACACACGCCGAACAGAGCCACACAAAAAGTGGCTCTGCACCTAACAACAAACCGCCACCGAATAGATACGACGGACTGAAATGCAATTAACTTGCTGCCGACTTCACTTTGATGCGCCCGCCGCCAAAGGAGCGCCAAGCTGCCAAGACGGATGGCGGCGCGTCCTAATTGCCCGCGATCGCTTTTAACCAGACCGAGATTCTCAGGATAAGGTTTCTAAAAAACATATTTTATTTATGTTTTGCTTTGTTTTCCCACCGCTCCCCGGTAATTGGCTGTTATCTCGATTCAGTGCAGTGTTTTACTCGTGCTCGATGGCAGTTCACAAAGATGCTCGTTGGGCTGGATTCGTCGTCTGCGAACAATTGTCCTGGGGATTAATTCATTGCGCCTGGGTGGATTGGGTGATTTAAAGATTTCACGTCAGGATAATTAGTCTTCAAACCACAATCACAAAAGAGAGCAAGAAATAAGAGAGAGAGAGAGAGAGAGAGAAAAAATAACAACGTCGAGGAAACCAAAAAGACCTGAAACCAAGTCAAACAATCCACTGGAGAGTCAACAAAATGCTCTGTATACCCCTCGTGAGCCCAAGGGAACGCAGAAGGCAATAAAAAGTAGAGCATCTGAAGCACAGGACGATGACGAAGACGGCGGCGCACAGTGGAAGGGGAGCATGGAAAATGTGACTGAAAAAAAAAAGGATTTGATTCGTGGATGCCTTATTTTCTGTTGTAAAATATTAAACACAGTTATTGTCATCAACATTGAGGTGGTACAAAAACGTTTTATTTAATCGACGATGACAAATATAGACATTCTTCAAATCGGAACTTTCCAATTAAAATGAAAAGCGAAAATCTTTTTTGAGGCATGCATATTTGAGTTCAAGTTCATAATTTCTTTGAAAAAATTTAACAAAAACAAACAAAAAACTTTATTTTTATGTTTGAAAGAGCAGATTTGTGAACCAAGACCAATTGTCTTCTACGTTTATGGCATTCAAAAAGTCATTGAAGTGAGTCTTTATTTTTTTGTAATTTGGTACAACTTTGAAAAATTTGTCAACTGTTTAGAATTAATTCACAACTTTACGTTCTTTTAGTTCACAACTTTTTATTTCCCATTTATGAATTCAACCATGCGGACATAAACCAGCACCTTCGCAAGTGGACCATGACAAGACAATCAGCTCTGAAGAAGTCATGAGGGTACGAAACAAATTCATGAGTCTGAAGCTCAATCCTTAACGAGCCAAAGAAGCTCTAGAATTAAACACAGCTTGACTTGAGAGTGCTATGTGAAGCACTTACATAACATGGAGCATGTGACTACCACCTAAACAAAATATATTTCTTCAGCACTGGAATTTGCATACACTGTGACCAGGCCAAGAAAACTCCGAAATACCTTTTAACTGACTGCAAAAGTCTAGACCAAGTCGCATTTAAAGCAATCAAGAAATTAAATACGACAGGGGTTGACTTCGAGAACTTCCCATTTAGGGGCATTGTTAAATTCATCAAAGCAGCGTTTAAAACCTAAACAAAAGAAAGGTTGTAATACAGTCGACTCCCTCAAAGTCGAATTTCCCCTTTTTTTTTTAATATCTATCCCACTTTTGTTAATTTTTGTCTTTGTGACAATGATTAACTTGTAGTACAGTTACCATATTGGTAAAGGTAAAATACAAGAGAGGACCAATGTCTTTTAGTGTTATTGGTATTACTTTATGTAGCACAGGTGGGTTTTCATCCTCAGGCGTTGGGGGTTTTGTTCATTCCGAGCGCCCCTTTTATTGAGCTCTTTCCTCTAACTCGAATTTTTTCGCCATATTTCGGGATTCTCCTTCCCAATTTTCCATACAAAAATCTTCCTCAAGTCGAACTCCCTGTAACTCGAGCTAATTTTTGATGTCCCGTGAAAATTCGACTTAGAGGGATACGACTGTAGTTCTTTTAGGTCGCAGTATTAGTGGATCAATGACACTCCACAAAAATTTGGAGCTAAAATCTTCAATTCTATTCAATACATTCTTTTAACTTAATTTAAAAATTAAAATTTTAATAAAAATTTGAAGCGGCTTAAACACTGTTTGAATGCATGTCATGCACGACCATGTGTATTACTAAGAAAATAGATTGGGTTGAAGTAAAATCATATTCTTTAATCAGACCTTGAACTGCTTTGAAATAAGACTTTGAATAAGATTAATGCTTGATTCCGAGCACAGGCTCCACTTGATCTAAATATTCTTTTGCATGTGCAGAATGTGATTTGTACCATTTGAATGCGTACTTAGACATTGAGCTTCTAGCTAAGCTTTTTGTCGGAAAGAATATAAAACAATTATAGAAAATAAACGCCCTCTCATTATGACATGGATGTAGAAATGAATGATTGAAAACTCATGCGTTTCTTAATTTATTGTTTAACCATATTTTTATACGAAAAAACACGTAGGTTGTTCTCAGTCTTTCCAAGAATACACTTAGCAAATTGTAATCAATGCATTTCGATCTCCATTTTCGAATGAAATTTAACAAGAACCAGTCAGTTTGGGTAAGTTACTCCAGCCAAACCAAACAAAACAGGAAACAATGATGCGATGGGAAGACTTAGGTAAATAATAGCTACTCCGAATAAAATGTTTGTGTACGGAAATTGTAAAAGTGCTAGTTTGAGAGCTGAATAGATTTTCAATTTGAATTTCAATTTTGGTTTGCATAATCGAATATTTAATATAGTTTTTGTAGTTTTTTTTTTTTTCAACTCAAATGTGAAGAGGAAAAACATCGCCCTTCTTGACAATCGAAGAACGAATTTTACGTTCAACTACGTAAAATTTTGTCGGTTAGACTTTGAAGACTAGAAACGATATTTTAAGTGGGTCTGTATGAATAAATTTGTCTTCAGCAGTTAAAAAACCTCAGTACTTTCAGTGAAAATAAAACTTGAGGCCAAAACCTTAAAACTATAACTGAGCTTAACGACCTTTTACGGTTTTTATCGCAAAAATATTACGACGCCCTTCATATTCCGTTCTGTTTGGGATTTTAATAAAACTCGCGATTTGAATTAAATGCGCTTCTTCGGTCTTTTAAGGAATTCTTTGACAAATAAATTTTATCGTTGAGGGATGCTATTTCGCGAACAATATCTCTGATTCATTGTATTTAACCCTTTCATGACGGAATTAATTTCGTATGAAACGGTAACGAATTGTCAGTCGTTGGCTGGAGGTGGGGCCGTGAAAAATGTTTGTGGTGTTTTTTCCCCGAGCCGGACTCGAACCCAGGTACTCTCGCTTAACAGTCCGATGCACTAACGATTAAACCACGGGTCCCACTAACAATCGCTAGCAACACTTACAAAAAAGTATTTGCCATTAACAATGAACCAAGCAATATATCAAGCTATTTTTACAAAAATAACCTCCCTTAGAGAAAAATCAAAATTACGGGAAGAAGCTCAAATAGGCAATGTTGCTCATAGGAAACGTTGGGCATTAAAGGTTTAAGTAAAATCTTGAATGTGGTTTAAAAGTAAGGCTAAGAAAACTAACTAAAGCCATATTATCCCAGAGTATTAAAATTAAAAGATTATAATTTTTTTTTGTCAATACTTCAGATCATCTGTAGATATGTAGCAGGTCCGCTTCTTAAATGAGGCGTTGAGAGAATATGATTTAATTACGTCTAACCCGTTCATGTCGTTTGTGTTGTACACATGAATTTCATTTGTTTAAAACTCAAAAAATATTGGGGCCATTGCAGTAAAAGTGTCTTAAATTCATGCTAAAACCCAATTTCGGTCCATTAAATTCTGCATCAGACGTCTGGGGCAGTGAAAATGCTCGGGAAACTTTATTACGTTTTTGGTGAAGTGCAAAAAAAAATCTTTTTCCCGGAGTGCGGTCATGAAAAGCTTCCTAAAAAAAATAATAAAAAAAACTCGCCTTTAATCTTCAGTGATTGCATTTAAATTAGACTTTTTGTCCTCATTTTTTTTAACCAACATTCTTTTTAGTGTTTAGAGTTTTAGTGTCTATAAAAAGCAAAGCAAGATGTTATGGCATCGATCTTAAGAAAAATAATAATTCGGCTGTGACTAGAAAGCATGGCTTTTATACAACAGCAAATAATTGATGAAGAATTTGCTATTGGCTAACAGATGTTTTTGTTCTAGGTTTCGTTCTTATCCATACCTTTGACATGGCTGAATTATTTATCCACCTTAATCATCTTTGCCAAAGTGGTTGTCATAGTTTTAAAAAGTCGTCACAGTCCTGCCTGACAGAATTAGATCAGCAGAAACCACATCAAAAATCGTGTGTGCACTCATGCGATTCAAAACAGAAGTAAGCTGTTCACCCACAAATCGAGTATTTCCCATCACTAGTCAAAAACTTTACAAGCCTTCCGCCAAAAAGGCTTGATAAATTTTTAATCGAAAAACTCCAAATTTGACCACTGTGCAATCTACAAAAATGTTAACGTCGACGGACGACTATCACCAAAGGCACAGTGAATATTTTCCTCTGAGTGATGCGAATCCGGCAGAACCACTGCGCGGTGGTATGCAAAAGGACAAACGGAATTACAAGCAGAGAAGAAAAAAAAAAAGGACACTGAGTACTGTAGCAACTGCAACAATTGCCGGTCGGTCTGCTGTTACTGTGAAAAGGAAGGAAAATGTTTATTTCAGTTTTTGGTGCAGAAAGGTAGCAGCACTGTCGTCGGTAGTCAGTAGTCGGTTGTCGGTCGTCTGTCGTCTGTACATGCCAGTGAAGACGTTGCTCCTGTGGAGAGGAGAAAAATTTGCAATTCTTTTACAACTCATGCATCCTGTGTGGAAGCATCCAAACGACTCTAATGAAATGTGTTCTAGTAAGCGCACAGGAAGCTGGGCAGAATGAGGAACAAAAAAGCGAACAGAAAACATAAAACTATGTCAACGCGCTTTTGTGTCATTTCTGTGAAATCTCAATTCTCCTTTTTGTCCGCGCACTTCGAGCGTAATCCACAATTACACCGCCACCACCGACGACGTCCATACCGCCAACAGTGGGTGGGGTCGGCGCAGAGGGAAACTCAGTTGTAGGAGGCAAGCGCTACTTAAAAGGCTAGAGATGGATGATATGCTTTGTGTAAACGGCAGTGTTGACTATGCTCTGTCGTAGTTGTCTTTTTTTTTCTTTGGAAAGGAGTGCTATAATCTGAGTACTTATATGTGTGCGTTGAGGGTAATTGGAGGTGTGAAGCTCTATGGTGTAGAATGCGAGGAGATAATTAGCGAAAAGTCAGAGCCAGTATTTTTTGAGATATCTACAAAAACGAATGCAAAAATATACAAACTTATGATAGGTGTTGGTTAAGTTTCCAAGCTTCGCTTTATAAGCCTTAGTTCACAGAAGAACCTACGTCATGCGGGTGATGCGAACATACATACATAGGGTGGTGTAACCGCACGTTAAGGGCCAGAGCCTAGCTTTTTCTTTAGTAGGTGGTTGGTTTGAATTACCTGCAAAAAAAAAAACGAAAATATGAAAATTAGAGATTGCATGTACTATTTTAAAAAAAGCATTTAAAAAAAGGTATAACATGAATTGTTCTACGAAGTTAAATAAATAAAATTTTTGGAATCAACAGTTCTTAGGGGTTCACAGTTCTTGGTTCAATCCTGTTTGCCGATTCTTTTTTTGTTTTCCTCCTCCCTCTGTTTTTATTATCCGCATAACTTCGGAACGTCAGTTTTTTTGCGAGCTTCATCAACTATTTACCAAATGCTTTAAGGCAAGTAAAAAATAATACCAGTTTCAAATTTAATCAAGAAATGCATGAATTTTTTAAAGTTCCTCGATTGGAAAAAAGTCAATGGAGCCTATTTCGATGTATCTCTAATCCAATGTAGGCTAATTCCTCATACTCTTATTACCTGTTCTTTTTTTTTTTTTTTTTAAATATTAGGTTGTCAAATATCTCCCTTCCGCCTTTTTGTCTTTTGAATTTTCCGGCTATGTACAAAGCCCTACAGGCACAAAAAAGCTACAAAAAAGTGACATAGATTGACGGCGTCATTATGATTTGAAAAAAAAAAAAAAAAAAGAATTAAAATGACGTGCCTAAAGGACATCAATTTAAGGAACTTCTCCAGTCGTTGTCGTCCAACAATGCTCATTTCTAAAGCCTTATTTTTAAATCGGACGAATGAAAGTACAGTCGAATTCCTCTAAGTCGAATTTTCACAGGACATCAAAATTAGTTCGAGTTAGAGGCAGTTTTCGAAAAAATCGAGTAAGAGGGATTAATTTTTTTTTGTTCACGTTGAATGCCATAGGGGTCACCAGTTACCGGCACTAAGCTTGTTCGTAAATGTCGTATCATTCAATGTATTAAAAAGCCTTTATTTGGGACTGTAATGTTTACAATTGAAATCTCACTGGTAGACGTCTGCATGTTACTCTTTCTAATGTAAATTTCCACTACACGCCCTAAATGAAGCAGAAATTCATCTCAAATACCTAACTGTTTTCAGATTAAAAGCAAATTGTTTGGAGCCTAATCAACAATATATTGAATAAGCAGCGCAGTTTCTCATTTAGAGGCGCATGGTTGTGTGCGTCATGTGCGAGCAGATCCTCATTTTTGCAGAGGCGCACGGTTGTGTGCGTCATGTGGCCCTAGACAACGACCGTTTTCGCTTACGATGTTCGCTGTGTAGGATGAACACATCCTCATTTTTGCTGTGAACATCGTCTTCTCTCTGTTTCTTGCATAGGTAAACAATCATAAGGGCAACCACATGCGCTTTCTCCTCCGACGTGTTTGCACTAGTAGAATCAATACCAAATAATTGTTCGCGAAATATGTTCGTCATCTAGGGCCACCTTGAAAGAGTCAGAGGATGTGCGTGTGCGTACTTGATAAAGTTGCGAGATGACATTTTTTTATCTATTTTTCAGCTAAAGAAAAAAAAATTTACTTAAAGGAATTAAAAATAGACCAAAGATCGGAAGAATGTATTCGAGTTAGAGGTATTTTCGACTTACAGGGAGTTCGACCAAGAGGACGTTCGACTTAGAGGACGTTCGACTTAGAGGACGTTCGACTTTATCAATGCCAATGAATTACGAAAAGCAGTAATCGTGTACTGAAATTGTAAAATTGTAACTCGATATTTTCTTATTTTTCTTATTTATTTGTAAATGATTTTTAGGGTTTCGTTATACAGAAATAACGAAAATCATTTCGCTGTCCGTTTGCCTGCCTCTTAGAGAAATGATTTTGAATTTTTTAGAGCTCCCTGAATTTGTAGTGAAAAGTGAATAAATACATCGGGTCTGTAGAGATTTTTAATCGTTCACTGACTTAGGAACCTCTCCAGTATCTTAAGCAAAAGGCAACTGTTTCTTTTCTTAAAACACCTCCCGTGAATGAATTTCAATCTGGTTCACCTTAAGCAGAGAGCATCTGCCCTCGGCACACTTTCCCATTAAGCCAGTAAATCAGATCCAGCCAGAGTACACTCGCCACATCACGGCAACATTCCCCACCCAACAATGGCTCATCCGCGGCCATCTAATGCCCAGAAGTCTGCATGATGAAGATGCTTTCCTCTCCACCACGGTGTGCTATTTGCCTGTGAATCTGTGCACTACATCTCTCCTCTTACATTGTGGCAGTCCAAATGAGGTTGATCGCCATCCGTCCGCGTCACTCACAAGCTTCCCTCCATCATCGTCGTCTCTCTGCACGAGGAGATGTGCCCTCAAGACACAAATTTTTACGATGACGACGATGTCGACGTCGACGTCAAGAGTTTGGAAGGGGGGGAGGCAGGGAATCACTCGATTTTTCCGCCTTGGCCATTAAAAAACACCTCGCAGCGGTGTGGTACATTTTATTTTCGCCTATTTCGTGGTTGCCAATACCATCGGGCCAATTCAGCGAGAAGAGAGAAGTGAGAAGCGAGAAGCGAGCAACGAAAAGCGAGGAGGCGTTAACTTCATTCAAGCAACATTCTTGGGCGGCATAGCGTCGTTGGTCTTCTTGGAAATTGTGGCCGTTTCCGAGGAATTTAATATCCATGACCCTGCACTTAGGACGAAGAAAAACTGGAGTCACTTCAAAGAAAGAAAATTCCTTTCATTCAACAAAAGATACAAAGATACAAAGATACAGGTCGGGATTAGGGAATCGAGGACTCCCGGAATCCCGGACTCCGAAATCTTGCCAGTTAGTTGTAACTCTTTTGCAGATAATGCCATGAGTGTGCGGGACAGAATGAAACTATCTGCGGAATGTTAATGTCAAATGACTTGTTGCGAGTATGCGAGCAATGCGTGCGAGTGAGTGTGTATGTGTGTGTTATGCTTAATAGATTGCGACAGGATAAAGGGGCTCATTCCTCGCATCCCACAGCCCGGCCTCGGCAGGCGAGATAAAAGACTTTGTCAAAGACGACAGCGGCTTTGCCTTGTACTCCTCGTAATGTGCCCGCTGCAGTGGAATGCCGGGCAAAAATGTACGTCGTTCGAAGATTAGGAGCGCCCGAGAAGGAGGTGCACACAGGAATCCTGTGCGACGATCCTGCCAGCAAGCGTCGGTATTTGTTTTCGCTGCAGAGCGCTGCGAGCGGCGGAAGGTGAGGATAATCAAGTTGTCGCTTTGCTACAATCGACATGGCATTCCTCCGGCAGCACTCACAAACAGACGCACGCACCGGGGGAAGGAACTCCTTTACATCGAATTAACAATGATGGCTAAATCGGTTCATCGGTCTTCTTTATCGTTACGTTTGTAGGTGACGTGGATAATGATGATGTGCCCGCTACCGCCACCACACGTACGTATGCAAAGACATCTTCTCGGGGGATGATTGCATTTTAATAGCCCAGCACGATGTAATGGATTCACGTTTGACGCTGAACGATTGCGATAATGATTTCTTTTGTCGGCGACGGACTGCACCACGGAGCCGGCGATGTTGTCTCCTGGACGAGATGATGCATTGTCGGGGCTAAAGGGGGAAAATTAATTACATTTCCTCTTTTTGTGTTTGGTTTGTTCTCGTACCGTCTCGTTCCCATTCTCATTGCCGTGCGCAACATTTAGAATAACACACAGACAGGTGCAAGGCGGGACGGATGTGGGAGGAAAGTTTATTTCAATTTGTGGTACCGCGTGCCTCTTCCACTCGTCATGCAAACCCCCAACACACGGCGGTCTTGAAAGTGCGCTCGAACGTGGGTTTTTGAGCAGAACGTTTAAAATTCCCTCTGATAAGAGTTTTAATTAAAACTCAACACCAGAGCACCAGCCCTCCCCAGACAGGACACAGGCCTCACGAAATACCGGTAACCGGTTACAAATGATTTGAAATATGTATCTTGGCCAGTTGGTGGCCGAGGCGATTGTTTATTGTTGAGCTTTAGACGGGCGGGCAACGGGCGTGAGAGCAAGAGATGAGAATGGAAGTGGTTTACAATTTTGGAATAGTGTTGCTCGACAGAATTTAAACCCTCCGCACACGCAAATAGAAAAGTTTGCCTGAAATTTATGTGCGAAACTCGAGAATGCCGCTCGGCGAACGGATATTTGAACCGATTCTGCTTTGTTTAAATTCGAGATATTTTGTTTCTGCACTGGAAAGTAGCCACAAAAATTTGTTTTAAATTTAACGCACACACTGTTTGCCCTTATCGTGTTACAACTAAATTTTTTTTTGCAAATTCAAGCGTTGCTCGAAGTGAATTCCAAAAATGCAATTTCGCAGAAAATTTAATGGAACGAACTATCAGCTCTTTGTAAATAGATTGTAGTAGCCATCGCAACAGCGACGAACTAGGGGAGGTGGAGCGGAAATGGTCCTCAAGTTGATTACTTAGAAACGTTAAATTCAAAAGTTTTTGGTAACAAAGGTTGAAATTCAACTTTAGGTTGAAACGAGACATTACGTATTTTGGGACACAAAGGCGAAGTCCATTTTAATTATTCTGTCTACGCTCTGGCGCTTCGTGGGCTGTTACGCCACTTATGATGATGATTTCAATGATTCTGTCACCAGATTTACTGCACCAACCCTATTCGAATTAGCAATTAATTAACAACATCGAAATAAATAAATTTGCTTTTAGAGTCTCGATTAAGGACCAAAACGTCGTTTATCACATCGCAAGCACAGTGTTTTTTATTAATTTTCTTAGATAAAATTCACATTCACTCATTGATCACAATTTCACTTCAAGAAATCAACCATTCTGCACCGGTTAAAAGACATGTTCATTTAATTGTCAGCTAATTTTCATCTTAACTCTTAACTCCTTACAACAGCCACCATAATCATTAATTGAAAACCGGTTGTTACTTTAACATTATTTAATTTTTTTATTATTTTCATTATTGACAAACCACAGTCTAGCAGTGACTCTGTTAACCGCTGCTGGACAAATTTAGTTAATTACTGAGGTAATAAAATGGATTCGAATATTTATGTTGATGCATTTTAATCGAAAAACGTTTACTGTGTAATTTGTGTAATGAAAGTCATTATTATTTAAAGTAGTACATACATATTTAAATAATGAGAAACAGTCATTAAAGCTAGGCTCCAATAAAACTAGACAACAATGAAAAATACTCCAACATACTGAATACTGTTTCTCGTAATACTCAACTTGTAGATAACGGTCAATATAATGTTTGCTCAGATCAGGCAATGTAACACAAAGACACACACATTTACCATCTTACGAAGTCTTATAAACAACTTTTTAAGTGCGATGGAGAAAGACAAACCTGGTTTAAATTTTTTGAAGCAAAAGTTTCAATCAATGTGACAAATATTAAAAAGGATATTTTAGTGCGTCCAAAAATTAGAAAATCTAAACAAGATCCAGCTTTTACACGAACTCTAGATTCATTTGAAAAAAAGTGTCTAGTGTTACTGTTACACTATAACATTACCATGATTTGACAGAGAATACTATTCAACAATTTTCACATCAGCTACAATAAATTGTGTGTTTGCACAAAAACAATTTCAACATAAGCAATAAAGAAAATCTAGGTCTTAGGCTCATCAAATATTCGCCGAAATTTGGAGAGGGAAGATAACGCTGCGAATATGAATCAAATGGACCAGAAGATCCACGAATAATTCGATGGACTTCATTTTAATTTTAAGTTCATTTGAATTTATAAATTTGAAGATCAATGTGGACTAAGGGATAGACTTGAATGCATACGATTGGAGCCATTTCTGTGCGAATATTCACGCTAAACTCTAGGAAATATGGAGGGAGGAAAAGGCGTATTTCTTACGAAAACTGGTAAGAATCGTATATGACATTTTTACGCCAATGTAATTTGTATTTAAAAAATAAAATTAAAAAGAATGAAAAATGGATGAAAAGGCAATCTAATTTTCTTTGAAATATTGAAAACAAAAGTTGTCGAAATATGTTTCTATTTCAAAACTTATTGTTTATAGAGAGTGATTTTTTAGGTATTATCTTTTTGTTGGTCGAAGATCCACTTTTTTACCAAAAAATTGTGTTCAGCGACGAAGCTCATTTTTAGCTCAATGGGTACGTAAATAAGCAGAATTGTCGATTTTGGAGTGAATATCAGCCAGAAGCATTGCAAGAGCTACCAATGCATCCAGAAAAAGTCACAGTTTGGTGCAGTTTATGGGCTGGTGGCATCATTGGACCGTACTTCTTCAAAGATGATGCGAATCGTAACGTAACTGTGAATGGTGAGCGCTACCGTGAGATGATATCCAACTTTTTTTTGCCCAAAATCCAAGAGCTTGACTTGCATGACATGTGGTTTCAACAAGACGGTGCCACATGCCACACAGAACGCGCAACAATGGACTTATTGAGAGGCGAGTTCGGTGAACATTTTATTTCACGTTCGGGACCGGTCATTGGCCGCCTAGATCGTGCGATTTAACGCCTTTAGACTATTTTTTGTGTGGCTATGTTAAAGCTCATGTCTATACAGACAAGCCCGCTTCAATTGAAGCATTGGAAGACAACATTGAAGCATTTATTTGTGAGATACAAACATTAAATTATATGGACCGTACTATCGATTCAAATAAAGATTTCATGAATTTTTCTGAATTGTATGTGTTTTTTTTTAAACTTTCCTATAGCTTTTAAAAAAACACCCTTTAGAACAAATTAAGTTTCTGTCTGAGGAAAAATCTACCATTTAAAACCACATGCAACACTTATGTTAGTCAAATTGCACCGAGTAAATTGAAAACGGAGAATTTTCTGTATAACAAATGATGTAAAACTATAAATTAACCCTCTGCGGCTGACGTGGTCTCTGACAAATAAAGTAGTCCAGACCATCAAAATATACCCCTAAGGTCTCGCTTAATAGAGAACATTTCCGGACGTGGCAATTTATGCTAAATTTAATATTGATGTGGCAGGCGATTTTAACTATTACTGGCATGATATAAAACGTCCTAGGAGCTTCTCCAGTAAGCAAAACCTTTGGGGTAGATTAATTAACAAATTTTGTTTTGGATATTTCAAAGAAAAATACTTTAATTTTATTCCTTAATTCGCTGTGCGTTTACCTTGTTATTCTTTTTCCATTACTTTTTTGTAAACGACAAAAAACATATTGAATTCGACAGCAAAATTACGACAAAGTTTAGTGCTGCCAAAGACAAAAAAAAATCAAAGGCAGATCGAGTCGGTTAAATGTATTCGTAATCTTTTATTACTCAAGTATATTAGAAAAGAAAGAATGATAAATTTTTTTGAAAAAACTAATTTCAGCTTAGATGTGTAAAATTATTTTGATAAAGAGGTTTTTTAGTTCTTAGTTTATTTTGTTTCAAAATGTGCATGATGTTATCGAATAATTTGATCTTACGATTGACTATTCTATTGAACTATTTCATATTTAAATATTTATTTCAATTTTGTTCTTTAAAAAAAAAACAGAAAGCAGATTGAGTAAAAACGAAAAGAAAAACCTCAATTTTGATGATTGAAAAATTAAATTAAAAGAAAATACTTTTTCTGCTTCTCTTTCAAGCAGTCAAAATAACCACATGATTGAGTACCAAAATTAAAAGGTTCCCCAGCTTATTTAAAACGTACTTTATCAGAGTAACTCTTTTGGGATCAACATCATTCGCAACCACTTCAAAGCAGAATACTTATTCATTTCTGAATACGGCATAAATCATCTGCATTAATCACATGCACAACATCTCTGACACAAAAACCTAAAAACATGTCTGCTCTCCTCCATTGATTTTATTTATAAATAAACACCGCGTATCTCATGTAAATTTTATTTGGAATCGGCATCAAGTCTTAATCTACCGCGTCCACGCATGTATCCAATAAATTTGAGCCGGTCACTCGGGAATATCCCGCTGAGTATTCTAATCGAAAGCCTGCGTCACCGCTAATTGATAATCACGATGAAGAACTTATGATTGTTTAATTAACCGCCAAATGGGTCTCCAGTTGAATTTACTACCATAGACACAACGGGTGGTCAGGCCTGAAAGTCGGGTTAGTTGTGCAGGACAACTTTCTTAATTCGAATGGAAGATTGTTTGAAGATCTTTAAAAGTTCCGCACACGCTATTGATGGACGACCTTGAAACCATAAAGTCACACAGTCACAGCTCTGATTTAAGACCACCCAAATAGGCTTCGAAGTAGGTCACAAACGTCAACGCCAACGCCACGAAGCGTCCCTTAAAAAACACATCAACCCGGGATTTATTGAATTCGGTGACATTAAGAGTATTGAAATCACAAGCACCAGACGCACACGAGAACATCGATCATTAATCACAAGACAGTTGAGGATGGCCCAGTGTCCTTGACACTATTTCAATGAATCCGTGTGCACAAACAAAAACAGTCTCCCCCACGTCCGCCTCCGAGAAAATATTCAAACGAAACGCCCGTGTTCGGCCCCCAATTCCCAGCCACCCACCGTCTGGGCGGCAGATTATGTTCACAAACCTGCCATCCGGCGAGTCAATCAATCAATTTCTTTATGGCAAAAAGGACAAGACAAACGCAAAGGATGAACTACAACGATTCCGATTCAGTAAATGAACACACAGGCAAATGAACAACAAAATGTCCACAAATTGCCACGCTCAGCGGAAGGCAGTTTGACGATGGGCGGTGGGCAGTGGACGGTAGCCTCATTATGTTTGCCGCTACTCCATCACATTTATTCTGACAACCATAATGGCAAATGATTCATCCGCTCTAATTGTACTTGAAGTGGGTCCCGCTGCCACAAGCACACCGAGGGAAGGTCCTGTCGAGTACCTCGTTTGAACCACAGGTGGCTGTGGAGGAGCCCTCTCACCCTTTAAATTGAAAGCGCAAAGGACAGCAAGCAGAGCGCGAAAACAACAATGCCCACAAAAAAAGAGAAAGGATCTCAAATTAAAATAAAAATAAAACTTAATTAGCCTCAAAGCGTGCTTCGGTTGGGGTTCGGTTACTGTGGCTGTGGCAGCAACTGCCACAGCCACTGCCACCGCTACTGCCTTCAGCAGCCACACAATGGCGTGGACCTCCTCGGAATGGGGTAGACTTTAAATGGATGATTTATTACGTCCTTAATATATCGTGCGGTGTTCATAATTTTTTCCACAACACGCAGTGACACAGAGGAATGAGCGGAAGAATTACTGCAACAGCAGGATGCCGGCCGTTGTCGTAATTCAAGTTTTGTTATAGGTTAGGCACTTGTAGTCATGTCCTTGTGGGTTTTTTGGTTGTTTTCGCTTTTTATTGTTATTATTATCACTCGGGAGGATTTGTATTTTGTCAGCAAGGAGCTCACAAAAGAGTGTGCTAATCGTGCAAATTGCGGTAAGAGGGGAGTCCTAAAATTAAGAACATTTATTACTTAACAGGAAAGGATACGGTGTCACTGGGAAAGTGTTGCCACTTTGGGGAATTTCTTTTAGGAGACTGGTGCCAGGTGAGGTTATCTTGTTGGATTTAATTTTGAAACGGAACGAACTCGTTTTCTGGGATAATTAGAACGGCGGGTAGGAAATTGGCTATCAGCGGCTTTCTGTACATTTTATGTAGGCCAAAGGTTGTTGAAAGGAACATAAAGTGATGTATGTATTGACGCAGCATTTCACTGATAAAAAGAAATCTCCTCTTCCACGTTCTCAGGAAAGTTTGGCTTTAATATCTAACTTTGACTATTATTTCTCTTAATTCAGTGATTGGCTGTGATAGCATGATTCCTTTACATTCTGCTATTTTCGAGCTACATATTCTGTTTGTGCACTGGAAAGTAGCCACAAAAACGTGTTTAAAATTTGACGCACACACTGTTTTGCCTGATCGTATTACAACCACATTTTTTGCAAAGTCAAGCGTTATTCGAAGTGAACTCAAAAAATGATGTAGCTAGAAATTTCACCGAAATTTTTAAGAAACGAATTAAGAGCTCTTTTTTAACAGGGTCTTTTCTGCAGTACAAGTTATAGTAAGGCCCAGGTCCACCCCGGACTGTAGCGCCCGCAAAAGAAGAAGAAGACAAGTTATAGTAAGACACCGAAAACTAGGGAAAAGATAATACAATGAGGACAGCGCGTAAAAACACATGCGTCTGTATTCATCCTAGTGAACAAAAAGCTGACTTCAATGACAACAATATAATTCAAGTAAACTCAAATCAATCAACCAACTCATTTTATGGCATTCAAGGAGTTGCGCAGAATACAAACTCAAATTCACGTATGCAAAGTTTGGAAGCAATAAAAGGTCGATTTAGGCAAATTTTACGAGCAATCAAAAGTCAGTGGAACACGACTGTCGTATGTTGAGTAGTTCAAGAAGTTCTACTTGATTTCAATAGACAAGCGACTTTAAATATTTTTGGACAGTATTATGTTAGCTAAAATTCTTTAGCAGTCTATCTAGAGCAGTGTTCGATTATTAGTTGATAGAAATATGTTAGAGAGACTTTTTATGTGAGCAGATATCATATTTAAAAACTAGCAGCTCAGTTCACAAATTGATTTTTTAAAAATTTGATAATAGAAATTTACATATTCAAGCACTTGGTATAGCCATACTTTTTTAAATTTACAATAACTTTTCTGAATAATGGAGAATAAGACCGTTTAACAATAACTATTTGAATATTTCAGAGGCGAATGTAAATTATTTCATCGTATATCTCAAATTCTCGTTTATTGATTTTCGTACTGAATGGCTAATTAATCAAATATTTTAAAATAATTAGTTGAATCTTTATAAATTTGTTCACTCATAAATTTTGCTTCTTGCTTTCTTCACCAATAAAATACTATATGAACCTAGTTCCGTTTTTTTGTTGTTTTATAAAATAAACTAAAATAAACTTAAACTTATGAAAGTAGTTCGTTTTTGTTTCATGGTGAAGATGAAGATGATACCTACCACAAAAAAATATAATTTACGCTTTCTTTTATGTCAAGTTTTTAACCCTGAGCTAGTGTGGCGCTCATTTTTTTACCAAAATACTTTATACAGCATAAAAAAGTAGTAACATATATAAATCGATGGTTGTTAAGGCAACATAACTGACATTTTTATTTTTTTTACAGGACAGACAAAGAGCATAATTTTTCGTAGAACAAAATTACTGTTAATTCCGATTTCGTATTCAAATTTGAATGCTCTAGATCTCTAGATTTTAGATTTTAAGTATTAAACTTTATTTGTTCTTTGCTCATCTTTTCTTGTTGCTGTAAGTTAATGTAGTAATTATTTTATTTGACCACTTTTTGGTTTTAAAAGTCTTGTAGCATTTTGTCATCCCCCAATTTATACAATTAAATGAAATGCAAAGAAAGTGAATGCATTTTAAGTGTCAAATTATATCTTTTTGATGTCAACCTAAAACTCTGTCCATAAGCAGTGCAAAAATGTAATAAAAGTGTTTTCGAAAAATGTGTTACTTATGTGGTTTTAACAATCGATTCGGGGAAACTAGAAGCCATAAAACCATTTGGTTTTTTGTGTTTGATTTAGAATTAAAATACGCATCGAACACAAAAAGTCACTTTGCCAATTGGTTTATAGTTTATTTTTTTATTTTTTTTTGTTTATCAAAATTTTGTGTTTGCAAGCGCATTTTCCAAAAACTGTTAGCACAATTAAAAAGATTTAATGCAGGATTAAAGAACAAGTTTCTGGCTTTTAAAACTGGTATAACTCCATTGTAAGTGTTGTCGTTGTTTTTTAATAATTTCTTACTTCATGTTCATTGATTTTTCTTAAATTGCCTCTAGCTCCTAAACGGGACAAGATAGACCCCTTCCCCTTCCGTAGTGAAAAATGCTTGTTTTTTCGCCTCTACAAAATACCGTTATCATTTTTTGGCGCGGAAGTTATCGTACTCATGCCATCCATTCATCTGTGGATTTACCCGCAAAAATTATTATATTTTTATTTTCACGCTACGGCTTAGCTTTCAATATAAATATTATTTTTATGCTCAATTTCTTCAGACTACTTATGTCGCTAAAGGCTATTAAAAATAGTTTTACGATACTAGAATAGATACTGCCAGAAAGTGTTATTTAGTAGTTTTTTTGGTTTACCTTTTATTTAGAGAAAGTTAGCATCGCAATTGTAGGGTTAACAAAATATAATCGACGTTCTCAACTCTTATAACGTTGACTAGCAGAGAACACCTAGGCCATTACTGAAACGCACTTTATTTTCTTTGCAGAAAAATAATTTTTCAAAAAAATGTATAAAAAGTTGTAAATTTATTTTATTTGCAGAAAAATGATTTTTCAGAAAAAATGTATAAGAAGTTGTAAATTCTAAACAGAGATAGAGGCAAATTTTCTTGCAACTCCTTCGTTGTGTGAGTTAAATATTTTAGATGAAAAGGAAAAATAAATTTATTTTTAACATTGAGAAAGTTTTCATGACTGAAATACTCTTGCGCGATTGTTATGAGACTCTGGAGGCGTGGGAATAAGGCTAAATTAACAACTGATCGCTCTTCAAACTTAACCGCAAAACATCAATTACAAGTGCAAGATAAACAGTAAAAGAAGAAGAGATTAGAGGCTCATAACATTCGTCGAAGAGTAGTGCGAATATCGCACAGGGCAAGTGCAGATCGAAAGCAAACAAATTCGTGCGATACTTCAGTCAAAAAGAAATTCAGCCTCAAGGCAGAACAGATTATTAGTTTATTAACACCAACTAGAAATCGAGAATATAGAAGCCAAAACAATTAAATAGACCCGAACTCTCGAAGAAAGAAGCGACACTAAGTGCAATTAAGAACTCAACAAGTAGAAACCTGAGCACATCGAACGAAGCCTCAACACAATCACGTCTACTTAGTTTTTCCCAGGACTTATTCATCCACTTTCGACCTAGAATAACGACTTTAAAAAGCCATTTCACAAGTTTCCTACCATGTCTTCACACAGACGCCCCAACTTTAAATTAATTTCCAAAGAGTGGTAACACTACTAAATTCCCCAAACTCCCCGCCATCACACGAAAATATTACATCATTAAAAAAAAAGAAAAACTTTTCACTAACACACTGTTGGAATAATTCCATGCAGCTGCTGCAGCAGCGAAGGGAGTCGGTCGGATCATCTTTGGTTCAGTGCACGAGTTATCTCCTTTTAAGTCCGAGCGCTGTGCGCGATAGTTTTTCTCCATTACACACTCCCGTCCCGGAAGAAGAAAGTGGTAGCCTCCAAACACGGATTACCATGGCGCTGTTATGGAATGCAGGGGATGAAGATAAATGCCTTAGGTGCATGGTGGAAAATTAACCCTGTGCCAAGTCTGTCTAAACTTGTTCGGCTTATACGTCTCCCTAAACTGTTTCCGCCACTTTAATCCGCCCCCAGACTGGATCCAATTCGGCCTGAATTAACATATTTCTCCTGTGAATACATCGTGTACATGGGTAATCATCTTTAAATCGCCATTTAGCAGGGGATGATGATTAAACCACCCATCCGTCCGGAGGTGGGGACAAGATCCCAATAACCAAATGAACACCTAATGGCGTCGTCTTTGCTCTCCGCAAATTGCCTCTGTAATTAAATCGACAAACATGACCATCATGGGAGGGTAGATATCGAAGACCCAATGGAACCGTCTTCCGATGCTTTCGTGTAATTAAAAAAGGCACACGGACATTCGACACTGGACACCTTGCCGAGAATGAATTGAATTTTAATTGGGCCATCCAGACCGAAATTCACACGCGGCTGTTGTGTTCCGCTTTTTGTACTTCATGCGGCTTATTACACTTATCGTCGGTCGTCTCGTCGATTGCCGACCCCAACAGGAACCCAATTACGCGCATCTCAAGTGTATCGCCGGCTCATAATCGAATTACGCTCGAATGGAAACCGATATCTGGGGCCGGGTGTGTGATTTCCCGAACTCGTACAAATTGAAATCGGTGTAATCGGGCATTAGCCCAGTGAGTGAGTTTCGTTTATTTTTATTTCTGTTTTTTTAAATACTGAAAAAAGTGAAATTCTTAGAAAGTACCTAGCGGTGTGGTGTGGAGAGTATGCAAGCGTTTTACAACTTAAATTCGTTAGTTTGTCACTTTGATGGAATTTTAATTGGAGACCGTGTGGGAGGTGTAAAGAGATACGAAGTGAAATTGATTGTGCAGTGAGAAATTGATTTAATTAGAAAATCGTTTTGAAATAGTTCCAAAAGAAAAAAATAAATCACAAGCATACGCAATTTTTTTTTATATTTTAAGAGATTGATTGGGATTTTTTTTTTCGTTTTGTAGGTAAACTTTCCCCCAACGTTTTGTTGGTGTCATTTTGTTAGACCCGCGATAGATACGCAAATATGAGGGAAACGCTGTGCAAAAGTTAACAGGGTCGTAAAAAGTGTGTGAAGTACCTAACGCCGTGTCTGACATGAGTTGAGGTGAATGAACGGTAGTAATGTGTGCGTTTTGGCCCATAAAACGTAAGCGCTTGAAGCTGATGTAGGTGAAAGAACTCGAACAGATGAGTGATCGGGTCAATGTTGCTGGTGCATAGGTTCCTCAGAAAACGAAGAAACAAATGGAGAAGAACTTTTTGTGAAGAAAAGTGAGATTCAAAAATTTTACGTTGCAAATTGTGTTCGACCCAATTTTTTTTAAACGTCATCTTGCTGACGAGAGCAACACAAGTTTATGACTGCGTTATTCGTCACGTATCCTGCGGACGTGACTCGGTAGACTTTTCATCAGTGAAATCTTAAACTCTGTCTGACTACGGAGATTTTTTGCTGTGAATTTTTGTCCTCTTTTAGTAGTTTATAAAACAAGATTAATAAAAAAAAAATGAAGAGAAAATGAAAACAATTTTTAAACATCCACTGAGACAAATTTACCAAATGTACTAATTTTAATTTCAATATTTAAGCGTGTGCTTGGTATTGAAAAATTGGAAGACAGCTAAAATTTGTTCAATGGTTTGCAAGACACCTAAGGTAAACTAAACTATGTAATTATAATTCAAAGTTTTAAATTCCTTTACGCTTCAATGTAAAGTTTTACTCAAAAAAAGGAAGTTGGTAATACACTCATCCCTCGCTTTGCCTGGGGGTTGGGGAAATGAAAAGTTTCGTGCAAACCGAAACCGCGCAACACGACTTATGAGCGTGCGTGGATGTATTTTAAACAGAAAAACCATAGTGGGGGATGATTCTTTGAAGAAAAAACGTGCGCGAAAGCACAACAAAGTTGCGCAAATCAAATTTGGGTCGATATTTTAAAAACGTGCAAAGGTGAAACCGCGTAAAACGAGACCGCACAAAACGAGATGAGTTGATGTAATTATGAGTCAAAATTTTTATTTCCTTTACTCTTCAATGTAAAATTATCAAAATTTTATACAAA
Organism: Syritta pipiens; assembly: GCA_905187475.1. NCBI lineage: Eukaryota > Metazoa > Arthropoda > Insecta > Diptera > Syrphidae > Syritta > Syritta pipiens. The sequence goes on along the minus strand of LR994571.1, from coordinate 106,130,370 downwards.
AAAAAATGCACGGGGGTTGATAATACAGTGCTTCACAAAAGATTGCGTACGACGAAGATACTCGATACTCGTGGCTAGCAAGTGACGAATTCAACGTGTATTTTTGTAAAAAATAGATTAGATTTTAATGAGAGGCTAATTTTGATTGAATTGTACACGGAATGACGAATATCCTATCAGGAGAAATCAAAACTTCCCCTTAAAAAGCAATTCAACAACCCAACGAGGAATAGATCACTTCAGGAACGAAATCTATTTTACTTTTATTATGCGCTTTTTCTACTTTTATTAAGCACATTTTGAAAATTTGATACATTTAGGCTAAAGCCAGGCTCAAAATTTGTTTGGCAACACAATGCCAAACGACTTTTGGGCTAAACTTCAGACACGATGGCAATTGCAAATAAAAGCAAGATCTGGCCAGCCACCCAAGCTCTCTGCAGAAGATAATAGAGCCATCAATCGTTTGTAAGTGCCACAAGAGTGACCAAAAAGGAATGGAATTCTATGATACTCAAGTGTATGCGCAAATGGTACGGAGAGCCATCTCTGAGGTTCGTCGTATGCAAACTGTTGTGGAGCACTGTAAGTTTGAATTAATGTCACTTTAAAACCGCTGATTACATTCTCCAAGCCTGCAGTGCAAAAGAAAATCAAATGAAACACAGAGAAACCATTATCGAAAATCGTACCACCAAATTACTTCAGTCTAAAAATATTCCCAACAAAAAAATTATTTCTGTTTCAAGGCGATGTGAAGACGGAACTAAAAAATTGACCAAATTGTGGACCTTAAATTGATAAAAAAAACCCCATATCTACGTTTTAATGGATCCCATAGACTACTTAATGGATGATTTTCGTTATTGCAGAGCACAACTTCACCCACGCATCGACACCGGAACCAGGAACCAAATCAAGACCACTCGAATTAGAAACATAAATGTTCAAGTTCTTAGCAAATGACCTCACAATCGATATCTAAGATTAATACTCGCCGAGGTTACCGCTCGTGTACAAAGGCAATCGTTTTTTTTAATTACATCTCCATTGGACCATACAAATTATGTAACTTCTCATTAATTTACACATTTGACAGCTTCATTGCACTCAGCTTTGCCTCTAAAGTTACGAGGAAGTGCTCTCAAATAAACAAAAGTCTTCTCACAAAAAAAGGCCACCTGAAGACGCACTTAAACGCATAAATTGAACAAAGTACCTCATCAAAAGCTGGCCACCTCTACACGCAGGTAAAAAAGAAGCACGATCTTCAAACCCGAGTGCATTTACATAAATGTCAAGGCAATCGATTACGCTTTAATATATGCCCACTGTAACCTAGCCATGCACATCTTACTCACGGTGTTTGTTTGTGTAAAGTACTCGAGGGTCTATCGACCTAAGGGGCCCTAGCCCATTGGCGATCATGAATAAGTTGCCGTCTCCTGAGGTCAGTCATCTTTTGAATATGCCTGCGTTCGAACGGTTACCAATTGGTGTGTCGTTAAAAGAGGTGGACAATAAATTTAAGTTTTCTCGATTCAGTGTGTTTTTTGTGCTGTTAAAATTTGTAAATGAAAATGTTGATGAATGCGGCTTCTTTATTGGGACGTTACATCGTTAAAATAGAGAATATAAGTTAAGAAGTGAGACTTTGAGTTAGGAGGTTATGACGCATTAAAGGAGGTCAAGAATATAAAACCAAGATGGCGTTGAGAGTGTGCGTTAAGGCGTTGTAAAAAAATGAATTTACTTAAATTTTTAGGGAGCTGACTGCGGAAGAGACTTAAGAGTGACTTAAGGTTTTTATATAAAAATTTAAAAATGCTTTCAATGGAAAAGCGTTTTTTAGTTCTCATAAAATTCATAAAATAATTAATTATAGGAAAATAAAAAAAAGTTTGCCCAGTCAAAAAGTTAAAAGTTCATTTTCCTCGGGATATGAATAGTAAAATTATGGTGTGGATCCGGTGCAAAATCACCAAAAGAACAGCATAAATCAACTACTTAAGGCTGAACTGTTCGCACAAAGAACCAATATCGTGCATACGTACATATATTATCGCTATGGAACCAAGAGCTCCACGATAAAAAGAAAATTAGTTACTTCAAAAGGCAAAATAGGTGTTTTTCCTTTGTTGTCGATTCCAAAACACTAGTCATGTAACGAGAAATTATTACAACACCATCTTGATTTCTAATGTAGACAATTAATTCGGGACCTGCCTCGTTGTTTACCTCCCTGACTATACAACAAACGAATGGAGAAGTCTATTTTTATCACAAAAGACCTCTAAGACAAGCGAAAAGCACATAGAAACAACGTTTGAAGTTTTACATTAAACAGTTAAAGGCTTTCGCGTGTTGCCGCGTTGACAAGGAAAATTTGGAAACAAAAGAACGCGTTTCACTTCGCGTTTCTACTGAAACCACTCAAGTGCCTTTCATAGCGCAGATAATCTCCTTCATTTTGTGGCCGAAACATAATCAGAAACTCTCCTTTGATAGTTGACGCTTGCCGCGAAGATCTGATGGCAAAGATACACCAGACAAACAAACAACATTTTTAATATACCCCCATCACCCTCCGCGTGAAGACTGTCCCTAGCCAATTTCTCAAGAACTTTATTTCCGTTATTTCCATCTCACTATCGCTTCCCCCCACAAAAAAAGCGTCCCAAAGGCGTATATCACGGCTTACTACATCCTTTTTATCAGATTACGTGTCAACGAAGTGTTCCATCCTTTATCTCTATTTAGCACACAACCCTCCCTCGCAAAAGATGCCGACCGCCTATGTTTGTACAACGAAATCAGAAAACGCTGTTTCGCATTTAAATAACCTTAAAGCGCCAACTACAGATCCCGCCACAAATCAAATACGTGTGTGGCATCATGTACTCGCTCAGCCGACGCTTCTGCTCGTAACGAGCACTTTTCATGTTAACTCAATAATTTATTCTATTTATCGCTAGGAAATGCCTTCCGGCCCCCCCGTTTGTCTCGTGATGCGATGGAAAAATGAATAAAAAAAAAAGGAAAAACCGGAAAGTCCTTAATCCAATTTGCATCGGATATTTGCACTCAAACTTTAGAGTCTCGGTGCAAGCGAAGGGTGGTCACCCCCATACTCACCCCTCCATTGCTTAATTAAATATTTAAATGTTAATTTCATAAGGGATGATGACTTTTCCATTCCATTCGCATTAGCTGATGTGTTCCTCCCGATGAGTTATGGCCGCGTGGACGGAACTCTCCTCCTTTCTTTTTGTTTTCAATTGAAAGTTTTTCGTGTGAGAAGTCGTCGTTTCCGTTTTCTTAGTCTCCTGTCACCCACTTTAGTCGGATCGACGACGACGACGACTACGACGAAGGAGAAGGAGAAGACAAAGTCCCAACGAAAGGACGAACTTAAAGTCATCTTATAATTATTCATCTCCTCCTCCAACGACGACGACGACGACGACGAAGACGAGTATTATCGTCTCTGTTTTGGGTGGCGACTGGCAGCACACACAGGCGATGAATGGTCCACGAGGTAACTTATGACAGATTTCTCAGGACTCAGGGCGCACGGCTCGCGGCCCCCCCGAAACGGGGAGGAAGGAAGGAAGGAAGGAGAATGTGAGGCAACTTGAGCGCACCCATTCAAAGTGTTGTAATGGTTCTCTGTGTGGCACACTCGCACACAGAGGAGGCTTGGGAACAATTTAGTTCAAGGAAGTCCACGCCACTGAGAAGAGGTGATTTCAGGTGTACCGGGAGAGGAACTCATTTGTCCATCAAAACGAAACTTTCACGGACAGCAGAGATGAGCTGAAGCCGTGACATCCAGACCGTCAACAACCAACTGAGCGCACTCTCGCCAAGGACACTCGAACAAAGTCCCTGCAGCACTCAATGTGTATTAAGAGAAGAAAAAAAAAACAAAATAGAAACAAAAGAATTTTTATGAAATTTGTTCGCGTTGTCCTTGTCGATTATATGCATTTTTAATTTTTTTAACATCACACGTGGGGGGTGGTGCGGCGGCATCACATAAAAATAAAAACTCCAATCTAATGACAACCGTTGACCCCTGTGTTCCAAGCCAAGACGCGATATCATCAAGGACTGCAGCAATGCGCTGCAGCAGCTGGGGATGGCGAGCGCGAAATTAATGCCAAGATAATCTTTTATAGCTCTCCATCCCGAATGGGAGCGGGAGGACTTCGTGTCCTTCAAGCGATGAGCGAAAAATACCAAACACAAGTTCGGCGGACAACTCAATTCAGACAGGCGTGAAGGAGCAAGATTTTATTACAATGAAACGATAGACGATAGACGGGACAACAGCATTGACAAACAAATTATAATAAACGTGACGTAATCTTTTTGTTAAACACTGTACACTGTATTAAAATTACGATACTACGTTGTTCTATTCAGAAAGTTCTTGTTCTCGTTTACGTTCTCATCGTTTTTTGTATTTTGCCTTTGCCAGCTCCTCCTCCTTCCTCGCTTGTTTGCATGACGAGTCAAGTTTTCAGGACGACATGGGATGAATTTCTAAGGATTCGTTTTAGAAACATTGAAAGTGCACGCAGTAGCGACAGGTTGCATAGTCCTGTGTACGTTTCACGCTGAGGGGAATTCCTTTTTACGGTTTAATTCTAACATGTCATTGTGGCAAGGGCCGGAAACATGATTACTACTTCTTTTTTTTTGCGTTTGAGTTAATTTAATTTATTTCCATTTTTTTTTTTTGTTTTGAAAATATGTGTTTCTCTGCTTTTGTAATTATGAGCACAATCAAATTATGTGTGCAACGACATACGGTGAACGTAAACTGCTGATGGGATTTAAGATTTAATTAGCAAGAAACAGCATTTTCTGTTTCTGGATAGGTGGCGATGGAAAAAAGTGCAAGCATAAGGAGTGGATGTCTGCTCAGCTATCAATGGAATGTAGATGAGGTTAATGAGGACTCTTTGGCCTCTCAAAGTGATGCTTTTGCTGCAACCATAATTGTCGTTTTTTCTCCTCTTTTCACTCTTTACAGATCTAAATGAAATAACTTATGATCTTTCATCAAAAGAAGACATAGACGTATTAAAAGTTGAAAATATTTCCAGCTACTTTACGTTTAGTTTTGACGGCAGCTTATTATAGCTAGAAAAATTATGGGTGACCCTTTAGATTACGTAAGTCTTTTTGTGGCAAAGCCAGACGTGAAGACAGAAGTACTCTCAATCTCACATATAAATTTGCAGGGAGTGTTGATGAGAAATGTGTCAAAGATGACATCAAATATCATACAAATAATGTTTCTTATTAGGTCTTAGGTCTTAAAAATTCTCCTTTCATGTGCCTTGGATCGGGATTATTTTTACTATAACTTTTGTTCGATGTAAATGTTTTAACTAACTTAGTTTGTGGTAACATCTTGTGTTATAAAAATGTAGGAAATAAAACATTGCATTTTGAAATGTAGATATATACTTACACAATAAAATCAATAACTTGAAAGAAATGTAATTACAGAAAAAACGGGACACTTCAAAAACATACGAAAAATATTAGGTTGTCAAATATCTCCCTTCCGCCTTTTTGTCTTTTAAATTTTCCGGCTATGTACAAAGCGCTACAGAGCTCGTATTCAAACTAATCATGCTTAGCGTCGTTTTGTAGGCTATGACCTTTCAAATGTATTGCCAGATACGAGCTCTGTAGCGCTTTGTACATAGCCGGAAAATTCAAAAGACAAAAAGGCGGAAGGGAGATATTTGACAACCTAATATTACTTTAGAGGATGCAATTCATGTTATGTTGTTTGATTTGCATGTCCGTGCTATGCGTTAAATGAAAACAATGTGAAATGAGCCCCATGACTTACGGAAGAACTTTTTGCCAAATGTTCAACCGAATGCCGGGAATTGGCACTCGATCCAGGGTACAGTCGGTCTACGTTACAGGAGTTTCGCCTACACAATAGTCCCTCGATTTACGTCGAGAGATGTTTCAAGAAATGGAGACGGGACGGTTCGGGACGATTTTAGCTGAAAATTGACTGCTTGAATCTAAGTCGAATTTTCAGGGGATCTTAAAATTAGTTCCAGTTAGAGAGATTTTTCGAAAAATTCGAGTTAGAGGGGAAAAAATACAAAAAATTACTTTAAAAAAACTTGTAATTTTGGATTGAGTCTTTAAAATTGGAGAATGAGGTCTTTTAAAAAAGGACTCTATTTTAAAAAGTCAGTGTCTCATCCGGACTCTTAATGCATTCACTAAATGAAGCTTGAAAACATCTCAGTCACCTAATTGTTTTTATATTAAAAACAAATTTTTTGAGGTCCAACCAACGAATAAGCAGCGCAGTTATTCATACAGAGCCGGACGCTTTTGTGCAAAAATAACCTATAGCTTATTTGTGGTTGTGTGTAGACGACGATTATGTGGCCCTAGACGACAATTGTGTTCGCCGAATATGATTGTGCTTGGAGAACCGTTCACGAATAGTTTCGATTTTCTCATGTTGTTTGGGTTCGACGGTTGCCGTGTAGATCGCCATGTAAATCCTCATTCTTGCTGTGAACATTCTCATTTTTTCTTGCATAGGTAAACATTAAAGGCAACCACATGTCTTTTTTTCTCCGACGCATTTGCACTAAAAAATCAACGTGAAATGAAAAGTGTTCGACGTCCAGTGCCAAATTGAGAGAGAGTTAGAGCATGCAATACAAGTGACGTGCTTGATACAAGTTGCGAGAGAAAAATTCGACTTACAATTAGAGGATTGGAAAATAGAACAAGAGCCGAAATATATTCGAGTTAGAGGGATTTTCGAGTTAGAGGATGGATTTTGTATGGAAAATTGAAGGTAATGCCAAAATATAGCAAACAAATTCGAGATAGAGGGAGAGGGCGTTCGATTTAAAGGGCTTCGTCTTTATTTGCAAAATAACCCCCTTCAACTCTCAAAAACAAAAGCAACTAATGCCGATTAAGTTTCATTTAAATTGCAAATTTTCAAATTGAAACTGGCTTAATGGACCAATTTAAAATCCAAACGGCTATGAAAATTTCGAACATGACAACGTTAATCGAGAGATAAAAGGACGTTAAACGAGGCAAGGCTATTAATTTTGCACATCGTAAACCGAGACGATATAAACAGAGCTAAACATAAATCGAGGGATTACAATATCTAAACAATCACCTCGACAACTCCGAGTGCCATCATAAATCAATAATTAAATTGTTTTATTGAATCCTTGCAAACTTTCCCTTTAACATTGTCCAAAACAACTTTCTGACACTACTGCAAAAAAAAAGAGAGATGTTTGCAATTACTTTATTTTTCCAAACAAAGCAAGACCATCCCAATCAAGTAACACATCCAATAAGTTATCCTTCCTTCCTCCTAAAAGCCTGCACAACTGGTATACATCACAAAATTCCTGTTTCATAAACACTGGCTACTGCATGTTATATACCCACAAAAATCTCAAGTAATTCACTTGTTTAAATTGAATGCACTTCATCTGTCATGCCGAGCATACTCATGCTCAGCAGGAATGACATTAAGTAACTTCCACAAGTTTAAATGAAACAGATCAAGAGTTGGAGCGGGGGACTTTCGATGCGATACCATATGAAAAGGGGAGAATCCTCTTAATGAAAAATAATTTTCAGTTTTAATAATTTCTGTTCTGACGTTGTCCTGTTTATGAAAAACTGCAGAGACAACTTTGTCTCGGTAATTAAAGTTTGAACATCACTCATTGGAAGTAGACTGTAAATTGTGAATAGGGAATTTTTTTTTTTTCCATTTCAATGGTTTTGAGTCTGTTTGAATAGTTTTAGATGGAAAAAAAGTGAAAAAAAAAATGACGAATGATTATTACCGTGTCTTGTATTCCTTATTGCCCATTTCACCAGCAGAAGCATGAAGTAATTCTTTCCTTATCGACCACTTTCAAATGCAACCTAGTCTTCGGGTCATTACCCAGAATTTACGAAACACATTTATTAGATTTCGACAACACTAATGGTTTCGGTACTTGGCAGCAGGTATTCCTTTCTCGTTTAGTCTCTGTGGCATATCCAGTCAGCAACGATTTTTGGGTGAAAGAAACAAACAAGCACTTCTTGTTCTCCTTCCCTCGGTCCAACTGCAACCGGGGAGGGAGGAATATGTCCTGTCTTAGACGATAGACATCTCCTCATAATCACCACAATTATGGAGATATGCTGCATCTTCTCGTTTCAAAATTAGAGATAAGCTTTTTTAATGATCATGAAAATGGTTTGGTTAAGAACGGGGTATTTATTTCCGCTGTGACTGGAATACTGGTTATCCTAACAATTAAGTTGAGTGTGTGTTCTGAGTTTTTTAGGATAGGTAATTGGTTCTAATATTATTTAAAAATATTTTCGTTCTCAAACCATCTCAAAAATACTTCCATAAACGTTTAATATGGTTGTGAGTCATAAAGTGTCAGGAAAAAAGTTTGAGTTCCTTGAAAACATTTTTATTTGAAAAATAAATACCAAGCATTTAGAGTACAATATTTTTCCAATAACAACTTAAGACTTGGATCACAGCAACAGTCATTTGACTAATCATTGACAATGTAATGAAAGAATATTCTGAATCACCCTAAAGTCAAAAATATTTAAAATTAATGATTTTTCGCGGGCACATAAGCCTCCAGGATTATTATACACCCACTACAGATTTGAGGGTTCCTCCTCACATTGTCACACCCAAGTTCTCTGATCTAGTTTTAGGTAGGTGGACATTTTCATTTCGTAGTAAAATTTTCTTTTTTTTTTTATTTATTTAGTAAAATTTTTACAATGATTTTAGCTACCGCAAAGCATATAGTACAGAGATCTGATAATTAATTTATTTTACTCCTAAAAATTAATTTACAATTCTGAGATCATGCTTAAGAAAAGGCAAACTTTGAAGGAAACTACGAAAACAGAAACCTTCAATAAAATAGATAACTGATCTAGTTTTTAATTAATAATTCTAGCTACAAAATAGCTCATCTGGAACACTCGCTTTAGAAAAAATTCGAAATGTGCTGAATTCGCGGACTGGCTTTTTTTTTCTAATTGGTACATGGCTTGCGTTGTTTCCAAGTTACGTCGTATAAAAATTGTTATGTGTTTTGAAGCTGCATCGGGTTTATTTCAGTTTGCACCATTCACAACAATACAAAAGATTAAAGTTATGAAATACATGGGAATCGGTAATTCTGTTTCTGGTTTTTCTGCTCTAGTGCTTTTTTTTAAGGAAACACTTTAAATCTATGTTCTTGACAAAATTTATTCAAGTAAAGATTAAAAAAATGCAAGCACATCCTCGCAAAGATTAAATAAAAACCTGTAAGATTTGCAAAATTAACAAAGAACAGTTTCCTGTTGTGTACATTTACCGCAAACTCACTTGTTCATCAAAATATTGAAGTAAGTTAGTAAGTAAGAAGTATGATAAAACAATTGGCAAGAGCGTGCATACAACATTAAGCGAATTGATTTCACAGAAACAGAAATTCGATCAAATTAAATTTCGTTTGAAATTGCCTGACATTTTCTTTTTTGCCTGTACTTTTAAATCTGTTTACAAAATTTCTCCATTTAGTACACCGTTTCACCCCGGAACTCCCATCCACTTAACTCATTCCTGCATCAAATCTTTTGAAAAAAAAAAAATGCGTGAACTCTGATAAAAATTCCGGCAAATACATTGCTTCACCCAAATGTTTTTAAGTCATATTATAGTCCCTTGGGATATTAAATCCATCCCAACGAATATCCAAAATTTATTTACAAACCCCGACCACAAAACCCTTACTCATCTTCGTGCCCCACGCAATACGGGCACCTAAACAATGCTGACAATGAATTTTTAATTCAGTCTCGATTAAATGTATCAGTCTGTGCTCCACCTCACCACTCTTAATTATTTCTGCAAAACAATTTCAAGAAAAAAAAAAAGATTGTGTACAATAACCGAACTCCCCCCATATAAATCTTTGTAGGTCAGCAGGTTTTTATTGCACTAACCCAAATTTACGACCGTATCCAATGATTAAGTTCTTCCGAAAAAAAAAAAAAAAACACATAAAATCGTGAATAACCTCTTGAGAATGCAGCGTCTCCCCTCGGTTTGAGTAATAGATACAAAAGCTGAAATTATAATGATTGTTCGTGGATACAGTACAGTAAATATGCTCGCCCTCCCCGCAGGAGTCGTGATTTAGTATGTAAAATAGATCTAACAGTGCCAAAAGGCAATAAAACCGTCATCCTAAACTTTTAGTTAATTAGCTTCCCAAGATTGAGTCGAACAGAAGAACGACCAGCGCTTCTGCCCTCAGAGATTGGTTCCGTTCACCGTGTGCACAGAAACGGAAGCAGAATACGAAGACGGCGCTCATCACGAGCGCAAAACACGAAAAAATTCATGCCACATCCCGAGAGTGATTAATTTCGAAGCAAGAACAAAAATGACACCCTGACACCATTCTTGGTCGCAGACCAAAACATAAACAAGAGGAAAGCCGTCCCAGAACAGGAAAGTCCGGGCCAAATTGAATTTTTGTCACGATAATGACCAGCACAGTGAATGACCTCTGTCTCCTCTCGTGGTAGCATCACTTGAAGCCGTCATCACCGCGTCCTCTCACCTCGACGCGGCCGATGGAAGAGGCAGACAAGAGGCGTCTGAATGGGAGATGATAAACAATAGCCGCCACGGCGATTAGCCCCCTCGACCCACACACACGGAAGAGAGGGCCTCCGTTGGACAGAATTCCCAAGAAACCCGACCCTCATCCCATGGGATGACAAACAAATGTACGCACCTTTCGTATGGCGAGCCTAGGGTGCTCCCTCGTTCCACGCGGAGATTGAGCGATAAACAGTTTTCTTCGTTCGTTTTTGGCGGTTTCGCTGATGGCTGGTGTATCCTTGGTGATTCGTTGACACCTGTTCGTTGCACTTTGTTTTGAATAAGAAACAAAATAAGAACAGAAAACGACTAATGAACTCCGAAACTGTTAAACAAACAACAAAAAAAAAAAAACTTAAGCACAGATGGGAAGTAGATACTTGGCCAATTAAAAAATTAACGGATGCGACGATGAGACCGGAGAGTAACAACAAAATTAGGATGAAACAAAAAATTATTTTTTTTCTCTCTGCCGGGGAAAATTTACATTTTCTATTTAAAAAAAAAAAATTTCACTCAAATCGTGTATCTAGTCGTCGCGCACCAAAGAATACCTTACAAGATATTTTCTTTTCCCCTCTAATTAATCGAAAATCGAAGCACACATCTTTAAGAGCGGTATCGAGACACGAATATGTGCGGTGTTAGAACGAGCCCGGTGAGTACGGTGTGGCTGGATTCGAAACGAATTCTAATTTGAAACCGAAAAAAAAAAACGACGAACTCAACAAAAAAACCAAAAAAAAAAGAAGTGAAATGTGGGAAAAGAAACAACACGACAAGACAACGATAACGAACAACGCAAACACAAAACACAATAATTCAACGAATATAACGCAAAAGAGAGCGAGAGCCAACCACCATGTACGATGAGGCACGTTGGAACCTTTACAGGTGACTAAATCGTCTGAGATGTTTCACCGGAATCATTTGCTGCTTCTGATGGTCGGTCGGTCGGTGGTGCTGCTTGCTGCCGCTGCCGCCGATGATGGCTTAAAGTCAGTGCTCGAGGAATCCGAAGAATAATCCAGCGAAAGAGAGGAGACACAGCGAACCAAAAAGATACACTTCCAGTGGAGAGTTTGGAGAGTTTTTCCTCTTTTTTTTTTTTTCTTTTCCACTCGTACTCGCACCATTAGATTAGCTATCTGAGAGATGCGTTAGAGGCCGGTTTTGTGGTTTGTGGGACACAAACTTCGATTAATGAAGCCTGTTGCTGGCTGCGAGTGGCCTCAACGTTAATTGGAACGGGGAGGTCCTCGATGCGGAGGGAAACAGGATTGTACAGTTGCTGCGGAGTACAACTTCGTTCGTTAAATGAACTTCATAGCACTTCAGCATCCACAATCAGTTTGTACACCTTTTATCTGTGTTTGCTGGTGTTAAGAGCTCAGAGGAATGCTAATTGCTTCCAGTCTACACCGTTGATTCTTTGATTCGTTGATTCGGTCGAGGTGCAAGGCAATTTGGTTTGTTTACAATGCTCTGCAATGTGAGTGAATGGTGTGAGGAGACTGGTGTTGCCACTTACAGAAAATATTCATCCCAAAAAAAAATAAACAACTGCAGTTGGATACATGCTCTTACAAATTTAATTTCACAAAGTTGTTAAATTGAGGCTTTATATTTTATGTAGAATTTCACTTTACAAATGGTGGTCGCTGTGGCTTAATAGTTAGTGCGTTACAGTTCAGTGAGCGTAGTTCCCTGTTCGGAAACAGCACTAAGCAGAAGGTTCCTTCCGCATGTTTTAAATTATATCGCGTACAACACAGTGGATGTGCGAAAAACCTAGGCTTTGACCCTCAACGGGCTGTTACGCAGATTATTTGATTTATTTTATCGCTTAACATTCAGTGTCTGCTAAGTCAACAATTTTCATATCGGGATCTTTTGCAGGCGATTAGCTAATGTTCTCATGTTCCTAGAGTATTTCCCTCATGACCAAATAGTATAAAGTTCATTTGCGTCAAATTTTACTTAACTGGGCCTTAACTAAAACATAGCCAAATGCTAAGCCAGTGCTAAATCTAATTTTTTTTATAAACGCATAGTGGGCCAAATACAAGTTTCTTTTTTAAAAATGCAATAAAAGGAACAAAAGGATTTCCATGAATCATTCCTGAAAATTTCCCCGTTCGAAAATATGTTTTTTCGTCTAAAATCGTGGTCCAATTCAAGCCGCTCCATGGGAGTCGCGAAGCCACAACGCAGCGGACGGTCGTGCGCCTTCAATCGCTGAGTCAATTGGACCTTATAAGCGAATAATCTGTGATCTTTGTTAAGAATTCTTCTCAGACCAGTCCGTGAAATTGTTAACTGTTGAAATCGATGGCGAGTTGATGTTCATTGATCAAGTCTCATACTCAATTCTTGTCTGTACGATGACGGGGATCATTTGTGATGTCCACTAGCATGCCAGTCTCATGAACCTTTTGCACCAACTTGCGCAAAGGAGGTATGATGAGTGCATCATTTCGGGCAAAACAAAAAGCGTAATGTTTGGGCTACACAGCACTCACTTTAGATATAGGATTTTAATATTTCCCAAACGTTATTCAACTGTAAAGCGTAACATTAACTTTCTGTCAAGATTTCTGTCAAGATTTCGAGATGGAGACAGCTGTCAGTGTCAAAAAAACGTATGTTTGAAAAAGAAACCAGTACATGGCCCAATCTTTATGTCTAACAACTTAATTCAAAGATGGCTTTCGAGCCACACATTTTATATTTCGTAAAACACAAATAGTACTAAGATTAATCATCGATTGGGAACCCTGGACCCACCCACACAACGGTCCACAATGCGAAATGCCCTCCGCTCAATCACTTCATGCATTTTTTGCATTCTCTCACGTCCAAGTATCTTCCCGCCTACTGCGCCGACGCAATGGAAATCCTTGGAATACAAATACTCTCACGCTCTTTAGCAATCCCAAAAACACGTGTTTTAGAGGGTTGCATCCTGCAACTGTTTACGTTATGTCCTACGCGCCTTTCTTGCCTCTACCTTTAAGTGTATTCCCTCAGCAGCCCCCACTAGGCCGCCCGTTGCCGACACTCGGCGAAAAGTTTAGAATAGAATACCACGTGATGATGTTATTGTTTTCATTGCAACGCGATGAAGTCCTTGAAACGTTCCGCTGGAAGCACAGTCGCTTTGTGTACTTTCACGAAAAAGTATCTATCGGGAAAGGGAGCGTTGTTGAGTGAGTCCTTTATGCTGTGTTACGTGTGTATTTGGGAATCGTGTTTTCAGCTTATTCTAATGAATTAAGCTGTGAGTGATTGAGGGGAAAATTGAATATTATTATGAGGGTGGCATTTTTAAAGGATCTTCTTCCATTTGAAATGGACTTACACATGAGTAGTATTAAAAGAAAAAAACTGTGCGCTCTTTCGTCCGCGTGGAAATAAAGGAAATGGGTCATTCACATCAACGAATGATGACATCTGGTGGCAAACAAGCGGTCTCAACGGACCAATTTGGAAAATCCGAATATTTGATACGAGTTTTTTCTTTTTTTTTTCAAGGCAACGCTTCATAATGAATTATTCAGTCACTTCGTCATTCGGCTTCCTTTTTTTTTTGAGGAATACGCAGAGGAAATGTATTTTTTCTTTTTTTTGTTTGAAGTTGGAGCTGGGGAGGAGTGGGAAATCAGAAAATGACGTATTAACAAGGTGAAGTGAGGAATTTACAAACAAACGAAGCTTTGTGGTTGGGAAAATTGAGGAGAGTGATTTTAGAGGATGACACACATACATATTAAGTTTGTGAAAATGGGTTTCCTAGGCTTGTGACGGAACTAACACTAGTCCAAAGCTTAAATCTCGTGGGATAAAAGAAACTTTTTGAACTGTTTGAAGTTGACGGAATCAGAAAAGAGCGTGTGTACTATTTTCGTCAGCCTTCAGGGAGCAGTCTAGACGGCATATGGATTTTGTAGCTGGTGCAGAATATTCGTGTATCCCATTTAAAAAGGCTCCCTTAAACTAGGGATAATTCGCAGTTCGCCGTTCGGAATCGGCATTAAACAGTAGGTCCCATCCACATCTGTCAAAATATATCGCGCACAATACAGTGGAAGCGCGAAGAAGCTAGGCTCTGGCCCTGTATGCGCTGTTACTCCGATTATTTATTTAAGTCTGCACAATTAGAACTTATTCGAGGTAAGAAAAAGGTGTTAATCGGAGTGACTTTAGGTCCATTGAAATTAAAAATTTGAACAACCTTATCTCAAAGACTTGACAAGGCTTTTTTGTCGTCTGTGTAATATTCGTATTCTAATGCACTCATCCCTCGTTTTGTGCGGTCTCATTTCACGTGGTCTTAACTTTGCGCGATTTTAAAATATCTACCCAAATTCGATTTGCGCGACTTTCCTTTACGCGAAATAACGTTTTTTCTTCAAAGAATCATAGCCCACTATGGTTTTTCTGTTCAAAAGACTTGCATGTCATAAATTATTTTGCGCGATTTCAGTTTACACGAAATTTTTAATTCACCTAACCCCCGCACAATGCGAGAGATGAGTGTAAATAAATTTTGTATTTTTTCAATCTTTTTCTATATCAAGTAATGCAACCAATTCTTAGTGGTTGAGCTATTTTTGCTGTACACAAAGGGGACTGTCTTAGACTCTGAAATTTTGACTTTTTTGAAATAATTTTTCAGTAAGAACATTGTCTCCATAAGCCTGCACGAGAATTTGATGTCCTCTAACTCCACTATTTTTATGATCAAAGTAAAATACTAAATCCTAGTAGGGATGCGGCTTAGGTTATGTGGTACCGACTAATCGTCAATCATATAGACCTGTAGGTCCATAGTGTTAAGCAGCCCATATACGATTCAATTCGATTGTAAACTGAGTTGATAGTTGGCCACACACGACATTAATTGAATTGAAAACCTACAAATTTAAAAATAATTTCTCACTTAACTTAACAGAAAACTGAACTGCACTACGGAATCGGTTTGCGTCATTTTGATTTGTGTCGTTTCGAAGCTGCGTCGTTTAAAAATAATCTTGATTTTGAAGCTGCGTTAGTTTTATTTCAATTGGCTACATATCCTTCCTTAATTCAGTTTGTGTTCTGTTTTTCTGGTCCCAATTAACGACGTAAAACCAGGATTTAGTATATTTTGCAAGATAAAAAAGCGACTGTGTGACGAATCTGAGCGATAGGCGTCCATACACAGAGCGTCATCACTGAGTGATTAATTGCGAAAATCTCATTTTTATAAGTGTTATCATTTGTGGACAACTTGTAGACGAATGGATTATGTCTTTACCAACAGCCGACCACCCTCAAAATTATACAAACGGTTGTTGACGCGGCTGGAAGTTTCCTGACTGTTTTGGCAGTATTAAAGGTAAGCACAAAAGTTAGGCTCTGGCCCTTCGTGGGCTGTAACGCCTGATTTGCTGAAATGCTAATTTCATCAAATTCTGGCTCTCATTATTACCATTACCTACATTATTTTTCCATTGCACTGTAAGCTGTGGCTGGTGCTGACAAGGGGTCCAACCTCATTCCACTGCTTTTCGGCGACATTTTTATTTTTATAACCGTTGTGGTGATTCTCCCACAGAGTTGGTCGGCTTTATGCAGCTGAGATAAATTTATCGACATTTATTTTTTCCACTTTTCTATTTCGTGGCTCAGTTATTTTCAAAAAAATTAAAACACACAGACCAAATAGTTCAGTGCCTACTTGGCCGGCCCATCGAATTTCATATGTCTTGTTTTTTTTTTTCGCCGCTCAGTCGCTCGTCGCTCATTGCATGGCAGCACCCTAATGCTCAAAGTCGCTGAACTTCTTTTTGTCGATGTTGGTCAAAAACTCCAAAAACCAAAATTTGAAGGCCTATCTTAACTACCACTTAAAAAAGTAAAAAGTACGAGTAAAAGATTGAGTGTCTCATTGAATCGACACAAAGAATATCCGATCTTTAATGATCTAAATTCCAAATGTAGTTCCAACTTTGTCCATCTCCTTCCTTCGGCACACAATAAAACCGAATTAGGTTCAATCACCTAGACCACAAATAGCTCAAAGCACATTTTGTTTGAAAAATGTTAATGACCTACGCGATTTCACATGGCAATTTACAAAAAGACCTCCTAGCCATTCACTTTCAATTTACAGCGCACTTCGACTCCGGATGATCGCGAACGTCCCCAGCACAAGCAAAACATGCCCATTATTCTTGTTCACGATAATTTGAATCAATTCAATCTTATCATCGCTAAACATCGGCGCAAAAGGGCCATAAGAGCGTCCCGCGCAACGATAAAAACAAACGCTCGCAAGCGACATACGAATGCAGTTTCGCCGTAAGATTGACTCATAAATCCTCATTAAACTTGCCGTAGTCCTTTTTGCATTGCTCAATACCGATTTGCACGCACACGTTTCCATTTAATGATCCTTTGTGTTCGCTTTCGTTTTTATTTTATTTCCCTATTTTTAGACCGTCCGTCCTACCAGCTTGCTAACCCGTGTATACACGGTGTTCCCGCCAACGAGATCGCCATAAATTATGATCGCGCAAAGGGCTTTCGCTTCTGCCCTATACTTTGACGCTGCCGAATCTCCATTATAAAGATGCGCAATTTATTGGCCGAACTCCAAGCGAGGGGCGGGGGAGTGTTCAAACACCATGTTGGAGTGGCAGAGGAATCCGAGAGATGCGCATAGATAAACCTGCGATAGGGGAGCACAGTGGTCTGGTGGTGCGCTGTTGCTGTTGTGCGATCTGATTCCGTGCTAGGTACGTTACGTTACAATTTATCGGAGCATAACTTATATCTGCTTTGGTGCCGAGGAGCCTGCAGCCGTGCGTTCCTTGGCCGCGTCGAGAGAAATCTCAATCTACACAGCAGCAGGAGCGATTCCGGCGATCGGCCGTCACATGACTTTCGCTCTTTTTTAATGAAAACGTTCTGAGATGCGACTGCAGGGCTATAACCATTTTTCACCTCGCAGATCGTGTAGTAAAAATACCACAAATGTTTATCTCGCAGTCAAATTGGTAACAATGCCGGAGTTGCTGGCCTTTGTGCCGATCGAACCAACTCTCGACGTAAATCTTCCCTCCTTCCCACAAAAAAAAGGACCTCTGACGTGCGCTGGAATTTATGCCGCCCTATCTGTGCTTCCAAATTGGCGGCAGTCGTGAATGAGTTCATTTTTTATGTCCCGGGATCTGTCTAACACCACGCAGCCAATTATCCAAACCACAGAGTTCCTCATACCATCAATCAAAATCCCTTAGCCCAGCGCTCACATCACCGTCGCAGCCGCAGATGAGCGCGAGGACGGGTGCGCATTCAAACACTTCCTGTCGTGAAGATTGATTCGCGAAGGATAACAAGCGACGTGACACGCAATTTACTAACCTACCAGCGACGTCGTCGTTGTCCCGGTGAGTCAGAGGTAAACGACGAAAATTTTATGACGAACAAATTATTTTGGCAGCACACACGCGGTGTAGGCACGATTTATGGGCCTAGGTCTACGGAGAGTATCGGCAGTTACCGGGAGGGGCGTGGTGCGCGATATTTGTTAACGTTTATTAGAAACTTGGGCAAAGTTCATTACGTTGCGAAGACTTTGATGGATTCGTAAGAGGTGTTGAAAATCATCAAGACTGATGAATGTCCTTCGTCGGGGAGTGAGATAAAAGTCAGCACTTTGGGGGATAGCTCGCTGCTGGATGTGAAGCAATGCAGCAGAGTTGAATGAGAGATTGGCGGGACAAATCCTGCGGATATTTTGTTAGTTGTAAATGTTCTTATAAGTATCGGTGGAAGGGATTAGTTGCAGACACATGGATCGATTAAAATCAGTCTAGCATTAATTTAATAGTTTTCCTTTTTAATTTACTCTAGTCGAAGGCGGAGTTGGGATTAGTTTAAGAAACTCTTTTTCTTAGAAAATTAGTGTAGTTTTTTTTTGTTTTTTGATGCAATAATGATCACTTAAAGCAAACTCGATTATAGAGAAATTTCGATTATAATGAATCACTTCATCGAGTTCCAATCAACGTTCCATAAGAAGTATGGATTAAAATTTGATTTGAACTTACTGTTATGAATTTAAAGTAAGTCAGTCTTTTAGCATATAAGACTGAAGATAATTTTGTCGGTGGAAGCTCTCAATATTTCCCTATAACTCAAAATTATGCGATTTTTTTTTTTTTTTTCTAATTGGTGTGTGCTAAAGGGGTTGGGGCTACCCTTAAGTATCCTGTTTAAGACACAGCACGTGCCGAAGGTACCGAGGGAGAGATGGAAAGAAATCATTGCTAAAAATTATAAATGTTTAGACACAGTGCACAATATGATGACAACACTCAAACTTTATTAAAAATAGTTGTCGTGCCGTCATTATCGCGAAGTTTATCCAGATCATCTTCGACTTCAGAAGATTGTGACAAATCTGTCGATAATGTAACATCCTGACCTGAATGAGATTCGGCGAAAGATGATAGTGATACCAATGACAGCATTGAAGCATCTCAAACCACCTGCATTCCACCAACTTCTGCAAAATATTTACTGTAATATTGCTACTACAGTTAATTAAACTGTTTTTTCTAATACAGAACAAGCAGCTTGTACGTCACATTGTAAACTTCTTTTCGAATACACAACTTGGGACGTCAACTTCTGATGCAACAATAATAAGAAGTCCACTGAATAAAGGAAAAAAAGAAAAGCAAAGCAGCAAGAAAAGACTTTTGGGCGCAAATGTAACGAACATTTTAGCGAGGACGAAAGAAAATATTTACAATGCTCCACAAAAATTTGTGTACGATAGAGAAATCTGGCGAAAAAACTCGTTAATTCCCAAACCATATGTGACAATTTATTTTGAAGGTATATTTGAAGAGAGCAAAGTACAAAGCTTCAGAATTCACCAAAGTTAATTCAACACTCTTATCCATTCAAAAGTTATAACATAAACAACAACCAATATTGCCAAAATCAATCCACAAAAGTTTGCGTACGGCAAGTAGATTTTTACAATTAGGACCATTTAAATAATTGTAACTAATTAAGGAAGCAAGTAAATACATTGTCTTTGTATACCCGTTGTTAGCAAGTGACGAAATGTGGTAGAGTCCATAAATATGGTAACAAAAGACCATAAATATGGCAAAAACAGAGCTTAATTAGAATGAGAGGCAAATGGCTACTAATTTGTGTTAGGAGGGACGAATGTCCTAGGGAGTGTTATCAAAACAAAACTCAAAAAGCCAGTAAACAACCCAACTATAAAAAGGCCGCTTTAGTTTTGCTGGAAATTGTAAACAACAGCAGAACTGGCCAATTATCCAACCTCTTTGCAAAAGATAAATGAGTCATCAAGCAAATGCTAAATCAAGAGCCGTTTATAACGGCAATAAGAGTGACGAAACAGGCCCAGGTCCCCGAAAAAATACAATAATAAAAAAATTTTCATTTCATGTTTTTATAAACCATTTTCTGATAAATTTGTAAAATTCTTTCTGGCAAAGTAAGGCAAACAATATGTTTTTGTTACTGAATTAATTAACTTCTTAAAGAATTTTGAGTTTAGTAACTTCTAATCCTATTTTCAAATCAAAAAACTATATTTTTGCATTGAATAACAAAAAAACATTATGTAATACAATTTGTGTAGCATGGCCAACATTAACTCGGCGAATATAAATTGAAAGAAGTGCCTATGCGCATAAATTTAAGAAAACGAATAATGTATTAAAAGCAAATATCAATAAAATACATGCATTACCATTTATTTTAATTAGCTACTTGAAGTAGAAGCTTAGCAAGTTCAAATCCTATTTTCAGTTTAAAAGACTATAAAAACTAAAACTCTTAAGTACAAAACTTTGGTGTTTCTCTCAACAATAATGACACATTTTAACATACAACAGATCAGATGAATACGTTTTTACAACAATATCGCCGTTATTCAATGAAAATAAAATGGTTGTTCAAGAACCAACAATAAACTAATGAAAATATAATACGTGATAGTTCACTTGTCCATTCGGAAATTTTAATACTCCAGTTTTTTTTCTGCAATGTGGTTGTGAAATATTGAAAACTTTTAACTAACTTTTTTCGAAATCGAGTCTTTTTTAGTTAAGACAGTCTTGTAGTAAATGAGCAATAGGGTGTGCACTTACTTTGATGTGATTTTCAACTTCGTTTTTGCTGTATAGTTTCTGGAGTTATTCTCCAATCGGAGTAATTCTTTTTGCTTTAAATTGCGATAGTTTTTAAATCCAACTCTATTAAAGTGTTTTGGATGAAGTCCCTTTTTAATTTATTTTTGCAAGAGTACTTACTTTTTTGATTATCTAGAGCAAGAATGTAGATTTATATAGTTTTTCGGAGCTTCCTCAGTTACGTGATGATTGCAACAAACCACAAATTTCAAAAGCAGTAGTGAAGACGTAGACAAGAATGAAGACGACGAAGAAAGTAAGAATGTGGAAGTTGTAACAACCCCAATATCCATTTCGCACGCGTTATGCTTTGCCGGAGACCTTCGCACTTTCCTTCAGTCAAAAAACACTGTCCAAAGAACTTTTAATGGACCTGGCGACATTGAAATGTTCTTATCGATTTAAACTTACTTCAAACAATAAACTAAAAATAACTAAACTAAAGTAACTTTTTAAATAGATAAAAGTCTATGGTAGTTGATGCTTAATCTCCTTTATTGTTTTTATAATTTGTTTATATTTCAATAAAGTTTAACAATAATATAAATAATAAATAGATAATAGTATGAAGCGTATGTGCAGAACTTAGTACTTTTATTTATAAGTTTTCCAAAAGTTGATGTTTCTTTAGCATATCACTTACAACAAACGGTTATACCGAACTAATTTAGTCGGTCCTTTCGAGTTTATTGTAAGCAGACACTACTGTATTAAGGGTCGTTCTGAGTACTTACGAAAAAAAAAAAACAAGGCCCTATAACACAACGCGAGGCCCAATTATAATATTTACACTAGTCCTTTATAGTTGTAGTTAAATAAAAAATTGGGAACTCTTAAGATGAAGATGAACAAGGTAATTTTTGATGGGATGATCATGCTGAGTGATGAATACTATTTCAAAACTACTAAATATTTCTGCGCTCTCAAAAGAATACAGCATAGAGACAGTCACAAAGCGACGTCTGTATCGTTTACAAAAAACAATACGTGGAAATAATTCATCCGATTTGCGTCGATTCGCTCTACGTCGTGTTTTACTGATCCTAATTAACGACACAAAGCGAGGAGGCTTTGGTGTGCTATTAAACAAAAGGATGTAATTACATTACTTTAGCCAAATAAAATGTCGTATATGAATTAAAGATCCATTTCTGATGCACATAGAAGTTCTAAGCCGTCTTTCAATTGCTTCAAAAGGCCAACTAAAAGTAATTTAAGAAACATATTGTACTCTTCCAAAAAAAAATACATTCGACGGCAGCCCGCATTACAATGATCTCAGCAACACTGTCACAATCACGAAAGGGCCACCAACTCCGGACACTCCGAATAAAAAATAAGAAAAATGACGGGAAAAAGAAAAGTCAAGTTGGGTTGTTGAACGTCAGCGAAGTGAATATTTACGCCACTTTCAAGAAAAAATTAATCGGGAAAAGCAATCAGGTTAAGAAAACTCACCACGAAACGCGTGAAAAGTGCTTTGAAAAACGTTTAATGTGAGTGCAGAAGGTTAATTAATAAATTCGAAGAAAAGATAACTTGTGAAGTGTGATTAGCGAATGGAGTATAATGAAAATATCGGAAAGAGTTTTTTGAGTTTTTGAATGATTTTTGTTTGAGAAAAGGTAATTGTGAGCATAAATGTTTGTGATTGTTTGGATTTTGTTTGAGAATTTCTTCGATTTTTCATTAAAAAGAAAGGCGAAATTTTTCATTTGTGGAATTTCATCGAATTTTGACATTTTGTGCAATGATTCGGAATTCTGTCGGCTGTTTTTTGTTTGTTTGGACGTAGGGTTAGTTCGCAAAGTGTCTTGTAAGTTATGCCAAACTAAATTTTTTTTTATTCACCTCGTGTGCATGACGGCGAATAGGTAAATGAAAATATTTATTTTGTTTTTCTGTGGTCTAATTGGTCGAAAAATATTGCATTTTGTGCTTGTTTATTGTGCTTAGAAAATTCGATTGTATTTTTTTCTTTGAAGTTGTTAAAACTGCAATTGAAATGTCAATTACTTGTTCTGTCTTCTGTACGTTTGTTTTTTGAATTAGCATTTTGTGCAAATTTTAGTTCTGCGTTATTCAAAACTTAGTTTGACAGCAAAATGTTGATTGCAGCATGGCAGCATAAAATTAAAATATTCCCAAAATAATCACTTATTACTATTTCATCCCTAGTCAATATTTTCTCCCATTTCCGTCATTTTATTACTATGCCAACGTTTCTTAAGCTAAAGGGAAATGAATCCATTTGTTTTTCTGATTGCATACACTCCAATTTCTACGAATAGCTTTGCTTTCTGTCATTAATTTTCCCCACATTTAACAACCCTGTACAAGATTTCACCCAACACCCAAATCTGTCAAAATAAGGTGCATTTTCTTTATAGATGAATTCATCGTTGATTTCGCCTTCCCCACACATTGTGTAGATTCGGTGAAAATCCATCTGTGTGCGTGTGTCCTGTTTGTGTGTATTTTGACGGTGGTGTCTTTTTTCTGTGTTCTGCCGCAAAGTGGCTAAAATAGAAAAAGAAAAAAAAATTTAATTCTATTTTATCCACAATTATTTATTGTGATCGACCTCCAGTAGCAAAACAGAAACAGAAAACAATGTAATTGCTTTTACCACAAATCCCATACATTTTCACCGACGACAGAAACAAACAAACTCATCCGTTCGCTAGCTAAAAAAAAAAAAAAGAAAAAAAGAAAGAAAAAGAAAAAAATACGACAAGACTCAGCAGATTTCGTCGACAAGATCGTCCACCATCCATTGGTGATTCCATTGTCGTTCAATCGCTGTAAACAACAAGGAAACTCTTGAAGAAAATTTTGTTGTTTTGCAGGCGCCTCAAAAATAATTCTTTTTGTCTCGAAGGTAGCGCGTAATGGTTATGGTTATGGTTACATATCCGCCTACTACTTGACGTCTCCATTATTCATAATCTGAGTGAAACTTTGTTCATAAATTGGTCGGGCCAAAGATCTGATTGAACTAAAGTGAATTATCTCTCTTTGATTTGCAGACACACGGCAAGTGGACAAGGGCTTCGAACTCAATGCGTAAGGGACAATCTGACATCGTGAGCAATTAGGAAAGGAAGTTTTCATAGAACACCACAGACAGCCCAGCAGCGGCGGAACTAATCGCAGACAGTGGACACAAAGGATTATATCTTTCGTCAAGGATCTCAGTCTATTTCTCTCAGTAAAAAAAGAGCATTTCGGAAATTTCGTAGAGGACAATTTTTAAAAAGTGGAGGAGAATTGCAGACGTCTCCAGACAATGAATATAAGGGGGCCGGCTCCCAAGAAGGAAGGAAAGATGCGGATCCGCGCCTTTCCGGTAAGTACTTTTGTACTAATGCAAGTCGTGTATATTTTAGGTGATTCTACATCTGAGAGGTGGTCTTTGGTTGGGTCTTGGAAGGTCTCTTCGTGTCTCACAGGTTTCTAGAAAGTCAACAGATTGTGAAAGTTTTCAGATTGCGATGTAAATGAGTTGGGTGCGAGTTATATAATCGTGGACCACAAGAAAGCGTGTAGTCATTGACCCGGTCGGAATTGTAGGTTGTTGAACTTTGTCCAAGTTGATGTGTCTTCTTCACTGAACATGTGTCAACCAGTGGGCTGAAAATACGAAGTCCAAGTCCACTTTTGACTGAAACGGTTTGTGTTGTATGTTAGTGGCCTTAAGGCGTCTTCAGGTCCCTCCCGACCTGCATCAATGTTTATAAAAATGTGTGTCCTCCGTCATTGGAGGCTAGGTTAGGATTTGGGTGCCTGTTGGTCATCACAGAGACAATTGTTTGTCTACAATGAAATCGTTAGAGATTGCTACGATTTTCCTCAATTTCTAGTTTGAGATTTAAAGCTATCTAATTCATGGATTGAGATTTCTCAACCAACTCAATGATCCTCCTTAAAATCCGGAAACGTCTTTGAAATGTTGATGTCTTGCAAGCATTCCAATTGGATATATAAAAAATAAATAACATTATTATCATTATAAAAAAGTAGAAAAGAGACGGAAAATGTTGCGATTCCATTTGATTTTTAAACGATGAGTTGACGAAATTAAAAAAAAATATAAAAAGAAAATAAGAGTTGACGGACGATATACATAAAAGCGATTTATTCTAGAGTCAGAGTATATTTACTCCTATTCCCAAATTCGAAGCCGTTCACTCGAATCAAATGAATCTTTGATCCGCCGGATTTGTTTTCTTCTTTTGCGGGCGCTACAGTCCGAGGTGAGCCTGGGCCTCAGCCAACATGCCTCGCCATCTAGTGCGGTCTTGGGCTAGGCCCCTCCAGTTTCGTACGCCCAGCTGATTTAGGTAACTATCCAACTAGTCACTCCACCGGAAGCGAGGTTTTCCTCTACCGCGTTGCCCACCAGGGTTGGACTCGAAGACTTTACGTTAGTGTCCATACGCTCCACATGACCTAACCATCTCAGTCGGGACGCTTGAATTCATTTAACTAGATCGATGTCGCTGTACTACTTACTTAACAGGCTTGGAGGGTCTGTGCCTGAGCCAAAGCCGCCTTCCAACGTTGACGGGGAGGGGAATGCTGCTTCCAGTCCGGAAGACCAAGCTGTCTTGCATCCGCGATCACTTTTCTGCACCGGAAGTTCGGTCTCCCTCTTCTCCTCGAACCAGGAGGCTCGGATTCGAAGACCCTTTTAGCTGGAGCGTTTGTGTCCATGCGCTCGATGTGGCCGAGCCATTGTAGCCGACGGATTTTTGCCTTTCGGATTATATCCACATCTTTGTACAGCTCATAAAGTTCGCGGTTATGTCTTCTCATCCATTCGCCTTCCTCGCAGACTGGACCGAATATCCAGTCGCTGTATAGCTCGTAGATTTCACCGTTTAACCTTCACCTCCAAACTCCCTCTGTGCAAATGGGACCAAAAATAATCCGGATTTGGGATGATTGATTTTGTTTCATTTATTAGACGATTGAACTCGCGTTTGAAGCAACACGGAGACACAAATCGGCGCAGTCTTTTGTAACAGAACCGGAGCGGAAGCTTTCTTTTCTCCATTTTTGTTCTCTATGACCCAAGTGTTAACCTTAAAGTACAGGAATACCTCGACCTACGTCGCTAA
This sequence comes from Syritta pipiens, assembly GCA_905187475.1. NCBI lineage: Eukaryota > Metazoa > Arthropoda > Insecta > Diptera > Syrphidae > Syritta > Syritta pipiens. Next base: position 106,104,289 of record LR994571.1, on the reverse strand, counting down.
TTCGTTCCAGAAAAAGGCGTCGAGATCGAGTTAAGGTCGAAGCAAGAAATAGAAAAACAAGCTTATACCTAAACTGAAAAAAGAATAGTTTATCCGAGTGTAAAAATTCGAATTTGGATCTTCTGGCACTGACTGTCGTAACTCGAAGAATAATTGACGCATGTCGAGGCAGGCTCCCTAAATTTTTTCGACGTCGTAAGTCGAAATGACTTAACTCGAAGTGTCGTAACTCGAGGTATAAAAAGGAAGATTTAGAGCATAAAGCCAAAGAATCGATCCGGTAATGGCACCATGGAACAGTTAATCGCTAATCCAGTGTTCCATGACATGAATCAATATTTGCGAGTTAAAGTGTTCAGACCGCGGGTGCTGTGGCTTAATTGTAGTAGTAGAGAGTATTCAGCTTCGAATACAGCTCGAGGAAAAAACGCCACAAACAATTTTCACGGCTCCACCTCCAGCGAACGACTGACAATCCTCCTGGAGAACTTCTGTCACGGAAAGCTTTCGCAATTCGCCGCTCGGAACAGGCAATAAACTGTAGGTCTCCTTCACATGTGTCAAATTATAACGCGCACAACACAGTGGAGGCACGAAAAAGCTAGGCTATGGCTCTTCGTGGGCTGTTACGCCACTAATGATGATGATGAAAGTGTTCAGACCGGCTTTTCTAATTGTTGCCTCGACTCAAAAGAAGGAATGCACAGATATTTTAGGAAGTCGAAACACAATCTAATTACAATTGCTGATTGCTTGATATTTAGCCATACGCATTTACTGAATTTAATGCGAGAAATTTCGTCGGTCCAGTGGTAACACTGCATATTTTTTTAATCCAATGAAATACGATCTTTTCGGGTTAATTACTCGCATGAGTCTTATTTCTATCAATGCTTTCAATGGATTTTGCTGATGTCATAATAAGTAGAAGTAGTAATAGCAATAATAAAATTTCTGATATTTCTGTAGGATCTATAAACTTCAGTTGGTCAATTTTTTCGCTAACATCACAATGAAAAGACTGATAAGCTTTTGAAATCGTAGAAGATTACTTAACTTCTTTTGATCAATCATTTCGGCACTTAAAGAGATAAGAATGCCTACCTCTGGAGATCTCTATAATTATTCAGCAGTAATCATTTATCGCTTGTGCGTAAGCTTCTTGGCTTGGGTCAGTTATTGGATAAGTTAAAAATACGTAGTCATGAGCTCGTTACTTCATGAAAACGCAGTAAAAAGGGAGTGATAACACATTTGAATCGAAGATTTTTTTTAACATTTAGTTTGGTGATATACATTCGTGGTCAATGTTGTGCAGAGAGTACAGAGTGGGCCAAATACAAGTTTCTTTTTTTTTTTTTTTTAAATGCACTAAAATTAATAAAATTCAATTGCTTTCATGTATTATGGCTTTATTAGTAACAGCAAACATTCCCATTAATTGTGGAACGCAACGTCGCTCAAATGTTGAGGGTTGCTCGAACTGTTGAGCGAGAATTCGAATTCAGCTCGGGGAAAAAACACGACAAATATTTTTCACGGCTCCACCTCAAGCTAGCGACGGACAATCCTCCTGGAGTACTTCTGTCATGAAAGCTTTCGCAATTCGCCGTTCGGAACCGGCATTAAATAGTAGGTCCCCTTCACATATGTCAAAATTATAACGCGCACAGTGGAGGCGCGAAAAAGCTAGGCTATGGCTCTCGACGGGCTGTTACGCCACCCAATGTAATGTAATGTAATGTAACGTCACTCAAATGGCTGCCTTAGTTAGCATTGCAGTAGCGCCTTCATATATATTTTTACAATGATAGCCGTGCTTTGACACCAATCTGCTTGTTTTCCAATTTGAAGTTAACTCACAATTTCGCAATACGAGGCAACACAACCGCCTTACAGAGATACACCGCATTACAGTGGTAGCGCATTCTATCAGCCCAATTTTCAAAGACCTTGATGATTTTAGGCTGTAGCTCACGAATTTCTAGGATAATATTGGACTTAGGACTTAAATCGTTTTCGGATTGTTGGCATAACATCGGCTTTCCACGGTTCTCCACTTAAGAAAAAATTCAACGGGTCAAATCACAGCTCCAAGGCAGCCAATTGGCATCGCCAAGACGCCCAATTGATATCGTCAAGGCGGTTAATAACACGATTTGGAAATTTAGTGCGCAAAAGATCGATTACGGTAAGGACTGTGCCATACATTTCGAACAAAACTTCTTTTCAAAAAACGCACTGTTTGGGCTACACACAACTCGCTTTGGAAGTAATTTTTCAATATTTCCCAACGTTGTTCAAGCACGAAGCGACGTATATCGTTTTGCGGTAGAAGGATACTGACTTTCTGTTTAGATTTCTAATGGGAAATAACTGTCAGTGTCAAAAGAATCTGTGATTTAAAAAGAAATCACTAGATGGCCCACCCATATATACAGTCGAATTTTCACGAGACATCAAATCGAGTTAGAGAGAGTTCGACTTTGAGGATGGGTTTTGTATGGAAAATTGGGAAGGGGGAATGCCAAAATATGGAAAATAGAGGGAAATTCGACTAAGAGGGAGTTTGACTTAAAGGAATTCGACTTTAGGTTCTTTAAACAATGGGTCTACATATATTAGAGTTCTCACAACCAGCATATTGCTCAGAGAAAAGCATGTGATTTCCCTAATAATTCACTATCTTGCTTTCCAAATCCAGTTTGAAAAACAAATTCCAAGAATTTAGGTTGATATGACTTCGGATTTCGATTTATTTTGTTTACACACATGGAATAGATAGACCTTTACTACTTGAGCGCTATCGGAGTTATGCAATTGCATTCGTTCACCTTTCAACTTTACAATCTTTCTTTTTCTTTGCTCCAAGTGGACTCAATAATTATGAATTCAGGGCGTTTTTTCCTAATGTTGGAAGTCCTGGCGAAAATAAAATAGCTTGGATTTAAGGGCTCACTAGCATCTAGGTCATCAGGTTGTAACTAATGAAGATTCGATGATTTTCTTACCCAGAGACGATTTTCTTACGCGATCACAAACGGCAACTAGTCTGTCTGATTCACCAAACAAACAGATAAGAAGACCTTGGGAGACATTTAAAAAGCATACGTACTCGAAGGTTAATTCAAACTTCGTGTTCATTTTCAGAGATAAGATGTCTACGATTTGTAGAACAACCGCCAAATTGGAGGTTAGAATCTGGTTGCCTTAGAATCACTTTGTTGGTGTCTTCTCTAGCGGGAGTATTTGGACATTATTTGAACAAACTTTTGGGCAGATGATGGAAATTTCTTCTGCTTAAGCAAGTTTAGCTCCTGCACGGTCTGGGCTTGAACGTGCTGCACTTCTGTTGCTTGAATTTGTTGTACATCCGTGAATGCTTCGGTTTTGCATTGAAGGGGAAGTTTGGTTTCAAAAGGCTTTGTTGTCCATTCACTCAATTTAACTGAGCAATTGCAAACGACGAAAATTGTCCATTTTAGAAGAGCATTTGTCTATCTCTCAGAGGCTATCAACATATCCCTGAATTACTTTTTTTTCATTGATTGAAGAATTGTTTTTTTTTTTTCCTAATAAATAGCTAAATATAAATAATTCACTAGACTGAATTAAAACGATGAAATTTTCGTGAGCACTGTCCTTACAAAGCCTTCAAAAAGCTTCCCAGTTGAAAGGTGTCAGTTGAGGCATTACTTCTTTAATTAGGGTCGCCGCACTGTAAGCGCATTTTTTTAGTCAGCCATTTATTATCCTTCGAATCGAATTGCTTTCAGTTTTTTTGTTTTTTTTCCTTTTCGACAACTAAAATTTTCGAATAAAAAATCAATCAGTAAAGCAAGCTGAAGGAGCTAGTTGAAATTTCCCTGTGCACACAAATCAGAGACCTGAGACTGTGGGCAGCAAAGTTCAATGGAAATGCACATCACGTGCTTGAAGCTATCACTCGGTGAAACTGTTTCCCAACAATGCGAAAGACTCGAAAAGCTTTGAAGTATTCTCTATTGCCTCGAAGAGTATCACATTTTCGCAATGACTTGTCCAAAGACCTATCAATCACAGAAATTTACCGTTTGTTTCCCCTTTGGCTGCCACATTACAGAACTGGCTTTCAAGTAAGCTGTAGTTTTGTGGTTAGCTTTTTTTTTTTCTATTTATTGAAATCATTTTTTTTTTTTTTGATGGATGTTAAAAATAAATATTGATGTTTGTTTTGTTTTTCGGTTTTTTTTTTGTGTGTTTTTTGTCATAGACTTCCATGGATGAAAAGTATGTAGAAACAATTTGGGCCAGCCTTAAGAACGCCATACAAGAAATCCAGAAGAAGAACAACTCTGGCTTGTCCTTTGAGGAACTCTATCGCAATGCATACACAATGGTATTGCATAAGCATGGTAATCGATTGTACTTTGGACTAAGGGAAGTAGTATCGGATCACTTGGAAAATAAGGTGCGGCCGGAGGTGTTGGATAGTTTACATAACAATTTTCTACTGAAATTAAATCAAGCGTGGAACGATCACCAAACATCGATGGTCATGATACGGGACATCCTGATGTACATGGACCGAGTCTTTGTACAGCAGCGCGAGGTAGAAAATGTTTATAATTTGGGATTGATAATATTTAAGGAGCAGGTAAGTCGCAGAAGTGGAGGCGGTGAAGAAGACTTTTGTTTGATTCCATTTTCTTTTGGTTTTCTTTAGATTGTCCAACATCCCGTTATTCGCGAACATTTGCGGGAGACATTGCTTGGTATGGTGTTGCTTGAAAGAACTGGTGAGGTAATCAATCATCTTGCAATAAAAAATGCATGTCAGATGCTAATGTCGCTTGGTATCAACACGAGGGCGGTATACGAGGAGGATTTCGAGGTACCGTTCCTACTGCAATCTGCATCATTTTACAAGCGTGAGTCCCAGAAGTACTTGGCCGAGAATGATGCTGGCGTTTGCATTAAGAAAGTTGAGGTATGTATTGACGTTGTTGACTTCTTGACACAAGAAATACATTTTTTTTTGTTAATTTTTAGGCACGAATTCAAGAAGAATCGGCACGTGCAGCATTATATCTCGACAAGGACACTGAGCCGCGTATTGTAAAAGTCGTCGAAGATGAACTCATCAAGCATCATATGCGAACCATTGTCGAGATGGAAAATTCCGGCGTGGTTTATATGATAAAGAATTCAAAAACTGAAGATCTAGCATGTACATACAAACTGTTCTCCCGCCTCAAAGATAAGGGTCTGAAAGTGATCGCTGATGCGGTATCCGCCTACCTACGTGAGCAAGGTCGGTTACTTGTGAAAGAAGAAGAGAATGGCACCAACCCGATAACCTTTGTGCAAAATCTGCTCGACCTAAAAGATCGTTTTGACCACTTCCTGCATCAATCGTTCAACAACGACAGGATTTTCAAAAACATGATTTCATCAGATTTCGAACACTTCCTTAACTTGAACAGTAAGTCACCAGAGTATCTGTCTCTGTTCATAGATGATAAATTGAAAAAAGGTGGCAAAGGAGTAAGTACACTGATAGTTATAGTTTGTGTCATGTTCATTCCTTTATTCCACTTCCACAGATGACGGAACAAGAGATTGAAACAATATTGGACAAGACCATGGTACTCTTCCGATTCCTGTTGGAGAAGGATGTTTTTGAACGCTACTACAAAACGCATCTAGCCAAGCGATTATTGTTGAACAAATCAGTCTCAGATGATTTCGAAAAGAATATGATATCAAAATTAAAGGTTGTACACTCCTCCTCATCTGTCTCTCCTCTGCAACCGCACAAATAATTTACCTTCCGTTTCAGACTGAATGTGGATGTCAATTTACCTCAAAATTAGAAGGAATGTTTAAGGATATGTCCGTGTCAAATACAATAATGGAGGAATTTAAAAACTATGTAAATAATCATAAACTATCGTTAGCGGGCGTCGAGTTAACTGTCCGAATACTAACAACGGGTTTCTGGCCAACACAAGTGAGTTTTCTCATTGTCTTCGAAATGAATTGAAAAGTTGAATAAATTTATTTTCAGACTGCAACACCTAATTGTAATATACCAGAAGCGCCGCGGAATGCATTTGACACATTTAAGAAATTTTATTTAGATAAACACTCGGGTCGGCAGCTGACATTACAACCACAAATGGGTAAGAGGACCATCCGGTTTGTTTAGGTGATGTCTCACGTGTTGTGTTTCAGGTACTGCGTATATAAATGCTGTTTTCTTCGGGACAAAATCAGAATGCGAAAAGGACAAGGATGGCCCAAGTTCGAGCTTGTCGTCCAGCACTAGTGGGGGACCGACGACAACGAGGAAACACATCCTACAAGTTTCTACGTATCAGGTGAGTGTCAAAAAGGGTCATCACCCACCAAGGGCCAGAGCCTAGCTTTTCTCGCCTCCACTGTTTTGTGTGCGTTATACTTTGACACACGTGAAGGGGACCTACAGTTTATTGTCGGTTCCGAACAACGAATTGCGAAAAGATAAGCTCACGTAAAACCTGTTGTATGAATACTGCCTTGTCTATTACTTCTGGTCTAACTTTTCCCTTAAACGACATCACTTAAAATGTTTTTGCATATTTTCTTAAGCAGGATCAAGTGCCTGTTGTATGACTACTGCATTTTCCATCACTTCTGATCGAAGTTTTCCTCTTCGTATTTTGCTTTGCATTTTTTTTAACCGAGATCAAGTGGCTGGAATATTTCTAACTGCATTTTCTAATTTATAAATCTTTTGCAGATGTGTATTCTAATGCTGTTCAACAATCGCGAACGTCTATCGTATGAAGATATTCAACAAGAAACGGATATTCCTGAGAGAGAACTTATCAGAGCCTTACAATCGTTGTCGATGGGTAAATCCGCGCAAAGGCTACTAGTACGCAACCCCAAAACAAAGGACATTGAGCCCTCTAATGAATTTCATATTAATGATGCATTCGTGTCGAAGTTTCATAGGTAAGAACGATGAAGACAAGGCAAGGTCTCTGATTGATTTTGTGATTTTGTGTGTTTTTTAGGGTTAAAATACAAACAGTGGCTGCAAAGGGTGAATCCGAGCCGGAACGACGAGAGACTCGCGGCAAAGTGGACGATGATCGTAAGCACGAGATTGAGGCTGCAATTGTGAGAATAATGAAGGCCCGAAAACGCATGACGGTACGTACTAAAATAATACCAAATAAATTCGAATTCATAACGATCTTCTCTTTTCAGCATAACCTGCTTGTGTCCGATGTTACATCTCAGCTTAAGTCAAGATTTCTACCTTCACCTGTATTTATTAAGAAGCGAATAGAAAACCTTATCGAAAGGGAGTATTTAGCACGAACGCCAGAAGATCGAAAAGTTTACATTTACTTGGCTTAAATTTACATCAACAAAACAAGAGAAAAAAAATTGAAAAATTTTTTGTTTCTACAGACATAGGACGTTTCTATACTTTTTTTTTTTGTTTTTTTTTTCTGCAATCCTTAGTCCACTTCTCAGACACAAAAGTAATTTGATGAAAGCAACAACTTGTTATTGATCTTTTGTCTTTGTTCCCCTTTCTAATTGCAAAACAATTATTTTCCAAACTTTTTTTTTCGATTAGACAAAATGAAGAATAAAAATGAGAATGAAAATGCTTCAGAAAAAAAAAAAAAAACACTCGTCGCTCATTATTTTTCACATCAAAATCATAATTGAATTAATAGATTTGTTGCAATCGAATTCATTGGAGCAACAAAAAAACAAAAGAGGAATTTAGCAAATGGAAGGGAAAGAAGTTAAAAAAATAATTAAGTACGTAAACAATAATGGAATCTCATCTCAAATATGTGCGATTTTTTTTAAGGCGTAATTCAAATCGGATTTTTTTTTTGTATTTAAAAACAAAATACAAATATATATATATTTAGACTTAGTAACTAATTAATTATGCGTCTTAATAAAATTTAAGAATGGAAATATATTGAGATATATTTTAAGATTTCAAACATACTCTTTAATTTAGGCATGAAGTGAGGTGCAGGTTTAACATTTTCACTTTACTTAGGCGAAAAGAAGATTAAATTTAAGTAGAGTAAAAAAAGAAACCTCAAAAAAATTTAAAAGTTAAAATGTAAGTCTCCGACAGGAAAGAACACAAGTCAAGGTAAAGCTTTGTTATTTAATATTCTCTAAGATAGTTAATTAGGGATGTTTAGGCTCAGACACATTTATATAATCCTGAAGATAGGCAAAGTATGTAATTAACAATTTCACAGACCATAGAGGAAATCATTAGCTAAACTTTGCAGCAACAAAGATCTGTTAGACAAGAGTTAAATTCCGTGTAATATAGTTTTAGATCTTCCACTCGTTTTCAGCGGCGTGAAGAATTAGCCACTATACTTCAACATCCCTTGTTTTGCACTTCCCAAGACTTGTGATTTCAATCATCAACAGTGGAATTTGGTGTTCTGTGTTCTTTTCTCCAAAACAACACAAACATTGTTCACGGCCCCACCTCCAGCGAACGATTGATAATCGTGGAGTACTTCTGTCTTGGAAAGCTTTTCACAATTCGCCGTTCGGAACCGGCATTAAATAGTAGGTCCCCTCCACATGTGTCAAATTATAACTCGGACAACACAGTGGAGGCGCGTGGAAAATGCTAGGCCCTGGCTCTCAACCGCCTGTTACGTCGCCCAATGTATGCATATTCTATTTAAAAAGAGATTTGAGTTGCTGATGGGGCTGGGTAACTTGACTGTGTTATTATTATCCAAACAACCTATTGCTCCTGAAATTCTTAATTTCTCAAATTAAGGATCGTTTCCTATTTCATCTGTGCTCTGCTTATTAATCCTCTTAGAACACAATTTGAATGTAAAGCCTTTAAGATTTCGCAAATAACTTTGCCCACTGTTGATCTATCACGAGCAATGAAAATCCTTTTCGGTTAGTTTTCTTCAGCCAAAAAAAAAAACTGAATGTTGCTTCGAGTTTGTATGTCTGTGCAATTGAAGTTGACGTAATCTCTGGCTTGATTCTTTCTGTTAGAAGATCCAAGACCGATCTACAACTTAAAATCGTCCGACGGACTCTTCGTCCGGCATGACATCTACATTTGATATAAACGTATTTTATTGAATTTGTTGCACAAATTTGTTTACACTTAAAGAGCCAAGAATATAGCTTTAAATTTTAAAATGAGTTCAAATACGCTAATTTCCACATTGTAATTTTTTATTGAGATTTCAATCTAGTAAATTTTCACATATAGATTTTAGGTTACAATACATAAGGGAGAACTCGAAAAGGGTTCGAAGTAAATTTGAAAAATTCGAATTCACTGCAGAACACTGAATTTCACTTCGAGTGAACTTTTTTTTGAATCCACTTACACTCAAAACGCAGAACAGCGGCGTTTTTTTTTTGGAACCGTAGAGGTGGTTTCAATGTTAATCATTGAACAGAAGAATCGAGGAAAAGCTGTTGCTGGAGCATGCTAATTTGCATGTTTATGACTTGTAGTGAGCTGGAAATATTGGTCTAGAAAGGTAATTTTCAATTAAAAACTAAGATGAGTGTTGGGATTCAATTCTTGAAGGACAGAAGTACATTTTGCGATAAAACAGCGAGGACATGTCACATGCGCGCAAATTGAAGATCCATATATCCGAAAGCCAGAAAATGGAAATGGCGAATCGAACCGCAAAACGAATTCACGATTTCGCTGTAGTTCCTATTTATTGCTATAATTTTGTGAACGACGCAAACTTAAATAAAAACGACGCAGTGTCGATGCTACAATAATTCCTAATCGACGCAACAGACATACGACAGATTCAAAACAATCAACAAATCTCATGTAACAGAGACCGACTTCAACAGCATTCCATTTGGGGACTTAATCAAATGCATCAGGGCTAAAAAAAAGGGGGTACAATAGATCTTTTAGGTCGTAGTATAAGTTGTTCAATTACACTCCCCGACGCTTTGCGTTGTCCTCAAAATTTTATAAATGATAATTTTCTTCTTAGCGCAACGCACTCTTCCGTTTATCTCCATAATCTTTTCCTATTTTGTTCTTGAGATTTAGACGCTTGCTTCGGTCAATTCAAAGTAGTGACTGATTTTCATGGGACTGCATGTACTACGTCAGTAGAAGACACTGATCTCCACTCTGTTATTTAAGCTTCAATTGATATTACTCCCGAGGTCAAAATTTATTACGATGCTTGACGTAATGCCCGCTGTCGATTCGGTTGTACGACCGAAGCAAGCGTCTTAATTTTAAGAACAAAATATGAAAAGCTTATAATGATGATAAACGGAAGACTACGTTGGGCTAAGAAAAAAATCATTTATAATATTATGAGGACAACGCAAAGCGTTGGCGTTTGCTTCTTACATGAAATTGCTCAAAATCTCTACACAACTTCATTATTACGTTCGCATTAATTGGCTGGTTGATGAAATCAGCAGTGGTCTGTGCGATGACTAAGCAGGCGCCACCCTAACCTAAGCCCTTTCCGTAGAATCCTAAACAAAGCTATTTTTTGTACAGACAATAAGGCAGTGCACGAGGCCTCCTAATTTGTGCAGATAGATGAAAGCCATACCCTCATTCATCATTTTGTTGACGACAATGCTCACATTTCTAATCATAAGAAAACAACTTGAATTTTAATAAAATCGAATAGAAACGTATTAGTCAATGATTATATCTCACAAGAGCCCACCGCCTTGATTACACTTTAGATTTTTCAATTAAAAGTAGCACACCCGGGAGCAATGCATTCGCCTCATGCGTGCAATTAAGTAGACGACCTCCGGTGTACCAACAAGCCTTCATTGCAATGCACGAGTTCTACACTCCTATAAATTAATTAACTGCACACATCTGCGAACAAAAAAAAAAAATTTGTACCCCCAAGCGCAAGATAAACAAATGTTCACTAAATGCACCTCCCACTGTAGATCTAATTTCAATTGCCCTCAAAACAAAAAAAACAACAACTCCCATGTCAGCAACTGCGGCGTATACGTAATATTTACGCCCAATTAAGAGTGTTTACCTCATGATGCCTACGTCCACATAAAACAGCTCAAACAGAAAGTCCCTCGAAAACACTTTATCCCGTTCAAGTTCAAGGCATTCACGCGTCTGGCGCTCGACACCAAGAGCATAAGTTTGTCAATGTGTTTCGCGCAATCAGCGTTCCTGCGTGAGACTTCACAACTTAATCCATTAGAAGTTTATCTGCGTCGAAAAGAGCAAGCAAACACACAAGAAAAAAAGAAAAATACGAATAAAAAGCTCTGAGTTTAATGAAGATCTTCACTTGACGGCGTTGCGGTGGAACAGAGGGAATTCTCTGACGTGCACCCCAAAGCCCAACTCACGCACTGTGGCATTCCGCCGGCGACAACCGCACCACCTGACTCACCATAAAGTCCACCTCCAGCGTGTAGCCACAGCTAGTCACGCTTCTAGGCGATTCAGGTTTTATTAGATCTCTCTGTGTAGTATCATCTGTGCGGCGCACAACTTAAGCACAGCTGCGTTCTAGCGAGCGTTCGTTCTCTTGGCGGACGATGTGTCGTCGTTTGTGCCTGTGTACTTTTGCGAAATAGTAGTACGTCGTTTTTGCTTCAAAATAGAATCGAATTCTTCTCATTTTTGTGTGTGCGCCACTTTTACTTTCTTTATCTGTGTCCCTAAATTTAATTCCAAATAGCGTTCGCTTTTGTTTACCTATCAACGGCGAGCGGCTGCTCTGTGACATTTTGCCACGATAGATGTGCGACAACATGAACGACAATCCGTGCTACAACAATAGTTGCGTAAATAGGTCACCCGCCAGGTCACCAACTAGGGCACAGTGCTCCCCGATGTCTGAAATCGACGACTTGGGCGGTCCTGCCCTCAAAATCGAGGAACAACTCAACGAGGTGTACGAGAGGCGGCTGGTCGAAATCAATGAGGAAGCTGCTGGCGATGCAAATGTGAGTGAGTAATAGCTCGTACATTATCAAGTGATTTATGGTGGGATATGATTTCTTGTTTGGAATTAATTTCGCGAAGGGAATGGAGCTTTGTTGACATTGGGATTTTGTGTTTTTCTCTTTGGGTTTGCTTTGACAGCTGTTGAATGCACGTAGAGTTGCTGCGTGCAGGGATGTGCTGTGAGGCTGTCGTTCTCTGTACAGTAATGGAAGTGGCATGTTCTTACTTTTTCAGTTAAAAGAAATCACCTACAAGGAATGGATTGAAATGCTTCGACAAATTAACAAAACCCTGATAACCAATATTCAGGAAATGGAGCATGAAACCTCGGAACGTTTGACTTTGTTGCAACGAAAAGTTAGCTCGGGTTGTCGCTACAATCAGGACAGTGAGGTGTGTAAGCTGCGCAAGGACATGGCGGGACTTATGCAATTAGTTCGCAATGGTAGAAGCAATGGTGACTGGAGTGTTGATAAATTTAATTTTGAGACAATCACCGAAAATGATATATTTGGAAATGTAATTCAATTAAATAGTGTGTAATATGGGGATAATTTATTCACGTTCTTTTTTCAGGAGATAGCCAGCAATCAACCGGCAATCAAATACGAAACCGTAAGTCTGATTTTGCATACAGTTTTTCGTTTAGTACAATATTGAAGTCCTCGCCAACCTTTCCGAAAGCAAATCCTTTTTCAGTTTGTCGAGTATCTGATTTTCAACATTCGGCTAAGCGGAATCTGCTTGATTTTTCCCGAAACTTCTCTAGATTGTACTAAAATCTTAAATCTTAACCTTGAATCTTGTTATGCATTTGTTCTGCTTATTTGGACTACATTTTGAAATAGACTACATTTGTCCATCGCTAAATTTCACTAGAGAATTTCTCATAATCTAAATAAAAATTATTTATGTCTCTTTACAGGAATGCAGCAGACAAGGCAACGCCACCGATTCCAAAATAACATGTGCGCACCAAAAGTCCAAGGTTAGTAGCCGCTGCAGATTCCGAAACTAAATACAATCTTTTTATTTTTTATTTTGTTTGTAACGTTGTCTTTTTTTTTATATTTTACTTTATACACAACAATTTTTCAATGGTGTACAAATAAATTAAAATGTTTGTTATAAAAAAAAAAAAATAAACCCACAAATGTCCTTCTAAAGCTTGTTGCCAATGTTAAGGCTCTAGCTTTCGAGGTGGCCGATAAACACGATGAAATTCGTGACTTAAAGAAGCAAATCCTATCCATGGAGGATGAGATCCAAAAGGCTCAGAAGAAAATCCAATTGAAGGACGATGTTATTAAAGAACTACGCAATGACCTAAAATCTCTTCCAAAGGTTTGTGCAAACAGCAAAATTTGTGTCGGTGTATGGGCTATACCTTCAAGTTGTCGTCTCCCTTTTCTTCTTATTTTTCCTTTTCACTAACCTTAAAATGGGATCACTGTCTTAGAATGAATTTTACCCCCTAAAAAAGAAAACACAAAGAACCTACTTTCTAAAACTAACTGCAACTTTGTATCCTAGATCTCGTCTAAAAGTCAATTTTTTTGTTGTTTCTGTAATAAAATATTCTCTTAATTCTCGCGCAGTGTACTGGAGCTAGGACATCGGATCGAACAAGGCTTAATCTCTGCTTTTCAGTCATGTCTTCAGAATCGGGAGGTGCCGATAATGCACCTTTCACGGTTGATTCCGCTGGTTCTGGTGGTTCATACAGCAATAGGGACTCGGTAAAAAGAAAAGATTGTATCTTAACTTATTTTCTGAAAGTGACACATGAAACTTTTGTGGGTCTTTCAGATAAACTCGCTGAATTGCATTACTGATAATATATCCAGTCTGAATATTGCCGATGAAGATGAGGAAGAGGAGGAGTTTGTGAAGTGTCTTAAGGAGGAGCTCGCTCAGTTCTTTGAAATGCGCCGTTCGTATGATCAGAATGTCGACGAACAGCGGCGGGCAATAGTGGAGCAACAGGCTCGTTTGAGTGATATGGTGGACAAATTGGTAATCGAAGGTTACAGGTGATCGCTTGCAGGCGCTGAATACAGTTCTTCTTTGCAGTTGAAAAGCAACACTGACTTACAAAACAGGTTGAGGTACTATCGGCGTGAGTTGCCTATTTTGGACGGCAATCAACAGTCGAGTAGGACATTGAGGAACTGCTCGGATGATGACTCTGGAATAAGTTCGGATGCTGACCCAGATGTTAAAATGGTCAACATGGTTCGAGCGCGTATAACTGGGCTGATGGACGACAATCAACGATTGAGGAGGCAAGAGCAGTGTTTACAGATCAAGTACGAAGGTAAGTTTTTGTTTGAGGACATTCGAAGCTGCCAAGCTCCAGACAGGAGAGTCTTTAGAAGAATTATTTAATGGGTCCAGCGTGTGTAAAGACCCAGAAAGAAAAGTCTTGTGTAAAACCAAGTTTGTTTATGGGACAATAACCAGCCGATCGTTATAGCTGCATAAGACACTGTGGAGGCTTAAACCTCTCTCCACTTTCACACTCATCACATGTCATCTTCTTGACCGCGTGATCCACTAATGGGGTGGCGATCGATCGATATCGATCCTCCGCTATCGACTCTAACTCATCAGGGGGTATGTCCAAGCGTAGCCAGGCGAGATTTCGGACTTGGAGCAGCCATCCCATCCTGGGCCTGCCGAGCGGCCGCCTTCCTGACCTACATAACATTAATTCTTTCGGAAGCTGCATTGACGACATAGGCATTACATCTGGCTGCTGTGTGAAAGTTCTGACAAGTAAAGAATTACTAGGTCGCTAAAATGTCCATGTACCTAGCACCGTAAATTGTGATTTGTATACAGAGGTTAAAATGGATATTTCTAAAGACTAATTAATGACAATCTTAAGGCAAGCTACCCCGTCGATGCATTAATGAGCTGTGGACAGAAGTCAGTTAAAAACATTTTTGCTTTGAATTTAATGAGATAAGTTGAAAAAACGATACCAATGGTTGTTTTATTTTATTTTATTTTGAACAGGTACGATGCAAATTACAATAAATTGAAAATTGCTTTTTTAATTGCTGCAACGTGCTTACACAAAGAAATAAGCTCTCCATTTCTAATTAAGCTATTCTAATTTTATTTAATTTAGTCACAGAATGATGAATGTCAAAATTTTTCAGATGCCAACTGTAGAGCACTAGCAAAATCCGATTTACTTGAGAAAACTTCTAAAACGCTACGGGAAGTTGCTGACGCCCTGTCAAATTCGGTAAATCAAAAACTATAAAACACGAATTTTTTTATTTTTGCTACAAAATTTTGTGTTTATTTATTCAAACATTTTAAATAGCTATGCAAACCTATTGCCTACGATAAAATCTTTGGAGATTGCCCAAACATGAGCAACAATCCAATTGTCGACGCTGTCGACGAATTGATGGAAACGGTAAAGGAGAAGGACAAAACGGTATGTGAATCTCTTCAACTGGTGGAACTGATTGAAAATTTGAATTTCAACTTTTTTTTGTTTTTATTCAGATTGAGGAATTAGAAGAAAGAGTTTCGAGTAGTGAAAAAGTGAATCAAGAACTAGAGTTAAACAGTGAAAAATTACTCTCGGAACTTAATGAACTAAAGCAATCGGTATGAGAATTGTCGTATGCATCTTTTTTGGTAGACAACGTTGGCTAGCTTCTTAGATTTTGCTTGCATTTGGTTTTTATTCGCATCGTTCTCGTACTTAAACGTTTTACGTATAAAAGATAATGTACTTTTGTAAACTCTTGAAAAACTTAAAAGAAGAAAGCCTTATGGCAATGCGACTTCCAATTTATTAAGTTAATTATTTTTAAGTTTAAATAAAATGATATTTTGCTTGAATTGGTTGTAATTAATTGTTTATTGCAGATATCTGCAGAATCTCAACATGAAAACCGCGGATCTTTACTTCAAAATCAAGAATTTTTAATGAAAGTTTTAGAAAAGGTAAACTTTTATTTTATTTTACGCTTCTTCAAACACTCAACTGTTGGTAGATTTGAAATTTTTATGGCTAAGAAGCCCTTGTTATTGTGTATAAAGTTCAGGTCTAACTGAAAGGATCCGTGTTGTTGTTTATGAAAGCGGAAACGCCGTTCAGAAAAAAAGTTTAACGTTCATCCGCCACTCCCAGAAACAGTCTACTTGTTTTAAATATCTTCTAAAATATAAGACATAAGATTTAAAAATTTAAATTGATTGTGTGTTGTAGTAAAAATAGTAAAACTACAATCGGGTAGTCAATTTTTTGCTTTTTTGAGCATTGGCGGGCGGTATCTGTCTTAGGGCTACCCTTAAGTATCCGGTAAATGTCTTAGGGCTGCATTTAAGTATCCGGTTCAAGACACAGACAGGGAGTTAAGGAACAGGATGGAGGATATAGTAAAATTAAGTTGCCTTTATAAATTCGAAGACACCGGGAGCTACAGTGGGCAGCAGAAGTCTTGCCACCCTTGCATGTTATTATCTTTAGATAATGAAATTATTTGAATAAAAATTTTCCACAAAAGTAATTTGCATGGTAAAATACTTGATTTTTCGTATTTTCGTAAAAAATGCTTCAGAAATGAAGCAACATTACAAATAAAAGAATAGTTTTTGATACAAAGCCAGTGTATAAAAATGGTATTAAGGCATTTGTTGCTCATAAGAACAAAGAAGGTTTTTTGTTTTGTGTCCAACTAAAGGGTTTTTCAATAAAAGGTGTTATTTGGAATAGCCTATTCGGTGGGTGTCACTTTCGAAGCTGTACATTTTCGACAAGTAGAAACTACGCCATTAATAAAAATGGAACGATGCATTCATTAAAATCTTTAAAATTCGCTATAAAATGGTGAAAATTTGACAGAGACGGTTCGTAAAACTAAAATGTTTTTCTGTCGTCGTGAAGCAGCTTGTCGAACCACAATACAGAATTTGGTGCGAAAATGCAGGCTGTTCGGACAAATTAGAATAAAACCCGTGAATGTCGCTCATGAACAATTGAGAATGTTGCTGCTGTAGCCCAAAGTGTTGAAGAAAACCCAGGTTTATCCATTCCTCGTCGTTCTTTAGAATTGAGCTTTTCGCAAACGTCATTACACCGTACTTTGCATAAAGTCTTGGTTCTTAAGGCTTATAAAATTCAGTATACATAAGAACTCAAGCCGGTCGATCATTAACAACGTCGTGTCTTTGCTGATTGGGTCCTTGAAATGCATGAAAACGATCCGGAATTTCATCGAAAAATCATCTTGACTGATGAAGCCCATTTCCACCTCGGTGGCTACGTCAATAAGCAAAATTGTCGCATGTGGGGCTCGAAAAACCCAAGATTTATTGTTGAAGAGCCTCTCCATCCTCAACGTGTAACTGTTAGGTACGATTTATGGCCCGACGTGATCATTGGACCTTACTTTTTCGAAAATGAGGCTGGGGCAACAGTTATGGTGAATGAATTGCGCTATCGTGAGATGATTAGTGATTTTTTATGGCCGGAATTGGATGATATTGATCTGGACAACGTTTAGTTTCAACAAGACGGCGCTACGTGCCACACTAGCAACGAAACCAACGATCTTTTAAAGAGAAAAGCTGTTACCGTGTTATCTCTCAAAGGAGTGATCGCCGCCACCAAGATCTTGTGATTTATCACCTTGCGACTTCTTCCTTTGGGGCTACGTGAAAGATAAGGTCCAAGCCAACAGCCCAGCGTCGATTCAAGACCTCAATGATGGAATTCGTGAAGCTTTTGAGGGCATACAGCAACCACTGCGATTTGGTGATGGAAAATTTTATATAAAGGATACGGTTCTGTAAGCGTAGCCGAGGTGGCCATTTGACTACTATTGTCTTCCATATTAATGGCATATCTTCCTCTTTACATTAAAATAAACATCCGGTCATTTATTTCAAGAAATATAATTTTTCTTTAAATATCAAAATAACACCTCTTATTGGAAAACCCTGTTTGAACTAACTAAAAAATACTTACTTCGAAGAACTAACTTCTACCAACAGAATTATAATTTCTTGTCCTTGCAGCTTGTAACATATCATTCTGTTGTTTTTCCTCTTTTCTTTGTCTTCCTTAAAAATAATTCAAAAGAACAAAAGTAATTTCAACTCGAATTGAGAAGTAAAACTTATCCCTCCACCAATTATTTGTCTGTTTCATCTGCCTTCTATTATGTTCATCGGTCCTCAGCATTTAATGTAAAAATAAATGAAACTCTTTGTGATTCCATTGGAAAGTTAGCAATCGGAAGCACGAAATCTCACTCAAATCAGAAAGGAATAAAAATAAACCAAATGCACTGTTTGCCTCAGTCAGACACAACACACAATCACAATCCAGCGACAGCGACCAGCACATTGTTGTTATCGACATTCGTCAGGAGAAGAGTCATTCAAATAGGACCTTAAAATGTTGCATGTATTATGTATGTGGGCCGCAAAGTTAAGGTTCGTAAGGAGCAGCACTCCAGCACTCTAGCACTACATGCGAAGGTCCTCGCACAAAGTCAAATATAGAATTCGTCTATACACATGCCATTCGTTATGGATTTTTATGTGCGCCTCCTTGTCTTCAGTTTTTATTATTTGCCACTTATTTCAGGATATCACACATCGACCCAATTCACACACACGGGACGCATTGTATCCTGGGTGTCTGTCTGTCGTAGGAGTATTTCTATTTGACTGACACACACATACTTGAGACGTCCTCGATTGACAGTGAACGAAAAGAAAAAGGTCTCGCGTGGAAGTGAGTGTAAAAATTGCTTTTAATCAACAACCAACAGAGCGGGGAAAACGAAATTCCCAAAAAAATGCACGTGACACTCTGGCATGACGCGAGTTGAGTGTTTAGGTGTGAATTTGAAATAACGAGGCGCTTTTAAAAGTGTCAATTCGAGGCGACACGGATAGGAGGCGAACGCAAAGGCTCTTAAATTTGAATTACATTTAGAGTAGAGCATGACTTTTTCCAGTCGAGAATAAATGTCCTTGCATTCTGTTGATGAATAAAGTTTACAATGTAGGACAGAGGTTTGTTTCAAATGCTACTGTCTCGCATTTGATAAACTGGCAACTGGGTAAAGACGGACACTAAACACTTTCTTTTTAGCACTTTAGCACTTAGGTCTTTTTAGGTTAAGTTAGGGAATCGGTTTTTTTTTAAATGTCTCTGCCTCGCATTTGACAAACTGGGGTTACTAGGGAAAGACGGACATTTAGCACTTACAGTTGCGTTCAAAACAATAGCAGTGCTGCTTTCTGAAGGATACCTGTTTGCAACTTGAGTAATATCATGCTAATGATTTGAGTAATTGGAAAATCTTTTACTCCTTTCAGTTATTGTTCTAAAGTAGAAGAAAATTCCCAAGTCTCCAAGAAAACATATTCTCTCACACTATTACTGCTATGCACTGCTATTATTTTGGCCGCAGCTGTATGTCTTTTAAGCACTTTAGCATTTAGATCTTTTTAGGTTAGGGAACCGACTACGAATGTCTAGAACTGCATATACGCTGAGCCTAAGATGACGTTGACGAGATAAATTGGTCTCCTTCTGACCGCAGCATACAAGTTGCAGATTATGTATCATGTTTTTTTTTATTCAGCAGCCATTTTGTAGATTTTGTACATAATTTCGTAAAACTTTTGTGATTGAAATCAAATTAATTTAATTCAAAAATTGTGTAAGAATCACCACCAGGAAATCAAAATTTCAGATCACAGTGGCCTAGTAGTATGCCTAGTGAAACTCAGACCCATTTCGATTTTTACTGCCTGCATTTTAAGCTATTGTGAGTGTTCGCTACAAGTTCTGTTCCTCAAAGCCTACAGTGCTTTACAAATTGTTTGGGACTGGTCGATTTTTATTCAAAACATTGAGCTATAGTAACCAACCGATTTCCCTTGGCTCTACCTTAAAATCTCAGATTTTTTAGTTCATAAATGAATTCTTCTAGCCAAATTCTTTGGGTGCCGTCGGTTAATCGCGGGTTAATTATTAGGCGAGTGTAACGGGTTCGAATACAGCTCGGGGAAAAAACACCACAAATAATTTTCACTGCTCTAATGAGCTCTTCTACTCTCTTGAGCATTGAACATTTTAATATTACTCAATAATTTTTTATTGCTTCGTCATAGAACTTTGCCGCGTTATCAATTTTGACTCGCGCCTTCTACTTTTCACTCTTTTTAACTGTTCAAATTTTTATATTTTAATAATAAAATATGCCCCTTTACACAATCTAAGTAGTAGATACAATACTAAAAAATTTTTTGAAAATGTAAGGTAACAAAATATACTGTCAGTCACAAAAACAAAAAGTAAAAGGGCTTAATAATCATAAAAAAAAAAACTTCAAATAGCCTTCACGAAAAAGCCTTAAAAGCAGTTTTATTAGAAAATTCAATAGCTTTTCAAAACAAAATTTAAGTCGATCGGAACTCTACTGTAAAAACTGTGCAGCAAAAACAAAAACAAAGTCAACATTTACATCACAAAAGTAAGCAGTATGCGAAAATTTAGTAACTTTGCGCAAAATAAATGAAATTAAAACTTTGTGGAAAGCTCTTCTGACTTCTTAATAACAGACAATTGTAATGAAATTGAATTCACCGAATTTTCTACTACTTGTGGTGATTTTGGACCTCTGGCAGAGTGTTTTCACATTTTATTGTAAGCTCTCTGATATTTCGGTCCAAATGTTCCCAAAAACGTCCAAAAACATTCGAATTGGCTTGATTTCAATGAATGTGATGAACACATTACTGAATTTTGGTAGAGTTTTGAATTCGCTGCACTATAAAGCAACCATTTGTTAAGTGAGCAAACGAAAAGCAATTTTGTTAGAGTCAATATCCTGTTGGGGTCTGGATGACCCTTGCAATTCAAACTTGCTAACTTTTTCATGCAGCTTTGTCTTGAGGATGTTCAACTTACCAAACCGATCCATTTTTTCATCGATGAACATCGCTCTTCATGGTGCTGACTTACTTTTGTGACTGACTGTAAGTGTCTGGCGGTCGCAGAAAGATATAAATTGCCCACCTTCTCTTTATTTTGAGGGCAGGGAAAATGCCATATCAGGCCACCTCAGAACGGTGACATTACTTTTTAAAAAAAATTCTTTTACTTGTATGGCTTGAAACAAAATCGTGTTGAAAAGTAGATGAGAAAGCTCCCATTGAATGGTGGGCAGGACCATGTGGCTCAAGATGCCTACATTATTAATGCCACCTTGCTATTCGTTGGTTTTCAAACTTTCAGAAAAAAGACTCAGTTGAAAAAGACCAGAAATACAACTTTGTCTATTTACTGAGGAGTTCCATGACATATTTAAAATTGTGTAAAAAAAAATGTCCCAATTAATTTCCACGGCTGTAGTATTTTACTTGAAGACAAAGAACTGAGCTATTTAGTGCACAAATCGATTAACTCCACTCTCTGAAAAATCATAAATTTAGGTGTCAAGGCACTTGGTATATTCATAACTTTTTATATTTATATTAACTTTCCTGAATAAGAAAGACTGACACCATTAAACGGCAAGATTTGTTTCGCAATTAAGTTATTTCAGAGGCCAACGTACATTATTTCATCGCATTTTTCAAGTCTTTGTTTTATTGAGCTAATCGACTTGTACACTGAATGGCTCAGTTAATGTTTTTGATAATACTTGACCAGACCGAAAGGCGTTTCCTTTTGACATTGACGATATTGGGGATTATTTGTGGACACGTTAAAAGAAAGGTTCAGAGTGATGACCAGCAGAATCTGTCTTGCCTCAAGACCCTTAGCAGCCTTCGAAATCAATAAATTGAACTTGACTGAGGAGAACCAATTAAGCAAGCTACTTAAGGTACATCTGAAAATTTGGATGAGGCAGACCAACGACAGGAAACAGAGGATATCAGTTAACAAAAAAACCGAAACAATTTAAGAAAATCGTATCTTTATCCAAGTCAAAGATTGCTTAAAACAACTTTTCTTAACACTCATACTTGGCTAGGTTCAATTTTTCATTTTCCGAAATAACTGATATTAGTTAGTTAGTTGAAAACTTTATTTAAAAAACCAAAAGATTCAAAATTAACAATTTTTTTTCTATGCATAAGTTTAATAAGGTTTGACAAGTAGCCGACTACTAAAATAACTGATGTCGACGTTAATTGGGACAAGATATTTCCATTTTTTTCTGAACAAAAATAACTCACAAGCTGCCGAGAAAACTTCTGCCTTCAATACGAAAGTTCAGATGTCACATGCACCCGCGGATATGCTATCGCCTTTCAAATTTACTATCTATCAGTCAATAGTCTCCATAAATAGTCCTGGGGGCGGGAGTCATAGGCCAATACCAACATACTGAGCCTTCTTATTTACTCTCACTAAGGAGCCAGCCGATGTTTGAGTTCATTCCTTCTCAGATACCTGAGTAGTTTCCTTGCGGTCGGTTGGGTGTTCGTCAGGCGGAAGTGAACTTGAAATCGAGCGCGGGAAGACAACCAAAATTTTGTTGTTTTTTTATCCAATGTAGGGTGTGATTATTTTTTCTGTTTTCATCGGTGTCAAAAGTGTTAACAAAAAAGAAAGATAAACATAGAAAACTTTTCCCCTACGCAGAGGGAAAAGTTCCTCCACCGTGAGGATATAAATAAAAACAACACCAACATGCAACTCCTTATTCCACCCTAACGAGTCGCAGGATATTAGCTGAGATTACACCAAACGCTTCTCACGATAACCACACTAGTGTATTGAGTTATTAATCGCGCGTCGAAGGATAATTGTTCAGCAAACCAAATTAATAAGCCCTCTGCGAAAGTTGGAAACTAACGAACGAGGTTGCCGTGTGGCTTAGAGGGGGTGATAGTAAACGCCTTGGCACTGACACACACACTTATCCACGCTCACAAACACACACAGTGTTCCGTGACTAGGGACGATCAAAACAAGCGAAGAACCTGAGGATAAAATCAAATCGTTCACTGTCACGTTGAAACTTAAAACTGCAAACTTATTGCAATTTCGCGCAGTAAATTCACCGAAAAAAAAGGAAATAGCCCGTTGATAAGTTTTAATAGAATTAGGACCGCGAGAGCCGAGTCGGACGTCGAAATGAATTTAGTTTGATTGGTTTTTAAGGTTCACCTTCGAGCGGAGAATTGGTGTGCGAGGCATGCTATGACAGAGCTTCTTTGGTATTCGTCAGCGTCTTTCACATGTTAGAATGTGTACACCTTTTACCCGCTCGCGGAGTTTGTTTTAAGAGCAGTCCTTCTGAAATGGTAAGCGAGAGAGGCCATAGGCTTAAAGTCTTTTCTAATTAGCCACCGACCCATGCAGGCAGAGAAGTATGAGGAGGAGAACTCGGGCACACAGCAGGACAATCACAGCGAGTATTTGAGAATCATCGATGATCTTAGCACTGAGCTGAACACGTTGTCGCGTCAAGTCAACATGGTTCAGAACGAATTCCCTACAGAGGAGGTTGCTAAGCAGTTCGAGAGCTCTCTAAAGGGCCTCGAAACGCAGAACGACCTGCTCCAGGCAGCCGTAGAGAGTCTCATTGAGGAAAGGGAAACCATAGAGCGTACACTACAGACAGAAGTTGAACACCACGGCCTAGGTCGATTTTGTGAAAGTCTAATTGATTTGATTCTTTCAGAACGAGGACCTCAAGTGTAAAATTTGCAAACAAGACGAGCAGATTTGTGCGCTTCGGAGACAACTGGCTCAGTACCGAGACGCACCCTGTGGGCGATGCGGTACAAGGACTCAGGCGGATTGCTCACAGCGGAACGATCGGCGACCACCAGCGCCGTCAGAGTCAACAGAGGAACTACAGAAACTGGAACATGAACTTAGACGGAAGAGCAAAGCTGTGGATAGCCTGAAATCGCAGAATGCCAAGCTCAATGATGAACTGTGCGAAATTCGAAGGAGTCAGGGTAAGTGAAGTGTGATCTTTGAACTGTAGGAAATAGAAGTCCATCATTTTATTCGTCAATCAGTGGATTGTTAGTTATTTAGTTAGTCGGTTGCTCAGTAAAGCTCCCCGTCGACAGAGATATAAAAGATTTAAATCTTTTGACTTCAAACCTCTAATTTTTTAATTCATAAATGAACTCTGCCATCCAAACTTCAGTATTCTTTTTAAAGTCTTGATTGCAGCCTTTGGGTGACGTGGCTTAATCGTTAGTGCGTTGGACTTTTAGGCGCGTGTGCCCGGGAATATAGCTCGGAGAAAAAACACAACAATCATTTCTCACGGCCTCCTCTTCAGCGAACGACTGGCTATTCTCCTGGAGTACTTCAGGTGCCTTCACATGTGTCAAGATTATAACGCGCACAACACAGTGGAGGCGCGAAAAGCTATGCTCTGGCCCTTCGCGTGCTGTTTCGCTTTAGACTGATATCTTTCGGACTGTAAGAACTTTAGTTTAAGTTTTTCGGACTTCAAATTTTTACGGTAAAGTCTTTTTGACTCAAAGTTACTGCGCTGAATGTAATGTCAGTCGAAAAACATGCAGTCAATTGATTGAAATTAAAAGATTGGTCGTAAAGGCCGATACAGTCAAGTCAGACTTAAAAAAAATGGGAGATTACAATGCTGTCAAATTATGTAGTTTGAATGAATCAGAAATCATGAAATAACTTCCAAGAATTCACAAAAGATTGCAGCCTTTTACATCTCTGCCCGTCAGTCAGCAAATCAGAAAATTGAGAAGAAAATTCAGGAATTATGTTATAAATCACTCAAATTGTTATTCAGGCAATTAGCTCGACAGTCAAACCACATCAGTCAGCCAGTGAGTCAGTCAATCATTTGATTAGAGAGTCATTCAAAATTTACTGTGATTAAACGCTAGGCATCCTAAGAAAAAAGTATTTATATTTATTTATTCGTCTTGTTACAAACTAAATTGAAGACAAACAACAAAAATGTTAACAGATGCTAGCAATTTTAGAAACCAATAAGCCCTTTTGTTTAACATAGCTGGACATTGCAAAGCTTGCACAGTTTAAAGTTAACAAGGATCTGCAAAAAGTTGTCTTTGCCTTAAATTTTTTACAATTTTAAAATGGCTATGAAAAGGCGCCTATTTATCCTCTCTCTCATCATTTACAGCTAGGATGAAACTTCTTCAAAGACGAGGACACTCATCTTATACAGAAACTAAGCAAGAAGATGTCGTTG
Source organism: Syritta pipiens (assembly GCA_905187475.1). Taxonomy (NCBI): domain Eukaryota; kingdom Metazoa; phylum Arthropoda; class Insecta; order Diptera; family Syrphidae; genus Syritta; species Syritta pipiens. Next base: position 106,079,062 of record LR994571.1, on the reverse strand, counting down.
AACCAATGCACCCCGACGAAGACTACGTGGCAAAATTAAATGCCGCTAATGAAAGGAACCAGGAACAATCTAAGTCACTTCAAAGAGCTTCAAAAGATATTGACTCGTTGCAACAGGAAATCCAAGATCTGCGAGCGAAAGAGGAAACATTTAATAAGGAGGTACGAAGTTCAATTCAAGAGAATCAAATTTCAATAAATAAAGAGCCTCTCTTGGCAAACACACAGAGAGATTTACTGCAAACCGAGTTAATCGCACTTAAGGAAAGGCAAGCTTCTCAAATGGGAACACAACAAAGTCTCCAGGAACAACTACAAGGGACAATTAAAGAACTCTATGTTGCCAAAGAAAAACTACACGAGTCTATGCAGCTGAAGGAACGTATCGAGTCTGTTCATCGTGAGGAAATGAAACGCTTTCAGGACCTAAAAGCGGATATGTTTGAGAAGTACAACAATCTGGTTGAGGATTACAACAACGTCCTAAAGGAGTACCAGTGAGTTATATGTTTGTTAAACATTCATTTGTGTATCACATTCTAATCGGACGATACCGGTGCTTAGAAAAGTTGTTCAAATCGAGCAGGAGAAGACGAATCAGCTGAGGGCATTCAATGCCTGGAAGGATGAACAGGTTCAATCGGAACGCGAGATTTGTCGAAAGATGCAGATGTATGAGGACCACATTAAGTGAGTTGACAGTGGATCTGACTACACTTCGTTGAACTTTATTCCCTTCTCATCCAGGGATTTGCTGGAGGATAAACAACGTCTGTTGGATAAGCTTAGCGAAACGGAAAATGACAATCGGACGCTCTTGCAGACCATCGAGAGAACAAGAATGGCTCAATCGAGGTAAAAAAAAAAAAACAGAAACATCTAATCAAATCATTTCGACTAATTTCCTTTCAATCAGCAATCAGTACGGAAGAGTGAGCAGTCCTTCAAGAGGTTACAATGTCGTTGCGGCATCCTCATCCACTGATCCGGTAAAGCAGAATAGTTTTAGTTATTTATTTTTCATTTATTTTTTCTTCAGGTCTCAAAGGTAATAGAGAATGTCCGATGCACTTCACGGAGATTGTCACAGCAGAGATGCATGTTACAAGAGGAATATTATTCAACGATTAATTGAAAGATACGAAACGTAAAAGGGCCATCGGCAACCCTTTTTGGCTAATCGCACTAAGATTACGGAAATAGATAAGAATTCTTTTTATTTTTATTATTTTTTTCTTTCATGAAATATTTGTAATATATATTTTAACCTTTTTTGGTGGGATATTTCTGTTTCTATATTTTTTTGTCATTTTATTGTGTTGCGATGAGTCCTCATCTAGGCTAAAGAGCTAGTGCTTTTTTATTCTGCTTTTGTTCAGATATTCTGGGTGAAATTTTGAAAAATCAACGTCGGGAAAAGAAAAGGTGTGATGGCAAAATGCGGGTACTGTTTTTAAATAAAACGCTGAGTGTGGTTAGAGTATTGAATGACTAGCCTTAAGCCGTCGCATGGTAGGGCAAGTGTAGTGATCTTGTGATATTAATTATTTTAAGAGGTGAATGTTGACTTTTCGGGTATGGTAGACCTTAATAAGCATTAATTTTGGAATGGAGGTGGGATCTCCTCTAAAAAAAAAGTTATTGATTGTGTTAAAACTGAAAGGAAGGTCGTCTAAACTTTTTTTTACCAAAATTTTGAGTTTGAATGCATTTTTCTTAAAAACTATGGACATGAATAATTTAACTTATATGTACGCTTATAGAACAGGTTTCTGGCTTTCAAAACTGGTATAGTACTTTATTGTAAGTGTTGTCGGTGTTTTTTTAACAAGTTTCTTTTTCATGTTAATTGGTTTTATTTTCAATTGCCCCTACCTGTTAAAATGGGGCGAGATAGAGCCGCCTTCTATAGTAAAAAATAATTTGTTTTTGATACGTCTACAAAACTGTTATGAAGTTTTGTCGCCAAAGTTATCACATTCGTGCCTAGCAGTGTATAAATCAACTGTACGGAGACTTTTTTTGCCCCTTTTTGCCACCTCTGTAAGTGAATTGCAGTTTTTTTGAAAATTAGATAAAATTCAAATAAAATGTTTCTGTTTTTTTGTATATGTTAGTAATTGGTCGTATTTTATATTTTGTCTAGCATTTTTGCACATATTTTACACACACAAACTGGTGTATCGAGACTTTTTTGACTGAGTGTATTGTCACTCCAAATTTCAAGTTGGGATTCCAATGGATTCGACCAAAACATTTTTTTTAAAGAAAATCTAAGTATTGTAAAATTCATTTTTGTATGAAGAGAGAGTAGAGAGGTCGAAAACAAGCATATTTTTGCTATGGTAGGTAGGGTCTATCTCCCGCCGTTTAGGACGTAGGGGCCATTTAAAAAAAAAAACAATTGACATGAAAGAAAAACAAAGGCAATCATTTCAATTACAAGTGCTGTATCAGTTTTAAAAGCCAGAAACCTGTTGTTTAGCCGTGCGTTCAAGTTTATCTATTCATCTATACTACACACTGAAATCTCTTCGAAAAACTACTTTATATAACTGCCTGCGTTAAAGGCAAGCGATAGGCAAATGGACAGCACAGCTCTGACCCGAAGAATCTTCGACTCCGAACCTATGGGACAACGCAGTACAGAACGCCCGCGTCTAATGTGGCGTACAAAGATAGAGAAGGACTTGAACTGACTCGGAGTGCGTCACTGGAAGTAGCTGGCACGGGATCGTGCTGAGTGGAGGAGGTTGCTAAAGTAGACCCAGGTCCACCCCGGACTGTAGCGCCGCACAAGGAAGAAGAAGAAGAAGAAGATTTGAATAAGTGAACAATATTTTTTTTTATTCGAATATAATTTTTCCATTTGGTATTCAATTCCATTTGGATAACAATGAACGGAACCAATGCTCTAGCCCGGAGAGTCTTTGAATCTTCCATCATGGGGAATCGCGGCAGAGGAAGACGCTACCAAGTGGAAAGGACCTCAACCAACTTGGTGTGCGAAACTAGAAACAGTTGGCGAACAACCGGGCAAGTTGAAGAGGCATGCTGGTTGAGGCCCAGGTCCATTCCGGACTGTAGCGCCACCTAAATAAGTAAGTAAGTGCTCCGGAATCCCCAAAATTTTTTCATACATGATAACATGAAAAATTCGAGCCTCTATCTCTAAAGAATCCAAAAAATTATTTCAGGCACAAGTTTAGCACTTCTGTTTTTACATTTACGTAAAGAACACATTTCCTTATCGTTATCAATTTACAGACCTGCTAAACTTTTGCCCGAACAAAAAAAAAATTGCTTAAGAAGTAAAACTAGTTCTAATTATTCTAATTTTAATACTTCTCTCTAGTAGGCTTCTTAAAACATTGACTTAAGAAGCCTCCTCGAAAGAAATATTAAGAGATGAATGAATTGCTTTATTCACTTTTATGTGAAACACAAATATCGGGCTAAACTTTCAACTTTGATCCACTAGCTGACTTAGTACGAAGGTCGAACAACAATCAATATGCACTTTTCATATTAAATAGACCATGCCATTTGTTAAAAGTGCCATTAGTGTCCTGTTCCACGAAAAATTAAATAAAAATGTTTATCATAGCTCTCTGTGCATCGTACAAACTCTTTCAACTACATTTGTTACCTACATCTCATTAATATTAAAAAAAATTGTATTCCAAATCTCCATCAATTGCCTGAGAGAAGTTCATTTGAAGTTCTACTCAGACCACTGCGTGTCTTTCTCCAAAAAGTCATAAAGTTCGTGATAAAAGATAACCCGTAGGCAAGCCAGTAACGATCTCCTTTCGCTAGCACCAGCCACAAACTAAAATATGCATCGCTTTATTACCCAGAGCAAGAGTGAACACATACGACCCTAACCTAGAACGCCGCTGCTGCTCTAAATCATAATTTATACGCTCCCCGCCTTCGATTGATTTATGGAGCATGTCAGGAAAAGCGTTCGGTGAGTCCTTGCAGCATTCATTAGCATTTATTAGCCAACCACGAGCAAATGTTTAAACAGGCAGCCATTATCCTCTAATCCTTCCGCCGTCGGCGCCAGAACGCGGGCTCTGGAGCACTGGATCACTGGTCTGGTCTGGGTCTGAGGCTCTAATTAGCTGCGATTTAGTGGTCATTAGTGTGCGCTGGCTGGGTTTATGTTAAACGAATGCTATCTCCTGTGGGTGGAAAGGGATTTCAAAGATCATCTATGGATCCTCAAGAGACTTGTGTTCGTTTCAAGACAAAGGAAAGGAAATTCTTGGAGACTAATTTCACCTTCACTTCTGAGATAGAGATGATGAAGTCGGCCTTATGAATTTTCGTTTTTGTGAATTGTCGTGTCGTTGCGACGTGTACCTACAGCGCAAGCGCGATGTGTGCTACTATGAGTTATGGGAACCGGTCGAGCGAGGTGTCGCGTCTCTGTGTTTGACCCAGAATCTCCAGCGCAGCGCGTTATCTTCGATGGCCATCCTTCTCGTCGACATCGACGTGGTTCATTTGCCTCCTTTTCGTGTACACAATGATGTCGGCAATTAAAATGAAAATTGGAGAAGTCTTTCGTTTTGTGAGGGCACTGGTGGAGGAAACCTGCTCCAACGAATCAGTGAATTTGAAGAAAGTGGCTTTTGTGTTTGGGTTGAGGCACGCTCCGATTGTCGTCGAAATGAAAAGGATAACCGAGATCAGGTTTTTTTTTCCAGAATCTGAATCGATTACGCGCACCGCGTGATTTGTCCTCCTGCACTGAAAGTTGTCGGTGCGACTTGCACTTGTTTTTCCTCGTTACCCGGAAGACGGTCGCATAAATCAGACGGTTTTTTGAGGTTCATTCGTCCGCGAATAAGGATGCCAAAGAAAGTGGTCCAAAAGAATGCACTTTCCTTTCACGTAGTGTGATTCCTCAATTCCGACAATGACGACGAGGAAGAGATGGAGATTCCGTACGTAATAAGCACAGAGGCTAGGAAGTCGCAGGAAGTCTCTAATCAATTCTATATTTCGGAACCCCTCCGGTGGATGGAGCGAAGATCACGACGTACCACTCCCAGCTGTCGCTGTAATCATGGAAATAAATTGCCTCTCAAAATCGATGATCCGCCGCATGTGGCTGCGCAGTGCCATGCTAGCTCGTAAGACAGTAGCACTGTGCTGGCGCTTTGTGGGAGGCTATTGTTTGTTGTAGGTCCACGGGAAACCATCCATCGGCCAGTTTGTTGCAATGGAGACGAGGTAATTGCATATTGAGAAGCCTGCGGTAGCTGTGCAGTCGTGTTCAAGTGGCCATTTTGGTGGTAGCCACCTAGTTTGGTGATGGTTTGGAAGTTAATCGCGGTGTAATGCCGTGGGCAAACGCAGAATATTTGAATTTGCATCTTGAGGCATCGGACTGATGGCGATGATGGTATCTTCAAGAGTGGCGGGTACTGTGCTTCCGCATTTGTGGATTTGGATCCGCGGATGTCACAAATAATTGAAAATGAAGGTGCTTAAGGGGCTGCAATTTTGGCTGAGTTACATAAGATCCATTTTGTAGTGATTGGTCAACCTACGGCGATTGCTTTCAGAATTCATAAAGCTCCACGTATTCAGATTGCCATGGAGAGGATCGAATCGAATCAAAACGACTGTTTGAACAGAGTGAAATAAGTTATCTACTAGTTTCTATTATATTCCGAAATGCTTAGTAATTAGCAGTTGTTAGTACTCAATTAAGAGAATGTTTAATGTGGTTGACCCACGTAATACGAGATATTCGAGCGTACAAATCGAATAACTTCATAAAACAAAAAGTTGAAAAATATGATGAAATGATGCACATTGGCCTCTGAGATAAGTTATCTACTTATTATCAAAAGAAAAAAAATTGTCGTTTTATGGTGTTCATCTTTATTTTTCAGGAAAGCTATTACAGTCGAATAGCTCTAAATCGAATTTTCACGGGACATAAAAATATGTTCAAGTGAGAGGAAGTTTGACTTAGAGGGTGGTTTTTGTATGAAAAAATGGGAAGGGGAGTGCCAAAACACGGCGAAAAAACTTGAGTAAGAGGGAAATTTGACTTAGAGGTATTTGACTGTATTAATATAAAAAGTCTTGACTGTACCAAGTGTTTTGACACTCAAATTTAAGATTTATCAAAAAATAGAGTTAATCGAGTTAACGTGTTAGCGAAAGAGGAAGCTAATTGACTTAAATTCTTTTGGTAAAATTGTTTCCCTCTTTTATGGCAACTTTTCTAAAGTAGAATAAATATAAGAAGAGGAAAACCTTTCTTCATGTTATTCTTTTGGCATATAAGACACAAGAATTTTAAAATGTCTGCCATTCTTTTGGTTTCCAGAACGGTCACCCTGCAGCAAATTCCATCTGAAGCAGAAGTTGCACTCGGCCTGCATAAAGATTGAATTATGTATGGCAAGGCAAACATACACCCCTTAGCAACTAATAACACATATAAGAAACAATATTTCCAATTTCAAATTTCAGTATTTTTTCATTTATTTCATAAGTTTTGCATTGTAATTTTTTGTGCATACGTAGCTTTATAGCAAATAGTAGTTTTTTTTTTACAAATTTGTCTTTTTTAATATTTTTGCGTCAAAGTCTTAAGTTTCGCCGGGACAACTAATTACAAACGCTTAAGAAATAATAAGAGAATGTAAGACAAGCTTCAGAAATAATGTTGAAACTTATCATAGGGTCTTATTATGACTAATTCTTTGTTGGGAACACCCTTTGATTCAACACAGCTTCCCGAAATCCTTGCATGGACTCAATGAGGCCTCAGCATCTCTCTACTAGAATAGCACACCATGCTTCCTCGAAATGTTTTGTGTACTGGCGGCATTTTTAACAATCGGATTCAAGTCCCGACTGTACAAAGTCTGGTCAAAAAATTATATGAATTTTCATTTTTCTCAAAAAATATTTATTTACTCATCAATTTCGATTTTGTCTCTCACAAACAAAATAAATATGCTATATAGCTGAAACTGTAAACATATATTCGAGACGAGTGTACCAACACAACAAAATGAAAAAATCGATAATCGAATGTACGTAGCCCGCGAAATTTAAAAATTTACCTTATTTTGTGAACAGTCCTCGTATGATGACCAGTCAAGTATACGCATGAAGTTTTTTTTTCGAAAAAATGCTTGATGGATCTTTCGGTACGCTTAGGATCATTGTCTTGTTGGAACGATCAATTGTCGGCATGTTTTTCTTTGACCACGGGAGCATTACATTGTTGAATATGTCGATGTACTGTTGTTTGTTCATCCTTCGTTCAATATGATGAATTCAACCAACGTAAAACTGCCACATTTTACTACTGGAGAATTGTACCTAAGATCAAGTTTTTTCGCTTTTGGTCGGACGTGCCTTCTTCCGTCCGGACTAATCCGATTGACCTTTATTTCATGACAGCACAGTACAAATTTCCAATGGTTTGCGATTCAATAAGCACGGATCTTAGCACGCTCAATAAGCATTTCTTTTTCAAGTACACTGATAATGCCATCGTTTCTGATTAACTGGCAACGGCTGTATGTACAGTTGCGGCCAAAATGATAGCAGTGTTGTTTTCTGAAATGTTGAAAAATCAATACAAACGCATTGAAAAATTATTTAAAGTCAAAGTTGCATCTCTCTTTTAAAATATACACAAAATCAAACGATGCTTACCTCTCTTGCTCTGGGCTTCATCACCGACGTATGAGTCTTCTTGCAAATTCTTGTTTACTCCTTTCAGTTATTGTTTTAAAGTAGAAGCACATTCTCAAAGTCTCCAAGAAAAAAATATTCTCTCACACTATTACTGCTATGCACTGCTATTATTTTTACCGCAGCTGTATATCATCCAATTCAAGCGAAAGAATTCTATAACTTCTTCGACACTCAATATATTCGCTAAGCTGGGTCGAAGGACCAAATGTTGGACTGTAAACTATAATTATTGTGTTGCAAAGAAATATATGTAAAATGTATAAATGAAAAAGTTCGTGTTGGCGGTACATGAGAGACAAAGGATTCTTTATTTGGCAGTGCCATTTATAGATTTGGCAGTGCCATATATATTTTAACATAGCTTTTTGTAATGTTATTGTTCGTGGTGTTGCCGGTTATTTCATAACACTTTGCATTTGTGAACTGTATGTGACGTGTTCCCGGGGTGTGTGGCCTTAGTTTGTCGTCGCCGACGTCATTTAATCTCCAACACTGTGAGTAGTTCTACCTTTATTCATTTAATAAAATATATAGTGAATTTTACCAAATTTATTATTCTTCTTACATTTATGTGAAATTAAAATAATACAAGTATTTTCAGTACATTGTTGAAGCACGAAATAAATTTATTTTGCTGCTTAAGAAAATATTTCGAGTAATTCTGCAACGACTAACCTAATTTACAGAACAGCATAAACAAAGCTAAATGTTACATAAATATCTCTAAAAGTCGATAATCCATCCCTCTCCTGCTTAAGGTCGTAGAGCACGTGAGCACACTCCTTCTGGGACAAAGAAAAAAACGTTTAACAATGACCCTCGGAGTTCATCGAAATCTCTTTCCGAACAATTTTCGAAGAATGTTAAAAACTTTTCGCGAACATTCCAAACTCTCTCGGCCTTGTTCGTCAATGGACTCCCCTTCTCGGACGTTGACTCTGATACACACAGAATTCATTAAAGTTCACTTCTACCGCTTGCCTTGGAGCCTTTTTTTACATTCTTTTCCATGCAAACAACCCCTTCAGTTGTAAATGCACTCCCATTACAATCAGCTTCACGCAGAATACCGCACGTACACTCCTGCGGACCACCCCTACCGCCACCCCGACAGAGTCCTTCTCCTCTATTCAGTCGACATTCGAAAATGGGTTACTGGGCGCTCAGAACAATCTGCCAACCGCTCCGTAAAATCGCATCCGCGGCGCGTCTTCAAAGAGCCCACCTCCCAGTCTTCGTCGTTCGGAGCCGAATGCAGTTTTCTGGTGGGACAAAGACGCGCCAGTTGAATGGAGCTGGCAGAGCGGCGCGGCACACGGTTGCGTATACTTGTTGCACACCGTGGCTGCCATCCCATGGAAGCCCTGCTCGTGTGTTATGCGATGTGGGTCACCATAAGTACCATTCACTCTCTGCGTTTCGAGAGAAAGAGCACTCACTTGCTACATCTGCCTCTTGAGATTACGTGTGCAGTCGCACCTTGGGCGAGGAACGGATTCTAGGCAGCAGCGACTCTCTATCGATTGGTTCTCACAGTTGTCACTGGGCAGACAAATTTCCTTCTTTCGGGCGTCGTCGATGAATGTGACGGTGGCTCGTTCGTGTCCGCTGTCGGCCGCTTCGCACAAAAGAAAAAAAGGCTCCGCTCATTTCGACTCGAATGGACCCACTTTCATTCGGCAGATACTCTCAGCCGGCCATCGACTTCGTGACGCGTCACCAGAAGTCGTGTATCTTTCTCCCGTTTGGGGAGCTAATTTTGTTTTCTTCTCGAAAATCTCAGCCGGGAGATGTGTCTCTTTCGAAGCCAAGTGGGTCGTTGTGCAAACAAAAGTCTAGGAGTGACGTGTGTTGGCGACAAAGCGACCTGACGTGTGGGTGGAAAGAGGTGATTTGAATTGAAAACGAAAGTGTGATTTCCCCCCTTCAAAATGCGGGAGGACGGTAGTTCATCCGTGTGGATGTAGAGTATCTCGATGAGACGTCTTAATTTTGGATTAATCTGTCAGATTTATTCGCCGACATCGGACTCTGGGACTTAATACGCACCGATTCACTTTCGATTGTGGTGATGAAATACCAAATTTGAGAGCACTTGGGTTCGTGTTAATTCACGAGGGATTGGTCCACTGGTGATTATTCTCTCTCAAGTGTCGGCCACATGGAGACTGGAAGTGGTTTGGCAATTTGTTAGATCTTTGTTGTTGCAGAGTGTGAGTGGACTGCGACTTATGTCGGTGAATGCTTTGAGGCTCATTTGGGAGGGTAAATCTTTATCAATTTGAGTCAAGGCCGTAAATAAGTGCAAAATTTTAATTGCCCGCAGGTTTATTGCCAATTTGACACCTTTCTCCGAGAAAGGTTTTTCTTTGGAGAAGGTTTTTATTTATGACGACAATACATTAGGCGTGCTTGACTGATATCGAGAACCAGGGCGGCGGGATTTTGTAAGAAATGGAGAGGACGGTAAACGAAACCAAAAAAAAAAACTTGTTACGCGTCGTTATTTTTATTTTCAATGATCCCAAGAAGTACATTATTGTGCGATTTTTTTTTAAAAGCTGGACTGCCCTGGACTATCCGATTTTAAGTATACGTGTAGAATCCGATTCGCCAATGTTCAAAACGTACATAGTAGAGAGGAACCACCTTCCCAAACGGTTTGATTTGATTTAAGATAAATGTGTTTATACGTTGAAAGCGCTCGCGCTGAAACATATGCTGAATACACTCATTAATCACGAGTATCAATTTGAGTGGGAATTTGACACTCGAAATATATTTCGGTCCACCAATTTACTTTTGGATATAAAAGCGCGTTGTTTCCGCGGATGTTTCCCTTCTCTTTTTTCTTTTTGGGCAACAAAAGTGCATACACTGATCGTGCGACTCGGAGAAAACACAAAACCTCGCGCTAGAGAACAAATGCCCATTTTAGTTTTCATATTACAATTAAGTTATATTCATGTGTTCCAATGGAAGAACACATGGTTCTTATTTGACATGTGATCATTAAAAACGTTACAACATGGTGTTCTTAAAAGTAATTTGTTCATCTTTAAATTTAAATTTGTTTTATCGCCCATAATTTGAAACTGCTCATGGAATGATAACGAAACCTCGAATTCATTAAAGACCGAATAAGGTTCAAAAAAAGAATTCAATTTTTAAGCTTAAAATTGATCAAATATAGCTTGCACTACCTTCATTACACCGTGTAACAAAAATTGTTAAATGTTATTTTTTTTTGGTAATTTCTTATTTCTTGGGAACGAAACTATAGTTAAGCACACTTTGGTCATTCCTTTGTTCCAACTTTTAGGTTTACAGCAACACCATTGCGAAATGTGGAAAGCAAGCAGAACAAACGTTAGTTTTAAAATCGGCAATAAGTGTGACTAGTTATTGGTTAAGAGAAAAATGTGCGAGCTCCGAGTCAGCGTAAATGCTAACGTTCAGGAACATTAGCATTTACGCTAATTCCAAAGCATGCAGTCTTGGTAGCAAAAAATTACGAACTGAAAAATTAAAACACCTGCTGTATTGGTGTTGCAATTTCAAAAGAAGCACTACTTCCGAAATGCTGGAACAGCATTGACAGACATTAAAGGAAACTTCTTACAAATACAAACTAAAAAAAATATGCAGAATTGGTAGACAATTTAATAGATAAGTTGAAAATATTAGGATAAAGGATGGCGCTGAAGCTAAACATTTTCTTGTACCAAATTGATATTTTAAGTGAAACTGGAAAGTTCAATGAAGAGGATGGTAAGAGGTTTCATCATACAGCAAATGGATGAAAATCGATGTCAATATCATGCGCCACTATACGTAGGGCCCAACAAGAGAAAAAACATGTTTCGATGATTGATTTTTGGAAAAAACACATTTGATAAGGTAATACAATTATAAAGTACTATTTTGAATGATGTTTACGAAACAATAGAAATGTAGATGCTCAAAAATACGAATTTTAAAATCGAATTGTGAAGCAAATGCTAATAACTAAGAGGAACTTTAGGTATTTTTGGAACCAGCTGATGTACCCCAATTTCATACAAAACAAAAATGTAGATTTGTTACACGGTGTTATATATACACATTTTACTGTCAATGGCATTTTATTTATTAATTTTGGTTTATTATTCTATAATAAACCTTTATAATCGTAACAGGAAAAAAAATTAACACCCCCTCAAACTTTCACAGTTTGTGTTTGACGGATTGTAGAGTGTATTTTTTAATGTTGTATAACTAATTTATCTGATTTCAAACAGTGAAACGAAACAATGGATGATCACAAAAAATTCGCAATATTTAGTTAAAAGAATAAACAAATAAAGTAGCTAATCAGAATTTTATTTGTCAAGACTGTTTTTGCATAAGCCCTTATTGCTATATTTATGAATGATCGCAATGAATGAATGAGAAGTTCTACCACTTTTTAGGATTTATGAAACAGATTTATAATGCCGTTCGTTCATTTGTATTTGTAGGAGTTTTTGACTGATGCAATTCAATAAGATCAACGACAGACTGATTGAAAAATTGCTTCTAGAAATATCCCAACAACTTACAGACCAAGTCTATTTTCAGTACCGCACCCAATGCCGTCAAAGATGGCCGACAGTTAAAAAAGAAGGAATGCAAACCACCGCAGTTACAGATTTGCTCGCCGTTAATGCCAGTAAAGCCAATGTGACTTGGTATAAGACGTCGGTCGTAAAATTGTTCCCAAGAACCCATCAACACCATTGCCTCACCTGATGCAGCGTAATCACATCTACGAGTCATCGAACCCGCAGCAGAAACCCATCGGAGCGGCGTTTAAAGACCGAGAACAAGAACGCTGTGCTGGGAAGCATCCTGCCGCCGCCCCGCCGCTGCCTAAGCAGAGTCAACGACACACTTGGAAGCAGCGGAAAACGCAGCAAAAACAACAAACAGTTCTTACGACCAAAGCGATTACTCTGGCAAGTGTAGTAGCAGCGTGTCTTCGGTCTCACACCGTCATGCTCCTCTGACCATGGATGTCAACCATGTGATCAGCAGCCGCGGTGTCGTGTCATTTCCCTCCCAACTTGTACGCTGACTTGGTCTAGTTAGCCCAGCGCGGCTATTATGACGACCACGATGACTGCGCTGACGTTGCTATCGACCACCGTATCGCCGCTGGGTGGCTTGGTTCGGCTCTATTATGATATATGGGCTTAGAGCCCCCCTGCAAACACAACTGAAAAGGTGTGGCAGCCACAGTGTACGAGTATGATACAAAATCAACAAGGTGTAAAAAAATCCATTAAGCGATGCGCGATGCGGAGGCACCGTCATCAGCGTCGTCGCCGTGGTCGGTGTTGTCCCAGGCACTGGGTTTCCTCATTCGGATCGAGTTTCTCCGCCCCATCCCACCCTGGCATTCTGCTCGTTAACGCCGCCGCTCATCGATGTGACCCGTTCCGATTCCGATTGCGATTGAATTTCGCCTTCCGATTTGAAATTGCCTCGGAGGCACTGAGTCGGGCTGAGTGTGTCTGTGTGTAGTTCAATAAACTGCCGCTCCGCGTAATCTAACCACTTAATGGAGTAGGATTTTTAATTACGGACATCGCGTAGACGTATCCATGGCGGCGGAACGGAAAGAAGCTGCATCGAAATCGATTCTAGGAATCCTCTCGTCTATTGGCTCTAATTCGTTTATTTACCACGATGCCTGGGCATAAAGAGGCGTTTATTACACCGGCTCTCTGTCGGCGACGGAAATGGGATGCTGCATGCATTATCATCATCACAGTAGCCCGTCGCCGGACGGGCACAGGAAATTATTAAGCCTGCAGCGCTACCCGTGATTACGAGCCGCGATGACCGTCGTCGCCGGTCGAGTCGCCCTCTCGAAGGAAATTGCAATCACGACGAGCGACGCCAATGGAGCCCTTTTCTTGTCTTGATTTCGACAAGTTAACACCTCATCTGGGTAAAATTGAATTATGCTCAGGTGTGTTGAGCATTCAATTGGAACACCTGTCTTATTGACAGGCTCGCTTCAGGGACTGACCCCTTATTTGTCTCCTTTGTGACTTAATCCGCAGCAATCTTCGCAGCGAACGGAAGAGATGCTCTCAATTATGGCATCTATGGTGGCACGTAGTTAGCTCATTAGGAACGAGAAAGGGCCCCCTTCTGGCTCCCTAATGGGCACAGATGCGACGTAATTGTTAATGGAAATGAAAATGAGATAGTTTCTTCTCTCTCTATCTGCTGCTTTCCGGTTTTGTCTGCAGCTTCGGCTCGTAGGCCGATATCAGTCGAGTCGCGTCTGAATTGGCTAATTGACTCGGGAGTGCGTGTTCGGAGCCCAATTAGCATTGCTGATGATCGGCGATATTAATTGCGGCGGAAGGTAGCGGTCACATTGGAGTGACTTATGGAATCAGGGATCGGGCTGCAGCTGATGTTGGTGAACTGGAATTTTGAACATTCGAAGTATCTGGCTGTGTAATCGGAGAACTTATATCCGCAAAGTGGTTGGGTTAGTCGCTGGTGATGATTGGTTAAGATTGTTGAGCATGTTTTTGTTTTTGAGTGGCGCTGTACTTTTACTTTTTCGTTTATGTAATTAAATTGGCATGAGGGTGCTGCTGGCGATTGGGTAGGTGTTAACCTAGTCCTCATGAGACTCGTGGATTTTTTGCTTGGAAGCGTGGGCAAGTAATTTCGAATTATTTTAGTGGTTTTTATTGCTACGTTTTTTTTATGCTTCTGTTTTCAAAGAACACCATTACATTCAGCAAATGTTATTAGTACAGAATTTATTCCTCGCGCCATCGCGGCCATATTTTTTTTAGTACAAAGAATACCAGAAAAATTTAAATATGTATGGATTCTGTTAAAAGCCTTTTACGAAGTCCACACGGTGTTTCATTTCAAAGTATACATTTTCTTAATTTACAAAAAGCCTTGTAAACTTTCAAACAGCAATATGCAAAACTCGATATATTTCATTATCAATTTATTGGGGAAATATCTGATATCAAACTAAAGCGCAACGACAATGAGCTAATTGTTCTAATCTAATGAGGAGATCATATGCAATATTTCACATTTTGTTTTTAAGTTTTTTTTCTTAACAAATCAATTATATGATTCATTATTGAAGAAGTCTTGATATCTGTATTGAAAACTGCTCATCTCACAAAAATTCTCCTGGCGGTGAGGTGGTTTGTGCGTGGTCAGAAAGATGTATGAGAACAAGAACAAGTCACGCTTGTTTCCTAATGAGCGATTATAATCCCCTAATGGAGAGAGTATTCTTAAAAACTATTCTTCTTTTCCTACAAACATATTGGGTGTTCGAAAATGTTTGGTAAAAATTTGTCGGTAGATGGCTCTGATTTAATTAACTGCATCTAACAATCCTATAGCTTGTAAGCTTCATTTTGTTGAAAGACATCATTAAATTTTCACTTTTCTGTTATGTGCGGTCAAAAATTAGTGAAAAGAAGGAACATTATCGTCATATTTTGCTTTTCTGTTATAGAAATTGTAAGAACGCGTCGAAGCTTGTTGAAAAAAATTGCGAATTTTGCGGAGACCATGCTGTAAGTATTATTATTATTATTATTATAATACATTACCTTACAATTAAAATTACTAAGCTAACAATTTTCTGGCACAAACTGCAAAGGTTCCGGCTTAAATGCTGTGAGTAAAAAATAGCAGCGGATTGGATTCGATCTGATAGTTTTGATACCAAAGATGCGCCTCGCTCTGATCGACCACTTATTGAGAAGTCGATGAAATCATGGAAAAAAAATTGAGCAAGACCAGCGTGGACGTTGTTAAGAAACTTAATCACTGTGTAATTATTAAAATATTCAAGAAAGCGGGGCGCACAAAGAAGATTGTTTGGATGCCACATGAATTAACAGTGAAACCTTTTTATGGGCCGAATTTCGATTTGCCACTTACTTCTAAAACGTTCCCATCATTCCGACTTCCGAGGCGCGTCTTGAATATGATTGTCAGGAAGGCGACCGCTTGGCAGACCCAGGATGAAATGGTTGGCCCAAGTCCAAACGTTTGCCTTGGACATACAGTCGAAGCCCTCTGAGTCAAATTTTCACGGGGTATCAAAATGAGTTCGAGTTAGAGGGCTTTTTTCGAAAAAGTTCGATTTAGAGGGATTTCGACTTAGAGGGCGTTCGACTTAGAGGGCTTCGACTGTACTTCCATATGAGTTAGATTCGTTGGCGGAGGATCAAGTTCCCTGTAGATCTCTTCTACGTGCATTGCCCCCACAACACCGTTAGTGGAATATGCGGCCACAGAAGATGATGATGATGATTTTAAAATTTAACGAAATAGAACCCTTTCTGAAGCGAATAATTACGAGCGATTAAAATTGCTTCGCAAACGGTGGAACAACCAGGATTGATATCAAGGAAGGTAATGTTAAGTGTCTGGTGGGATTGAAAGCGAATTGTTTATTATGAGCTTCTACAATCGGCTCAAACAATTGAGCCTTTTTCCTCCTCTTAACAATAAAAAATATCGAAGGGAGCAATTAAATTAAGGCTGGATGAATTTATCAACAGAAAAGGTGTTATGTTCCATTGAAAAGTTCTTTACTTTAGAACTTTTTTTCTCAAGCGGTTCACAAGAAAAGACTTGGTTCGCTTAAGTATTCACAATGAATGCAAACGTTTATTTTTCTCTAAATTATAATAAATTATTGCTATGCTGACAAAAAATATTAACAAAACTGCAACTACGTAAATATCAACGCAACAGCAAATGACCGAAAGAGGAAAAGCAATTTATCGATGCTTGCAATTATTCAACGTTTAATTTCTTGCAAACTCGCAAGAAATGCGTAAATTTTATTGATGAAGTCAACATCCATCATAACAACACCAGGCCACACATATCTTTGTACGACATAAACTAAGAGAGCTTGGCAGGGCAGTTTGTATGCATCCACCATTTAGCTCGAACGGTCCAAGCTTCGGAGTATCATTTTTTTCGATCTCTACAGAACTGTCTTAATGATGTCGTCTTAAATTCCGTTTAGGCCTACAAAAATGCACTTGCGTTAGTTTTTCGGTCAGCAATCTTAGAAGTTCTACACAGACTTGACCCCAAAAAATAGGAAACAATTATTCATTAAAACGGCATATAGTTGGTTGGATGAATCTCGTATCAAATATAAGAAAAATGTTTCATTTTTGCTTAGATTTGTTACCAAACACCGAATATTTTGTCATGAATATGTTTCATTTATTATTAAATGATTTGTAACTACCCCAACAAAAGATGCTAATAATTTTGTTGAGCTCTCTTCGGCGACGCTGCATTGTTGGGCATTCGCACATTTGCTATTTGATTTCTCTTATCTAATTTCAATAGAATAACTTTTGTAAATATATGTTCTCTATTCACGTTTGAATATTTTATATTGATATTGAATTATATCTCAGTCTAGCTTTTCTGCTCATTACCAAACATTTTTCGATAAATATCGCAACACGAATTTTGTTTTTGTGGGAAATTCTCACATATCTCAAGATTGCCGTATTTTTTTATGTTCTCAATTTCTCATCAATGAGCCAACTCACATATCGATTTACGATGTAAAATTGTGAAATTTTGTCCGAATTTATAAGTTTCTTGACTTGGCCTACATGTCGCGAATGAACAAGCATCTGTCAAAAGTCTTCGAAAGGGCCAGTTCCATTTCATTCCATGACATCAACAATTCGCCAAACTACACGAGAACCCACCCGCTTGCAATTCAAATCACGCAACTTCACTTAATCGCGACATTCGCAGAGAAGTTACATGAGTTCTGGCGTTTTCCCGCGAGAGATGCAAAACAAAATTCTATACGCGTTCCACTGCTCGAGTAATGTTTCGCTCCACATTTGCATACTGTCCTCATCGAATCCATTCACCTTGACATTGACAGAACCTGGGTGACCAGCCAACCGCACCGCACCGCAGCCATGGTCCGTGCGTTTCATGTGCGCGCGAACGACTTCCTGTTGCGCGATATAGAATTTCAAGCTCGTCACATGCATGTTGTTGTTTCTGTTCACCAGACACCTAGTGACACTGCCATCCAGTCCCGGCCGTCAGCCATTCATCATAACGTAACACAACACAACGTTGGCATGCGGACTTTTCGCAAAATCCCTTCGTTCCGCCAGCGGAGAGATTCCGCGTGATCAGACTGCGGCCCAACAACAGCACCGATTCCGGGATCAATCAATTACTTCAATGTGCCATCAGATGTCGCTATCGTGTCGTAAAAATCGCGATAAAATTGCCCATCGCTGGCTGCACTGATCCTTTGATCACTCCTGGATAACTCCATGCGGGCTCATTAATTTATATGTAATGGTGGCTTGTTTCCGCGAATTATGCTGCCGCATTATAAATGCTCGAACGTGGCTGGCATGGCCAATGTCTCCTGGACAATCGGCTCCACATTGAACTTGCAATGGCGATGGCGATGACGATGGCGATGGCACACAGGAGAGGTACACGTCGAGCCGATTGCTATACAGCGGTACTAAAACCTTGTCATTGGACGGTAGAGGCGCGGGCACTGGCAGTGGCAGCAGCGCCGATTCGAGAAAATGTTTAGCAGCGCGGTCGTGTGAACTTTGCTCATTTGCGCGGCGAGCGGGGTTGGCCGAGGTAAGTTGGGGAAGGAGGACTCCTTGTTAGGAATGTTTGCGGCAGTCGAGGCGGTTAGGGAACTGATGGAACTTCGTGACCGCTAGAGAGAAACCTTGCGCCGCAGGTGATCATACAGTTGCAAGGCATGTTATGATTTACAAAGGTCTCGAACAATTTCACTTTATCTTGAGGATTGTGAGGACCTGTGACTATGAGTCTGTTTGTCTGTGGAGAGGAGAAACCACATGGGTGGTTATTGTGACACCAGAGGATGATCTATGACGGAGTGCTTGCCGTGCATTGTAAAACATTTTTTTTTCTATTTTATGGTGATGTGCATCGGTAATGTTATAAATGCAACCCTCTGCTTAATAGGAAACCATGGAACTTGACCTTTTAGTGAGCCTTGACGTGCTTGGTGGAATTTATGACCAAAGTCGGAAAGTTTTTTTTTTGGCAAGTTTGGCAGCGACAAGTGAAATTGAAAAGGAAAATGCTTCTGTGTTTCGACGTTGCTGGAAGAATGTGACGGCAGGAGTGTTTGGACTAAAATAGTTTTCGAATCTGAGCCTTCTGCTTGAAGGAAGCAAAGATCTAAGCACACTATACAGTTGTCTGTTCATAAGTTCGTTGTGATAAATCAAAATTACTTTTAATTGCTGTAACAGAGATCATTGCAAAATATTTTTTTGTCTTCTCCGACCGCAGACATTAAATCGAAGGTTTCACCTCCTTCTTTACGAACAACTGCAGATATCTCCCACAATTGTACAACCTCCTGCAACAGCAGGAAACTTTCAATTGTATCCTCATTCCTCGCTGATGTACTTGTTAAAGATTATCCAACAATTGATCGCTGTAGAGGAAGTGAAAGTTGATTGATTTTTTTTTTTTCGTTGTACTGCTCTCGAAAACATCAGGCGATGAAAATTCTTGTGCGAAAGTAAAACGCATTCGTTATCGAAAAACCACCTCTCGACTCCTTTGATTGTCAGATAAACCGCAAAAAAAAGTGTCCAACAAATCAAGGAACGATTCGCCGGACCACGATCTTGGCCGGCCCACATTGCTCTTCTCCCCCTCTTTCCCAATCATCCTGTGGCAACAACACACGAAAAAAAAGGAAAACACGACAGATAAACTTGTTCCAATTGATTACGGAAGCCTGTGCGACTTAATGCGACACTTAGAGATTTTCAGTTTCACTAAATGACGAGGATAGCTCTGCGTACGAGCTGTGCAAAATCGCAAACGCTCTACGATGCGAAAAAAAATCCCGTTACAGATGTCATCTTAATCCGGTGAACCACGGAAACATGGACCACTTTGAGAGCACCCAGAGTAAAACAAAAAAAAAAAAATAACGATCGACACATCCACTGCTCGCGGCGGAGACGCATTCAACTTGTTGCTGGAAAATCTGCAGAAAATTTATCTCCGGTACACATGCCCACTCGGGGCTCCTCCGCACGGACGCCGCCGCTGGACGTGTATAAATCTCTAGTCGCGAAAAAGTGGACCACTGGGTGTTCATAAATAAATCGAACTGCAGCTGGGTGGTGGTGGGTGTTCTGGAGCGCGGACTCCAGCGGCGTTAATGTTATGCAATTTATTTTGTTCGCCCCCCTTTCTCTCTCTCTCTCTCAGGTGCACGCATTACGAAACTGCGTGCAGGTCGTTTTGTTTACTTAACTGCGATCTGCGCTGCATCTGTGCATCTGTGATGTTGGTTTAGGCTGCGCGACTGGCACTTGAAGTCAGTTTGTCTGGCAGTCAATAAAAGTGTTTGACCTCTCGAACGTGGTCTTACAAAATTCTAACGTCTTAGAATGCTGCAGACTGCTGGGAGTGGACTGTTTGTAGTTTAACGGTTCTGTTTTGTAATGGAGGAGAGGTTTAATATTTATCACTGTGGCTACCTCAGGAGGCAATCGGTGAGTGAGTGTGTTTTTGGTGGAAACGTTCTCATGGCGTAATTGGTTACAAAATAAAGTGGACAGAGGCTCCGGACTGAAGTGCTTGGCATTTATGTAATGACGGAGAAATTCTTTTTAAGTTTTCCGGTGTCGATCGATTGCACTTGGGTGTTCGTTTCTTGGATCAATTCGTCGCATACACTTTGGTGAGAAATGACAAAGGGTTTTGTTAGAGTGGATTCTTCAGTAGTCGCCGTCTACTGCCAACCGAGAACTTCAAGTAAATGGAAAACGAAGCTTGCTCAAGGTATTAGCCTAGGTATTTCTTATTTCATATTTATTACGTACGTATTTAGGAACGCCTGAAATAATCTTTTGGTTTTCATCATAACACATGTACTTTCAGCCTTAGGAAGGTGATTTTTGGTTTTAATTGTAGCCACAGAGTACGACTTTAAAAAAAAAAAACACGAAACACAAACTAAAAAATTTTAGTTTGTATGCGAATTTTTAAAAAATTATGGACATGAGTAGTTCATCTTAAATGGACGGTTACAGAACAGGTTTCTGGCTTTCTAAACTGGTGGAGTACTTTATTGTAAGTGTTGTCTTTGTTTTTAAATATATATTTTTTTATCACATCAATTAATTCTTTTTTTTTAAATTGCCCCTATCTTGTAAGCGGTGCGAGGTATAAAAATAAAAAGTGCTTGCTTTCGACCCCTCTACAAAAGCCCATCATCAATTTTTGACGCAAAAGTTATCGTACTGTCCCCGATTTTTTTTTTTCAAACGAAAATGTGTATCAAAATAGAAGATTTTCTTTAAAAAACATTTTTTGGTCGAACCTATGGAGAAATTTGAAGTGAAAATGGGTGAAATATTGTTTTCCAACATATTAGGTTGTCAAATATCTCCCTTCCGCCTCTTTGTCTTTTGAATTTTCCGGCTATGTACAAAGCGCTACAAAGCTCGTATCTGACAGAACTTTACGTCATTTGAAAGATCTTGACATAACCTACAAAACGACGCTATGCATGATTAGGATATTGTGTTCAACAGTTATAGACGTGTAAACATGGAGATCACTAACGCCGAAATTCGCGCTATTTTAAAGTTTTCCTTCGTTAAATGACGTCGACTAGTGCGGGGATGGGAAATTTACTGCGGGAAATGGGGAAAAATAAAGAAGTCCAACAGAGAAGTTTGGCAATAAGGTTTAAATTGACTGTGGTTTATGCTTTGCGTTGTAATATTTTGTACTGAGAGAGATTGTCTGCTCGCTTTTGATGATGGACTCGTGTATTTTATCGTCTCCACCACCAACAAAAGATTAAAAGGACTCGAAAAAACGGTCGAGTGCAGTGTGTGTGTGTTTGCATTCAGTTTATCGTCGACAATAAGCAGGAACTCCACTTTCCGACGACGCCTTTCCGTGAGATTAATGGTGTTTTGGGGGATGATATTCTATCACTTCAAACAGCGGAGGAATGGTTTCGACGATTCAAAGCCGGTGAAAACGACACCATGGATAAGCCAGCCGGCAGAAGACCTGTGACGACGAATACCAACCATTTTTGAAGCGGATGGTGACTCGCGACGAAAAATGGATCACATACGACAACATCAAGTGAAAACGGTCGTTGTAGAAGGCCGGTGAATCGTTCCGATTGCCGGCCAGGAAGGTTTTGCTGTGTGTTTGGTGGGATTGGAAGGGAATCATTCACTATGAGCTGCTCCCATATGGCCAGACGCTTAATTCTACCATCTACTGCGAACAACTGGACCGCTTGAAGCAGGCGATCGACCAGGAGCGCCCAGAATTGGCCAACAGGAAGGGCCAACAGGGTGTTCCACCAGGACAACGCCAGACCACACACTTCGTTGATGACTCGTCAGAAGCTACGGGAGCTCGGATGGGAGGTTTCATCGCATCCACCATATAGCCCGGACATAGCGCCAAGTGATTACCACCTGTTCCTGTTCATGGCGAACACCCTTGGTGGTGTGAAGTTGAACTCAAAAGAGGCTTGTGAAAAGTGGCTGTCCGAGTTCTTCGCAAATAAGGAGGTGGGCTTCTACGAGGGGGGTATTATGAAGTTGCCGTCTAGATGGAAACCGATTATCGAACAAAACAGCGCATATTTGAATTAAATCCGATCACTGTAACACTTTTTATGAAGCATTGAATGAAGAGCAAAAAAGCGGAAGGGAGATATTTGACAACCTTATATAATATTTCAATGGACTCAACAACTTTCTATTATTCTCTACATTTTGTTCAGAGTTTCATAAACTGCAAACAAGTGTCATTCGAAAATATTAAAAATAATCAAAAAAAGATGACTATTGAAGAGTTTAAAGATTAAAAAAGAAGTGCCCAAGCAGCCATTTTAGTGTGCTTCTGATGATCCCGATCCAACTCATCAAAATTGATCTGCTCTATTGAGCACTAATGAGTACCGTCATCAACTAGGCTCTGTAAATACGACAAACGACTATTAAAAATGGACAACAATAGCAAGCAGCCCACGTCAATTCATCAATTAGCACTCCTTCTCTCGAGTAGAGCCACATCCACCTGAAAAGCAGCTCAAGCTCGACACGAAAGAAAAAAAAAAACGTGCTTCGTCGCTTAGTATCCAGCGCTAATCTCTTGACACACGATCACACGAAATACGAGATCTCTTCCTTGTTTGAAAATTGGGTTCTCTACTTGATTCTGAGTTCAAAAAACCTCTTAGCAAACATCGGTCAACACGTTTATTCCGATAACAAGATGACAAATACAAACACGGGGTACCTCCGCACCCAACCGGTTGTAGTTGAAGCGGTTCTCCTAAATTATCAGCTCGTGTGCCTCGGAAACTGCTTTTCAACATGAATCACAGGATGTCAGTAGCACGATCCGCCGATAAAGATAAAAGAAATATGAGCCGGTCAATTGGCTCTGCAATTAATTTCCAATTCGGGCAAAGATTTACGGCCCAAAGTCCTTCTCAACACCTCTGAGCGCTACTTGCACTTTCTATCGCACTACCGCTTACGATCTCCGACGATGCGATCACGTAATCGACGCAAACGCAAACGCACACGCACACACACATGAGCGTTGCACCTGCGATTAGCTAACGAAATAAATCCTCCCCGTGCGGTTTTTTCAAATTTAATTAATCTTCCACAAGATATTTACAATAAAAATCAATAATTAATTGACCAGCGGTTCTGTGTGAGCGTGTGCTTTTGTGTGTGTGTGTATGCGAAGGATCAGCCAATGGACACAATATCCATGAGTTATGCGCGACTTCACGGCGTTGGCATTCCGGGAGTTCGGATCGGATCGGATCGGATCGGATTCCTTTTCGCCGATGTCGTTTAATTAATTGACCAAACAGGTGAAGGACGACAGCTCTGGCGATAGCGGTGTTTTAATGGCCTAAACAAATGATCTGACTTTCGCCAGCGGCCAACGGCAAACACAGTGCGCTCGCGGTAGTAGGCTGTTGTCGGACTGGTCCGAGGCTGACCGAAACGATGGCGGCAACTAAAATTAGACACCTTTTCCGAATAACTCCATCCGAGCTGCGAGTGAGGACCACTTTCTAGATAACCATGTCGACGACGACGGACGACAGTCCGTGGAAATCGAAAGCTGGAGGATCGGTGGACAGTTGGATGGTTGGCATTTGAATAGACCATGCCAATTGCGGGCCAGTGGTCGAGTGGTTATACTGAAAATGGACATCCATAACGAAGAGGAGTACTGCAGGTGCATCCACCTATGATGCAAATACTGTCGGAGATATGCAAACACGCACTTTTCTATGCTCGAGGCGCACTGTGTGCCGTTGAAGTGGAAGACGATGGGGGCAGCAAGAGAGTTATCGAAGCGAGGAGGAGCGAGTTTTTTTTTGTAATCCTAACGACCGACGAGAAATAAATGTACACACTTGTACCTTTTATCGGAAATGAACGTCCGCCCACCGAATGTCATCTACAGAAAAGATTTCAGAGACGACTTTAAGCAATTGTCCGAAATGAGTTGAGAAAACTTAATGAAGTCTTAAAGTTCATTGGGTTTAATTTAGTTGAAGATTTTGCTTGCACTTCTGAATTACAAGAACAATGAAGTTAGGTTACTGAAGTAAATTCCATTTTAATTTCTAATTGGGTAACAAAATCGATCGTGTGGCTTTTAGTGGTTTAACTTTTGTCTTGGAACTGTTTTTTTAACAAAGCATGATATTTTATTTTCAGAAAAAAAAAATATTTTTAGAAAGGAAATCTCTTGCAAAACAATGTGCCAACAAAATTCACAATTGACTTGACTGACTGAATTTTACTCACCCGCCGAGGGTCTTCGGTTCGCAAACAAATTAGTAGTCAGTACTTAATATAAGTTAAAGAAACTAACAAATAAAAATAACTTCAGTAAAATTCTTTCTTTTATTTTGAATGAAACACAACAGAAGAAAATCCTTTACAATTTGCTGATCGCGCCAGCCGTGGAAAATTGCTTTGGCTCACTGAAATGCCGCAATTCATTGTTTGTAGCAGGAAACGGCTTCCTTCTGCGACTAATTCCCAAAAAAAAATGCATGATTTGTTTTTGGGTTGAAGATCTAGATCTTCAGTCCAAATTTTATCCCTTAACTTGAAAGGACTTATAAGTTATAATCAAATATGTAAAAGGCGACAGACAGACAGACATACACCGAAGTGGTTTCATAAGAGTTTCGTTATTCCTTTGGAACGAAACGTAGTGATTCAGATACGCATCACCATGCATTAAGGGCCACTGTAACTCAAACAAATTACTATCGGTCTATAAAATATAAAAGTAAATCATTAGCCAAAAGTCCGGAAAATATTAAAATATTTTTCTAACTTCTTTTTCAAAACAAATCTATTACTTTTTTTCACTGCCAAAATTATTTTTTTGACCTACCAACACCTTGCGCTATTCTTGTTACAGAATGAAAAGTGAAAATGTGTGCAATCAGAACTTGTGAATAACAAAATTAAATAAAGAATAATTCAATGATTAAAAAACAGAAAACTCTTTTTCTTTTTGGCAAGAATTAGAATATGTTTAAGAAACTGCAATGATTCATATATGAATCGCCATACATCATGCACATGCACCGCGCAAACGGATTAATTGTGTGAATAATATAAGTTACGCCATCTCTTAGCAAACCGCACGAATTAAGTTATATACCCAATATTTAAATTTGTTTTATTTTTTGTCAAGTCACATTATATATCAACGAATATTGACAAAATTTTTGGAAAGCAAATTTTCCTTTTCGACTTCCAAGTAAAATTTGTAGACAACTTCAGGAACTTATTTGTAAAAATTAAAATCCAGATTAGGTTTAAACCATCTAAGTGGTTGTTATAATGTTGTCTATAATGTCCTGTGTGTAATGTATTTTTTTTATTGTATTAGGCGGCGTAACAGCCCGTTGAGAGCCAGAGCCTAGCTTTTTCGCACCTCCACTGTGTTGTGCGCGTTATAATTTTGACACATGTGGAGGGGACCTACTGTTTAATGCCGGTTCCGAACGGCGAATTGCGAAAGCTTTTCATGACAGAAGTACTCCAGGAAGGTTGTCAGTCGTTCGCTGGAGGTGGGGCCGTGAAAAATGTTTGTGGTGTTATTTCCCCGAGCCGGATTCGAACCTAGGTACTCTCGCTTAGGTTCGAATCCGGCTCGGGGAAATGTATTGTGTGTAATGTGTAATGTATTTCACAAATGAAAACATCGACGAGTCCATACATTATCGACAGTGCCCCACACATGAGCGACAGTGTAAATTGACGAAAATAGAATCAGTTCTTATTTTCATCAATGTAACAATGTGAAATATGGAACGGTGGAAAAACTGCTTAGATTTTTCATCAAAAGAATTTGTCGGCTACCGCAGAACGTTCCCAATTATGTAGTTATGCTTGAGACAAGTTTGTCACCACTGTATATCAAAACACTTTACAGCAGACTCAATTTCAACCTAGCGGAGAAGAATTACATTCGAGACGAAAACCGTGTTGATCAGATTTCGCTGATGGTAAATTTTTAAATATACTGAATTCCCTGCCCTCAGTCACCGACTACACCCTTCCCCAGCTGCTCTTTGATAAAAAATTTACTTCCAGCATTCCCCAGCGAACAGACTGGATGAAAAGCCCTACGGCGCTAGAGGATCCACTAAAGCTCTTTACGGACGGATCCAAAACTGAGTCGGGAGTAGGTGCGGGAGTGTACTCCAGAGATCTAAACCTAAATCTTTCCCTACGCCTCCCTAATCATTGTAGCGTCTTTCAGCCGGAGACTATGGCGACAGGGTACCTACCTTGTATCCTATCTTTCGAGAAGTAAGGAGACTTGTTTTCGGCCGTAACTTTTTGGACGACACTCAGATCATTTCACTCCTAAATGACGATAATGTTTCTAAAATTTTCCAATACTGCCAGCTTGTATTAGCATACCGCGAGAGGATAAGAAATGGACGCTCTTAAAATCCTTCAAATATTTACGAGCAATCGCTGCCTAAATAAAAATAGAATTCAAATTAAGTTTGCGCAAACTATGAGATTTTTTTCGATTATATAATTGTCAACCGGCAGACGGCTTAGGCCATGCAATAATATTTTTGTAATCTTCTATGATACAAATAAAACTTACTTACTTACTCTAGCCGAAGGCCTTTGTTGCTCTGGCTACTTTTTTTTTCTAGCTGACAATTTTTAAATTTTCAGCTAGCTTCAAATAAATAAATAAATACTTACTTACTTATTTCAATGTAACAAATTTACTTAACAAAAAGCATTGAAACACACACAAACTTGAATGATGACGCGCTTAAATAATAATGACCGTCTGTGTTGTGTTTAAAAAAAAAAAAAAATGCCAAATATATCTTGGTGACGGTGATCAGACAAACATCCTTTTTATATATCAAAGTTCTGCGAGTTTCCTCATGTAGCAGAGTGTATTTCATATAAATATTTCTTTTTTTTTTTTTTTTGTCAGCACATCAAAGATTGCAACATTTGAGATTCACAACATAACATTTCACTTCAAAACTGTCATTTGATACAATAGAAGGCGATTTTTAAATGAACTCATTTGTTCGTTTCTTGAAAAAGTTGACGCGCAATTGATGTTCGATAAATATTTATTCAACTTGAAGTCGGAAGTCACGAATGCATTCTTTATCAGAAGAATTTCAAAAAATTGTATCGTATTTGCAAATTTCTTATTATTTTTCAAGCATTGAAGAAATGTGTGGATTCTCAAGTGTTTAAGAAACTCCTTGTCCTGTACACCTCAAAGCAGCACCAGATAACAACCTTCTGTTTGTTTCTTCTTGAATCATTGAATTATGAATTATCAAAATTCAATCACATTTACATAAGCGGAAACGCTGATTTGATGAATTCTTAAATTCTTATCATAAAATATTAATTTATATATAAAAATTTATTTTTTATCACTACCTAAGCTCGGTACTCCATCGATTTACCTAAAACTGGTGATCCTCCAGTAGCCCTTCCTTTCAATAAATTATTCATTCAATTATCACAATTATTTAATTGTGATCGAAGTTTATGATTGCTGGTTCTAACACTTTTGTAGTTTTTTTTCGTAATTTCTTACAAATTTTTCCATCACAAAGTGGGCCAATTGTGATACCAGATTTCGCAGACTTTTTTCTTCACACCCATATTTGAACTTTTTGCACTGATCTTACTCATATCGCAATCGCCGGTCTTTAAATAATAAATTAGACAAATAAATATGCTTGTCCGCATTTTGAAAGGTTTGTTCTAAAAATTAGCGTCCGCTTTCTTCTCTCACTCACTGTTCCGAAGCCTCTCTGTTCTCTGTTCTCACCTCTCAAATTGTCCATTTACCTCAAACGGCGCTCTAAACTTTACGGACCATTATAATTCATTAAACCACTACTGGTTTTGCCATTCGGGCCACCGCATGTCTGTCTGACAAGACAATCGAAGACGTGTCTCCAATCCACGCTCCATCGTTTTCGTTTTCGCTATCATCGCCTATCGCGCAGCCACAATCGCCAACCGGCGGCGGCGGTGCGCATCACTGAAGCCCCCGTCCTCTGCTCCACCGGGAAGATAAATAAAACTCCAGCAGACAGGTCATAAAGAAAGCGAAGTCGAGTCTATCTGTCCATCTGCCACCGGACGATCCCGTGCAGCATCCCATGACGTTCAATTTGTGATCGCTGCAATCGAAGGAAGCATCACAAAGGGTTTGCCATTTCCCCATTCGTCATTTAGCAAACTTTTTATTCGAGTTTTTTTTTTTTGCGAATCTCTTTTTTTGGCACTTAACTGTGATGTACTACATCCGGCGAAAATTAGCGCTGTTCGGCGTGCGTGAACCATGACGTTTCCTAATGCGCCACCAGACATCTCGGTTCCTTGACGCCATCACTGTTGTGGTGGTATGGTAATTAGGAGAACTCCAAAGATTTCGTCAAATTTCGTAACCGAGTGATGAAACAGAGTTTTCCATCTGGAAAACCAGACACAAGAAAAGTGATTTGTGTTTTCACCATTCAGTGCACACGACTGGTGCGCCGCCGTGCAGCGATGCTGTTGCGTTGTGGTTATGTATCCACGCGGTGGCGTGTTGTTGCGTTGCCTTCGATACAAAGTGCCAGGGGAACAATTGATTTTCTCAAATTTATTGCTGTCAAACTTGGCCGGACGTACATATCCGGTGTGACAACCCTTGCCGACCGATATCGGTTCCGATCTAATGGGGAACAGTGCGTTTGGCTCGCGTCACGGTCCAATGGGGCCATGCTCATTCGAGTTGTACGAGTGTTTGTTGATTTTGGGCGATCGGGTTTTAGGTGGTCACGAAGGCGTTTGCGGTAAGTGCTTAGGGGAGGACTTAAACGCATGACGGATAACGACTTGAACGATAACGAAACAACAAAAAATAAATTCAATAAGCTCGTTCACTTCGGAGTGATCAAAGTCTATTTGTTGCTGACACTCAGGGTTGTAAAAGAATCAAATCGTTGGAGATTGTAATTCTATTGAATTCATCCGAAATGATTTGAAGTCTTTTTGGTAAAAGTGACTGCGATTGAAGAAAATATACAGTGGCGTGCAAAAATGGATACATACTCGGCGGTCGTGTGGTGTTTTGTAAATCAAAAGCCTCCAATT
The DNA here is from genome assembly GCA_905187475.1 of Syritta pipiens. Lineage (NCBI taxonomy): Eukaryota > Metazoa > Arthropoda > Insecta > Diptera > Syrphidae > Syritta > Syritta pipiens. The sequence continues at coordinate 106,049,505 of LR994571.1, read as the reverse complement.
TGATCAATTTGAATGATTTTATTTGTTTCCTTACTTCATCATCAAAAAAATTAAGTCCAAACGATTTTGATCGCATCTATAGAACGGAGAAAATTCACAAAAGTTCATCTTGACTCCAATGTATCCATTTTCCATTTTTGCACGTTTAGAAAAATATCTATTTTGATGTGCGGGAAGAGTTAGACAACTTTGGCGTCAAAAATTGATAATGGTTTTTCATAGAGCGTCCAAAAACGAACAATTTTTGCTTCGGGCGAAGGGGTCTATCTCACCCCGTTTAGGAGGTAAGGTGCAATTTAAAATCAAATCAAACAACTGATTACATCAACAAAAAATTGTAAAACTGATTTCAAATTGTAAGAATCCATTCCCAAATAAATTATTTTTTTTACAATACTGGTGACAGTTTTGTTCACGTTCAAGTTGAGAATGAACCAAGTCAAATTTAATTTAATAATCGCTCCAATTGCATCTTGATCTCACATATTGACTTTGATTAATGAAGAAATTGTATTCGATGCCCTTTTTTAGACTACGTTATGAGCTGAGAGGCTTTTCATAAAATCATACTTCCAACGAAAACGGTTGCTCCTGACTTGCTTCTGTTGAAAGGACTTTTCTTCATGTTCAACTCGTAAGAAATAAAATAGAAAATAGATAAAAATGTTTATCATTTTGACGTGAAACCGAAATCAGTGTGGTTACTTGGTAACGCTAAAATGTTTTACTAAAAGTGAGATTCGCTACATAAATCAAGACGACTACAAAACCTTAATGATGAGCCTAAAAAATCCAGCACATCGCCACCGAAATTTCTTTCGCCGAAGTGGAACATTAAAACACGAACGAACCAAGTGAATATATTTCTAAAACCGATCACATTCCATTCTTTGTCAGTTTCTGCTTTACAAACTGGTTCCTTTTGATTATGATTGTCATCTGCAGAAATTCCAAACCTTCTTAGCCAAAGACTTCGCTCTAAAATCCCCACCCAGCGAACAGTACATCCCACTGATCGCTCCACAAAAGCCAAGGTGATGCCAACCGTTTTTGGAGCACAAAAAAGAAAAATCACACGACCACATAAACCACACCAAGACTTGTTCCAATGCCCCTCAGTCCATTGAACAGACTCAATTCCAATTGTATCTCTAAACCAAACAAAGTTACGTCACGACTTCCGAGAATGATGACACGTAATTTCTTTGCTTCGTTCTGGAATTCTTTACTGCCGCTGATATGAGTTCGTTTTTCCTAGAACAATGCACATTTTCCGTTTATGCGGCTTCTACATGCATTTATAGACCATTGATGGCATTTGGTTGTTGAGCTCAGCTGACACAACATCGAACACTTAACGAAGAACTGAGCCTGGTACCGGGCTAAGAGTAGGCTCAGAATTTGGAAAAAAAAAAACCTTCATTTGTTTACAATTTCAGTGCCACAAAGCCGTGTAGGAACCCCTCCTACTGGCACTTCCATTCGCTTGCTCGCTTCAAACACTGATAACGCTTCAAACCAATGAGCGCTCTCTTTCGTTGAGTTCGTCGTTGAGCTGTTTCTCCTGCAACGCGTTGTGGCTGCACACCAGCAAACCATTCGGCGTCAAATGGCACCTAAATCAGTAACGAATGAGTAAACAGAGTGAGCGGTTTGTTGTAGAAATACGGTTCGCACGTTTGCAAAAAAAAGGGAAAAATTATTTCAAAAAATAGAAGCATTTGTTCGGTGAAAAATTGTGTTAATCTTATTTTGTAAACAATATTCTTTTTTTTTTTTTTCTTCATTCGAAAAAATCCTCTTCCAGTGCACAAAATTGAGAATAAATTCCAAAAAAGGTGGAAAAAAAATTATATTTCGTAAATTTCCCCATCCCATGCATCGTGGTGGTGACAAAACTGCAAATCTCCCCCCCGAAAGGAGTGTCAAGGTTGCCTGCATTCTGCAAGTCCTTCACTCCCAGAAGTGAAACCCGCGTCTGTGTGTGAGTGCGAGGTGTTCTTTCGTTATAGTTTTTTTTTTTTTTTGCCTTCTGCTCCTAGAAAATCGATTTGATATATCAAAATGAAAAATCAATAGAAAACAACCCCCCATCAAAACAAACCAAAACAACAACAAATTCAAAAAGGATACGCGACACGACAAACGACAACGACACCCTACGTCGGGCACACTGTGCGAATTATTTTCGAATTCGAGAGTTCGCTTGAACAAAATAAACAAACACCTGTCAGTGTCCACATAAAAATTATCAATTTGACACACTAACGGTTTTCGCTCTGCTCGTTATAGTCGGCAATTGAATGTTTTCTTGTCTCTGAATCGCCGTGTGTGACAAAATTTTGTTTCTTTTAATTTTTTTGTAATTTCGGTGAATGAGAAATTGTCTTTGGAAAAAAGCCAGCAAATATCGTATATAATTCGTTTTGGGCTATTGGGGAAAATTTGTTATTTTAATACTTTTTTTTTTGTATTTGGTGTTTTTTTTTTTCGCAATTTGCTTCTTTTTTTGAGAATGTACCATCCGACCAATGTTACTTGATAGTGAGGAATGTTTAGAAGAGTCTTCCTATCACACGTGTAGAAAAGACGAGTTTTTCGAGAGGAATCGTCGAGTTATGGCCGAGGAAATCACCGAAACACCCAGTAGCGCACAACAGGCTTCATCAGCAAGGACAATGACTACCACGACATGTTCACAACAACAGCAACAGCAGCCGCAGGATAATAACAACGACAACGGAATTATGAATAAAAATAATAATACAGAGAAGGACAGAGTTTTTGAAGAAGCACCAGTCACGGATAACAACACTGGGAATAGTAGGTCCAAAAAGATGACTTCGGTGGCGGGCGCTGCCTCGATTCCCCCACCTCCAAAGGATATTTTTGTGGACAATACCGCAGTGTTGCCGCCGAGCATTTACGAGTGTTCGAACGCAGACTCGTGTATTAGTCTGAAGGATATTTTACACTGTTTCAACGCCCCCCTCTCGGAGGAGCAGGCCTGGGCATTAATCTTCCAGTGGGTGAAGCTGTACAAGGACGTGTACCTGCGGTCGAATACGTCGTTTACAGACGCCGACGTACCGGAGAAGCTAGAAGAGATTCGCGTTCACAACGATGGAGCGGTACACGTTCATTTCCGGACGAAACGTAAGTTCAAAAGTCTTTTTTTTTGTTTTTGTTGATTAGATACCAACACACCTTCATTTGTTTTGTTTTCGACAAAAAAGAATTGGAAAATCTCAAACTACACGCATTACCGAGATTAGATTGGGTAGCTAATTGGTCGACCGTTTTCGGGAAAGACAATCAGGTCTCATGGTCTGCTTGGTTTCAAAGTTTCAAAGCCGATACCTGTGTGACGAGTGATCTTATTTAGGGTAGAATTATCCTGCAGTTTTATTGCTCTGTTCCAGGATGCCGGGGAGTGTACCTGTCTGGGGTCGGGGATTTTTATGATTCGCGTGCTGTTTTGTTTACGTGCGATTTGGGAATTTTGCTTCTCACAAAGACTAGCTGGAAAGTGTGGCGAATAAGACAACAGATGTGAGCTGGTTCGAAATAAGAGATTGTAAAAATATTGTTTTAACGTATGCTGATCTGGCTACAGGGATTTTTCTTTTTGTTTTGAAGTTTGAGTTTCGCAAATGACAAATTGCAAAATTTTTGAAAATGATATTTATCTTAAACAAGTAGAATTTTCTATGACTGAAAATGGAAATTGTTTTTTAGGGATTTTTTTTAAATAAAATATTAACATATCCAAATGTGTTAAATTATACTGCTCACAACGTAGTGGATATGCGGAAAAGCAAGGCCCTGGCTCTTAACAGGCTGTAACCCAATTATTAATTGTTATCATAAAATTGTTAACACAGTTTTTAACAATCTGCAACTTTATCACAGCACAATTTTGAAATTATAACGCACACAACACAGTGGAGGCGCGAAAAGCTAGGCTCTGGCCCTTCGTGGGCTGTTTCGCCACTAATGATGACAATTTTGAGAATGGTTTTTTGGTATCTCGGACGCCATAGATTAATAGGTTAGTGCGTCGGACTGTTGAGGGAGTATACCCGGTTTCGAATCCAGCTCGGGAAAAAACACCACGAACATTTTTCACAGCCCCACCTCCAGCGAACGACTGACAAGCCTTCTGGAGTAGCCTCTGTCATGGAAAGCTTCACAATTCGCTGTTCGGAAGCGGCATTAAACAGTAGATCCCGTTCACATGTGTCAAAATTGTAACGCTCACAACACGGAGAACGCGTAAAGAAGCTAGGCTCTGGTCCTGTATGTTCTGTTACGTCGATTATTTATTTTTTTTTTACTTGACTCAAACGTTTTGTTTTACTGAAATTGTATTTGGATAGTTTTGATGTGACACAATTTACACAAATTACTAAAATGAATTTTCCAATTCCATTTGGCAACACTCTCCAAAGCATTGGCGCCGCCAGCTTCCTATTAAAACGAACTTGTTCCCTTCTGCACAAATAGATCAGGCATTCCATTTCAACTCTCCGACTGGTCGCCAGGTAGCTGAGAATCCTCTGCTCAACGATCTTCACTCGCCACGCTGATTTCAAATTCAATTTTTGTCCCCGAGCAGATTTACACCAGAATGCGAAAATCACCAGGTCAGAAGTGAATACCAATTTACTTTGCTTTTCGTGATCGCTCAATTAACATGAACTTGATATGACTGATGTTAATTGATTTTTTTGTTTTGCGTGAAAAAAAAGAGATTATATCAGAACGAACGTGGAGAACGATTACCAAATGAATCTTTTTCAATTGAATGAGCGGTTAGGTTTTTTTTTGCAAAAATTAGTCATTGTTTAAAATAAAAAACAAGAAATGATTTAATCTTATCTGGTCACTTAATCATATCTCAACGATGTGTTAAACAATCAATAGATCAATCGAACTGTTGTCGGCTTTCTTGTGTGGGGAGGAGTTGTGACGAATGTGGTCGGTGAGAGTGAATTACCTTATTGGATTTGTGAAGAGTATAAATCAGAAAACCACAAACTGCAACTGTGTTGGAAGCTTGAGTGCCTAGTCTAGCAGCATTGAAAACTTTATTTAAACGAAAGAAGTACTTCAATTAACTATTGCAAATTGATGAACGTAATTTTAACAGACAAGGGCGTCTACCACATTGTAAAATTTATTAGATTACTTTTTCTTTCACATTTTAAGACATCAAATAGACTTCAAATAAACTTCTGAATGTGACACGCCCTAACCGCCAAACTATCGTCATCGTCATCATTAGTGGCGTAACAGCCCACGAGGGGCCAGAGCCTATCTTTTCGCGCCTACACTGTGTTGTACGCATTATAATTTGACACATGTCAAGTGGACCTACAGTTTATTGCCGGTTCCGAACGGCGGATTGCGAAACTTTTCATGACAGGGGTTACTTAAGGAGGATTGTCAATCGTTCGCTGGAGGTGGGGCCGTGAAAATTGTTTGTGGTGTTTTTTCCCCGAGCTGTATTCGAACCCGGGTACTCTCGCTTAAGAGTCCGACGCACTAACTGACTAAGTCACGGCGCCCACCGCCAAACTATCGTAAGCGATAAAATAAACATTTTACAGATTTTTGTTGTCTGAGCTAAAAAAACGAATAAATGGTGTTTACAATAAATTTTATTTGTAATTTTTAACTGGGTATAAAGACGAAAAAGTGGTAGACGGCTTCTTGCCAAACCTAATCAATCAACATAAGTTTATGTATAAAAAAAAAACATTGTTAATTTTGAATCTGTTTCTTAAATAAAGTTTTCAACTAACTAACTAAGACGAGGAATCGAATAAACTAGGGAACTCTCTTCCCAGAGATATAAAGCAATTAACTGGAGCAGAATTATTCAAAAAACTTGCTGTACATATTTGAACCACCTAATTCCTTCCTTTTGCTCCTCTCTTCATTCTCTTGATTTAAGCTTAGGCCAAGCTCAATATCCTGTAGTTTCTATTTTTTAACAATACTGTACTATAAAAGATTTCTATCTTGCTTGTACACCGAAATAAAAACTGAATAAAATTGAAACTATAGAACTGCATCATTAACTCATTTTTGTGGCCTACGAAAATTTGGTTGTTAGGGCGCGTCATATTCAGAAGTTTATTTGAAGTCTCCACTTCTAGTGTCCAGCTATCTATCGACGTCACGGTGGATTTCCTTATCACGTCTGCGTTAAACGTTGTCTCTTTTCAGTTGGTGATAAGAGGGTTTCTAAAAAACCGAAAGAAAATAGTCACGTTATTAGCCACAGAGAGTTGAGTTTTGTGGGAAATTTGATTAAATTTGTTTTGTTTTTTAATGGCCAGCCCTCTCGAGCAGTAGTGTAGAGCTAGGGCACGTTGATTGTTTACATTTTATTGTTCAAAGGTTTGACTTTTGCATTTTGACCGGAATACGTGAAAACTAACTAACTAATTTCTTTTTATAACTTGAGTAACTCTCATTTTTATGATTTCCATTATCATGTGAAAGTCCACTTAAGTTGTAGGACAATCGAAGACTGCCAATGACTGTTGTTTTTTATTAGTTCGGCATAGAATTCAATGGCTATCTGTCTGTATTTAAGAACACTTGCTGAGACTGACTTGCTGTTGTTCCTTGTTAACCTGTCCGCCCGCCTACCTACCTGCTTATTAGTTAATCTAACACATTTTACTTCTGTATCCTCCTACAAAGAAAATATTGGAAAGGTGGAGGACGATGGGCGAAACCATAAAACACTTGTTGCTACTCGTCTTTATTTTGGAAGAAGCCAAAAAAGTGCATTGCTTCTTTATAAAACTCGCTGGGCTGTCGGGTCCATCATCTGTTGAGATGGCCCGAGCACATTTTGGTAAATAAAATTCATTTCACCAAAGTAAGAAATTTGCAGAGTGCTTTAACACATTGAATGCCATTTACGCACACACTTAGTGCCGGTCACCGGTGACCCCCGTGGCATTCATTCGTATTAAAATATAATCTTTTCTTTTTTAAATTTGTTTTGTCGCCTACATATATGGTCAACCTAATCTGTACTATTAGTGCTCTTGTTATATGTTTTAGTTATTGAGAAAAAAATAATATGGCCGACAATTATTAAAAAGTTGTACTCTCATTGCTGAGAACACATGGTTGCATATTTTTATTAAACTCACCAGTAACCTGCAGCATATCTTGCAGCTCTCGGCCATTTTAGAAAATAAATTTGTTCCAAAATTATATCTCAAATGCAAATCCATTTCAAAGCTCGAAAATTTTAGTGTCACCGCCAGTCTGACGCTGCAACTTATTTGAAAACCCAGCCCAGAGCGTCAACAATCCATCGATTCTTTTATCATTCAAATTCCTCACTCGCTATTGTTCGATCTCCCAGTTGAAATAGCTTAACACGAACTCATTAGGAATTCTAACAGCCTCATCTGCACAACTGGTGCAGCTTAAACAACCGCAACTAACGTCTTTCGGTTCTAATCTATGCCCAGTCACAACGTTTGGTTGAAAATTTCCATTTTCATCTTGCGGAAGTGCAAAACAATAGAGAACCTTTTACAACCGCCTAAGACGACACTCCACCAAATCACCATCACAAAGCTGCGTTCAGAAAGTCACATGCACGACATGTGTCAGTTCACTTGCCTTTCCCCTGTCACAATGACACTTGATCACTAAAAGACTTTTGATGTATTCTAATGAATTTCGAATGGTTGAGGCTTCAAAAATCAATTGCTCATATACTTTTGTTTCTGTGGGATTTTTACCAAAAGACTCCAACTTTTCCATTTCCGGTAAGGTTCATGGGAACGAGGAAATTATCGCACTTTCTAAATGCACCGGTCCACGAAAACCCGCTGCCGATTTCTTCTTCTTCCCAAAAAAAAACCCCTATCAATCGACTCGGATAACTCCCGGCTGAAGGTGTTAAAAGCCTATGCGCATAAACAAACAACATCCATGCACATCAACCGTTAGAAGATGAATTCTTAGAACGAAGCAGGGGGAAGAGAACGGGTTTGTGTAGCCTATCTCCGGGCAGATAGATGACAAATCGGTTCTTCTGATTCTAGTTAGAAGAACAGAGAAAGAGAGAGAGTATTTCGACAAGCGCTTGAGGAAATGCACTTCGATGGGGCTCCTCAATTCAGTTTAACGGCTCAATTTTCTCTCCCTAGAGCATGGCACGGTGCACCGCATCGAGCGCCCAGCGAGCTACGACGACGCCGAGGAGAAAAGCCAACCATCCGAATGCTAGAGACTCCCGAGAAAATTAACTTTCATTTTTGTCTAATTTGAATTAGAAAACAAAGCCGCTTGCTGCGCGCTCACTGTGCCCAGCTAACAGGTTATTCTGGGCCATTACACGAGCCGCAGGTTGGAGCAGGTTGCCGGAGATGGAGATGCAATCGGCCGCCCAGGGCTTTGCCGAAGATTCGAATATTGAATATCTTCGTTGGCCCGTCCTATTATCCGCGTAATAATAGATTTTCGTAATTTGTTACCCGAAAGGGGGCGCCGCAGTTTTGAAATTCCCCGTCCATGTGTCAGGTTGTTGACAAAAATGACAATTTACGAGTTACGGAATTAATCGTATGGTGGTTTTTCATTTATTTTTCCCCCTTCTTCTGACAGATGTCACATGCCATCGGATGTGTTCGGAGAGTAAGTGCAAGCACACACACACGAACACACGTTCTCATTTTTGACTGGGAGCGCAGATGATTGCGAAAGGAATCTGAAATCATCTGTTCGGCGTGTTTCTGTGAAGGTCAGGGGACTTGCGCGGTGGCAGTCTGCAAAATTGAGCGTCGTTTTTACTGTTGGGGTAGGTGGTTGTGGTTGTTCCCCAACGCAAATGGGAAAATCTCAATTAAAAGAGTGTAACCCGCTCGAACGTGGTTAATCGTGTTGCGGAGCAGAACGTACGATCTGGAATTGGATTAGCACGATTATCCACTGTGTGGGGGGATGAATGACGCAGTAGTGTCGCTGCGGCTCGTTTGTGTAATTCGCTAGTGTTGCTGGAAATATGCAATGTCAAGGTTATGACCGGAACCGGAACAATGGACTCGAATAGCAATTACTGTGTGTTGTGACTTCGACTGTGTGTGGATTCAGATTTGTTAAGGCAGAGTCAAAAAACTTTAATTCGATTAAAGCTTTACCTTGGATTCTTCGAGTTTTCAGAAATTTTGAAAACCAATCATATTGATTTTGTTTCCTTAAAGAAACACTACATAGAAATAAAAAGAAAACGTTAAAAATGTATCACTGTAATAAATATAAACCATCATCATATCGCGCGTCCTGACCGCCAAATTATCGTAAGCTACAAAATACCCATTTCACAGGAGAGGCTTGTTTTGTTTTTTGTCTAGCTTAAAAACGTGTAAATGTCGTATAAGATGGTTTTCCCTGTTATTTATAACTGGAATGCATTATTAAAAAAACCAATGATGCAAAAAGACGCGCAATCGAATAAACTTTTGATCATCAAATCATTTTTGCTTGAAATGTCGCTTAAGATAATTTGGCGGTTAGGGCGTGATATTTACCATCTAATTCATCTGTGGGATTAGGGTTAAATGTCTTGTTGAATTCATCCGATTGGAGTTTCGTGTACAAGAAGGAAACACTGTAAACTCCATTTGCAATTTTCGCCTTCGTGGTTTTACCTACTTATGATTTTTAGAGCCCAGGAGTGTCGCTTTTTTATGGCTTATTATCTAATATTTTTACTACCATCCTCAATTCAATAATAATCAATAAATTATAGCCAACAATTAAACTTTTATAAGCCGACTTTGTTCAATGCAAAAACCGAGTTTGGCTATGAAATGGAAGTTTTCTATTTTTTTTTACAAAACAACTTTTGTGTATCTTATCGGATTTTAATTAATGAAATAATTGCTTTAAGTGATTTACGTGTTATTGTTGGTTTATTATGGGAAAGTGGAAATAATTTTTGAAGTGTCTTTTTTTTTTCAAACAGAAAATAATGCATGGGTGTGATTTGAGGATCGTCACTGTTGCACTGAAAGGGTTCATTGAAGACTTTAGCGGGGTTCACATCTTACAAGTTGCTTGATGATATGCTTCATGGGTCTAAATCGTAAATTGTGAACGCTCTTTCAACTTGTCATCAGATTTATCGTATGTAAGTTAATTTTTTTCTCGAATTTTTCGACTGTAGGGTGTGAACAACTGGTGTACAACTTCAGAGCATTTTTTTTTTCATTTTTGCTTGTGAATTCAGAGCATAAATACCGAGATTGAGCGGAAGGAATGATATGAAAAATTATTTTGCACTAATTGAGAAGTATGGAAATGCATCTTTCAATGTTGTATTTTGTGTTTTTAATCATTTTCAAGTATTTCATTACTCACGCGAGTTACGTACAACGCAACACAAGAAATTGTAAAAATGCAAGGTGGCACTTTTGCCCTTGCAAAGTGCGAAACGTGAAGTGCAAAGGCGAATGCACCCAAAAGTGCTAGCCAGCGAAATTGTTTCAGTTTGGTAATTTTAGGTTGTCAAATATCTCCCTTCCGCCGTTTTGTCTTTTGAATTTTCCGACTACAAAGCTCGTATCCAAACTAACCATGTATAGCGTTGTTTTATAGGTTATGTCAAGACCTTTCAAATGATGTATTGCCAGATACGAGCTCTGTAACGCTTTGTACATAGCCGGAAAATTCAAAAGACAAAAAGGCGGAAGGGAGATATTTAGCAACCTAATATAAAATCAACCAATTCAGTCGAATCGGTTGGATTATCTGTAGGGTAAAGAGAGTGTGCAGCCACGCTTAAGACAGCGGCACTCTGGGGTTACTAAATAAAAGAAAAATAGATTATACAACTTATTTTATTGTCCCCACTTTTGCAGATAATTTAAGTCGCGCACCCATGTTGATGCTTTAAACTTTTTCTCAAATGAAGTCTGTCAAGCAGTTGAACACTAGGCATTAATTTTGATCATCATTACGATAAATTGTAAGGTGTGAAGCCCGATTTGGGTTTTTAATTGTCAACTTCGAAACAATGGCTGCAAATAGTACAGCCATCAAAAATAACCGCCAATTCATGTACAAACGTCAACAATCGTATATTTTGTTTAAAATAAATTTGATGTGTGACTGGTGTTTACCGATACGACCGCTATCAATATTCAATACGTCACTGATTGACTGCGGTCAGATAAGAAATTATTCCTTTTGTAAAATAAAACTTTTTGCTTGTTGAATGAGTCATGACTTGTTGTCGCATTTAATAAGCATTTTCATACATTCACCCGAATCTAACATTTAAAAATTAATCAAAGGCATTCTCGCTCACTGACAAGAGATAAAATTTGGGTCTTCTTCTGTGTAAACCTCCACCTACATTCCACAGATAGCCCTTTATCTTTTTTCACCAAAAATTTCCACAACAATGTTGCCCTTAATGCAGATATAAGAAATACTGAGAAACTCGTTTGTTCGTTGAAAAATTGCTCCCCCAGAGCTCAAAGTCCATTCGCAGGGGAATTTATCTTTGAGTCTTCATGTCTTCGTGTCTTGTTTGTGTATCTTCAAACCGAAAATATTTGTTTTGTACTCGTTTACGACCTCCGTACACGTCGCCCCAAGATTTATCTTCGGGAACTCATCAGCACCAATAAGCCGCTTATCAAAATGAAGAATTAGAAAATTAGGAGCAGACGTTTTTTTTTTTTTTCGGTGCACGTCCAGAGCGGTTTTATGTTCTCCCAAAAGAACGCGCTGATTGGAAGAATTAGGCTCGCCGGATGAGTAACGCCAACTGGCTGAAAAGTAGGGCGCGATAATTGTACCCACATACCGTGGCTTTTATTCGTGCTTAATCGGATTTTTTTTCTCTGAGAGCCAGAAGCATCTGCAATCGGAGGAAACACCGCTCTCGGTGCACCGCGAGCACGTGATTGAGCCTGCTGATCTAGCGTGTGAAATCCATGCCTTGGTGGTCGCCGCTGTTATATTTCAAATTGGACAGTAAGAAATAAAAGTAACAATAAAAAAGGAGTGAACGAATTATGTAAGCCCCCACAGCAGCGCTCTGTCTTTCTGGACAGACTTCCCCCACTGACGCACGTAGAACCAGCGGTCGTATGCGTGGTCACGTTTTTTTATCACCGCGACTTAATTAATCAATTAAGGCTGAAACGTAATGCGAGCGATAAGCGCTAGATACGCGGGCGATGTGGCGTTATGTGTGCGTGTGTTTCTTGTGTTTGCCCATGCCTCGGGTACCTGTTATGCATCTGTTACCGGTCGCTTGTGATTGTTTGACACTTGTTTTTTTTTTTTTTTTTTTGACGTCTCTCCGAGGCACATTGTTAGCGGTAACAATGTACTTAAGTCGAGCAACATGTGTTTTCTGTTTTCTGTTTGACATGATTGATCGGCCGGCCAAGAGTGTGAGCTGGGCCTAGGTGGAAGGTGCAAGGGGCCGTAATTAGCGCGGGGAAAGAAAATTCGATGAGGGATAAGTGCGATTAGCCATGGGGTGAAGGGTTGTGAAATGTCCAGTGACAGTCGAGGGTTTTCGATTACATGGCAAATTGTTGCGTGCCATTACGGGTGCTTCTATAAAAAGAACGCCGGTCAAGCTGGGAATCCCGGAAAGGGTTGAGCTAATTTGAATAAGGGGGGATGATAGACAGGGCTAAAAATGTGTCTGACTAAGCGGATTCTTACTGCATGTGAATTACACATGACGATTCTGTTCCCAAGTCAGCTTCTCGATGGTTCTTTGATGTGTAAGCTGCAGCTGGGGGAAAAGAATTCTGATAATTCTGAAATCAAACGGCCTTCATGGTTAAATTTAGAGCTGAGCACAAGGAAATCGTGACTAAGGCTGAGAGTAGATGACTGCTTTTCTAGATTAATGTTCTTTTTCAATAAGTTTCAGCTTGATATTTAAAAAAATCCCCTCAAAACTAGCACCGCTGCAAGAAAAAAAAATCAGACTGACTAATAGAGAAGACTAAAACGCAGTTGATTAGTTAATTCTTCGTGCATGAAATTTTACTCTTGAATATCCCAACAGAGCCACCGAAACTCTTCTTAATAAATCACAAAAACAAAAATGATGTAAATTAACTCCTTTGATTCGAAACTGATCTAGTTAAAGTGTATTTGAAATACAATGTCTTGTCAAAAGGTTTAAGCGACATTCACATGAAAATTGTGTGCTAAATTTCTGATTGTGCATAAATTCTTATGGATTTTTTTCACAACTTTCAAAGATTCCATCTGAATTTTTGTTATTTATTTCATCATCATCATCATCATTAGTGACGGAACAGCCCACGAAGGGCCAGAGCCTGAGTTATCGCTTGTGCGCGTTATAATTTTTGACATTTATTTATTTACTCATTTAAAATTTATTAAATCGTATTAAAATTTGCAATAGTTTTTGTAAAATGGAAATTAGTGTTCGGGAAATAAAAATGCGTTCGGTTCTTTTTGGCGGTGCAATACAGAATAGAATTTTTTTTCTTTGTTCAGTTTAAGTACAATTAGTTTATAAGAAATGTGGCCGGAATTTATTTTTCTTGGGACATTTACTAATTGATTTTGCTTTACATTCATTGGTACTATTATTATTTTTTCAATTAAAGTTTTTTGTTTTTTGGTGCTTTGACGTAACATTGTAAGGGAATCAACAATGTAGTACCAGCCTGACGGAGGCTGCTGCCAAATTACAGTAGACTTAATTTAGATCAAAACCAAAATTAACTTTTTCGATTATAGAAAGTAGAATATAGAAATAGTTACATACTAGTCTTGGCTGCCAAGGCGTTCAACTGAATATTTTTTTGATTTGATTTCCTGTGTCATTTCTGTGAAAAGTTTCTAAAATTTTTAGCGCGGAACGAATTTCTTTGGCACGTCACAGGACAAGTTGTTGATTTCGCAAAAATATTTATTTATTTTATTTATTATTTATTAACAGGTAATTTAAACTATAAGCTAAGCCGCGGGTGCTAGGACCTTCAGCTCTGGTTTTGCAAAAATAAAAGTAGTTGATTCACTCACTTTAACTTCTGCTTTAATCAAATCAGTTAAATCTACAGTTATGCACCTTCTGGCATTCTTAAAAATTAAAATTTTGCTTGACTTTAGTAAATGAAATGATAATTAACCTTGGCTAGGCAAGAAAACTAGACTAAACGGCTTCTAAGATGTGTGTAATGCCTCCTGTTTGAGATCTTGTCTTTGCAGTTTCCAAGATTGTTGCTATGCTTCCATCTTGGATAAAAAATACTTTGAAGCCTCGTCTCCGTGTACAGACTCACTTTAAAATAAACTCAAAAATGCAATGTTACATGGGAAAACGATTAGAGTTGCTTTGTAAAGTTCATCTTATCAAACTTGAAAGGTTACTTCCAAAGTGGTGACCTCTTCAGAATCTCCCGCAAAAACAAAACAGAGACTCTTGTTAGACTTCTCGCACTCGCATTTTCTTTTTATATTCATTCATTTTATGTTTATTCAGAGACCGTTTTAAACTTTTTTGGACATTTTTTGAAAACCCACAACTTTATTTCAAAAATAGTCACCATAAAACGACAGACTTCATAAAAGACTCTGTTTTAGTTGCATCGAGATTAATCCCAGCGATCAAAAGCTTTCTCTACCTTCTCGACCTCTCCACCAGTGGCTGTGATACAAATACGATTATATTGTTATTCCAACGATAAAACAATTTATCATGCTTAATACTCCGCATAATATCTCCAATCAAAGTCATGTAAAGTGAAATCCACAGTCACAGTGCTTTCCCTTTTCTAAACATCTTCGGTTTTTTTGTTTTTTTGCAAACATAACCTCAACTTCTAATCTGAAATCATATGCGCCATCAAATACGTCGTAAATCGCAAGCATGGCCTTCTCGTCTCAGGAACGTTCCAGTGAAAGGCCGTCACTTTAACGACGATGAGAAGCACATCTGTCAGAAGAAATCCCAAAACAACGCAATTAAAATTTGGGTCAACGGTCGGTCGCTCAAATGCACTTCAAGTGCAAGCAAATTTGTACACCGACATGGTGAAGGTGGCAAAGAATTCTCTTTTGACCCCCAGGCTTAGGGCTATCGATTTCCTACACCGGCATCACTTTCTCTCCACTTGAGCTCGCTTAGAACTGCTTCCAGCCCATTATCTGATTACACAACTCGAGCCCGGGCCTCAAGGTGCTCAACCGAAGAGATCTATCTATCGGTGACTGGGCTGCCACTGGGGCTTAGAATCGATTCGACGCAGAAGAAGATACGAGCACACTCGTGCGTTCGCTCGTGAAAAGAAATCATTATCGCCGAAGAAATCGGAAAAAGGTGAACGCGCGGTGGAAACCTGTGACACAGGTTCGAGAAGATCTCGCAAGACTGATGGATGTGGGGAAGAGAAATGCAGTTGTGCTCAACCGTTTCTGGGTCAGATTGGGAAGCATCCATTGATCATCATCGCTTGGTTCGGTGTCGGCGGCGGCGGCGACGGCGGAGTAAAAGTGAATGTTTGTCGTCGCTCTAATGGATGTTTGTTGTCGCGTGCGAATTTGTGGAAATCACTGAATGAGAGAATTCTGAAATTTTTGCGTGGTACTTTCGGTTTCTGTATGCAAATGATCTTGATTTGAATTGAGGAAGTTTCTTAGCAGATTTCTCTGTGTGGTTACGTAAAAGTTGACGGGATTTGCATTTGAAAAGAAATTTTGTGGAAAAAGTTTCGCGTTCTGGGGGCGAACTGAGAGTTACAAAACTCGGAGAACTCCTACACTTAGAAATCGGTCATTGATACCGCATTACGGATGCAGAGCTCTTAGGTGTGGCGTAGATGATTCATAACGCATAACGCCTCAACTTGTGGGCTTGAAAGTGAGTTTAAATGCAAATTTTATTGTGCCAGTTGTAAGTCATTGTTACCGGAATTCAGTCGAATATGGAATCTAAACTGAGCGGAGGTGTAGACTTCTCTTTGGCGCAGATGAAGTCAAGTGGCTGGTTGAGGGTTTTTCAAACTCTTTCGCGAAGCTCTGACAACTTGTGACTTGCGTATGATGAGGGTTACGAGTTTCTGGGCTGAACTACTCATTTAAATTTATATGACATAGCTGCAATACGATTGCTTTGCATTGGGGTGGCGTAACAGCCCGTTGAGAGCCAGAGCCCAGCTTTTTCGCGCCTCCACTGCGTTGTGCGTGTTATAATTTGCTGCCATACCATAGCTACTGCTTAAATCGGTGTCAAAAACGATGGATTAACATATTTCCTGTACCATTTTTTTTATAAAAATCGTACGAGGAGAAAAACACGAGATTATCACGATTATCACTCACTAACCATCTGAATGAAAATGAGCTCTTTATCGCTTAGAACTATTTTGCTAGCCAACTCTGCATTTTATTGGCGTTTTTCAATAGCAGTCTGACGATCTTCAAGTAACTCTTTTGTGCAATGCTTCAATTTTAGTGACGCTAAGCTGACAGCTGTCAAACTGTTTTCTCTTTATTTTTTGTTGGCAGCCATTTGCAGTATGAATGGCGGCCATTTCTACCACAAATGGCAGCCATTTACAGCAAAAATGGGATCAATCAAGTTCAATTAAATCTTTCATGCAATAATGAAAACATGAAATTTGTCTAGTTTTGTCCAATTTCTCAACCACGATTCGATATTTACTAGAAGCCAAATTAATTAGCTATCGTATTCTTATAAACAGCTAGAAAAATAAAAGATCTTACGTAAGTAAAAGCAAACTATAATAAACTCTCCATCATTCGGAGGCGCGTTACGATAATTCGAAGCTCTATAATTCGAAAACTTTTATAAAAAGAAGCATTCTCGCAGTCCCAAAAAAAAACCTCTGCACATCGAAAAAAACCTTTGCAATTCATCGCTGTCCTTAATTCGAATTTATTGTTATGCAAAATAAATAAAAACCTCTGTAATTCAAAATGATGATATCTAACCTCTATAATACGAAGTCAAATTCAATTTTCAATTCTCTTTATTTAATAGTCAACTCATCATAGTTTCACGTTAATTTGTGTGTTTCTTCAATCTATTTGTGGTGGTTCTTCAACTTAGTTGCCAATAATACTTAATTCCGTAATTGAAAAAACTCTATAGACAGATTTTTTATTTTTATCACAAGTTACTTACAAGATATGTAGTTCAAAACCAGATGTAATTCATCCACCTGCAGACAAACCATTTGGGTTTTGCAGGTAACAAATTTGTAATTATTAGCCGTGTTTTATTATGCACGGATGATCCATATGGATCATGTGTGTAAATAAAACGCTCCAGATCATGGAAGCATTTTTATTTTGTGTTCTGACAGTAGTTTGACAATTAACTCCTGCCGATGCTGTGATATTTGCGGGCAGTGTTTCCATGCCAACATAATTTTTCTTCTATTCAGAGCAAGTGTTTGCACATCTTTTACGATGATGATTACAATTTTCACCGGCAAACGCAAAACAATTGTGCAAATCACACAAAATTGTTAGAAATTAAAATTGAAATACAAATTTTGTATTACTGTTAGCACAATATTACTTAATGAAGGAATAAAAGTGAGTACTAAAATCTAGTTAAAAAAATAATATTTTGCATACTTATCAGGCAATGCCGTAAATTGGAAATGGTTTCCAGGCAAATCAACTTCCATGAACCTAGCAGGGAATAGCGGAATCAAATTTCGGATCACAATAAATGATCCCGATAGCTATCTGGATCATGTGTTGTTGTTGCAATGCGTGCAAACCAATGATCTATATAGATCATAGATCCCGATAGCTATCTGGATCATGTGTTGTTGTTGCAATTCGTGCAAACCAATGATCTATATAGATCATGAGTGCATAATAAAACACGGCTATTATAAAGTTGAAATGAAAAAATAAAATAAATAAAATAAAATTTCGTTCTTAAAGTACACCACCATACAATTTACAATTTAGAGACATGATGCTTAACGAATTACATCTTTCAACTGAACCATATTTATGTGTGTATTTTAATATTTTATCGTTAAATTTGCCAACGAAGAAAGTAGAAAAACTCTATTATTCGAAAAATTTAGTTTCACTGTAATTCGGGGATTCCCTGTAATTGCCAAACATTACAAACTTCATGCCATAGCAATTTATTCATGTTTTTGTATTTATTAATTTGAATTTGAAAATATATATGAATCTATATGAATCTATGAATTTACATTACAAACTTGAAATGGGGAATAATTCAGGGACAAAACTTCACAGAACTGCAAATGTGTCTTAGATTCTTCTATTACACAAAATGGCAAACAAAAATTCTACGTCTGCGTTTCGTGATTATTTTTAGTAGACTAAAAAACATGACTAATACAACAAATATTGTGATGAGGTGAAATATAAATGGCCACGCTCTTAAATAGTGAATTAAAATTCAAGTCAAATTCAGGATTTTTGATCATGAAGAACTGCGTCCAATTGTACCACCAAAATGTAGTAGAATCGGACGTCAAAAGAAAGACAACAAGCGAACATCGATTGCTTTGTCATTTATTTTTTTCTAAAGAAATTAGATTTATGTTTCATTATTGAACAGATTCCTCTGTGCTTACTATGAAAATAACATCAAGAAGTATTTCTTAGTCAATTTCACAAAATCATAAGCCACAGCGCCACAGATTTGCTTCCGTAAATCAAACAACACAAACTATACAACCCCGCAATCATGGCAAATTATAAAAAGCAGTTCCAATTAAGTCAACAATACCCGCCCATATATCTTTGTCTATGACTGCTATTTACACACGGCCCACTCGGCGTAAGCCCCACAAAACCCCTGTTCGGTTGATATGACACAATCGAATTGATATCGCTCGTAGTAGCTGCCACTGCAGTGCGTCGAATCATAACGTTAGATTGCTACCAAATCGAGCTGCCCTTGACACAATTGTATCTCGATACAATGCACTTTTGTTTGACAAACGGCCGAAATCTCGGTAATTTGTCGTCGTAAAAATGAGATTACGCCGGCCGCCCTCTGCCGGGTGATGTGTCACGCAGTCTGACCCCGGCGACGAAAACAAAATTCGATTACTCATCGTCAGCGCCGTCACTTTCGTTATCTCCCAAGCCCTCGAGATAATTCATTAGCCCGGGCGGAATTAACGTGTCTGTGGCTTTCACCGGTCTCGCGTGTCATTATCTAGAAGTCACTTTGCTCCAAGTGTCATCCTCCAAAGCGGAACAAACGAAGAAGAAGACGAGGTACATATCTCTTGGAAATTTCGTCAGCACGCTGAGGTTTTCTTTTTGGCTTTTCACGGACCAGCGAGCTGGAGGGCACTACAGCGGAAATGTGAAGTCGAGAACCTAAGCCAGGCCAGGTGCAGGTACCCGTTGCTTCATCAGCACACCGCCAGAGAACTAATACGACGAACGACTGATTGCCACAGCACCGCTCAAAGCATCTGCTTCGGAGTCAAGAGTGGCCCGCTTTTCAGCGGCGATGACCATTCGGGGGCTAAGTTCGTGCTGCGGTTGTTAGCATTTGATTACCGCTGTACCCGCTAACTACGCGTTCAAGGGTAATTTGTAAATGAGACGAATGTGTGGTCGATGTGTGGATTGTTTCTTGACCGAGTTACCTTGATCTGAATTTGGAGCGCAGTGCATCTCGACGAGCTAACAACCTGACAAATTTCATTGTCACCGATCGTACCTCACCTCAGATAACGCGCTGTGTGTGTCTTGCCCGCTGATAAGGAGGCACAGCCACCGTCTTCGTGGTCTGAAGTGCAAATTGTGAAATGTTTTGAAAAAAAAAAATTATTCTGTTTGTGTGCGGTAGTAAACGCATTTATCTACACGCTGATAAGAGGAGTACTTAAATAATAATTACTCTTTGGACGCATGAACTCATCATATGATTTGAGCGATGCGATGTGATGTGATGTTACGACCGACGACGTATTGAACACTTGTTAATCTCGTGTGTCTGCCAGGGACGGGTAATTTCTGGTCCGAGCACTTTGTGAGATTAGTTTTGTCCGCAGCGGGGAGGCAGTGCTGGACAATGCATTTCTTGTGGATAGAGGTCAGTTATGACAGATGTGACGGGGAAATTGGATGTTGGTTTAAGGTTGAGCATCCATTCGAAGTAAGTAATTGAAAAAAAAAAAAAAGGAAATTGAATGTGAATCCGTGGAACTGTCACAATGCACGAGTGGTTTCACGATAACTCTAAGCAGATGACAGTTTTCAACGAACTTGACAGTGGAAACTAAAAGGGGTGCTTATATTGTCTTTAGGGTGGATTGTTGGCTTAAGGAAAATGTTTCAAATGACGTGTCCTCTTATCTGTGGGGCGTTCTTTGTTGTTGAAATGAATTTAATGTCACGGTCCTCAGGCACGATGTGGAGTGTGAAGAGAGCCAGTGAACTGAGAAAGCGAATTGTGTGAGAAAATCTCGTTGGCTTGATATAAAGTGCAAAATTATTTTCTTGAGCAATTATTTTGAGTCAAATGCCTGAGTTAAAATGGCAATGCATGCAAATTGACGTTTTTGTCGCCATTCTGTTCACCGAGCTGTCAAACTGACAGCAAGAAATGTGGTGGCAATCTATAAATTTGTGGAAAATTTGTGAAAAACAATGCACGTTATATTCATCATTTACTGAAATGAAAGGCAATTATAATTAAACTAACTAAACTATTCATCACAATTGGTTTCACTCGTGTGCCTACTGAGCTGGCCACATACCAACTACACTTGACAGTGAAGCATATCTCAGTGGGAGCTGCATTATTTAACTGAAGTTTGACTTCCAACTAACCGACTTCTAAATGGGACAAAGAGGAACGATTGGACAGGTGCCAAAGGGAATTAAGTTAACAACCTTTGAACGAATCAACAAAATGAAAAAAGAAAGCAGTCTCTATTGCTAAGTAAAGTAACAAACATAAGCAATTCTTTCCCATTTTTACGAGCTAAAAGAGTTGAAAATGCCCTAAAGTCGTCCTTTTATTTCATCACTTGCAAAGCTAATTACGTTCTTTACTTCTGTGGTTACTCTTCTGGGCTACAAAAAAGCTTGACTCTGAGCTACAATTTCTTAGTTTTGTTGGCTAGAGGGTTTAATTTCGAGCAGAGCAAATAAAAAAAAATTATTAGCACTTTGTGCCAAATCGAGTCTGACGACGTATTCGTAATCCAATAATCTATTTTCCGTAAAGACACAGAAGTTTACATTAAAATGCCTTTTCGTCTACTGTTCTAAATAGGAGAAAGATGCCGACAGGCCTGTTTGATGGTCATACCTGGGCCGTTCAGAACTGGCTACGCTAGAAAGTAATTCAGGCTCCAGGGTTTTTCACTTGTTTCTATCCTACTTATCCAAAAAAAAAAACTTTCTCGGTGTTCAATGCAGAACATTTCACCTCTGGAAGGCTTTCCCAAGACCAGCGCGACAAGTCAATATGAACACCAGCTCCCATCCCATAAAAAAATGACGGTAAATTCATTTTAATGGCAATTTTCGAGTAAAAATTAAAAGAACAGCTTAAGTCACCTTGCAGAGGCAATAAAAACGCTCACCGAATCATTTAAAAAATCGTAAATTTGTAGTCAGTCTCCTTTTTTTTCATTTTCTAGAACCGCCCAAAACCTCCAGCTCATTCCGCGACTGTCCCATTTTGATAACCATCGATACCGAGCCGTGAACGGCTTAATTATGACGTAAATCATGGACCGCAATGGTAATTCACTTTAACGAGCCACATCCATCTCTCTGTGGGTCACACAAGAGAGCGTGCAAAATGGCCGTAGTCATTCGCAAAAAAAAAAATAATGGCAAAATATGCAGATTTCCCCCTAGACCCAATGTAGGTCCTCCTAATTAGCAATTTCAAGAAAAAATTTAGACCGTAAAATTGAGAAAACTTCAGACGTAAGTCAACCACAAGTGAGCCGCACCCTGCGCAGGGGCCAAGATAGTCTTGATGTTGTTGTTTTTTGACAAATTGAATCGCGAACGTTGAACTCTGTGGCGATGATGGCTGCAATCTTGTTTTGTCTGTTGTAGCTCAGAGATGATGTGGGAAGAGAAATTTACGTAAATATGCACTCTCGAAAGTTTACCTTCATTTAATTTGGCTCATTCGCGCCAAAGACGAAACAGGAGAAAAAGAGAAACATAAACATCAACAAACAATAGGCGGTTGGTTGGCGGTCACGCAGTTACCAAAACAAAACGACGCAAAAAAACGAAATATGAGGTTAAGATACAAATCTTTTGCAAAAAAAAACACACGGGGAAAGAAATAACAATCGAAAGAATCGTCCGAAAAGTCAAGTGAAATGGGATTTTTTTTTTCGCGTCCGTGGAAAAGGTGAAGCAGGTTGAACATGTAAAAGTTCAATTATCCACGAGATAATTTCTAATTCGGATACTTTTACTGAGTTGTTCGCGTTCGCGTTTGCTTCCTGTTGAGTGGATGAGATATAAATTTGGAAAGAAAGCATCATCGCATCTGCAGTAACGAGGTAGTCCTACTCGCTGATTAATGTGGTTTTGTTGGAAAACTAACTTCATTTTGGATTTTGTCAGTTAATTGGACTTTGTGCCTTAGGCGTTGAGTTCCTGGTTGGAATTAAGGTGCGCCTTTTACCGCCGGGCAGGTCTTCCGTGATGGGGTCAACTTGAGAGTCATCTTCTGGAGTTTTTTCTTTTCGGATTTCCGGATTATTTTGAGGTCTGCATAGCACTTGATCGTTTCTTGGATGCTTTACCCATTTTGGTTGAAATATTTTTAGCAACCTTTGAAACCGTCTTCCAAATGTCTTCTATACAAAAATTTTAAAAAGCCTTGGCTTTGATGATAAGTGCGTGAGTTTCAAACGATTTTGCTGCATAAATCAACGAATTTTTTTAACAAAAAAGCCCGTGTAGCCTTAGACTTCGAAATTCCTCAATCCAAGTTTTCACAAATTGCTCTGTGCTCCTGTTGTCTCCACAAACATCTTTTCCGATTCTCATTCTTACGATCTGTAAATAAATTAGCCAACAAAAACATTTGTACTTGTTCAAAATACATTGCCACGTGTATTCTAGACAACAAAAGGGGCGACGAATTAGGTAGGATAGAAGGGTAGATGGTTTTGAACAACAACCAGGAGACCTCGTTTCCCTCCTTGCAAAATTACTTGCAGAAGCAGCAAACTCTATCTTCTTCTTCTTTTGCGGGCGCTACAGTCCGGGGTGGACCTGGGCCTCAACCAACATGTCTCGCCATCTAGCGCGGTCTTGGGCTAGGCGCCTCCAGTTTCGTACGCCCAGCTGATTTAGGTCGCTATCCAACTGGTCACGCTACCGAAGACGAGGTCTTCTTCTACCGCGTTGCCCATCAGGGTTGGACTCGAAGACTTTACGAGCCGGAGCGTTAGTGTCCATACGCTCCACATGACCTAGCCATCTCAGTCGGGACACTCGAATTCGTTTAACTAGATCGATGTCGCTGTACAGCTCGTAGATTTCATCGTTTAGCCTTCTCCTTCAAACTCCATCTATGCAAACGGGACCAAAAATAATCCGAAGGACTTTCCTCTCGAAGCGACCAAAAATCTCTTCGTCCACATAGCAAACTCTATATGTAGTAATTTACATAAAGCCTGTAATGTGGCTTAGACTAGATAGAAGTAGGAAAGAACAGCTGCTCTCGATAAGCAGAGCTAGCATTATTCGACTAGTTGGTGCCCTAACTGGTCACCGCCCCTTCGGCAATCACGCCAGTAGAATGCGGGCCCCCTTTAATGATTTCTGCAGAAGCTGCAGGGATGAAGAAGAGTACGAGACGCCACTTTATCTTCTTGGAAGGTGCCCAGCGCTCTCTGGAACTAGGAAACGTACTATAGGAGCGTACTTCTTCGAGGATTTGAGCGCACAAACTTACAGCAGATGACAGTAGTAGCGTTCTAGTTAAAATATTTGAAGAGCATTTGGGGAATTTGGGGCAAGCGGGGGGCAACATTTAAAATTTAAATCGTGTTTGTGGATTGCGAAAGAATAATAAATACAGTAGCTCAAAATACTTATTCGACAAGCAAAAATCTGGAACACAATATATTATTTACAATTTGAAAGCTTATACTATTAGCTTACTAAAAACCAAAAATTATAAAAATTCCTTCATTAGCAAAAAAGCACAAAAAATTATACAGAACTAAACAGAGGCTAGATTTCTGCTTGTCTTAATAATACTTTGAGCTATTGTAAACGCGTGCAAGAAAGTCCTTATTTTTCTAAAAAGGAATCGAAGTTTTCGCTGCGAAATGCAAAGGGCTGCCGCTTAAAATAGACGACATAAAAAAATTGTAATAGATCAATGCCCCTGTTTCATCAATAGGTTCAACTGGGTTTAGCCCAATCAGGAAAATTAGACTACAAACTTTGCTCGTCAAACAGGTGGTATAGCATGCCTCCTAATATTTTGTTTGTTAAATTCTAGGCACCGAGTTTGAGTATTGGAAGCAATCCTGAAGTGTGACAGCACAATGGGCCAACTAATAGCCACTTAGACCTAAGATCTAAGAAAATATATGCTTCAAAACTTTGATATTTTTGAAAGAAAAAACGACAAATCAATTAGGCAATCAATCAGTCAGGCTAGAGAACACAAAATTTCTACTAAATGGGGTTAAGTCGGTTCTTTTTAATCCCAAAAAATTATTTTCCCAAAAATTGTTTTAGATATGAAAAACCATTGTAGTTCATTCAAAGCGTGCTTCGTTCGACTCTGATCTGTCTCACAGTTGAGTTCATCAAATCACTTGCTTGCACGTCCGAGCCTTGCATGATCGATTTGTTTTTTTCTTAAATCATTTCTTAAATTGTGAAATTAAACAAAGAATTATACATTCGCACTCTAAAAAAAACTAATTCCTCCGTAATCTTAACGTGCATATCAATGATTGATCATATTTTGCGCGATTGAACTTTGAGTCGTCGAAAACGTGACCCGTTCATACGGCTGCACTAAAATGTTTACAAAATTAAAGTATATCAAGTTCAAAGTCCGGATTTAATTAAATAAAGACAGTGAAGCAATTCGGCTGTAAGTGGATTTGTCATACCTCATTCTGTGTATACGTGTAACACGTCTTCATTCAAACGAAGACCTTGAAAAAATTAATCCAATAAATTCGAATTTCATCGGTTCTGTTTGATGTTGCCTAATTGTGCAAGTCTGGGTATTTTGTTTGTCCGTCTGGAAACAATTTGAACAATTAAAATTTGAAATTTATTTAGCGAAGATATGTCCGCGGGTTCGACGTGTTCGCCTTGTCATAGGTTAGGATCACGAAGACGAGACAATGCGTGAACGATTTTAGCCTTCAAAAGATTTTATGAATCCAGCCTCAAATTAAAGCTCTTTCAATTTTTTTTGTTATCAGCTTACAAGTTCCTGATATTGCATAATAAGTAAAAAATAACTCCATTGATTGCTGCCTTTCAAATTTCCGTTAAGTGAAGTCCACATTCAAAACGTGTTTGATAAAAAAACACGCGTAACATTAGTCCCCGAAATTCCTCAACCCGGCCTTACACAAATTACTCCGTGGTCATGTTTCTTAAGGGTCCATTTTCTGCCGGTCGTCATGCGATTGTTCTTTTAGGAGGCCCTCTTTTCTCCACAAAACATAATTTCCAACTTTCATTCTTACGATCTGTAAATTAATTAGCCGGACACAGACTAATAGCCTCTGCTCAATCACGCGAAAGTTTATGAAAAATCTCCTTTTCAATTATTCCACAGCCACACGCTGTAACTCAAAAAAAAAAATGTTTTCTGTTGTTTTTCTTCTTGTAAATTGCCTGACATAAATCTCAGTCCATTACACTCCCGACAACAACAAACAAATTAAAGGTTTTCCCTTTCCTTGATTGTAGGTACACGCTCATCGTCAGTCATTACGTGTACTTTATGCGCTGACATTATTAAAAACCAAAAAAGAAAAAAAAAACGCAAAACTTATACAACCGCCTTCGCTAAATTGAAGACGAAGAAAGAAGCGTTTTTAACACGCATAAGATATCAGAAAGCAATTCGCTCCCATACCCCCCGTGGATGCAATTACTTTGTAATTAAATACCTTCGTTGCCTCGAGACAAGATGGCGCAGTTATCGCCACTGCATAACACTTTTGTCTCCCGCAATTTTAACCCAACACGCGATCGTTTACTTTATTTATTTGCTTTTTTACTCCAATAACGATGATAAAATAGAATGAAGAAGAAATGTATCTCCTGTCCGACTGGTGGTTGTGCATTTTTACATTTTTACATTTTTACATTTCTCCAAGTGCCACAGCAGAGCAGCCTGACAGGCAGACATCAGAATTTCCATTTGCTGCGTCTTGTCCACACATCCGCATAACGTATCACTTTGCATGTGTCGTTCTGTCGTCGTCGTGGCTTCGTGTCTTAGCGTCTTCGTCGTCGTCGTCGTCGTCGTTGTCATAGTCTCGCATCTCGTGGAATTGCATTTTAAAAGGAGCAATTACCCTCTAATGAAATTATTCATGCTCCATCGCGTTGCCAACAGTGGGTCATTGTTGGTTTTCCGTGGCGAAAAAGAAGTTTTGTGTCTTGTCCGTTTTTGGGATTGTGGTTTTTCTCAGAAGTCTGCATCTCTGTTCCACTGTCCTGGAGCTGTATACAATTTGCAATTCCAAACGCCATAAATCAATCGCTGTTCACTCTTAATTCACTCGACTCTCACGGCTAAGTGGGTATGGGATATCGATAGCACCTCACTCTCGGCTACAATCGATGACGGAGTGAGTATCGATTACCATCATCGTTGATGATTGTTGTTGTTGTGTGTGTGTGTGTGTATTTGATGGAAGTAGTTTTCTTTCTGAAGCTCGTTTAAATTTAGATTGAAATGCAATTTGCGGACTTAGAGGTGTAAAACGAGTGAACAGTCTTCAATTATGACAATTAAACGTTTTAAATTCTCATTTCCTTCCGTCTTTGGCGGTAAGTACCAGCCCGAGGTGTGGAGAGCGACCTCTATAAGTCGTTCACTCAACCAGTAGGTTGTGTGACTGTGAGTTACGAAGGTTCACTGTACTCGAGTTCGAAGGGAATGGTTTCCTAGTTTACATCGGCATTGAAGTTGATTGAATTAAGGCTGTTGATGGGAATGAGTGAGGCTGAGGTACAAGGAAAATTTTTACTGTCGGGCAACATTTTTGAATAGTTCGGATTGAGGGATTGGGAACTTTGATTTTTCCTAGTAACTAAAAAACGGACGGTGAACAAATTCAAGGATATTAAAACACCGACAAAATCTTTGTAGGTTTTTAAGTAAGAAGAAAGTTTAGCTAGACTAATTTATTTCATATAAAAATTGTTCAGATGTTTAGATTAGTTTTTATTATTACTGTCTTACGTCTGAAGGTTTGCCGTCTACCAGATTGACATTTTTATTCTTTTTACTTTAAACATATTATTGTTAACCTTTGGCTTTATTTTGTAGTCTTATTGTAAAATCTTTATCAGACTCAGAGTTCTAACAATTAAAGATGATTGATTCATCAAAAGTTTACTCGTACGCTTACGCAACAAAAGACAATACTCGTAATCTGTGAAATTATTAAAATTTTATCCGAAAACATCTTCGCAGTAAAAATAAATAAAGTCTCATATTTGAAATGTTTTCTATGACATAAAAGACAGATCTCTTTCCAAAATTTGTTTGTCTTAATGATTATAAAACCAATTTTAATTACTGTGTCTTTAAACTTAAATACTTTGAAAAAAAAAAAAAAAACAAAAATTATTCAACATTCAGAATATAAAAAAGAAAATAATCGACACAGTCAAATATTCATCCACAACTAAAAACGCAATGTGATTTTGCATTTATCGAGAACATTAAAGCGTAAAAATCGTTAAAATCTCAATTTTCTATGGACATTCGTGTCTTACAATTCATTACGAAAAGAAATCTAAAAGTGTATTGAAATTTCATGTAAAACACGTTGAAAGTATCTGACACTGGATATGACAAATGGCAGCTTCTAAATTTCAATCAGAATATTCCCCACAACGACATCGCAGTATTTGTGTTCAAAGGGTTGTCTTCTCTGTCATATGGATTTAAGTATTGGAAAATAAAATTTTTACTACATGTCATAACCTTACGAAACAACCTCGTACCGCATTTACTGCCACCAAGTGTCAATAAATTTTGAAGTATTTTCAACTTCAAGAGAAATGCATCAACAATTGTTAGTAATTTCTGAGGCATCAATTTGTAATTGTTGTAGATGCATTTAAAAGAGTTTCTCTACAAGGAACGCTTAAGCAGGAAAACTGAAAACATTTAATTTTTTAAGCCACACCAATAAGATTCATCATTTTTTAGAAATTTTTTAAGAAATACGGTTGGAAATATCTTTAGGAAGGGAAAATTTGTTAAAAGGGAGATAGACATGTTGCATTTTGTGAGTATTCAACAAAACATTTTTATTAGTATGTACAAAAGGGCTACGCAGCTAGGCTTTTTTCAAACAGTATAGTAATAATATTAATTGGGCCCATTCAGGGCCAGAGCCTAGATTTTCACGCCTTTGTGTTGTACGCGGTATAATTTGTACACATGTGGACAAACATTTTAGATATAAAGATAAAGAGTTTTTCAATAAGGACTTGACAACTTTTTATTTTAATAAAACGCAAACCATTTGAGATACAATAATCCCTCGTTTTGCGCGGTCTCGTTTTATGCGGCTTCGCCTTTGCGCCTTTGATTTTCAAATATCTACCCAAATACGATTTGCGCGACTTTGCTTTGCGCGAAATTACGTTTTTTCTTCAAAGAATCTTAATTCAGTATGATTTTTTGTTAAAACTACATCCATGTACTCTCATAGCTCGTTTTGCGCGGTTTCGGTTTGCACGAAACTTTTTACTCCCCTAACCCATGCGCAAAGCGAGGGATGAGTGTACTTCGAAAACTTTATTATCGGCTTGAAATACAATCAAAACGTTTATGAATGGAATTCGATTTCGTTCATATGGCAACCGCGGGCACGTTTGCAGCTGTCGATTCATTGAACTCAATTTTCGATGACTGACGAAACGGCCACTATTTCGCTTTCAATGTTGGCTCTGAGCTCTTCTAACATCGTCGGCTTGTTGGCATAAAACAATGACTTAACGTAGCCCCAATGAAAATTGTCTAGAGGTGTTAAATTACATAAACAAGGTGCTCAATCGATTGGCCCTTTTCTTGAAATAATACGCTCATCAAACTTACTCTTCAATAAATCGATTATAACGTGTGCTGTGTGGCTTGTGTCCCCGTCCTGTTGAAACCACATGTCGTCGAAGTCCATTTCTTCCAATTCGGGCCAAAAATAAGGAGTCTTCATGGCGCGATAGCTGGCCATTCACAGTACCGTGACGATCGTTATCATCGACGAAAAAATGTGGCCCAATAACGCCACCGGCATGCAAACCGGACGAAACCGTTATTTTTTCTGTGGATAAAGTGGGGACTCATGCATGTGGATTTTCATCCGAACATTAACGCATATTTTGCTTATTGACGAACCCACTGAGCCAAAAATGAGCTTCGTCACTGAAGATGACTTTGCGATGAAATTCATCATCTTGGCGCATCTTCTCCAGAGCCCAATCGGAGAACGTAAGTCGATTCAAATGGTCCATCGGCTTCAATTCTTGAGTAAGTTTGATCTTGTATGGCTGTAAACCAAGATTTTTACACAAAATACGCCATGATGTGGTCTGAGCGATGTCCAATTTTTGAGAAAGCCGTAGAATTCATTGATTTGGATTGTTTGCTATGGACGGTCGCTTGAACGGCAGCGATATTTTCGACACTTCGACCAACCCGTTGTCTCACTGACATGGCAACATCACACAACGAATTTAAAAACTCAATTTTTGCACTAAACTTGTTACTACCAGTTACCTTAGGACGAGTTACCACTAGGACGAGAATTACGATCGAAAATTGGAGTTAACGCTCTTAAAGTTGGGGTCATCGACTTCGAAGTTTAAAAGGGCCTACAGACACCACACTTGTGTTCGTACATGTGTGTTGACACCAGAGTGCGATTCAACCACATACATCACACAGAGGCACCGACACCAAAAATCAAAGACTTTTGATTCTTACTCGCACCGTGTCTGACACCGCTCTTAAAGTTGCCGTCACCGACTCCGAATTTCGGTAGACAATCTGCAGACGTTGGTCGTTCATGGACTTTACCATGATGAAAACGTTGAATTTACTGAATAAATTGACAGTTCGAAGATTAGTGAAAAGGTGCGTTTACCATTTATTATTACTTTTTTAATTTTAAATTTATGTCTAAATTAACGCGTCACATTGCAACGTTTGGAAGTTAAATAAACTAAATCAATCTCATCGTCTAATTTTCGTTATTGAGACGATGAAATTGATCGGTGATCGTAGAAGGGACTTGAAGAAAGCGCTCTTTTGTAGTTGAAAGCTTAAACCGCACTGTTTCTTTTATTTTCATAACATTCCTTCATGCAGCAGTTGGCATGACACTCTCTTTTATTTTTGGCGATTCTGCTTACTGCATTTAGAGTAGTTCGATATATGCTAAATTCAGAAATAAAACAAAAAGTCGTTGTATCTTAAATAATGAACAGAATTAATCTGCTTTTATTTGCATTATTTTCACCACAGACAATAAGTTCAAGCCAAGGGCAAGACTTATTTCTTATGACGGCGAATTTCAGATTCTAGACTCATTTTAATTCAGAAGTGACGCATGTTGTCGTTTTATTGGTTATAAATTCCCAAAGGCTTGCGGATTCAGGGCCCACAGTACTTGAATCATCTACTTCTACACCTTTCAGCAATTTAAAAGAACTCAAGAACACGATCGAATCGCTTTTAACAGAAATTATTAGATCAATGAGAGTCACTATCGTTGCTTTCAATACTACACTTAGACAATTGTTTATAGCCAAGCGCCACTATTTCTACCAGCCTATCAAACCGCTCAGCCTTGCGGAAAAGACTACAATTACAAATGTTAATTTAAAGGAAATCTAAGGGCGCCCCTGCGAATTCACAGCCTCTATAATTGTTCGCCCACCAAAACCCTCGCCCGCCGATAGTAATCGGATTCGTCAATTAAATCTGACCTCCCTGCGATAATCAAATAAAAATAATGGAAAAAAATAAATTACACTACATTTTGCGGTTAACACTTCAATCCGATACAATTACTCGCACAATAATCAAACAATTTCCGTTCTGGTGGCATAAACAAATATTTGTATCGAAACTCATTCTCTGTGGTCGGTCATCCGCACAGAGATACTACTGTTCTCTGTTCTCGGTGTGAGAATTCTTTTCCTTTGTTTCAAACTAAAAATGTTAATGGAGCGCAGCGCCACACGCACAAAACCACAAAAATACAATTTGTCTCCGCGGTTTAGTCGGGAATTGCAAATATTTCACACAACCCTCCCGACTCGATTTTGAATCCGAAAGCCGTTAATATGCTAAATCCAGTTAAATGTATAATTTATCACTTTTTTGTCTTCTGCCGTCGGAATTCCTGACGAGCTCGAACATGATGCGTTGGCGCTAAATTTAGTAATCGACCGTTACGATAATTAAAAGCCCAAAAAAAATCGTTTATTTTGTGCGACTTTTGGGTGGGTTTTTGGCATAAATTTTGTATCTGTGAAGTTGACCGTTTGAATAATTTACTAACCGCCGATGACGGTTGACGGATACGTTCGCGGTGATAAGAAATGGAAAATGAAACAAAAAAACAAAAATTAATCCATAATCTGTGGGATTTATTAATATACTTTTGTTTTGTTTATTGGCTCTTATCGATTTCACTTTCACTGCGAGGGGAGAACACAAATAATAATTTAAAAATGTTTTAGGTGCTGACGGCCGTGATGCTCGTCTGCATTAGCATTTGAAAGCGCCAGAAAGAAACAAAGACGCCATGTGTGTCTTATTGATTTCAGGGTGCCTAATGAGTTTCCATCAACTGCTTGGGTTGATTCACAATGAATGGTTGGCGGTATCTGTTAATTAGGCACTCGGTGCAGTGGGCGAAGAACTGTTGTTTGCTTTTGATTGGGATGATTTGATGGTGGAACTTCCTTTACAAAAATCTGGAGGCAATGCACACACTTTTTGAAGTTACATTTCCACCACCTGCAGCGGGTAATTTGCCGACGTTGCGGAACGAATTACGTTCGATGGAGAGGATTTTCAAAACGAACGTAAGGTAGTTCAGGAGTATGGCTCAAGGCTTTGCATAAAAGTGGGTCCTCTCGGAAAAGTTTGTGATTGTTACATCATCGAAAAGTGGAAAAAGCAGGGTCTTAGATTTAGGTTGTTACACTGAAAAACTTGCATGAATAAAATACTGTTCGCAAAAAAATTCGTGTCTTTTTGTCATCTCCAATTTAGACTGCACTTAAAAACATTTGCCATTTACTCGAAATTGATTCTACTTCCTTTGGCTGATATATTCAATACTAGATATACGATCAACAATTTAGGACTGTCGTTAAGACGCACGCCTCTTCGCGATAACATTGGGACAGCATTTTTTTTCGGCAGAGTCGCCGTTGGAGCAAAAGAGGAAGCCACAGCGAAGATTCTCGAGCGCCATCAACAAATAGTTTTAGTAAAATTCTTTTTTCCCCAATCGTAAAAAAAAAAACCTCAAAAATGTCAAACCGTCTAGATTGGGATTGGGAAATGGGGAGTGTCACTGAACCTCTTGTACCTTAAAGATCTATTGTACCCCCTCTTTGGTCTACGACTTGAGTGCCGTCTTCATAAATTTGACAACACTCCTAGATGGGATCCTCGAAATCGGTCTCTGATGGATTCATTTTGTGGATTATTTTAAATCTAATTTGGACCAGGCTTAGGCAGTTGAAGGTGTGGCTTAGCCACGATGTCAGCAGACTTAAATGTCTTATTCAATGTCTCACTCAGACTTAAATGTTTTACTTAAATGTCTTACTCAAGTGTTCCCCTTTCCTATATGTCTTGGTACAGTTTCGAGCATTTGTCATCCCTGTAAATTACATTTCTGACCACCACGAAGTTCCCCTAAAGTGAATTTTATGATAAAATCACCGAAAGTTTTTTCGCCACTCTGATGAATTTTAAACTTAAACTGACAGTTAAGTCCCATCTGATTGTTTATCTGACTATTAAAATTATAAATTTTAATATTAGCTTGTCCTATTTTACTTTCTTTTCTGATTTTTCTTTCTTAATCTTTTCGTTAGGTCTTGTAAGACGTCGACCTGAAAGGGCCCCGCACTTCATTCATGAATACCTCTTTGCACTTAGAATTCTAGTCATATCTGCT
The DNA here is from genome assembly GCA_905187475.1 of Syritta pipiens. Classification (NCBI taxonomy): domain Eukaryota; kingdom Metazoa; phylum Arthropoda; class Insecta; order Diptera; family Syrphidae; genus Syritta; species Syritta pipiens. The sequence goes on along the minus strand of LR994571.1, from coordinate 106,016,038 downwards.
TTGAATCTGCTGCTTAAGAAGTGTTTGCTTGTTATTTTTAAAGCCATAACAAGTTTAAACTTCAAAAGTACGCAAATCTGAAAAGAAATACAGTAAATGTCACCCATGGGAAGCTCTTCATTTCACTTATAAAGAACACATTGTATCGATTTCAAGTTCAGTTCGAATAAATATTTCACAGACATCAACTGTGCTTTAATTGATTAGACAAATAAATGAATGGCCTGCCAAGTGCCAATGGTCAATAAAGCCATCGTTCTAAACGTTGAACATGCTTGAGAAATGAAGAAGCTTGTTTTTATGCCAAAGTTTTGATTATTCTGGCTTAGCAAAAGGTACAAAGTTTGGGTATTTGTATTTTGAAAAATTTAACATTAATACTACAAGATTGAATTTAAATATCTAGATGCATAGCTTTCCAGACGTTACGTGAAACTTAATATTTATATTAAAATTATTATTATTAAGAGCAATTAAAAAAATAATCTGTGTAACAGCCCAAAGAGGGCCAGAGCATAGCTTGCTTGACACAAGTGGACGGGACTTACTGTTTAATGCCGGTTCCGTATGGCGAATTGCGAAAGCTTTCCATGACAGAAGTTACTCAAGGAGGATTGTCAGTCGTTCGCTGGAGGTGGGGCCGTGACAATTATTTGTGGTGTACTTTCCCCGGGCTGGATTCGAACCCGGGAACTCTTGCTTAACAGTCCGACATACTAACGCTTAAGCCACGGCGCCCCAGTAAGAGCAATTAAGACAGTACAAATATTAGATTAAGTAAGAAAATCTGGTCGCAGACTAAGCGAACAGCCGAGAACTCCCTTTAAGTCGGCAAAGAGAAAACGTTGTCAATTGAGATACGGCGTAATTAGCAAACCAGACCCGGGGAAGAGTGGTTGATGAGTGCAGAGTTGTAGCTCCCTTGAATCCTGAGCCGAGGTGCTTCGGTCTTTTCAGATCGCAACACAAATGGCTGTTGGAACCCTCAGCTTTAACTCAATTCAAATGCCAAGTCAAATTTGCGTTCTTCCGTCCATTAAATAAAACCCATAGTAATAACTTTTTTTTTTATCATAAAGCACTTTGTTTACGTTTACCTTTCAATTAAAGCTGTCCTTTGGCTGTCGCACTCGACGTCTGTCATACAACGAAGTTAGCTAACGTGTAAAGCGGCACGTCGACCTTCAGAGCAGCGCTCAAGTGTGCGAGTTACATGCAACATTTACTGCTCTCTTCAGTGTTCAAGTAGCGATAACAGCGCGCATTGTTATCGATAGACAAAATTCTGTGTTGAAAGACACCAACCGACGATGAACTCACTATCTAATATTTCAGCGCGACTAATTGACGTATTCTTCCCATAACTGTGATTGCTAAACCGTTGGCCCCGGTCGTCTTATAATGTCTCTTATCTGATAATCGGATAAAATGCCACAAAGACAGCCGTGCGTTGCGTTCGCTTCATCTCAAAAGACGCAGTCGCGTCTGTAAAGAGGCTGCCTCCGCCAATTACTCGGAGATTGCTCAATGGCTGACTTAATTATTGTACTCTGATGGAACTTTGGGAGTCACCTAAATCGCAGAGAAATTCGCATATTATGCAGTTAGATAGTTAGGAGTTAGATGATGCGGATAACGACGCGTGTTCGTGTTGAGCGGCGCTATTAATAAGAATTCGTTTTCTTCTCCGTCTTGAATTCGAATTATCAAAAGGCACGGCTAGCCGGTCGTGGCCGTTACAGATTTGAATGAAGTCATCCTCCATTTCGGGGGCTGTTCTTTTTGTTTTTTTTTTTCGCGCCCAGTCTGTGCGGGGCTGATGTCATTTGTAACGAACTTTTGTGGTGATTTAGTGGCACCCCGGTTGCGGAGGAATTTTTTTTCGTTTTTCCGTTGCTGAAGTCTTCATTTTGACGCCTTCTTCGGTTTTGCACATAAATTTGGCTGGGTGCTGTCAAAATAATTTGTTTAACGAAGGCTGATTATCATTTTTGGCAATTTGGCAATTGGGCGACATGTGCGTTGCGTTGGGGACGATTCCTGGAAAGTGTCGGGTCGGTCGCTGGTGGTGCGAGTGGGTTGAGATCATTTTGTGTTTTAAAATTTGTGAGGATTTGGTAAGTGGGTCGGAGTTCATTGGCGTAAATCAATTTATGTTTTTTGAGGGGAGAGAACACATTTCTTAATTAAATGTGGGGAGTCAGTGGTTTTGTTGAACAGACGGTTAATGTCGCCCACCCAAGAGTTCGTTAAAGGAATCGACGCAAGTGTACCATATACGACTTGTTTATGAAAAGAAAATTAAACTAAAATTGAAAAAATCGGAAAAAGGATTCATACAAGTGTTGTCGGATGACTCGAGGTTGAAAAAAAAAAAGCGATTAGCTACACTTTAATTCAATAACTTGGATTTTATTATGTGCACGAGGGAATAGATGTCACAAGAGAAAAGGGGACGAGAGCTCTTTTAGAAAAAAAAGGCGACAGACCAAAATTGACGGTTCAAAAATTTCATGGCTGCTATGATCGTAGCGGCTTCTTCCGATGGATGCGTTCATTCGGTAACACAAGTTTCTATAAGTTATGCAATTGAGGAAAGAAATAATTCTACAGGGATCGATTCCCAAGTCGTACCGATTGCGATAATTCCACCTTATATCTGTGGCTGGAAAGACCAAGTGGTCTCTTGACATCAGCCCACAGGATTTCTATGGGCTTAGGTCAGGAGATTGCGCGGGCAATTCCAAAACATCCATCATCAACATCATCAACATTTTCCTGCAAAAAACACTTCACCACTTTAGAAGTGCGTTTGAGGTTATTGTCCTGTACGTCCAATATAATGTCGTCTCCTCTTCCGTGATTGGGTAACATTATGTTCTCCAATATCCAGAAGATTGGACCAACGCCTTACCAGGAGAAACATCTCCAAATCATTACACTTCCACAAATTTTACGATTATTTCCTTCATTTGTTTAAAACTTTTAGTTTCCCAACTACAATAGAATGAATTAAGAATTGTTTCAAGTTTTCATAATTTTTTTTTCATCATTAAAATAAACATGACCAATTTTGATATTTTTTGAGGACACCACTTTTTTGCACACCACTGTATATACTCAAAATGTGGTGAAATATCGAAGCGAGAGTACCCGGGTTCGAATCCAGCTCTGGGAAAAAACACAAACAATTTTCACGGTCCCACCTCCAGCGAACGACTAATCCTCGTGGAGTACTTCTGTCACGGAAAGCTTTCGCAATTCGCCATTCGGAACCGGCAATAAACTGTAGGTCCCCTTCACATATGTCAAAAATTATAGCGCGCACAACACAGAGTAGGCGCGAAAAGCTAGGGGGGATGATGAAATATCGAATAAGCCAGAAATGTGGATCATTGAAGCATAAAACTTTACCAAGTCGTTGTCCAAATTTATAATCTTTGGCTTGTCATAGTCCGTTGCCAGAATTTTTTCACATTATCGACTGTGAACTGTCAAAAGCTGCTGCTGACATTCACGATGAAAAATAAAATGGCTTCAGTGCATGATCATAAAAGACTAATTAAATCTGCAAAATCAATTAAAACTTTTCAAGTGTGGCAATTTCCCGAACTACCTCCAACACTAATTTGATTTTTGTCTCCTGTTTCGCTGTTCCTCCTTTCACCATGTTGCATAGCAATTAAAAAGTCTACACTCCCTCCCGATTTCCGGGCAATATTAGCAAATCATTTTTCCATATTTTATGGCGAAAAATTTTGATTGCAGCCTACTGCGTGTCAAATCGACGCGTTATATATCTCGTCGCCATTGCAGCGGTCCATCGGGGCTAGTTCGTGAATACAGCACCACACAATCGACTTATTTTTATTTCACTTCCAATGCGGTGGCGCAGGGTGGCATATCCGTGGGAGCCCACCTCGGTGACCCAAAATCCGCATCGCCAGCCGCCGTGTCGATATCCACAAATCAATTCCCCCGCACCAAACTCGTTCCACCGGAGACACAGACTTTACATAACCCCGCCGCAACAGGTATCGGCATTATGGACAACATTCCTTAGAGTGCGCGCACTTTTTTGTCACCACAACAGCGTTGAAACCTCGGTTCTATTTGCGGCCCGGTGTCTAATGCAAATTTTAACGACCCCAATCTACGACCGCGTGTCGCTGAATTAAAGGAATGGCGACTTATTAACAAGTTTCTTTTTTTTATCTCATTGCAGATGGCGATCATGATGACTCTACAACCATAGCATCCCATAAAAAGGTGAGTTAGTGTTTCTCCTCCACTTTGATTGCCCCCGCTGCTCAGAACGACTGTAAAAAAGCAATTAACAGACGTATTCACTATGACCGCGGTCCCATTGGGCAAGGTCGGCGTTGCCGGAGAGATTCTACCCGGGCGCAGCGAGAACCTTTGCCGTGGGTCATTAAATTTTGTGTTACGCTAATAGCCACGGACAATACAAAGTGGATTCGGATTCAGTTCGGGTTTGGGTGTTTCAAAGGATTTTAGGGTTGGAGTGGAACCACTCCTTGTGGGCCGATGAGAAGTGATGCGTGGAATGATGGTACTTCATTCGAGCACGGAATGAATGATTCAATTAAACTGGGAGCGAGGAGGTTGATTCACGGCGGGAGTGAGTAATCGTGTCGCGTCGGAGGGCCACGGGATGGAAAGAACAATGGGAGTGCATGAGAACTGTCCCGATTGTTTGCTATTGGGAAGCAGATGAAAGCAATTTGACTAATTACAAGTTATGGTGTGCAGTCGTTAAAGTTTGAGGGGAAGCTGACTGCTAAATGAATCGTCGTTCCAGGCCAGTCACGAGTGAAATTCGACTGAAATCTGTACAATGTTTGTGTAATTGGGGAAGTGGCTTCTCTACAATTTATCGTTTTACTAGGAAAAGTGTCACTGGGCTGGGTGGCATGCTTTCGTTTCGTGCCCTACACTTGTCTAGATTTGAAATTGTGGCCTGCAATTATGTTTCAAGTTTCTTTTTTCAAAGAAAATTGTTCTACTCATTGCTGATTCTTATCCAGAAATTGTGTGGAGACGAAGTAATTTTGTTACTCGACTCAATTCAAACAACATTTTCTGATAAAAATCGAAAGAATTCGTTGGAAATCTCACAGTGCCCACTTGAGATCAACCATGGCAGTTGAAATGGACGTGATGCGTGGACCAAATAAAAGTTTCTTTTTAAAACTACAATAAAATAAAACGAATTTAAGTTTTTCCCATATATTATGGCTTTATTCATTATCATTGCTGGCTGCTTTGGGGTGCAATTTCAGTTTGGAACATATATTCTTAAATTTTGTGTTTTTTTTTTGGTTCAGACTTTTAATGACAAACTAACCGTATTTATCTCTTCCGTCAACTTCAGTTTGCCATTTAAAATTTTAGAAGAAACGTTATAATGCCTTCAATTCGGCAAAAGGTCTTAAGTGAGAAGATTATCGATTATCTCATCGATTCCGTGAAAGCTTGTAAGTAATGCGACTCGCTGCGTCTCATATCTCAAACCCCTCAACCTCGTGCCACACTTCCACGATCATCAGCAAAGCCTCTTTCAAAGTTAAGCCGCTTTCCATTAAGACCCTTCTCGTGCTAAGACCAACATCTAGTTCTCAATCCGAATGCGGAGGGTACTTGCAGTCCACTTTTACTTCCACTCTCTCTGCCACAATGAGTCGGCAATTCTGCTTCTCTGTGAACTTTCCCCGACTCCCAAGACGAGTTCTAACCCCCACGACAGATTAAATACAACGACTTGTTCTTCTTCCCCGAAGAACACCACACCCACAAAGGTCATTGGCAGAGCTGTGCCAAACCGCCCATTAAATCCACTCCTCTCCATTCCGCTCCACTCGAAATCCCAAACGAATATCCTGCCCATTGGCAGCACGCGAGCCGCTTAATTATACCCTCTTAGCATGCAAACCAGAAGCGGAGCAAACAAAGCAGGAACTAGCCCCAGCACCACATGCACCCCACACACGGCCAATGTCCGTGCAATAAAACTGATTAAGATTAGCCGCACCGAATCCGACCGATAAATTCACTGCTAAGGTCACTCCCCATCGCGAACTACGTCGCGAGCTTTTGTTTCGCGTTCGAGTTCGTAGAACGACGCGACGGTGACAATGTTGCCCAACGTCGTGTGTACTTTTGGCTTCAATTGAATTGACCTGCGGTGTTCGCAAAAACTACTCTGACCTGACGTTGCAGTTACAGAAGGGGCAAAAGCGGGCGAAGGCGGGTGAATTGCCACATGGGGACTGACTGACTGGCAGACTATTACTTAATAGCGCTGCGGTCGATTGAATATCCACGAGAGAAACTCGAGGCCATTTGTCAGACGGGAAACGACGACGCGGTGGTGTAGGTACCGTGGGATACCCTCGATCCCGGAGCCCGGTGCCCGGACCCACCGCGGAAGGAACTGTGTGCTCACATGAGATCGTAGGCTCTGCGGTTGAAACGCGCACCGCTTCCACCGCAGCCTTAACCTGATCCCGTCGAGTGAGCCAGTGCACCTCGCCTGTGATGCAACCCGTGATGTTTCGGATCACCGATCCGACGGGCGAGACACCGGGGGATATCGCACTGCGATTATTTCCTGGTGCATGCCTCATAAGTGCCTCTTCTGAGAACCGCTCCTGAAGCGCACCGCGCCGTTGTGTCGGTGTAGCAGTGTGAACGCCCTCTCTCGCTCTCGCTGTTAGATGGAATAATTTCAATAGAACTTTTGTCAGAGCCGCTTATCAGATCGTGGCGTACGATCGGTGGATCGAGATTCAGTCCTAACGGCGCAACGTAAATTTCCATGTCTCCGAGAGGGGTCACTCGGTGGATCTCTGTGTACCGCTAATCAAGGTGCACCACGATGCAGATCCATCGTCGGGCAAATTGTCCGACTCAGACGGGCGCAGTTCTGTGGCTTTAGCTGTGGCTGTGGCTGTGGCGCTCTCTGTATGTCAAACCAATCAATTTGACGAGGATCATGCTCAGCGATAGTTGCTGGCTGTGCGATGGATAGAATTTCCAGTGAAAAATGTCGTGTCACGGCACACGAGGCACATGAGATATCGAACGCAGATAGAGGCGCGGACTTACTGTGGAAAACCGGCTGTATGCATCATCGTTGCTGGTAACATTTTAATCTTCTACGTCTTCGTTTTCGTCTTGTTCGATTCTATTTGTGTGGTTCTCCTCCAACCAGTCTCTCTGCCTGCAAGGTGAAGAAGTCATTCAGATAAACGGTACCTCGTGCTTGCTGTGTGTGAGTTGCTAATAAAAGTGGGGGGATGCTGGTCGATAGTCGGACAGTATGGGTGAAATGTTGTCGACGACTCATCAGAGTTTTCGAGAATCAACTAATCATCTCAGGCAGTGAGGGACTACCACGAAATTGTAGTTCTTCACAGTCTGATGCGTGCTTAGCAGAAGGGAACACTCAACTAATTAGTCAACAAGGTTGCTCGGATTTTATGAAGATCAATCTACTTGTGGGGGCTCTTCTTGAAGATGCTTTTGACCTGAAACTTTGTTCTGATTTACAGCTTTCTCTTCGTTTATTCCCAAATTTGGGTAATTTGTTCCATCAGACCTTTCACGGTCCGTAAACGATTTCGAACTTACGATTTTACAATCTGCCCTTTAGGTGAACTTGGCAGGTGCTGATGAGTCAGTTGTGAGACGAGGCCAAGGTCATTTAGCAAATTTCTACATGATAAGGGAAGTTTATGATGCCCTGTTGGAAGTTGAAAACCAAGAAGTTGTAAAGTCATCAATTTTATTGAAATAATTTATAATGCACAAGTCACAATTTCACTCAAATCGACTGAAGAAGTGAACTGCGGACACACTCAATCTTTTTTTTTTTTTTTTTTCAAATTTAAAATGTATTGTACAGAGATTTGATCTATAATTGATCTTACTACTGAATTACCACACGAGTGCAAAATTGACAAGCCGGCAGATGATCGCCGCATGGAATAGGAACAGAGCCTTGTCGATGCTGACGTTCACACTAAAATTTTACAATCTATTACAAACGCTCATGTTCTGTATTTCGAGTGAAAGTGGATTCAAAAACGAATTTCAATTCCACTTTAAATGAAATTTGGTGTTCTGCAATCCATGTGAATTCGAATTTTCGAATCCACTTCCAATTTTTGTCTACGATAAAAGAAAAATTACCTTGGCTCTGTCACAGTGAGCTGTTCATTTAAAATTATTTTTGAATTCATAGACAAGAGTGTGTTTTTATTTGGAATTTGTAATTAAAAGCGTGGTTTTCTGCGCATCCATAAATCTCCTCGTGTTCTAGATACGATTTTGTGGTGTACTTCCGTTTTTCTATGTAGGAGAACTAGGACTTTCTTTTATGTTTTCGGCATTGTCGATATTACACCACATTTTGCTGGCAACGAAGGAAGTTGTACCGGTGATACCATCAATAACGCTTTACATTCGTGTTTTCTTTGCGATTGAATCTGCTATAGGTGCTTCGTATTTTCCTGGATTTTGAATTTCCAGTTGAGCTTACTGATTGGAATTATACCAAGATATATGGTGGTTTTCGAAAAACCTTTTTTAATTTCAAATCCGGTGGGCTCAATGTGTTCGACGGGCTTACGTCAAGTGCAATCTTATCCGTCCACTCAGCTAGCCTGTGAAGGACTAATGTAATGGCTATATTGTCTGCATAGGCAATTGGCTTACAGCCGGTGAAGAAGAATATCACGTAAATGCAAAATACAAAACTACCTGCAGAGTTACACTCGTTTTTTTGGCTGAAGAAAGTTACCGACAATTGTTGGAAAAGGATTTTGAGATTGCTCTTGATAAATAAGCAGTCACCAAAGTCATTGGCGAGCTGTTGAACGTTTTACAATTCAAATTGTGGTCAAAGACGATTGGAGAACAGCACACAAGCATGGATGACGAAAAGCTAATTTATTTTGATAAAAATAACATTCCAGGAGTAATAGATTGTTTGGATGATACGCACTTTCGAATTACAAAGCCTCATTAGAAGTTCATTCTCCTTTTTAATTGAAAATAATACGATAGAGATAAGTTAGCAAAAGCAAAACTAATGTGAATTCAATTCACATAAAAATGACGGATTGTGGATTGTAGAAGACCAAATTTCATGTTCGAAAATTCGAATTCACTTTTATGATTTGAAGTGAAGACCAGAACTCCTAATTATATACTTTCGAACAACCAATTCACTATACATCATTTCACTCGAAATGCAGAACACCTAATTTCCCTTTTGTGGATTGAATTCACAAAAAGTGGAATGCAGAACAGGGGCGAAAGCAGTCTATTTTTTTTTAATGATTCGAGTCTTACGATCGAAGGCTATGAAAACTCTATTTGCAGAACAACTTTTAACATTGATTGTGTGTCTTTTATTCGCATGCTTCTATAGAACTTAGTTAGGTAGAAACGCACGCTTATAGAAGGGTTCTGCCTCACTTAGGTCTCTGTGGACCTCTTGTGTTACCCAGAGGGATTACCGTCCCCTTCCTTACTTGTGGCGAGGTACATTCTGTCCATTTTATCCTGCTCAAGTAGCAAGACAAAATTATTTAAAGTTAATGAGTTAATTTGGTTAGGGTTCTGCAAGAAATGTGATTCCGAGTACTCTAAACTTAAGGTGACAAGGGCTGGCCAGTGACAAAGGTAGCTTTGGGTATCTTCCCTCTCTTCATTATCAGCGCAGCCACCCAGTAGTTTTTTCTTAAATAAGTTTTCCTTTAGCCAATTCTGACCCTTGACGACGCCCACTGTCCTTCCGAGAGATTTTTTGTCATACAAGAGTAGTACTTTGGTTTCCATAGACCTTAATACCAGATAAGCACTTTGCTTTGCAGGTAAACATTTTATGTGTATAACATATTTCATTAATAAAAACAAAAAAATGTCCGGAAGCCCAAAAACAAGCATAGAAAACGCGTCATCACAGTTGAGACAGTCTAATTTCGATGTTTGGAAACTGGGCCAGCAAAAATCCAACTTTTTTTTTGCTAAATTAGCGGTAGCATCCTCAAAATATTATTATTAACTCATCAAACCTGGCCCTTGTTTTAAACTATTTGCTGTAAAAATCACGACTTCTTTTTAAAAAAAAAGCCTTCCCCTATAAGACTTTACAAAAATTTTAATAATCTCTGTCCATGTGTAGGCCAACTTCAATCAACGACTGTTCCACAAAAGTCCAGCTGTTCGGCAATGGTCCCCAAGTGTGCCAAAGTCCGCTAATGCAAATTGATAGTCGTCGTCCCCCTGGGAGAGTATACACCTGAACTTTTACTCAACCCACTCCACCGCCGCGGCCGCCGTTGCCACGCTGTCATGGTAAACTGGTTGCCCGCTGTGGCATCTCTCCTCTGGTCAAGTGTGATTCTTGTGCGAGTGACGATCTCGCGCCACCAAGAAAGTTGCCACCAGCAGCAGAAAGCAGTTGTGGCTCATCTTCGTGAAGATTCCCTCCTCTACGTTGCCTGAACTTCGGAATGAATGAATTGACTGACCGCTCGAAGGCATCACGATCGCGAGAAGCGCGCGGTGTCTGTCGCGCGTACGTTCGGTATGTGCAAAGATATTCTTGGGCCAATTACCCAATTAAGATTCTGAGATACTTTTCGTTGTCAGATGCCGGCATTCCTCTTTTTTTTTCACTCTCCTGCCATCACACGGGACACTAATCCGGGATTAAGTGGTGACACAAGTTTCTCGAGTTGTTCTTAGTACAACTCAATCGGGAGAAGTTTCCGATGCCACATGAGAGATTAGGTGGGGAACAGACTCTTGGCTCGGAACTTTCTCACGTAAGAGGGCACACCACTCCAAAGCCAAGTGAGGACGGTTGAAGAGGTTTGAAATCAATTACCACACCTGGGGGCTAGTTTACCGGGGATTTGGTTATTTTTTTTCTTCCTTCGAACAATAACGTTGATTAAGAACGAAAGCAATTTGTTCTGAATGAGTGTGCAGAATATGGCTTGTCCCAGTTTGGGGTGCCGCCGCCGCTGCCGCCGTAGAGGAAAGGTTAAGTGCTTGTGGTAAATTGAATTTCTTTGAAGGTTTGCTGTAATGCTGTTTGGGTTTTATTAAAAAGGCACCTTTTCCTCGGCTAATCATTGCTGGAAATATGCAATTATTCAAAGTCGCGTGGCTGTGTCTTAGAGGTAATTAAAAATATTCTTCGCCTGTTACTTCGATTTAGTTGTGAATAAATACGATAGCCTTATGCAATGCGGCGAGTACCTAACTTTGAATTTTTTTTTGTGGTGTCAGGGAGACAAGCAGACCTTTCATTTGCAGTTGTGACGACATTAGTCCAACGTTTAACAAAAATAAGTGGATATAATTTAATGCACAGTCAGACCCGTGGTGACACTGATTTGGAAATAAATTTTATGACTTATTTCACAATGTGTACTTTTACATACGTACATTCTAAAATAAGATATAAAACTTTGTACGCCTGCCTGAAGAGAGAGTTATTAGTCGCAGTGTGAATTTTTATATCCAAGTTATTTATGCAAACTTTTTTGACCCTGTGCACCTATTCAAGATTTTCACTTTTATAACTCAAACTAGTAAGATGTTGATTTACTTTTTAAGTCTGTAGTGCATCGCTAAGCACCTAGCATAACAATAGCTAGGATTAGGTAATATACTCTGAGAAGGTACTACTTTGAAGATTTGGGTGAATTGGCTAATGTGGACGTAACTATGGTTTAGGTGAAACTAGGAAACATATGCTTATTATATGCTTACGCATATGCTTATTATTTGCAGAAAACTACTAAGCAAACGAGTCCAGGTTTGGAACAAAGCGGATGAGTAAGAGCAGGGTGAGCCAACCTTTGGCCTAAGTGGGGTGTGAATCATCCGGCAATCACATTCACCTAAGGCTTACGACCTAAGTGCACCACATCATTTAAGGCTAAAAGTCCCTCGATATTGTGAACTAATTAAAACAAGTCTTTTTCGGATCTTAAAAGGTTTCACATTACTGGTTTATTTTTTCAGTACTTACTAAACTAATGAAATGATTTTTAAGCCCAATAAAAATATCATAAAATCTTTTAAAATTTAAATGTAGTTCAGAAATTAAAATTATCATCTCCCCAGTTGTCCTCGGAAGTTCACAATTATAGTTCAATCGAGTTATCGAGGAACCACTGTACAATTAAAAACTAGAACTCGAAAGATTTTCTCCTCCAGATTCTCCAAATATTCTGTGTTAATAGTGCGACACCAACAAGTAAACCCCAGCCTGGAGGATGTAGTGTAATGGTGTCGGGCGCCTTTAGTTTGTGTGAAACTTTCATTTCAGTAATTGTTCCTGACAGGATGAGTGTTGCTAGCAGGATGACATGTAAGAGGAAACCCTTGGACCATTTCTTGTACAACCTAGCCAAAATGTTGTGTAATTTCAACAGTATAATGTTCCAACCGTTGCGGCTTTCCGTCGTTTACCGACAGAGATACTCCATTTTGACATGGTCCGAACATTCGCCAGACTTAAAACCAATCAAAAGCCTATGGGGTATATTAGCAAGATGTTGAGGGACGGCAATTTGGCTACGTTCTTAAGCTTAAGAGCGCAATTCTGGAAACATGGAAAAAAATTAAAAAAGAAAATCTAAAAATTAATAAGCTCTACCTACGCCCAACAGGGTCTACTATACAATTTTAAAAGCAAAAGAGTTTATCAGACGTTAATTGTGCGCTAAATACAAATACAACCAGTGGCTTTATCATTTTGAGACGTCAAAATTAAATTGCCTTTTTCTTAAATATTGTAAGCAGCTTAATTTGTAAAGAATTTTCGGAAAGAAATATGTTTTTTCTAGGTAATCGATGCCATTTGAATTTTTATTTTTATCAATAGCTTTAACTTCCTGTCTGTGTTGCGATGGCTCTACCATTTTCATCCCTTGCTTAAGAGCCCACAGCAAATTTTGGGCGTACTACGATGCAGAGATCCCCTCGTTTTTTCAACAAACTTCATCCTGGCCTGTTGGTCAACTCTCATTGTGAGCTGTTTCTGCGTTCATCTCTACACCACAACCGCGAGCTAATTTTAGCCGTTCATCGAACCATATCATTTGGTTCCTAATCGCATATAAGGCCACTATTTTTGAGAGACGATTGTCTGGAATGCTTATAACCCTACGAATGTAGTTTACGTGAGACGGAAATGTTTTAGTGAACAGCGGTGATATAGTTTGTGGTCTTTGGAGGAAGGCGAAAGATTTTCTTAATGAAAAAACGTAGTTTTTCAACTTCTTCGTCCTGCTCTTGCTATATTTACTAGCCTCTTAATTTTTGTGTTTTAGCCAGTCTTAAACAAATAAACACTCCTTTGCAACGCTGAACACAACGTTTTCTTTTTGGACACGCAATTAGACTTCATGTGCCAGCTCGAAAAAAACGAAGCTTGCAGACAGGGAATATAGATCGTCATCATTCTTCATTCACCCCAATTCACACTCGAAATTGTTGCCCTGGAACGCCTCCTCCACTCACCAACACTTCTAATCAATATTTCACCTTCCAAAGGTGCTGGAGCCCACCTCCACCAAGTGACCACCACTCCGCTCCACAGCACAACAGATACTTTCTTTCCATTCCACAGCATTAAATGAGAACGCTTCCTAATGAAGCACTAAGAGCAGCACAGTGCCTTTCAGCTGCCGGGCTAATGAAAAAGACGCCATTTATCAGCACAGCCCCAGCCACTCGAAGCCCGGATCAGTGGCTGGCGAAAATCTCTCATACGATTCGTGACTGAAAATAATGAATTCCTATCCCAGGCCCAGGCGCACAGGCACTCGGGCGAGAGTGAAACTACTTCTGTAGCCTTTGCACTCCTTCGCTCGAGTCTGATGTCGTCTTTCACCCGGCTCCGTGGAAATGTTGACCTTTCCCGCCTCGGCTCAGCGCTATCGCAAGCAGATCGTTGCCCCAAAAGAAAAGGAAACCAACCTAAACCAAACCTAACCTAGGAACGAGCCACAAACGAAGGAATTAATGATGCTGGCGTGACACGACATGATGTTTTGGACATAGCGTGCCGACGGGACTCCATCCTCCTCCTCGTCCTCGTCGAACCGGGTCAAAGGCTACCTGATTAGGCCAGCTGGGAGGCAACACGGCAAATCGGAATTGGAACTGGAACTGAAACTGGAACGCGCTCCTTCCACCGCGTTCCGTCATAAGCTCGCAAAAACCCATTAACGTACAATTTACATATTTCTCTCGGAACCGGAGAATTGGAGCGGAAAATCACAACTTCTTGGCTGCTTGTTGCTTCCTTATTCCGACTAACATGGACTTCTAAGTAGCTGTTTCTACGTTTGCAATCGGATTTCTGGTGGCGCGGAAGAAGAAAGACGAAAATCGTTTCATCACGCTTATCGGCGGCGGACCGCACGGCGCTGGAGCCGTGGATGTGCCGCCGGCGACGGCGGCGGTTTAGAATCTCTTATCCCAGAGGTCGACGCGCGGCGCAGCAACCAGTTGGTCGGCGCAATTAATTTGCTGCAAATTGCCACTCAGAATGATGGTTCCCATTTAATGGTCGGCAGCAGTGGTGCTGTGACTGCTGTTTTGTTGTGTGGGAAGTCATGTGGTGATCAGATGTTGCTTGTGCAGAATAAATGCCGAGAATGTTACGTGTTGTGTGAGGTTGGCCGCCACGATAAATGAAGACTTTGCGATGCGGGAATTTATCGCTCTGAGTTATTTGCAGTGATCTGGAGCGAAGGGAGGCTGGGGAAGATGAGCTTTGGACTTGAAAAGTGGCAATTACTTGCGTTGCGTCCAAATTTCAAGTACGCCTACCGCTTATGGCTCACTCAACTCATGGCGCTTGAGGGAGGCGAATGACGTTTTTAAGGCGGCGTTTCTTTCTCTGTATCAAGTGGAATAAAACACGCCCTACACGTGTGGCTAATTGCACGTTACGTGTGTTTTAGAAAGTCAAAAGTTGTTAGAATCGAGGCAGTCGCCAAGGTTGTCACCCCAAGCAGAATGTTTGGTGCTGTGATAGGAGGCGGTTAAGACAGACATTGGGGCTGTTTTTCAACCCGTTTAAGGCGATTAGGACGCGCCTTCTGTTGACTGAAGAACGTTCCATATTAAGTGTTGGGAGAGTTCGAGTTTATTCGTCAAGTTCATAGGATTGTAGGGTGTTTAAATCTGAGCATATGAGCTGCCAGATCTTTTCACACAATAAACTTGTATTTTTTTAGTTTCTACAATTCTCAAGTCTTGTTCACGTGAACCGCGAGGTGTTCTCTAAGAAAATTCTTTCATTTTGATATAGTAGTCTCAGTAGTTTATTAAATTTTATTTAACAGAAAAATAAATTAACTATTATAATTTTTTAAATTACATGGTTTAGCCATTCATATCCATATCCATAGTTTAATACATTATTCATTTACAGGTCTCCTTCAATATTTCGTCTTCTGTAATTCAGTGCGTTCAAAAAGTATTTGTACAAAGCTTCCCAATCACGTTTACCGTTTAAAATGTTTAGAAGATCATTCATTCTTCCATTTTGATATTTTCCTTAGGCGCAAGATCTTTTTTTTTTAAATTCAGTCGAATACCTCTAAGTCGAATTTTCACGGGACATCGAAATTAGTTCGAGTTAGGGGGAGTTCAACTTAAAGGATGGTTTTTGTTTGGAATATTGGGAAGGGGGTTGCCAAAATATGGCGAGAAAATTCGAGCTAAAAGGAAATTCGACTTAGAGGGACTTGACTGTATTTGTATTTACTCTACTTTTGTGGTTATTACACTTCAACTTCAAAGTTTCCCATACGATCCTCCACAATCTTTTAAAATTTCAAACTTGTACAAAAAAAATTCATCTGTGAAACAAAATTTTACTGAACAATGACTTGCTTGTTTTCCACTGAAAACAATCAAAACCACTTCTATTGTCAATTGTGATTACTTTGTGACAAAAACCATAGTCTGCCCGAACAAAAATGGGCTTGTCGAGTCCAAGAGACGACTGCATCGAATCTCCGCATGATAATGATAATAATTTTATAATTAGCTATGCGTGCATACCCCAAAATAGATCGAAACAAGTTTTTTTTTTTTGATAAGAACCGACCCTAGTGGAAAATCAAATAAGTCACAAGAATCAAAGTTCAAACGATAGCCCCTCTAAAAGCAAACTTCAAGGCGCCGTAGACCGATCGATCTTCACGATCTGCCATCAAATTTGTGGTTAGCCGCATCAGTTGATGCCTTTGTGTTAAACGAAAACAAATCTTATCAACTCAGTGTACAGTGACACCAATGCAACAATGTAAATGTTGTGTTCATTCGGCTTTTTGTTAATTTTTTTTTTATTATTATTTAGAGGACAGAATTTCATTTATTTACTTTTAACCGCACAGAGTCGATTGAGAATAATTCAGAATGCTGTCTCTGTGCAATGCTGGGAACTAAATTTGGTTTTGCGTAAGAGATATACTTTGCGGCTAAAGTTTTTTTCTTGGAAAAATGGAAAAGAATTGTCATTTATTTATTTGACGACCGTGTTCAACAAATTGTTTTTTTTTTTTAAGGTCCAAATTATTTTGTACATCTGTCTTGCTTGACATTTAGTACTTTCTTGGACATTGAAAGTTTTTGGTAATTTTGGATTTAGCCCTTCAAATTACTTAACCACAGTTAACAACTAACAGTTTTACAATTAGATATTTACGAATAACAACATAAAGTTTTTAGACGGTTAAAAAAAGACAAAATTTGCAAGAGTTTTTCGCTCAAACGCTATCACTTCATAAATAAGTCGCAAGTATTTCATCTGGAAATTAATCTTGCAATAGAAACTTCACTTATTCCTAAGTTACAATCGATTTTTATAAACTGAATGTTGCAAAACTTTGAAGATCGTTTTCACGAAAGCCTCGCTTTTTGTCGGTAATTAAAGGCCAGAAAAAGACGATGCATATAGAATTTCCATCTATTTCAGTTCCATAATTCCCATGTATTGTAATTCTGTGAACGACACAAACTGAGTCGACGCACACTGGGCCAGTTGTATGGAGAGCATGCTCAAAATGCAAAATTGAAATTTTAAGTCTTATTTGAAAGAAAGAACTTTGTTGTTGTTTCTCGTCAAGCAGCTAAACATTTAAGCCGTCGGAGATTATAGGTTTGGAGGACTAAGCGCTGAAAGTAGTATTTTTTTTTTTTTTTATAAAAGTAAGGAATGTGTTTTGCTTGTTGGGCATAAAAAACTGGAAAAAAAACAATTATTTTCCACTATTTTAAACAAAATAAAAATATATGAATATTAGAGATAAGTTTAAAAGTAAGAGCATCAAAATACAGCAACTGGTCCCAGTGTGCGACGCAGCTTTGAAACCACAATAATTTTTAAGCGACGCAACTTCGAATGGACGCAAGGCGAAGATTTGGTGTATATCTTCACTAAAACTCGGTCACAACTGCTGAATCTTAACTCTGGCAGGGAATAATTAAATTGAATGTAATCTCGTTCTCCAATTTGACAAACATTCGCGCGCTAACCGCCAAATTATCGTAAGCGGCATTTGAAGCAAAAATGAGCTGATGATGCAGTTGGATTGTTTATTCGATTCCGCGTTTTCCTGCATCATTTGTTTTTTTTATAATAATAATATATAATAATAATGAAGCTATAAATAACAGGGAAAACAAAATTTACATTTACACGCTTTTAAGCTCACACAAAAGAACATAATGAGCCCCTCCTGTAAAATGTTTATTTTGTCGCTTACAATAATTTGGCGGTTAGGTCGCGATGTTTCGACAGTTGTCAATCGACGTGACATTTAACGACCTGAAAAATAAGGTTATCGCACATATCGTATCTGTGAAGCCCGTACCTTTCGTTTCTTTCTACTTGTAATCAACTCAAATGTTTATTTTGATCTCCCTCTCAATTCCCATCAGAAAACTTCTCAATCTACTTCTCCTTTGCGATGATAGCCGCCAACAGTAAATATAAAGAACTGCTGTTTACCCCCAAATCAGTTCTAATCAATAACTCACACTTACCACTCAATCGAAAGCAAACATTTACTCCAACTGAAATTCAATTAACCACACATCCATCGTCCTCTCTCGTTTAAATCCAAGCCGGTAACCACATCTCAGTTGGGTATTTCCCAAGATCTTTTATTTGTTACAAATAAAATGTTAATTAAAACCAAATCCCATCATGTTGACTCTTCTCAAGGGCTCCGAGCCATAAATACCCAGGTCCCTCTCTCACTGGACTCTTTCGAAACACCCCTTCCCAATTATTTAAGTGCAATTTCGTGTCATAAGCAAATGCGAGCACCAGCAGCAGAAGCATTGCCAGTGATTGGCATCGACAACCACTCTTACATCACACTTCTCCTCTTCGTAAAAAATGTTAAAAGTTTTTGAGAAAAGTAAATATTTCCATGGCTTACAACAACAATGAATTTTGGAAAAGACAAAAACCGGTGAATGTAGGTAGATTCGCTGGTGTGCCAGCGGGGTCCACTTGGGGGCCCCAACTTGTTGTGTGCGCGACGCTATCAGTGTGCAATCGAAAAGTAAAAGCATTAAATTAATAGTCTTGCAATTTTGGTACGCGATACGAGCGCGGCCGGTGTGCACACGATCCTGCCGATCATGTACCGCGGCCCGGTATCTATAACGTCGCGGGATAAATCATTCATGCGATGCACAATCGCTTCTAATGGCTTGATAATAGCACACAAACACACACGAGCATAAAAATGCTAACAGACACTTTGCGGTTTCTAAGCAGGTTGCGGGGTCTCTGTGTATCTTTTACCCGCCACCGCCGATCGATTGTGAAAATGATCGGTTGTCTGATCGCTGCGAGCGAGTTCGGGTTCCCCACCGACCGGGAGATCACCTTTCGTGGCGACAGTGAATTTGCGTGACTTGACGTCGTCACTCTCCTCAGAATGGATCGCGAAGAGTAACAAGCTCAGGAATTCGCAAGACAATAGAATGGCTAGCCACCACTCAGCCGCAGGCATCCAATTGTTCTGCGCTCGCACTCGCGCTGGGTAAACAGCCTCTGAGCGTATGTTTGTTCCCAGGCACGCAGTGATCTTTAAAGTCAGTGCCCCCCACTGCCTCTGGTGCACAACGAAATTAGGGTTGGCTGCAGACACACTCGAGGCTCGAGACAAATCGTGGGAAACTGCATATTGTCTCGGGGTGCGCGGCACACCTTTCCCACGTCAACGGGACGTGTATCAGCCCCGAGGAGGAGCACCACCTAGACAATTTAATTAACGCCACACTGATGCAGAATCTAATAACCCGTGTAATTAATGCACCCACTAAACAGCGATTTCACTCCCTCAGCCAGTTCTCATGGGTGGGAAGGTGGTGCTGGAAAAACTCGTCCTCACCGGCGCGCGGACTTTTGCATTTGCATTTGCGTTCGGCTGCTGCTCGCGGCTCTGGGAGTTTCGATGGCCTGGGAAGCGGCTTCCTTCGCATGCGAAACTCGTTCGGGTCGGTGTGCACACACGAGCGGCGTGGCGGGGCGCTCTTGCATTCGAAAAAAGGTAAAAATTTAATTGGTTCACCAATAATTAACATGGTTTAGTTGTTTTGCGTTGTTGTTGCAACTGCACGAGTGACAAGATGCACAATTGCAGTGGCATCGAATGTGGCATGTTTGTGACCCAAATCGATGGTCTGGATTTCGGGGGCGAAAGCGCAGGCTGAATGGATGGATAATGAATTTTCTCAATGTTGGGAAAGATCAGTGATAGTAGGGGAATGTAATTGCAGCAAGATCGAAAATTCCAAACTGAAACGAAGTTTTATCTTGAGGGTTTAGAAAGTGGAAAGCATAGTAATGAGTAGTTTTTTTTTTCTTTCAGGAGATAATAGAAACTGAAGGGATATCGATGACCTTAGATGTATTGTGTGTTTCTAGCCTTTACTCTAATTAATTGCCGTTATCAATCTTCTCTAAACTACTAAAGTTCTGTTAAAGTTTGACACATTGGACCCCCTAGTCTACTTTTCCAAAGAGATTGGACTAACTATAAACTACATCTCGTGGCGTGTTACCAAAATGTGGTTACTTTTTGAATCATAGGTTATTCTGACGCTGACAGCTGTTTGCCACTCGAAATTTTGACAGAAAATTAGTACCATATCTCCGCAGAACGAAATGAGTTGCTTACGATTGAACAAAGTTGGGAAATATTGAAAATTTCAAACTCAAACAAGGCATTTTCTTTTTAAAAGAAAACGTGTCATCAGAAAATTGGAGTGACAATTGACTGGAACAACATTTTCTTAATGAAAATGATTGTACAGTCATTAAAAAACGTATTTGCAAAGCCTGCTCTTTGATGATTTCGCGATAATCGGAAAAAGTTTGTATAGAAATATTGTATGAAAAGAAGAAGCATATATGGAAAGAAGAGCAGAAAGACCCTTGTCTTAAAATATAAAGATGGTTAAAATCGGTTGAGAATTTCTAAAGTTATTAAGGAAAACACCAAAATCGATGCCAGTCGATTTGCTTCGATAATAACTTGTAATCTCTAAAGCTTCAAATCAATAAGATGACGATAAATTATAGGACCTATCTGAAGCGCTTCCTCCAAAAATGTAGTGTTTGGCCCGGTTTCGGTTAAAAGTCTCCTTTTCCTTACTTCACAATTCAAAATAATGCACGAAATTTTTATAAGCCTTGTGGCTTCTAGTCAGGGAGACGTCCTAAGTTGTTGGCGGACAATATACAATAACCATCCTTTTGTAAACCTTGAGCGATTTTCGCATTTTTAAGGACCCTCCTTGTCCCCCTCTAAGAAAACGGCCTCTTCATTTTCAAACTGATAACATTTCATCATCACGAAATTATCAGAAAACGGGGCGTGCAAATACTGACTATATAGAAAACATTTATTTTGTTCATTTTATTTCATTTTTAAAAAGAAACCAATACTTGGCCACACACTCATTGATCGTAGTTTTCTTATTTCCGGCATTTGTATTACTAATTCTGCCTACGAAGCTATACTAAGCCAACAAAACCTCCTGAGTTAATTCGAAACGTTCCTCAAAAACATGCGAATTTTATTACGCTTTCTTTAAACTCTGTTTAATGATTGGAATGTCCAACACTTGCTGCACAGCAGGACAATAAAACAAGCAGCAGGTGCCATGATTTTCTAGCAATTTGTTACTCAAAAAAAAGGATTTGAATTTTTTTTTTGTGAAATCGACTGCATCTTCAAGAAACACTCATCGTTGAGGAAAAATGCGTAATGCGAAGATTGACAGATGGACAAGCTGTAACCTCGGAATGTACGTCAATGGAAAGCTACTGAAGTATAGGCCATCTTCAGTTGACATCGCCGTTCATCTTGAACTAGACACTCTGCCGTCGATTTCAGTAAACAATCAGTTTTTATCGCCGTCTATAAGAGCGGCCTATTCAAGTGTTTTCCATACTCCAATGACGTTATCTGTCAAAGACAAACAGAAATCTCAATCACAATGCCAAGGTCAATAAACAGCCCCACCGGAGCACACGATCTCCAGCGCATTCACTTTTCGATGCAAGTCGATCAAAAAAATGGAGAAAAATCCAGAAAATAAGATGGCTTTCATTCAAACGCAGATTAAGTCCGCATCCTTTCACTTTCGTCGGCACTGAACCACTTCCTCTTCCACAAAAACAAAACAAAATTGCTTTTATTTGCGTATCAATCTCCGGCAACATTTCACCTTTCAGTTTTGTTATTCTGCACAATCACTCTCAATTAAAAGTCGAGTTCAATGAACCGCCACGCGAACACCCCCCCAAAAAAAAAAGCCAATCCTTTTCACAGAGATCGCCCCAGGACACGAGGCACGAGTGAAACCACTTGTACCTTACTTAGTCACAACAACTCCCCTAATCCTCCTCTTTTATCGCCCACCGCCTCTTGGATTAGCGTGCTTGCTGGCGATGATCAGCGTTTCAAAATAAAAGAAAAAAAAAAAAAACCAAAAACACGCCGCCATCTCTCTGCTGATCTGGTTGAACCACATGCTGTGGCATTTGCATCCAAGACGTGCCGTCGCCTGTCATCCTCTTCACAGAAAATGTGGAAAATGTGGGCGTGCTAGCAGCGGCTTCATGGACTGCATTGTAGTGTTTCCATTTAGCCGCCTCTGAAAAGCGAAAGTTCCCGCATGGAAATATTTTGATCGCAAGTCAAGGTTGGCTTTTGTCTCTCATTCATTCGTGATTAATTGTACCTGCAAGTGGATACTCTCGAGATGATCAAATTTGACTAATGAAGATTTTTGTTTCTTTTTCAGATCTTGAGTAAAATCGGAATGATCGTCTACACAGCACTGGATTACAACCTGCAGGCCGAAGATGAATGTCTAATGTCACAAGAATTGGAACAGCTCATATCATATATGACTGCCGATGGTGAGTTATGGATATAGTCGTAAATCGATCTTAAGTCAGGTCTACATTTTGGACTTTGTTTAGAGATTTGCATCTGAATGCGGCTGAGAAGAATTTTCTTTCTTCTTCAGTTCCTCGAAGGGCTTTTATGGGTTTGTTTTTCTTTTGATTTGAACAAATTTATAAGTGCGGATTTATAGCTGCAGTTTTGGTGCAAACGGTTTTAATGCTAACAGACAACACTAATTGAACGATTTAGAACACTGATCATTTGTGTGCTAATTAATGTTTTTGCCAAGTAAAATTGCTACATTGATGAAAATCAATTCTGATTTGTTTTCCGTAAATTTTCATTGATGACTTGAAGGGTGTATCAATATTACTTGTCAATGTTTTTATTTGGGAAATAGTAATAGTGGCCATCTATTTCTGTATGGTGATGTGTTGCTAGCTGATTTTGGATGTGCACGGACAACATTATGGCAATCGCTTGCATAGCTTTCATCCTTTACTGGGTGCAACCAGCGCCAGCAATTCAATGAGTAGGGAATGACGGACTAGTTGAGCCACTTTCATAAATACCAAGCTAAACGCATAACAACGATTAGGTTGTAAGTTGAAAGAATGAATATCTGTCTTCCTTATGCAAATCAAAAAAAAAAAAAAATACGTAACCGCAGAGGAATAATATTGTCTCAAATGCGCCAAGTCCAAGTTGCTTAAAAGTGAGAAAAGGAGCTTCATAAAGGCATGCAAAGGACGAAAAGTATAAATTTATAATGGAAAATATTATTCGAAACAAAACTAGTAAGAAACAGTCGCTATTTTAGTTAATTCAAATCAAAATGGCGTCAAGTTCAGGTGAGCACTTCTTATGAGCCCAACTTCGCCACTTTTAGAGAATGCTTCTATGTACATTAGACAATATCAGCCCAAGTTTGCTGGGAAATAGATTGAAGTTTATTGGGAACAGCTGAGCTCAGTACAAATGCAAATTACTCTTTCCATTTTATTCAGGGAGACAAGTTGGTCGACCTAGCCCAATTTACCCTACATCTAGCTTAATGAACATTTTGCGTCATAGTTAAAAAAATACTTAAAACTTTTAAACGGAATACTAAAACATAGTAGAAGAAAAGCTGCACCTTAATGTAAGACGTCCACCTTTTCGTTATTAGTTATATTAGTTATTATTTTTTACTTCAAAAACGAAAAGTTCGCGTGGTTCCTTATCTGCTGAAACAATGCAACTGAAACCGATCTTATACAACTGTGTGTGTTCTTCTTTCTATTCCTATCTGGCCTTGTCGGTGTAGTGCTTGCGATTCTTGAGAAATTCGCATGGCCCAACTTTCTCCGTGGCCCAACTAGCACCGCTCTACCCTGCATTTTCATTCATTCTAAGACAATTCCTTAATTTTTTATTTTCAACAAAATATGACAATTCGTTTAGCAACTGACAATCTGCCTGAGATTTCCTTCTCAGCACAACTTTATCAAAGTTTTAGATTTTATTTCGTTTAATATTATTGCACTTGATATAGCACCAATTGCAAGAAGGTACAAATTGTCATTCATTCTCGTCGACACATACGAATCGAATAAATAAAATTTTCGGAAAAAAATTATCCAAATTCATTGACACGTATGGTAGCTATTTTTCATCAACGTTGACAAAAAAGAAAAAGGTTAATTATACTTGTGTAGTAACACTGAGCGTATGCACGGCGCTATAGACTGCTGCTATCGGATAACATTCTTGCTTTGATTTGAAAGATATCATTTTGTATATTCACAAAAGAGTAATACAGAGGCTCATAAAAGAGAATATAGTAAAACCTGCCATTCAAGACTACCATTAGGTCCGATTAGAAGTTGGTCTCAATATAGTGTCCCCTTTTTAACTGAACTAAAAATGAAGACAAATGTTCATTTCAAAACATTTTATAACTTCAAGATTTTTTTCCAGATTAAACTCACTGTAATTTCGTTCACTTTAACGTTAAAGTGAAAGAAGGACCTTGGTTTACCTTTAAGTGGATAGACGGGTTGTCATTCTCAAATATGAACTCAATCTTAAAGCTATCTAGCAGTTTTGAACACAGAACAGAAGCGCAGAATGGGGTTATGTGCAACAAACATAGAGAAAAACTATCGGTAGAAATATTTAAATTGCGATTAACTCAAAGTATGAGGAATGCCACATAGACCGTGCTTCAACTTTCCCCTTTAATTCAAAGCTTAACTTCTAACAACTCTATATTATTTAAATGAACCGAGTACATAATAATCTCGAAAGATGCAAACAATTTCTATCCGCATACGATTTCTACTAAAATTAAATGGCTGTGACCAAAAATCTAGCGAGTACCAACACTCTGCTCGATTAAATGTAAGCCCATTTTTTTGAAAGCCTGTATCTCTCTTATTATTTCTCGAAATTTGTTTTTCATTGCTAACTAGCTGTACCCGACGCGCCTTGCTATGCATAAAACAAATCAAATTTTAAAAAAAGTCACAGGGGGTACCCTTTTTACAACTTTGCAGCTTCATATCTTTCCAACGGTACTTTTCACTAACAAAACCCGAAGGAAAGCTCAATATCATTTTCCTTGACAACCAGACCTTTTGGTCAATACATCACTTGACAGGATTAGGTGAACTTTGAAAGTTAGCCCCAATTTGACCTCAATGGGAGCCATCCCCTCACCAAAAAATTGGTACCAAAACCTTTCTGACAGACATCAATGCTCTATCTCCTACCATTTTAAAGTCTATAAAGGACAAACAAATAAACAAACATTAATTTTTATATATATAAATAGCTAGATATAATGGAGTACATTTTTAATAACAATTAACAAAACCTTATCAGAATGTCTGCGGATTGTATAACTTTTTTTTTTTTAAATATAATGCTCAACACTGTACATCAAAATCAAATTTGCTTGGCTTTTAATTGCTTCTGTTATGTTAAGTGTTAAGAGCCATAACCGCCTTCTTGCTTCCATGCTTCTGATAATTTCAAAGTTAGCTCTGCCTATCTTCCACCGCTTGTAACCGCAAATAACTTACAGCAAAGCCAAAATATATCCCACCATCTTGAGAAACCACTTCGAATTTCTTGAACCCTGATTTTGCACGCATTCACAATTTTCAACTCTCAGGCAGACAAGCATAACAACCGTCTTAATAGCACTCACTCACTCGACAAGAGGTCAACGTGTGTCTCTTTTGCCAAATTAGACGCTAAATCAGATGCACCTACGCGGCTGGCAGGTATGCGTCACAACAGAGGTTAAGCCAAGCAGGCCCAAAACAAACACACAAATACCTCAGCCATGAGCGCAGTCGCTCATTTACATGAACAAGCAAAATAATGACGGTTGTTGCATCTACTCCGTGCGGTGAGCGGTGCGGCGCCGCAATCGTTACTTGTTACACACACTCTAACGAGGTACTTCACCTCTGCACCGTCCTTGGCTGCTCCAAATCACGTAGATTCAGCGAACCCGCTCCAAAACAATAAACGCGACGGGGCGGTTCGAAAGGTGCACTGTGGAGCGGGCGGCAAAAAAATAGAATTATGAACATACCTCCGACGGGGGCCGTGTGTTCATCCGATCGTACGAGGCCCAAATGTCAGCTCTTATGCGCCGGCCGATCTCCCAGTGAGTGATGAAATTTCGCAATTAATTCAGCAGTGGCGGCTGTGCGCATGTTGCCTGGATGCAAATGCATCGTTACGGGATAGGCCCGACCGGTGCACGGGCTCTTTCGCAACCACCACGCGATTAATGCGCGACGACGGTAACAAATTTTCGCAGCGCGTTAGATTCGTTTTATATCTCAAAAGACAGAACACAAAATACGCCGTACATTAAATCTTTTTCTCTCCGTTTGCTTACAGATGCCGACGATGACTGCATTGACGAAGGCATTGACGAGGGCTACAAGCGCTGGGATGATGAATCTGAGTGCATCAAATGCAACAACGATACCAAAGATTTGGACTATGTTCTAGAGGTAAGCATCACGTGTTTTGGGTTTTCTTGTCCAGTTCCGGTCGGCGTGGAGAAAGGTGAAACTTTGCGTTCGCACCTGTCGCTGGACCTACTTTACGGCCATGGTCTGCTTAGCGTGATGGGTGTCTGCCGAAGTAGACCGCATGTATCGATTTTCGTGGCTATCGATTTTTCAGCGTCGCCGGCTGCGGCACTGCCGCGTTGCACAACAAATCGCATTATAATTCGCACACACAGACCTGTGTGCTGTTTGTGTCCTCCGCACCTCTCCAAGTTTTGCTTAATTTAATCGAGAGCAGGCACGGCGAGATAAAGATCACGGACTCTTGGGCTGGAGTGGTATCCGAATGCTCATTAGTTGGTCTTGGTCTCGTGTGATGAGTGGGTGGGCGGGGGAGAAAGAGCGAGAGAGAGCCGAAGGTGGAGCCCACCTTGGATGCAACGTTTGTTGCAAAATTGAGTTGCAGCGGCAGTTGGTGCTTCGATGATGATGATGATGTGGGGTTTTTGGCTTAATTAAAGGTTAAGCGGGTGGCCTTTGGCGTGCCGCTCGGAGGCATGGACGGCGCACCTTGGATGGTCAAGGGTTATTAATGGGAGCGATTTGCTCGCTTTCGCGTGTGAATTTTTTAACCTTTTCACAAAATCCGAAAACTGGTTCGACATCCTCTTTCCTTCTCATGTGTGGTCTTCGGTGGAAAGAATCACTGCCCGGAAGAATTGTAAGTGCTCGTTTTTGTATTGGCAAAAACAACCTCATAAATTAACACCCGTCGCATGAAATTCAACAATTTGTCTTCCGCTACCGAATGCGATCTTAAAGATAATTTTATTTCAATTCACAAAGTGAAGGGTATCCATCGGATTGGACTGTGAATTTCTAACATTTCACGACAGGTTTTCCCTTCCTCTTTGTGCATTTTGCATTCACAGCACTCGTCGGTTGTGGAATTTGATCGAACGGCGAATGGAATTTGAAGTATTTATCCATACCGTTAAAACAGACTCGGCGGTTAATTATTTGACAGAAAATAGACTTGTGGCGTTAATCGATTCTTATCGGGATGTAAAATTGCCATTTAAATGGATTCATTTGGGTCATGAATCGTCGGTTAATTGAGCAAGGTCCTCTTAAATGGCACCGTAGCTGACTTCTTCATTTCACATACCGCTACTTTTAAGTTAGCTCGAATGAATTGAAGGAGAAGAGAGCTTAAGTATTTAACCTTGAGGAAAGCCCCTTCGGCTTCACAGATTAAGACAAGTTTAAATTGGTTAAATGGACGTAAGCT
This sequence comes from Syritta pipiens, assembly GCA_905187475.1. Taxonomy (NCBI): domain Eukaryota; kingdom Metazoa; phylum Arthropoda; class Insecta; order Diptera; family Syrphidae; genus Syritta; species Syritta pipiens. Next base: position 105,988,220 of record LR994571.1, on the reverse strand, counting down.
TTCTTTCTTTTCGCATCAAGACACGAAATTCCTTTTTTTTTGCAGTTTTTTTCAGACCTCAGTTTATGGGCAACTATTTAGCACCATAAAGCGAATTCCTGGCTGAGATTTTGTCTGAGACCACGACTTTGAGACGTGTGAATTGCAAGGAATGATGGACCAATAAAATGAGTGTTCATAAAACTTGTGAAAGCTATTTCTTTTGCAAATATCGTTTGAGCTCATAACAAAGTAAATGATCACCCAATAAATGACGACTGTAAATGAAATTGAAGAAGACTAAGCTAATCCATGCTTTCGACAAGGTGTTGTAGGGAGTTGGGAAGTGCAGACAAGTCTGGAGAGACATCAGTTTATTGAAAGGCCAGCGGGCTAACCAGTTTTTAAATTTTATTTAAGTGGTGAGTTGTTAGGTCGTTTAGTGGCTGAAAGAGAGTGAGGTGCCAATTCATTCAGTGGCCCAGACACATTACGGTAAAGAAAATTAAAAGGTACTAAAGGAAAGCTAAACCCTAAGCCAAGCGACCTTAAACTTCCTTCTCTAAAAAGTAAAAGATAAAATGGAAGCTAAGCCCTCGCAGTCTGACTTTTGAAACAAATTGTAAGTCGTCGATTACATTGAGTGATTCCGTGGCTATCAGCCAGCTCCCATGGGCGCCGTGGCTTAAATGCTTATTGCATCGTTAAGCGGGAGTACCCGAGTTTGAATCCAGCCAGACGAAAAAATACCACAAACAAGCCTAGCTTTTCGCTGCTCCACTATGGTGTGCAGCTTATAGTTTGACACATGTGTAGGGCCCAACACTTTATTGCCGGTTTCGAACGTCGAATTGACAGAAGTACTCCAGGAGGATTGTCGGTCGTTCGCTGGAGGTGGGACCGTAAAAAATTGTTGTGGTGTTATTTCCCCGGGCTGGATTTCAACCAAATTACTTTCGCTTAGGCGTCCGACGTACTAACCTATCAAGCTACGACACCCACATTCGGCCACGTTTGGCATTGAGTTATCATTTTTGAAAAAAAAAAAAAAGCGGGACGTTATTTAGAAGCACTACCGATGCTTTAAGCCGCCTGCTTTAAGAAAATGTTAGATTTCTGAGTTTCTGTTAAATTTCGTTTTGAGCAAGTATAATCTACGCCATTTTACCTTTTTTTGCCTTGAGGACGATGTGGAAACCTAATAGTCCGGTGGAACAAGCCCGTTCTGCTCCAACTAGTGTGAGACTTTCACCCACTAAAACCACATCTTGACCTCTTCTTTCTTGACACCATCCACTCTGGGACCGTTTTCGCATTGCTTGGTGGTGTCGTTTTCTCCCCTCAAAGGGGACCGGCTTTTTCATCGGGTTAAGCGCCATTTTACTTTCTAAGCTAGAAAGCTTAAAAACCCTGGTCCTCTATAGGCTGCTACGCAGATATTTTATTTATTTATTTTTTGCAAAATGAATAAAGTTTTAAAAGATGTGGACCACAAAAGTGGCCAATTGATTTATGCTGCTGAAGTGATGAGCAACACACCTTCAGGGTCTCTTCCTCCACAAGTCTGATCCACTGGCGTCTCCATTTTTCCTTGGCAAATCAAATCTCCCACGCTTTTCCTCATTACCACAACTTGCTTCATTTTGGAATTTAAAAACATTTCAACTTCACAAGCACTCGACGCTCGTTTCGTTACACCGCCTCGTCATCGCCTCACGGAGAAATTTCAATTATTGAACCTTGCAGTAGACTCCGTCCGGTGACCTGCGAGCAACCTTAATCAATCTTTCAGCTAAATTCAACTGCAATAACCTTTTCATCGCCCAGAGGCTGTTCCAACAACCAGTTTCCGTAATGTGTACCATTGAACTTCACTCACACAGATGCTCAGATAATCGATCCACAGATTCACCTTAGCACTTGACCTCCAACATTTTCCTGTGCTTTGGCCAATTTCGAAATGCGCTCGCCTCCATTGCGCTGCAGCAGGCTTCCATTGCGACTCCAAATCGCACTCCTCTTCTTCCCACTTGATTGAGGTTAAGTAACACGGCGGTGGCGATTGCGCTACATAATCACTCCAACTCGAGTTACCTCCGCCACACGGCTAACGCTGACAACTGACAGCGCACTCCTTTAGTAAATTTCCCTGAAAACACGCTCCACGTTAGATAAAGGTGTGAAACCTGAGATACATCTCGCATCCTCTCAACTCAACAACAACAACAGAAAACACAATGTAATCGATTTGTTTATTTCTTACAGGCCTGCACAAATCATGTCAAGCCAACTGTACCTGAAGACCACTACAAAGCCGTTTGTCGTGCACTTGTAACCGAAGCTTTAGAATTACGAATATTTTTACAGAAAGTCTTCAACGACGGTAAGTAGTGTGACGAGGTGTCATTCCCCGAAATTGATTGATATATCTCGTTACACCCTAATAGATACTGAAGCGCTGCGACTAAAGGCCGACTCTCAGACGTCAAAGCAGGAGCTTGCGAAACTGGGATTCAATGACTGGGTAAGTTGATGTGTTATCTCGGTTTTTGGTTTGAGTTTCAGTTTAGTTCTTATTTAAAAGTGACATCAGTGAGTTCAGTTAAAGTCGATTTTTTTGTTGTCTCAATTGTATCTGTTCGATGGAAGAGGACGAAGACGAAAGTCCCGTAAGTTGCGTGTTTTATGGTCCGTTATGGACACCCGTGCCGGGCCGGGCCCATTCGAGAGAAGGGTCGATTTCATTTGCGAAATTAGATTGACAGGTTGTGAATTTTTGTATTCAGTTGGGTGTGTAAGTTCAAAAAGTGTTACACCTTTTTGGATTGATTAAATTTGTGGCGTGATAAAATCAACAAATAGGCGACTCGACAGCTGACACACAGGGATGTCAAAAACTTCGTCTGACTGGGTGTGATTTTTATCATCAAGAGGTTGTCGTGTGCGCGTGAAAAAAAACACACTGCAAAATCTAATTTATCTTAAACTAAAAAGCAAAAAAACTAGACTGCCATTGATAAGGACTTAACAAAGTGAGGGTGAAGGCTGTTAAAAAAGGCGATGAGTTCACACATTGTTGTCGTTCTGTTATGAATGACAAAAGTGTTTAAGCATTTCTAAAAAAAAAAACAAGTATTTTTCGAACTTTATCGTGGCCCGATTAAATTTCTTAGCTACGCATTTTGGTTTTAGTTTTATCTGTAACTAACAACGAGTGAGTTTTTTTTTTTTTTGACAATCTTCAGCAGAAACTAGGTCTATTGGCTGGTTATTCACTGATAAATTAAATAAATTTGAAATGAGAGTGAGCTTCTCCAAACAAGGATATTGAGTGGAGACTTCACTGATACATTTTTTTCCTTCATAGTATGCAATATTTTCAAAATTTTGCACAAGCTTGCACAGAGACACGGTTTTTTAGACCCTTGATATATGCAGCTCATTCATTTGAAGGATATTTAAATAAAAAAAACTATGGAAAAAAAAGCCTTTGAAAAAAATCTCCATTTGAGACTTCGTCGATATAAACCAATAAGAAACTTTTAGATGATATTGTAGTCCTGAAATTGCAGTGCTCCACAAAACTTTGCGCACGATGAAGAAATTTGGGTTTAGAAAGCCGTTTATTCGAAACCAAATGTGACCAAATGAAGCTTCAGAATTTATAAAATTCAAAATTAATTTAATCCATTGACCATTCAAAAGTATACCAAAAACAACAATGTTGCAAAACTCAATTCACAAAAGTTTGCGTACGGTCTCTTTTAAGTCTCCAGGTAAAGTCTATGCTAAGGCGTTTTAGAGCTATGGTTGAATCCAGGTTTGGGCACGAACAGTGCGGCTTTCGACCCGCCAGAAGTACTACCGACTAATTTTTCACTCTAAGAATAATACTCGAGAAGGCGTGGGAATATACCAAACCGATCTGCAGCTGCTTTGTAGACCTGGAAAAGGCGTATGACCGAGTTCCTCAAGGAAAACTCAGGAGTGTTCTGCAGGAGTATGGGATTAATGGGTCTCTGTTGAGGGTCATTCAGTCCCTATACACAAACTATAGCAGCTGCGTTCGGTAGTAAATCAACACCTTTTACTGTGGGCGTTGCACTTTGCCAAGGGTCGTCTTGTCACCTCTCCTTTTCATTATATGCATGGATTGAATGTTACAACGTAGCCGAAGTGAAGAATGCTTGACATTGGGGGAACTGAGGGTAAGTCACCTGCTTTTTGCAGATGACTTAGCTATCCTCACATCCTCACAGACGGAACTTCAGCGTGCGCTAGATAGGTTTGTGGCCATCTGTACTCATGCTTGGATGAAGGTAAACGTGGACAAATACGAGGTGATGGTTATTTCCAGAACGCCTGTGCAATGCACTCTCTCCAGGTCAACGGAGTCCCATTAAAACAGGTGGGGAAGTTCTAGTATCTCGGGGTCTTTTTCACGAGTGATGGGAGGAGCAATACTGAGCTTTCCTGTAGGATTGGCCAAGCTGGGTCAATTTTGAAACAGCTTGGAAGGTCTGTCATCGAGAAGGCCGAGCTGTCGATGTTTAATTCAGTATTTATTCTAACTCTTATCTATGGTCATGAAATTTGGGTTATGACCGAAAGAATAAGATCGCGAATACAAGCTGCCGAGATGAGATTTCTACGTGCAGTTGTGGGAGTTACTCGCCGAGATAGGATGAGAAACACGACGGTGCGTGGAGAGCTTAATGTTGAGCAGATACTTCTCCGAACGGAAAGGTCCATACTTCGATGGTTTGGCCACGTGGCACGAATGTTCCTTGCAGTACGACCGAGCAGTACCGAGGCATGCCTTGTATGCGACTCCGTCGGGTAGGCGCCCGCTCGTGGACCCAGGATGAGATGGTTGGACCAAGTCCAAAAGCTCGCCTGGTTACGCTTGGGCATACCCGCCGAGGAGTTAGAGTCGGCAACGGAGGATCGGGTTGCCTGGAGGTCTCTTTTGCATGCACTCCCTCAGCAACCCCTTTAATGAAATATGCGGTCACTGAAAATGATGATGATGATGATGATTGCGTACGGTGTGCAAATTTTCTCAATAAGGACTAGTTAAATAATTGACTAATTAAGGAAGCAATTAAATACATTGTCCTTGTTCAAGTTCTTAGGAAGTACGGATATAAAAAAAACTTCAAAAATATGGCAACAAAGGACCATAAATATGGGAAAGACGGAACTAAGTTTGAATGAGAGACTAACGAAATCTTATTTTATTTATTTTAACCCAGATTTCTTCATCGTACGGAAACTTTTGTTGAGCACTGTACATTTATATGTCCGTACTTGCTTAGAACTTGTACACAAGGATACTGTATTTACTTGCTTTTATTTATTTTATTTTATAGGCACAAATGTAATAACAGTTCTCGATGAAATGAAGTCCTAATATAAAATTTCGTACTAATAAATGAAAACAATCAAAATTAACAAATTTTATGAGAATTTACACTACAGATTATTGTCCACTATTAACGACCAATCGTTGATTACAATCAGTTTTCAGGAGAAACATCGCCATTAACATAAAATACTTAGAACAGACCTAAATTTGCAATCAAACAAATTAAAATCTCAGCCAATCGAAAGTGAATTTACTCATTTCTGAGTTCAAATAAAACCTTCTTGATGATCCATGTTCGAAAATGATTCTTTCGGTCTACGATTAAAATCGAATTTCTGGTTAGAAAGTGATTCGACTTTAGTCTCAGAATTTATGAGATCTCCCAAAATGTTTATGAATATTTAAAAAAAAAAAAAAAAAAACAGTAACCTGAAATCTATATACCAAAGCTAGTATCTTTGGGCAAAACTTTATTTATGACTTTGCTTTATGGCATGTGAACAACCTCAGGCAGGTGCCACCATCGTTGCCAGTAACCGATCGCCTGCAAACAAAAACTATTGCCAACGGCGCAATTAAGAAATAAATAAAAACCCGGTAAATCCCATTCCTCTTTTATTTTGCATTCACGTGCTCGTTAGTCTTTCTTATCAATTAAAAAATCCTCTTCCTCAAGATAATCTCAAATATAAAGAAGAAACGAAAAGCCCCAACAATGAACGACACCCACGTGATACTTTCATCCACATCAGCCGCACATCCGTCAAGTGTCAAACTGCCTCGACCTGTCATCACCCGCACATCACCTGCCAACCTGTTCCGCGTTATCTGTCGTGTCGACGCCGACGTCGACGTTGAGGCGAGAGTCAATCAACTGATCACGACGGTCTCTGGCGGAGCAATGAACCTGTTAAATGCAAAAATCGAAAGTAGCCATTTTTACTGGCTTTTTTGAATTTCGTGCCATAAAAACGGGCAACACTAATTTCTTTTGACACTCATACCGCCCCCCGTGCTCTGCGCTGTCATTTAATTATCAGCAAAGGTAGGAAAAACAACCGTTTTCGTTTATCAATTCCCCGATAGATACGACCTTGCGAATGCCATCGCTGATCGGCAAAGTCAGCGGGTAGTTGGTAAGCCCGCGTCAGCCGCGCTTATCAACCGTTTATTCCGCGGACCACCATAAAACTCTTTGCAGTCCATAAAATGGCACACTGCATTTCCAATCAATTTACGCCGACCTATCTGCCAATTATGAGCTCTAGCAGGCTTATTAGAGACGCACACACACGGCCGGCTATTTTCGTAAGTGAGTGACAGTCGCATGACGCACGGAGCGCACCGCATGCCTTTCGACAATGCGGGCTTCATTGGCAGAGACGCTTTTTACAGCTGACAATTCGACGGTGTATCACGCCGTGTAAACGATTTCGTCGCGTTTTCCCCGCATGACGACGCCGATGAAATCGTTTTCCCGGGGTTAAGGTGAAGTGTGCTAAAGGTTCTCAAGGTGGTCTGTGCCTGTGCAAAATGAGCGTTCATTTGCAAGCGTAAGTGCTTAATGGCTGCGTTTTTTGAATACTTCACGCTTCATGGCATGTGACACAGAGATCCAACGCATCCTTGGCGCCAAAGTCAGAGCTGTGATTCCAAGTGAAAGTAATTTTGCGCGGACGTCGATAGTAACGTGATAATTAATGTGGCATCGCTGCGCGTCTTTCGCCGGTTGTTAGTTAATCTGGCGTCAACAGGTGGCCGGTGGCTTCCATGGGAGAGGAGGATAATTGGTAAGCGGCTCATGACACGAGGAAACATGGATCCTCAATTACAGCTGGACGTTGTAATTGATATCGGTCCGCAGTGTCGTTAGCACGTATCGGTAGGATATATCTCGCGAAATGAGTGTGTTTAGCTGGGCTACGCTAACGATTGATTCGAAGAGGTTCATTTGAGTGGTGGATTGCAGTGTTTTGGGGCTGATAAGTCATCGTTTGTTTTTTTTTTTTTTTTTTATGTCTCACCGCAGTTAGCGTCCCGGGGGGGATTTTGAAATTGTGATTAAATTGTTGGTGTGGCGAAAAGCAGGTATTTATTGCTTTTTTGTTGAAATACCAGCACGGCGTTGCTGTTTGATAAATACCTGGATGGAGGATGGCGACTCTGGCATTCGGGCGGATCGAATGGGTGAGAAATGTGACAATAAAGTTGATAAAACAAACAAAACACATAAAAAAAACGTTTTCTTATCACATTAAGTTGTTACGACTTTTTGGTAAACGATAAGTCTTAAATTACACGATTGAAGTTGCAGAACTTCATCCGAAGCAGGTGCCTGATGTTTGTTGTTTGGTTGCGAAACTGCAATGGACCTTTGCAATATGGAGAACGTGGGAGAGAGAACTTGAGTTCAATTTCATGAAAGGTCTCCAGAGATATTACAATTCGTTATGTACTTTAGAAGTGGTTAAAGTTTATATGCTCGAAGGTGAATTGGCTTTTTATTATTTAGTCTTCGTTTTATGATTGACTTAGATATCAAAATTAAGATTGAAAAGACTGAACAAATTCACAAATTTGTAAAAAACGTAGAGTCTAGTAAAATAAATCTATTCATAACGGAATAGGAACACAACACAGTTAAAATTATGAAGCATTGAATCGAATAGAGGGGCAGAATACTCTAAATGTTTGAATTTAATCAACCTTTAAATAGGGAAACTAGAAATTTGGCATAGTTACTCTTGAAAGGAATTTATTTATTTATTTGGTAATCTGCAAAGTACTTATGTGCTAACAGTTTAGTGTGCAATTAATGTTAAGTAATTAGCAATAATTATTGTTAATTCTATAAAAAAAAACGTAATGAATACTTAAATTATAAAAAGGCCTAATAGTATGTTTTTAAAGTGAGTTTTGGAATGAGACGGATCCATGTGTTGCGCATGTTTATTGCATAATCGAACGATTCTGGTTAGTGGAGCGTTCTTCCTGTACTCTGTGCTGCGATGATTTTCAAATAAAAAACTTCAAATGCGAAGTATCCTAGGGGGCATGAGGAATTGAATCATGGATAAGAGGTGAGAGCTGCCTCTTATATGGCCACAAAGAATATCCCTTACGAACACAATGTCGTTTATGGACCGCTTAGTTTCTAAAGATTTCAATCTAAGCAAAAGGCCTTAAAATGAAGTTGCAACTTCCAATGCATTTTAAAAACGATAAACTTGGTGAACTTTTTCACTGCGTTCGAGAAAGGTTATAGGAGCTGGGTTCCAAACTACAGCAGCGTATTCAAGGAATGGTCAGACAAGTGAGATATACAACGAGAGAAGCGCAAAGATGTCTGTAAATCCCTTTGTGTTTCACTTGATGAAGCCCATTGTTGAGTTGACTTTAGTTAAATCATGAAATGTAAATCAGGTGCTAAACATAATACTAAGATCTTTTACAGTAGAAGATGCAATTGCATACTTAAATTGTATTAGATTGATTAACTTCGTAAATATAATAGAGTGACATTTATTTGAACTAAGTCTTAACTGATTGTTTAAGGTACTCCTTTTAAAAATGTTATTTGTGAGACACAATCATTTGGATGCTAAATACTTTTGAAAGTTTTCGCATCATCAGCATAAAGCAGAATTGTTACTAAAATTGAAGAAGAATCAATTAAAATCTTAATTGTTAAGATTTCGTTTCAAACGAATATAATCCAATTTTTTTCTTTTTTGGAATTAGCCATAAATCAACAAAAAAGTTAGTACTGATGCTAATTTCTTAAAAAAAGAATATCATTGGGATCCACCGAACGATAGGTCTTAAAATAGAGGTTCAATTCCCAATTTCCTATTTAAGCGTTCCGCTTTTAATTTATTAAACTTCAGAATTAGAAAAAGTTTTTCAAGGAGTAGCTTGTTGAAGTACAGCATTTTTATTTGCAGATGTTATCTGCACTGTACTATCTGAATATAAAAAAAAAATGTTGGTGAGGAAATTAACTTTTGCTTCAAGATAAATCAGAGAACTTAAAATTATTTTAACTTTATACAATTTTTAAAAGACTCTTAAATTAATTGTGCTTTGAGCAACTAATTAAGCCAAAAAAAAGAAGAAATTCGCAATATGAAAGCCAAAAAAACACACTAATTTTCATTTTTTTTCACATTAAAAATTGAACTAAACTGTTTTATAGTAGTTGCCAAATAGAAGTAGGACATGCAATATTGATAATATTCTTTAAATATGTTCTATTGGAAAGCTAAATTTAGATTGTTGAAATAATTCACGCTGGCCGCGGTATAATGTGATACATGTGCTGCATAGTGGAGCCTTGTCGATACACACAGTCTAGGCGCGAAAAAGCAAGGCTCTGGCCTTGGGCTGTTACGCTACCAATTATTATTTTACTGTCTTTTGATCAGAATTTTTTCAGCATCAGCATCTACTATTTTTGCAGAAAATATACGCCTCAGCGACCAATTCCAAATATTTGTTTTTTTTACCAAGTACATTTACAATTGTCTGTAAATATTTCTGTGGCAATAAGACAAAGTAGTAGTAATGTAAAAAAAAGTCATTTCGAAAAAATTGAAATTAATACCATATCGGTTTGTTTAACCGTTCAAAGAAAAGTGGTTAAGGATTTTACGATATCTTTGTAATGGCCAAATCTTTTTTACCCCCAAGACATAAAGTTGGATTTCAAAGTGCCAATGAATTTCCATCGAAAAACAAAGTCGACATAAGCTACTTCGTCTTATTGTCAGATTTATAATAATTATGATATTTGGAAACAAATCAGTATTTGGATTCTAAATGAAGAAACATTAAATTAGCCTCAAATGGTCACCACTTGGAAATTTGCAGTAAATTTTAGTCTTTGATAAAAATATAAAAAAAAAATATTCTCACGCTTTTATATACCGCCGATTGGAAAAAGTTTAAATGACCAGTTGGACACAATTAACAAAACAACCTACGTTTCTTTGCCTTGGTGACTTCGGCGATAAGATAAGCTCCTGTTGGGTAACCTGGTGCCTGATTAGCCCGATCAGTCTTAACTTTTACAACATGGTCAAATTCTAATAAAAAATTTATTAATGAAATGGTGGTGAAAGTATAATCACAATTCGAAAGGCAAAAATCGATTCAAAGTCCATGAATGACAACTGGAAGACCAATATCAGATCTCGAATGCATCGTCACTCTCAGATGGCCCAGAAAAATTAACGATGCCTTTATGAGTCGCTTGATTGTAGCCATGTTACGTACAGACAAACATTTATGACATCCAACCCAGGGAAGACACTGATTGTACCCGTCCTCAGTTAGGTGGTCTTTCGTGGCTCATTCTTCAAACCGCTGAATTTTATTTGCCACAAATGCCAAGAGTCACATGAGCCATAAAATCCCCGTCAACAATTTCATGACAGTTTGCACAAATCAGAAACGCTCATCCTCAATCGTATTCCGACATCACTTGGGAATGGAGACGGAAAATTGTCCAGCTGACGTCCACCACCATTTCGAATTCGTTCATCCGGAGCTAAAGGCACTCCGGAACCGTCTTTTCGGGCTCTGTTTTTTGCTGCAAAGGTCCCATGTGAATGCCGCAAGAGACTTCAGTTGCAAAATGCCCATGGACTACTAAAATCAACCCTCCCCACTCCCGGGACAGGACGGAAGCACATTATCCGAGTTAAGAAGCCGCAAGAAAAGTGATTTGTTTTGATTTCGCAACCGCTTCATGTGCAACTTCAAGCGCCCCCGAGCGCTGCTTCTGCAGAGATTAATTGACTATCACTGCAAGCGGACGGCGCGTCTCGTTTCCTTCGCCGCCATCATAACCATCAGCGTAATCACCTTTTCAACATGCAGATGAAAAGATGGAGCAACAGCGAGCAGATCCGACGCGGTCTGTAGTCGACGGTGCAGTGCAGTGCAGTCGCATGTGCCATGTGGCATGTCACCGGCTTTGCCTCGAAGACGGGACACGTCGCATCGCCGTCGTCTGTTTATGCAATTTTCGCAATGTGTCAAGCGTTGAGGCAGATGTGATATGATTCGGTTGGCGTTGCTCTCTACCTACCTGCTCCGCCTATAACGGTAATAGAGGCGTCCTATTATGTTGCTTTAATGCACCAGACTCGGCGTTTGTTGTTCTTTGCCGCTTTGGCCGTTTTGTTGGCTCGACATGCATCGATGGAGTTCGTAGATACACGAGAGCAGTGCTGTCTGTCTCTGAAGCGGCGGGAAGGTAGCTGCGGGAGCGGTACGCGTAGTTTGCCGGCAAATTGATCGACTTTTTTTTTTTTTTTTTCGTAAAATGGGAACTAAATGCGGTCGAAGATGTGGCGAGGCGCGTCGAGGGAAGCACCACACACAAACACACACACGTGAGCGGATGTTTTGTGTTTTTAGATTCCCCAGCAACCACGGCAAGGGATGTACGCCTGCGATTTGAATACAGGAAGTGTTGTCATGGAACGGTGGTTTATTTGCTTCTGCAGTTGTGGAACTGTTTGTTGGGTAAATTGAGCCAACATACATAGACCACAGTGAGCCGCAAAAGCTGTCATGTTTACAACTTCCTTTTTGGCAGAAGGCAGGAAAACAGCAGGCAGATTGACTAGTGTGTTGTTTGGGAAGTTGATTGACAGAATTCGGTTTTTTGAAAAACAGAAGAGTGGCTGAGGTTGAGGGGGCCATGAATTTCGATTTTCACTTATTCCAGTGAGTTGTGTTTGGCGTTGTCCATTTGGCGTAAATTGTCGTGAACTTTAGACTAAAATAGGAGAAAGGGCGTCAATTTCTTTTAAACACAGCAAGAGTGATTGAATTGAAAAATCATAGGTCAGCTGCTAAAGAAAACACTGTTGTGTGTCTGAAGAACTGGTCAGAGTGAGTGAAATATTAGCCGCAGTCAATGCTTTTTTTTAGAAGTGGTTATCTTGCACTGGAAGGATCTTGTTTTTTGATAAAAAGAAATCCCTACTATTGTTCTTCTATAAAAACTGAAGCCAGGCATTCAGGAGGAAACAGGGGTGGTACTTATTCCTCAGCGTTACTCGTTTCGTTTTCGTTTTTAGTGCATTTTTGTTTTTAATTCAATTTAGACTTAACTGATAGACAAATATACTTAAAACTAGATTAACTAATTCTATCTATCTATCTTTCTATCTATCTATCTTTCTAACTTACTCAGCGTTACTTACTGACATAGGTGGCGCTAGAGCCCAGAGTGGATGGACATGCCTGTCCAACTTGCCCAGTTTTTTGCTAGTTGTCATCAATTTCTCACATCAAGTTAGATGAGGCCTTTTTCCACTTGCGTGCGCCACCTGAGGTGGGATCTTCTGCTATGATTCCCCATATTATTGGATTCGAAGACTGTCCGGACCGAAGCAATGGTGCCCATTCTCTCTACGTGGCCCAGCCATCCAAGCGGCTGTATTTTGACTCTTCTCACCAAGTCCATGTCGCTGTACAGCCCATAGAATTTGCAGTTAAATCTCCTTTTGCACTCGCCAGCCACGCAAACAGCTCCGAAGATCACTCGAAGAATCTTTTTCTTAAAACAATCAAGAAGGTTCCCATCCTTTTTTGACAATGTTCAAGCTTTTCCGCCATAGTAGAGGACTGAAACGGAAGCAGAAACGAAACGAAGGGCTTGTATAATGTTAGCCTGGTTGTCCGACAGAGGGTTTTACTACTTAATTACCTTTTTAGTCACTCTTCACTTGATCTCCAAGATGGTGTCGTTCTGTGAGTTAGCCACGGGGCCTAGGTAGACAAAGTCCCTGACTACCTTGGAGTTGAATCTGTCAATATTGACGCTTTATCCAAGACGTCTGTGTTGGGTGTCCTTTTTTGATGACAGCATGTGCTTCGCCTTTCCTTCGTTGACTGAAAGTCCATTCAACTGACTTTTGAAAGATTGTTCTCATGAAAATGTTCTCATTTGTGCACCCCACTGTATATGTAAAATATGCAAAGTATAACTTTAAAAAATTAAGGAAAAACTGCGAAGTATTCCGCCACAAAATGGATTACATTTTTAGTTTGAAATGGCCAGAGTTGTAAAATAATGCAATTTTTTTGGAATGCATTCGCTGAATTCACGGAAAAGAGTTCGCAATTTGTGATTCATTCATTGACTTCATTAGATAAGTGTGACTTCAGTTTTAAAATCACAATTCTATTTTGAAGTCTTGATTGGACCAATCTTTCGGGCCACTCAATAGATTGCAATCAATTGAATGCAAGTCTTTAGAATTATGTGCATTCTTTTAAGTCACTTTGAAGTCCCTACCATTCACTTGAAGTCCCACCATTGACTTAAAGTCAACAGCATTTACTTGAAGTCTTTGGGACTTCAACAAATTTCGTTGAAGTCTTTGGGAATGCAACTTTTAACTGTGAAGTCTTCGAGGAATTCAACATTTTGCATTGCAGTCCTTGGGAATTCAGTCGACTTGTAGAGTCATCATCGAGTAATTTTTCAGACAACTAATGAGTATGAGTGCGAAAAAATGATTTTTTTGGTTACCTTACCAAATGTTGACCTCAGCAAGCAGACGTACCAGTATTTTTGCCCGCAAAGATGACGCTCGATGCCGTGACGTCACCGCACTGTCCGCCTGCTTGTTTGCATTGATTCATTAAATCAAAAGATTGCATTCTTTTACAGCTCTGGAAATGGCTTCCTGTCTAACCGACATATCGATCTCAGTTTTATCACTTAAATGACGGCCTACAATCTTTATATTGTATAATTTTTGCAGGTCATTGAGTAACATGCTTTTGAAATTCTTCAAATAAGCCAATTCTACAACATGTTTGTCCGTAATTTACTGCCAAAGTGGTTGGAAAGGAAACCAGTTTCCCATGAATTGCTTGATTTTATATTTTTTCTCATTTATTTCGAAAATAAATGGGACTTTCAAAGGACACTTAATATTTTCATTCTAGTTTTCCATTTGATGATCCGAAATTCCAAGCATAAAGAAAGAAATCCCAAATCCCAAATGGATCCAAAAGAAATCTTCCATGCCTTCACTCCAAAACTTCCGCTGTCAAGGTCAAGTGTCTCTGTCACTTCGCAACAAAGCCTCAATTTCATTTTTTCACGACCGGATCCAACACGAACCTTGACTTATTACCAAATCCAAACGAAATTCCTTGCTCAGCAATTCCAGGGAATGTCTACCAATTTGCAATTTCTACGCCTCCCAAGGTCGTTCACGCTCCCAAGTGCCTGCGCCTAATACCTGCACACGAAATGACTTACACTTCAATTTGTTACACCCTGTTTATGTGAAAGCATCTAAAGCTAACCTATTTCCTTTTTTGTTTTTTGTCTTTTTGTTTTTTTTTTTTGAACAATTTCTTTATACACCATCAAAAAATCAATCAATTACACGGGCCGCACCACGCAGAATGAGGTGGAGATTTGGAGGGCAGTTCAAGTACGCTTAAGATACATTCGTATCCGAATGATTTAGTTTCACTACGTAGCTTGCATTGTTCCGTACCATTACATTACAAAAAAATTAAATCTCGACACTTTTGTATCTCAATCTGAAAACACAAAACCAAAAAAAAGAGTGTAAATAGAGTAGTTAGTTTGTTTTGTGAATGCGATTTTGTAAGTTAATTAATTTATGTTTCGTTGTTACGTTGTTACAGTTAATTAATAGCTAATTTTTATGCGATAAGGTCAATAGGCAGCAGCAGACAAAAGGCACGTTGTTCGTTTAAAAAGCAAATTTCTTGCATGGCTCTCTGGCATGATGCAAACGTTTTATTATTTATTGTTCCATGAATGAGATATTATCTTTTTTTTTTTGCGTTAATTGCGTGTTTTTGTGGTGTTTATGAGGTGTGATCATAAAGTTTTTTCATGATTTTAGGCGAGGTTTTGGGTGCAAGTCGTCGACGAGCTGAGACGAGGTGTAAGGCTGAAGAAGAACAATTTCTCAAGGACACCGGTTGAGTTTGAATTGACGCCATATGAGATCCTCATGGAAGACATTCGATCAAGGTGAGTACGGGCAAATTATGCCACCACCTACTGTGGTGTGAGTGGTTCTGGGCGACCACCCGCAAACCACGAGGTAATCAACTCAAAATTAGTTCTTTTTCACTCCAATTTCGATTTTTTGCTTCCCCTCTAATTTTGTTTTCTTCTCTGTGGTTCTGTAGAAAGTACAATCTGCGTAAGGTCATGGTGAATGGGGATATACCACCGCGAGTGAAAAAAGATGCCCACGCTCTGATACTGGAGTTCATTAGGTCACGGCCGCCATTGAAAAAGGTAAGTGCTTTAAATTGGGTAGAAAAAATACAAAAAAAAGAAACAATGTTCACTGAGATAATTTGTGTAGGCCTCTGAGCGAAAATTACCACCACCAATCAAACGAACTCCATCGCCACGGGAGCAACTAATGGACTCCATCCGAAAAGGGCAACAGTTGAAACACATCCAACCACCAGCGCAACCACGGCTCAAAGATCGATGTAAGTAGATTTGTTTGAATAATTTTATGAAATTTTTAGGGGGGACGTGTGGATGGATCTAACGCCTTTGATTGTTGGCATCAAAAGGGAATCTTAATGGTTTGGGAACGATAGTCGTTAGCGCCGTCAGAGCAGATCGAATTGGGAAAGAAATGAGCAAATCTAATAAAGAAGAGTTTTAAGTTTTAAAAATCATTATGGAGAATTTGCTCCTTAATTTTTTGAATAGTAAATTTTATACACTTGAGCTTTTTCAGTAAATCTGACTCCTATCGGGCTATTTTTGTTCGCACTTGCCTATAAAACGGAGTATTTTTTAATGAAATCCTTCTAAGTCGAACGCCCTTTAAGTCGAATTTGTTTGCCATATTTTGGCATTCCCTTCATTTTTCCATACAAAATCCATCCTCTAAGTCGAAAAGACCTCTAACTCGAATACATTTTTTCGACTCTTGGTCTATTTTCAATTCCTCTAAGACGATTTTTTTTTTTCCCAAAAAGAAACAAAATTTCCTCTCGCAACTTGTATTGCATGCTCTGACTCTCTCTCAATTTGGCACTGGACGACGAACACCTTTTATTTCACGTTGATTTTTTAATGCAAACACAGCGAAGAGAAAAGCGCATGTGGTTGCCCTTATATTGTTTACCTATGCAAAAAAGAAAGAGAATGTTCACAGCAAGAACGAGGATTTGCATGGCGACCTACACGGCAAACATCGAACCCAAAGAACACGAGAAAATCGAAACTATTCGCCAACGGTTCTCGAAGCACAATCATGTTGGGCGAACACAATTGTCGTCTAAGGCCCCATAATAATCGTCGTCTACACGCAACAAATGAGCTATAGGTTATTTGTACACACAACTGTGCGGCTCTGTATAAATAACTGCGTTGCTTATTCATTGAGTTGTTGGTTGGCCTCGATCATATGATCTGATGTTTTCAAACTTCATTTAATGAATGCATTGATTGTCCGGATGAGGTCCAACACTGCCTTTTTAAAATAGAGTCCTTTTTTAAAAGGCTTCATTCAATCCAAAATTACAAGCTTTTTGTAAAATCAATTTATGCTTCTCTATCAAATCCATCAACCTCTTCTAATTTACAACAACATTACGTTTAAACTTTTTTTTGGGGACAATTTAACTATCTAAAAACATTGCTAGCAAAGTCTTTCCTGATGCAAATCTGTGAAAATAAACAATTTCGATCAAACTTTAAATCCAATACATTGATGATTGAAACATTCACTTATCCTTACTGACAGTCTAACACGAAACAAGTCCGACAAGATAACTTAAAACATTTCCGGCAATAACCCGCCCATAACTTGGTCAATCGTTTTCACTCCGTCAAAAGTTTGAAGATTATGTAGATAAACAGGATCTTTGCATGGCATGACTAAAACGAATCTATCTGCGACGAATCACACAGTCTAAGTGTTATCACATTACTAAAACATGAAATAACCCGTCCAGGAAATGGCTATTGCAACCGAGCCAAAACTGGTTTGCTTTGTGAAATGTGGCACTGTCTTTTTAAAACCACATGTCTCCTATCCTTGAGTTGAGGTTATGGAAATTCGGTTCATTTAAGATCAGAATTGGTTTTGACGCTTACATCATCATTAGTGGCGTAACAGCCCACGAAGGACCAGAACCTAGCTTTTCGCGCCTCCACTGTGTTCTGCGCGTTAGAATTTTGACACACGTTATGACGGTTACACCTTTCTATAAAATTTTCGAATACTCATAAAATGATTACTTTGATTTATTGTGATCACTAAATTATAATACAATTTCATTTGATGAGCCAAAAATGGAGAATGAGGAATGTTTTCGTAAGTAAGTCTAATTCATATGAGCCTTGCGTTGAATTCAAAGTAAGCATCTTCAGTCGACTAATGCTGGCTTTACTTCATACCACAAAGGAGTTAATACAGATACCCAACTTCTTCTTTTCTTGCCCCTAGATTTTATTTGAAAGCGTTTTTTATAACCTTTTTGTGTCTTTGAATACGTGCGATTGCTTTAAATAACAAATTAAACAAATGTGCGTAAAAATGATGAGCTAGCGTTTGATGATTTCTGAATTACTGTGAAATTGAATTGAATAAAAAGTAAAGGCGAATATCTCAAATGCTTCCTGTATTTTAGCTACATTCGTGAATTACTGTCAAATTCATCGATGGAGGAGGGTAAATAGCAGATGGCCAGATGGGTGTCTATATTGGGTTTTCTGTGCTTCATACTCTAAAAAAGAAGAGCAGATGAAGTCTGTATCAATGGTAGTAACTCGAAATGTCCAAAATGTACAAATACTGTGACCTTTTGTTGTTTTTTTGACCTCTCGACGATAATGTGTTAATTTTTCTTCATTCACTGATCCTGATCACTAGAAAAATCATCCAAACATAAAAAATGTTAAGCACTCAATTACATGAAAAAGGAAGTAGGAATGGTTCCCTAGTTTCGATGAGTGAATTCAGCAAAGAAATAAGATTATTAGTTGTTGATTAAATAGGATAGTTTGATATTGTTTACTTAAACATCCAAGCCTAAGGCTCTTTCGCTCTGGCTTCTTAGCTAGTTTATAATTTTGATTTTAAATTATGCTTTTATAACTAAATAAATAACTAATAATTAAATATCCACTCAGCATCTGATTCTTAGTTTTTGTGTACAATTTTTTTAAAACAATCCCGATAAATTTGATTGTTGTAAAATTTTAAAATGATGATGCTGAGTCGTTTTATATGACGCATAAACAATTTCCGATGAATGGAAAAATTATCTTGTTTGCTAGCTAAATGCATGATGTACGATATTTGGCCTACAATTTAAAGAATTACTAACAAATAATTTGGCAGGCTTATAAGGAAATGGTTCCATTTTTTCAGGCCAATTGTAGGAAAAACGAACAAAGTAAAAGAAAGATAGAAAGTTTATTGATCCAGCTCGACGGACCAATGTTTAAATGGGCAAAAATTATGAAAAAAAAACTTAAAAAAAAAACGATAGACATCAAGAAAATCTCTGTTTTAAATTCGTAGTAATTAGCCCTCTTTTAATCTGTAGCGGATGGTGTGGAGTATAGAAGTTAAATTAAAGTAAATTTTCTCTTTTAAATTATTCAATTTATGACATTTAATTAGTATTTTCTTAAACATGTGTTATTCATGAAGATAAGGTAGTGTGGCAGGCAATTAATTGGACTAGATTTTGTTACATAAAATAAATTTGATATTTATGAAATGTATATTTTTGTTCTTCAACAATGAAATTCGACCCTTTTTCCGAAACCCACTATTAAGCCTTGAAGGTGTACGCAAACAAGCTCGTGAAAATCAATCAATTTTAAAGCTTCCACCTATCCCGATCACTTGCCGACGTCATCCAGTTGGGCACCCCAAGGCTTCGGGCGTCCTGGTCTGCGCCATTCTTCCAGCGTAAGCGCGGTCTGCGTCGCTGTACCATGAATTTTACCGCAAAGGATTTTTCAGAGCACGGTCCTCTTCGTTCATACGAGGTAGGTGCCCAGACCTCCGGAGTCTAACGAGCTTTATTTTCGTTATAACACCTGTTGATCTTGCACGTTGATTATGTCCCAGGTCCACCCCGGACTGTAGTAAGCCTCACATCGGAACTTAGCTAAGTTTCAGTCGTAAATTACTTCCTCAATTCTGCCATACGACCGTCAAAACAGACTAAGGACACACCTGTCATCCACAAGACGAAGTGCAATGCCCCATCCAACATCCGTGAGTGACAAGCTCACACGTCGACTGCACTTGAAAACCAGCTCCTCATCACCTCGAGGAATGCTCCTAATGGCGAACAACTTTCATCGGAGTGCGTCTCGAACATTCAAATGAGAAGCCCCCAAACTAGGTCTGAGATTTCGTTTTCACTCACAGACCGAGCGGAGGATAACATTTCACAAATCAGCCAACATTCACTGCGCCACGCCGCAACTCACTCTCCTCCGCCTCCTCCTGTAAATCTGTCACAGGGACCTCGTCCAAAGCGAATCAGCTCACATTTCCATTCAAACTAAGAGACTCGTCGTCCCAGTGCCGCGTCGTCGCTGTCTACTCTCACCGAGTAAGCCACCGAGGTGGCCGGAGGCTGGCGGCAGCGACGCTCATTCCTTTGGACTGTCGCGCGAAATGATGTATGGCCAGTTATCCGACGCAGCGAGTGCTTTCGATGGCCAAATGGTGGTGGCTGCGACTCTTTCTGGGTCATCGGAACAGGTTGGTTCTATCAGCAGAGCGACAACCTGTCCGAGCCGAGCACTCGAACGCGTCTGCTGTCGTCCGATACAATGTAGAAATTCAATAAATTATATCTCGTCAGATAGATCGGGGGTACTGCTTATGGTTCCGCGAATAACGACTGCGCAGAGGACATTTTCCCAGCTCATGAATTTCCTTGGGACTTTGCATGTGATCGTGCCGCATGCCGGAGGCTTGCCATGGGCTGGTGTGTCTTCTTAATCGTTGTCGTTGTTTCGGTTTCACTTGTGGGATCCGCCGTGTAGAGGCGGACACATTCCGGAGAACTCGATTTGGTGCACAAATTTCTATGGCAATCCCTCGAGGGGGTTTTCGGTTGATAGCGCTTTCTAAATGCGCCCAGAGTGACCACGAACTCGTGCACCGTGCAGCCGCCAAAGCGCGCAGCACTATTCTTGGCGAAGGAGTTTCACTGGAAAGGAAAAGAATTTCATTGTCCACCCCGCCTCGTTGGCGTGCCACAGAGAACACCGAGGAGATGATGTCGCGAAGATACACTCTTGGTATTAGCATGAAATTATCTGGGGACACATTTCAGCTCTGGGGGCTTGGGTCGATCGCAGTTTCTGTTTCTACGAATCCGGCAAATGGGTGAAATCGCTCATGCGCAACCTAACGATGGTATTTTCCTATTTTTCTCGTGCCCTCATCGTGATAATATCGCCGAGTCGAGTGTAATTTTACTAACTAATGATGCCGATGGCGTCTCTGAGGTATATCGCCAATTATTGTTTATTTTGATGTGAGTTGTGGTCACTTCCAGGCGGCACAAATGAAAGGGAAAATGAATTTAACAAAAGATACAGACGGGAAGCTGGTGTGATAAAAAAAAAAGGTGTTAAAACAGAAAAAAATGAGAATTAAATTTGAAAGTTGACTGAAGAGTTTATACAAGTGCGTGAAAGTATGCAATGGTTTTTGTGAGGTAGTTCGAGAGAAAATACACAGAGGTGAATTGAGTCGAGACACCAACCAGTAGTAAACTTTCGCCGTGCATCGTGGGACGCTTTTACAGAGATGTGTTGCCGTGTAGCAACGCTGTTCTTTTGAATTTTGCAGGTACGTCTTGCTATCGACTGAACAATAACTTCGCTGAGGCATCATATTAAAACGTCTTTACAAATTGAAAAGAAAATAATCAAAAAAATAAAATAGAATGCTTGAAACCGGGAATTATTAAGAATTGGAACTAAGAAATGAGAATTAATAGAATTTATGTTAGTGTTGCGTTTAAATTAGAGAAAGAACGGTATACGAAAATTACTAGAAAATATTTTTTTTTAATTATTCACCATTCTTAAACTACTATGTACAGTAATAAAGTCAAGAAGTGAAAATAGAGTGCCGTGCAAAAAAGGATACGTGTTCGGCGGTCGTATGGTTTTTTTTTTGTAAATAAAAAACTTCCTATTTAACCGACTTTTTTCAAAATTTTGTTCAAAGAATTACAATCAACTATCGCACAATCTACAACGGTTATTATACAGAGATATGATAGAACAATTGTACATCTTTCTACTGAGAAATTTTACTATCGTATTAACTAAAAGATTCAACCGATTTGAATGATTTTTGTGTTATTTTTTTCCTTACTTCATCACCAAAAAAATGAGGTACAAACGATTTTGATCGGATCTATAGAACGGTGAAAATTCACAAAAGTTCATCTTGACCCCAAAGTATACATGTTTGCACTTTTACAAAAAAAAATCTGTTTTGATGTGCGGAGAGAGTAAGATAAGTTCGATGCCAAAAATGAATGATGGTTTTTTATAGAGCGTCCAAAAACGAGTATTTTTTGCTATGGGCGGAGGGTCTATCTCACCCCGCTTAGGAGGTAGGGGCAATTTAACATCAAATCAAACAACATGGAAAGAAAAATTCATTAAAAAACAATGACAACACTTACAATAAAGTACTATACCAATTTTAAAAGGCTGAAACTTGTTCTTTAATTATGCATTAAAGTTATTTTGTTTCTTACAATAGTTTGTGAAAAATTCGCATACAAACTCAAAATTTTGATAAAAAAAAAAATAGAAAAAAAGTTTAGATCATTTTTTCTTTAAAACTGTAAGTCGCAGGGCTAAAGTTGCCTGCCGTTAATGCTCACGTTCATTCTGAGTCGAACACAAAAAACCATTCGAAATAAAAATGTCTTCTGGGGAGACGATTTTACTCCGAATGGTCTTATGTCTTCGAGTTCAAAAGAAAACTAGAATGGACCAACCACTTTTTAAATGAGCCAGTCACTTCCTTATGCACAAAGGCCCTTGCCTTTCAGTAAATGTAAATAATAGCTAACCATCCCTGCGAAGTAATCCCTAACGGCAGTCCCGCGGGGAGAGTGGTCGATGAGTGCAGGGGTGTGCAATAAAAGTAACTTAAATTTTCTTTAAAAGAGTGTTTGGCCCATTCTAGTTTTGAACTAGAAGACATAAGACCATAAAATCTTCTCTCCAGTAGACGATGCCATTCAATGCAACTCCCATTTCTACTACAGCGTCGACTCCGCACAAACTCCACACAAACTCCTTTGGCAACTCGTCACCAAAGCTCTTTCACCTACCCTCTTCGAAGAGAGTGCACATGAACAAGAACCTAAAGAAAGTTCCGTGTTCATTTCTAGTGAAAATGTCGTGCGATGTGGTTTACTCCGGGCGGTTGGCAGAAAGTGTCGCTTCTAAATAGAAAAAAAAAAAAAAACAAAAGAAAACCCGATCCCACCTGAATTTTGGATTCAATAAATTATTCATAAGGCGTTGTGCGTTGTGTCCTCCCGCCCAGATTGAGCCTTGTAATCCAGGATTTGTGTGCGCGCCGTGTAAATAAAATCCCGAGAGGAGGGACCGATTGTCACTGAAAGCGTCATGGAGAGGTGGTGTCTGTTCGGCATGTCCTGTGTGCGTTGTGCGGTAGTGATTATTCATTAACTCAATTAGGAATTCATTTTTTCAAACTAACGGTCATAATGTCGACATTAGTGCTAGTATTTTTAATTTAGCACGTCACCACGTAGGACAGGCGACTAAGACAAATGGAATCGTCGGCAGGTAAGACGTTTTTTTCCCACCTTTTCCAGAATCCTTAATTTGATTTGCAAAGGCCTCGACCTCGTCGATGAATCCTTCCTACGTGACGACAACTTTACCGTGACGCTTAATCAAATTAATTGGAACGTGTTTCGTGCTCAGAACTTCTCCATCCACTCGCAGATACATAATTTCTTTTGCTATTCACTGTTGAATAGGCGAGCGGAGGAGCTCCGGGCAAGAAGTTGCACAAGCGAAGAAGAGGCTCCCATCTAGATAGAAAAAAAAAATTAAATTTCAATTTCCTTTTCAACTCATTCGGAAAGGCGGTGCGAGATGATGAAAAAGCAAAGAAAGAACTACGACAAGCCTCCTGGCAGCTCCGAACACAATGAAGCTGCGTTTCTCTTGTAGTTTGACGGGAAACCCGGGGGAGAAGGGCGCAACAATGTTCCGTAGTGTGTAATCAGGTAAATAATCGAAAAGACTCCACGCGAGTCGGGGTCAAACGGGCTGTGAATTCAATTGCGTCAGCCAGAGACTCGAAGACGTTCTCTCTGCGCCTTCTGCGATGCCAGAGTCCGAGTGGTGAAAGTTGTCGGCCGGTCCGTCATCCGCCGTGGTGGTCGGAAGACGCTTCTTCGCCCGTCAATCCATCACGGGACCGGTGCAGCTTCGTGTGGTCGCGTCATCTCGTTGTGTGCTGTGTTTTCACGCTCCAGCTGCTAGTCGGCCGATACAGTCGCAGAAGAACAAACACAACTTGCTTTTTTTTTTCTTGTCCGTCGACAGAGTTTTTTGCGGTTACGTGCTTCGCATTAGGACGCCGTTAACGAGTAGTCGACTTTCGGTCTATTTAGAGGTTCACTCGGTTGCGGGTGAAGAAGAACTTCGTCTTTCTCCCCGACGCTTGTTCAGCCACCACATCGTAGGTGGGCTATAAATAGAAGACCTTTCCGAAAGGTCTTGTTTGCCAAAGGCACAGATTTAAGTGGAGGCTGTATGTAACCCGACCCAGAGGCACACCCGAAATTCGTTTTCGTCCGACATCTGAATCGACCCCATGACGCATTTCACACCCACCCAGTACGGTTTCGGTTGATTCATTGTCTTGTCCGTTGACGAGACGTGCGGAGAAAGTCTCCATCAAAAAGATTGAGCTCGCAGTCCATTCTTCTCGGTGTCTAGACGGTGCAGCGTGTGATTCTTTTCTTCCTTTTACTGCACATAGCCTCACGTCGTTGGCCATCCTCCGAGTAAGGGTGGTCTCACAAATACAATGCGTTCTAATTGAAGTTACGTCATGTGAGACTCTGAACTCATGATGAGTTGTCGTAAATGTGTGCAGCTTTGTTATGCGACGTGGCTAAGAGGTCAACCACGTTATTTGTAACGTAGTCTGTTAACTGAAAAGTTTCCTTCATGTCAACAATCTGATGAGTCGCCGTATTCATGAACTCAAACGACCGTAGACCCTTGGGCGTAGTTTTGACCAAGCAACAAACTCCTGCTTAGTTTTCCAGCGCCGCAGAATGACTCAAACAAAGCTGTCAGGTGAGAGGCTGCAGGATATATTTTCTTTAAGACTTTTTGCCGCATTAAACTCTTGAAAATGCTTCAGACAAAGAGACATTTAACAGCGTTTGTTGGTCCTCCATTTTGTCTTGCATTTGTTCACAGTTCTTTTGTGCAATTTGAAATGGTCAGTGGATGTTTGTTGTGTTCGTTGCTGTTGATTATCTTTGCCCAACTCAGATTCTGCTTTTAGAGCTCACATTTGTTGTTCTTCTGGAGTAGTTTTGTGTTTTGTGAGCAAAACATCTTAAAATTTTAGAGTGGAAATAACTTTTCCTTAAAATTTTTTTTACAAAAGCAAAAGAGCAGAATGTGGGACGATATGATGAATACCAAGGAGTCGACTCGACTTCGGAGACTACTCTCCAAAGAACCGACCATTCCAGGCTCCTTAAAGAACAGCAACGGCAACTGGACGGAATCTTTCTCGAATACGCGCAGACTTCAGTTTGCCACTCACTTCTCTGGATCCCTATCAGTCAAAGGCAAAGTACCCAGAGCGCACGAGTTCTATACCTTCAGACATTTTTTTTGTTTTATAATTGGTGCGTGCTAAAGGGACCTCCAGATATGACATTAGCAACAACAATATCAGCTTAGCTCTTGACTCTTTCAAGTCTCTCGAAGAAAAAGGTATCTTCCCGATAACGGTGCAAAAGACAAAGAACGTAATAATCCTAGTTCTACATATCCTTTTCTGTGGCAGTCCCTGCGGCTTCATCCCAACGGCGTGGAGAGAAGTAGAGGTAACTTCTGTTAGCCCAGCCAACAATCAAGGACTTTAGACCAATAAGTCAGAACTCCTTTGTCTTCAAAGCCTTTGAACGGCTCCTAAATATCTATTTATGAAATTCCCTCTCACGCGGTGCAATATCCGAGTCCTAGCACGCCTCTATACAGTGCTGTCAGATCAAAATAACAAAGATTACATCTTAGGGGCTTTTCTTAATATTGAAATGGCTTTCAAAAACAGCAATTAAGACAGCGCTTGAGAGCTCGAAACAACCTATTAAAAACTTGTTAGTCAGCTTACTGAACAGAAGGGTGATCAATGCAAAGATGAGCAGCAGCAGCCTCAAGCTTATTGCTTCGAGATGCACCTCTCCACGAGGTGCTGGGAAAAAAACGGTGGGACTAGGCAACATTAGATGGGTAGGGACTAGGGCAGTTGCGTACGCTAATGATGTCTTCATCTCATCAGAAGGCACGTCCCTGCCAACAGTAAACGAAATAATGAAGAGCACTTTAGATAACTTAGTCCAATTGACTAAATGAAAACACTGAACTGGTGCTTTTCACGAACAGGAGGTTAATCCCACAATTCAGGATCCAAGCTTTCTGCTTTGTGACACGCCACTTAAACTAGTGGATAGCGCGAGGTACCTTGGGTTGATCTTAGATAAGAAAAGAGTCCCCCATCCGCTTTAAAATGCAGTCTTTTCCGACTAAAGAGCACATATTTTGAAATTACAGTTATATAATTTGGCTGTGCTAGTAAATGAAATGTAATTTTCATGTCTTTTTGGCAACCAGACTGAATACATAAATTCAATAGACGCCATCAAAATGACGTGACTGTCAAAGACATCGACTAGCCCCTATTGAAAAATATTAACAAATTTGCTCATACTTGCCCTTAAATCGGGGAATTTTTAATGAAATCAAATTATTTCGACATGTGAGCTTGCTTGATAAATATATTTTATGTCATAAATATGAAAAAAGTTCATCGTCTTCAAATTCGGCATCTATGCTCCCACAATCACTGGGTATGTCTGATTAATTATTGTACATTTTTGTTTCTATATGAGTCGTTCAGAGCACAAATCGATTAACTCCATAAGGTGAAATAATTTACACTAGTCTTTGAGATAAACTACGTTTTATTCAAATAGATATCGCTTAATCGTGGTAATCTTTATTATTAAGGAAAGATATTGTGAACATAAGAAGTTATGACTATACCAAGTACTTTGACACTTAAATCTAAAATATTTCAAAAAGTGGAGTCAATCAATCTGTGCACTGAGCGGCTCATATAGATATCATCCGTATCCATTATGGTAATAAATAGAACTAAAATAAGCATTTAGAAATAACCCAATGGAAATATAATTTTTATCAAAATATTAATTGAACATTGTCTTTTAGCTTAGAAAATATACCAGCATAGTGAAGAAATAAAATTTATCGTTTCCCGTGATAAAATAAGTTTAAAAAACAATTTTCTATAATTTTCACCTGTGTCCAGAGGACCTGTGTCCCTACAGAATTGAAGTGTCCTATTCTATAGAAAATTGAAGCTATTTAGGTCATTTCTAGTTTTCTTTTATCGCCAAACAAAACCATTGAATTTTTTCCCAAACAAAAATCCCGAAAAATCTCCATTTCACATTCAATTCCCCCAACTTCCGCCCTACACAGCCACACAAACACACACACTCATAAAAGACCGTTCTGTAAAACATTCCATAGCACTCAACGTGTTATCCAGCAGCGAAATCAAAAAAAAAATCGCTTCGCATAAATCAGTCCCGACGTTTTCGTATCTCGCCCAAAGCACAGACACATATCGTACAAGGCTGCGAACACTTTACCCAGCGATCAAATCACCTTAATCCTACAGACATGCATGCAAACGCGTACCTGGCTTTCATAAATCTCCTTTTATTGGCCCCCCAAAATCGAAAGTATCAAGCTAAACTCTCAACTGACCTACCTACAGCTCTCCCCGAGATGCTTAAAAACCTGAACCTTGCGAAATTTGTTAAATAACCATGCCCCCTCCCATTTCACCCGTGCCCTGTGCCAAAAACCACTATCAGTGTAAGTTTTTCCCACAACTGTCTCACACAATCCCGAGTGATGCCTCCTCTCTGCCTCTCAACGTCTCCGTTCCACATTAGGCTGGCCAACAACAAATAGCGCATGTCCAAAGCTCCACTCTTCGGCAACATTCCGCTCTGCATGATTCGACTCCAAGTCACGACCAGAGCCGAAGCCCGCCGGCTCATGCAGAACTATTCAAACCAGTTTTGTTGTGACGTCGACGTGACGTCATTAATGTTGGGAGAGAGAGAGAACCAGTTTGCGAGCAAAGTGCGCAGTCACAGAGAGAGCGAGAGCGGCTTGTGCAGTGGAACGAGAGTGTCGAGTGCAGAAAAGACCCCTCGGCTGAAGGTTTTTTCAGTTCAGCTTCAGCCTTAACGGCACTCGGTTCGGGTGTAGTGCGTGCGCGAATTGTGTGTCCCTTTTGCAGTGAAGTGTGCGTGCACAGGAACCCAGCGGTGGACAAAAGTTGCATCTTCTTCCCAGCTCGCTCGCGTATCCTTCACCTTTCATCATCCACCCTGATTCACGGTCATTAAAAAGGGCTTTCATCGCCAACTAAACACCACTCCAAACCCACCCCCTCGCCATTTGTGAACACATCCCCGCCACGTCGTCATCTGTTATTGTGTGTCACTCGCTCCTTTCCACAGCCAAAATCGCATTTTCCAGTCTTCACTCACCCACTCACACGACTTTCTCGATCGATACCAACCACTGCGAGTGCTTTTGCTTTTGATTATTTTTTTCTTCTCGTTTCGTTTCGTTTTGGTTTTATGCGCCTCCTTCGGGGTTGCGAATGTAAATGTCAGTGACAGGGGAGAGCGGTTAGAATGCAGGAAAAGCACGGACGGTCCAAGGAAAAATGTCAGTGATTCAATTCTAGGTGCAGCCATGTGTGCGAAACAGGGTTTCCAATGAGAAATGAGAGAAAAAAAAGGCAAACAACAAGAGTGAAGGAGTTAAGAAGAACAAGTGCAAAGTGAAAAGAATATCCTTTCAAGCGATGTGTCATCGTTGTGCATGCGGTGCCGAGTGCTCGCGAGAGGGTTGCGAAAAAGCAACGCGCGTGTTGTAACGTTGTTTTGTGTGTGTGCACTCGAGATAAACAAAGACGAACTGCAAAAGTGTCGGAGTGTCGAAGTCGAAGGAGGAGAAAACACAAAACAAAGGACATGACAACAACTGGCCTCACGTCGCCGCAGGACTCAAATCCCAATAATGCAGTGGATGCTGCTAGGGACTCGACGTACTGCCCCCAGGAGCCCCAGCCACCGCCGAGACCCGCCCCACGCGGTAATCCGCCCACACCGAAGCCACGCTCAGGTGAGTTCTTCTCCCCCTCCCAAGAAGTCATGGGAGATTTGGATTTGGAACGCGGCTAAGCCAGGGGATGACCTCGATTTATTGCGGGTCGATTACCTCCTCGAGGGTGAGAAGAAGAAAGTAGTGAATGCTCGTAAACACCTTCCCCGTTGCTACGTGGTCTGAAGTAAACACGACAGACACAGAGTGACGGCAGTGGAGTACAACATGTCTGTAGGGCTGACGAGGATTGAATAATTAACAGGTTTCACAATCCACATCTGTGGGTAAACATTTTAAATAGTGCGGCACGATGTACCGTGTATGTCTGTTGCAGCTGACCCCCGGGAGGAAGGATAGACACACATCTGAGTTTAATTTGATTGTCATTCCATATGGGGAATGCAGAATTCCAATTTCGAACGCAAACAAAGACCAAGGTTTTGAAAACAATTCGAATTTGCAAATCGTGTGTGTTGCCATTTTGCTGGAGTAGAAAGAAAAATGTTGGCAGAAGTAGAGTTTTCGAGTTTGCAATAAATTTGAAAATTGTTCATCTTTGACAAGTGTTTTGATCTTCAAGTCTTAAATTAGAACAGTGTTTATTACTGATAAATTATTATTTCTGTATTGGTTTTAAACTCTGCGTCTAAACGACATCTGCGGTCATCCATAAATTACCACTTGAAAATAACCATTTACCGTCATGTATCTTGTTTGCTAATTTAGTAAGGCCATATTGTTGAAAAAGTGAAGTTAAACACATATTTTCAAAAAAAAAAGAAAGAGTGTGCTTTAGACCACACGACTGAAGTAAAACTTCTTTAGCATGCCTCTTGATCGATCACACTTTTCGTAACGCTCTCGTCTCGTAAGAAGTTTTACTTCGAAACAAAAAAAAGCACAAGAATAATTCGATCTTTAGATTAGATCCTTCTTTTACAAAGCACTTCTTCTAGCATTTTGAACATTTGATACACTTAGGTCAGAGGATGGCCTATTTTGCTGCCAAACAAATCTTGCATCCAGTCCACCAGAACGATTAATGATGATGATTTCAGTTCCAGTCAAAATCAATTATTCTTTTTTATATTTTTTAAACTTAAAGATAATTGGACATCCGAAATCCGCTTTCTTTGGTCGCTTCTACCGACATGGAAGTGGCCATCTTGTTTTTTTCTTTATTTCCTTCTTCAAGATTGAGTTGTTAGGTAAAACTACTGACAGACGGCATCTTATTAGCATAAGTCGCTGTTAGATTTATGTTCTTACAATCTCAAACCTTACCAGTCGCTCAAACCTTACCGTAACCTTTTTCTGTTGTACTCCTCAGTTAGTAGTGCTCCTTTGCTGCAGTGGCAAAATTTGCAAAATAAAAATAAAAAATGTGTCGTGACGTTGACAAAAAAAAAAAAAAACACGTGGGAAAACGTTTAAAATATAACCAAAGATAATCTTTATTTATTTTAAAGGGAAAAACCAACTCCACGTTTTGACTCCACCCGTTCGACCTCTCTTTAGAAAAAGGAAAAAAAACCGAATCCGTCTCCAGGGCAATTCTCCTCCAACGCAGTGCCTGTGTGCCGCTGACGAATGTATGAAACAAAATAAGAAGAAATACAATGATTACATCTGAATTATTAATTATTTGCTTTAAAATTTAACATCTACGAGTACATTGAGCCACAGTTGTCCTCCGAAGAGCTTTGAGCCTCCTTCATTGTATTCCTCACTTTTTCGTGGTTAACCATAATTTTGTAACAAGTCTTATCTTTACATTCATCCGTCCTTTGGTCGTTACTTTTTGAAACAGAAGCATTCTTTTTTTCTCAAATATCTTCTAAAATATGAGACACACAGTTTTGAATTAAAGTGACTTTAGTTTTTGTATGTAACTAGCGCAATTGATCACTAGGTCCGTTGCAGTAAAAGAAATAAAACTACAGTCACCTGGGCCAAAGTGACCCCAGGGACGGATGAAGATTAAACAAACATCTAAATTTATTCTTGAAATTTGATTTTGAAGAAGCACCGTGGCCTATTCTTGAAACTATCGTACGATTTTTGATAGCAAACGTTACCAGATGTTATTGAAACACCAGAATTCTCTTTCATTCTCAAAATGAACACCCGAAAATTCTTCACGTAATCTAATTTCCAACGTGAACTTTCTAACGCACCCAACAATATGTCACGTATTCGTCCGGGGTCTTCTAATCGATTCACTTAAAAGCTAAAGTCAGACGTCTTCTCCATTCTCCCATTCATAACCCGAGCAAATTGCTTCATTCGAATCACGTTTCGGTTTCTGCAAAAAAAAATCGTTATCTCGTAAAAATTTTCTTTCGATTGGTTTAGGTTCTGACCTTCGAGGCTAATTGTGAAAAACATGCACATGCCTATTTGTAGAGGGTTTAGGTGGAGAGTTATCTCTTGTTTGCAAAAAAAATGTGAGGCAAGGTAGGTAGACTTTTTTTTGAGAAACGCCTAGTATACTGTTGCTTGAATGTTTCCATCCAAGTGTGTTAATTGAACTGTTTCTAGCGCATTTTGCTCAACTCAAATTTGTCTATTCAAACACGAAATACCCAGTTTTAAGTTTTTCCATTCAAAGACTCCATTTTCAATTCTTCTTTATTTCATAGCGAAAAAAATATGTTAACGTGAGTGTTTTTATAGACAATTAGCTTAAAGGAAGTCATTAATCCCATGTGATCTAGATTTCGAAAAAGTTCATTTGCTCGCTGCGAACCATGTTCGTCACACAATTTAACGGAAGTCTTAAATGGATTACTAGCCAAAGCCAAAGAAATCAATTCCCTGTGAGCCACACCACCACTCAGAATTGACCACATACAAATGTAAACCTCAACTGAGCCTTGAGCAGAGCAAGTGGGAGACAAATTTAATCGCTTAAGCTTCCGCATGTAGGTGGTGTGTGTTTAATCGGCCAAAATATCACCGCCAAGATTTGTTTATAGTGGAACACTATTTTTTATCCGCCGACATGTGCCAATTAAGATCAATAAATCTCCTTAAAAGGGTTACGCCTTCCCCAGGCACACGCGACACAAAGAGGCCACTTCCAAAAACCTGAATTACAAAGCTCCTAACACTCTCACGCCTACAGCGACTGCAAAGAACTTCAAACTCAAAACATTCCCACTTCTTCTCTCCTTTTTTCCCACAACAATCACAAATAACAACTCTAACATCGCTTCCGGGGAGTTAAAAACTGGGTCGATAACACGATTCACGATACACGATACACGACACACGAAACACGAACAACGAAAAACGAAAAAAAAAGTGCGACAATGTGATGTGGCCATTATAAAAGCCGAGCTCTTTAAATCAATAAAAACTAGAACATATCGTGAGACAGAGGGTATAAAAATAAGGGTGAGTGGAAGAGCCCTCGAGAAGGAACTATTCACGTGGAACAGGAACAAGGATGGAATCGATTGTGAGTGCGGCTCTCCCTCGGGGCTGTTTTATATTTGGACACCTCCCCGTAAGTGGAACTCACCACAACACACAGCCCGAACGAAGTTAAATGCTGCGCCAGAGTCCAAGGAGAGTGGGTGGAAGGGTAGAAAATCAATTTCACATGCATTTCATTTAAAGCTTCCAAGCTCATGATGTAGATACAAATAGTTGTGGCGAAGAAGAACACAAAAAATAAATAACTGAAACTGAACTGAAAGTTGTAGAAGGCCTTGACTGGCACATAGATGCAGCAGCAGCAGCAGCACCGCCACCAACAGGCGCCACAAATGGCATTTTGATTGAGTTCAGTTTGAGATTTATTTTAGTTTGAAACAGTTAATCTAATTTTTTTGGGGGGGGACAGAACCGGAATTCGGTTTTCATTGTTTGGCTGATATGTTGGTTCCCATCGATCATGAGATTGAGACTGTTATGGCTTTAAGTTGAAGGCCGTGGGGTATTAGGGACAAGACAACACCCGTCGGGGAACATTAGAAGATGAAATTGATTTGTTTCACGCAGCGATGATTGAAATGATGGCAAGTTGGGAAAGTGAGGAGGCTGCCGAAAAATATGCTAATGTCTATGGCAGTGTGTCGTCACAAGCGGAAACTTTATTCAAAAAAATGAGAGTTGTTATGTAAGCCAGATTGGGTGATCTATACCTTGCCAGGTCTTTGGTGATTTATTTATTGCTTATATGAAAAGAGTTGCTTCAGTTCGCACAGCAGAGTAACCGACGCATCGTTAGAAGCACAACGGGTAACCGATCAAATGTGAAAACGCTTAGCTTTTAAAGGACACGAAAAAGGTGAAGGAAACAAGAAAAGAACGTGTGAAAATGTTTAGCTTTAAGGGTACACAAAAAGAAAAAAGGAGAACTAGAAAAAAAAACTTAAAACTTTGCGAAAAGAAATGGCAAAACAGAAAAGTATACCTCAGGTGATCAAATTCAAGCAAATACATTGAAATCTCTCATTATGAACACCTCTCATAATCGGACACCTGTAATTACCGGACAAATTTATCGTTACAGTCACTCCCCGAGTTCAATATATTCGAAATTTAAAAGCAAGTCAAGTACCTAATAGTTTAAAGTTTAAAATAAAAATAAATAATCTGCGTAACAGCCCATACAGGGCCAGAGCATAGCTTGTTCGCAGTTTAAAGTTTATTTAGTAAGAACTGCATGGCCGATTTTTTTTACTTTTTATCGAAAACCGAACCATATGTACAAGTAACTGCGATGCGTAACGGCAACCCGGGTTGGTGTCTGTAAAATAACCACTAAAAGTAAAACTGAATAAACAAAATTTACATTTTTAATGCAAGTGTTTTAAGAATTTTCTTTTTTCTAATGCTTTTCGACTTTTCTTTTCCCGGTATTGCACTTTTCTAACTAAGGTAACCACAATTTATGTAAATCAATTTCATGGGAAGGTAAAATCCAATGTCGGCATACCACTTACATTTTTATTACTAGTCTCTTGTGAAAGAAATGCACCACGTAAAAAAATGTTTATAATCAAAAACAATGAAAGATGTTATAGAGATAAAAAATTTAGCAAGCTAACAAGCAGAGTGGTATATTTCAAGACATGGTGCTAAAGAAAAATTTTTGGCTAAGATTTTGTCAAAAAATAACATTTTTGAAACTCTTCGAAGAAGGGTCGATCAAAAGTCTTTAGACAGAATATATTTTATGCAAAATTATGCAAGACTGGTCGTCTTACCTTATAAGAAACAAAATAGAGAAATTGTAACACCAGCTTAACAATTTTTATTTCTAACGTGACTTGGAAAATATAATAAACAACGAAAAGAACTTGGAACCTACAACCTATCTCCTCTCGTTCTTATCCTCGTTTTGGCTTACAAGTACTTAAGCACTATAATGCCAGTCATTATCTTTTGAGTGCCGACGGAATTGAGAACAATGAGTAGGGAAGTGCTTAATCAAAGAATGAATAAGTTTGTAGATAAACACGGCATTCATCTGTTTGGCTGGCTGACTTTTTTTTGTTTCATCTTCGTCCCAGTTCAGACAAATTTGTCATTTTGCAAATATGGCGCCCTAACCGCTAAATTATCGTAAGAGACATAATGAAATTTCACAGTAGAGGCTTTTTTTTTTGTTTTTTGTCTGAGCTAAAAAAAATGTAAATGTCGCTTATGACAAATTTTATTTTTTCTGTTATTTTTAACTGGAAAGCTTTAAGAAAAAAGCAATGCAGCGCAATCGAATAATTATAGAACTGAATTAGAATTGCTTAAATCTTTTTAAAAATTTCTATCGTATCATTGGTGTGGTGAATCGAAGTAAAGTCTGTAGGAAATCATTTTCTACAGAAAAGAAAAAGTGAATTAAACAACTTAAAAAATCGCTACGACCGGTATACACTTTAGATGCACCCCATGAAAGACGAGCAGTTGCAATAAAGTGGCCAAAATATAAACACGCGTTGCGTTTTTGTCGGTGACCTTACAAGTCTGTGCTCGCTTTCTTCATTTCATTTTATTGTTTTTACAAAAATGCTAAAAAAAATACAAAATTTAAAAAAAAATACATTATTGAATCTTATAAACGTATAAAAATAAGTTGAAACAGAAAATCATTAAATGATACTCCTGAAATAGTTTGCTGAAAATAGTGATGCTGAACTTAAGTGACAGCCCTATCATTGTGTAGATTTTTGGAAGATTCGACGTAAAAGTATTTCACCTTATCGATTTATTTATTTTGGCTATGACTTGTCTCTTAATATTCTTTGATTGCCAAATAGCCTTGCAACGACTTTGTTTTTAATGGAATGATTTTTGACTCGAGCTCTGACAAAGTAATTTCGATTTAATTGCTCTATCTTCGGCAATGCGGCTGCATACATCTCTAGACTTCACAGTGAGCAGCTAAGAAGTATCACCTTGAGCGATCAGATGATGCATGGAAAAACAAGTCAACTTTTCGACTTTCAAAAGTAACACGAGATATCGCACCAGAAGCACATGGCTGAGCATTGGTCCCTTCTTGATTCTGCAAATTTTTTTCTTAAAGCAACAATCATTGCCACTGCATTCAATCAACTGATGCGTGTGATATAAAATGGCACAGAGTGAATGCAGACAACTTATCAATCTGACAACCTGTTTCCTGACCGCAATCACTCAATTTAAGATCGAACCCGAAGAGGCAATGAACGCTCAAGTCTCATGTGTTTACATAACCGACAAAACAATTTAACCACAACTTCCAACATCAAGTCACATTCGTGTTAATTTGGTGAGTCAACAACGGGTCGCAAAGTGTAACGCGTAAGTGTCATCGCACCGCACGAAAAACACTTAGAATCAAAAAAAAAAAAAAACTGTTCGGTAACAAGCCCATCAAGAGGATTGTCTTACGAAATTTGATGCGACTTTGCGAGAGTATGGGAACTTTTGAGTTCTCACTGAAACGACTTTGTATTTCATTTCATATTTTTACGAGTTTATGTGGTACTTACGTCTTCATAATGGCACTGGTTCTGGTGCAGGGCCGATGGACTTCTAAGAAGTTTTAATATTTTTTAAGCACTCCGTAAATGTCATTTAAGTGAACCTTGTGCTTTTTAATGGACAAAGCAAGCAAGAGATGAATGTGAACGTGATCTATTAAAAACAAGTTCTTCAGATGTCTACATGAGTGAGGTATTTCGTAACATTTACCGCACTTAAAGGCCTTGAATCTGTTTCTGTTTGGGGCACAGACACATAAACGGGAAGTGAAAGACAAGAAGTACGTTTTCACGATCTGCAAATTAAGATGAGGGTCCAGATCATGTGGGGAAATTTAATGTCTTTGTGAAGAAAACAATTAAATTATTTGTTGGACGGGTTTTTTGGAGATAGGTGCCTTAAATATGGTTTGCTTTGTTTGTGAGAGAATGAAGATGCAAAATCACTTCCGGATGATGATTGATGGACACGGGCTAGTTGAGAAAAGGAAAGCATACAATTAAACCTTTTATGTGTATTTTAGACCAAACATAAGTCTCGTTTAAAAGCTGTCGTAGATCTTGACAGGGATCTTTGACTGAGCGTGAGACAAAATTCGGTGAATTTCGATTGTTGACTAATGGTATCAACCTGACAGTAAAAGGAGGAAGTTTGGAACGCTTTTTAGCTGGCCAAGTCCCACCATCTTTAAATGATTTATGCAAGACAATTTATTTTAAGTATAAAAGTATATGCAGTAACGGCAAAATAAATAGCAGATGTACACCCAAAAAAGCCTAAAATTTAAGTGTTCGTGTTTTGCGAGCTTTAAAGAACTATACGATAAACGGGGAACTGAGGTCAATCATAATATAATTAAGCGTGTTGTATATGTAGGAGGTCCTAGAAAAAAGTTATGACCAAATAACAGACCGGCCAAGTGATTCGAGGACTGTACTATTTATGCACATCTCAATTTCTAATTTGGGTACATTTCAAAAATAAAAAATAAAAACAAATTAGATAAGACTCAAACAATTAATTTAAAACAACCAAAATTTAGACGGCTAACCCATATTTGGAAGCTCAGTGGTACAGTGACTGTTAATTGATGAACAAAGCCTCCGACGTCCATTGGGTACCAGGCTCTCCAAATCTACTAATATTTACCACTTTTTTAAGCACCAGAAATATTTGTAGCATTCCACAAATTTTCAACAAGTTTAAGACCTCAGGATTGAGCTGACCATTCATTAACTGTGTTTTTTGGGGGGTAGACATCGATTTACAGACTTTGCCGCATAGTTAGGCTCGTTATTCCATTAAATTTTTTTACCTTAACGGTCCAATCGATACAGCTCCCACCGAATCAATGGGTTAGTTAAATCAAAAAAACAGTAAACCTTAAAATATGAAAACTTTTAAAAGCTGCGATCTTATAAAAACTGGTATGCCTCAAAAACAAAAATTGTGAACTATTCAAAATAGTGAAGTAAAAAAA
Source organism: Syritta pipiens (assembly GCA_905187475.1). Taxonomy (NCBI): domain Eukaryota; kingdom Metazoa; phylum Arthropoda; class Insecta; order Diptera; family Syrphidae; genus Syritta; species Syritta pipiens. Next base: position 105,950,849 of record LR994571.1, on the reverse strand, counting down.
TCGTTGACGTTTATGTTTTTCCTTTTAAATATTTTCTGCACCTGAGCATCATATCTGTTTTTTTCAAATTTAACAAAATCCTTAAATTAAGTCTCTAAACCGTCAAAACATCGCGATTTTTTTTAACTCAACGTGCTCATTACAGCCTTTGAGCTCCATGCAAACACTGATGCAGTACACCAGCACTACATTCACTTGATTATGCAACCCATTCTAAGTCCATCGGCAAATAAAAAAAGTTCTCTGTTTACCTTCTCCATCCTTTCTATTTGTACAGCTGTGCATGTGCATAGACTTTGTTATTTATTTGACATGCAAATTCATCTGCACCTGCAGAAACACCCCCAACAAATGCATTCCAATCCCGGTTGGATAATAATTTCTCCCCTGCCCAGCCACGCAGCCATTAAAAAGGCATTATTCACAAGCCAACCGTTGTTATCCTTGCCCAGTAGGCCTTGCCACTCCTTCGCAACTGGGTCAAAACAAGTTCGCTTGGAATTTGGATAAAAATCCTTCCAAAACCTTTGCAATCCACGCCAACTCTAAGCGAATGTAATTAGGCCCAAAGAAAAGCCGCTCTTTCCCCACTTTCTATCGGTAATTATGCCATGAAGAGAAACCATTCGTATGCCAACAGCAAAAACCCTAAACCTTATGGCGCATAAAACAGCCGACATCCTCCAGCATGCCTTGATACAGCAAAAAAAAAACCACGTAATTATCATTACATAACCCAGATACGGATAAAGTACGACGAGAGACATCTGCAACGAGTGTACACTTGGAGATGCTTTTTTTTTAAGGAGAAACCAACCAAACTCAGCGCACTGTAAACCGCAATCAGCCACTTCTGCAGACACCACACATCCCTCTTCTACAAACCTAATTAATTCAGATACAATAACGTCGCCTTTTTTGTTTTTCTACTTGCAGTACTTCCACCACCATCATCACAAACCGTGGAGACGCTCAAGAAGGAGGAGAAGCCCGAGGCGCAATGCTCTCCTAGATCGAAGCAGAGGCTAATCAAAGTCGACTTTTCATTGCTCCAGGTAAGCATGGCTGTCGTGCAGCATAACTTTGTGAGTTATTGCGAGATACATTTGTGCCTTTCATCGGCGGCGGTGAGATGAAAACCGAGCCACGAATGTAATAGGCGCAGCAGGGACGGGAGGGCGGACGATGCACACCTAGGTGATGCCTCTGTGCCTCTTCTCGGTGACAGACGTGGCGTATGATATACAACTTCTCGGATGGATCTGTGGGAGCTCGCAGATAAGTGAATTGTGCAAGCAGATCCCGGAAGATATGAATTTCCCCTCCGTCATTGAAATGAGCAACAGATGATTTCTCAGCCTAGTCTGTGTTTAGATGCGATGAGATTAATTTCAAATGAGATAGATTAATTATTCTAGTCAACTCTTGTGGTAATGGAAAGGAATTTGCATTGTGTGTGAATGGTATTTTTTTTTTTAAGTGACAGGGATGAAGTTTTCAGTCCTTTCAGTCCAGTGACGTAAGTCTTGGATCGAAAAATTTACACAGTTCTGGGTTCAAATTTCTATGACGGCTTATACTTCGTGTTGTAATTTTTAAGTTTCGTATTTAGTGCGATGTTTGAAATCATTCACACCAGAACTATTTATTTCATGCTTGAAAACTTGTTTTGCAAAAACGTCGGTTAGAAATAGGAATCCAATTTGAAACAATGACTCCAAATTTTGCATCTACCATTTTCTTCAAAATTCAACCCTTAACGGGCGAGAGTTATTTATTTGTAATACTCGCTCATAAGACGACGAAAAATTTGGTGAAATTCTAAAACGTTTATAAGGATGAAAGCTTAAACTAAACATAAAAACTGATTTATTTCTTGTGAGTGCATGATCATCAAACCAGGGATGTACTAAGTTCCAATATTTGTTAAAGAAAACTACAGCGATGATAAATAAATGAAATGTAAACTGAATTTTTTTCATATTCCCGTATTGGCGCCTTTCGTTTTCTACGGTATAAGTACTCGGCTTAAGTTTTTAAGTTTAACAGTTTACTTAAGTCTTCCCAACCAAACATAGAACGAAAATACGAAAAATTTACTCAAATGGCCCACCACATGTTTTCCCTAAAATATGCCTCGAATTTGGTAGTTAATCAGATACTGAAAACGATTTTGAATGTTTAGACGTCCGTCGGATCTTTTTTAAATAAGACTTGTGATTTCCGTCACAGTTTTAAACTCGTGTGCTGTTTACATAAAAACCTTCAACTTGACCTGCCTTAAGTCGAATTTTTTAAAATAATTGGCAAATCAACTCCTAATTTGACATTCTAATTAGTGACCGCCGCTCCTGTGATGTAAATGCGCACAAAGAGTAAAAAGTTGAATACTCTTTGGCTCTATTGATTCTGATTACGCCCTGGTTTAAGTTCAGTAAAAGTTCATAAAAATAAATTGCAACTGGCACGTTGAATTTTAAAAAAAAGTTGACGATTTCACTTGTGAAAGGTCACTTAGCCAATAACATTTTAAGGGCATGTACTCTACGTTGTTGTATGGCAGCGTGCAATTTGCTAATTGCTCACTAATTACTCACCACAGAAGAAGTAAAATCCTCGGGCAATACTTTGTATCGCTTTCGGGCTTAGCATTTGCTGAGATATCCCAACACAATAATTTCATCGTTTTGGGATAAAAAACCCAATGTGAAGTCGTTTTAGTCTTCATGTACAACTGTTGCAACACCTCATATTGCCCCTCATGCGACAAATGCGATGGCGGCCGAACATAGTTGCCAAAACTCGCCACGGGGAACTGAGCGGCGCCCTGGAAAACAAATTTTATGTCCGCGCAGTTGGTAACACACAAAAAAGAAAAGAGTTCGTTTTTTTGATACGGAGCTCCTCCAGGATAGACCGTGACCGTATATGATTTACTGTTTTTTTTTTTGTAAGATTTTATTAAATAAAAAAAGTTGAATTCAGTAATAACAGAAATTTTGAACTTTTGTTACAAATTACCGCCACAACTGCTCACAAGCCAAGATTAGGTAAATTATCTTTCGTAAAAATTTGTATGTTATTTACAAGAGGAAGAATCGCTTCTCAGGTTTATGATTAATTATCAAAGTGTAGTGTCTGTTCTTATCACCTTTAACAAGAGCGACTTTGACCAAACCTCTTACAGTCTAAAACACAAAGTTTTTTTAACTTTAGTACTAGTACTTTTGATTTAAATTTGGGTTGCCGTATTCTCATTCTCACGTCCTTTTTACCGAGCTTTAACTGGCCGGTAACCGTTCGACCAAATCAGAACTAATTTGAAACCAACTCTCTTGACGTAAGTGTATTATTTCTTTAAAACTGTTTGTAGCCTAAAGCATGTATCTATTTTTGTTAAGCTTAATTTTCGCTTTTAGTTTTTGTCGGCAACACCTTTAATTTAGTAAACAAAGAGATGTGACGAAAATTTTATTAAACCTTTTGATCCTCAGAATTAGCGGACTATAGGATCTCAAAGTTAACTCAAATTGTGCTTTAGCTTCTTTTTTGACATGATTCTAAGGGGTTGAGTTGAAGACATATGCCTATAGTTCTTCTGGGGGTGGTCATACATATTTTCCCAGTGGCAGAATACGAGTTGAAGTATTCTTTAAGTCTCTCCCATCACGACCAATTGCCAAATAACTTGGATATAAGTTTGCATCACTTAGTGTTCTCAAAGACTGTCTTTTCTAATTTTGATTTAAATTAAGGTCATAGCACAAGCAGATCCAATAACATGCCGTACAAATTATATACTAGAAAAAAAGTTAACTATTTATGCATTGAAATGTGCTCCAGTAGTGCATAATTCATAGCCCGCTATCGTCTTTCCTGTGTGATGTTTAAAATAATTCGAAAATTTTCTTTTCCAAATATTGTTATCTGGTTTACAAAACTTCCTTTTCCAACCTTTAACACCACAGATAGTCCTGTTTAAAATTTTGCTTTGTAGAACGTTGTTCTTGCATTTCTTTTTTTCTAAAAAAAAACTTCTTTCCCCTTTTCCTATTTGCAGTTCTTTTCGATGATATACAGTTGGTTATGGTCAAAATATTGTCTCAAATTGTCGAGAAAGAATGTTTAAGAAACCGAAAACGAAACTATATACGTTAACATATAAATATATTTTCTACTTAAAATTTTGTAAAAAAAGAAAAAAATGTAAACCAAAAAAAAATATATATAAAAAATATCTTTAATAAATAAATAAATAAAATCGAAAAAAAAAAATATATATCCAAAGACTTTCATCGGATGGTAGTGCAAAAGAAATCCAAAACCAAAAAGGTAATTAGCGTGCTTAACAGATGTACATAGATTAGAAAATGTAATTTTCCACGCCAAGTCACGTTGAAGACTACTCCTCGGAGTCTCTGAGATAACCTTAATTTTTTCAATCCATGATTTGACTACTAAAACTACAGTATCTCGTTGTAAAAAGTATTCGTGCACGTATTTTTTTTTGAGTGTGATTTGAATGCAAAAACTAAACAAATTAACTTTTACTATTTAATTATTTAGTTAGTGAAATTTCTTTCTTCACGCCTCAGTCTGGGGATGATATAACATAATAACTATGATGGCGTCAAAAAGCACCAGACAACAAAGGAGATTTTCATTCTGAGCTGTGGGTGGTCGTGTGGGTGCTATGTACTGTTCCAATCCATTTGCGACCACACCCACCCGTAAAATGATTCAATTATGCGAGGTAATTGCGTGCTTTCCTCGGCTCTATACCACCACTAATGATCCCCAGACGTGGGACTTGCTCAAAAATGTTAACACACTCACGTAAATCTTTCAATAATTGGAAAATATTCGATAAAGGCGGAGGTTAAGCTCGTGTGTCGAGGATTTTCTTGGTAAAGCGTCATTGAAATTCATGAAAGAGAACCGAGATTAGTTAACCTAATTGTGAGGTCTCACTTTTGGAATGGTTCTTTCAAATATAAATACGAACCTTTCTGTGAGCAATGAGAAATTGAAGCTTGCTTGAAATACTTTTCACGTGCCCTCTGATGTCGTAAACTTATTTTCTTTATAGTCACTTAGAGAAGGTGGCAATTTGATGTGTGCATATGAAAAGAAAGCGGGAAGCAGAAGGGTGTTTGAATATTGCATGAAAGGAACAACGATGGTGTGCGAGTGTCCTTGAATTTAACGATTTCAACGTTCATTTTGGTTGCATTTGGAGACTGCTTATTCAATGTTGTCAATGGCATTTTTTTTGTCTGCATTTTCTTTTTCAATTTGGAAAACACAGAGACTCCGAAGAAATAAGCAACCGATGGATAATTATGCGTCTTCACTAGAAAAGAATTTTACTTTGGTACAATTGTTCAAAACATGGTTGCAGATAGTCATTTGGACTAAAATCTAGATATGAAAGATGTTGAACCTCAGCCTGAGCTTGATTGCTTAACCTACAACATTAAGTTAAACACTTCTTCAAGACACTACTCTCTCCTAAGCTCTCAACTGCCGATTTACAGGATTTTTTCAGAACTTCACATAAACTGCATAAATCCTGTGCCCAATTTCCAAATCTATCCCAACCTATTGCCTTCTTGTGACTTAGATTTTTTCATGTTTCTCAACCTCAACCTCTCGCCTGACTAGTCCATTAATTCTTCATTCATCGCCCTCTTTCCTGCTTTACAGATTCCTACAGATTACACGTTCAGATGAAAAAAAAAAAAGAAAAATATTCGCCATGACGCATAAATCTCCATAAAAATCGAAAGTTATTGCCCTTAACTGTGCAGATATTGCCTGGCTCTTGTCCCAATGACCAAGCCCCTATTTTTTTTTTGCTGTGAATTCATTAGCTCAAGTTATGTAAATCATTTTTAATACTCTGATAGCTGGCAATGACAATCCAATGAACTCTTTAGAAAGCGATTCACAAATTAGTATTCAATAATGCAATGATCAGTAATCGTATGCGTTATTCGCACAACAAACATGTAGAAAGACATGATTTATTGACAGTGCCAAATGAAACAGATTAAAAGAACGACAGAAAAGAAATAAACTATGAGGAGTGTAAATATATTTTGACTCGCGGCGGATGCAGGTATTTTTTTGTTGAAAAAAGAAAAACTTTTTTTTTTTCACCCTTGAGGTTCTTTGAATGGAAGCGAATAGAAAGAAAGGGTAGGCGCCAGACCATGCAGAAGGAATCGGTTCATGCGACACGACAGACTGTGGGGCTTCAACGAAATTATTGCAAAACGCAAACGGTTGAGGGGAGGCTGCTTGTTCATATGATTCATTATTGAACTATTTTTAGGGTTGGCTGTATGGTATACGATTAATTCTCAATAATGCCATCGTAAAAAAGGTGTCTGAAGGAAAATTTGGTTGCATAAAAGTAGGGAAATAAAACTCTTGAAAGCCGTTTTTTTTTTTTATTGTTTGCGAATAACGTGGGCTGTAGACTTTTCCGATTCCAACGATAAACTGTTGTAGGAATCTATGAGAACCTAAAAAGTTTATTTTTTTGTTTTTCCAGGCGTTTCCGAGATTCATATCTCTAGCACACAAAATAATTTGGCAAGGACTACTTTGTACACTACTGCAGTTTTTTGGCAAAAAGTATTTGCATTTGTAGGACAATTGACAAATGCAACCGTTTAGAAGAAAATAAAGGCTTTTCAAAATTGTTTTCCTACAAATCAGTTCTTATTTTGGAAACATTTCAAAATAATCCAATCGTAATTAAAGCAATTTTGGATTTTTAGAACAAATACATTTTTCCAGTTTAAAGACGTGAAATCTCGCGTTTGCAAATCGTCCATGCTTTATCATAAATCTCAAATCTAAGGATTGATAGGTGTCCCTACAGTCGGTGGTGGACCTGGGCCTCAACAAACAAATCTAGGTCGCATATAAATAAAATTACCGGTCACTTAAAAATACGCCATCCTTCAACTGCATGACATTTTCCATGTGATGAAGCTGCCATCCTGTTAAAAGCAATTTACTGTAAAATGAAAATAAATAGAACCCAGGTAATAACTTAATTGCCTGCGGATCGAGAAATAACGAGAATTCTTTTACACACGTGTAAGCAATTCATTTTAACACCTCGCTGCTCGATTTCTACCATTTGCGACCGCCTAACAAGAATACATTTAAATTCAGCTGCGAATTATATCCTACTCAGTGAACTCAATATTAACAACACCAAAAATAACTTGTATTCTGCATTGAACTCATTCCACTCACAAAAGACGAATAAAAAAAGAAGTCAACCAAGCTAATAATGTATATTTTACAGGATGATAACATCTTTGACGATTCGCCAGCATCTGGATCATCGTCCATCATTCCCCACACATCGTCAATATGTTCACAGCCAAAAATGCCTCCCTACCCTATCGGTGGCTACATGCCTGCCACTGGTCCTGCACCTTCCACCAACCTGAATAACCGAGTGATGAGACGAACAAGTGAGTATTTCATATCCTTTTTTCACATGTGCATATGTACATATATACGAATTTATGTATGTTTAAAATATCCGTGTATTTACGTGTACTTTCGGTTTTTAATTTTGTTTTTCTTTTTTTTATTTGTATATTTTTTGTTCGAAAGGCATTTGAGTTTATTCATAATTTTTTTGAAAAAAGAAATTTGGATAACACAAAGGTTGATTGGGTGTTATGATGGTGGAGGCAACAGTTTATTTACCCAAAAACACACATCAGCAATAATAGATATTCTAAAAAAAAAACCAAAAACAAACAATAAAAACAACACAACGAATTCAAAATAATCTCCAAACAAAATCAAAACAGAAACTCTGTACATTTCTTCCGAATCCCCACACCTATTTAACTTTAAATTCACAATATTTAACATAAAAAAAAAAGTCTCGATATTAAGTTATTATTTTTTTTATATTTATTTCAAATTTGATAAGAAAACAAAAATGAAAAAATTACTCTGAATAAAAGCGAAGAGGGTGTCCCCTTCTTTCGATTTATAAATATTGGTGTTGTTTACATTGTCTGTGACGTAATTAAACTTTGGAATTCTTTACATCTTCCTTGCGTGCGCACAGAGGATACAATTACTGAAGACGAATACCACAGGTTTTTCGACAACGCTCTGGAATGTAAATATACGCAAATTTTTCCAAATTGAATGCTTTGTCATGCTTTACAATGCTTTTGCGACACAAACAAATTTGCATCAGTGCTTAACTCATTACAATTACTATAAATCAAAATTACCGCTATTTACTCATGAAAACCAATGTGGAAAAAACACTCATACGCCTTAGTTGAAGCCTGTTTCATTATTCATTTATGATTGCAGCACTCCGCTGAAGATAATTCCTGAATTAATATTTCGTTTGTGTTTCACCCTTTTTAGCCTATGACCTTGCAACCCAGTGCGAGTCGAGGCGAGCCTCGATGCGTCGTCACACAATCGTCGGTTGTCAAAGTAATTTGGATGAAACGCATTCCATGCCGGCGTCACGTCCTGATTCCCGGCAGTCCGATGTGCAATCGATCGCCGGCACAGAGAGCAGCACCAACAAACACCAGCCGCATCATCAGGTAAAATCCTTAATCAAAGAAAGGCCACCGCTGCCTTCTTCATACGCAAAAAGTTCAGAGCACAAGTCTTCACACGATCTTCCTCCTCCTCCTCCTAAATCTCAACAGCACAACAATAACCTGGATCAAAGCCCAGGCGGCGGAAGTAGCAGTAGTAGATCATCATCGATCGGAGCTTGGACCAAATCGTTCCTGGACGAGAAGCACTGGCGCGAACGAGGTGATGACAGGCTGTCTCTGACCCTCGAGGAAATCGTGCACATCCGCTCTGTTATGACAAAAGCCGAGTTAGAAGGTCTTCCAGTGGGAGTGCGCGTCAAAGAGGACGTCGAGCGACGGAAAGTATGCTTTCTGTGCCTGCGAACGCGTTTCAGCATTTTCGGGCCGTGGGGAATACAGTGCAAGTTATGCCAACGAACTGTGTGCTCCAAATGCTACACAAAGGTTTGTCGTTTACGAAAGCCATTTAACCGGAAGGCAAATAATCATTGTTTGTCTTTTTTTCAGATGCGAATACCAACAGAACATTTCCGCAACGTGCCGGTGGTGCTTATATCGCCGTCTCTGTTATCTAGCCCGGCTGGTTCGAGCACACCGTCGCCTTCACATCACGCGCACATCAATGCCGCTCATGCGTCTACCAGTATCCTGGATGAAACATTTCCGAAGTCGCTGATTGAACGCCTGCTGCGATCTGAGTCGGAGAGGAAGGTGAGATACCAGAGTCTTCGCCATACAACTAAAATCTTCATCCTCATCTCCATTTCAGACTCGCAATTCGGTTGGCAGTGCTCCTTCGTCGCCAAAGCACCAGAGGTCAAACATGAGCACGCCAGGCTCCAGCCAAGGTCCTCCTGAATTGACAAAGTCGATGATTACTGCCCCCAATGGTGAATCATCAACAAATGGTGTCAACGGTTACAACAAGGAAAACCAACAGAACGGCAGCGCCACAAACAAAAACATAAGTATCATGTCACGTAGCGTGGAAGGACCACGAAGCTTGCCTGTCTCCAGTCCAGCCAGGCCTCATTCTAACAGCAGTACCTTGGACAGAAAGTAATTTAAAACAAGCAAAACGAATTGTTTAGAAACTTAATGGTTTTTTGTCTTTTTCTTCTAGAACCAAATTCGCACGTGCATTTACTCTCTCGTCGTCGGGGCACCTTAGTTCTGAACAAAAGGAAAACCTACGGGGCGAACTAATGGCTGTCTGCAACGACTGTGAAGGACTTCTGCTCGAGATTATTCGATCGTCGAAGCAGACACGATCTTCAGCGAGAAATCGCGCACTTAAAAATCTCACACTCGATTTATCGCCTGTTTACAAGCGATGAATCCCTTCCTCGTCTTTTCTACGCAAAGACGCGAATTGAATTGTAAATTTGCATATTTTTTTTCCAATATTTCTCTTTCGTTATTTTATTGTAAGTGAACCCAATGATAGTTCCAGCAACAGATCATCCAGTTTGATTCTAACTCCTCACCCAACCCCCCTACCCACACACCCACCCAACGTTGTAAATACTTAGGCTATTAACAGAAGAACCGTTTAGAACTCCAATCCGTTTTAGTGTTGAGTAACGAGTATTTCTTATTTTTTATGATCGTTTTCAAATTAACAGATATTTTGTTTAGTTTTTTCTTATTTCTTTTTACAATAAGAGCGAGGAAGAGAGTGCGCCGTTAAATCTCTCTCATTCCACTAAGGATACAAACTGAAGATAAAACGTTTTTTGTATTTACTACCGCACACTTTTTAACGGAGAAACCGCTAATTGTGTTTTAAAAAAAAAAAAAATTTCAATCTCAAATGCAGAAAAAAAACTATTTTAGTTTCATATAAATGCAACCATCAGAAACTTTTATAGAATTTCAATTTAAGACCTGCATTTGAGATAAGTTCAATTAATGATCAAAACAAACAAAAAAAAAAAAAACAGAAGTTTGTATAGAAGAATGTTTATTTCTGATTTGTAAATTTTTCGTTAAACTTTCTGTTTATTTAGATGACGTTTATTTTTGTTTAGTGTAAAATTTATATAAAGAATACTGATGTACGTTTATACATAGTGCTAAATTCACTAGAAAAGTTATCTAAACGACTAAACAAAATAACATATTGGTTATACACATATGTATTTTCAACTAAATCTAATAGTAACTCATTATGATTAATTCTTGTATAATGTATTATTATTTATAAAAAAAAAAGAATAAAAAAAACAGTATCGAACAAAAATTTATTAAAAATGTTACAAAAAATTTAAGTTATTTTGTTTTTATTATTTGCGTCATTTTTTTCTTTCTTTTTCAGGTTTTATTTTGATTTTATAGTTCTTTCTCTTTCAGTTATAATTTTCATTTTATTTTGAACTTGGGTTATTTGAGTTTTTTCTTTATTTCTTTTTCAGCTTTTATTTTGATTTTGTGTTCAAGTTTGATTAAGAATTGAGGTTAAGGGTGTGGTATGCACCAAAATGAATGGAAATCAGTTGAAGTAGGAGGAGAAAAACTAGCGAATTTATACACAATGCTTCCTTTAACGTCCAAATGACTTTTTAGGTTTGATCCATTTACTCGATTTCAGATATTTTGCCCTTGCGAAACCGCCTTCATTCACGTGGAAAGTGATGCGACATGAAGTGATGACTAACACCAAAGTTTAATATTTTTTTCTTTTGATTAAATCGAAAAAATACACTTCGTAATGCTTTTAACAATAAATGAAGCGATGTTCTCCTCAAGATATCAGAAAATGTATTTTTTAGCATGTGCTGGAAGGTTGCTAAGGTTTCATCTGGCAACGATGCTGCCATGACATTTATGACCCAGATAGTGGTTGGATTTAGCTCAAAAATAAAAAAGCAGTTGCGTGACAAATTTTCATAATCGAAGCAGCTATTTTGACAAAAGTGCACTAGTTCAGTTGTAGGTTATTGATCCGTAAAATCAGAACAAAGCTTAGACCTGAAACAAATTGACCCATGAAATTTTTATCTTTTTCTTTTCATCTTTATCGCATGGGATAAACCACTGCAAGCTGGTATTTAAAATTAGCACAGACAAATTATGCATCAACTGCAAATTATTTTTTGTTATTATAATTTATTAACATGTTATTTAAATTACAGGGTTATATAAAGATTATAGAGCCTAGCTGCGGAGACTATTGGCTCCTGCAAATTATTTCGTAAGTGCTTGTAATTTACTGTCACGCATGCATTACACTAGCAATTAAACTAGTTTAAGTCTCATACGAGATTCAAGTTCGTACTCCAATGCACTTGGCTGTAAACAATTTATTATTATTATTGTTATAATTTATTAGAGTGAAAAATAAATACAAAGTAAAAATAGACGAGCACTAGCTGCAGAGGCCTGAGGTTTAGTTTCTTTACTTTTAATGAAATTAGTTTCTCAAACCTCAGCCCATCAAAGATGAAAGATGGCATCAGTCTTTGATATAGAATCTTCCACAGATTTTTGTATATGTTATACTCATTAATACTGCATAGAAAACTATTGCTTCAATGCCACCCAAAAGCTATTTGCCTACATCGCAGAATTTGCTTTCTTAATTTATCTTTAAATTTCAGTTGAATCTATCAGAGCTATACATATCATTAGTCAGGCTTTTGCATAGTTATTAATTTATCAAATTAAAGTGATTATATTAATTTTCTATTACGGCTAAACTGTTGCTAGAACTAAACATTGAAAAAACTCTTGAGAGTAATGAAACATATTAACAATTACTCATGTTTCCAAGGATATGGCCAAGGATATGCATTTCATCTCTTCTTTCTTTCAACGAACTGGAAGAACTTGAAATAATTATTCTCATACATAAATGGCTTACTTCTTAAATGAAAACTAACAACTATATACCAAATATTAATGTAATCAAAAACTACCTGTTCTACTGCAGAGTTGAAAAAAACAAAAAAAAACTTTAAACACATTTATATATATCCAAAAAATGAATGCACACAAAAATCATTTATCTATTCAAATTAAATACATATAGTATATGAAAAATCTATTTTAATAAATTAAAATTGGAAACAAAAACAAAAAAGAGGAATGGAATTAATATACACTCATATTTTAAGGAGAAAAACGGAGAAAAACAAAAATTTTTTAGAGAATAAAATTATCATTTTGGTGTGAGACCAAGCAAAACAGGACTTCTTCAAATATTTTTAGATAGAGTGATCAAAGGAAAAGAAAAAAAACAAAGATGATAAATTAAATATATTGTTACATGACACAGTTATACATATAATATAAAAAAAAAATGTTCAAGTTCAATGTTGACAAATTAAATTAACAAACAAAAAAGAAAACCAACAAACATCTTCCTTGTAAATTATAACTAAATATAAAAATATTTTGAAACATTGTTTTTGAAGTAAATTTAGTTAATGGAACATTATGATGTATGATATATTTTTTATTTGAAAAAAAAAGGATATTTTTTAGTTTACTTTTTTATTAAATTGATATATACATTTGTATATTTCTTAAGAATTATAAACTTTATTAATTTATCTTCCAGGGAAGAATAAAACTTACTGTATTGTTGTATATATTAATTTAAACAAAGAAATATAATAACAACTGTAAAGGACTTGGCTTTTTTATGCTTAATTGATTGCCTTCATTACCCAAATGGGACCCTAACCTAACTTTCGCAATGAGGTTTAATGCAAAATATAGTGAGAAATGAAAACTCGTACGACTTTGTCTGCACTTTTATTAAATTCGCTCAGATGTTTAGGCCCTTAGCACAGAGTAGACTTACTTGTAAAATCATCATCATCATCTTTTCAATCGCGGATGTGGAACACACTGCCGAGGTCGCGGGGGCAATGCACGCAGAAGAGATCTCCAGTCAACTCGATCCTCCGCCGTGGACTCTAGCTCATCACTTGTGAAACCAATGGTTGGATGGAGGTTGAATGCGACAGAATTAATTATTTTACAGAATTAATTATTTTACGAAAACCCGGCTGAAAATTCAACATTACCCTATTGGCGTGAAGGTCCTTGAATGGACAGAGCCAAGGGATCTTTCTAATGATAATGCTACTGCTGATATTGGTGCAAGAGCATTTTATTAGTTGCCTTTATCTTCGGAGGGGTATTTAAATCCTCACATTCAAGTTAAAATATTAAAATTTAAGCTATATAAATCGCACATGGTGTTACACGTGGTGTGAATCCGTCGATTTAGCGGCTTAGACAAGCCATCAAGCGCACAGAGTCTATCCGACCAACTAGATGTTAGTTAAATGCTGGATGTTAGCTTTTTGAGAAAAGCACCTTACAGAGTTTACTTTGTGTATTTCAGTGAAAAAAATTATTCTTTCAGTACCCTTCCGGTTGCATTTTAGTCTGATTCACAATTGATCTAATCTCCCTTCGTTTCAAACTCGTTGACCAAAACATAACGAACTCGTTGACCAAAACGCTGTTTTGGTTCCAAGAATAAAAAAAACTTCAAAAATTTAAATAAAATTCTATGCAATAGATGTACTTTATTCATTTTAATTTTATACATAAATAGTTATGTAGCAACACAGTCAAAAAAATAATAGAAGTATTTAAGGAGCGAATATAATGCTTCTAATTAGGTTTATAAAAAAACGGAGACACTTTAAATGCTATCCAACCATGCGATGACCTCCATTCCTTACTCCTTCCTCTGCTCCTTGGCCTTCGGTTCCGAATCACGAATATCATCACCACCATTGCGACGCTTTCGATTGAAACCCTTATGTCTGCTTTGCTGATTTCGCCGAGATTTCATGTGTTCAATTGCTTTTGTGAGGAATGCTTTCTCTTCCTCCTCGGTAAGTAGGCGAACGGGAAGTTCAGTGGAATTTGAGAGTTTAATCTATAAAGAAAAGTACAATTGAAATGGTAGCACACTAGGTCTTTTTAAGCGTTCTTACCTTCTTATCTTCAAACTTTTCAAGGAGACCAGCGGCAGTGTTTTCAACGTGTAGGCGAATGTGTCCTTCTTTGTCACCTTTACTGTAATCAATGTATGCAACATCGGCACCCACAGCTTCCAACGCTGAACGGATAAGTTCACGTGTGGTTTCCTCATTGGTGCCCTCGAAGAATAAAACAGATCCCTTAGGCAACTTGAATTTGTCCTCTTCTTGCTTTTTTTGTTTGCCTTTCTTCGATTTGTTGCGTTCTTCTTTCTTCTCTTCAAGATATGCTTCTTGCCATTTGCGAATTAGGTCACTTGATTTATATTGAACCTGGGAGAAAAGTGTTGTTGTTAAAAGGACTGAGTGATAAGATAATTTACTCTATTCTAGAAAATCATTCTATTTAAACGATAGAAACGCAGCCAACTCTCTAAAGCAAGAGTGGTTGAATTGAAATGAAAGTTTAGGAATAAGATATTTGTATCAAATCTCTGATTTGCATTCGTTAATAAATTTCATTAATCTCATTCATTTTCTTCAATTCATTCATTCATTCATTACTAACTTATTCTTCGCTGATTTATCTAAAGTGCTATGTTCGAGGTATACCACTTAAGTTTTTCCATCAATCATATGCTTAACACACGCTTATCTCTTTTTTTGATGTTAACAGTTTCTGTAACAGCGCAGTCACTTCGACTGTAGATCTCATCCAGTAAACAATAAAATTGTACTCATCTTCATCTCATTCATTCTTTTCATTTGCACGTTCTAAGATACAAGTTTGTTTCTAATGCTTATGCTCGTGATTAATAAAAAGAGGCAAAGTGTGCAAAATTCTAACCCTGTTTATGAATAATGTCTGTTCCTAAAAAGTTCAAATAACCGCAGTGTCTTTTCTAGTGTCAAAAAAAATGTCTTCGTCAATTAAAGTCGATTGATTTTCCCTTTGATTGAATTACACACCAACACCTAGGTCTGCATTGTTCTAATTTTCGTTGTTTAAAAACTATCGTGATTTCGGGCTGCGTCATTATTATGTCTGTTTGCGTCGTTTACAAAATTACTATACATGGGAGTGATGGCATGAAAATTCGATTCTGTTCGCGTTTTTCTAGATCCAAATAAAAAAGCTAAGTGAGTAAGTTGAATTATTTTTTCTTTCTAGATTTAGAAAATATGTAAAGACGACAGACAGACAGACAGGACACAGAAGTGATTCTATCAGGGTTTCGTTCCAAAGGAATAACGAAACCCTGATAGAATCCAAAGGAATAACGAAACCCTGATAGAATCACCTCTGTGTCCTGTCTGTCTGTTTGTCGCCTTTACACGTTACGTTCCAAAGGAATAACGAAACCCTGATAGAATCCAAAGGAATAACGAAACCCTGATAGAATCACTTCTGTGTCCTGTCTGTCTGTCTGTCTGTCGCCTTTACATATTTTTTGATAAAAAGCCACCAAGAAATAAAACCATAATAGAATTTTGTTTTATCCAAACTAAGATTTAGAAGCTTACGCGAATAAAAAACCCATCAACTTACATTTTTACTTTATTTAACAATTATTTTCTTCAACAGACCGCAAATGTATTCGAGCTAGGAATGCTTGGAAGATATGTGATAATTCTTGGAAGATATGTTGTCTACAATCACAATTTCCTCTGCAAACCCTATGAACCTGATTTAGGTCAAGATAAGCAGAAGGTAGATAGCACCAATCGGGCACCTGATACGATTGTAGTAATTAGTTTACACATACTCAGTTCTATGCAGCAAGTGTACATTCATTTTCCTATTTCTTGTTTTTGAGCAGTAACGATTTTAAGTTGCAATAGAAGTTAGCGCCACAATAAAAGTAGGTCGTAGTGTTGTTGGGCGGGAAGATCTTAATGCTTTGCGCTAGAAACTGAAACTTGTTTATGTTCTTTTAGCACGCTTCCGCAAATACTTTAATACATGTTTGAATGTTTATGTGGTGCAGGCTAGTTGCCAATCACATAAACCTGCAGATACATGGTGTATTGCACCAACTCAAAGTTCCTTTAAATTAATTAAAAGAACACCCAGTTACCCTTAGTTAAGGACAGAAGGATGTGGATGTGATAGCGTAACTTACAAATTGACTTGGCTTGAGGCGAGTTATCGAGCTGAGGAAGTGGCAGCAGCAGCATTACCAAACGTCCCGATTTTAAACTCAAAATAAAATGTGCCTCGCGCTACGGGCACAGTCCTGCTTCAACTATATTTGTTAAGTCCTACCTTTGAAACATTTTCAAATTAAAAAAAAAAAAAAAAAAAGATACAGTACACAGATGCAACTTACGACTCAGTAAAAATCAATCTCTAAAAAGGCCCACTGCTCCAGTTATGTCCTAAAAAGTACACTCTAAGAAGCCCAAAAGATCGAGTGTACAATAGACGTCTTGTAACAATGAAATCATAATCCTTCTTAGACCAGACTTTTTTAAAATTTGATTTATTTTATGCGTAGCGAGGCGCGCCGGGTACAGCTAGCTAAATATAAGAAAATGTAAAAACGCTACGAACTTAGCTTATGCAATGATTTTTTTTTTATAAATTCATCACTAAGTCCCATCATTAAATAAAGTTTTGTATAACTCATTTTGAATCTTAATAAATGAAAGAATTAGTTATAAAAAAGACTGGCTTTTTATGTTTTTTTTATGTCCCGCTTTAGTCGTAAAACTCTCGCTTTTTTAATCAAAAGACCTCGAAATTCTGCTTTGCTCGAAAAAAAAATCTGTTTACGCCTTGAATCTAGATTCGCAGGTACAGAGCACGTTGTTAACAGGCACAGAGCACGTGCTCGAGCATTTTGCTAGCCGATGAATCCCTGGATTCTCTGCATGTGTCGATGGGATTAAACTCAGCCTGAAATCTAGACGCCGCAGTAAGCAATGACCTATGAAAACTCTTGAATAGAAACCCTACCATATTTACCGCGCACTATGTAAAAGAAAAACTATTCCGTCGACTAAACTGGAGAAATTCTCTTAAAACAAATGATTTCATTTTTTGTGAAATCTCATCACAGTTTTAAAGCACAGTTCTCTTTTGTAAACTCCCGTCTACGTCTCTCACTATTTCCTTTTATAAACAAAAACATTTTCATCTCATGCTTGATTTTTTTGTCAAACGTTTGTGTCGACAACTCCAGATGAATCACAATTCTGGACCTACCTCAATGGTATTCCTTCCCTCCCACACACAAAACACAACACACAACACACAACGCAATTACTTACTTTTTCCTTGGCGATAAATTCTTCAGTCTGTTCCTTCTTGGCGAATGTGACGAAAACACTGCCCTTGAACTTATAGGTCTTCGTTGGCTTTTCCAAATACTTCCTCATGGTGATGTTGGCCACTTTCTCGTAGGGACTGAAGAAATCAATCAGCTCCGACATCTCAATGTCCAGCGGGAAACCCTTGACGTATACAGTACGTGACATGATCTCCTTGCGCTTCTCGTCATTGTGCTCTGGAATGGGTCGCTCCGGGTGACGACGGATCTTTGTCTTATCCTCACTCACCTCGACTAAGCCTTCATCTGACTTCTCCAACGCCTCTACGATCACATTGGAATCAGTTGTCAATGAAGCCAAGCGCTTGAAGGTCAGTAGCACATCAAACGACACCCATCCCTCATCGTCCTTTGATATCTGGTCCAACAAAAACTTATCACGATGCAAGTTGGCGTCTCCGAAGTAGTACTCGACTTGGCGAATGATTTTTCCCTCCAACTCTGACACACCATTGGCGGCGTCGTTTTCCTCAGCCGAATCGATTTTTGCTTCAGTTACTTCGTCGTCCTGGGGGATCTCAACCTTCTCAACTGGAAGTTCTTGGGGTTTCTCAGCAACGTCCGTCATGTTCAGCGTGCGGTTTCTGTGGAGTGAGGTTAGGTTTAAAATTCAACAGTGCATTGACATGAAAAGCAAACTAGATTGGGGCTTAATTATGTTTCGAAGCTTACCTTGTTTGTAAAAATTAAAGATAATTGTGTTAAATTTACGAGAAATTCAACGGGCAACACGTGGTATGTGATTCGTCTTCCAGGTAACACGTTAGAACAACCGCCGGCGGTGATGTCAAACAAATTGAATGAAATATTCCCTTTCACGTCAATCAGTGACAGAACTGAAGTTATCGAAGTTATCGAGAGAGTGAGACTTGTTCAGCTATGTAGTGTTGTTTGCAGTGAGTAGTGCGTTCAAAATTAATTTACTCATAAAAATTGACTCATAGGTGACATGCGAGTGAGTAATTCCTAAATATAGAATCGACCTCATTTTAATTTGCTGAAATTTGCATCATTTAAGTTTTACGTCGTAGTTAAAAGAATAAACTATCGTGACTATCTGGTGTTTATTTATTTGCTTAAGTCTGTTAAAAATGATTACAATAATTGACAGCAGAAAATATTGCCAGAGCAACAAAGGCTCTGTTGTTTAAAATACCCGATCCGTGCGGAAGCGTTTTTGATTTAAAATTAGAGATTAATTGGTAAATAGTTGAATTTCTTGTTCAAAAGGATGACGAAATCGCTTTTTAGCCTCTAACTTGCTCAAAAAATAGACAGGCACATCCATTGTTGATTAAGGATATAAAAACAGTCAAAAGACAGAAGCAAATAAACTCTAGTTGCTACGTACTTTCATGCATAGAAGAAAGCATTGCAAACTATTTGAATCCTGAAAAGATGACTTAAGCCAAGCTACATTTATATCTGAGCGTGAACATGAGCCCAAAAAAACTTTTATTCTAGACCTGATGTTATTTTAACGTTGTTCAGAATCATAGATTTTTTTTATTTCCTTATCCTTCCTAAATTTTCTTTCTTTGATATTTCCATTTTATGACAATTCCTGCCTTTGATATCAATTTAACCTTCATCTGGCCCTTGGATGGGTCTTTTGACTTCCGATTTTCAAATATCTTTTTTAAACTAGGTGTCTCTAATTTTTGTATGTAATTAGCACTTCTGTTAAAAAAAAATAAATTGATTATTACGTTCCTCGCTGTAAAATAGTAAAAGTCTAGCCGCTGTGGTAATTTTGACTCAGATAACCATTAGAATCAGCTAAATCGTAATAAATATTGCATTTTATTGCATTTATTGCCTGCCTGCATTTTAAGTCGCTGCCAAAATTGGCATGTGCTTTCACAAAATGTACAAGCCGTCAAATGGCCAGTGTAACGATAGCCTCAAGAAAATCGTTCCAATTTTTGACACATGCACTCAAAAGTCATTCCAAGTTTGACAGCCAATTCATCGACAGCAACAAAACAAACGCAAATCCACCGAATTATAGAATAACTTTGCATTCGTATTTTCTT
Source organism: Syritta pipiens (assembly GCA_905187475.1). Taxonomy (NCBI): domain Eukaryota; kingdom Metazoa; phylum Arthropoda; class Insecta; order Diptera; family Syrphidae; genus Syritta; species Syritta pipiens. The sequence continues at coordinate 105,930,921 of LR994571.1, read as the reverse complement.
TACAAAAATGGCACATAATCCCCTAGATAAAATTCACGCATTAGACGCCATTGAGAAAGAAATAATCACATGCCTTCAAAGTGCAGGTAAACTCCCAACCTCCACCAAAAAATCCAACAATCAAAAAACTTCTCCCTCACAGGTCAAGCCCTTCAAGAGCTCAGCAAGGAAAAATCATCACAGAAAAATGCCGAGAATCAAACGCAGCAGTTCCTGAAATCTCTCTCCAACGTTGAATCAAAACTAAGTGAGCAAATAAACTACCTCACACAAGTGTCCACTGGTCAGCCACACGAAGGCTCTGGTTACGCCTCAGCAAAAGTTCTGCAAATGGCCTGGCACCGCATTCACCACGCTCGCTCGCGAGTTCGTGAACTGGAGGAGTCCAAGACGAAGTACACGCAAGTGGCACGCCAGCAGCAACAGCAGAGACAAGGCGATTTCTATCCTCAACAATGAACATTTATTTCCTTAAGTCTACGATAGTGTTTTTACAGAAAATCTTAGCAATAAAACAAAAATTTTAGGATTGTGATGACGATCCAATGCCAAAGAAGTTGTTTTCCACAACGAACCGGACGCATTGGAGCAAAACGTTGCGCTCGTGACGAATGTCTGGCTCCAGGAGCTTTTCCAGCATCGTGTTTTGGCTGGGAGTGCGGAGTTTCCTGTAGTCTAAGCCGGATTTGATCGTTCGCCGCTTGGGCGGGTCGAATTTCGTCTTTTTCCGTGGGACTTCCGGCTGAGGTCTGTCGGGGACGTCTGAGTGTTTGGCAATAGGCGCCTCCTCCGGAGCTTCGTCGTCGCTGGCAGGGATTTCGGCGCCTGGAGCAGTTGAAATATGTATTTCCTCGTCGGGGACAGTTGAGACGTGGGTTTCCTCGTTTGCGACAGTCGAAGTGTGATTTTTCTGGTCGGGGACAGGTGAGACGTGGGTTTCCTCGTGGGAATGCAAAGTTTCCTCGTCTGCGACAATCGAAGTGTGAGTTTCTTCATCGGGGACATTCGGATTGTGAGTTTCCTCGTCGGGGACAGTCGGAGAGTGAATTTCAAATGTTTCACAGTCTTGCATCGGCTCTGTGGACGCCTTTGGAACAACTTCTTGGCCCGCTGTGGTTTCTTTCTCCGCGAAATCTGAAGACTCCTTCACGATGTCGGTTGGATGAAGACCTGTGCCCGTCGCTTGCAGTTGCAGTTTCTTTTCGTGATTCAATTCCACGTCGCTGTCTGTCTCCTCATCGCTTTCGGAAGCTGAGCCGTACATTCCTAGCAACGAGGACAAAGCATGCGACTCGGATTTCCTGACTTTCCTGTAGTCGATCATCTCACCCGTCCCTTTGAACATCTTCACTCCATGGCAAGTGAGCTCCTCATCATCCTTCACTTCTGCAGGAGCCTCCGTAGGAACTCTGTTCCTCTTACGCGCCCGCTTCGCAGCCTCTGACTTCGGAGTCCTCTCCATTCTCTTATTCTGCTGTTGCTGTTGATCGCCTCGCATTGGTCGCCGATCTTCCCGCTTCCCGAATCTGTTCTTATTCTTCTCCAATCGCTCGCCTCTCAACATTCGCTGTTCCCGCGCCTTCTCCTTTTGCGTGACTTTCTCAACCGTCGGGTAGTTCTTGCTCCGCTCGGCTCTCCATTGAGCGATCTCCTCCGGAGTACTGAGCTTCTTCACCTGATTGTACAATCCTTTCGCATGCTTCAATCCGATGTGCATGTCCATGAACGACGGGTGGCCCATGAACGTGCAGTCTTTGATCTCACACGGGATGTGCTCACTGCAGTGAACTTTGAGGTCGACGGGAGTGTGGAATTCAGCCTCACAGGACTTGCAGTAATGCTTTTGTGTCTTCTCCGCTTGTTTACTTGTGTTTTGTTGTCGTCCAAGAAACTGCGGAGGAACAGTCGAACCGCGCGGACCGTACATTGGAGGCGGTTGTTTGTGCTTCGGCAAAAGCATGCCCTGCGGTGTCAGAAAGTGTGGTGTTGATGCAAACGGTTTGTCTTGTTGCTGGAATTTTGGCGAGGGCAGGAGAAACTTTCCGGATTTGTCCATTTTTCGAAGATTTGTGTGGAAAACCAGTCCTCTTTTCTGGTGGAAATTTTATTCGCACTGCTGGCGACGAGGGATTGTTTATATTTTTCGCTAAGCTGTCAAAGTGCACGTGTGTCAAAGAGGAAGGCAGAGGTCGTGGTGAGTTTTGTGGGGCTGTTTGATGAGAAGAATTCGAGTAAAGAAATGAGTGGAAAAAAGTTATTTCTGCATAAATTTATAAAAATATCAAAGGCTATTGTTTCCCTCAGAACATAAATAAACCAATATTAGGTTGTCTGTGCCTTAGACATAAACGAATTAAAGAGATGGACGACTCTTTCTTGTCTTTTGTCTGTAAATACGTGCTAGCCGCCAAAGACGTAGCTTTATCTTTGGTTTTCATTTGCAATTTGAATCCGGAAAATCAAGCTCTCTTAAGTTATTCGGCGATGCATGGATTTAATTCGAATGGCAATAAGGAGAAATCATTATTCGTATCATAATCTTGACTTAGCAAACAGCTGGGACATTAATTCGAATTATGAAAGAGAGGCGGTTGAATTCCGACCAGAAGAACTGTAGAAAGAAGCCTGTGCCTTCCACCCGTTAAGATCAAAAACGAATCAAGTGACAAAATAACTACGAAAAAGGCGTTATTCCACAGCAATTGAACTCCAATAAGCACAATTGGGATTAAAAAATCCACATCAAGTTTAATATGCTCAAATCTCAAATATTGATTCGAAAGGAAATTTGTAAACGCCTTCACTCTTGTTTTCTGTGAATTCCGGAATTTAAGTCTTGCCTCGTCCGCAGCTAAATTACTTACTTAACAGATATTTAACCCTTGGAGGTTTTGTGCCTGAGCCAAAGCCGCCTTCCAACGTCGGTCCGGGCATGCTGCTCCTGGTCCGGAAGACCAAGCTGTACAGCTAAACTACAGCTCTTGGTCATTCATTTGTTGTTATTCCCTTTGAGAAATGTATCAGTTTATCACCAAACCAAATTCCTTTTATTTCAAACAGAAAAATTTGGTCTAAAAGATCAAAATCTCTTTCCAATTAAAAACTTCTCAAGTTGTCCATCAGCGTAAATTATTTGCCCCAACATTTGAGAGATACTTCTTCATTCATTTCACCACACCACTCATACCAACCACACAACCACAAATCTCTCCCAAAATCCACCGTCCGTCAACAGAGTAGATGAAAAAAAAAAGAATTGTCGCAAATTGGTAAAAACGTCTCTTTTGACAAAGACACAAGTTGTGTGTGTTTTTCCTCCTCCAACGAGATTGTGGATTCTTCGCTTGTGACTTTTTAGTTTATTTTAAGAACTCGCTGCGTTTCAAAATGAATATTTTTGTGTTCCCTCGTGAAGCGTAAGAAAGCCAAATAATTTTTCTACATCATAGAGTGTTTCGCTTCGCGCCGCTTCTTTCAACAGTGAAAAATAATATAATTCTCACAGAAATTCTTGTGAAAAAAAAAGTGGAAAAAGAAAAAAAAAAATTCTAACCGAGCTAGTGAAAAGAAAAAGTGATAACACACGCCCGTGCCTGTGAGAAAATGTGAAGTGATTCCTAGTAAGAGAGTTTCCATTTGGGATTTTTTGTGCGGAAATACACAAGCAGCGTCAAGAAACGAGGACGAAACCCTTCAGGATCAAGCAGTGGTAAGCAGAAAAGTTGAGAACGATAAATTGAAAAGTAGAAGAAATCCCCCTGCCGTTGATATTTTGATGACCGATGAGTTTTTATTTTTAAACTTGAATCTATTTGGCGAGAACTTTGTTTGCAGATAGAGGAATAAGTAGTTGGAAGACGCGCAACAGCAAAGTCGGCGACAACGCCAGAATCCGATCGCCTTTCTTTTCTGTTGCTCTTGCTCGCCCCGCGCACACAACAAATAAAAGAATGTCGGTAGCCAACAGACATTTGTTGCTGCTCTCTAATCGTCTCACCCGAGAGCGGGAGTTGAAACGTTATGAGTTTTTGTTTTCTAAGGCAAGTTGATCATCTAATTATGGTCTGCAGGTGCGAGTCACGCTGAAATATGGCCAAAGAATGTGGAGCTGTTTGCTCTGAGGAAGACATGAAGTAAATAATCTCGAATATGAGACAGAACAAAAATGTTCTTTTTAGCACACAGCACAGCTCAGTGTGAACTTTCACTGAGGCCATTCGTAGACCTAGTCGAGGATTCGGCCTGTGGCCAGAGTGGAGTGCTGACTTGTTTGTAAACAAATGTGGCTCCCGTGTGATCTGCTGTGGATTTATGAGCATACTCCGCAGGTAATAAATGACTGGCCATACATTTGCATCAAGCGGAACCGATTCACATTTTATTGCGATATACACGTTGGAGGAAGCATAAACTCTGTTGACAATGTCGGGGGGAAGAAAACCTAAAAAACCCCACCTCTACGTTCCGCTGACTCCCCGTCGTTTATGATACTTCGCGTTGAGATGTTGATTGGCAATCGGTGGGCGGTGGAACTTTGTTATCGCGTTGAAACTGAGTTCCGCCTGCTTAGCGGGGTTAAGTTGTTGCCACAAGGTTTTTGAATGCGTTCAAGTGTGCTTTAGGATAGGCCCGTCATTGGAAGTGTCAAGATCAGTGAATTGGCGGCTCAAGAGCAAATTGTCTTTTTTGGAACTAAGAAGTGCCAACAAAATTAGTTCACGTTTTTCTATTTGGTTTGGCACACGATGTGGTGCCGGGCTGGGGAGTGCCACTGATACACTTGTAGTGCGATTTTTGGCTTTTTCACTAGAATATCCTTTGCTCTGTTGGTGAGCAAAAATCGTTGACTATAGTTATGACTTGCGAGGACCTTTGATAGTGTTCCTGTTATAAGGAGTCTAGATTTGTTGTGATTATATTGGAGACGGTGTAGGTAGTGCATTTTCTTACCCATAGATTGTCCTAAATTTGTTTGATTTTTTGATTGATTTGATTGATTGATTGATTTTTTAAAGTAAAGTAAAATTTTTTAAAATAAAGTAAAAATTATTTGATTGATTTTTTCCGTAAAGTGGTTCGAAGTTGAGATCAGTTTCAATACGCCATCAAAAAATTGCAATTACACCAAAGTCTCACTTTGGAAAACATGACGCAGATAGAAACGATGCAAATCGAGCTACCAATTTCCATGAATTTTTGTTCAATGATTCCCATGTATCGTAATTTTGTGAAAGAAGCAAACTGAAAAAAAAAAAAAAAAACCGGTGAAGTGTTACTTTACTACACCGAGAGTTTCGTTCGCAAGCAGATTAGTAGTTAGGACTTAATTTAAGTTAAAGAAACAAATACAAATGAAAAAAAGCTTCAGTATTTCGAATTCTTCTTTCGAATAAAACTCAACAAAAGAAAATTCGTTCCCATTCGCCAGTCATCGCGCCAGCCGTGTGAAAACTGCTTTGGTGCATTTAGGGGATGAAATGCCGCAAGCGACACTGAGACTGCCGTCAGTTTATCGTTTTTTGCGATAAATGATTCGATTTAAATCGTTAATATCTCGAAAAATTGTATGAAAATAATTTTTTTTACATAATTTTTATTTGTTCTTTCGCCGAGATCTACAAAATGGCGTTTTCGGATCTTTAAAATTCGAATGTTGTTATTTTTTGGTTTTTGGCTAATATCTCGAAAACTATTAAAGCCAGAGTGCTCAAACAAAAATTTTAACAAAAAGAATAAATCAAAACCTACATTCCAGATTTTTTTTTCAGATTTTTAGACCAACGGGTGTGGAAATGAGAGGGGGACGCCTGTTTTTCGAATTTAAAGCTTAATATCTCGAAAACTTAACTTCCAAATGAAAAATTCAAAATGAAAACTCTATTTCATTTTACAAGACCTATCCGATGGTACCCCATTCAATATATTCCAGTGAATTTTTTTTTCAAAAAAAGTTAGTAATTAATTTATTTTAGTATGAGCAAAAAATCATACACGATTTTTTTATTTATTTTAAGGTCTCTTAGAAAAACTCCATAAATCCTTGGATAATTTTGGGGCATTGCGATGAGTTGCCCAATAGCTCCAATTTTTTTTTTTTTTTTCAAATTTTTTGGTAAAATATTCTGGAAAATAAGGTGGGGGACACGGTACACAAGTCAGTTTTTTGCCAATTTGTTGACTAATAACTTCTTACTAATAAGAGTAATGTGATTACAATAGTACAACATTTTGATCTAACTATTATGCTCTTTCACAGGATACCCATATCAAGGAACTAATAAAAGAAATTTGTTTTTTAAATTTAGTATTGGTACTAAGGTTTTTGCTAATATGATTTTTTTTTTAAATTTTTTTACCTAAACTTTCTTTGGGCAAATGAAATACATCTTCTGGCGAAGTTTCATTCTTAGTGGTTCGCCAATTACCAAGGTTAAAGTCTAATAACAGACAGATTCATAACCAGGACACCATCCCCTTTCCAATGACACCCATATCGACCGTCAAAGTTAATAAACGTTTTTTCGGGCGTTAGTATTAGTACTAACGTTTCCTTTAATCGGCAACTAATTCCAAAAAAAATGCATGATTTGTTTTTGGGTTGCCTAGATACATCTTCAGTCCAAATTTTATCCCTTAACTACAAAGGACTTATAAGTTATAGTCAAATGTGTAAAAGGCGACAGACAGACAAACACCGAAGTGATTCTATAAGAGCTTCGTTATTCCTTTGGAACGAGACCCTAAAAATGACGAAGCTTCGAGATCACCACAATTTTTAAACGACGGAACTTCTAAACTATACAAACCGAGACTTTGTGGTATATGCAACTTTTGCAGAAGATTCAATACATTGGATGTATTCAAAATTAGTTTTCATATAAAAAAAAAATGATATTTCGCTCTCTTATTCAGATCAGATGGAAGTCTATCCATAAATAGCATTTACTTAGCAGTACGCTCTAATGGTCTACCGATTTATAAACTATTGACTCCTCCTCTAAGATTACACGTTTAAGACTCTTAATCTCACGCTTCTTTAAACACACTTGTAGTTGTTTGAAATTCGTTTGGGGATAAATTCTTGTTTGCTACTGAAATGTGGTTTTTCTCGGGCAATCCTACCATCTAACTTTTTTTTTCGCAAGACTTGATGAATGTCTTCTACAGATAGGGGTTTATTGGTAACAGATGACAACTCAGCCGCCAACATCGAAAAGATGGTTTTTAAGTTAAACTTGATATTCCGAACAATATACCACTCGTTTTGATCTGAGAGTAACATTTCTTCCATTTCCAGCTATATTTTTCAAAATCAATTCATTTCTATAATTGTTATTTTTTTTTTTATTGTTGCATACCATCGCCCAACAATATCTCGTATTCATCGCATCGATTTCCCCCCGCAAAATAGCTTAATAATAAGCATTCTTATTGACAAGTCGGTTTGCCTTGCTTACTTCCCTTTATTTCACACAAACAAGGTAATAAGGTCCTTTCAGTTAAAGAAATATACAGAAATGGTCATCAGAACAGGTTATTGCCCTCATATTTGTAAGAAATTAGCATGTACTGAACTTATGAAACGGGTGTATCTTGCGCACATGCTACCTGTACGCTCAATTTTGTGCGTTGATTTAAGTGGTTTTTTTCTTTTTCGTGCAAAAGGGACAGAAATCTAGCCCTTTTTTTTATATTTGTTTTGCGCATGTGTTAAGGACATGTGTTAAGTTATAACTGCAAACTTAGAAATAAAATAAAATTACTGAATGGCCTTAAACTTGTATGATTATGAAGTTTTGATAGGTGTACGCTCAATTTAGTGAGGTACTGTATTTGCAGAGAATCGTACAATATGTTGGTAGCTATTATAACCTTAGAGCCCAATCGTTTAACAATTTAGATGCTAATTAGAATTAGAATGGAATCTAATATAACTAGGTTTAAGGAGCAAATTTTACAGCACGTTGTGTATTTTTAAATTAGTAGCAAATGTAATTGAATTTTAATGAGTTTTTCTGAACTAATAAAAAATATTTCGTTAATACGATAACAAGGTCTCCATAAATCCTTTCTGTCACACTGATGGAGCTTCTTATTCCTCTCCCCATTTATTGTTTGGTCGTTCATAAAAATTTGAGTCCAATGGTCTTTTCAATATCATGTATTTTGAGACTGAGTGCGTCATCATCTTTCACTTGTTCCTGGATTCGTTGCCCGCTAAGCGTGACACCTAAACAGAGTTTTTTGATGAATTGTCATTATTAAAGCCGAATTCTTCTTGGATCGGAGACGTTGGTGTCTATCCACTCAAGGTGATCTGTCCATCCAACCTAAGAAAGTCGTATTCGTCTAGTTGCGTTAATGTGTGCGGGCAATCCATTATTTTATTATCAGGTATTTTTCGTCAATCACAATTCGCACATAAAGGACAGAGAAAGTCTGGAACGAAGTCTTTTTGGAATGGCCAAGAGTGTTCGTGTTGGCTTTACGCTCCATATGACCTAGCGCTGGATCTGTAAGCGTTTGAGTAGTCTCATGCCACCGGCCGTACAGTCGGTACAGTTCGTCGTTGAATTTTTTCGTTCATATGCCATCAATGCAAACAGGGCCAATAATCGCATACAGAACATTTCTCTCTAAGAGACTAAGAGCTTTTTTACCCGCTTTCGACGGTGGCCATGTTTCTCCGCCGTAGAGGACTAGAATGATAAAGGTTTTGTATAATACAAGCTTAGTCCTTTGGAATATGGCACTACTGCTCAATTGACTTTTTAGCTCAAAGAGTAATTCTGCGTTTGATTTCGGTGCTGATGTCGTTGTCCTTGACAGACTTGAGAAAGACAAAGTCCTTTCCTATCTCAAAGTCCTTGCTGTTCCTTTTGCAACGACAACTTCATCATTATTGGTGCAACAACCGATGTTCGGTCCGGGTATCCTTAACCAGTGATGACAAAGAATGACTTAGTTTTTCTTTTGTTTAGCCAGAGACCGCTTCCCCAATACCTCAATACCGCTTCCTCCTCAATACCAGCAAACGTCTCACTGACGGTCTACTGTGCTTGGCGAATATCATCCGCGTATGCTAGCAATTGTGTGGAAGATCATGATGTTAGCCAGACGTTCACACTAAACGGCAGAGAGAATCATATACAACTGCGGTCAGAAGAATAACAATGCTGCTTTCTGAAGGAAACTTTTTTGTAACTCTTGCCCAATGACCGACCATATCTTACAGATGAGCTGCACCTAAGAAGGTCATCCGCAGCACCGTAAAATAGCTCCGCGGGCAATCCGTCCGCACCAGCAGTTTGACTTCAAGCCCAATATTGCTATCTTGATCTCGTCAGAGGCGACAGTACTGGATTCTTGTCTATCATCCTTCAAATACACTAGAAACACAGTCTTCCATAAATCTGTGCAGTCTAAGTTAAGAATGGTTTCCTCGTTGGCTTGCCATCAAGTCTCAGTGCTTAATGGACAGTAGTGGGCATTCTTGAAGGCTGTTCCACTCGCAGATGAAGTACTTATGCGGCTATTGCGGAAAACTTCTAGGTGTATGCATAAAATGGAAGTGATCTTGTATGGGATATTAAGAACATGTAGTTAAGAGGATCTATCATGTCACTGTGCCGCAGGCATTTTTAACCCAAGCAATCTAATGTTTATGGGCTTAATCAAATTGTTTTAAGTCGCTTTCATATTCATTCTTCAAAAAGGCGTTTTATAGATCGGACATTCAAAGACTGGAGACTATTTCTAGATTTTATTGTTATGAGTTTCGAAATCACATTAGTCTTGCTCGTTAAACTTTATCATGTGTTAATCGTTTTTGTGATGACGTTCATGACTCACTTAGAACAATGAAATTTCTTCTTCTTTAATTGCGTGTTTATATGCTCGTTTCGGCGATTCATATTGCTTTTGCAAGAAGCTTCTACAGTGAGCTGTCTTCTGAGCACACAAACCGACCAGTATGATAAGTAAATATTTTCTTTGCTTTCAACTTTGTGTTCTGTTACTGTTCTGTTGTTATGCAAATATACTTTACCGATTGCTGTGTGTAGCTCACTCAAGTATGGTGCGTCTCCCACCACCATATTCCTTATTTTAAGGTCTCATAGAAAAACACTAAAAAAAAAACGACATCCACAACAAAGCCTCCCATTGGTAACTTAACTCGTTAGCAATAAAACAATTTCAAGACTTGTTTAAAGAGAACCCCGCCAAGCGTGTGATGTCACCAGCAGTTGCTTTTGTTGTTAAAGACCTTGAAAAATTGCAAGCACGTGCTTTAAGTTAACTGCATAAGAATTTCTTCGTCGCGAGACTGCATTTAATTACAACTAAACATGAATACATAACTTGAATGGCCGACGACAAGCAGCAGCCATTAAATTCTTAAAAAAAACTCGAATGATGGTATCTTTCCGACGCGAGTGTATTGGCTCCTTAGCATACCGAATATGGCTAATTTAATAAAACGTCTTTCTGCGTTTTCTACCTGTCCACTTTGGATTCGCGTGTGAAAGTGCTATTGACCTGTTATTCAATTGTGAGTGATAAAAATAGTGACTGATATAACACACTTGTGTTAAGAGATTAGTACAAAACAAATTTGTCATCGAACTTGTTGTTTAAGGAGATGGTGGTTTGTTTACCGCGCCATTGTCATTGGGGCATTCAGAGTTTGTAAATAATTTAGCATTCGGTCCATTTGAGGGACAAAGCGTAGTTTGTCTTTTTATTTTCGTTGAAACTTTATTAGTTTTTTGAAACGATTCGTGGCCGTTAAACTTTTTTTTATGTGTATTTAACTTTTTTGTTTAATTAACGACTTTGCAAGCCATCATAAGAGTTGTCCTTGGTTCGGAATTATTTTGTGCGTGATGCGTGATTTATTTGCCTGCCATTTCAAACCTTTCATAGACGGAAACCAAAACGAAACCAGCAATAGAAACGCAGACTACCTTTGGAATCATGCGATTATTTATTCCTCCGACTCTCTGACTGCTAGGTTTTTATAAAAAAAAAAAAGAGTTCAAATGGAGCAAAACAAATACACAAATCGAATGTTTCTTTTTGCGCCATCCCCAACACACATTCAAGTCAAGCGAGTTTAGTTTTTCCGACTTCGCTTTGAACGAATCAAGTTCATAGACCCATTTAATCAGCATTGCAACCGGATTACCCATAACCTTGAGGCATTAGCTCACAATTTTCCAGTGTTACGCGACATCTGGATACATTCCCCCTCGACTGTCTCCACACATCTGTTCCGATTTGCAGAGGAACGATTTTTTTCCAGCGCACAGCTAACCCGTGTTGAGTACAAAGTGATTGTTTGCGGAGCGCTCGTGGGTTCATACGAGTTCAAGAAAGTGTTGTGCGATAACAAAATCGATTTGTGTTGTCTGAGGTTAGTGCTTCGTTATGCTCTTATTTTTTTTGTGTGTGCGCGTCGAAATCCATTCTGAAAGCACTTGAAATGAAACCGTCTAAGCTCACGAGAATAATAATGAATGAATCGAATTAAGTTGATTGGATGTGCAAGCAATTCAAAGTAGGATGTGAGCCACTTAGCCAAAGCTGCGTATAATGCACACTTAAAAGTAACGAGAAATTGTTATGAGCTAATTGCCCAGTGAAGGTAGTTAAAAGCAGGGACTATATGCACAGATAAATGAAATGTGCCCTGCATAGTCATGCAGCGGAAGCAGTGGCTGTGCAATTAAAACGATGACAACAAAGCATTCAAGTCAACGTTTCGCTTAGGTGCTTTAAATGGGGTTTAAATGCTTGCTGTATCTCTTTTCCTTAATCTGTGTCCATGATGGGAGCAATCTGGCATTGCTTCGCTTAATTGCTACGTTTGTTGAATGAAAGCGGACCACCCGTTCGGAAGAAAAGTGCGCCGGAGGACACATTCAGTTCGTGACGAGGTTCTAAATTTTATTTGCAGCAAAGGCTTTGCTGTTAAACTTATCGAGATTCAACGAGTTTTCGTACAGATTACCATTTATGCTCGTTAACGGCTCATGAATTCATTGATTGCAACTGCCATTCGTTCTTATTTAAATTCATCACTCAGTTTCCGACAGATTGTTTTAAATTGGATTAAGGGCTGGCATCGGCGTAACCAACATGAAATGCATAGCAAAATACTCCGGCATGTCACATTCGAATGGAGTGTGCACCGCAAAGGAGGCAGTCGAAGGCCCACCCACATGTTGCAGTGACAGAGCTAACATATCACATCACGAAATGTGTTTTGAAAACGTTGAAGTGCCTACGTATGCACGTATGTGACTCCCTTTTCCTTACACCTTTCCACGATGCATGCTAACCGCATGCGATTTGATTTATGTTCTAAATTGGTCGTCTATCTTTGGCAGCGGATTTGGAATCACTTTCGTGTACAAATTGTCGCTCTGTTTCCGTCTCGGGGATGTTATTTTCGTTCGTTTCGTTTGTTTTTGTTGTCGCTCTCTCTTGGTAAGCTTGTGTGTTTTCATTTTCTTCTTTAGATCGGTTGTTGTTGTTTTTTTATTAGCTGACGATTTAATTATGAAACCGAATGGCGGAAAGTGTGTATTAAAAGTTAATTGAAAGTGGAAGAGATGTTTGTGAAGGAGAAAATAATTCGAAGATGGAACGCTTTATTGCGCATACCTATGTGACGTTCGGTTGAAAGGGGGGAGGATGTATTTTAAGAGAATGATAGAAATGCTTTCGATGCTTGAAATTTTATGAATACATTGTTAAGATTTTAGCAAATTTTTCAGAATGGAATGGTCTTGCATTGATGGTGACTTAAAAGAAAGTTTGCAATTAAATTGGAGTATGTTTGTAGGGAATTGTGGGTTGTGTTCCATAAGGTTCATGTACATTAGACTAAAAGAAATAATAATAATTTAAAAATACAGGAAAGACGACATCATCCCTTGCAGTGTGGGTCCTAAAGTAAACATTTTAGGAAAAGTTAGTGTTGTCAGTGTGCAACCCTTGAATGTGTAAGACATGACGATAATCGCAGCAAATGCAATTGTGATATCAAATCGGTCTTGGCCAATTTTAATCTAAAAATCCTCAAATAGCGAAATAAATTCTCGCATATTTGCATACAACAAGATTCTTTCAGAAACAGAAAACAACATGTTCTGTAGTTTACACAAATGAATATACATTTTCATACAACATTCCTTTACAAATCAAATTTTGTGCTCCAAATGGATTACAAGAGACATGCGAAATCGTTTGCTTGTTGCATAAATAACCACGTTTCATTATTAACAAGTGCATTCCTTTCAATCAGTACGTTTTCAAATAAAACGAAAAGAAGAAAAATAAAGAAAATCTACATAGTCTCGCTTCATTAGCAGCCCGACACGGAGAGAACGAAAACAAAAAAAAATTCAATCCCCACTAGTTCGGTTTCATCTCCAAACAAATGAATCAATGAATGAAAACCTCACACTGCGCCTACCCATTGTATTAAGATTGTGCCGCAGCATCAGGCGATTACCATTCATCTTTTGAATGCCACCGCAACAACCACCGACCGCCAATATGAAGCGTGGAAGTGGTGGGAGTAAAGCTACAGCTATACCTCAGGCTAAATAAAAATCAATGAGCGCCGACGACAAATTAATGAAAATATCCAACAAAAAGTGGGTTGAATGTCACGGTGAACATGGCTCTCCGCCCAACAGATAAAAATATGAAAGAGTTTTGCTCGCATTTCAAGTTTGACGATTTGACCAAAATTAGTGATTGAAAACATGCACACAGTTTCAGCACACAGAACAAACGTTACAATGAAACGCGCTTGCATCAAGAGCACTCTTAGCGGAAGTCATCTGTCGCACGAGGCAACATCCATTGACCGCGAATTTCGTATCATTCTTGGCGACCAAGTGCATCTCACCATCACCGAGTTGTTACATTCTTTAGAACGCAGAGAGACGGGAAACCCAATGTTGACAATAATCACGTCAGCCTACAAAATCTTCGTGGTCTCTCTGAAAATCGATCACTTATAAAGTTCTCGAGAAAAAAGAACTAAAAATATCCTAAAGCATACGACGAGTATGAGACTGAGAGATAGATTCCCTGGCCCGCGCCAAGAAGATTGCGTCAATTTCCTGAAAAAAGAAATTAGCATCGCGGATCGCGGATTCAAGTTCGTCCGTGTAAAGTGAAAAGACACATCTTTTTCGCTCAATTGATCTAGACGATCAAAAGTCAATAGGAGGAGTACGCTTCAGCTCAAGTGGCATCCAGCTATTACTTTTATAATTGTTCTTCAAATTATTGATCTAATGTGAATGTGCGGAGGAGAACACACAACGAGACTTATTTAATTTGATTACTTCGATTCTGCCAACAAAGTGAAGAAGAAAAACATATTTTTGGCATGGCGCCAAAAATTCTCGAGCGTTCACGCTGTCCACAGAGCAGAGCACAGCGGTGGCACAGTCGCTGAGAACTCACATCTCATGTCGTGATAGTTGTTTTAATTGATCTTATGGCAGGGGCGGCGTGACGAGATTACATTTGACTCTCTAATGATCAGCCGAGAGGAGGTGTACTTTTTGCACAAAAGTTGTTGTCTGTTTTGCTTTCGCTAGAACTGCCCACTTCATGTTTTTTGTTTTCTTCTTGGTTGTGTGAAATGGGGCGCGATCAGTGAGTATAAAAGGGGATTATTAAGACATTGAATGCCACCCACTTTAAGTACGCAAAATGTTTTTTATATGGGTCATCCACTCTGCCCGCTGGTATTTAGTGTCAACTTGAATTTGAGATTGAATTTTGATTTGTGTTTCCGGAATGTAGAAAAGGCTTATTTCAGCTCGTTGATCCATTTAATTTTGGAAGGTTGCATTAGCATCTTTAGGTGAACTGAAATAAAATATTTGAGACGTGCGATTTTATTACTAGTTAGTCTTCTGGAATTTTATTTCGTTTGTTGAAATTGGTGAGTTTTTTTTTATTATTCTCATTGTTCTAATTTTTTGGGGATTAATGAATTTTACACGACCAGCTTAAAAGGATTGAATAGACTCCAACTTAAACGTCAATTTAGTTCTTCTCAACGATGATTTCAAAAATGTGAAATGCAGTGTCGGAGCGATAGTACCATTTTTAAGGTTCCAATACGTACTGCCTACTTTTCCATAAGCTGCACGTTTTTTTTTATATTTAGCTTCACTGCCGAATTCGTTGCGGGTGAGTTTTGCTAGTGTCTTCTTGTCGCTTTCTTGTCGTACTACAAAGTACTGAAAACTCATCCCAACCACTCAAGACAAAGCCAAGGATTGCCGAGTTGTGGATTGCTAAAGTTTTTTTGTCCTGCTGTCGGGATAAGTTCTGTTTTATCACCTCCATTATTATTTTGTACCTTAATCTTGAATCAAGACACTTTAATTCATTTGCTAAAGTAAAATCAAATGAAAACTTCTTAGATAAACAATTTATAATGAAGACTACTAAAACTCTTACAAGAAAAATTTGCATCTTTGCATTCTGTATCATTGGTCACTCCAAATACACCAAAGTCCAGCCTTGCGTCGTTCCGTTGTGCTTCGTTTCGAAGTTTTTCCTCTTTGTGCGGCGCTATAGTCCGGGGCGGACCTGGGCCTCCTTTAGAAACCTCCTCAATCCAGCACGATTCCGTGCCAGCTGCTTCCAGCGACGCACATCGAATTGGTTCAGGTCCTTCTCTACCTGTGTAGAGAACCTTAGACGCCACCTTAGACACAGGCGTCCTCTGCTGCGTTGTCCCAAAGGTTCGGAGTCGAAGATTCTTCGGGCCAGAGCTGTGCTGTCCATTCGATCTACATGGCCTAACCACCGTAGGCGTTGGATAAATATACGCCTGGCCAGGCGCATGCCGCCGTACAGCCCGTACAGTTCGTAATTGAACCTTTTCCTCAAGTAACCATCAATGCAAAGAGGACCAAAGATCGTACGCAGAACTTTTCTCTCAAAAAGGTCAAGGGCTTCTTCATCCGCTTTTGACAAATTCCATGTCTCCGCTCCATAGAGCAGGACTGAGATGACTAGGGTGTTATATAAAGCCATCCTGGTTTTTCGAGAGAGGGCTCTATTACTCAATTGTCTCTTGGGCCCGAAGAAACAGCGATTGTTATTCAGTGTTTGGTTTCGGTACTGATGTCATTCGTACTTGTTACCGCGGAGCCGAGATAGACGAAGTTCTTGACCACCTCAAAGTTTTGTTTCAAAGTTGCTTCGTGTAAAAATTATCGGGGATTCGAATCTGCGTTGTTTTTATTTTAGCTTGCGTTGTTCTAAAAACTGCTGTAGATTGAATATTTGGAATTAAAATACAGTCGAAGCCCTCTAAGTCGAAAAACCCTCTAACTCGAACTTTTTCGCCATATTTTGGCGAAATCCTCTACGTCGAACGCCCTTTTAGTCGAAAAATCCCTCTAACTCGAACAAATTTTGATATCCCGTGAAAATTCGATTACGCCATATTTTTCTGGATCGAATTCACGACGCAAGCGAGGCTCTGGTATACCATGTAGAGGAAATAAATCAATTACGTCAAAATGCAGCAAATAGTAGTCTTTTTTATTATTCTATAAATACCAAAAGTTGAAAAGATTCAAGCTCCTAGACTCTTCTGTTTCATGACACACACTTAATGAAAAATTCTTTTAGTTAAAATACAACAGCTTCTGTGACTCAGCCATGTAAACAAGATATAATCAAGCAGACAACCTAATAAATTACTCCCAAATCATAAAACTGCGGCATATGCTAAAAGTCTTCGTCATCCCTTCCATTTCGCCGGCACATAAAAAAAGAAAACTCGGCTATAAAGTATCACAAAATTCAAAGCAGTCGACCCTTTAACGACAAACAAATAGTTTTTTTGTTTTTGCTTTATAGATTTTTATCATGTTATTTATTCTTTGCCATATCTATTTCGAATTGTCGCCACAGTGCCAAAAAATGTTTGCATCAAAAACACATTCTCCTGCCTTTGACCGAACGCTACCTTCACATCTACCTTCACGTCGCCCTACTACATAGAAAACAAGCCATCCCAAGCATATTAATTTTAGCCAACACCCTTGAGAGTATAAAAAGAAACACAAACAAACAATGATTCAGCTTTAGGGTGTAGCGTCAGAGGTCATCCCATAAACTAAGTGCTGACCCAAAAAATACATCTAATTGAAAAAAAAGAAGAGAAATGAAATGGACGACTGCCGCCCTACCGAAAAGCAGCAAACACATTAGACCAACAACTTTCCGGCACAGAAAGGCTTTAACTCAGACTCCCCGAATGCTCCCCGATGCTCTACGAAGCTGGCCGACTGTTGATGTCAACACGTGTTTTGTGTCCACTTATTTACTGGCAAGTTGCCACATTCATGCTGACAAAAACACAAAATTGCCAATGCTTCTGAGTTATGGGATATACCACGGAGTAAGGGCGCTGTGCGGTCCTTACCATAACTTATGTTCAGTCGGTGTACCAAACCAGAGGTGGGGTGATAGTTTTACATGTCGCCTCTGACCTGGTGTCACCACACCAAGTGCACTCTGTCCAGCCATACGTAACGAGATAAGCCAACAAAAATAACCGTGTATCGTTGTTGTCCGTGAGTGTGTGTGTTTGTTTTTTTTTTGACAGGAATTTGCGGAGTAAAATGGAAATAACCGTCAGACGGCCCTCCTCTTTGATGCCACCACTCGGGAAAATTGCTGTCAGTAAGGCAACAACAAAGCAAGCAGCGTTTTTCTATTTTAGCTAAATTTAAACCAGTGACAAATAGGAGGAATGGAATTCAAAAAACAAATCGTTGTTTCGGTCGACGGCGACGTATTATAAAAACAAATCGCCACAGCGTTGTAGTAAATCAGAATCTCCAAGTGTTTTCAGAGGATGGAAGGAAGGTAAAACAATAACCAGGTGAACGAATGTCTGAACTGAATTCGAAGAGACGCCTCTCCCCCCAATAAAGATATCACTTTCAGTAACGCAGTCAGTCAGTCAACAGTCATCCAGGCTGTGTTATGTTTAGTGCTGACGACTTGACATGCACTAGAGATGTGTGGATGGAGAAAGAAGCTGAAGAAATTGCTCCTTCTAGCAAGAAGATGAAAGGAAAGTGCAGAGGAGCCTGACCCTGTCTCGTTTTCTCGTCGTCAAGAAGACGAAGACCGTGTCAGTTCTACTTACAGTTTCCTCTAATTAGTTTTTATTTTTATCTTCAGCGTAGTATAATTGTGAGGCACACTAAGTCGAAAAGTATTTCCGTCAACCTACGTATCCCGCTTTCAGGCGCACCCGTATGCATGTGGAAATGTGACTATAATTATATCCTTTAGTGGATTTTCGGGGGTAAAAACATTACCAAGAATTTTCTATCTAAAATCATAATGATCGTCGGAATTTCAAATTCAAGTTCACTCGAAACCTTGAATTCAGATTGCACAACTGAACTCTGAACGGGGTATGTGTGGTGTGAGAAACGCCTCGCCTGCAACCGAGTGTGATGGCGACAGAAAGACAAAAGCCAATTGTTGTTGATTGTGGATGTGGCCGATGACGAGAATATGCGTGTATTTCTCTTGAATTATTTTATATCTTAAGCTTTGGCATGAGGGCGTCGACGGATGCGGTGAGTGGAGGCGCTCCAAAAATATTTTTCTGTCACAAGGTCAGAATTTGTGGGTTATGGGGCGACAGTGACTACTGTGGGAATGCAGAGCGCACATCCGCTCACGATTTATGTCAGCAATAAAGCGGGCGATAACAATTAGTGACAAATGGAAGTGCATTTGTGTTGCTTTTCGCTGGGTTGGGGCGATGAATTGGTTTTTATGCAGTTGTGGGAATATATTTGGATTAGGCTTTGGTGAAAAATGAACCTATTGTCTTTCATGTGAATGTTGAAAACAATAAAGCTGAATGGGGGATGAAGACAACAAGTACCATCGCTAGGGGAACTGGTGCTTTGAGAAGGTTTAGCATGAGTTTCGGTGGATGAGGAAAGTAGCTGGGTCTGTCATGTGGTTGATATCATTGATTTGTCGCGTGAGGGTATTCAAATTCGAATAATCTCCTATTTCCGAAAATGGATTTGATAATATTCCTGTCAGTGGAAATTTACCAATTCGAAGTTGGTTGGCAAGTGCGATGCGGTGTTTTTGTATTTTTATCTTAAGTGGTCGTCTACAAACCAAAGAGCGGATCTTCACTGCATTAACCTGATTTTATATACCTTTTATACGATGTCACATTTATCAATGTCTACGAGTTTGTTTTCACTAAACATTTACTCCCCAACGCAGACATATGAGAGTCGTAAAATACTTAAATTATTTTTGATTCAAGAGTGTCTAAAAGGCATAAAAATATATTGTACATATTCGATTAAATTTATTATAGTCTCTATGACCTGCGAACAGCCATAATTGTTGAGAAATATTAAATCAAGTGAAAGAGTTTGATTCATTTAAAAAAAATATAGCAAAAGTATTTTTGCGTTTGTAAAATTTGTCTGTTTCAAATATGTTATGTTAGCCGAAAAGTTTTCTCATTCATTTCATGTCGTTTCCAAAATCATCACAAAAATATTTGAAAAAAAATAAAGAAAATCGAATTCTAAAATTAAAAGTTGGAGAGCTCGAGTGGACTTTCGTTTAACGTGCTCTTTTCACACCAGTTTCGGAATTTCTTTGGCAACACGTGCTGTCTATAATTTTTTTTTTTTCTTTTGAATCTTTTGAGTCGAAGTAAAGACGAGTATGGCCTTGTCAAAATAGATTGCTTTGTGCATCTATTTGATTGAAAGATCGATGTGCATCAACCTGGATCATCAGAAACATCAGCTTTGGTGTACCTGCAATATTGTACTACATGGAATCGATCACTTATGATCTGTTTCTCCTTCTTTTAGATCTCACTCAAGTGATGTCTCAGAGACTACCATTTTATTGTATCGGATCCTGGGTAGTTAATCATCTGTATTTCCTTAATGTCAGAACTATATTTTGCGATCTTCTTCTTTGTGCAGCGTTACAGTCCGGGGTAGACCTGGGTTTCCTTTAGCAACCTCCTCCATCCAGCACGATCCCATGCCAGCTGCTTCCAGTGATGTACACCGAGTTGATTTTGCGATCTAATTTCCCGAATCCCGTTGAACGTTGGACCAGTCACGTTCAAAGCGTCCAAAGGGTAGTAACGAATGTGTGTCGTGACAGGCCGAATTGTGTCTTAGTCTAGTTTCAGTTTATATCTTGGAATGACAATTTAATTTCTGTGAAATGAAACTTTTTTCTGTGTGTACTCGGCCTCCCGATCGATTTTGTTTGCAATTCGATAACTAATATGGTTTCAATAAATAATAAAGTAATTTTCTTGCTGTTATGAGTGTCGTCGAACGTTTATGCATACGGCGTAGTGTATTTGTCATATCTTGCTTTTTTACTCACATCTAATACACATTGCAGACAAATTGTAGTCTTTCTGGAAAATGCTTTCTATTTCAGAATGCTACTATGAAGGTTACCAATAAAGAAATTTTACTCTTGCATAATGACAACAGCTTGTCTCCACGCAAGGTTATTAAAAAAACATTCAGGATCAAGGTCCAGTTTCTTTCAATCAACTCATAGTCATCATAAAATCGCCGCAAAGAATTCCATGTCGACTAAGAAATCAAAACTAAAAGTCCTTCTCCTTTATGTCACTAAATCCCTGATGAATAGACCAGCAAAGAAAAAAGAAGTTCAAAGTTAAAGGTCAGTCTTATGTGAAGTAATCCATCCGCTTGTAGGCATGTTGTACCACAGTCAATAACGTAGCCTTAGCCTGTGGTTCAATAACACTTCCTTTCCTGTGTTTACATAAAGAGTGTTTTACTTTCATTTTTCTCATTTCGCAGGAAATTCTGTTTACATTTTAAAATAAAAAAAAGTTCATTTCTTTGTAATTTCAAGTAGCAGTGCTTCCCATTTAGTCATAAATTTGTTATTGCGAAAAAAAAAAGTTTCCCATTAAATGCACATGGGTTTTTGTTTCACTGTTCAGTGTTTTATTATAAGCAAAGCATGGGGCAGTAAATCAGCGGAAAAAAAAGGATACTGAGGTAAACCATTTGCTGTGTGTTATTTGGCCACAGTTTTGACATGCAAAATAAACAACATACGGTTGACTTATGTGAAATTAATTAGTAAACTTTTTGAGGTTTATTTGACTTGCTTTTGCAGGAGGATCACTCTTTCCTTGTTTGTTGTTATGACATTTTTATGTAAGCCACATTTGAGCAGTCGTATGGAAGCAGTTTGCAAAAGTTTTCAGCTTTGTACTTTTCACTATCCTTGTGACTTTGTAGTGGGTTAATCCGTTGTGATGGGGATAAGACAATAGCTTTACCAACTTGTTGATTTAATATTATTTTTTTTTAACTGTTTGGTTTCTCTTTTGCTCAGTGGTTAGGTTAGGTTAGGTAGGCGGGCTGACAGAAATTGTTCCGCCTCACTTACATAGGTACTTGTGGACCCTATGGGGGAAAATTTGTCCTCCTCCTCATTCGTGGTGTCCTCAGTCCATTTAGTCCTGCTCAGATACCTGAGCTCAGTGGTTTCTTTCTTCTGAAATTTTATGTAAAAGTATTTTATTTGTCAGCGTGACAACCATGACAGATGGTGACAAGTCTTACGAAGCTAAGTTTTTTTGTACTTCGCTCGTAATGCGATGATTTTCTGCGACTTTGGCAAATCGATTTACAGGGCTCTACAAATGGTCGACAATAAGGTAAGATTGAAGTGGCCGGCTGCAGAAAATAACCCACAGCCGCAGATGGGCCTGATAAGGCCCACTGTGATGCCACATTGCGGACAAGACTCCGCGTTACCCGTCGAACCAATTGGAGCTTCGTACGAAGCTGTGAAGCCATTCGATGGTCAACAACTAACAGTCCTTTCTTTTTTTTTACACTAGAAATTAATTGAAATTTAAGGAATATACATATGGGGTGATGGATCGAAATTTCATGTGAAATGTCTGGTTTTTGGTGTAAAAAAAGTAGTGGAAGTGATTTTCAAAACAGATTTAAAATCAGTAAAATATTGCCGGTAGGTGCGTTGCATTTGTTTTATCAATAGAGTCTTTTTACAGAATTTTGAACAAAAAAAAAAAAAAGTATTTTAAATAACAACTGGGGAGACCGTCGTAAGTAGGCATTTTTTCAATACTTCTTCTGAGGTCGGCCCCCCTGTCCGACTACGGAGGATTTGGCTTTAGGAGACAGGTTTTGTTAAGTCGGCCGGTCCGGCTTTTCATATTAAAAAAAATTGCTATTTGTTTTTGTTTTGTTTTCTGGATGTAAAAACAGGGACCGATTACTGAATACTTGACTGACCGACTTCTGAGGTAAAGGGGACCGACAACTTAAGAATGACGATTTCATTTTTGTGAATAATTTGTTTTTGGTAGTAACTACCCTAAAAATGACTTTGTTTTCATAATTAAAACATTTTAATTAATTGGAAATGATGAATAGCCTATTCTTTACTACAAACACCGATTTTTAAGAGCAAATCAAACGTAAAAAAAAGTTAGGTGGACAACTACTGGCTCCATTATTCTGTATCCCATTCCTAGATCACGATGGGAAGGTAACTGACTGTAACGCCACCAGATACATCTGGATAAGTTTTTCTCATTATATTTTCCAAACTCAAGACATACTTTTTGTCTACTTATCTCGTAAAATTAATTTAAATGACTCAAAACTACCCATCCGACGAAAGGAATTTGAGCAATATTGCAAACGAAAGCATGTGTCGTTTTAAATCAACAAATGTCATATTACTTTGTTCGCGCATTCAACTAGAATAGAACAATAGGCGAAGTAAATTTCTTTGCCATCACTCTTATTGTTTAAACAATTCCAAATTTCTTTTGAATACGGAAAATCCCTGAACTTTTCCACACATGACTTGCCACATTTCATCGGCGCTCGCTTTCGGAAGAGTTCGCATCATCGTGCCTTCAAAATTTAATTGCATTCATTTAAAAATTTTCACAACCCACCACCAAGAGATAAATATTCCATTAACTATGAAGGAAAAATTTCGAAAATGAAAAAAAAAAAAAAAAAAATTCACACATGTGTCTTCACTACGCCAATAATGAGTGATAGAAGTCTCTTCTCGTTTAATGGCTTCGTTCATTTATTTGCTTTTTCCTCCCACCCTGGTAGGATTAGATCTGTTTTTTTATTTATTATTAGAAAATTTATCCATGTCTTAAGTTGCTTAATCCAGAATCCAGAAATAAATATACTTTTCATAAATGTTTACACAACGCGAATATGTCCAGGCCATTCGACTGGGAATTGATGTTCCTGCTTGGATAAAAAGAAGAAATCTTTCTCCTGTGCACACTGTTTTCGATAAGTGTTCTCGCAATTTCTCTGTCTAATCGCTTCTCTTTTTTATTTTTTATTTTATGAATGATGCTAGGTATACTTGGCAGGCGTCCACAATCGAAATCTTGTTGTTTACCTTAGTTTTGTTTTTTTTTTCTTTGCAGAAACATCGTCCAGAATAAGTGAGGTTAATACCACAGGAGATTCGATTTCGAAGTAAGATGGATCAACCGCTGATTGTCCAAGCAGAATACTCATTCAAGGGAGGAAATAATGATGAACTATGCTTCAAGAAGGGCGACCTCATTACAGTGACACAGCGGGAGGAGGGCGGCTGGTGGGAGGGCACTTTAAACGATAAGACTGGCTGGTTTCCTAGCAACTATGTTAATGAATATAAAGCACCATTACCACCGTCCGATGCGATACGTCCGCCTGAAGAAATACAGGAATATCGTTCGGTTGTATTGAAGGACTTGTTGGACAGTGAGAAGGCACATGTGGCAGAGATACAAGGATTGCTGGAGAATTTCCTTGAACCACTTCAAAGCACTCAAATGTAAGTGACTAGGTTTGTCTGTCTTGACTGATTTATTTATTGTCGTGTTGTTTTGTAGTTTAACAAACGATGAATATGCTCAATTGATGTGCAATTTTGTTGAGGTTGTGAAGACACACGACGAGTTGCTGAGTAGTTTAGAAGAATGCAACGATCGTGTGGGAAAATTATTTCTGACAAAAGCTCCTATTATGAAATCAGTTCATCAAGCGTATTGTGCGGCTCATCCGAGAGCTATTGTCATTCTGGACAAACACAAGTGAGTACTGTAATCACGAGTTCTTTTTAGAAGATTTCTAAACAGTGATGTTTGTTTTTTTCAGAGATGATTTGGAAAAGTATATGGAGCGTCAAGGTGCTGCATCCCCAGGTCTTCTGGTGTTGACAACGGGTTTGTCAAAGCCATTTAGGCGTTTGGACAAATACTCGGCCATGCTACAAGAGCTTGAGCGGCACATGGAAAGCAGTCACCCCGACCGCGGGGACACGCAGCGTAGCGTTGCTGTGTATAAGGACATAGCTGTAAGATGGAAGACGACTTTTGGCTTATTTGAGGTTTTTTGAAATGTGTTTTTCGCTCTAGGCGACTTGTTCCGCAACACGAAGACAGAAGGAATTAGAATTGCAGGTGCTAACAGGCCCAGTTCGAGGCTGGCAAGGACAGGAACTGAGTACATTGGGTAAGACAAATAAAACATTTTTATTTAGATTTAAGAAGTTGAAGACGGGTCGGGTAGTAGTGTTGAGTTCTTCAACTTCACTGCACTGTTCACTGTTGAGCGCCAGAGCTTAGCTTTTAGCGCCTTCATTGTGCTGTGCACGGTAAATTTTGACACATTTTTGTTTAACCCGCTTTATTTGCTGCGAGAAATATCCGCTTTTTTTGAATTTGCTAAAATAGGAAGGGAAATTATGGAACTGGAAATACGATTGAGTTTTTTAAAACACCTCATGGCTGTTAAGAATATACAGTCAGTCACAAAAGTATTCGTAATTTTTTATTTCCTGGAGTACTTCTGTCACGGAAGGCTTTCGTAATTCGACGTTCGGAACCGGCAATAAACTGTAGGTCCTCTCCACATGTAAATAAAATTAGTAAAAATAAAAAAATAAATAAAATTAGTGAAAATTATAACGCGCACAACACTGGGGGCGCGAAAAGCTAGGCTATAACCTTTCGTGGGCTGTTACGCCACTAATGATGATGAAAAATGTAATAAGACCGACTTATTTTAGCCGTAGGAACTTAATTTTTTTTATATTATTTTCTTGGCTTTTCCTTCTTAAGAAATACAGTAAGCATTACTAATTTGATCGTGTTAGAAAAAAAATAATGATTAGGTATCGTCACATTTTCGAACCGCAAACGTACTCGCAAACTTTTTATGGTAAGTTTGGAGCCAAGATTTGATGACGGTTTATTGTAAAAGGGTCAACAAGCATTTTTTACTACTGAAGGGGTGGTCTATTTCCCCTCGTTAAGGAGGTATGAGCAGTTCTATAAAAAAATCAATTAACATGAAAAAAAGAAAAATTTATTAAAAAAAAATAGAGACGGACACATAAGTGAATCTATAAGGGTTTCGTTATTCCTTTGGAACGAAACCCTAACAATGACGGCACATACATAAAGTATTGTGGCAGTTTTGAAAGCCAGAAACGTTCTCTTTAATCATACATTTAAGCTCAACTATTCATGTCCATAGTTTTTAAAACATTCGCATACAAACTCAAAATTTTGGTAAGATGAAATAGTAAAAAGCCTCACTTTTCGTTGATTAGGACCAGAAAAACACGACCCAGAATAAAACGATGCATATTGAATTAAGGATTCCCATATATTTAAACTCAATAAACCCATGTATTATAATTTTGTTGACGGTGCAAACTGAAATAAAACCGACGCAGCTACAAAACCACGATAATTTTTAAATCACGCTGTTTCTAAACAACAAACAATTTCGGAGTGACACAAGCCGAGATCTTGATGTACTTGAAAATTGGATTAGAACATTAAGTTATATTTTATTTTCTAGAAAACACTTTTTGCATATGCAATGTTGATGCTGATTTTTAACCTCAATTTCAAAATGAATTTACTTTTTTTCAGGCGATATTATTCACATGGGTAGTGTGGCTGTAGGCGCTGATCACCGAGATCGCTACTTCGTGCTGTTCCCTCAGACGCTTCTCATTCTTAGCGTTAGTCAAAGAATGAGTGCCTTTATATACGAGGTACTTTATATTAAAAGTCATCCATTCCTAGCATTCAATGATCTTTTTTTACACAGGGAAAACTACCTCTCACTGGTATCGTTGTGAATCGCCTGGAAGATAGTGAGACTTTTAAAAATGCCTTCGAAATAAGTGGTCCACTAATCGAACGCATAGTTGCCGTGTGCCAAGGACCAAACGAAGCCAACAGATGGGTTGATTTGCTCAACGCTGCTAATCCCACAATGCCAGTTAACATTAAGCGAAACATAAGCAATTCATCAATGAACGCTGCCCCACAGCCACCAGCTCACGTAAGTAAATCAAAGCAGCCCTCACCACTCAAATTGATACATTGTTTTTTTGAATTAATACATTTCTCTGTCTGTGCATCTTAATAGTCACCTCCTTATGTTCTTGATACACGCGGCTACTGCGCCCGTTTCTCACTGTGCGCATATCAAATCGATGCGCCAAATTTTCGTGTAACACTTCCACCAAAAAATTATCCACCAACTGCGCCGTATACTAATCTAAGTGCACATTTTTGCCAACTTGTGAAACAGGGCCTTCTGCGGCGATCATTTGTTAGGATTCTTCTGTATCCAGAGGCGAGACAGAGTGTGGATCTTGAGCGGATTGCACTGAGACGGAAGCAAAAGTCGACTTTGAATATTTCTCGGAGAGGTGAAGAGATAGGAACGCTGTCACGACAGGATGCGTTTGAGTTGCCAACAGATTCGGAGAGTGAAAGGGGTTCGTGCGACAGTAGTGCTTTTGAGTACATAAAGTTCTACTCGAATAAGAAAGACACACTGGGGCCGACGGACACGTTCATTGATCATGGGTCTGCAGCGGGGACCATGAAGAAACGACATTGCTCCACTTTGAACTTGATTAATCTCAGCTCCGGAAGTTCTGCGGACAGCGTAACTGGTCAGAAGGACTCACTGATTCTGGGCTCAAAAGCTGTGCGTGCACTGAACCGAATGTCGTCGGAGCAAAGTGTTACCATTCACACGTCGAGCGCTCGTCTGAACCTCGGACAAATAAAGCACCAGATTTCAGAAACCTCAGAGAGATCAACCTTCGACGGACGGGTGGGGGGCAACTACGTGGCTTGCGAGAATCTCGCGAACATGGATGATGAGGCTGAGATCAAAGTGCACAATCCCGTCGAGAATCGGATGCCAAGCTCGCCGACTGAACGGCACAGCATGCCGAATATTTTTGTGGGAAATCGTTTCAATCTGTCAGACACCACAGAAGTGTATGTGCCGTCGTGGAAGGAGCAGAAGGCGAGCTCAGACCGGCAGCACACGTTACCGCCGAGTGGTGCAGGTCACAGCATCTTAGGTGACGATGAGGACAACTCAGTAGCAACACATTCCAGTTCATTGGATCTCCCAGCGATTGTGCCAGCGCCGGATAGTATTACAGCGGAACTTTTATATAACCTCGACGGAAGCTTACAGGCAGTCGAGGAGAAAAAGCTGAGCCTGTCTCGCGAGGTTTCGCCGTTTAAGAAACATTCACTGAACTCTGACAAAAAGATCTCTGCTCCGAAGGAGTCCATATCGAGTGGAAAACCTGCCCGCGGAGCCTCCATTCGGCGATGCATTAGTTACCAGTACGTCCAAATGGAGTCAAACCGACAGAGTTTCGCCGAACCTCGACGGAAATCTCCCCCCAGACAAGCAAAAACAGTATCATCGGGGGGTAAATGCAAATGCTGCGAGAGCTCTCAGTGTCCCAGCCCACGATCCAGTGACTCGGGCATGGCTGGCAGCTGTACAATTTCGTCCCCTGATCCTCCACTAAATAATAACGACGAGTATTATCCATATGAGGCAGCACAAGTGGGCGAATCAACTCTGAGGCACTCCAAGTCTAGTGGGGATCTCACTCGATTTGATGTCTGTGGTATGTTTCGCAATAAATTCCTAACACAGGACGACGGCGACGACGGCGATGGTGGAAACACCCATGGGGATGCATCGAACTTCAAAGAGGGTAGAAATGAACATCCCGCTAGAGTTCAAATCAATACCAAAAGCATTTTTATTGGCAGAAGACCAAACTTTGAATCCTTTCCCCCCGGCAGCAATACATCGAATGATGATGGAGCCACACAGGAGGCCGATTGCGGTATGTTTCGCAGCGGAATGTATGCACATTGGTGGAAAAAGGAGAAACTCCCAAACGCAGTCATCCGCGGAATTGTTTATGCGCACAGTAAAGACGCCAGCAATGATTCCCAAGGCAGTTGTTGCACGTGCAGTTGTGGTACAGGATATTGTTCCAGTTGCCAAGACTATCCAGTTACGACGACGACAACGAACACCGCAACGTCGTCGTCATTGTCGTTGTCGACGTCAAATTGTCCGCTCTGCAATGGTGGTGGCGCAGCTGAAGGCATTGGCGACAATTTGGGCTCAGGCAAGCGAAAGTGTGCACGTTTTTGGTTTTCTTTCTTTTTTGTTTTTTAGATTTACTCCTCTGTTTTCGGATGATCACCCAGGGGTGGTTCTTTGATGCAAGCTCGATTAGATTTCTTAAGAGTGCGCGATATTCACTTTCTTCAAGTGGATGAATTCTCTTGATTGTCTTAGCGTTGTATTCCCTTGGGGATTTTAAAATGTTTGTATTGTCTCTCCTCGTTGTAAAAGTCTTCCAAAGCGAAGATGACTTTCTATTGACAACATAAAAGGTCCATTCTTCACATTAATGGAGGATGGTTTTCTCTGACTCATGGTTCCAGTGACAATCCTTTCGTTTGTATGGAAACCATACGCTCGTGGGGATAACGCGTGCTTATATCGCGCCTTTTAAGAAATCTAAAAGGCTACAGCGATTTTTGAGTCAAGACAAATGAACCATTTCATGGGTTTTTTTTAGTCTGTTACTAAATCTTGTGTTGTGTTTTTTGTTTTGTTTCTTTCATTTAAATTTTTTTTTACTCAAGCTTTTTAGCCGCAGTTGCGAAATGGAACGTAGTGAACTGCGAAACCACTGCACCATTTCGCAGTTGGCTGTCTATCATGTTAATACAAAAAAAAAGTCCTCTTAGCTGCCTAAATCATCATCTTATCGAAAACAAGCCTTAAAAACAAAATCAAATCGATCGAAATCAAAACTTAACCAAACGCATTCTCTCATCGCATTGCCTGAGCCCTTCTTTAATAAATTCTATTTGCATTTATATTTTAAGATTAATTTATTTGTTTTATTTTTTTTAAATTTGTCCTGTTCTGATGCTCGGATCAAATAAAGCCACAATAAATGCACAAACAAATCATCTTCTCAAACTAACACCTCGTGTCAAAATTTTATTTTTTTTTTATTTTTCTTCGAGCTGCAAATGCAAAGCCTGATGCAATAATTAGAATTAATCACACATGGAATTTATTGTTTGGATGTGTTTTTAAAAATTTAAGTTTTTTTTTCTGTTTTTTTTTTTTTAGATGTCGCCACCAGCAAGTCTGGGATCCGGTCACTCGAACCATCGAACAACGCCCCCAATACATCAACAGTCACAACACAAACGGAGCCTATCGTTCAATCATCATCTCAGCTACAATCAATATCACACTCAGCATCCACCACATCTTCAGCATCAACTACCACCACTAAGTCAACAAAATCATCTTCTGGGGCCAAGCCACAAATCAAATTTAGTCCAGACATCGAACAGTATTTCCAAGATGACAAATACGGTCGGCATGGCAGTCCCGGGGGCAAATCATCAGGGCATGGTGCCAAGCGGAAGGATCGGAAACATAAAAGGTTCATTATTTGTATTTTTCATTTTAATGGACTTTTAAATTTGTAAAATTTGAGCTTGTCGTGCGATGTTGTCGTCTATTGGTTGACATAAAAGTTCCCATCAATAGGGGCGGTTGTCGATAGAGTCATAGTTCGTGAGGTTTTTATTGATTCCAGCACGGTGCAAAGGAATTTAGTTGCCTTTTTATTGCCGTGCATAACACAGGGGCCCATTTTGCACCGTCTTGAGTTGTATGTACGATTTGCTTGGCGATCAAAAGTTGAAAATATTGAACTTTCATACGACAAATCTGAGGACAAGTTGAAAGAGCATTCACCCTATTCGATTTGGCCCCAATCAAGTACGGTCGTTAAGCAAATCATTCGACAAATTCTCGCGGAAAATCACGTGAGGTCAGAGCTGTTCGCTTGGAAGCGATCCCCCAAGACAAACTTTGCTTAAATACTAACATTTCAATTTTATGTGGAATCGATTGGTTAAGGGTTCTTCATGTTAATCATGCTTAGGTCCAACACTAGAACTAATTGAAAATGTTTCTTTTATCTCACAGCTAACTGGAGTATAACCAATCTTCGACCGGCGCCGCCACTTCGGCCAAATTTGTTAAACAGTCAAAATACGACTGGCAGTAGCTCGAACACATTATCCAGCTACTGTAACAGTCGTAAAAATCAACCAACTTTTGAAGAGGATGCACTTGTGTTGCGTGTCATTGAAGCTTACTGCGCTGCCTATCAGAACAACGCCAGGAACACCATTCACTCAGGTAATTCATTGAAATCACATGTGCGTCACCATTTTGTTTGTTCTATCGTCTTTTGAGTTTGTTGTGGTCCATTTTTTATGTTTGATTTTTATTTTATTTCTTTTTTAAATAATCAATTGGGTTGCGCTGAATTACTTGCATCCGTAAGATTAGTTGGTAATGATATTAATAATAATTGGTTAACGTTAAAGAGTATGACACCATTGTGTCCTCTCTTTGTATGATGTATCTGAGAAAAATTACTAAAGCTAATGTATACCGACGCCTCTAATATAAGTTTATATGATTATTTTCTTTAAAATATTTAATTTGCCACAACTAAAACAATAAATTATTATCATTTTCTTTTTTTTTGTTAATTTTATTAATATGTAAATGAAAAGTATTGATAAAAACCTCCTTCAGCTGATTAATGTTATCTTTTTTTTTTGTAACAATAAAAGAATAGATTTATAATTTTTGTTTAATGATACCTTTGGAAGATCCACAACAACATTGTATTCTCATCACATCAACATCGCCCCGTACACAGAAACAAACACACATAAAATAAAACAAACACACAAACGCACACTTCATGCTTTTATCTTCATCACCACTACCGATTTTCCTATAGTTCCTGTGTTGTGATTGAAAACTTGTTCCCACATTCAATACAAAACGCAGTTTTCCAAACCAGACTCAGTGTTTACCATCTTTCCTGTGCCAGTCAACGTAACGTTTTAAGTCTCTCATCCTGCTCGCGTAATAACACAAAATTAAAAAATAAAAAATAAAAAAAAAAAACTCGAAAATGTCGTTGTCTTGTGTTATGTCCTTGTTCTCTTGCTCTCTTCTTCTTTCTCCTTTTTTCTTGTCTGTTTTTTTCTATTTCATTCTCACTCTATAGCCCTACAACCCTGGACACCATGTCTGCCTATACGAGGAGGAAAATTGAAAACAAGTAAACCATTTTCCACCTCCAACCCGCAGTTGCCGTTTCTCTGCAGTAGTGGCGGCAGCTCCTATCCTAGTTCAGCCGCCCAGGCACAACAAAATTCCACCAATAGTCTGAACTCATCGTACATATGGCGTGAGGCTAGTCCAAATAATTTTAATATGTATTCAACATCGGTGTCATCGTTGAATACCGCCTACCGATACTCACTGAGCGGTGCTGGTGGAGCCAATCAGAACAGTACACCATCGCCGGCTGAATATCGAGCGATGTCGGAAGAGCGTGCCACAAGAAAGTCATTAAATCGCTTCAAAACCGGATCCGGCTACGATAACATATTCATGACACCATTGCTACCTCGAAAGAACAAGCAACAAATGAAGAACTTAAAAAATACCTATCAAACGCATCAACGAACTCCGCCACCGCTACTGCGAAATCATTCAGCCGATGATCACCAGGCGGAGAAAAGTCCTCCGGCAGGACTGTATGACCGCAGGCTAAATCGGTCGTTCGAAACACCACAGCAAGGCTATATGAAGCAGTCAACACTGCGACGAAGTACACCGCACTTGCCTGGCGAAGACGGTACTACCGACACGGACAGCCAGAGGCATTCAGCAACCTGGTGTTGTGGAAACTTTGTTATGAAGCAGTGGCGGAAAATAAATAACTATTGATTTCCAAAGAAAATTGATTAGTCTCCTCGAGTTGGTTGGGTAAACTAAGTTGCGCTGAAATAACTTTGTGATAAGACGACGCAGTTATCTTTCTTTTCATCGATGAAATTCTATCGAAATCTTGTTCAATTTGAAATTGGTTGTAAATTCTTTTTATATTTGGACAAATTTTTAATGTTTAACGAACGTAAAATTTTCTGTAAAATTATTGACTAAAAAAAACACTTTTAAACGTGCCCTTATTTATACATTTATCTTCTAAAGTATTTATATTTGTAATTCCTATAAATTCAGCCGAGCTGAATCAAAACAATTTTATGTTAATTAACAATTATGGCATACGTTTTATCGTAACTCACTCATTAATCTTAGCTACTCATGATCTATACGTACTCTACCACTAACTAATAAACAAAAAAAAACACAATGTGTTGTTTCTTCATAATAACCCTGTGATGTTAAAATAAAATTTAGCAAAAAGAAACCAAACAAAACAACATGACTACTTAACTAGAATTGTAAATTTATTCATTAGAAGGACGATGAAGAAGGAAAATATCATAAACATACTACGTAGGAACATATTCACAGACACAAAATTTTTTAGGGAAACACGAATTTTTTTTTAAAAAATATACAAGTTGAAAAAAAAAATTGATAATAAATAGAGATTAAAAATAATAAAACATATTTATATAAATTTAAATGTACGTATAAAACAAAGAAACGCTTTTTTGGCTATATATACTTAAAACTAAATGTGTCCATTTTGTGTTTAGCGAGCAGCATTTTGATGTTTTAATTTTCTTCTTCTACAATACTTTCAAAAACAAAAGTAATAGAGTGAAATTATTTTAGTAAAGATACTTTGTTAAAAGAGATTTAAAGCATAAAATGTATAATTCTGCACAAAAATTTTTATTAATAGTTTCCTAAATGTAGATAACTTGTGCAACACATCAAAAAGAAAACTAAATATTTTGTTTTTTTTTTTTAACACAGATGCCATATAGTGTTTAAGGATAAATACGTTTTTTTTTTTATATACATTCATCGTATATAAGAGAACTATAATCGTGTAAGAACAAATAAATAAATAAATATATTTATGAATTAACAATTAAGTGTAAACAAATAATTTGTGTATGTAAATTTTGATTTAATGAGAGCAAATCTTTTTTTTTTATTTGTTTTCGGTTAGTCTCATCACTTCAATCAGCTGAATTTTATGTTCGGATAAATATGTTTTTTTTTCTTGCTAACTTCACATATTTTTTGTAAAATTGTTTTAGTTGTACAACAAAATTTATTATTTTTTTTTTGGAAAAAAAAAAAGAGGAATTCGTTTGGCTTAGCTGAAGAAAACTTTTATTTTGCATCTTGATATTTGAAATTTGTAGTTTAGAACATACAAAGACCGCAGTAGATAGTGTGCTTTGTTTTTTTCTTTTTTCTTTTATAATTTCTGAATGTAACAACATCTTAAAAGTATTTAATTTGAATTAGAGAGATGATGGCGCTTATATGTTTGTAATTGAGTGTTGTTTTTCTGTTTTTCTGTAGTTCATATCTTGCAACGTTGAGTTTTGTCTAGTTACTGCAGTTGAGTTCTATAAAGTTTAACCTGAACGTAGTCTTGCTTATTTGTAACCATCCATGCATATTAAAATCAATTATTTTGTATATTTTTTTTTTTGATTCTGGCAGATTTCCGTCCTTGAGAATTGTGTTAATTGCTCAGAGTGCTTATAATTCTAAGTCTTATTCGAAAAAGTCCACTCACATCGCTGCTGCGATTTTTCAACCAACTAAAATAGCTTATGATTTTTTTTCAATACGCAGACAACTTAGATTGTTACATGATTGCTATCGAACTAAGCACACAAAAGTATTCTCTACTCAACCAAGACTACACACGAGGGTGGTCTGAAAAGATTCCGACTGAACAATTATACAGTGCTTAACAGATATAAGAAAAAAAGAGCTTAAAAGAAACAAAGAACAATGCACCATGTCCTTTCCCTCTGAATTAGCACAAAATAAAACTAATATAAGAAAAACATTTATAAGAAAAAAACTGATATGAGAAAATATTTCCTGATACTAATATCTAAAATTATATGAGCAATAATACGCTTATAAGAAACTGTCCCCAAAACAGACCATTTTATTTTATACTGTATAATATCCCCTCAAAAACATGGCTAGAAAGATTTGTTTTACACTGTACGTACATTACCCCCTCAAACTTAAAATAAAATTTAGCCATTAATAGCTCAAACGAAATGGCAAGTGGTTTTAATAGTTTTTTTCATTCGGTTCGCAAATTTTTGCGTTGCTTATTAGAAAGTTTATTCCTATATACGTTGTTCTTTTATAAACATTGTGTTTTCTTATATCCGTTTATCTCATAAAAGGAAAAAAACGATTAAAAGAAAAAAGATTCTTTAGATTTTCAGTTTTTCTTATGCTGTACAAGACATTTTTTCTCAGAATTCTTTTTATTTTTCTACATACACACACTTCTCCCAGCGATGCTTCTATCTCTCTAACCCGTTCAAATAGTACTTATCGTTTTTCTCTGCAAAATAATTGTTCATATGTTTTAATTGTTCACTAAAAACACCCACATCGACTCAATCAAACGACTGTCAACTAAAAACTGCACGTCCAAAATGGCTGAAACTGCAGTGAGTAACTGTCAAAAGATGCACAACTAGCATTCACTAGCTTTTATTGACGAGTGCCGCTATCTTTACGTTGCGGTTGGAAACTTTTCAGACAATCCTCGTATTTTGTATATTGGTTTATTATTCTATAATAAACCTTTGTAATCGTAACAAAAAAAAAAAATTTAACACCCCCTCAAACTTTCACAGTTTGTGTTTGGCGGGTTGTAGAGTGTATATATGTAATA
Source organism: Syritta pipiens (assembly GCA_905187475.1). Classification (NCBI taxonomy): domain Eukaryota; kingdom Metazoa; phylum Arthropoda; class Insecta; order Diptera; family Syrphidae; genus Syritta; species Syritta pipiens. Next base: position 105,895,644 of record LR994571.1, on the reverse strand, counting down.
ATAATTTGTCTGTCTGTCCGCCGTACGCCGGCCGATTTTTCTCAGCACTAAAAGTTGCACCATTCCTAAGTTATTGGAGCTATAAGGACAAAACTCGGCTCAAAAATAGTCCCAGTCTAGCCGCTTATTTTCCTTAATTCTGGCAGATTTACGACTTGTGCAAGAATTAATTGTTCGAATTCGATTTAATTCTAAATCCTATGCGAATATCTAATTGTTCAAATTCCGATTTTTTCAAGAATCTTGCAACTAAAAATGCTTATGACTTTTTTTCAATGCGCAAACAACTTGAAAAATTAACGTTATATGATTACTAACGACCTAAACAAACAAAAGTCTATATGCAGTTTGTTTAAGTTGACCTCTATAGACCCTGCCAAAGTCATCATTTGAACTAGCAGGAAGACAATGTGCATTGATTTAAAGTTTCTTGTGGTTAATCCATGTGCTCTTGTTATATTCCTGTAGCGATAATATTTTGTTTTTTAAGAAAAAATGTCGCAATCTAATCAATAAATCAATTATTTGAATTATAACTCAACTATTGGTTGGCAGCATAATGAACCTAAACTTGTCCTAAGTGTACCAAATTTGCAAAATGTGCGCAGAAGTACTTACTTTTATTTTTTATTTAATTAACGAAGGTGTGTGAGTGAATAAATTTCAGAAAACTGATCGAATCTCGTTTGTTAACGCATTCGCGGTATCGTTCTCATACCCGCGTCTATTAAAAGCCTTAAGTTGTCTTTTCATGATGTCTTGTAAAGATGATTGAAATAAATAATTGGAAAACTTGATACTACAGCTTCTTTTATCAGGTGTGGAGAAGAACTCCTTATCTGTTATTCGACTTGAATACAAACTACGTTTAGGCTTTGTAGACTTTTGTTGCTTATACTAGAAATTTCCTCCGTATTCAGCTAAATTACTCATTTGAAAAGCGCCATCTCTTCATAGTGCATTCGTAAATAAAAAATTATTTGCTTGTCGTTTTTTTAATTTTACCACTTTCTTGTAACTATCTCTCTAAGAATTCTTTCTCTTTCGTCGTTTGATTTTTCATTTTTCTATTATTCAACCGAAAAAAAAAAAACGAAAACCCAAAAAAAAAAAACAAAACAAAACACAATATTCGACCACATTTGCAGGTTTAGAGAATGAGGATATGACACCAACGTTACGTCAACTTTGGACAACAATTAAGCAAATGCAACAGGACATGGCTCAGATGAAACTCCAGATGAGCGAGGAAAGGGCTCTCCGAGGCAGCTTGCAACAGCTTTTAATGAATCATTTGGAAACGGCTGGAACAACCAGTTCCAAGTGTTGATTTTTTTTTTTTTGTTATTTTATTTCTTCGCCTAATTGTGTATTTTTTTTTATATATATATTCTAGAAATCTATACATATATAAATATATTTGTGTGTGTGTTGCTGTGTCTATAGCAATTTAGTGTATAATCTTTATCTATCTCACTTCTATCTATCACTTGTATGTATTTAAATATTTTCAACAAATCAATATATTTTCAAAAATTACAAAAGAAATGTAACAATGCTATGTGAACAATTAGGAAACAAAAAAGAAAACCTTTTTAAGTAAATAGTTCAATTCAGCTAGAATAGTGCGATTGTTTTTTTTGTTTTATATTTTAAATGTACAATTGTATTCTTTTTGTTTTCGTTTCACAACGTTTATACCAAAAATTGTCGACAACACTTTTCATGTTTAAGTTTTTGTTGTTTTACTTTTTGTGCTCAATTCAAGTAAAATTAGAAGAAACAAAACACAAATTTCACTGAGATATTCAATGCAACGAGAGACTTTTATTATTATTTTATTTTTTTTTTATTTTTTAGTTTTATGTGCGCAATATGATTTTAGTGTTAAATACAAAATAAGCACTGTAGCTCTCGAAAAGCAATCAAAAAAATGATTTTGAAAATAGCCATATTAATCGTTAATGTAACTCAAGTATTTTTATGTTTTAACAAAAAAAAAAAGAAACACACACGTGTTATGTATGTGTCAATGTATATTTTTTAAAGTTTACACTTACCGCAAGAGCAAAACAATAAAATTCGATATTTTGTACATGTACGTGCAACTGTTTTTGGTTTGTTTTGTTGTAACATAACTTGCACGTTCATTTGTAGAACATAATTCTAAACCTAATTAAAACGGTTCTCTTCTGGCTTTTGCTGCTTCTCGAACAGATGAAAGATATTACAACGGAGAGAACAGGTCGTTTTATTACATCCGCTGAACAGATGGGTGCCCAATTCTATGCAACTCCGCGACCGTGACAAAGTGACACTTGTTTTCAGACTTGCACCGAGGCGATCAAACAACATTGATAAGGAACGGAGTGCGCGGCAAAGACCTTTTCACACGCACACGAACTGGCGAATGGTGCGGAGTGGTGCGTAGCATTCGATGTTCTCTTGAATGGGGACAGGTGCATATAGTGGACACAAACATGATAGTTGTGCAAAGTCTGCCACGGGGCTGGTTCCAAGTTTGGGTTACGCAATTCCTTTTACAGGTGATGGTGATGCACACCGCAGTGGTATGCACAAGTTGGTCACATTGTTGGTGTTTGTTGGAGGATGGCTCGCCTTTATTCGAGAGGCAAAAAGAGATTCTTCTATTGTGTTCCATTGCTGATTTTCTGAGGACTCGCACTGTAGGATGCGAGGTTGAATCGAATCTTATCTGTATATGGGGGAATGACATTGTTTCGGTGACAAAAGGTTGGGCTTCTTCTCGTTGAGGCTGGAGGCTTGAAATGCGCACCTCAAGATAAAGGCATCTCTTGAAGGTAATCATTTCCGAGAAGGAGATTGGGGCTTTCTTTGGTAATTGTTTCAAATTCATTGGACATCCTTTGAGGAAGCGGACGAGAGGGCTTTGACAGCACAGGCAATAAAAGGTGATCGTCTTAAGGTGAGTTCTTTAAGGGAAGTCGTTTGAGTATGACTGATTTTTTGTCACCAGTTGAAAAAGCAGTCAAAAAGGAGTATACAAATATAGAAAGAAATAATTTTATCGGAGTTGGCTATCAAGCCACAGCACGAACCGAAGTGCAGACGGAGAGAATGTTTCATATTCGTTTGGTTCGGCTTTACAACGAGTCTTTACACAAACTTGTGGCGATTTTTTGCAATAAAAGAAAGCAAAAATGATCGTTCGTTTAAGGAGTGTCGGTTTGCAATCGGCGTCTCATTTTATGTGTTTCCAATCGCGGTGAATTTTCAGGTCGTTCAACTGGCGATCGAACGAACATACCGAAAATCTAATTAACTGGACCTAAAATGTGTCCAATATTCATTAAAGTTGTGCACAAAAATGATCGTCTCAAATTTAGTTTAATTAGTAATGAATCAAAAAGATTGCGTGCATATTTTTTTTACTAAAGTCTGCCGAAGTGTGTAGGGAAGGAAGAACTTACTCCTCAGCACAAGCCTAAAACAACTTAATAATCTTATCTCACTTTCCGAAGTCATTTTATTTAAAGAGCTATGATTGGCATTTTCTTATCACTAAAACATCTTTTACCCAGAACCAACTCGGAATCTTAACGAACACTAAATTCCCAAGTATCGATCTGAGATGAATTCATTTCCTCATGCGAAGCTAACTCATCCACAAATGTGGTGCTCGGATGCAAATAGGTACAGATGTGAGTGTAACACAAGACGATTGGTAGCATAGCAGTCACTTTGCCTTACACTGCACTGCTTTGTATTATCGGAGTCGCGATATTCGCTCCACTTCACATTTCTACCAAAAGGTATGCGCGAAGAACATCTTGAATCTCTTCATCTTCTGCAGCGGCAAATACCGTCAGTAAAGGAGGGACGGAACATTTGTGTGTCTTGGCCATGTTGGGTTTAATCAAAGAAATGTTATCTCTTATTCGATTCGTTATTATGCCAAGAAAAATTGAATTCGAACACAGTTACTTTGAAGGCTATCTCCATTGCGTCTGCAATGAACTGACTTTTGTTAGATTCCGCCCAAGTGCGTACATTACATATTACATTGTGTGGCGTAACAGACCGTTGAGGGCCAGAGTCTTGCTGTTCGTGGGTACAGAGTGATTAAAAATGGAAACCGATTTGGTGAAGTCACAAGGGCGATAAACTTCTGCCGGCAGGTGGTAGAATTTTCACTATGCTAATAGTCGAAAATCAATTAAAAGCCATATGAAGGTTATTCATATGTTGGCACACTTCGTTTTTTTGAGCCGTCTAAAGTAATTAGCTTCCAGCTGCGATTAGAGATAGACAAGAACTTTCCACTGAGCTTGAAGCACACCTCTGACCGAAATAAATCTTTTAGAGAAGTAGGTCGATATTGTGTTATTGGAGAGTATGGCTATTGATTCAGACAGATGCACCCAAAGAGAGTAAGAAAAGAAATAATTAGTCAGCGTATGATGCAAAAATGATGGCGGGATAGGATCTAAGCGAAAGAGAGAATAGTGAGTAAAAGTCTTTAGTCTTAAGAGGTTGGGTTAGGTTAGGTCAAAGTGACTGCCACGCCTTAAGAGGTTAATTTTGTTTCTATGCGCAGGGATTCCTATTATAGGAATAAGTTAATTTATTTTTCGGGGAACAGTCGAAGAGAATGCGAGGTTGTAAATCATATTTTGAACAGAACAAAGTCTACACCTGAGATATCTGTACGTGAAGGAAATTTAATTGTATCTGTTTCAGTAGATATTGCTAGCCTTTTTAATAAATTTTTACTAATTTGCCTTCAGTTTGCGAATCTCCGACAAATACTTCTTTATATTTTTGTGATAATGTGATTGTGTGTGAATCATCTCAATTTCAAAGTTTTTTCTTCGAGCATTTTACGTCATTCGAAGTTCATAGAATCATAATGTCTTTAAAATCATCGAATTCTACCTCCTTTGACTGTGTCTCTAGCAGAATTCTCAAGAATGTTTCTTTTTTAGTCGCTGATGTGCTGTCATACCTTTTTAACTTTAGCATGCAGGAAGGTATTTTTCCGGAGTCCTTGAAAACTGAAATATGATTCCTCTACATAAAAAAGGGGATACAACCACCTCGAATAATTACCGTCCAATTTCCTTACTATCAGTTTTTTCCAAAGTTTTTGAACGAGGTGTTAAATCTCGTATCTTGACATTCCTTACAAAAACAAACTTTTTTAACGATTTTCAGTACGGCCTTAGAAGTGGAAATTCTACATAGGATTCTTTGCTAAAGCTCTGCGGTGAGGTTTACGGCAGTATCAACCATAATGAACTTACAGCCGCTCTATTTATTGATGTAATTAAAGCAATCGATAAGGTTGATCACGAATTGTAGCTAAAAAAATTATTTAATGCCGGCTTTAGGGGCTCTTCGCATCTCTGGCTCTCGTCCTATTTGCATAACCGTAGGCAAAAAGTCGTGATCAAGCCCTCTTTAAGTTCTGTTCGTAATATCGATTTGGGTGTCCCTCAAGGATCTGTATTAGGCCCTTTGCTGTTCTCAGTTTTTATTAACTCTTTATTTAGTCAACCTTTCAAGAGTTAAATAACAGCTTTTGCTGATGACACTGCTCTGTCATACACGCAGACATTAACTTTGACTTAGATATTCTTCGTAGGTGGTTTGGTATGCATAAACGCTTAAACTAAGCTTTTATTTAATTTATGTCAATACAGTTGTCAGGCAAATGTACCACCTTAGCCTGTATTCTCGGTTCTTATTTTGGTTTATAATGCTTTGTTTAGTTCCAAGCTTCAAAATGGTCTGCCGTGTTGGGGTGGTATACATTTTGCTAGAGTTCAGCCATTACTTATTAAAAAAAAACATGCTATTCGTCTCGCTTGTAAAGTTAGCCGCCGTACTCCTACCTTTGAATTGTTCAGAAATCTTAGAATTCTTCCATTAAGGCACCTTTACTTTTACTTTAAAATCTTTTTTAATAGATCGGGAAATGTTGCTGCCAGATTGCATGGCAGCCATTATCATCGCGCGAACAACTTAAATTTCGGTATGGTACCCGATGTAAATAAAGCACTTTTTTCAAAATTTTTTTACAGCGACTTTTTGTCGGATTTTTAACAAGCAAACCAAAAATCACCCTCCTAAGGTGGAAAGTACATGAGCTATGTTGAAAACAAAAGTCGTTTAGTCGTTTCTAATTACGTGCACGGCACTGTACGTCATCATCGTCGGGAAGGTTTTTCAGTGCATCTGCATTTCAAAGCAGGATTTAAAAAGATAAACTTAGGCCCTATACTCTTTTTTAGCTGTAACCAGGGAGCCTTGCTACGCAAAGAATAAATCAAATTTAAAAAAAGTCATCGTTTTCCAACTTTGGACCTTCATATCTTTCCTTACTTTTTACCGATAAAACCCGAAGGAAAACTCATTTTCAAAGACCTTTTGGTTGATATATCGCTCGACAGGATCAGGCGAACTTTGAAAGTCAGCCCCCATTCCCACCAAAATTGATGCCGAAACTTTTTTGACTGAATTCTGAACAAAGTTGCCAAAGACATCAAAGCTCCATCTCTTAACATTTAGAAGTCTATAAGGGACAAACATTGATTTTTATATATATAGAGAAGAGAAGATTATACTTATAAGCTCCTTAAAGATAAATAAAAGAACGCCTAGGGGCCTTGAAAGAACTTTCACTGCAGCTGTGCATGTATAAAAAAAAGAGCTGCCATCTGTCTGAAGTTGAGAAAGGCTTTGCCATTAGTGAGTGAAAAAGAATAGTTAATTCGAAATAGAAAGTCTTACAAACAATGTCCTTTTATTTTCTATTCAACTTCAATAAAACCCCATGTACAACACTTCGCCAGGTTTACCATGCTCTAGTGGAATCTAGACTTCGGTATGGTATTCTTGCTTGGGGGAATGCATCACGTACCCACATAAATAAGTTACAGAGGTTGCAAAACGCTGCAACAAAATTCCTAGGCCCGGAAATCAGTACGAAGCTTATGACGGTTGCTAATATCTACCACATGACAGCGGTGTTGCAATATTACAGCGATCCCGATCTTCGTAACCCTATAATCCACCCTTACGAAACCCGTAGACGAGCAAACGGAATGTTACATCTCCCAAGTTTCAAGAATATATATGGCAAGCGACAACTATCATACTACATGCCAAACATACTCAACAGCATCCCTGAAGAGCTCCGTAACATTGAGTCGGCATCATACAGGAGGAGGAAACTGAAGCAGTATTTTCTTGAAGCAATAACTTGACAACATGCCTTATGCAATTATATCGCCAACTGTCTCTAATAGTGTTATCTCTTTGTTTCCTTTCCTGTTCTTATATGACTTCTCTGCTACATTTTAAGTTACTTTCTATTCATACTGTTAGCTACCCTTGTCCTTTTTAATTCTTTGTTAATTTTTTATCTATTCATTTTATTCATGTATTTATTTATTTTATTCTGTTCATTTATCGCTGTTACATCCCCTTTATATTCATGTATGAACTAATTTTTAGCAATTCTTTTAATATAAAAATCAATCGTCAAACTAAAATCAATTAAATATTAAATTAAAATGAATGTATAAAACCTTTTTTGCAGACAAGCCTCAAGGCTTCGCAAATAACATATTACTGTACCTTATCATAAGTTTTTTAAAAATAAATAAATAAATAAAATAAAAATAAAATAAAATTATGACTCTTTCCACGTCAGTGACGGGTGGTAATGGATTCAAATGACATCTTTACACCTCTCAACACTCAATTAATCACTTTAACCGACTCGTCGCATGCCACGATTTGTTCCAGTCATTCAATTCAATTACACACTCCCCCGTCATTAAGTGAGACGACTTTCGTTGTGTCAATCAAGCCCGACATCTTAATGGAATTGCATCTTAAATCTATCCGAGCCAAGAAGATGTTCTCTTCATCCCACCGACGTACATATAATTCGATAAAGAAAGTTACTTAGACAGCAGAAATTCACTCCGGCAGCGTGTAAAAACATCAAACTAACGACCGTCAGCGCTTGTCGCGTTGCATCACTCAGCTGCAACAAAGCCACACTGTTAAGAAATAATCCGGTACGAAAACGAAAGCACTTGCAGCCTTAATGGCACACCATTTGTTCAATTAGCGTTTAATTATTGGATATGCACAGATGCATTGACGGCGTGCGGCAGCGCAAAGACCTCGAAAACTCCTCTACAGCTGCCGTGCGATAAATGAGTGATGAGCGGTGAGCAGGCTCAATAAAGTGATGCGTGCAATTATCGCATTATGAATTTGATAGCATGACCAAGGCGCATTCTTTGTCCATTCAGAGCTTCGGATTTCCTCGCTTCACTGACCGACCCGACACTTTCGCTCGCGATGAAAAGGGAAACCCTTCATCATTAAATCGCGTTGGCTAATTGAAATTATGAAATTCCGAGTGAAAATGAAGTCAAATCTTTCTCAATGACCATTTTTTTTTTGCTGGCAAATGCTCTCAGTCATTAAGAACTAATTGCCAAAGGGAAAGCCATTAAAGGAGTACTTGTTGCGTTCCAATTATGCGAACACTGTTTGCGTTAATGTGCCCAATGAACTCCGCAATCGGTTTGTTGTTGGTGATTGCTAATCACTTGGCTTGCCCCGGCTAAATGCTAATGACGGATGGGCACTTTGTTTGCGAAATGGAACTATCAACTCGAATGTAATTTCCGGGCTCGCTGAATCCAGAAGAGGACTGCTTCGTGTTCACACCTAGTTCCTCTGATGGGATGTGTGATCAGTGCGAGAACAGTTATGAGCGCGAATGAAGTCATTAGTTGTGTGGTTTGCTGCGGGATCGTTTGTAGGCCAAACTGTGCTTTGAACAGATGTCATTTGTTGGTTTCTCGGGATACAATGGGCTTGGCTGGCAGCGAGTTCATCAATACGACGGTGAGAGAATATCGTGATTCAAGCTGGCAGTACGTGGAACTATCCGGTTTCATACGTCATCGGTGACTTAATGCAGGAGACGGATGAAGGGGACACGGACACGGACACGGATTCTGCAAACGTGATGTTGTCTTTTCGTTGGACAGCAAGCAAGGAATAAGTAGCAAATACACGGAGGAACCGTATCATTCATGGTTGGGAGTGTGTTCCGTGGTGAAAAATCGAATTTTGTGACAGCCATGGCAGGAGCGGAGCGGAGTCGACTACGACAAACCTTCACACATAATTTCATGTCCATGGAAGAAGGCATGGGATGCATTGACGATCCGGTTCGAGAAGGTGTGTGTTCAATTGGATTGCACATTGAGAGATGGAAAATTAATGGGCATTCCGCAGTTGAGGGAACAGCGAACAAGGAAAGTGCGGCGGTGTAACACAAATGAGATTTGTTGTAGAGCTGGCTTCTGAACTGGTTCACGGAAGGATTTCTAACTTCTTTCAAATAAGGACCGTGGAATTAATTGCGAGGTGTTGTTGCTTCAACTGAAATTAGTCATTTCGATTGAATAAAATTGTCTTGTGGGCAGTTAAGTGGTCGCTTGGGTTATTCTCATCTGCACGGACTGGTTGCAGACATAATTCGTTTCAATCTAAGAAGTAATCACAGTTTGCCGCTGTCGGAGAAAGTTGAGGAGTGTCCAGACTTTAAAGTACGACACGGTAAGCGTTGTTCTTCCGTCCGGAGAGCCTTTTATGAAGCGAGTATTTTACAGGTGCGCCCGCTGGTTCGAAAAGAACTTTTCCTACCTTCGTTTACAACGCCATTATATTTTCATGGCTTCATACTTACATCTCCTTAACTAATGAGTGCAGTTCCAATTTGTAAGCTTTCGTTAGAGATGCAGCGATTACGAAGAGGTAGTTCAGGAAATATAACTTGCCTCGAGTTCCTCTTTATTGAGCATATTCCTTTACTCTTTATTGGATTTATTTGGATGGAACTTCTGCCGTTTATTTGTTGTCAGGAGACGTACTGTGTCTGAAAAGATTTGACGCCTTGATGAAAGCCATTAAATTGAATGATAGTAAAACTTTAAAGCACTTGATTGACTCGAAGGTTGAAAAGTCTGGTCTATGATTTTAGCCAGGTGGTGAAATGAACTCAAGTCTAATGAACTGATCCACACATGGTTTTTTAGTGCCTTTGGATCGTTCTCATTAACTGACTTAGAGCCTTAGTTTAACTTGGGTGATTAAGACCAGAAGTGGTTGCCATAAACACGAGCTGCAGCAATTCGCACACCTAAGCGCCACTTTCTCAAATTAAGTGCTAATCTGGAGAGAAAATGCATCCATCAACAGCCGGAAGCCATAAAAAGGCGATAGCCCTCATCAAGTTCACAGCAGTGCGTTGCTTCCGGATTTCCATCGACCAACAATTAGCTCCTACAAATCGCTGTGTCAGTTAATTAATTGTTCAGCGACATGATCGGATAACCCTAATGAGTCCTTTCCCTGGGGCTATCCGTCATTATTGTGCTGCCAGCTTAACTTTCACCAACACCAGCAAACTGCGGTCATTTCATAAAACTAATCGAATCATGTCCCCAGAGACAGACACAGATGCAAATCCCAATCAATTGGCAGAATCGAGGAGGTGAGAACTGCCCAGGTCCACCTTAACGGATCGTGCCCGTTCTGGATGTAAACCATGAAATCATCCGTCACGTTCGAGATTTAGATCGACAATTAGTTTAACCGCATAACAACGTTGTTTACGTTGTCTATTGGCCGCCAATCTAATCTAGAACGGATGAGCTGATGAAAGCAAATGAACACTGCGGCGAAGACGGTCAATAAAAACAGTAGTCTCCAATAAACGTGCCGTGCATCTGGATAATGAAGGAACGAGTTCTGAAGGACTCTCCGCCTTCGGGCTTCGGCAATAAGACATTTCAAACAATAATTTTCTTTTCAGCGAAAACGTAGCAAGACTTTTACTGCTGCGGAATCAAATTAGCAAGAATGGAATATAATTTATAACCTGCTATTAAGAGTTGAAGATGAACCTTGGGGCGGCACACAACATCCGTTGTAGTTGTCGGTTGTCCGACATTAGTCAGACACTGTTGTCCATCACTCACGACCGGTAGACGGTCAACATTTAGCCGCTGGGCTGGCCAGAAAAGGGATTTCGCTAAATTGCTACACAAAAACATCGTTCATCAGAAAATGTTTCGCTTTTATAGCACAACTTGTGATGGAAAGGGTTTGTGTGACACGAGGAGGGTATCGTAAGCGGTGTTAAGGATTTCGTGATTACAGGCTCATGTATCGCGGCAGAAACATGAACTAATTCATGTTAAACTGGTGCAGTTTGGGAAAACGGAGGTCGTCTTTGTTATTTTTATTACACTTTAACTGCCAGCCTCTGGCTGCGGTCCAGTTGTATGGATGATGCGACCTAAACCGAGGTCTTTCTTGATCGTGATGTCATTTATGGGGCTGCGTGTTGTGGCTAGTTATGCTATTGTTAATGTAACTAACTTACTTCTCAGGTCTTTATTTTTTACTCAGTTCTACACACACTACAGTTGGCGAGACCTTCATGAAGTTCAATCGTTTTGTTTAGCCATCGTTAAATTGTTAATTGTAACCTTAAAAAAAGCATTGAGGTATGGAATTACTTAGTGCCGCCGTTGTGATAATGTAAGTGTACTATTTCATCGGAAACGGCAAAGAAAAATATGTAGGAAGGAGGTTTTGTTGTTAAACACTGCTTTTGAACTCCTTTTAATGTCGCTAAACGTCAAAAATTGATTTTGTAGGTGCTACAGTCGCTCAAAGTAACAAATGGGCACAAAGTCTGAAGAACATGCCCTGTTTTCTATGAACTTTTAAATGTCACAAACTGTTCCAACATTGTTTTTTTTTGGATACGCTTTTCATGGGCTTTGTCTAAAAATTTAAACAAATATCTAACCGAAACACGTTGTGTCGTTAAACTCTCGATAGTTCGAATTTCATGAGATCAGGAAAAAATTCGAATTACAGAGGTTTTCGAATTACGGAGGTTTTAGAAAAAAAAAATATTGCTCCTTCTCGTCTCTATATGTGTACAGTAGCTCAAAATAATAGTGGGAAAAGATTAAATCCGAAACATAAGGTTTATTTTCTCGGAACTCTTTAGTGTTCAGAATTGCATAACTATTTATTGAAACATTCCAATTACATGTAACAATAATTTTGCTCACTTCTGTTTATTACTCCGAAATTCTATTCATTGTCTATTTACCAAATGTAATGTTTTTTTTGATATTATACGAGTTTATTATTGTAATCACGCAAGTTGCCATACCAACATTGCAAATATTGTATTTTTTTATTGCATGCACCGCTACCCACACGCGGTTGCACTTTCTTTGCATTTGAAATAAAACAAAAGATCATTCTTTCGAATCACTTCCAATCGAGAACATCGTCTCGCATTTTTGTTTATTTTTCGTTTACTTTTCGGATATATTCGCTTTTCGTATAATTCGCAGATCAATCGCAGTTCTTGGTTCAAAAAAGCTTGAGTCAACCAACATGCAGCTTGATAACTTATACCATGAGCTTAGTAAAAAAAAACATAAAAAAAAAAATAATTCAAAACTCAACGAAGGTTTATTTTCCATCCTTTTGCTTGCTTCACTATTACATTAAGCACATATTGAAACAAATTTAAATGTCTTGAGTCCAAAAATAGTGAAAGCTGATAAAAAACTTGCTTTAACGTCTACTATTGCAATCAAGCCAACGATACTAAACAAAAGTCTTGTATTTTTCGAAGTGAGGTTCTCTACGATTCTCTACTATGTAATTCTGCTTTAGCATTTGTACAGACATTTAATCATAAACGTACTAAATTACCCAATTTGAATCAAATATGACCGATTTACAGCTCATAAGGATTAATAAGACAACTTTTGTCAAACGACAGTCACATACTTGTGCAATGGATGCCAAATTACTTGAAATCAGTTAAATGGTAAAAGGAACTATCAAGAAAATACTAAACCTTAGATAATTTAGTTGAATTTAACTTTGTTTCGAGTTTGTATGTTGTGCCTCATTATTATTTTAATGGGGAAAACGTGACTCTTACGTGTTTCTATGCATTTTGATTTTGTGTAATAAATAATTGCATTTAAGAATACATAGAAAACAGACAATATTCCTCAAATTTTTCGTTCATTATTACTCTGAGCGACTGTAAATCATAAAAACAAAAAAAGTAACTTATGAAATTTGTTGAAACACATACATCACGTTTCATGGACAAATATGAATCTGATCGTTACATCTGTCACTGCTGTGCTTGTTAGTTGTAGATGTTACCACATTGGTGATTTAAAAAAAAAATTTAAATGTAATTTGCTTGATGACTTGGTTTGAATATCCAATTTTGGTTTCTGTTTTTATAAGCTTCAAAAACTGTTTTATTTGTGGCGAATCAATTGTTTAGAAAGACATTATTCCTTGATGGATAAAGAAACACTCCAATAACTTGCCTTATAATCTTTTAATCGCTGAAAAGTGTTCTGACATCGCAAAGCCTCTAATCCTAAGATCGTTCACGGTAACTAAAAGTCAGCGCAAATTTTAGCTCTTTCATTGGTTGATTCTAGTACAAGGTAGTCCTTCGGAACTCTCAAAACCTGTTTTTATAGAGTGCTTTTTAACTCAAATGAAATAAAATAATCTACCTGACAGTGCGTAGAGGCTCAGACCACTGCATTTTTCTTATTTCCAGTCTTTTAATTCATCTCTCTAAGCTCAATTTTTATATCTGCTGCAAAATGTTTTCCTTATTTCTCCAACTTTTAAAAATCTAGTACAGTAAAACCTGTCAATTTGTATCATTCTCGGGACCGAAGAAAAGTGATCCGATTAGGAAATGGTCCGAAAATAGTGTCCCGATTAGCAGGTTTTACTATAATTCTAACTTTCACTTTATGTAAAATGTAACGTTCTAATTCAACTTAATGGTAACTACTATTCCATCGTTCAAGTCAAATGTTGCACACAGCTTGTGTCCCTTGAAAAGATGAGATCATTTACATAGCATTAGCACCGTAAATACCTCCATTTCCATAGTGCTCCTGAGGTTAACAGAAAATTTGCATAAACTAATCATCATTTGCGAACCTTATGGCAAGTTTTAATATTCGTTTGTTTTGTGAAATATTTCTTACGTCACCGCCTAGAAGAATAAGTTTGTAAGTGGAAGAAAAAATCAAGCGTTGGAAGGCTATTTTACTCGTCTATTTCGCAGAGTAAAAGCACAATTGGCTTTCGATAATTTGACACTTGTTTAATTCTTCGGTCAATTGAAAAATACTCGACTAACTGAATTAAATCAATGTTAATTAGTTTCCTCGATGGCTGGAATTTGGAGGAGTATAAATACACTGCGAACAAATAAAATCAAAGACAACAAACGTACAGTAAATTGTTATAAAACTCTTTATTTCTTTCTTTGTACTGATCCCCGCTGCACTTTGAGGTCAGTGCAATTTATGCAAAATTCTATTAAAAAGCTTTGGAGATTTAAGGTTATTCACCTGACTGGATATTCGGCTGTTTTTTTCGAAATTCGTAAACCAAACAGTCCGCAGTGCATTTTGTGCATTCGCACAGTGTGTTGCACAGTAAGGTGCACTCCTAATAGTTATTTTCCTACAGTAGTTTGCTTGTCAATAATTTGAAGCCCAGGCTTCCCTAAACTCTAACAATTTGCTTGATGATATGCTTGATGACCATGCTTGATGGGGTCAAATTGTAGAGTGTGAACGCTCTATCAATTCGAAGTTCAACTTTTTTAACTTTTTCGAATGATTGATGATAAATTGTAAGGTGTGAACAGCTGTCGTACAACTCTAGAACATTTTTGTTTTGACTTCAGAGAGTGAAAATTGAGCTTGAGCGGAAGGAATAATCAGACAAATTATTTTGTGTTGATTGAGAAGTATGGAAATACAGTTTTCAATGTTGCATTTTATGTTTTTCATCATTTTCAAGTACAGTCGAATCCCTCTAAGTCGAACGCCTTCTAGGTTGAATTTTTTCGCCATATTTTGCATTCCCCTTCCCAATTGTCCATACAAAAATCATCCTCTAAGTCGAACTCTTTCTGACTCGAACTAATTTTGATGTCACTTGAAAATTTGACTTAGAGGGATTCGACTGTATTTCATAATCGCAACAAGAGCGCGCTCCTTCAATCAAAATGTTTATTGCAAATGAGGTCTGTCAAGCAGTTGTATAGTATGAACGCTAGGCATTAATTTTGATCGTCAACCATATCATCAAACAAATTGTAAGGTGTGAATTCCGCTTATATTTTGAACTTCCAACTTTGAAACGCTTATTATACACAGACCTATTGTTTCATGTTTAGAGTTGTCATTTATTCATTGGAAATCAAAAATTCATTGGACAGTGACAGACGGAACTCGCTCATTCAACATAAAATTACTAATTCCTTTTCAATGCGCAGTACAGTAATTTAAGGACATTTGGAGTAAAACTGTGCTAAAAACCCCCTTATGAGGCAATTGAATAAATTTTTGAAATTAAAAATTACGAATTTTGATTAAATGCTTCTTAATTCGATTATTTTCATGTCTTCCTCTTGGTCACTCAAACTCTTATTATTTTGAACTCGTGATAACTTAAAATGTTTTGTTGGTCCCTTGAGCCTCAAATTATTCAGAGCCGGCTGTATATCAAGTGACAAGTATCTTGCGTTGTGTGTTGTCCCAAATATTCCATTCAAAGAAACACAAGCCACAGATAGCAGAATGTTACTGAAATAAAAATTAACAATCAATCCAGCGAATTAATAAGAAAAAGAAAATTACGTCGACACGATTGCAATTAGCACCCAATTAGTGAAACGAAAGTTATTTTCCCCCGCCTCAAAGCGACGCCACTGTGCAGCAGCACGAAAACAATTCCCACACAGAAACATTTCAAACCCAAAGTCATGGTCACGGACATGCAGAAGCTCCCCGACACAGCAAACCGCGGTGGAATGGAGGAATCTCGACAGAAAAGTGTAATCCCGAAGAGCTTAATCCACCACTCTCCTCTTCACCCAAACCGGCCAACATCACCAGCTGGAGGAGAGATCAGCTCCAGCAGCAAGTTTTGCAGCGTCAAAGAGCCTCACCTGGCTGCAAGCAGTGGCTTCGCGGTAGTGCTTCGAATCAGTCTGAGTCTAGTCGTGAGCCAAGACGGTCTGAAGATCGCTTTCAGGGTCTGAAAAACGAACGAGTGTGCCACGAAACGAGTGAGTGAGTGCGAGTGCATCGCGTCGCGGACGAGTCTCTTCTCCATTTTCCGTGTGTGCCTTTGCAGTTTGTGTTGTGTTCATTGTCTTCCCGAAGATCTGTGTATTAATGGATTACAGAGTGTTAACATCGCTGACGTAGTAAAAGATAGCGACGGAACAAAGCGCAGAACAAGCAACATGCTGGGACCTAGGAACCGCTGCTGCAATCAGCAAAGTTCACACTTAGCAATTTTAATTTGCATCCTCGTCGTGCAGCACGCCGCTGCCTCTGCGCTCAGGAGCCAGGGTGGCAGCCAGAAGCTGCAGCAGGAGCACAATACCAGTGCGGATGCAGGGACCTACGGTAAGTCGCGCCGCATCTTTGGGAACACCGGCGGTTCTAATTGCATTTTGTCACGAAATCAATTTGGGGGCGGGGGATCGTCGAACGATCGACGGCGACGGTGTTTGGAGCAATTAACTCGAAAGCTTGACAGGTTCCGGCTGCCATTTATGGTGGTCATCAGCAATTTGGAACGGCCGCCGATGTGTGGTTCGAAATGTTTTGGCACACCATCACGAGCCGGGCGACGTGCAGCCCGTCGTTTCGTTACGTAAGCCCCGTCGTCGTGCATCGTTGGGATGCGCCGCATATTTTATCCGCTCCTTCTCATCGTTTTCAATGTAAATATATGCTGATCGCAGGAACTTTTAAGACCCGCAAATTTATGGCCGTGTGGCGATGTCGTAAATTCTGTTCCAATCCGGACATGAACGACGACGATCAGCGATCTTTTGTTTTGTTTTTTGTTTCTGGTGGTTGGCTGTTGGTTGTTGGTTGTTGACCCAGCGTTGGGATGATTTACGATCGATCTTGGCCGTGGCCCGCTGAAGATTGTCATTTTGCCGTGCCATCGGCGAAAACTGGTAACTGTAAACAGAAAAAAAGCGGCGCGTATTTGCAAGGCTAATGGTAATTGGAGAACGATTAGATGTTGGATGGATTTGTTCCACATTTTTGGGCCTATTCTATTCTTTGGTTGGTCGGTGAGAAGTGAACGAAGAACGGTATGGTTCCGCAACAAATGGTATTGTTCCGGAGAAGAGAATCGGCGGTTTCACTTTTTTAATGGATCGCAATCGTGTTAGTGTATTGCCTCAGCCAGAGAATTGTGGTGCGAAGTTTTATTGCCCCGCTTGCTGGTGGTGCGCCATAATGGAAGTGGAAAAGAAAAGCGTAACGAGGCTGAAATTTTCGAAAGAAAATCGAAATCAGTTTCTGAATTTGGTTGTATGAGTTATGAATTGGTTGTGTAGCCGATGTCTATGGTCTTGTGTCCGGCATTGAGTGGGTCTTGAGTGGAGGGAAAATTATGTCTTAATTAGTCTAAAGAATGTGATTAGATTTTTCGGTCGGGTGCGCAAATGTGCTCTACCACGAAAGAATGCGTGTGTAGAAACGCTGCCGATGCGGTGGAAGTTGGTTCTTCGTTTTCGTGAATTTCATCATAATACATCTGCTGCAAGGCACAAACAAACAAAGCGAATATGTTACAAATATTGTTCAACATCGATTGACAGGTCCAAATCGTTAGCCAAAAAACACTGGAAGATCCAAACGATTTTGGGATTAAAAAGAACAGACAGCTTCTTAAAATCTCATAGATCACGGCTAACTTCCGACCCCATTTAAAGTGCTTTCTTTATTTTTTTTAGAAATTTTATCTTAAAAAATCAAATATTTTTTTTTCTTTTATTGATTTCCTATTTGCTTTGGGATGAAATGTCGTACCACCTTCTTCATTTATATTCTCGATATTTTCACTATAAACATCGAATTTGGACTGGAAAATTTATATTTTCAGCAACGTCTTCTTTCCTTATGTCCTCAACTTATTCACTAAATTTTCTACCAGTTCTGCATAGATTTTTTAATTTGTATTTTCTAAAAACAATTTTGTTATGCTTTGAATGATGTCTTAGCATCTCGGAGGTTATGCTCCAAGTATACTTTTTTTTTCCACTTCCCCAACTCCTTGGGTGAAGCAACAAGCAACTTGTGAACTACGCTATCGCATCCATGTACTTCTGTATGAACCAGGGGTAAATGGTTGTTCAAATTTTTATAAGAACTATGAGTTGGTGTAATACACTATGGACGTACAGGTCTATGCGATTAGTCGGCACCACATAACCTAACCTAAGCATACTTTTAAAATTACAACACCAGTACAGCAAATGTTTTCCTTTTTCAGTCCGAAATTTCTGATACCGAAACGTTGTGTGAAGTTATCGAAATTTAAATGTTAATAAACGTTAGCATTAACTCTGCCTTGAGGTTCGCGCATTTTTCTTTTAACTCTCAATTAGTCACACTTATTTGCCAATTTGAACAGATAGGTTGTTCTGCTTTCATTTCATATTTCGCAATGGCGTTGCCGGAAGCTTAACAGTTGCATTAAATGAATGACCAAAATGTGCTTGACTAATCATAGGAAAGCAGAAAGTACCAACAAATTAGCATAAACAAATTTTTGTTACACGGTCTTATCGACAGAAAATGTTTCAAATTGACATGGAATTACGAAATTATTTTGTATTTTTCAAAGAATCAAAACTAAATGGAGCAATGTTCAATTTTGTCGGTTTATCAACTAACATAGAGTCAGAGTCAAAACCAAATACCAATATTAAAACACTCATAAAATTGGTTTTGGTGCGCCGATTTTAAAATGAAGAATACAACAAAAACTGTTAATAGTTAATAGTTAAATAGTTAGGATACTTTTGTGAACAACTAGGTAAATCGCCAAATCAGCTACTGTAATCAAACTTGAATGTGATTGATAATTTGTGAGAATATTTTGATAGACAGTTCTGTAAACGAAATATGTAAGTTGATTTAATTTACAATTTATGGTACAGAGATATGATCTAAGGATGATCTTCTTACTGAATAATTTTCTATTTAAAAAAAAGGAGAAAAAATTAAAGTTAAAACAGATAACAGCTTAATGGGAAAATGAGAAAAAAACCTTTATATAAGTAATAGAGAAAAAAGACTATAAGACTACAAAAATTGACTAGAGAGCAAGTAAAATCAGCACTATATTATTCAAAAGCCATGTTTAACACAAAAATATAACAGACTTAGTTTAAGCCTTTGGTTTTTACTGTGGTAATACAGTTGTACATTTGATTTTGGAAAAATGAAGTAATCTTGGATATCTTTCTGTTAGATTTTTGTTGTGTGATCTATTGCTACAATTTCTTAAACCTGTTAAAGTGAATAAACCCTTTGAAAAAATCAAAATCGGAGCACAATTCATAACACTTTGAATGTTTAAAAAATAAGTGTAGACTTTCTTATGATTACGATTGGTGGACACAAAAAATATTTATCAAGAGAACGTCACGAACTGACAAATATTTTATGAAATCGAGCACCTCCTCGGCAAAGAAAAATTGAATGGAGGAATTTTTGTCTAGTTCAACATTTTGTATAACCCATGAAACTTTTCGATCACATTCAATCAATAGATTTATTGCCTTAAGTTGCTAAGGTTATTAAATTTAGAATTTTTGGATTTCTTATTCTTCTGACCAATTTTTATCAAGGACGCTGGACGTGTTGCTGATGCTGTTTTGTTGCTGTGATTCGCTGTTACCAATATGAACCATCTGTCAGAGTTGCCACTGCTACTTTCGTAATACGCTAATATTCAGTAAATGTGTTGCTTTAATGTTTTTAAATTTATTTTGATAATTTTTACGAAGAATTCTTTGATCATTTAATTAACACGAGTATTATGAAAAACTTTTTGCTCCTGTATACATTTTTTCTATTATGTTTTGTTAACCTTTTTCTTTTAATTTTTCCTAATTTTAACCTTTTTCTTTTAATTCTTCTTAATTTTAACTGTCACACTTATAATATGAGTTTTTTTTTCATGTCTATTTCTGATGCTATTGTCGATGTTGCTTTCTGAAGTCGGTATGTGTTATAGATATAAATCCTCTCCTTATGAGTTTGAACCATCCTGATAATATAAGGACCGTTCTCAATGTAATCTGTGAATCGAACCAGGGTATCAAAATTTGTCACACAAATGCCGAAAGTATAAGGTCTAAATATACGGTTTTACACCAAATATTTAGTACTTCTAAGATTGACATCTTAATGGTCTCTGAATCTTGGCTTAACTGTAATATACTGTCAGAAATGGTAAAAATCCCTAACTTTACATTGTTTAGAAATGACCGTAATAACCGAGTGGGTGGTGGTGTGTGTATTTATGCTAAGACCTGGCTAAAACCGAAATGTGTGTATGTATCGTCTATGTCTATTATACAGTTTCTTTGCCTGGAAGTCAGTTCTCCGTTTGACAAAATGCTCCTTGTGGTAGTGTACTCGCCTCCAGACTGTTTCAGTGAAGAAAATTTATTGGAACTGCAGGCCACATTGTTAGAACTAAATAAAAAGTACAGTAAGGTACTGGTAGGTGGTGACTTCAATGTTAACATCCTAAAGAGTAATAATATAACTAGTCGATTCCTCTATATCTGTGATAAGTTAGGGTTGTCTGTTGTTAATCATCGTTACCCAACCTGTTTTAAGTCCACTAATAATCCATCGTTACTTGATATGTTTCTCACTAATTGTGCTTCGAGTGTATTATGTTTCGACCAAATCAAACTGACAAGTGAGTTCATTCATGATATGATTTTCTGTTCCTTTTCCTTTAATATTGATAGATCCAACTGTGATAATACCTTTAGCTTTAAATCGTATAGGGACATTAATTTTATAGAGCTCACTCAAACGCTTTATAGCCTAAATTGGCAAGATATATACCTTACTGCCAATATTAACGAAAAGGTTGAAATCTTCAATAATCTAGTCAACTCGTTGTTTACTAATTTTGTTCCCGTTGTAACTAAGCGTGTTAAGCATTGTTCTTGTCCCTGGTATAGTAACGAAATTCAATGTACAATTATTGAGCGTGAGCGTATGTTTAAAAAATACAAGCGTAACCCTACATTGGAAAATAGACAACAATATTGCATTGTACGTAACAAAGTAACAACACTTACACGTAACTCCAAACGGTCCTATTATTTAAAGAAGCTTGATCCTAAATTAGGCTCCAAGCAACTGTGGAAGAACCTGAAAGGCCTGGGTGTAGTCGCTGATAGTAAATTGTCCATCTGTACGTTATCTCCGAATGATATGAGCGTGTTCTTTTCTCCGGATTCTTCACACCCCTCACCTGTTAATCTAGATCTGTGCTCTCCTGATTTGTTTTCTAATTTCTGTTTTCAATGTATCGATGAATTCGATGTATTCAAAGCTATAAGCTCTGTCAAATCTAATGCCACAGGACCTGATGGCATATCACCTCGATTCCTTAAGCTTATACTACCTCATGTAATTTGCTACATTCATCATATATTTAATTTCTGTATATACAGCTCTCAGTTCCCGGATAGTTGGAAAGCAGCCAAAATTATCCCTATACCCAAAAAGACTAGCCCTAATTGCCCTGCTGACTTCAGACCAATAAGTATTTTGTGTTTTTTGTCAAAAGTTTTTGAAAAGATATTATATCTCCAAATGCAGAAATATTTGGATGATAATAATAAGCTCTCGAAATGGCAGTCTGGTTTTAGAAGTAAACACAGTTGTGAGTCTGCAGTTCTAAAAGTGACCACTGACCTTCGATCTGCTTTGGATCGTAATGATCTTTGTGTAGCAGTTCTCCTAGACTTTTCCTAAGCGTTCGACAGCATTGATCACTCCTTGCTACTCACAAAGATTAAAAATAGCTTCAACTTCTCGAACTCTTCCACTAAGCTTCTGAGCTGCTATCTTAGAGATAGAGTGCAGACGGTCTCTACAGAGCTTGGCTGCTCCAACCCTAAAGTCATTTATAAAGGTGTCCCACAAGGTTCTGTCTTAGGCCCTCTCTTGTTCTCCCTTTTTAACAATGAAATCCCAGGTATTGTCAAAAATTGCAAAACCCACATGTACGCTGATGATATTATTATATACCTCACGCGTCCTATAGGTCTTATAGAAGACTGTATTGCCAGAGTTAATGAAGATCTCGAAACCATCTCCAACTGGTCTAAAGGTAATAAATTAAAGCTTAACCCTGAAAAGTCAGTTTACATTGTCTTTTCCAATAATAAGGTTTGTCCGAATGATTTTTCACCTGTTGTCCTAGACGGCAACCCCATTGCTCATGTAAATTCTGCTAAATACCTTGGTTTTCATATTAACTCTTCACTATCCTGCTGTGATGCTATAAATGACACCATTAAAAAAGTTTATTGTGGACTTCGTAAATTGCGGTACTCTTCGAATTACTTGCACTACCTCGTGAAAATAAGACTAGTTAAAACGCTTATAATGCCGTACATTTTGTTTAACAGTTCCGTGTTTCCCTATCTTGATTCTGTCTGTAAGCATAGACTTAATGTTGCATTTAATGACTGTGTCCGTTTTATTTATAATGTTCCAAGGTCGAGTAGTGTGTCTAGACTTTCATCCTCTATTTATGGTATGAAGCTCGATCAGTATATAAACTTTCGCATTATTTTAAGACTATTTAAAATTATACAAACTAAGTCACCTAGTTACCTCTTTGAAAACCTAGTATTCGCACAATCTAATAGAGGAAAAAAACTAATTACACCTTCTTTCACACATTGCATTGGGGAGCGATCCTTTTTTGTATCTGCAATTCGCGCTTGGAACTATCTCCCACATGAATTGCAGGTAATCAACTCATATACCGACTTTCAGAAAAAGCTTTCTCTTTACCTTTCCGACAACCGCATCCTAACTTAGACATGAATTTCCGTTTTTTCTTTTTTTATTTATTTATTTACTTATATATATATTTTTTTTTTTTTATTTTTATTTTTTTCTTCTTTCTCTCTTATTTAATGTAATATATGCACTGTTTTGATTATTCTTAATAATAATAATTGTAATGTAAATGTTAATTTTCTTATGTAACGTCTGGAAAGCTATGCTTCTAAAAGATATTCAATCTTGTAGTATTAATGTAAAATCAAATAAAAATACAAATACAAATACAAAAAAAAAATACTACGATAATGCTTTTGTTAGTAAGAGCAAACATTCTCATTTATTATGGAACACAACAATGTCGGTGGTTCAAGTAGCTGCCTCGATTAGCTTCGCAGTAGCGCATTCTGTCACTTCAATTTTCCAACCTTGTTGATGGTTGCAGGTTGTAGCTTACGAATTGCTTGGATGATATTGGACTTAAGTTCTTGAATTGATTCTGGATTGTTGACATACAGTTGCGGTCAAAATAATAGCAGTGCTGCTTTCTGAAGGATACCTTCTCTTGTTATTGTTCTAAAGTAGAGGAACATTCCACACAAAGTCTCCAAGAAAAATAGTCTCTCAAACTATTACAGTTATGCACGGCTATTATTTTGATCGCAGCTGTAAGATTGCTCCTTCACGGCATTCCACAAAAAAAAAAAGTACAAAGTGGTCAAATCGCAGCTCCGTGGTGGTCAATTCACATCACTAAGACGGCTGATAAAAAAAAATGTGGTGCTCAAAAAACCGATTGTGGCAGGGCTGTGTGGCATGGCGCCACACATTTCGGCCAAAAGTTCTTTCCGAAAACGCACTGGTTATACAGCACTCACTTTGGGAATAAGTTTTCAATATGTTCCAACGTTGTTCAAGCATACGGCTTGACTCATTTTCTTCCGCGGAGGACTGATACTGTGTTTTTGTCAAGTTTTCAAGCGGGAAGCAGCTGTTAGTGCCAAATTAACCTATGATTTAAAAAGGGACTACTTGATGCCCCACACCTTACTTTAAGGCGTTTAATTACTTATGGGTAATATCCATGAGTAACTCTGGAACCGATAAAATGCTCAAAAATGTTGTAGTTTTTTGTTGTAGTTTTTAACGAAGATCGATTTACTCCTCTCTCTGTCATTCCGTTCCCCTGACTGGCATTGACCTTTGATATCGACCTCTTACGACCTGCAGATGGTATTCCCATTTTACGCTGCATTTTACGTTTTTGTCGCCGCAGAGAAGTCCTCAAATCACAGATGACGATTGATTACATTTATCACTTATCCTAACAGACATTCTCATAAGAAGTAAATAAATTTCTTCCGGCATCGGCTTATATTAGATATACATAGCTCCTTAAGGGCTCATCCTTTCAGTAATTAAATTTAAAAACAGTCAAAAGTTCATCGGCCTTACACTAAGCCACCACCATCATCAGCAAATAGTTTTTACCACCTCCCGGGAAAGAGTACCGCGCCGGGCCATCAAAACACTATCAACCACCAGCACAGCTCTTAGTCAATTAATTAGCAGGAACTGCACGAAAATATTCCCACCACCCATGGAGCCAGGCTGAGCCACCCGAGCTTCTTCTCACATGCCCATCAAGTTAAACGTGTAATCCTCCGTAATGCCATTACCATTACAACCAAATCGATTTTCTAATTACGTAATTTACTTTACGATGCACCCCCAAATCCCATTACTCCACGCTCTCGGTGCACTCGGCTTAATCTCATTAAGGCGAAGAAGCATCTCGGCGTTCAAAGCGTGCACTTTTCCCAATCGCCATTGCCGGTCGGTGTGAGTCACTCTGTGTGACCATAAGCCACACACCGATGTCGGACAAACCGAAACCTGGTTCTCAGGCAGTAAGCGTTAACCTTGTCATAAATCTACTGCTAACGATGATTATCGGACAACAACGCTGATGCTGGTGGTAGCAGCCGGTGCCCTCTTCGAGTCCAGCATCGCACCGATACAACAACAACTAACAGCCGGCAGCGGTAATCGTCAACGTCACATCGGCCTCGACGTCGTGTCGTGTCGTGAACATCCAGAAGCGCAGCTCCACTCAATCGACCGACGACGATGATTCTAATTGGCGTAGGGAGAAGGAAACCTCATCGCGCCCGTGAGTTATGACTTCTGTGCACATTCAAAGGTGCCAAAGCACCTCGATGCAAGCGGTAGAGAAACGGAGAGGAGGCTCCCTGTCTAATTACGGGAGAATACGATCCGGCCGAGTATCATAAAGTTTCATCGAGAATCGGGAATCGAGAATCGGTGTACGGCTTCGGATTGCTGGGTAGCCATGTGTGTCTGCGCTGGCTTGACCCAATTCTCGGGTATTGTGCGGTGCGGAAGGTCGCGTTTTGCTGGTTTCCTCCTCCTCCATCTTTGCCCGGTGCGGATCGGCTCATTAGAGATTCGGAGGTATTGGGTTAAGTTCTGTTGGCGGTCGATTCTCTCCACACACGCTAATCGCAGCGATAAATAATTGCACGGATACATAGATGCTCGTGCGGTGGACCTTTTTTTCGTTTGGCTTAGCTCGGGAGTCTCCATTGTCGTGGCATTCTGACACATATTCCTCTTGCGGTATCTCCGTGCTAACTGTTTGGTGTTATTTCTTTTTTTTTTTTTTTTGAGGAGGAATCGATATGAGTAACCTAAATATGGCGAAGCAGGCGATAGCTTTACATAAGACCACAACGCTTCTGGGGATTGGTGAGCGTCATAAAAAATGGTAACGGAAGCAGTTGGCGATTTGAGACGTCAATCACAATTTTGCTCTTTGGTGCTGGCCGTCATGACTGGCGGTGTTGGATTGATTTATGCTAAATGCGAAGAGAATTCAATTGGTCGAAGTCGTCGTTTTAACGTGGCAGGTTACTAGTACAATCGGTTGTTGGTGCCTCTGGCCATAGCGGCAGCAGAGGCCTGCTTTTTTCAGGAATAATAGAATTTGGGACTCGTAAACAGTTCGTTTTAAATGTGCTCGCAGCGGTTTGAAAATGGTGGCTAAAAAAGTTCACAAGTCTTGTGAATTTGAAACAGATAAAACTGCTCAGCAAAAGAAGTTTTACACATTTTTCAGTTTTTAAGCTTACGAATTTGTAAATCTCCTCTAAACACAGCGATTTCTTTGGGATTCTAGGTTTTGAGCTTGTTCAAGGTACTGTAACTGTGACTTTTCCCGTAAAAAATTAAAAAAACAATTACTTAATGTCCTAGAGACAGATGTAAGTATTTATTGGGATATAAAAAAATAAAAAATAAACTGTGACTGTAGGTTCCTTCACATGTGTCAAATTATAACGCGCACAACACAGTGGAGGCCCGAAAAGCTAGGCTCTGGCCCTTCGTGGGCTGTTACGCCCCTAATGATGATGAAACTGTGATTGGTTCTAATTAATGGTTTGTAAGTGAAGATATTCATCTCAATAAGTTGGACGTTGTTACGTCTTGATTGTTGCAGGGTGTAGAGACATAAATAATTTTTGGGTCGAACAAGTTCTGAAACTTGCACATACATGGCATACATTTGAAGCCTTAGAAACAAGAGACAGCTATTTTTTGTAAATGTATTTATAATGCGACCGAATTTTCTCGGCATCTTCGACTTACGATGTCTTATTTAAGAAACTTTTTGTATAAGCTAAGGCAATCCATTAATCGTTTGTTATTACGGCTGTGTCATCTTTATGGACAAAACCATATAGGAATCTACCTTAGTCTGAGTAACCAAAATCTTGTATGATTTAGTTTAGAGGACAGTTTAGATTGTCAGGCAGACTACAAAAAACTTAAGATTGATTTATGTGTCTCAACCATTTAAATCAAATTCAGTCAGTACTTTCTTATCAGACTGATTTCCCAGCAGCAAATAATGGCTTGTTCCTCTGCCCAAAAAAGCAAAAAAATCAATTTTTTTGTTCTAAGATAACAAGATAACATTCGCTACTATTAAATTTGCTTTCATTTTGCTCTAAAAATGCAGTACATTGACAGGATCACGCCTATGCTCATTATTATTAAAAATCGACAATTTACGATGTCGACAATCGCGATAAGCAACTCGGAAATTAAAAACACGCATACATTTTTGTGAATGTGAATTTACTCACTTCAATTTTTGTGAGTGAATGCATATTCACTCTCTTTCCTTATTCTTAGTTCCATAGCAAGAGTCAAAAGAAAGTGTACACCAATTTTAAGAGCTTTGTTTTTGTAAACATCCACTTACGAACCTGGCGATCAAAAGACCCCTATAAATTACGTCTTGGTTACTGTAGAAGAATATTTGTTTGCCGATTCCAAAAACGCAATCATTCCTCAACTATTTTTGCTGTGTCCTTCGGATCATTGTTTTGCTTCAACACCCATGACCCATTCCCATCCCCATTGCGACCTACTTCGCAAATGTGACAAATATGTTCAGGTAATTTGTTTTACTCATTTTAGTAAGTAATAATATATTATTACGATGAGATATATAAAGGCAAGATTGTTAACATCGGATTCACTAGAGCCGAACATTTGCCTTAGTTGACTTTTTATACTTTTTGCCAAATTCTTGGTTTCTCTAGGTTCCATGTGTAGTAACTAAAAGCTTTAAGATGATAATACCCGTTTCGTAAAAAATTGCAATATATTTTAATAAATCACGACCCAATGAAAGAGATGGACAATTTTTTAAAAAAGTAATCCTTTGCGAGAAGTAACTTCTTTTCGATGTTGTCTTTAGCTGTCGAAAAAATATAGACTAACATCTACGAGCTGTAATCCACAAAAGACTCGCTTCGTGTCGATAACAGCCAATTAATTTAAAGTTTTGAACTTTATCACCATCATTAGTGGCGTAACAGCCCACGAAGGGACAGAGCTGTGTTGTGTGCGTTATAGTTTTGACACATATGAAGGGGACCTACAGTTTACTACCGATTCCGAATGGTGAATTGCGAAAAGTTTCGATGACAGAGGTACTCCAAGAGGATTGTCAGTCGTTCGCTGGAGGTGAGGTCGTGAAAATTGTTTGTGGTGTTTTTTCCCCGAGCTGTATTCGAACCCGGGTACTCTCACTTAACAGTCTGACATACTAACGATTAAGCTACGGCCCCCGCTTTTGAACTTTATAGGCAACTTTTAATTAAGTTTTTTTTAAATGTTATGGTTGAGAATTAGAGTCAGCCGCGGAGGATCGGGTTGCCTGGAGATCTCTTCTGCGTGCATTGTCCATGTGACCCCATTAGTTAAACACGCGGTCAAGAAGATGATGATAATGAACAAACCTAACAATTAATTTATTTTTTTTTATCAGACACCAAAGAAAAAAAAGTCACTTAATTTCAAAATTATATGTTTCACATATATTTTAACAAAAAACACTACTTCTGAATTAAAAAGACTCAGACCAGGGACTTTTCCAAACTCAATTTGGGATCTGTTCAATGATTCAGTGTAATGAACACGACCAAACTTACTCGTAGCTTTAACGACCACCTGACCTATTTTCAGAATCTTACGCTTTAACGGTACATCGACCATGTCACTGCTCAGTGCAGATCATAAAACTCGTGCACAACTCGTCTTCACTTAATAAGATCTGCGTAACAATCGCTTTTCTATTCACTCAACGTACTACTTTGCGTAATTTTCTTCACGCCTCTCATCTTCATTACATGCCCATGGTCATGATCATTCCGATGCGAGTGCCTCGATGCCCAAATTCTCACCTAGTAACCCAAAAACGTTGCCTTATCTGCAATTTTAATCCAGAAGTTTAATTGCTGCAAAAGGAGGGCATGTGAATCGACGCTCTCACGACTGGACAACGCCACCTCCTACTAAACAACTTAATAGCGCTCCGAGCACTTGCCTCCGCCATACATGCGCTTCAAATTGTCTAATTGCAGATACACTCTTCTTCATTCTTTAATTACTTTCCCATTTTGCTGTTTTGCTGTTTTGCTGTTTCTCGCCTGGTGCCTTTTGCCGTGTTGCCGTTTCTCCGCTATCGGAAAGTGAGATTCTAATTGCTCGACTCCCTTGTTCTGCCTCGAAGAAAGTCACAAGTCGGGGCGCCTCTTCTCTCGAAATGAAGATGTCGATTTAAGTAGTTTTCTCGAAGGCGGAAGCCGATTCGCATCGCGCCCCAACGAGAAGTTCTCTTTCACTTCCTCGTGAAGTAGACAGGGACACCTCTCTGCGGCTCATCGATCATAATTCTTCTCACGTAAAATATTGTTGAGCGAAAGACCGTCACATCATCAGCCCCGACAGCACCGAGGATCGGTACTGTTCGATTCTAAGTATCTGAGTATCTACCACGTGCCGCATGGATAATGCTACCGCTGCACGGTGCTAGTGATGGTGCCTCTGTGTTCTTCCAGTAACTATTTGCAGAAAACGGTTAGAGATTAATAATTTCATTTTCAAAGACGAACGTTCCCTCTGCCAGCACGTAAAAGGGTCGTCTACTTGTCCGTTGGGTGCATCGATCATCTCTGCCCACTTGCGACGACGGAAAGGGTTGAGTGTGCAGTGCAAGGCGAGCAATAATTATTGGCAATTTGTTTCAATAAAAAGTACGTTGACCACTATCGCGCGCCATCTGTGCCTCAGAGCTGCATAATTGGATCTAATTTCCTTTTGCGGGACTCAGGAATTACCACGACAGCGCTCCTGGTTCCGTTCAAATTCTACGAAGACGGGAATTATAACATCGGATCGGATCTTATTGCAGGTTGCTCTTCGCAATTTAATGAAGCGAAGTAGCGTAGGCCTTGAAGGGAGATTATAGGTCGTCGTAGCGTCGGTGGGGATAGATTTGAAAAGGACGGGCGTTGATTGAATTATAACATTGTTGTAAATGATGCATGGATGCAGGTTAGAGAGAGAGAGAGAGGGAGAACAAGAAAATTGATCCCTTTTTCACCTGGATGTGAGTAATTTCAGGATGGTTTATTTTTTCTTTGGATCTTCTGATGATCTGATAATCAGTTGATCTGCTTAAATGGAGTCTTTTGAGATTATGGGTTCTGGAGGGGCGTTCTTTACGGTTGGGCAAATTTCTGGCGAGATACTCAATCTGTGATAATTTGAGATGATAAGATTCTAAATGCATACTCCTATGATAAAATCAAAATGCCGTAAGCATTCAATCTTATGATGATGATTTCTAGACATGCAATTTAATGTGAGGACTCCAGGAGGCGTGTTTCGATGTTTTAATTTGAAGGAAAGCTGTTGGAACTAAACATTATTTTTAGATTTGACTTTAAGATTCTGGTTCGTGTCAGTGAGATATATAGCGAGATTACTGGGTACTTAGAAAAACACACGTTTCATCACTTAGAATGCCCTAAGTAGTTGTTTTCTTACGTCAACCACAGGGTTCTATAATTTCAAAGGTTATTAGGGATAGAACGATATAAAAAAGGAATTGTTTTAAAATTCGCTTAGCAGTCGGAAGTAAACAAAATTGATTGATTTTGGTGTAGGCAAGTAAAGTTCCCTTTAAAGTTGGGGTTGATTTGCATATTTTCTTACGAATATTGTTTCGGAAGAACGTCTTGTTTGTATATGAGCCCTTCAGTGCACAAATCGATTACCCACACTCCTTAAAAAATCTCAAATTCGTTTGTCAAAGCAGTTGGTGTTTTCATAACTTTTTTTTATTTATACAGCAGTCCCTCGATAATGTGAACTAATTAAAATAAGCCTTTCGGGTCTTAGATTTACATTACTGGGATTTATTTTCAGTACTTACTAAACGCAAAATAATTTTTTAAAGTACAGTTTAAGTAGGGTAGGACGGAGCTAGTTGGCCACTTTTTACTTGAAGGTTCATAAATACCAATCACATTATAATATAACTGTGAGGCTTGGATTTATCGAAAGAACAAATATCTGAGTTCTTTATGCAATTCTTTATGTAACCACAGAGGAATAATATTGTTTCAAATGCGCCAAGTCCAAGTGGCCAACTTGTCCCACTTGCGGGGGAATTTACCCATCCACAGGGGTCCACAGACCCCAAAGAGAGGCAAAATAATTTATGCCAGCCCGCCTACCTTGCCAGCTCCAACTCCATTTAGAGCTTAAATACATGTTTGCCCTTCAAAGGCGTGACTAAAATGTAGCTAGTAGACTTATCACTACGAGCTTATCTTTGCAGTGTTGTAAATGGAACTTCAAATGCCTCCGATGTCAAAGCTATGCCCCATCTTCGACCACTAGAATAGCCTTTCTCGTGCGTTCCGCAACCCATTTACAAAACTCCGTTTTTGACATGATCTAAAGTGAATTTTAATAATACAGTCGAAGCCCTCTAAGCTGAAAAGCAATTTTCGCAATATTCTGGCATGCCCTTCAATTTTCCATACGAAATCCATCCTCGAAGTCGAACGCCCTCTAACTCGAATACATTTTTTAGACTCTTGGTCTATTTTCAATTCCTCTAAGTCGAATTTTTTTTTTGTTCGCAAAAAAATAAACAAAAAATGTCCTCTCGCAACGTGTATCAAGCACGCAACTTGTATTGCATGCTCTGACTCTCTCTCAATTTGGCACTGGACGACGAATAACTTTCATTTCATGTTCATTTTTTAGTGCAAACACGTCGGGAAAAAAACGAATGTTGCCCTTATTATTGTTCACCTATGCAAGAAAGAAAGAGAATGTTCACAGCAAGAAAGAGGGTTTGCATGGCGACCTACGCGGCAAGTATCGAACCCAAAGAACACGATAAAATCAAAACTATTCGCCAATGGTTCTCGAAGAACAATCATGTTGGGCGAACACAATTGTCGTCTAGGGCCACGTTTTAGGAATCTAAGATGTTTTCAAGCTTCATTTAGTAAATGCATCGGGAGTCCGGATGAGGTCCAACACTGCCTTTTTAAAATAAAGTCCTTTTTTTAAAGGCTTCATTCTCCAATTTTAAAGACTCAATCCAAAATTAAAAGCTTTTTTAAGTAATTTCCTGTGTTTTTTCCTTACGTGTATACTTTTTTGAATAAAATAAAGGCTTTTAAACAAACAAAAATATTAATCCCTCTAACTCGAATTTTTCGAAAAAAAAACCCTCTAACTCGAACTAATTTTGAGATCCCATGAAAATTTGACTAAGAGGGCTTCGACTGTATTTACTTATTGACAACTCGGTGGATAGTGTGATATAATATGTCACACATAATATCCTGTAAGCTGTATTCACATACAAACAAAATACATAAGTTCCGCTTTTAATACTGCTCTAATTTTTTCTGAAATATAACTATAACTGGATCAACTGACATACAAAATTATGAGCGTGAGCGCTTCTAAAACTGCAGCACATGTTCCGCATTGCCATCTTGGTGAAAGGAAAATTGCTGCCAAGAATTAATTTTTTCGGAAAATATGCTAGTATATCACTTTGGCAAAGTTCCTCTAATAACTTTTCTGAATAATTAATATTGACACCGTCAAACGATAAAATTTGTTGGTAGTTTATTTCAGAGGCCAATCTACATTTTTTTACATTTCGCAACTTTTTTGTGCACTAAACGGATCGTAAATAAATCAGTAAAAGACCCGTTTCGAGAAAAGTACTGAGCAACCTTAAGAAAATTGTAACTTTGAACAGCAAAGAAGAGCAAACTTGGCTACTGTTTTAATTCTTTTGGTGTTGGAGTTTTTCAGTACATCGTAAATGTGGGTAATAATAAAATTTTCTATCATTAAGGTTTCTATTATCATATTATTTCAGTATTTCATATGCACCCGAAAACTTATGATTGTCCTTTTTGAAAATTGAATTGGAATTGTGATATTTCAGTATTTTTCCAGGCTTTGCAATAGAGTAAAATGTGTAAGAGATTGATTTGACAAATTAATGTGCAGCAATGAAAAAAAATTAAGGTTTGAAAAAGAGTAAAGTTAAAAAAAGAAAAGCAGTCTCATTCTTGCAGTATCTTCTAAAATGATTTAAAAACCCTCAATACATCAAGAGATGGGTGCACTGCTAACTTTCTATGGAATTTTCCAACTTATCTCGTTGAGGTCGAAGACATTCCTTCAGAAACCAGTAGTCAAATAGATGCCCTTCAAAACCCCAAGCAGAAAAGAATAAAGCCTTCCCATCCGTTTGTTGTTCCCACAATAGGCCGTCCGAATCACCAGACACGTTTCCTTTCGAATACCTTTAAATGTCGCCAGCTCGCTTCTAAGTTACAAAACAACGTGATACTAAAAGAAGACAGCACCATCAAAAAAGCTGCCCAAAGGCTAGAATTCCAAAGAAAATATCAAATGAATTCATAAACGACTAATCAAACTTTCTGTGGAACTGGTTCCGCCACCGACCACCTGTTGGTATGTGGGACGCTAATAAAGAACCCTCAGTAGCCCACAGACACTCTCCAGGCAACGGAGTGGAGAGTCCCACACTCGAATCCAAAAGAACGATTCTCCCTCTTTCTCCTCAGGAATTCAATGTTCGTTTCCCATTTCTATTTCAAAAAAAAAAAAAAGAAGCGTAGCCCGGCGGGGAAGGCAGCGGTCTGCAGCAGCATCTCGTGCATAAATCTCGCACCAAACGTTATAATTGATGGTCAGTTTCCTGATGTCATATTTCCCGATTAGATTGAGTCTCCGACGCAGACGCGGACACGGACAAGGGCGTGAGTGGTTTTCCATAATCCGTGACCGCCTAGCTTGCATCTTCGTGTCCATCGCGCCATCAGAGATGAAACCATATCAGTAGGCCAACATCGAATGAGATTTGCATTCGGGCGAGATACAAAGTCCCATCTTCGTGGAGCAGACCAGTTCATTAAGTCCCGTTTGGTGCGGGGGCCTCCCGAGACATCCCGAGAAACAACAATAAGCACGCCGAGGAAAAACAAACTCGTTCTTGTTTTACGCAAACGCATTAGAATCAGCATCGGCATCAGCCGATCTTTTTTGTTTCGGCGTTCATGTTAACATTGCCGCTGGCCGTCGGTCGTGGCCATCGAGAACCGGTACCACCGCACCGGAGCGGAGTGTGCATCACACCGAGTGCCACTTTAATTTGTTGCCTCGTTTCTATGTCTCGTGTTCTACTCCGATGCGGCTCTTGCTGCGAGGCGTTAATCATAAGCATTAAATTGAATCATTTCGTGTCCATTGAACTTCGAATCGGTGGACAGACGCGAACGAGGCGGACGCATTTTAGCCAGCGGACCGCCAAAGAAGCGTGACTCGAATTCGCGGACGACAGCCAGAAGCGGCCTCCCGGGAAGTCGTAAAAAATTAAGAACAATACAAAAGCACACATGAAACGTCCGTCGTTCCGCGTCGAGTTGACATCGCATGTTCGGCTCGTTCCACGCTCGGCTGGGCAATCCTCCGCGGAGCGCTGCTTCCTAATATGACAATTCTATGTACTCGTACATCGTCATCCGCATTGTCGTAGTCGTCTTCGTCTTCGTCTTCGTATTTTTCGGAATCATTGTCCGGAGTGACATGACAATGACTTTCGTGTGCTCGATCATTCCCAGGGGGTTGCCCTCCGACAGCGCTGATGAATGTGCGAACGCTTTTGTGTGCCGTGTTCCTCGTCGTCTCTTTCGAATTCCCTTTCGCGGTGTAGTTCCTTATGTAATCGTCTTGGACAAGGTCTTTCGCATTAGCGCAGGCGCAGATCGTTCGTTGTCTGCCGTGCTCATCGCACAAATCGCCCGGATACTTCAGATATTAGCGAGGAAGCTACGGACCACTCTCACAGTGCTGACCAGAGTGAAAAATGGCAGCTGGAAGCATGTTCTTGTTGTGTATCTCACAAATGCGAACTTAACACGGAAAGTATCTCAGGCGCATTGTATGATTTATTTTCGCTAAATGATAATTGTTTACTCGCCGCTGCGGTGGTACGGTGCACGGGTGCTCCACAGCATCAGCAGCAGCGCCTAGACAAGAGGAAGTTATTTAGATCAATGTTGACGATGGGGAAAGTGTATCAATAACACTACATTATGAGGCACTCCGTCGGCGATCCGTCGGAAACCGGACTGACGTGGACGGAATGGGCTGTAATTCAGTAACACGTAATCATTGATCTGAGATATGGACTCGTCGGGACCGGGCAGTTGTCTTTGCCCTCGTCGGATGCTGTCGAGAATGGGTTACGTTCTAAGTTTGGATTGGTTCGACGGTCTAGAATTTCATGGTTAACCAGAGCGGGGTGCGAGTGTGTTCTTTTTCTCTGAACTGGTGGATTGAGAGCACAAGTGCATTTAGTTGGAGGGTGCTTTGCAGCATTGTGATGGATTGACCACTGAGATTATCGAAATTCTTCGTGCAAAGAAGGCTTTAGTTACAAAACGTCTTTCCAAAAAGGTTGTACAAAAAACGTTGCTTAATATTTTCAAACGAGTGTTGCTTTATTAGGAAATTTAAAAGAAGACTTTGATTCTTGATATTTTTAATTGAACAGAATCTATTAGCGCTGAAGAACAGGGATGTTTGAAGGTTGACTCGAGTAATTCGATTGCTTTATAATTTTTCTCAGTTCAGACAGTTGTTCGTTAATTAACGAAAGAAGGCCTTCAATTTTTCATAGGTTTACAAACTGACTGAAAGTTTTGATAGTCGATAGGCGATTATTATTAATCGTTCATGGCATTCATGATATAATCAAATTCATAAAAGTTCGGTAACAAATTTAAGCGAAAATGAAACACTTTTTTCTTATATTCGTAACGAGCTTTATTAAATCAAATATTTGCCGTTTTGATGCACAAATTTTTGCCATTTTTTGGGGTAAAGCCATTATCCCATCTGTGTAGAACTTCTGGGACTTCTATGTAAAAACTGATCTAAGTGCGCCTTGCAGCACTCTACGGAATTTAAAAACCATTAAGAGAGTTTTGTAATGATTGAACCAATCTGAATCAATCTGAAGGTGAAAGTTCTGGGATATATTGTGGATGCAACAAAACTTCTCGGTCAAGCTCTCTTAGTTTGATTCATATTAATTTGATTCAGTCAGAGTTAGATTTGATTCCTTTTTAGTAGCTTTTATTCAATGGAAAATGTCCATTTGGTTTATTGAATTGTTCGCTGTGTCGTCGAACGTCGAACTTCTATATGTATCTAGCTTTCTTTAAATGGTTGATTTTTAAGATAAGTTTTTAGCGATGTATGCCTAGTTCCTAAGCAACTTCGTCGCTATTTATGTGTCCGTCTTGCTCAGTTTTTTTACATGATTCTTTTTTAGTGATTGGTCGACTAGATCGAGGTGCACATTTTACTTCACAACTATCAGATCGAAAACGAGTAAACCTGTTGTTGTTTTTCCACTAACAACACCGTCTCTCTAAAATTCAAAATTCTTTTTCAGCAACTTTCGACGTTTTCTATTTTTTTCCATTATGGATTGGACTTTACTCAACGTTGCACATAGATTGGGTTCGAAAAACAGCTTAAAATATTTTTCGTTTTTAATGAAGTGACACCTAAGACAACGTTTAAAGCGTTATTAAGCTTATTTAAGTTAAATTGAGTAATTTGACTTTATATTTTCTTAAAAACCTAGTATTTTAACGTTGTGAACCTATATTGCATTTAATCGTAACCTTTTCCTTACCATTGAGAGAAACGCAAGTCATGTTTGAAAATAAACTGAACTGTTTTGAAATAAACTGGAAACCAAGAAACATGTGAAAGTCCGTTTGATATTCCTTAAAATAATCGCCACCAAATTCGTTGCAAATCAAATAGGTCAAATCTTTTTCGCAAATAGCAGCAGATTGACACCAATCTTCTTCAGCAAGTCAAAATCACTGCTTTAGAAAGTATACATCGAAAATGTTGAAGGAAGTCCTATGAAAACAAAGCCTTCTCCAAACTTACTTGACACATCATTACGACATTTATTATTTAGATCTATGAAGCTTTGGGTGAGTTCATATTTGCGACACATGTTGCCCCTGCACTGCTCAAGCGTTTTTACAAATATGAACACGAATACTGCCGCAAATTTACTGCGTGCAACTGAGCCACAAAAATGTTCATAAAATATAAGCATTACATTCCGTGTTGCACTGCAACACAAACAAAATCACTGCGAATTTTATAGCAATGTGACAGTCATAATGGTTTTGTGAACGCAGTTGTCAACTGGTGTAATGCTGCAGTTTATTCACATTTATAAACGCAAGTTTTACTTTTGTGAACAGTCACTTTATCTTTTCATTGCCCGACTTCAACTCTTTGTTTGTTGCTTCTGAGATCCTCAATTGTGGATAATAAACCCCCATCTAACTTGACTTTCTTTGTTCTGCAAACCTCAACTCAAACTCCACCAACGGCGAATGTTTGAAAAACATCTTCTTCCACAACGTCTACATCGCTACTCGCACCGTATCATGCATCACAGCCCACAACCGCCCCTCGATGGCAGGTAATTACATGCATAATCTGCCTGTGCCTACAAAGATCTCCTGCCCCTCTGTGTTTACCAAGGAAATCACATACTCGTATCTCCAAGTGAAAATCGCCTCAATTTGTTCCACACTCAGCAACTCCTCAGGTTACCACCACAACTGAGTGTGTCCATGTCCGTGTCCGTGTCCGTGCCCGCCTTCCCTATCCACTCCGACATTGCGAAAAAAAAAAGAAAAGAAAAAACCGAAACTAGTGGCCCAATCTCTCACCTGAGCATATCATTAAAAATAAATCTCTTTCCAGGTTACGAAAGCGTGAAGATACACTGCACGCAGTGAAACCTCTCAGCGAATTCCCATCCACCTCATCACTCAACAGCCGCGCCACGGTGACGTACTGCAACTGGAGGTGGACTGCGCATCTGCTTTTGCATAGAACGAGGGTGAGATCCACTTAGTCACAACGAATTGCACTTAATTCTGGGTTATTATTGCGGATCCGCACCACGAACGGGGTGCCACAGTGTCTTCGCGTACCTTCGTTGGCAGAAAAGCCCAAAAAGCGCTCCACTGGAGCATTCCTCCGTTCGTGGGCAAATTGACCAGCGACTCCACGACCGAGCCTGGTAATTACGAGGGCAATTTGGAGTGCTAAAGTGAATTTTGCAATACACCCAGCCGGCAATCAGGGAACTGCGAGAGAAACTATAAATTAAGTGTGATGCGATGTGCCACTTTGTCCTAAGCAAATCGACGCTCTTTGGCGTGAGTCTTTCACGATGACGCTGATGCTGGCGCTGGCGCTGGGTCTGGAACAGAGACAAAGAATGAAAAATCGTGTGACTGGCAATTAGAACGTCGTAATTTGTTTCACTCAATTCGCGTGAAGCCGAAATTAGTCATTGTTTATCTCGAGGTGATTGATGAGCGGGATCACACACGTAGATTGTCAGATGGATACGGATGCGGGGTACCGCTCCTAATTAACCCACATCGAGCTTGATTGTAGATCTCGAAGTGGCTTAAGGGAAATTTGGGTGTAACTGATGAAAGGCAAATTACTTTTTTTACTTTAATGTCGATGATGGTCTTTGTACGAACGATTTGTTCGAGTTTCGCTGACGCTCTGAGCTCTGTAACGCCAATAGGCTTTCTCCTCTGGGAACGGAATGGTCTCAAATGAAATTGTTCGTTTACCGACAGCTGTGTGTCGCAACTGATGCGCTTGATATTTGCCATAAAGTTTCAATTGTTACCGTTTTGTCAGCATAGAGAAACGAAAGCAGCCTCATTAAAAATATGGCCTTCGAATACATAGCTTTGATCTATTTCTGGGGGTGATGTTCTCATTAAGTTCACTTGTTAGTAGTGAGTTAGTAGTAACGCACAACTAGAGCGTTAGCTGTCACTTACTTGCAACGGCATTGTTCACCATGCATGTGGCGCTATTGTACTGGAACACACTTTAGTTTTTAGTTTCTTTATTTTAGCTAAAATGTTTTATTTTCCTTAGAACTACATACATTGCATAATTTACAGAGATGTTGTCCTTTCTACTGAAAAAGCATAACAATGTTTAATGTTAATTTTGTTTCAAAATGCAAATGCAAAGCATTACAAATTACAAGAAAATATATCCCTATTGATCTTTGTGAAACATTTGAAGGAAAAGCTACAGAAAAACCTTCATTAATACATAAATTTATATAAACCTAAATTTTTACGGTTGAAAGAAGGGAAGGCGATGACCAAATTTCAGAACTACTTGATTTCCGTCACAATTTGAGATTTAAGTAGCAGGAACATACTTTTAAGAGACCATACAAGTTTATTTTCTCCGTCTCAGATTTTGATTGATTGCTTCATTACTTTATTGAGTCACTTAATATGAGAAAAAGCCACGACTGGAATTACCAAAAAATAAAATGCTGCCATCGCAGGAGTAAGTAGAGTAAGATTTTTTTTCAAAGCGGCTGTTATGGTGTGAGATGCCTCTATAGCAGTTTTTGGTACATTAAAAGATCTGTTCTGAACCTGAGCCTCATTTAGTAAGCTTTTTCACCCAGCAAGATCTCGTATCAGCTTCCAATGGCACACAGCCATTTAATTGAAGTCCTTCTCCACCTGTGTACGCCACTTTAGACGCGCGCATGCTCTGCTGCGTTGTCCCACTGGTTCGGAGTCGGCGGAGCTGAGCTGTTCATTCGTTTTACAGGGCCTAACTACCTTCGGTGTTGGACGCGTAGACGTCTGGCCAAACGCATGCCCGTATAGTTCGTGGCTGAACCTCCTCATTCAGTAAACATCAACGCAAACAAATCCAAAGATCATCATCTTCTGAGGCCGCATTTTCCACTAACGAAGGCACTCGGACCCCGGGGAAGTTCACACTCAGAAATTCTCTCTCTAAAAGGCTTCTTCGTCCAAAGGAGTTATCACTTAATTATCTTGCAGTCAACTCCTGAAGGATTGAGGTTGGGTTGAAGGGACAACTATGTCCCTTGTCAACTATGATGTCGTTCGTGTAGTTTACGTTCGCCCTAAGGTATGTGAGCTCCTGAGCCAACCGCGAAGTTATAGCTGTCAACAGTCACATTTTTTCCTAGGCGGTGGGCGACTGATTCTTTCCTTGTCGACAGCTCACATTTCGTTTTGTACTCATTTATCTGGAGACCAGCTCGTTAAGTCTGCTCCTAAATTGCAGTAAAGGCTTCTACGATGGCCGGCTGTGTTATGATATCAACATCATTTGCGTAGGCCAGCAGCTGGACCAACTTGTGGAAAATAGTGCCATCCGTATTGACGTTTTTCCTATATTTGCTACATCACAAGATTGACAGCGCGCTTCTTTGCCGAAATCCGGTCCATGTATCAAAGGGTTCTTGAGGGTTCTTGAGAGGTTCTTGAGCCGAACTGCACGGGGCATTAAGTATTTCTGACTGTAGTTCGACACAATCGCATCGTACTAGATAGTTCTCTGCGATAAATGCGACTTCAAATTTGATAAAAAGGTAGTGTGTATCGATCTGAAACTTGTTGCTCTTTTGCAAGATTCGCCTTATGTATCATCAAAATCGGTGACTCCGGGGACTTACACTTTCCTTGTTAGTTGAGATTCGGTTGTAAAGATTTGGTATGCAGTCGATTTGCTGGCCCGAAAGCCGCATGTGCTGATTAGAGCGGTGAAAAACGACTTTAGATGTTCACACAGTACGATGTGCAAGATCTTGTAGTAAATTTTCAGCAGGGATATATTAGGTTGTCAAATATCTCCCTTCCGCCTTTTTGTCTTTTGAATTTTGCACATAGCCGGAAAATTCAAAAGACAAAAAGGCGGAAGGGAGATATTTGACAACCTAATACATCGGTAGATACAGGGGGTAGGATCACCTTTTTTGTTTAATAAGAATGTCGTTAAAAATGAGGAAATTAAAGCCCACTGGAAACCTTTAAAAAAAACTTTCTGAAACGAAATAAAAATCAGTACATACATATGCATTCCATCTTCTGATCACTTTCGCCCTTATTTGATCATTCTATGACTTATATCTTCTGCTCAGAAATTGTATTGAGAACAACAAGCTATGAAGGACCTTACCCACATGTTCTCGTACATTAAATGGCAATGAAAACCACCACTTGATCTGAACGTGTTCTAAACCTGGTCCACACATGGAATCTTTGTGAATGCCATGATTTAATGCAAACGACAATGGTGCCGATCGATGTGAATTAAATCAGTGGAGTGGACACTGATTGATTAAAAGGCGTTTTCCTCCACGGCGCCGTATTTAGCTGCTCTGGATAGTCGTGGGAAACATCAGTTAGTTAAAAATTTAATTTAAAAAAAAAACTTAATAAATTTGAAACTTACGATTCTAATCTCAAGTTAAATATGGTTGGCATGTAGCCGTTTACCAGATTGACAATTTGATTACTCTTTACCTATATGCAATATGAGGTCGATTCCCTGTAAGTCGAATTTCACTCAAACTCGAATTTTGGCATTCCGCATTTTTTGGTATATTTTGGCATTCTCCTTCCCAATTTTCCATACAAAAACTATCCTTAAAGTCGAACTCACTCTAACTCGAACTAATTTTGATGTCCTGTGAAAATTCAATTTAGAGGGATTCGACTGTAATATATTCGTTTGTTTCAAAAATCACCTTCAGTGGTGTAGTTATATAAAATCTCCCAGCCTAACTTTCCATTAAGGACGTACAGCGTATCACTGGCCATCACGGCTACTCGAAAGTACCTCAGGCGAAATTCTTTTAAACACCTGCCAATGAAATGATAAACATCTTTTCTCAACTAGAGGAGTTCGCATAGAATCGTCAGGTCGAGTCAATGTGGAATGTAATTTAATTTTATAAGTTCGCCTCAAACATTGAATATTACATTAATGATGTGTATGTCGTGTCGGTTGAGTAAATATGTGTTGAAACATCAGTACAGCAAAATAATTTCTTTCGTGAATCCACTCCAAGAATCATAAAGGAGGAACCTTTGCCGATCTTGGACTGCGGTCCACTGACTTTCTGTCGCAATCTCTTGGAAAAATTCTAAACACTTTGCTTTAATCGTTATTGTGCCAGCGTGATCGTGTTGTCAGAAGAACTGTAGAGTAAAGGTTTCTACTTCTACTTAATTTGTTAAAATAAAAAACGAACCATGCCAAAAAAAAAATCATAGCACAATTCGGGTTAAAACAGCCAACCACCAACAGATGTTGGCAAAGAGCTCGTGATAAAATAAATTAACTAAAATATTTTCTCTGAGCTGAAGTTATCGCGTTAAGGAGAAAGCTTATGTGGCGCCGATGGATTCGGAAAAGCTGATGATTGAATTGAATCGAATTGAACGAAATGGCGGTAATTGAATAGAGAGAAAATGATTAGCCGCATAAAACATGTGTTTACTAAGAGTTTTTATGGAGAAGGAAAACAGGCGTTGTGAAGAAATAAGCTACCAACTGATTGGGACGAAAACACCCAAAGCATTCGTTAGCCTCAAAGGCTAAAAACCAATTTAAAATAATTTTTTTTTTTTCGTTGGAAAGTGTTACTGGCCGGAGGAAAAACTTTTCTTGTTTTCTAATATTATTCTTTATTAGTCTTCTTAATTAGTTTTAATTAGTCTTGGGGATATAAAAGCAGCAAGCAGAATCTTCGCAGGTTTGTGTCGATCCAGGTGGTGTTTTTTTTTTCGATTTTGATTTTGTCCTGATTCTTCAGTTTGCTTGAGATTGTTTCAGCATTTTTTAGCTGCTATGCCGATACAGAGAGGAATCATTTTCAACTGACAACTGGGAAGTCTAGGATTGCTAAGTTTTGTGCTTAAACGAAAAGCAAGAGACTGACCAACAGTGACAATGACTCTTATGACCAAAGCAGTAATTTATTTTTGTCTGTAGCCATTGATTTCATGACATAACTCTAACGTCATAACTGTGATTATAACATTTAAAGTTTCTATAACCATTTCACTCCAGGATATTTTTAATGACCTACTTAAATTATTATAAAAAAATAATTCCTGCTCAAGAAGATCTGACCGTTTTAATGAACTAACTGCTTAGATTTATGGTCAATCAAATTTGTAGTCCACAGTCATCCGACTGATTGTAGAGCAAGCTCCCATCTACGTTTACAAATCAGACAACGGATAATCTGATCTCAAATCCAGCGACTAATTCGCAAGCTTGCCACAAAAACCGTCATGGACAATAAACTGCATGGCGTTATAGTTTGCGCGCTTGTTACGCGAAGTAATTGACACAAATTACCAGGCCAATGACTTATTACCTCATTAATTATTGGATTGAAGGCCGCTAGAATCACTGGCGGTGTAACCCTCAAATACACACCTAAAAAAAAAGATCACCAGATCGCTGCAGGTTACGTTTTCCCCCATGGAAAACTGTCCCATAAATCACGTCTCCCGTATCCATTTCCCGCACTTGGAGCTCAAGAAAAGTAAACTGCTGCTGTTAGAAAGCAAAAAGGGACTGTCGTTTATCCGCAGCACACACCAGTGATTCGGGACAGTGAAACGACTCAGCCAAATGAAAAGATTCACATACATCAGCATCCCCGCTTGGCTGCCCAGATGGGTCTGTCTCTTATACCAATTTTAATTGGCCCAAAAGCTCCCCCGTATCAAGTGTAACAACATTCACTGCGCAAACACACCACACGCAGACAATGCACATGGAGACCATTGTGTCAGCAGCAAAAGATGCTCGAGTCCCAAGAACTAGAACATATGACGCCATTAGCGTCAACGCCATGGGCATGATGTGTTCCCAGCAGTTATTTGTGGCCAAGGTGTCAGAGAATTGGAACGCGCGGACAATTTTCACTTTTTTGTGTTTTGTTACGAGAAGAAGCAACTCTCCAGCTGTCGGTGATCTAATTTGCGGTGCAGCTTTGGCCATTTGCATGCAGAGTGGGCTTAGGCCACCGCAAGTGGATTGTAGTGGACCCGCAGCTTGGTGTCTACGATCTCCTCTGAAGTCCGGATGAGATGCGGGAAAGCAATTTAGGTCACAGCAAGTGATTGTCTGAGTGTGTGGGGGCTTTTATTGTAATTGTTCATTGTTCTTATTTTTTCGACCTGATTCGATTGATTCGATTCCGTTTACGGTTCTATTTCGATTATGCTCGTGATGGGGTTCAGCATCCAGAGCTCCCCGTCAGAGCGGATCTCACTGACCCCCTTCCAGCGGCAGGCAGCGAGTAAAAGTTAATTTAAAACGATTGAATAACTTATTTTCATTTAAAGAATCAGGAATCGGACACCGCAGCGTGTGCTTTCTT
Organism: Syritta pipiens; assembly: GCA_905187475.1. Taxonomy (NCBI): domain Eukaryota; kingdom Metazoa; phylum Arthropoda; class Insecta; order Diptera; family Syrphidae; genus Syritta; species Syritta pipiens. Next base: position 105,851,313 of record LR994571.1, on the reverse strand, counting down.
AAAAAAAAAAAACAAAAAAACAAAAATTAAAAATTTAAATAACCGCTTTCACCTTTTTGAGTTTATAAATTGCTTTTTGCAAACCCGCCTTTTATCTCTGCGGCGGGGATACGTATAATTTTCACGATAAAATATTCATAAGCTGAAAAATGAATTGTTTGTAGAATGCGAACGGTGTAAGGCGGAAATGTGTGCGGTACGTTGAGCGCATAATGAGCGGCTAAGCCAAGGCTCATTAAGGCTGAGGCGAAATGGCTAAGTAGAACTCTTGTGGTTGGTTAATGTGTGTGACAGGGTCATGCACTAAAGCAGGGCGGTGGCAGTAGCAGCAGCAGCAGCAGCAGCAGAAGAGAACGTTAATTGCAAGCATCAACCGATCGCCGAGTTGACCGAGTTTGTCGTGCGATTGTAATAGGATTCAAAAGGAGTACATTCATACACACATATATATACATATATAATATAAAAGTTTTAGAAAAATGTTGAACTTTTTGAACGTGATCCAAGGCCGTCTCGGACAGTGTTCATAGCATAAGCGTTTTAAATCTTAAAATCCGCCAAAGGGCGGATCATTCCGAGCTCCATGCATAAGAATTCGAATACTACTAAATCGATTGCAAAATTATTAAGACAGACATAGAGAAGTAACACTGAGTTGCGGCTTTCTTTGTGATCCTAGGTAACAGTTCAAGTTGATTATCTTGGCTGAGATTATTGCCAAATATTTCGTTATAGGGTATCATATAATTAAGTCAAATGTTTTATCGTAGATCAATTATAGCAGCAGTTTTCGAGCGCTTAAAAATATAATTCACACTTTAAACTTGAGCGGCACTAAGCAAAATAAAATATTTCTTGTACCATGGTGTTGATTATTTATTCCTTTTTGTGCAATTCAATAGATAAAGAAATATTTTTGCTGAATATTGTTTTCTTGCCGCTGATCTACTTGCAATATTATTTGTGTGTGACAAATCTGGCATCTACGAGCTCTCCAAAGTCAGAAAAAGATTGAGGCTTAAATTGCACGAAAATTTGTGTTAAATCAATAAAAATCAGAGGATCCATAAATTGACTGAAGCCTGTGACTCTTGATTATAAATTTTATTGATATTGCCACAATTCTTAATCGGCGCTTGTTATTGTCACTCGTGTTTTTGTCGATTTTCTGTGGCTTAACCTGAATAGGTAAATATTTTTAATGGCAGATTGATCCTGGTTTTGATAATCCGTGAAAAGGGTCTGTGTTTCAAACGTTCATCGATTTTTTTTTTCAACATAGCATAACATTTTCGGCCGCATGTTCCACTAAAAAGGTCTCTCGGGAAATGCATTCAGATGTAATCTTATTCAAATGAGGGTGAAATTTCATCAATTCTGTCCCTTAGCAGACCGCCTCTAGTTATTGATTTATTTATTTGAAAATATACTAAAACAATAAGTTAGTTTGTTGAAAACTTTATTCAAAACTTTCAAATTCAAATTTTACAAATTTAGTTCACTAATCTTAAGTTAAATATGTTTTGGCATGCAGCCGTTCGGCAATTAAGTTATTTGATTTTATTTCGGTTTAAAATACTTCAGATAGATGAGAGTTGGTAAAACAAGATAGATAGTTAGGCATATTTTTACAGGGTACTTTTTTTTACAAAAAAATCGCTGAGGCTTGGCTATGCCGTCTGCCTGATTTACATCATTTAGAAAAATATATGCTAAAGTATTGTGTTAATTATAAACTAATATGGCTAATCTTTAAGTAATCTAGGCAAAGAAAGAGCCAACGTATCAGGTGGAGGTCAGGAGGAGAAATATATTTGATCAATAACTAAGAGACTCCTCCATGCAAGAAATTGGCTCACAGCTACTTGCAGAAACTTGCAAACCACAGGTGGGTGAATTTAGATTCCTGCAATATCTCTAGGCAGAAGGAACAGCTACTCAGCGAGCATTAGTAGACTAGTAGGTGCCATAACTGGTCACTGGCTCTTTGGCAATCACATCAAAAGAATGGATGCACCCTTTGCACCCAACGATTTCTGTAGGCGTTGCAGAGCAGAGGAGGATGATGAAACCCTGCTTCACCTTCTGGGAATATGCCCAGCACTCTCCAGGATTAGGAAAAAACTCTGGGAAAAAACTTCGCGAATTTTTGTGAATTGGCTAATGTGTGCATTAGTGTATTCACAAACAGGACCAGTTGGGTTTAGAACACAAATGAGCCAATACAGATATCCAACTTTCTCTTATCTTGCGTGCATAGTAAAAAACGGCTATTATTTATGCAAACTAGTCCGGGTTCAGATGGCCTGTGGGACGGACGAAGGCTAAGCTAATCTACGCAATTCAATGTCAATGGACAAAGTCAAAAGCTAAAAGGTGGTTAGTATTGGAGCTCCATCAGTGTCGAATGCGAATTTTCACTACCATCCAATATTAACGAAAACCCCACATAAGTGCTCTCTCACAACCAAGAAAAAAAAATTTCACTTGAACACCTTCGTTCCCTCAGACAGCCGTTGCACATTTTCAGTGGCATTTCTTTTCACGGTTTTGTGTTGCACTCAAACGATTATAAATGCCCTCATCATGGCCAAGTATCGCGGTTGTAGGTTGTAAAGAGGAGCGGACGACTTTGACCTCCCATTTACGGTGGTAGTAAAGTCAACATCTTATTGCCATTCTAAACGACAAAGCAATACCCTCCAATTTAATTGCAAAGTTAAACTTCGGGCAGTTTGAGTTATGCTTTTTTAACGCCTCTGTAAAAACTGATGATTTTTATTTGTAGTTCATTTTAAAGATAACTAGAAAAATCAAACGTTTTCACATTTGTTGTCTGAAGTTCCATGACCGTCTCATAAAAATCAGGAAAACCAACAAAGACAAGTTCGCTCTTTTATTGCTATTGCATGCAATTATCTATTTGCAGACCTTAAAATGGAAATAATAAAAAGAGGGTTATTTGTGCCTTTCCAACTCCCTCCAGCAAGATCAATCGATTCGTTACAAACCTCTCCTTCAAAGTCATCACTATGAAACTAAACACCACCTTTGTCTCGGCCCATTGGGAAAAGGCTTGTTTCTTCTTGAAAGTGTTTAGAAATCTTCCAAGATGAACCTAGCTGCCTTGCACATAAATCTTTAATTAGAGAAATAATTTTCAAAACAAACACAATTGCAGGCTTCGTGTGGTCACTTAATAACACGAAACTACCCAACCACTTGGACTTAAATAATCCCCAATCAACTGCTGGCCAATTTAAGACCGTAAAACGACACCATCAGTGCATCCAATGACCCATAATTTGATGAGGCCACCGAGCGGGAAGTGATAGCTCATTTCAACCGCTCAATTCCACTCGACCGCCCGTCTTCCAGAAACGAAATCCCAATCCGAGTCCGAATCCCATTTCGGCCCGATCGTGTTGCTACAAATCAAAATTGCACTCTTACATTAAATGGAAGCGGCTACTTTGCGGCAAGGCGAGGATGGCTGGCTGATGAATGGAGGAGCGTAAGTGGCCTTCGTGAGTGTTTTGGCCTGGCCAAGTGGCGATCTCTAGAATCGTGCTGAGACTTTCTAATATTTCAATCATATGTGCGGGGAGCTGGGGTCAGAGTGAACAGCATTTCGACTTGAACCCGGTTCCATTCTGAGTGGGCAACTGCTGAATTGGGACTTCCAACTGGGGCTTCCACTTCCCACTTAATCGCTCCGAATCATGTGAGTGCTGAACTCATGAATTATTTAGGAAAAAAAAAAGCCAAAAAGAACCAAGAGAGACTCCGTTTTGACGTGTTCATTGTTGTGTTACGGTTTGTAGGGCAATTAAAGTGCAACGACGCCCGTTTTAATTACAACATTAAGTGGTTATAAAATTATTTTAATTTTCTCCTCCCGCTCGAAGCGACACTTGACAAGTACCCGGATGAAGAGGATGATGATGGAGATTCAATCTTTTTCACATGACAGCCATTGTTACGGTCTGGTTTGTCGGTTAAGAATAAGAACCCGAAGTTTTGTGTCTAGCGTTTTGTGTGTTTGATAAGCGACACGTTCGCTGACTTGAACAGGCTCGGACTCATTTTGGATGCGGAACACGTTGTCGCGAGCGTAAATCTTAGCGCTTAAAAGTTCAACGCGATGCATTCGAGAACGCCTCGGATTTTATTTATCTTAATGTTAAAGAACAGTTGTGTGTGAGTTGTGCTTGTTATTCGGGATTGGGTTGTGATCCAGTTTGGGTTTGGTTTGACGGGAAAATGGGGAAAAGATCGTGATTTGGAATGCGCATTAAATTTAATTTGTTCACTAAAATGTTCGTGAGGAAAGCGGTTAATCGGTTGAATTTGATTGGGGCACTTTTGAATTGATTGTGGGGTTTTTCAGAAGGCATTCACTAAATTGGGTGAAAATTATTTTAGAGTGAGAGAAATGGGATGGAAAATTGAATTTCTTTATGAAGATTGAACATTCTCTTATGTTGGCCAAGTCGATTTTCACTTTATTGTAGGAGAAGGAAAGTCAGGTGAACATGTATAGCAATCGCATCTTGATAGGTTAGAATACATTGTAGACTAGATCTTCAAATGAAAGAGGTTTTGTTTACAACTCTGCAATTGTTAAATTTTAACGCTGAAGGGCTGAGGTAACAACACTTTCTTCAGTTCAAGAAACCCTTTGTCTGGATGTTTCCTTAGTTTCTGGTGTGTGTTTCAATTCATTCACGGTAATAAAACGGCCCAATAACTTGTTCCAAAAATCGCCAAAGACTTTTCTATGGTGGCACTTTTTTACTTTTTTAACTTTTTTGTTGGAATTTCCCAAGTTGTTTGCTTTCAATGGTTACCCTCATGAGCAGCATTACCAAAAACCCAGCATCATTAAAAATTTAATAGTAATCGGTTAAAAGATGGCGGCAACTGGCGAAATTTCAAAGCATCACTGACTCATTAAACCGCCATTAAATTACCTTCTTGAGCTAAAAAATAATTTCAATTTAATTTCGATAATTTTCTTACTTACAACCATTTTGATGGCCACCAGCCATCCAAGATAGATGTTTAATTTTTTTTTTGGTTGCCACATCTGTAGTCAAGTTCAAACGCGGCAGCTGTGTCTTAATCCTCTTCCCAGGCTGATTAATTTAAATTTTTTTATTTCTGTCAAGAAAATTCAATTTCGCTAGTAATTGCCTGTCGAAACTCAAGAGTGCGAACCTGCTTTCAGAAAGTCTCATGCGTTCAATCATCTCCGTTGATTACAATTTGCTTGGCCCACTTCAGAGGAGTCTCCGACACATCAACAGCACACAAATCCCCATCTATTCACTGAAGCCATAAACAACACTTAAGAGTAATTAATAAACAATCACGGAAGCCAATCCCCAAAGCACCTGCATCAATTTCCAAACCAAGCCAAAACCACTTAGCCTCCGAACGTTTTTAAATTCCTCTCACCTGATTGGTTAATGCACTCAACAAGTTCTTGCTATCATCGAGATCTTGATGAACTCCTGAGCTTCTCATCACTGCCATGAAAACTGACACTCTAATTACCAGGCACCGATCTCTACAATTAAATCCCCAATCGATCGCCGGCAGCAAGGGACTGCGCCCCATCAACCGAGGGATTCGGCCAAGAACAAGCATCCAAAGTTCGGAGCACTAAAACGATTGCTGCGATTTTGCCCGCTTCAGCGAGTGTTATGCAATCCGGGGCCACCTGCCGTGGAGCCACAGCCACAGAGCTCGTGAAAATCCACCAATGAACAATTGGCCCCTATGGGATTCTCCTGGCGTCCACCATCTGTGAGGCCGGTTGAATACCGGTTCCGTAAATCGTTCATCGTTAGTGGGACGCGTGCCGATTCTTCTTCACCGGCCAAGAACACGAAATGACCATGCGTAGGAACGTGCCGGTTTCTCTCCGCTTTTACTGCTCCCACATGACACACAGAATGTCCATAATGCGATGGGCGCTCCACTGACGTACGACCCAGCGGAGCGTCCTTATTTCCTGAACCCACAACTCTCCACATGGCAATCACTCACGACGTGTACGCGTATGAATGTCTGCGCCTAATGACGCGCGCCGGAGCTGCACGCTGCACGCTATCCGAACAATTATGTGAGTTTCGCAAGTTAATTTCCCCGGGAACAGTTAAACCGACGCGCAGACGACCACGAGATAGATGATGACAAAAAGCCAAGTCCAAAATGTGCGGTGATTATGTCGCCGGTGTTGAGGTTGTTAACGAGCTGTGTGCAACAACTTCGTCAACAGCGGCCCCGGCGGAGACTGTGCGGTAGTGTCAGGAGATCAGAGGATCGTGTTGCCGTGGAGCCGGCAGAATGTGGTGCTCAGCGGTATATCCAATTCGGTTGATTAAGTTATTTGTGAGATTTCACGTGGCTCGGCTGTAGGTCGAAGAAGGTGCGCACAGACGCAAACTTTACAACAGAGCGGTGTAGCCACCAAGCGCTGTTGATGCGGCGCAACCAGGAAGACACAAGGCTGATGGTAATGCCGGAGCTTTTGTCTTTATGATTGTAGGATTTGTGCTGGTGCCGCGTCGTTGCTGCTGATGATGTTCCCGTGTTGTAGGATGATAACTCTGATGTGATATCGCGCATCCATTTGTCCATCTGCGTTTGAGGGCACGGCTCCGACAGGAAATCTACAGTCGGGGTTGATGTTACGCAGACAGACGGTGTAAACTGTATTCGGCTTGATCTTTAGCTGTCATGTTGTGATGCAGAAAGTGATTTGAGGGGTGGTGGTCAGGGTGGTAGTAACCTAAAAGCATTCTGCTGTAAAGAGTAAGCAAATAATGCAGTGAAATTTCTCTATAGCGGACACTCTCGGGACCATCAAACTGGTATCCATCCGGTATAAAGGAGATCCGTTGGGAAGGGGTCGAAATGTATACTAAACTGAATGCCGGGGACAGAGAGGTGTCCCTTGTAGACGGGTGTCCATAAAGAGAAGTATCACTGTAAATAAATTATAAAACATGGAATCAAAATTAAAATGAAGTAGCAAAAAGGCGAATTGCGTGGGAAGCCTTCACTGTGATTGAGACGAGCTGGTCTTGAAATAAACGAGGAAAAGACTAAGTACAGTAAGCTATCGATAATTCTAATTTCATCAAACGAGGGAAAACACCGAATTGAAAAGGTTTCTGAATTAAAAAGAATCATCAACCAAAGTTTTTTAAAGAGAAACAAATGAATGTTTCTATTATTCTTCTCCGTCCGCGAGGACGGCGGACTCCTCTGGGGCTTGAATAGGCTCGGCGTCTTCGATTGGTGGGAGGTACTCGGGGGCGACGAGCTCTGACACATCGCGGCGCTTCCTGTACTTCAACCTGCGGACAGTCTTGTAGCGGTATCCGTCATCGGCAAGCACGACGGACTCTCTGGGGCCTCAGTGAGCTCGGCGTCGACGGCGTCTTCGAATGATGGGAGATACTTCAGAGGAACAAGCTCCGAGACACCGCGGCTCTCCGAGGTAGGCAGGGTTAGGTTAGAGTGGATGGCTGGGGCAGCTGAGGCCCACAGCTACACTTAGCCGGATTAGGCCCCTTGTGATACCACAACGCGGAAATCTATTCCACACCCTAATGGAACCATATAAAACTTCTTACAGATCTGGTTGATGATCATATCGCCCAGACTATCGAGGCAGTGCTCACCTAGATGAGTTCTACTAAGCGCTAGAGCCTCGCACGAACAAAGAAGGTGAAGGATGGTTTCCTCATTCTCCTCATCCTGACAACTTCCGCAAAAGTCATTGGCAGGGATTCCCAGCCCGCTGGCATGTCTGCCAATCGTGCAGTGTCCCATAATGATGGCTATCATAACCCTTAACACCGGTCTGTCCATCCGGAGGAGACAGGTTGTGCGTTTAGCATCCAGTGCGGGCCAAATTTGTTACTTGACTGGAGGTAGGTAGGATTAGTTCTGCCATACTTAGGTCCTTGTGGACCCCTTGTGTTTTACTAGAGGTAAAAAAAGGCATCATTTTCGAATCAGAGAGGTTTTGCCTCTTGTTTTGTAAAAAAAAAAAACGAACTAAGGAACGGGCCAAACTGCATTAGTTTTTTCAGGGGACTGTGAGAGTGCTTTTATGTACAGAGGTTTTCGAGTTATCATCATCATTAGTGGCATAACAGCCTAGCTTTTCGCGCTTCCACTGTGTTGTGCGCGTAATTTTGACACATGTGAAGGGGACCTACAGTTTATTGCCGGTTCCGAATGGTTTTAGAGTGGAAAACAAAGTAAAAAAAACACTTTTATTGTTTAAACTCCTTTCTCCATCGCTGCATAAAAATTTTAGACTAAAAACAAACTCTTCACAACATATCTTCTTGACAAGAAAAGCATCCCCTGCCGACTTGTATGCTCGCACAGTTCGATACGCAAATAAAAAAATAGTCGATGTATTTTTGATGCTGAGTTATAAGCTCGTGCAGTTCGATACAGGGCTTTTGTACTTTGAGGCTTAATCTTCAATAACGAAATCAAAGTCGAGATTCGTCGTCGAATCGACCTCGGCAACTGCTGGTGTTTCGAATTATCTTAACTCCTGACTCGAAGAGCCAAGCCCATGCTCTACAAGACGATAAGCAGGACAAAAGAGCCGATTCTTGCCTCCTTCAAAAGAAAAACTCTGGGGGCGAATATTCGGTCGTGTCTACGAGGAAAGCGAATGGAGGAGAAGACACAATGACGAACTTTATGTTGATATTGTACAAAGATGTTGATATTGTCCGAAAGTGCATTGAACGCTCCAGCTAAAAGGGTCTTCAAATCCAAGCCTACTGGTTCGAGAAAAAGAGGGAGATCAAACTTCCTTTGCAGAAACCAGTGATTGCGGATGCAAGACAGCTTGTTTGACCGGGACCGCCCTAGCTCAGTGCCTTCAAGGATTGATTCCGTATAAAGTTTAAGTTGAAGCATATGTGAGATTTTAAATTTGCTGTCCTAGTAAAATGTGTTCTTAGAAGCTTAAAACTGATACTCTTTCGAAATACTTTGGCTTCGAACTTTGAATTATGACATTGCTTTTTATCAATCCACTTTAAACAGTAAAGGTTTCAACGTCAAACAAATGCTCGGTTTATAAGATGTCCCAATGTAACACATGTGGGAACGGCTAATTCCGCATACACACACAAAGGGCTGAGCAGTTCTTGGAAATGGAAATCCCTTTCAAAGCCACAAATTTTCCACTCACTGATACATAACCTTCGCGCAACACTGTTGCGCTGTTTGTCAATAAAAACATTCCCATTCGCAACATACACCTGGTTCTTTTGTTTACAGCGCAGAGGTCCGTTGGGTCTAATTGTCAGTGACCTGATGGCCTCTTCTATCTCTCCACCACACGTCCATGGTCTTCCCCTCCGAAATACCGTACACTCTTATGCAACACACCTAAGCCTTGTCCACTCATGTCCATCAGCATTTTCTAGCAGCGTTGACCCAGTCTTAGCGCCCGAAGCTACACTTCCCTTCTGTGAGAAAGTATTTGTGTCAAATGTCGAGTGCGTTATGGCCAAATTAAAATCCACAACTCATTCCACTAACAAGTTCTAATCTAGTTGGCCTGCCTGTTTATGACTTGCCCGCTGAAGGCACGAAAAATTTCCATTTCATACAAAAAACAAACCGACCTACCGACCAACGATGCGACGTTTTACGGCGGAGAAAATGAATTTCTTTCGTTGGAAGTTCCTTTTGTTGCTCTGTGTGCAATCAATCAGTGGCAGCACGATTTTCGTGGCTGCTTGCAGTTCCATTTGCCATTCTGCCATTTGCACATTTTCCGGCTCGTTCTGTTCTGTTCTGTAGCATCTGCACCAGCTACCGCTGGCTGCACTGTGATGGTATGTGCATCTAGATAAACTCTGACTTGTTCCACTTTAGGGAATAAGTTAAGTCAGTCAGCCAGCCGGAGCGGAATCGGGAGAGAACCGTGTTTCCATTTAACTTTTGTTGTGTTATTCAAATCGCGTCTGGGAGTTCGTGATTGCTGCGGATTGTTGTTGAAGGAGGCTCTTCGTCGGCGTAGGAAGAAACTATTTGGATCGGCATATGGAATCGGCATTCGTTACGTTCGGGTGGGGAGGGGCAACAGCGTGTGCTGCTCTAGTTTTTTTTGGACTTGGGCATTATTGGGAACATCCCGACCAGAGCCGATTACCTACCAACTCACCCGCCCGGCCGTCATTATCATATTAACGTAACAAAACGGAGTTTCATTTGCATGAGCCGCAATCAGATGGTCGCCTTTTGCAGATTTAACTCGCACACGACGATGGCCGGCAGCGAGGCTTCGGTGATGGATGGCTAGGGATGGATGAAGCAATTGATATAAACGGCTGCCGTGGGCAAGACATTTCAGCCCGTTGCTAAATATAATGGTTCCAGGAACAACCTAGATACAATATTTATGTAATTGGTTTGAGAGGGCTTTGTGCTGGCATCATATTTCCGGATTGGGGTTATAAGACTAGCTCGGGGTTTTCGGGAGATATGAATTCCGTGGCCACATCTGCTCAAAGTGGATGTGTTCATTTACATAGTCGATTGATTTATTATGCGCCTGCGTGAATGATTGATCGCTGCGGGTTCTGGCATCAATCAGCCAAAGATCCGTTCACGAACCTGTAACCATAAGGCAAGAAAATGCACGTAAGCTGCGTCAAGCTGCGTTATGAAAAAGGGACTCAGGCGAAGGAGAATGAGTTAATGGATAACCGTTGAAGAAGGAAGGCAGGATGCACGTGTGCATATTTAGAGCACAGCAGTGCGGCGAAATTACTATTCAAGTTTAAGTCTCGAATTATGTTTTAAAATTGCAGCATTTCACACAGAAATATACAAGTACAGTCGAAGCCCTCTAAGTCACGGGATATCAAAATTAGTTCGAGCGATTTTTCGAAAAATTCAAGTTAGAGGGATTAATATTAGTCTTTATTTTATTCAAAAGAGTACATGTAAGGAAAAAACACAGGAAATTACTTAAAAAACTTGTAATTTTGGGTTGAATCTTTAAAATTGGAGAATGAAACCTTTAAAAAAACGACTCTATTTTAAAAAGGCAGTGTTGGACCTCATCCGGACTCTAAATGCATTCACTAAATGAAGCTTGAAAACATCTCAGATAGCTAACTATTTTATATTAAGAGCAAATTATTTGAGGCCAACCAATAAAACAATGAATAACCAGCGCAGTTATTCATACAGATCTATAGCTCATTTGTGGTTGTGTAGAAAAAAAAAAGTTCGATTTAGAGGAATTGCAAATAGACTAAGAGTCGAAAAAATGCATTCGAGTTAGAGGGATTTTCGACTTTGAGGGCGTTCGACTTCGAAGGCTTCGATTGTAGTTAATGCCCTATTTTCTCTTCGCCAATTTCGAGGTTAACTTTTTGACATTTCTAAAATTTAATTAACCCGAAAAAGACTTTAAGGCAAAAAAACGAGTGTTACTTCAAATGTTACAAGCACAAGTAACTAATAATAACTATTATTATTTGCTATTGAAATCTGTGCCTAAAAAAGCCTAAATCAATTTACTTGCAACCGAAAGTTGCGACCTCTATTAAACAGCATTCACATGCATACAAGACTTTCCGTTCTTACTACTGCACGCACCATCTTTCCATGGTAAACTATTTAGTTTACCTGCAGTTATTGTCAATTGCGCAAATAATAAAAAAAAAACTTAAAAACACATCACCACAATGGCGAGATCCTTTTAATTAACGTTTAAGAATCAAAAACCATATATGGCTGCTTGTGCAGAAGAGGGTTGAAAACTTTGACAGCCACAAAAACTGAAAAGTATTTAAAGAAATATAATTGGATTCGATTACAAACTAATTCGTCAATTAATTCTACATCGTCAACTTTAGTCAATGGTTAACCAGTTAAACAGAGCTAAGAAAATTCTCAACTATCCGACTATCCATAATTGCTGAAGCTTTTTATAGTTTTCAGTTCCCTCCCCTAAAATGACGTAATAAAAACTTTTTATGACCGTGAATCACAAATCTGCCAATCAAGGGGCAAAAGAAGAGCAAGTTTGATATCTAAAGATTTCCCGCCCAATCGATGTCAGAAGTAAAAAATGACCTTCCTGAAAAGTCTAGTCCCAACTCACTTATAGGTCGATCTCCTCATTCACAACTTTGTAATCGTATTCATTTCGAGTGGCATAAATTTTTATGGCAATCTAAATGACGATCATTTGCTACTTAATTTAACGACTTCTCGTTACCAAGTTGCACAGTTGCACCACCAACCATTCTCCTGTGATTTACATTCTCCGGTGACACAACTTTGCCAACAAAACACTAAATGAAGAGCTCGTAAAATACCCCCTGCTGGTCTATGATCAAAGTTTCCTCTCGTTGGCATCTAGAACACACAGTGTACGTGAATCACGAATCGCTCCACTCATCAATTCTCCCTCGCAATGCCTCCTGGATCATGGTGTACACTGTACACTCCCTCTCCGTAGTTTACAAACTCAGCTCAGATCTTAACGACCCCAGGTGGGATGGAGGAACAACATCTGGACGGTTGAATGGCTAGGCGGCGGCGTCGGCGCAGTCTAATGGCTTGTGTAATTGCAGCTGTTTGCAGCTAGCGTACACATATTAATGGCAAACCGATGGGATGGTAATCTCTGGTCTGGGAACCAATTGTGACCCAATTAGCAAGCAAAATCGTATGCAAATGTTGCCATAAACTGTTTTTGGGTAACCTAACCTGTTTGTGACCAAATTTAGTGGTTGCACGAGGCATAATTTATGCCGAATGCTGCTGACTCAGATCGAGTGTCATACAAGTATTGATCGGATCGTTTCTTTGTTGTCTTCTTACAGAAATTCGTGCCGTTTCCGGAGAGCCAAATTACAAGTCAGTTAACCTTACGTGGGAAGTGGAGTTTGTGCCGGCAGTGAACGAAACAGATGCATTGCCGCCACCGAAATCTTTCCAAATCTTTTACTGTGAGATGCAATCGTTCGGACCGCACCGATGCAGATCGAAAGTCGTCGAGGACGGCGAACTGGAAACATCGGATGAGTGAGTTCGGAAATGATTTGAATTTGTAATTTGGATATTTATGGAATTGCTTTTCAGGCCAGTTAGGCACTACACGGCGAGAGTGGACAACCTAAGAATGGCTACGAAATACAGTTTTCATATCAAGCCACAGCAGAAGAGGAGGAACCCGAAAATCAGTGGAAGGTCGGAGCTGATCGATAACGAAATCGAAAATGACCTATTTCACGGACAAACGATTGTTATTCCGACAAAGGGCTGTAGGTTTCTCCTGACACGCTCAACTCTCAACCATAATTTAATTTGTTTTATTCAGTTTCAGCCCAGGCTACGAAGTGCCTCCCACACGCGTCGGAAATCGAAGTCGAAACCGGTCCGTACTTCGGAGGGAAAATCGTCGTTGACGGTGGGAACTGCGGCATCAAGGGCAACCCGAAGGAAGCCACCGACAAGTATGTCATGAGGATCGACCACAAGATGTGCGGCAGCTTGGTGAAGCCAGAGACAAACACTGTGGAGACCTTCATCACCGTGCAGGAGAACCTGGGAATTTTCACGCACAGCACCAGACGATTTGTTGTGGTTTGCAGCTTCCAGTCGGGAATGCAAACGGTGAGGGCGAGTTTCACGATACCTGGCAAAGGCGGCGTGGCGGCTCCTGTTGAAAATGATCCCTTCGAGCCGGATCGAATGGGCAGGGAGCATCGACAGATGAACTTCGTAGACAAGAGTGGCTTAGTTTTGAAGGAATCTAGCATTGAAGAGTCGAACACAGTGCCTGATGCCGAAGCGTCCGTGGCGACAGTCGAAGACATCATTCCTGGCGTCAACGAGGTGAATATAAAGCACGAACCGAGCGACGAGCCAAAGCAGGAGGCTGCCGAGAAGCGTCCGGTCAAGTACTATCGACAGGCGAAGTTCGCAAAACTGGTCCATCAAATCGACGACGAGCGGGGGACACCACAAGGCAGAGCCGCTCTTGGAGGTAAGTTCTGAAATCACACAACGAATCCCCCTCAACCATTCCATATTTTGTAGGAGACCTCAGGAACTTCGCTGGCAACGTGGGAAGTGTGGTATTGACAGTATCATTGTCTGTGATAATGGTAGGAGTGTTCGTCTATGTTCTGTTCCGCGAATCAAGGCGGCAATCGATGTCGCGGGCCAATCTACATCAGCTTCCCAAGAGCCCATGAAGGAGAACTAAACATTTTTTTTTCCAACTTACTATCGATGCATAGGCTTAGAGCTACGTAAAAAAAGACTTTCTTATGCTACGCTCATTTGTCTTGTCGAAGCCGCACGCATACAAGCACTCCTTTCGACTCAAGATGACTGAGCATAGGTGCTCCTACACAGTTTACATATATTTATAGACCTTTAGAGTACTTTAGAATTACTGAAACGAAGAAAGAGTAAAACAACTATCAATTTTAAGGCTAAAGTTAATTTTATACATAAACTTAAGTAAAATAAAGAGAACAAAATAAATAACTTTTGTTTTTGTGACTTAATTTAATTCTAAAATGTGTCCTTTAGATTTTTTGTTGGTTGGTTCGTTGATGCCAAGGATTTTTATTTCTTTTTGGAGCTTTTCTTCCGGGAAAAGGAATTGTTGGCATCTTTCGGTGAGTCCCTCAAGGGCGGTGGTAGCGTTCGCGCGAATTATCTCATCAGGGTTTGTTGTGAGATTCTTGAGAACTCGGTAGATTGGGAGCACGTATTCCTCGGTATCCAAAAGGTTGTCGATGCCGATAAGGAGCTCGGTTAACACGTGGAGAGCTGATCGTTTGGCGGGATCAAAGGTTCCGTTTATGATTTCGTTTTCTACCAAATTTAGCATCTGTAAATGAGATAAAAATGCACCTTTAGTATAATTTGCATCATCAGGGAAAAAGATAAAAACCTACCTCTTGGAAGAAGTTTTGCACTTGAAACGTCAGTATGCGGCACAAAGCAGCTAAGTTTGAGTAACTCGACCAGCGGAATATACCATTATCCGATCGACAGCCGTTCATGAAGCAGTTTACCAGAACTTCCTTGTACTTGTAGCAAAGTTGATCTGTGGGAAGTTGAAAAATGAAAAAAAAATCCGAACCCCGATTGCCACAGCAAATACTTACTTAATTCAGCGGTAACTTTGATAATCGCCTCGCCCACGACCAGCCGATAGTCGATTGGGTTTTTTGAGTTCAGGTACTCATCGGACAGTGTTTCGAGGACTTCTGCTTCCATGACATGCACCAGCGCAACAATCAATCGCACACAATTTAAGACCGTGTACGATTCCTTGTCCTTGAAGAGCTGCAGTGCCATCGCCAGAGTGACGTGTGCGTTGGCGATCGCATCCTTATCCTTCCTGCGTAGCATTTCGATCATCAGGTTGATTCCATAGACCTTGAGATGAGTTTCCTTCTCATTAATCAGGTCTCGTGCCTTGTTGTACGGACTGGTTCTGTTTTCATGGGTTGCTTTCATGCCACCCTCCAGCAGTAGGAGCAGCTGCTCTATCCGGTGGTGAATCAACTCATTCGGCGTTTGTTTCTTCAGGTCCCGCAGGACTTTTGGAAAGTCTCGGAACTTCTCGGAGGCGTCAGAGTTTTCAATCATTTCCTGGGCGATTGTAAGCATGAGGAGGAGGGTCTTGTCGGTGCTGTCTTGATTTTCGGATGACTGGGTGCTTCTCCGCTTGATGAACGTGCGCAAAAACTCAAGGAACTCACTCGAATTTTCACTGATTTGTGTTCTGAGGCTGGGATGCGTCACTAGATTGCTTAGGCAGAGGATTATTTCGATTTTCACAGGGTACTTTGTGTTTAAGACCGTTATAAACTCATCGTGGTTTTCGAGGAGGTCCATGCGATCCTCTGCAGAGCCATCGTCCTTCGATAGAACCTCTAGCATCATGCTCAGAAGGCACATGAACACCACGTGGGTAAGGATGTTGTGATTGGATGCGATGAGGAGCTCTGGAAGCACATTCGAGATCTGCGGCGGCTCGACACGTGAGTCAAGGCAGGTGATCTTCAGGGTCATTTGGGTGGACTTTTCATCGGAGCAAATCAAAATTCTTGAATGGAGATTAACCCAGTCACTTGGGTAAGACTTGGACAGCAGGTTGTTGATTATTTGCTCCAGCTCGGGTCGGCTTCTGTTCGCCAAACAGCGCACTATCGTTCCTTGGATGTAGCCTTTTTCTGGGAATGCTTCTGGTATTTGGCTGTACAAGTTCAGGAGGAGGGGCAGGTACCTAGTGAGCATCTCACTCGGAAGACACTCTACGGTGGAGTAGCAGAAACAGTTGAACAGCAAACAGCAAAACCGGCTAATCTCATGGTACTCCATTATGATCAGCCCGACGAGGACGTCGTTAGGATTTGTGAGTGTTTGGAAATGTTGCCTGAACTGTTCGTGAATCATTCCGCGAGTTTCTTCTTTCAGCTCATACAACCTCCTAAGTGTCAATACTCCTGCACCCATCAAAGGAACCATGTTCGGATTGCAAATGGACGTCTGGAGGAACTCGAAAATCTGCTCTATGAGAGACGTGTGGAACTTGGGCACGTATCTATCGCGAACGACGATTTTTGCAATGACTTCGAAGTAATCGTTATTTGACATATCGCTAGCTGTCCGTTGGATAAGGAGTGAGCTCACAAAGTTCTTGAATCCGTCTTTGCACATCAGCTTCTTCAGCAAGTCGTTGTGCAGTCGTGTATGCAGCGCCGGCGGAACGTTTGGCAGACCTTTGAAGAGGAGAATATTCCGAAAGTAGTCACATTTCGATGTTTCCTCCCAAATCCAGTTCAAGTCGGTTTGATAGAGCTTCTTCTCATCGTCCGTCAACTGAATTTCTTTGCTTAAATCACTCTCAATGATCGAAATAATCCCGGCGATGTAGTCACGAATGACTTCGTTGAGTGATCGTCCAGACTGCAGTTTTGGGATCGAGAGTATTCTCCGGAAAACCGCCAGGGAGACCTTCAAGTGGCTTGTGCTGGCGGTACAAGTGCTTGGAATTGGTGCAAAATTTCCATGCGCACGAAACAGCGGGATGAGATTCGTTCGGATTCCGTACACACTGAGATCTTGGATCGAATAGATGAGCGAATTAATGTTTTTCGTTGAAACGAGATCCTCTTTTTCGTCACTTTCGAAATTCACTGAATCGAGGATGGAGAGTATGAGTTGATACATTCGAAGGCAATACTGCCATTCTTTGTCACTGCAGTTTTCGGCGAATGATTCAGCGAGGACTTCTGCTTCTGGATTCGTTTCGGGGTGTTCTTTTAGGATTTTAAGATTCGACTCAATCCTGGAAGGCTCTGAAATAAGTTTGGGATGAGATATCAATCCACGTGGTGGCGATTTGAGGGCAACTTACCATCCTTCTTATCCGGGATAGGATAAAGCGACTCCAGAATCGAGAAGTATTTTTCCGCGTTCGTCATTTGTAATCAATTTTTATACAAACCAAATCGAAATAAATTTTGTATCAAAACAATTTCTGTTTCTAAAGAAAATTTGTTGAAAACAAATCGAGAAGAAGTAACTTCTATATCTAAAGAAAACTTGTTGACAAGAAATAAATTCGGTATTTATATTGAAAACAAATGGAAAAAAAATAAATTCGGTATTTGTATTGAATAGAAATCGACAAGAAATAAATTCTGTATCTGTATTAAACACAAATCGAGGAGAATTGATATTTATCTGAAGAGAACTTGTTGATAAATAATCGAGAAGAAATGAATTCTGTACCTGAAGAAAACTTTGTTGATTACTTTTGACGGCATGCTAATGACTTTTGGTTCGATACTCGAATTGACATTAGGAAAGGTTCCGAATGTGAGAAATGTAAATTTATGATTCAGAAACTAGTTTCAGCGCTTTCTGGTGGTGAGATTTAAAACCTGGGACGGACATACAATTTTCACAGTTTTAGGTCTAATAGAAATTTGTATGGGTTTTCGTTGGAAAACCAAATGGTTTTTTATTAATTTTTTATAAATTAAACAGTAGAAATATAAAACAGAAATCAATAAGGAACATGCCAAGCTTTTATTTTAGTGCGTGTTGATATCGCCTCAATTTCTCTGGAGCTCAGGTATTGTCTGCTCAAGACGCGAGAGCCATCTTAACCGCTGACCCAGGCTGAGATGTGTTTTACAAATACGCACTTGGAAGACGTGTTATAGATGAAAACTTCTAAAAATATATATTATAAATGTTTATCTAGTAGACGGCACTAAGCCAAACCATATAGACTAAGAATTTCTTAATGTTAAATTACATTCTCTTTTTGTGAGATAAATGGTCAGTTTAAATAAAACTAACTAATTAGTGTTTGCTAATTGTTCGGAAGTGATTTTAAATTTTGTGCATTGAACACTGAAAATGTACATTCTACAAAGCAATTATTCCACTTTGCAGAAGATGAGTTATTAGCTTTTTCTTTCACGAAGTGCAGCAGACCCTTAGAGTGGCTGGCGGGGACAGCAGAGGCGCACAGCCGCACTTAGGCCAGATTGGACGCATTGTGATAACAGATCCTTAACTCGCTGTGATTTTAATTCAGTTATTAGGAGTAAGAAAAGTAAAAGTACGAAAAGTATAAACAATGGAAACAGCGTAGTTCGGAAATAGAAATCTTATGGACGTACTGCAATGCTGGACTTCGCCTCTTTTGAGGTCCAAGTCAGTATCAGACCGACCGGATGTTTTTTTGTTTTTTGTTTTTCCTTAAATCTACCTCAAACGTACCCATGACCATGACAACCTAATATTGGCTAATATTGGCTAATTGTGGTTAGAACACTCTATGAGCCAGCTTCCTCTTCCTCATCCAGCCCCCAGTATCTGTGACGTTGCTTTCTAGCTTCCACGATATCTCTCCGCGATACCGATCTGCTGAACCGAAGACTATTCTCGATTCTTAGAGCGGCCGACACGTTGTACGTGAGCCGCCTATCTACAGCCGACCGGGCGATATGATAGGTCATCGATACCGCCGAACTGTCTTGTCTTGTCTAGAGGAAAACTTCTGGGAGGACGAAGCCGTTAAGGCACTCCCGCTCTAGGAACAAACTTAACGCTTCAAAGACAAACGTGTGAATAAACCACCGCCTTAGTTGAGCCGCTGTAGATGATTGAAGAACACGAATAATAGAATAATCTGCATAACAGCCTATACAGGGCCAGAGCATAGCTTTTTCGCACTTCCACTGTGTTGTGTGCGGTATAATTGGACACAAAATCGGAAGCAGCAAATTTCAGCCACAACCAAACAACCAGATGTAAAATAAAACAAAAAATTAATTTTTTAGCAATTTTTTTGTATTCTAACATATAATTTGTAATCCAAAGTAATAAATAAATCTCGTATAAGTAATAAATAAATCACTTCTCACTCGTTACACTAAGAATGTATTGCATACAGTACATGTTTACTATTTTTAAATCACTTTTGTGCATTTAGTTCAATTCCAAAACACTTGAAAACTATTCAAGCAAGCACTTACACATTTTCTGAAGACATTTCAACTAAAATTATAGTTCTAGTTTTTGTATTTCGTGTTAGAATAAATATTTTTATATGAACTGATTTAAAATTTTCCATACAAACGAACTGTAAACAAATCTCACCACCAGACGGCGCTAAAACTAGTTTCCGAATTGTGAATATATATCCGGAACATGATTCAGGCTAGAAGTGCATTGCAAGAATTAACTAGACTCTGATTTCTTGATTTGATTATGAATCAACAACTAAAAACAAGTCATTGTTGAATTGTTAAAAGGACACAAATTCCTACAGAGCCCAGGAGTAGGTTTTATTACAAATACAATTCAGAACTTGGATAGAACTGGCAACACAATGGACGACGGTACTGTTGCCGGCGCACCAGCTGTGCCACCGCATTGGTAGGTTTCACCTGCGAAGTGGACGGCGCCATAAGGACTTGGATAGTACTGGCAACACAATGGACGACGGTACTGTTGCCGGCGCACCGGCTGTGCCACCGCATTGGTAGGTTTCACCTGCAAAGTGGACGGCGCCATAAGAACTTGGATAGTACTGGCAACACAATGGACGACGGTACTGTTGCCGGCGCACCAGCTGTGCCACCGCATTGGTAGGTTTCACCTGCGAAGTGGACGGCGAACACAAAAGGCACTTGCACAGAACAATCGACGGACTGGCTTGAACGGCGTGAGAATATCTTTAGTGTGCGTTTTATTGCATTTTTACGGGCAGCACTTAAGAGAAGAAATGAATTGTGTATTTTTCCATTCACAATTTAAGTGGTAAATCTAATTCTCTGTGAATCTTTATGGTTTCATCAATGGAGAGAGGAGTATTTATGCAGCTACGACCAGTTCTGTTCTTCCGAAGGCTAGTTGATGGCTCTTTTAACAATGATACATTGAAGTAAAGGAAAATAAAAATCGCTTATTCAGAAATGCGTTGCAAGCACACAGTCAACGCATAACAACCACAAATGACCCAATTGGGTAGTCTGTGATAGCAAAACAACTCTTTTTTCTATCAAATTCTTTAAGCGTTTTTTTCCTCTGGGCCACATTGGAGGAAGACTGCTGTTTTGGGATACAAGTATTTTACCACAGGTGACGTGCGCTTGTTATTTGGCATCTGTAGCACAAAAGCGCACACAACATTCCTACGAACACAACGAAATGGGCATGCCTTAGGAATCTTAAATATTTCCGAGCCGCATTGATACCTACCTTGGGCCACATGAGGCCCGTGGGCTTCGGGACAGTATTTCTTTAAGGTTTTCACTGCGCTGTTTCGAAAGAAAAACTGGCTTAGTCGGCTAGAATGATTTTAACCAACTTCACGCTTAAGATTAAAGACACAAAATTTTACAACGAACTTTCCTCGTGTGAAACTGGTTCTACGAATTTGTGTACGACTTGCTTCCCGCCAGATTTCCATTAGTCTTGATAGAGTGAACGATACTTCTCCATTTGCAAATTCTTCTCCAGCTCAACTGCCTTCTTTACACAAATCTGTGTTCGATGTACTCGCTCCGAATGTCCAATTTAATAGAGTGAACCTGGATAAACTAAGAACCGATCTCATCTACTTCCTAATCTTAGTCCACTTGTTTACTTAGCTTTATCTGGAGCTCAGGTGTCAAAATTATATCGCGCACAACACAGTGGAGGCGCGTAGAAGCTAGGCTTTGGCCCAGTGTGGGCTGTTACGCCGACAATTTATTTATTTTTTTTATCTGGAGCTATTTATTTGAAAGTTAGACACTTAAAGATCATCCTGGTTAAGCAGTTCACTGTCCAAACTGGATAACTTTCACTTTGACAATTCCTTAAACGATGTCTCCCCAATTTCCACGATGTTCTTCACAGTGCTTTTTAGGAGGATGCGCCAAATCTAATGCAAACCACTTGACCTCAAATTTATAAGTTTTTTTTTTTTGGTAAAATCAATAACCAATCACAACTACTTTTTAAACAATCAATTTTATTTAAGTTATACTCATCGCAACGTAACTATTCCCCCATCACATTGCAATCCAGTTTTTTGTAGGTATAAAAAAAGAAATTTAAATAACTTAAATAATTTTGCTTAAAAGCCGCCACGAAGTGCTAGCACCAAATGGAGAACAGATCCTCCTTGAACTTTGTAGTCCGCGGCTGTTTTATCATCGTTCCTGAGATGATAGAAAAAATTATTTCATTATTTTTTTTTTTTGTTTCTCCATCCACTTGACTTACATTTGCTTTCCAGAAAAGATCAATCGCTGTTGTTGGGGAGGAATGCCTTCTTTTTCTTCTACACGTTCCTTAATTCTATCGACTTTGTCTGTAGGTTCGATATCAATTTCAATTTCCTTTCCAGTTAAAGTCTGTGAATGTGAATCCCGAAAATACAAAAGAAAATTATGTAGAATTACTTTTTTGTTTTTGGTTTATTTGGAAATGAGTCAGAGAATGGAGTGATGCTTGTGTGGGGTATTGTGAACACTAACCTTGACTTTGATGAGCATTTTGATTTGGTTGTGTGTTTAATTGTATAAAATAAATAGTCTTAATTTAACAATTTTCTTTTCTAAATTACTTTGCAAAAATGCCGCTTCTCGTTTGCTACCTTTTTGACAGGTTGTGCGAAAAAATCTTATTTGTCAACTTAAGGTAATTGTCATATAAACGAGACTCGAATGAATAAGATGTTTGTCGAAAGCTGTGCCGGGTGGCGTTGCAGTTGTTAAGTGGTGGAGATATTGCCATGGAGATGTGATAGAATTTTGAGTGGGAAATTAAAATATTTATGAAAAAGATCACTGAAATTGGAGTGATTTGACAAAACTTTTTAATTATTGCATAAAATATAAATTGAAATTTAGCATCAACGCGTCATGGAAGGGAATCATGGAGCCATATCCCAACCATGGCGATGAATTTGGAGGTGTTGATCTTGATTTGATTTCGAAGAGAAGGCTTTAATTAATATATAACGACTTGCCGAAAGTCTAAGCAGCTATAGCTAAATTGTATTAATTTTATCGTTACACAAACAAATACCAAAATGTAGCCATAAAATCAGTCCACCATATCATTTCTGATCTCTAAAGTTAACCCAATAGACCAACCAATCCAATAAAAAACTTTTACTCTATCTTCTAAAAATTTTATTCATTAATCACACCATTGTACTCAACATATTAGAAAATGCTTATTTGAGATATTAACAACAAAATGAGAACACACATGACAGTATCTTTTAAACTAAACCTAAAGATTCTTTCCCTTCAATCCCTTAACAGCGGCCCCAATGCGTCGAATATCTCTGGCGTAGGTTCTACAGCATCCGCCGATAATCTTAGCTCCGTAGTGTATCCAGTCAGGCACATAGTTCTCCAATGGTACGCAGTCCTCCCTTCCGGTCCAACCCTTTTTCACGTCGTACACCTCGCCACTGTTCGGGTAAACAACGAGAGGGACTTTGTCTTTGTCCGCACGATTGCCATTGAGACTTTGGAACAGTTGAGTAACAAACTGAAAGGGAAAAATTGTAAAAAAAAAGGAAATTCAAAGATTTTGACCTATTCTACCTTTGGGTGCAAACAGTTGGCCCCTAAGGCCAGGCAGTTATCAAGAGCCTTGCGTTTCCTCAACTTCTCCCAAATACACAGCGATGCGTCCCGGAAACTCTCACCGTGAGCCAGGCTATTTCCATCCTGAAATCAAATATCAATCAATTTAAATTCCTTTTGTAATGAAGAGAAGCCCTTACCTTGCATTGAAAAGCGATCCAGAATTTGACTTCGGGATACTCGTCGCAGAGCAGGTCAACCAGGGCTTCAGCCTCAGCTTGGCAGGGTATCGTCTCAATGGCCAGAGCGTCAACGCCAGCCTCAAGACACGCATCAATCCTAGTCCTGTGCCATTGAGCAATCTCTTTTGGAGCCACATAATCGGCATAGGAGCCTGTGTACTCTGAGCCATCGTGTAAATGTGCTCCATAAGGTCCAATCGAAGCGATGATCATTGGCAGACCTGAAAATACAAACCGATCGTAAGACAGGTCTATTGAAATGTTAGGTTCATGTATGCCAACCTTCTTGTACTCTAACATTAGCTTCGTAGCACTCACGGAGATATTTCTCCCTGGCAACGTGAGCGAATCGAACGGTGCGTCTTATCAGCTCCACACTCTGCTCCTCATCCATGTCCAGATACTCGACGTAACCCTCCACACTGGCCTGATAAGTGTTCGTCAGGATGATGTCTGCTCCACCTTAAACGAGAAAGCAGCGATAACAACAACAACCGTCCAGTGTCACAGCAGCGTTCGCAACTTACTCTGCAGGAAGTCCAAGTGTGTCGTGATGACCGCCTGTGGATTTGTGGCATTAAACTTGGCACTCCAAAGTGGATCACCATCAATCTGATCTCCAACGTGTACGGTCAGCTGGGTGGCGAATCCGCCGTCCTTGATTAAAACTCTATTGAGTCCCATGTCACTCTGCAAATTAAAAATAAAAGTATTTAGACTGAGTGCCAGATATCGTCTGTTATCGCGGCGAGATTTCGTTTTTTGTTCGTTTGTACTGAGTTTCAATTTCAAATTCAAAACAAACACGACAGATAAGCGTTTTTTTTTTTGTTTTGTTCGTGCCTTGACATCTGTTTTCGGCTTTTCTGTATTTATAGACTCCTGGTCTCTCACGCAAAAGTATGCTTGCATTAATTTGTTGTTGTGTTAATCAGCTCAGGAGGAAAAACAAAATTTAATTGATTTGCAATCTTCGAGTGATAAGGTGGGGAGTGTGTTCACTTTGCTGGGCCATCGACCAGACTCACTATCAGCTCATTAGACAAATGAAAAACAAGTGAATCTGATAAGGGTAGTTGATGGTGGAGGATGCCGTCAATAAAACTAGTCTGAAAACAATTTTTTTGCATTGTTCTCACTAATCCAGTTATAAAAAGTGTAAAGAAACGTCGATAGGATAGGTAAACTTGTGATTGAAGGTATAAAATGGGAGAAGAAAGAGATGGAGAAAGGTATAGAGCCAATAGTTGAACTTGGTACAGATTTCTTTCCATTCCGTGATTTTGAGCTTAAGTTGTGTCGACTAAAACTAGAAGAACACACTTTATAACAACAATAGCACTATTGAGTGTTTCTAAAATAAAACATTTTGGAGTTATTTTCAATCAGAATCTTCATTGGAATAATCAAATAAATCAAATTGTTTGCAAAATTTATTGTGTGTTAAGAGGGTTAAGTCCAACCACACATTTTCTATACGCCGGAGTTAAACTGAAACTCATCTAATCATTTGTCCTTCATCTTTGTATGTGTACATTGTTAAGAATCGTTTTCTAATATGAACTCTGAGAGCTCACATAAGTTGCATTTAACAACTGTGCGAAATATATTTTTTTACTTTAAGCCAATACGCCCATGTAATAGATTTTGCAAGAAGGTTATCCACAGGTTATTCACTTAACATTCTTCTTAACCATCGTACAACCCTTGTCCTTCATAAACAACACGACTCCAGAATATTTCTATACAATACTAAAATTTGCCTGTTCGCATAGAACCTTGAATTATGACATCATCTAAACACAAGTTCTTAATGACAGAAAGGCAATTATTTTTTTTAACTCAATTAATTTATGGAATACACTCTAATCGGATATTAAAAGGGCAGATACAGGAAATTATTTTGAGAAACGACTTCTTGAGTAATTATTGAATGGATTACGTGAGTGAGTACGTTAACCCTCTAATGCATGATTTTTTAATTAAAAAAAAAAATTTTAAGAGAGAAAATTGCTTGGAAAACTAAGTTTGTTCTAGCAAAATTCACAAATTTGTGAAACCAAAAAACGCAGTGATGATGATCACCATCCTTCACGGCCCACTCTGAGTCAAATATGTAAATTATTCTTAATCTATGAAATATAAGAGCAAGTCATTTGCCCCAATCTATGAAATATAAGAGTAAGTCATTTGCCCAAAACCCAGATAATATGAAAATATTTTTTCCAATTTCCTTTAAAAAAAAAATTATAGTTGATACCCTCTAAGTCGAATTTTCACGGGATATCAAAAATAGTTCGAGTTAAAGGGATTTTTCGAAAAATGCGAGTTAGAGGGATTAATATAGTTTTTTGTTTAAAAGCCTTTATTTTAGCCAAAAGAGGAAAACACAGAAAATTACTTAAATAAGTTTGTAATTTTGGATTCGGTATTTAAAATTGTAGAATGAAGCCTTTTCAAAAGCAGCGCTGTTATTCAACAGAGTTGTGTGCACAAATAACCTATAGTTCATTTGTGGTTATGTATAGACGACGATTATGTGGCCCTCCACGACAATTGTGTTCGCCCAAAATGATTGTGCTTCGAGAGCCGTTGGCGAATAGTTTCGATTTTCTCATGTTCTTTGGTTTGGATGTTTGCCGTGTAGCTGTGTAGCTCATTTTTGTTGTGAACTTCATTCTTTTTTTCTTGCATAGGTAAACAATAATAAGGGCAACAACATGCGCTTTTTTCTTCGATGTGTTTGCACTAAAAAATCATCATGAAATGAAAGGTGTTCGTCGTCCAGTGCCAAATTGAGAGAGAGAGCCAGAGCATGCAATACAAGTAGTGTGCTTGATACAGGTTGCGAGAGGACATTTTTTTTTCATTTTTTTGCAAAGGAATTAGAGGAATTGAAAATAGACCAAGAGTCGAAAAAATGTATTCGAGTTAGAGGGCGTTCGACTTACAGGGCTTCGACTGTATTTCATTTTTCACTGCCAATTTTTTTTTATTCATCTACTCACACCACATGCACTTTGCGCTATACTTGCTACAGACTAACAAGATATCTGTGTGAGCAAAAATTGAAAATAATAAAAATAAATAAAGAACAATTCAAAGATTACAAAATAGAAAATCGTTTTTACTTCTGGCGAGAATTTTATAAAATATCGCTAAAAAAGCGTAATAATTCATATATGAATCACCATGAACGGGTTAAGATGATTTTGGTACAGACGTTTGAATACTCTCCTTCTCCTTTCTACCTTTTTTTACTTTCTTCCTTTCTTACTCTTCTTTATTAACCTATCAATTTTCCTATTAGATTGACCTAAAAACATTTTAATTTTAATTTTTCTTTTTAAATTTATTTATGTTCGTGTACAAAATTATAAGTTGATATTGATGTAGCTTAATTGTACAGCGGTACCATGCATAAATGAATGAAATTAAATGAGCTAACCGTCTATCATAGCCACACTGACTTTTGACTCTATTAAAGTCAAGTTAGAGAAAAGACTTCCATGATAATAAAGCCAGCAAGGAAATAAACTCCACTGAAATTATTCCTAACCAAGCTTTTAACTTGTAATCCATTCATGGTAAATGCTACTCCACTGATTCTGGAAAATGTTTGAAACAAGCCCACAGTACAGAATTCATATAGGATGTAGAATCTGCTTTAATGGCCCCGTACGAAATTACCTTGAACCACAACGAATTCTCCAGAAAAGCGAAAAAAAAAAATATGATAAGAAAACCCTGCTGCTAATGCTGTTTGATTTAGATTATGCCAATAAATTATAATAAAAATAATAATTTCACTCCCCTGCGTCACGAACAGATGTGTCGTAACCTTGAGCAAGTCAATGAACTCAGGGAATAACATCGTCAGTAAAATTACGTAACGTTTGCGAAAAGCAGATGTTTATACAATTTAAAATTAAATTACTACCCACTTCATTCTGCATTTTAGTTTTCAAAAAACAATAAAAAGGATAGGATACATACACTAACATTCACACCTATCGAACAACAAACAGGGATTTGCAAATCTCTCTTGAAATAAATTAAATAACATCTACTCGGACGTGTCAACAAAGGGATTCTAATCATGGCATTTACCACTTAATACTTTGACCCAGCACGTTTTGATAAGCGATGACGATAATCGTTAGCTTCATGGCAACAACTTAAGCTCCGATTATGATTTTTCCATGCCGTATGATTCGTGTCGGATCTGTCTATTAATAATTGCGATTAATTAAAAATCATGGATTCTATGTTCACAAAGTAAAATGTGCTCTTGATAAGACGGACACAACAAAACAAAAAGGCTCTAAAAAGAATGACTAACAACAGGCTGTTCGTTCAAAGTCTGTTTAGACTAAGAAATATATTTTCATGACTCAAATATGGGGCTCTTGTATTTTTTACCAATTTTATGCATGAAACAATAGATTGTTTTAAATTTAATCTCTACACGCTTTTCTTTGTTTTTTAACTTTAGGGCTAATCGGTAACATTTTGTTATCTATCGCTTTGCTCGAGGTCTTTTCGAATAAATTATAAAGTTTTGACAGCCTTTCACTGTCTTTTGTGCAACTTCTAATTTTTGTGATTCTCTTTGTGCGGCGCTGGTGGTGATTCAACAGCGACTAAAACAAGGGCATTAGGAACTGTAGCAATTTGACAAGGCGGTCATCTAGTGGTTTCTTTTTAAATCATAGGTTATTTTTTTTCCACTGATAGCTGTTTTCATTCGAAATCTTAAGTCTCCGCGAAAGTGATTCGCTTTATGCTTAAACAACGCTGGGAAATATTGAAAACTTATTTCTTAAGTGAGTGCTGTTTAGCCCAAATAGTGGGTTTCTTTTTTTTTTTAAAGAATTAGTATTATCAGCCGTCTTGACGATGTCAATTAGCCGCCTCAGAGCTGCAATTCGATCCTTTTAGACTTTTTTTTTGTGGGAAACCGTGAAGGACCGATGTTATGCCAACAATAAAGAAACGATTCAATCACTTAAAGCAAATATCGTCCAAGCAATACTTGAACTGCAGCTCGAAACCATCAAGGTCTTGGAAAATTCCGTGCACATACATACATTGGGCAACGTAACAGACCGTTGAGGGCCAAAGCCAAGTTTTTTTCGTATCTTGGAAAATTGGAGTGACGAAATGTGTAACTGCGAAAACAGCCGTGGTAGGCACTTGAACGACGTTGTCAGCCATAATTAATGGGAATGTTTGCTCTTACTAATAAAGCCACAACAGATGGGAAACATTTAATTCTGTTAATTTTATTGCATTTCTAAAAAGAAACTTTTACTTGGCTCATTCTGTTTAAAATAGGAATTATGTCAATCGGTAGGCATATATCTAAACTGATTTACAATATTGTACACATGCTTAGATATAATGCTTGAAGTGAATAAATCTAAATCTAATTGAAACATTAGAAAAAAGGAGATTTGGCGACATTGCGCCAAGTAAAAGTGAAGATGTTTGCTTCGAATGCGGATCACTTGTATGAGCAGGTGGTCTCTCAGCCTCCGTCTCAAAAATATTCTAGACACAAATAACCCAGTTGGGTAGTCAGTGACTCTAAACTTTGATTGGAGATTCAAGGTTTGCCTGTGAGCGTTGTAAGTAGCCTAGAAATTCTCTGATCTCATAATGTCTTGAAGGGCATTAGGAACAATACAAAAAAGGAGCTGTACCAATTTCGCAAGGTGGTCATCTAGTGGTTTCTTTTTGAATCATGGGTTATTTAGACACTGATAGCTGTTCGAAATCTTTAAAATAATCGAAATCATGTATAGAGTCATTGCACCAAACAAAGTCAACCTTCTGACTAACATCAAGTCTTGCCAATTCTTAGTGTCACACAAAACAAAGCCTCTACATGTCTTCATGATCAAATACCCATAAACTTTAATTAAGTGAGCCAATTATACAAGTCATGAATCGCAGAATGTGCAGAAAGACAAAAAGAAATTCATAAACGCGCCAAGTCAACAAAATTCGAGTATTTTTAGAATACATCAACTGTTTATGCGTAGAAAAATAAAAAAAAATGCATTGCACTTCAGCTGAAAGTATCTTAAAAATAAAACAAACAATTTACTATTTGCATCTTTTAGGTCACACACACCCACACACCCAAATTAATTAAACTAATTTAAGAACTTAAGATAAAACAATCGGTCGAACACCTTTGGATTTACTACACAGCAGGAGTGTGTTGATATTAAATGTATTTTTAGAGATTTTGTTGTTATGATTCAAATCATTTTCATCTTCACGCATCTAATAAATGTTGATGAACAACGCAATTGAAGTTATGTACTCAAGGTGGGGTGTGGGGATTCTATAATTGCTCCCATCCCCACTGGGAGATGGGGATGAGTTTGGAGAAAAGGGGAGTGTGTTTTTTTTTGCAAAACCGGTTCTCGAAAACAACTTACGTCTTAGATAAACAAATAAAAACAATGGGCTCCATTTTGTTCAAAGCAGAAAAACAAACTTAATACATATCTCAAAATAGTTTGGCGCGTGTGGCCATATCTCTACCTACAGAACTGCTGTTCCCATTGGATAGGATGGATATATAATTTATACATACGTACTTATTTTGATCTTACAAAACCGTTGCACACAAAAACGTTGTAAAATTTGTGAGTTATGAAACAATGGAAATGCTTTCAACTTTTATCTTTTTACGTCGAACTTTGAGAAATTTCACTAGCCCTTGTCTACAAGTAGCGTTGTCACCAACTCTCTGATGTCGACTGACATACTCTCAATTAACAAAAGGCCGATTAAATTACAACAAATACAATATATCACCACTTTTACAATCTCCGACTATAAATAAACTGTTTACAAAATGTTTTACATCGACTCGTTATTAGAATCGCAAAAGGCGAAAGAGCAGACAACAATGTTGCAACTTAACCAGCAATTGCAATTACAGATATTAGATAGAAATATTCAACTCACTTTTTAACTCTACGAATAAATTAATTTATGTCCAGAATTCGTTAATCACACTGTTGTTTTCAAGCGCGTGTCTACCCACTGAATAATGTCGGCCGCCTAGTTTCCTTGGGCTTTTATATTTGTTGTCATCGGGCAACGTTCTTCAGAGGCCGGGTGTGTTTGTGTAGAATTGTGTTTTCCATGTGAATACCACCGTCTCATCGAGTGCTGATAGGCTTTCGGCAAAAAAAAAGATTATACATTGAATTGCTATCACAAATCACAGGTTGTTGTTAGTAAAAGTAAACAATTTCACTTGATGTTGTTGTTGCGGGAATAGTGTTCAGAAGCAAAGAACGCTATCAGTGGCAGGAGAGTCTTATCAAAAGGTTGAGTGATAGGCTTTTATGGCACAGGGTAGAATGGAATCTAGAAACAGTCTGTTCTATTTGTCGTTAGATGTACAGTACAAGAAGTGATCTTGAGCTAATTGCAAACGGACGGTTATCGCTGACCCAAATTACTGCGAAGATTTGCGTGTTGAATTATGTAAACTTTGGCCTGTTTAGTAAAGGGAATCGTTAGCTGAGCGTGGTTCGGGATTAGGCTAGGAGGAGATAACCTTTTTTATCTGATGATTGACGTCTACGTGCAAAGGTGCAGATGTTCATTCGATTGGTCGAACATTGTTTGGTCTTGTCTGGTAGTTATTTTCCATTTGTTATTTGCAATAACCTTTTGCTATTATTGGATGCTCTTCTGTCAGTTTTTACCGCGTATATTTTATGGATGGTCACATTTTGATGTATCCTGAGTTTTTATAAAGAACACATCTAGCTCCTACATCCTTCCACCATTTTTAAAAAGGGAGATTTCAGAACAAGCAAAATTAAACAAACATTTTTTTCAATATTGGACTCTAACCAGTACCGCCGCAGGTTGGGCTAGTTAAACTAATTATCCGAGTTACCAAAAGGAGCATTGATTGAATTTTGGTGCATATCATGAACGTTTAAACTGTCCACGTCAGCTGCAGTATTGTTTTAAAGAACCACAAAAAAAAAAAGAATCTTCAGAACCAAAGCAACCAACAAAATACTATATACACCAAAGCCTCGTTTCGCATCATTTATTAGGACTAGAAAAACACGACGTAGATAGAAAAGACGCAACCAACAAGGTTGTGATGTAGCTGTGCTGTGTCTTAATAAAAAAAAAAAGATTCTAGTATACAAAAGGAGCCGAAGTTTCTTATTAGTGTATGAATTGGCCGCCTCGGAGCTGCGACTTTGGACTTTTTTTTTGTGAAGTTCCTTTTTGTGTTTTCTAGAATTTACTTGCTATTTATGAACTAAGTCATAAATTCATCCTGTAATTAATGAGTGCTATTGCATCATTTTATACACCCCTAGTTGATAAAGATTGTTTTTCAGTCGGATGCATAAGCACTTCAATTTTTTGGAAATAAAAATCATTCGTATATTTGCAAAATTTTCTGTTGTTTACAAAAACTAAATTTTGGTAATAACACTTCACAAACTATGTACAAACGAAATCAAAAGAACTTTTATTATCTTCAGCTAGAAAAAAACAAAAAAAAAAACAATATAAGGATTCTCCTTTGTCATACATAATCATGATTTACATTTAAATTCTGCAACAAGTGCAAATCAATTTGTGTAACTTCTTATCAACAACAAAACTTAAGTGCAATTTTCTTTTCTTTTCATTTTCCTGACTCACATCCGCTTTAAAAACAAAAAAACAAAAAAAAACCATCATTCAAAAAACATTGATATTGCAGGAATTGATAACCCTTTTGCCTTGTGACAATATACACAGTTTTAATATAAATCGAATCAGTAATAGAGTCTATTGTCCAGCTATTGTGCGGCGGTCAGGCAAATTTTTAATCAGCAATCAGCTGCCTCTTTTGCACATGCGCGTATTTACAGTAAAAGTTAACAAATAAAATATTTTCTTATAAACGAGAACAATTTTTTTTCTTTTTTTTTTTTTTTTGTGTTTAGAATACAAAAATCAAGTACAAGAACAACCATAAGTACACTTTCTCTTAGGGACTAGGCGCCTGTAAAATGCTATCGATACACTTTCTAATACTTAAAATATCACTCGGATAAACTCGACAACATCCACCGATGATTTTGGCGCCTAGTTTCACCCATTCTGGAACAAATGTGTGAAGAGGAATACATTTTTCAGATCCGGTCCAGCCATTTCTTTCGTCGAAAATTTCACCACGATTACTGTAGACGATTAAAGGAATGTTATGACCTTGAACGGATTCAAAAAGAGGTTTCACGAGCTGTGAAAATGAATATAATTTATCGTTTGAAAAATAAAGTTAATTAAGTTTGCTTACTCTCGGATTGACGCAGTTTACTCCAATTGCAATACACTGCTCGGTGGCAGAATTTTCCTTGAGTTTATTCCAAATAGATAGCGCTGCATCGCAGAACTTTTGACCATGTGCCAGGTGCTCTTCATCCTGTGATTTTAATAAAATATACATATCGTTAATGCCTCACGATACTTTGGTTTTGGAAGCTTACTTTGCATTGAAAGGATACCCAAAATTTCGCCTCAGGAAACTCTTTACAGAGCAAGTCTACTACTGTCTCAGCTTCAAGCTTAAAGGATTGAATACATTTATTAGTTCACTGTTCACTTGGGTTATTAAGACAGTGAAACTTCTCTATTGCGAACACTCTCGGGACCATCATCATCGCCCAGTATAAAAGGGTCGAAATGTATACTAATCTTCATGCCGGGAACCAGAGAGGTGTCCCTTGTAGATGGGTGTCCGTAAAGAGAAGTTTCACTGTACTTAAAAAAAATTTGTACGAGAATATAAATCACGCAATTTTTTCTTCAACTATTTACATTTCAAACCTCAAGTCATTATATTGTTGTAGTCCCTGTCACGTTAACTTACCTGACATGGAATCGTTTCAATTGCCAATCCGTCAACGCCCTCAGATAAACAAGCTACAATTCGCACTCTATGCCAGTCACGCATCACATCGCTTGTTACTGTGTCAGCATAGTTTCCACTGTATTCAGATGCATCGCTCAAATGTGCACCGTATGGACCAATAGAAGCCATCACAAGTGGTAAATCTATTAAAAAGAAGGGTGTAATTAAGTCGGCTGTAAAGTAAACTTGAATATATTCTTTTAAAACAAACAAAAGTATTGTATACCTTAGTATAATATACCTTTGATACTTAGTGTGAACAAAATAGAGTTAAATGCTATTCGAATCGAATTTTAGAAATACATTTTACAAATCCCTCAAAAGTAAATAACAAAGT
This sequence comes from Syritta pipiens, assembly GCA_905187475.1. NCBI lineage: Eukaryota > Metazoa > Arthropoda > Insecta > Diptera > Syrphidae > Syritta > Syritta pipiens. The sequence goes on along the minus strand of LR994571.1, from coordinate 105,817,608 downwards.
ATTAAAAGTGAAAAAATATTGATCAAAACTTTTAAACCCTGATCTTTTAGTATTTTAAAGACGCAGTGATTTAGAAGTGAAAATCCGCGATGACTCTGCAATGAGCCCCAAAACAACAATTAGATAAAGACACTAGACATTCTTCATTTAGATTCGAATAATAAGGAAATTTTGTACAGAAAGCAGCAAAGGTAATCAAAACGGCGATGAATTGAATATTATAAACATTACTTGTTCACTCACTTAAACCTACAGAAGTTTAGTAAATTAAAAGAATTTACTCTACAATAAAATATTAGTCGATTACGGTGGAAAAGCAACATATCGCTTAATGGTGTGCCGATTTATGTAAATACTGACTCCTATTAAAAAGTTAAATTCCAGAATTGCGGATCATGCGAAAATGGTTATAAGAAGTGCGAGCATATTAAACGACGCTATTTAATAGGATCTAAATTATTGCCGGCGCCGATGGCTCGATCGGCGCATAACACAGTGGCACGAAAAAGCTAGGCTCTAGCTCTCAACGGGCTGTTACGCCACCCAATAAATTTATGAAACTATTCAAAGTGTGTTTAAAACAAAAAGAAATTGTTGATCACTCAAAGTCTTCAGCCAACAGGCGAAAAAGAAGATTATCATATTATGCAGCCACTTTAATGCTTGTTAAAAGACGTTGGTTCTCTTTGTAGCCAAACCTTCAGTTGAAAACTTTATTTAAAAAAACAGATTTAAAATAAACAATATTTTTCTTTTTTTTATACATAAGTTTAATATAAGGTTTGGCAAGTAGCCGTCTACCAGATTGACAATTTTTGTTTTCTTTATAATTATTCTCTGTTTGTTTTAAAAATCTCCTTCAAAGATACGCTGTCTATATTTGAGTGCCGTCGTGATATATTGATATAAAGGGTCCCAGCCTAACTTTTCATTTAGGACGTCCAACGTATCGTCAATCTCCAACTTAGGTACTCCAAAGTACCTCAGGCGAAACTCTTTGAGAATGGGACATTTGGCGACGAAATGAAATACATCTTCTCTTACTTTTAAGTTGCAAAGATCGCATAGAATCCAAATCCAAGCCAAATCTTTATTTTAACCAACGTTCAGTTCTTGACAAAGGTATTCTTTGAAGATGGTCAGACTTAAGCATTGGGGTGGCTATACATCCTAAATGGAGATGGAACCTTAGAAAAAGATAATCCACAAGTAAATCGGGACATAATTCAATACGATGTCGTGCTTTTTTTATCGAGTGACTTCCACGATGTCGAAACTTTGCTCCAATTGGAACTATAAAATTTAATCGAATTTATTTTTACGCCAATTTCATCAGAAAGGGAAACATCTCCAAGACAATTGATTTCATACAAATTTTCTTGGTCCGGATACTAAAATCAATTCGTTCAGATGCTAAATTTTGCGTCCGGATACTACTGTAAAACTTTTTTTTTAATTTTTCTTAATTGCTCAATGGTCCAGTGCACAGATTAACTCCACTTTTAGAAAAAAAAATTGTTTTAAGTGTCAAGGCACTTGGTATAGTCATAACTTCTTATTCTTTCCTTAATAATAAAGATTACCACCATTAAATGACAACTATATGAATAAAACGTAGTGTATTTCACCGATTTTCTTAAATTTTTGTTGAACGGAGTTAATTGATGTGTGCTCTTCACTGCTCAATTGTGATAGCTATATTTTTTAGTTACAAATATGAACATGTAATCTTATTTAAAAATTCCTTGCCTTTAAAAACCTACCAAAAAATGTTCTGTAATTTTCAAAGCCAAAAAACTATTCAACGTTCAAAAATATGTAAACTGTCCGGATACTAGTGCTTACCCTTTACCCTATCATAGTTATTCCGAGGTGTAGAACTGCATGTATACCTCATTCTTTTTTACACGAATTTTTTAAGGAACGTATCTATCACATAAAAATAAAACTGGGTGTATATAAACACTAGCAAGTAATACAAAGTACACACAACACAAGCATCCCATTCAGTTGATAAGAGGCGTCAGCAGCAGACAGACAGACGTCAATAACCACACTTTACAACAATTTCGCTGCAGCTAAAGAAATACAACCGCAAAACATGCTGATTTTTCGAACCAATAAATATCATTTGTTTGTCTATGCTAACGCCTCTGTAGCATTGCTTAAAATAAGCAATCATTTAGAAGGAAATTAAAAAGTCACTCAACTGAAATAATTTCCTACGCATATGTAGAACATAAAATACTTTATCAAGCGTCATTGCACTTTCTCGAAAAAAGAAAGCCAAATAACTTTGTCAGTTACTATCACATGACGACAAAATTGTATGCATACTCCCAGCGAGGGCGCTAGTGCCAGCTGTAGACCGCTGCCGCGGTCAATGGTCGCACCCGTAACAAATGTATGCGACGCCTTTTTTCCCTTTTATCTATACTTTGCTCCAGACATATGATTAAAATTTTTATTTTACCACCAGGACACCATCGGTTGACCTGAATACAAAATACAATCAAAACCAACTGCCATGGATTAAAGGCTTAACAAGAAAACCCACAAACCGATAGGCTGATAGCCCAAGAATGATTAAATAAAAGCTTTGATAAAAATTACATGAATCTGCGGGCTGAGACTGCTGGGCTATGTGTGGAGATATGCATGTTGAAAAAAATTCTGCATTCAATTGGAAATCAATAAAAAGAAGCAGGTCGAACTCGTTGTATCGGAACAAATGCAAAATTAATGAGGGTAATTAATGGAAAACTGGTTGTAGAATGTTGAGCAGGTTCCCTGTAATTGGGAGAAAATAAATGGTTACAATTAAATCCACGGAAGCTTCTCACATTGATTTTCATACACTTCTTCCCGTAAAAACTCAAAAATCTGCTACCAATTGGTAAACAAATGAGTCGTCGACATTGTTTAGCCCTTGCCAAAATTCGCATTGACGCACCAGCATCATGTAGAGAATTAACAAAACCAGCTTTCGTTGCCATTTCACAAAATTCTCATTATTGCACAGTCTTCTAGGTTTACTTAACTACTTTCGAATGTTACCTGTTGTTGGTGATTAGCGCCACTTACCAGATTGGTCGTTGGTTGCTTCCTTCGACTTCAGATATCTTTCCTTTGCTTGTTTCGTCAACCGGACACTGTTCTTCATCACATCGATGCTTTCCTCTCGTGTTAGATTCAAATGCTTCATGAAGCCCTCGACGCTCGCTTGATAGGTGTTTGATAGAATGATTTGCGCGCCATCTACACAAAGGTACACAATTCAAATGCAACTTTAGTTCGACCGTTAAATTTGAAAGCGAACAAAAATCCTAGCCATTCAGGCGTAATAAATGTTTTTTTTTTTATTCATAGATGAAAATGTAAACACAGAAAGCTTTGAAGTGGTAATTTTAAGTGCCATCGCGACCTTGTGCCTACACGACGAACATAACGAACAACTTTTTTTGTTTTTTCTTTTGTTTCTTTTCTGTGTAAAACGTGAGAACGAGACAACGATGGACATGAACTGTAGCAGCACGCAACGCACGTAAAGTATTATGCACTCCTCAAAACGAAACTATTGTTTGATGCATTTCACTTTAGACTTCGACTCCACAGAGCAACAAAATAAATGACACTTTTAACGAACTACTCACTTTCTAGAAAATCCAAATGCGTCTGAATAACTGCGTCAGGATTCTTGGCATCGTATCGTGCACTCCACAGGGGATCACCGTCAATGGCTTCGTTGACATGCTTGGCCAGCTGAGTTGCGAATCCTCCGCATTTCACTAGGATTTTGTTTTGATTCATGTTCCTTCAGTGGTCTATGAGTAAATACACTTGCCGTGTTTGTAATTCTAGCACCTTCCCCCCTTCAATCACATTGGTAAATGACAATGACAAATGGCCGAGACATTGAAAGTAAAAAAAATGAACTTACCTTCCGCACTGCAGTCAATTTGGAGAAAATAAATGAAAACAGTCAAAACAAACCTTGACAATCGAATGAAAGCAGTAAGTGTCATCCGTTGAAGAGAGCTTTCCTCCGAGTAAGGGGAAGAGGTTAACCAGTCGAGACTCGATGACAATGCTGACCGACAATCAAGAGTACCGTTTTTATTTTGATTTTTCTTTGAATTTCAAAAATTTATCGATATCGTGTGTCGAGCTGTTTGAGTTGAATTTTTTTTTTTTGTTTATTTTCGATGCAGTGTTTTTCTTTGTTCTAATTTCAACTGAACTGCTGAGCGGACGCTACCGATGTGGTGGCGAATACGTGTCATTCATGCACTTCAATGCAAAGACCAGAAACGCTGCGCTGTTGCTCTTGTCTGACAATGACTAATTCATGGGAACGACTGTTTTCGTGTGATAAGTCGGAACGGTTTCGTACAACGAACATAGTGAATTTGATAAAAAATTTGTTTTCTAGGAATTCAATTTGTTGGAGTAGTGGAGCTGTGTAATGTATGGTAATTTTTTTAAATTGGTAATCAGTAAGGAAAATAGAGATGGTACAAGTAGTTTTGTGACTCGGTACCAAATATTAGTAGTAGTAATTTATAGCAAAAATGTGGAAACATTTAAGGTTGTAATAGGTGCGGCTATCTTAAAACCCTAGCTAAGGTTTATTTATCGTCTCTTGGCAGGACGGTGTCTAGTGAAAAGCTATTTTCTGAATCTAGCAAATTTAAGGAAATATATTGGTTACCAGTAAATTGTATAAACAAGTTTTCATTCATCACAATCTATGAATAAAAGAATTACATACAGTGATGGATAAAATAAATGAATGCACTTGAGATAGGCAAAAAAAAAAAAAATACACCTGTGACTATTTAAAGATTTGCACTATTTTAGATATCTTAAATAGTGCATTAAGGAATTTGTTGTCCAAAGTACTGCTTCAAATATAATTCTGTTATTTACAGGTAATAAAGAAAGATGTTACTTTTGGGAAGAATGGTCAATATTGTAAACAAGTTGGATTTTGATGTGGACAAAAAAATAAATTCACTTCAATGTTCCGTCAGCAAATTTACTAGTGTCGCTTAAAATTATACAAAAAACAAGTATTATATTCCAATGCTTAATACTTAATACACTTATTTGGAATGATTCCGCCCATTCTTTTAGGCATTTCATCAACAAGCCATTGGTAGGCATCTAAAGATATGGACTCTCGCCTTTTTTTCACCACAATTTTTCATTTGGATTCGGATCCGAGGACTGAGCATTTCACTTTAAATGAACAACACAATCATTGGTAAGCCATTCTCTTGCTCATTTTCCATGTTTTAGTAAAAACATTTCCGTTTCGAAACGTGTATTTATTTTTTGTCCAGTCAAAACCGACAAAATGATATTTAATATTTTTTCTCAATAGCTGTAAAGAAGTTGCTGGTCCTTTTAGTTTATTATTCTATAATAAACCTTTATAATCGTAGCAGAAATAAAAAAATTAGCACCCCCTCAAATTTACACAGCTTGTGTTTAGCGGGTTGTAGAGTGTAGATATATATGTAAAAATAATATGTCTGTCCGTCCGCCGTAAGCCGTCCGATTTTTTTAGCACTAAAAGTTCCATCATTCCTAAGTCACTGGAGCTACAAGGACAAAACTTGGCTCAACTCGGCCGCTTATTTTGATGTACTTTATGAGCTTTTTCTACCTAGCAGATGGTAAGAGAAGAAAAACTTCTACAAGAGTAAGTTGTATTTATTTTTTTGTCCATCACTTTATAACTTAAATTCGTATTTTTATATTTGAGTTACATCATCATCTTTTTGACCGCGTGTTTCACCAACGGGGTCGCGGGAGCAATGCACGTAGAAGACATCTTTATGCAACTCGATCCTCCGTCGACTCCAACTCAACAGAAGGTATGCCCAAGCGTGGCCAGGCGAGATTTTGGACTAGGTCCAGCCATCTCATCCCGAGTTTTCCGTGCAGGTGCCTTCCTGACGGGATAGCATTCAAGGCGCGCCTCGGAAGTCGTGATGGCGACATTCGTGCCCCGTGACCAAACCATCGAAGTATAGTCCTTTCCGTTCGGAGAAGAAGGCGCTTAACATTTAGCTCTCAACGCACTGTCGTGTTTCTCACCCTATCCCGGTGAGTAACTCCCACAATTGCACGTAGAAATCTTATCTCCACAACTTGTATTCGCGATCTTATTCTTGCGGTCATTACTTACTCAAATTTCATGACCATAGGTGAGAGTTAGAACAAATACTGAGTTGAAGACCAATAACTTGGCCTTGATACCAAGCACGGCCTTCCTGATTACAGATTTTCCAAGCTGTTTCGAAATTGACCCAGCTTGGCCAACCCTACAGGAAAGCTCAATATTGCTCCTCCCATCATTCGTGAGTTACATGTCCATCATAATTTGATATGTCTTATGATTTCTAGGTATACCCAAAGATATGGTTTGTCAAGCTCCTAAGGATCGTAATGAAAACCAAAAAAAAAAACATTGAACATACACAAGAAAGGAAAGGAAAGTAAAACTGATTTTTCTTCTATTGTGAAAATATACAACAAAAGAATTATAGCTGAGTTATGTTAAGGTCTTTTTATATGGCATAGAAGCTATTGGTACATCAGATCTGAACATCTTTGTCCCTTGTTTTGAGAACAATACCAAGTTTTATGTTAACCTCAGTCCTTGAACTCAAAGAAAACAATGGTAACTATGTTGCTCCACAATTTGTGTCAATGTCGGATGTATAAAAATTAATTAAACAACTACGTCAAAGAACGAAATTTCTAAGGGTAGGGTAAGGGTTCTTTTATGAAAATAAAAACAAACTAGACATTTACATACATTTTCTATTTGGATTAGTCATTCAAGAAAGACGATGCTGCTTATCAAAACTCGAATTTTAAAAGAAAGATGACAACAACCGAAACATTCAATAACAACTAAACAAGTTAAACTGAGGAAACATAAAAATAAATTGAACGTGTTAGAGTGAACATTGTTTGGTCAAACGCAGAGTCAAATCCTATCTCAAAACAAATAAAGCAATTATGGAAAAATTTCAAACAATATCATTGCAGCAAAATATGATTAGAAAGTTAAGGAAAAATAAACCATTCAATAAATGCTTAGTCGTATATATATTTTTGTTTCCAATAAATAATATTTAATCCTTTTAATGATACATAAATAACTGAATAATAACTATTGTACAATATATTATATAATAAATTTTTTTTTTTGTAATGTATATATATATAATTTTTATGTATAATTTATTTGAGTTGTAACAATATATAGGTATTTTCATCTTTTCATCTCTTACATAGTACTCTAATTATTATTTTTTGTTTTTTTTTCATTATTTTTGTATTAAAGTAAGATATTATTGAGTAATGGTACAGCTGCTTGTTAGATTAAATAAAAAGAATTGAAATAAACAATAAAAACATTTCCTAAAAAAAATCAGACGACAAAATAAAAGCATTTCGTTGTGAGTTTACAGTTCCAAGAGTAAGACTTAAAATCGTGTATCTGTGTGTTTTGGGCTTTTTAGTTATGGATTTTTTGTTGCTAAATTTAAAAAAAAAAAACATTTACCTGATGATTTTGCTTTGCATGTGCTCCTAAAAAAGCATTTCATTTTGTTTTGTTAACGGACGTGTTTTGTTTTTACTTTATTTTAAATTGTTGTTTCTCCCAGAAGGAATGTTTCTCTGTTTTTTTTTTTTGTCTATTTTGTTACTAAGTATTTATGTGTATAAAATGCTTATAGTAAATACATAATGTTTTAGGTAATATTTATATATAAATATATTTAATTCGCAATAATCACAAATAATTTGTAGTATATAATCATATTTTTATTTTATGTTCTCTACAACAGATGATCTGAAATGTAACTTTTGTTTGACTTTTAAACAAAATAAAAGAAAGAAAGAACTTTGGTTTGCCTAAATAAGATGTTTTTTTTTTGCTTTGCTGATGTAAACTAACTCACTGCGTCTACAAAAATATTCTTTTGTGTCATGCTAAGGTTTATGACATACATGGACAGTTTTTAACTGTGGCATATTCTTTTGTTTAGCAATTTTTTGTTTTATTGCTGGAAGATCGAAATATTAATGGTTTAAAGTGCTTACGATGGTCACAATCATTGATTTCCTTCAAATTTATCAGTAATGCGTATAAATTACTCGTCTCGAGTTAAGACTTGTATTTAAGTGGTCTATTTGATAGTTTCCTAGCTCATCGGGTTAAAGATCTATGGAAAAGGGCTATGTAATATGTTGGTTACACTGGTTTGATAAGTGTTTAGACTTTGTACCACACTTTATGAAGTACATCAATCGTCAGAGGCTTCTCTATTTGACTAGTGAACGATTGCTTAGTGTGCGAACAGGGGTGCGAAATGCACAAAAATGCTAGACAGTGTGGTCAGGGACGGCTTTGCGAATAGTTCTACTAAAGTAGCACTGCTGTCCCTGGCCGAAGACATTCTCAAATTTACATATACAAAAATACATGTATCCAATCTTAAGAAAGTGTAACAACGTTGATTTTCTCAGCAAAGTTAGTTTCTTTGAAAAAACACACACAGTCTCATCAGATCTAAGAACACGGCTGACATCCGTATTTTTCTTTTTCAATGGAATATTGTTAGATTAGTTAATTGTAAACATTAAACAAACAGTGAACAAATTAGGACTCAAATGAGCTCTTAAACCACAACCCGTGGATGCACTTAACTTTACGCATGTCTCTCTTTCAGTTAGTAACACTGGGACAACAAAAACCGTCAAACAACAACGATCAATAAGAAGTCAAGTCATTCACACTTAATTCTCAATAATTTACATTTCAATCATGAATGAATTTAATTCATCTTTCATTTTACAATTCAAATAACATTTCGATCTTCACATAACTTTTTTCTTGTACATTATTTTAAATAATTTAATAAATTCTTCTAAAAATATCTTTCTCATTTGTTTATCTTTTTTATTCTATAATATTTCTGTGTATTGTTTAACTTTTTGTGTGAAACAGTTGTATATGAGTTTGTTTTCAATAAAAAATGCTGGAAAAAATAAGAAAATTAAAACAGATATCAAACAGCAGTTTAATTAACAAATACAAAATTTCTAGTTTTTCTTTTTCGTTTGCTTATAAAAAAAAAATGTTGGAGCGAAACTTATAGTACAGGGGAATACGTCTAGAGGTGACAATTTGTGGAGTTTCGATTCGATTTGTTTCGTTTTTTTTTTCTATTTATTGCATTTTTGTTTATTCCCGTGTTTATTGTGTTTTTTTTTTGTGTTCTCACTTCCTTCAGTCTTTCGTCACAATTCTCTGATTTGTATTAGTTTTGTTTGTTTTGTTTTTTTACTGTTTGAAGGATTTGTGGAGGCTTGAGAAGTGCCCTCGTGGGACACTCATTTCACAAATACTCTTCATACTCTAATTGACACTTGACAGATTTTTAACATTTCAGTTTTTTTCTTTTTTATAAATATATTCGTTTCTTTTTTTGATACACGCTCACTCGGGTATCCTTTCCATTTGTTTGTTTTTATTTTTAGAAATATTTTTGCAACACTTGCTTAAATTCTTTCTTCAAAGACTTTTTAGTCTCGAAGATTCGCTTCTAGGAGAACAGGTTACTCCGCCTCTTCAACGAGCCGAATTTCTTCTCAGCCTCCAGAAGCATTTTCTCGTTGCGTACAACTTCGAAAGGAATCGTTTTCGACATGCGATCAATCTCTTGATCGGAGGGGAAATCTTCAAAGCTCATGTTACTGAAGCCGGCTTTTGAGCTTTGAATGGTATTCGATTTAAAGTAGCCGGCTTCTTCTTCATCATTATCGTACGATTGTTTCTTGTTCTTTGACGATGAAACCTTCTTGTAGGTTCCAACATTCGATTTGACTTTTTGCGAGATTTTCGCAGGCAAAGTTCTCACGCCGAGGTGAGACTTTTCTTTCTTCGGTTTCGAGGAACTACTGCCACCACCAGTGCTACTTGCGGCCACGACTGGTTCTTCCTCATCGTCCGGCGTGAAGTCGGAGCAGTGGTCTTGGGCGATTTGAACGAATTCGTTATCGGCAATCGGGTAAAACTCTTGGGGGGTCTTAAGAGATGATACACTGGCTACGGGATAGCTCACAAACTGAGTGGAGGACGAGGTGGGAGCTGGCTGTGTTATGATTGGGTGTGCATGCTGTTGCTGTTGTTGGAGCTTGTGTTGGTGCTGCTGAAGCTGCAGCTGTTGTTGGTGAATTGGAGTTGGTTCCGGGGTCTTGTTGATTATGATCGAGTGGTTTACGGTAACAAGTTGCACTGGATCGGGGGTGAATTGACTTTCGGGGGTGACACATTTACTAATTACCTGTGGAAATGGTTCGGATCCAAAGAGGTCACGCCCATTGGTTGACGGCAATTCCGAAGGCTGCGACGATATAACCGTAACCATACCGAAGTCTGAGGAACTTTGAATTTTGCATGCTACCGGCACTGTTGGCTTGGGTGGAATAGTTGGAAGAATTATCGGTGTAACGCCCTCGATGAAGGGGTTGAAAACTGGTTCATTGAACTCGTCCAGTTGTTGCTCACTTAGTTTTGGGGTGATAGTTGATGGACGAATGGATGCAGCAGATGATGATGGTGCAGCTTCTGCCAAGTACGTTACGAATGAGTTTCGCTTTCCTTCCCGCCTGTCGTCCTTGATGGGAGTGGAAGTCCAAATTTCCTCCTCCTTCTTCTTCATGTCAACCACAGGCAGACTTTTGGCTCGACGACTTTTTTTCTTGGGAAGCGCTGGGGGCATTTTGAACGGAGCCATGGCAAAAACGTCAAGCTCCTCTTCTTCATTTGGCGCCTCGGGAGAGTCCTCACTCTTGCCCTTAGAATCACTGTCCCCCGACCCATAGTCCAGCTCGTCGTCTAGCAGGAGCGGCTTATCGCCAAATTTGTGTAGAAAATCATTGGAAGACGGGCTCAGCTCACTCTCATCGACAACTTTGGTGGTCTCGCTCATGCGATCCTTTTTCCTCATGCGCACCTTCACCACAACGCGACTTACATCGTCCTCATGTGTGGTTACGCTCTCGCACTCTGCGTGGTAAGCGGACGAGCTGCAGGTCTTGACACTCTCGCTTATGCCGTCGTCCATTACGGGCTTCTTGAATCTGTTGGCCGAATTCATGTTGTTCTCGTCGAAGAAATCGTCGTCTTCGGCGCGTAAGTCGCTTGCCGATCCGATCGAATCTGCATCTTCGTCGCGCTCCGAGGGCTTTTTCCTCTCAACATCGGCGGCAGCAGGCTCTGTGTGCTTTTTCTCATCCACCGCCGTTGTCTGCGGAGCAGAACTCTTCGACTTTGTTGATGACCGCAACTTTTTTACAATTGGAACTTTTATCTGAGTTTTGTCGACCTTGTTGTAGGCCGCTTGCTGAATCTTGTGTATCTTCTCTGGAATGTTGTTGGTGACAATGTGCTTGAAAATAGCCTTCTTGCTGCCATAGTCCTCGTTAAAGAACTCTGAATCAGAATCGTCCGAAGTCGGGTTATCATTGCTGCGCAGCTTCTCGTATTTGTTACGATCTTCGAGTGGAATTTTCACATAACTTCCACCAAGTATTGCCCCCTCCCCATCTCGTTCCGAGTCCGAACGCAGATTGTTCAACAACGAAGCCTTCTCTTCGCTTGAAATCACCTCCAGAGTGGGCGACAATAGCCACTTTGATGACGTCGATGAGGTCGTTCCACAGGCTGGTGGAACATTCACAACACAGATCCCACGTTGAGCTGAAATAAATCGAGGACTTTTATGCAGTATAAAAATTGAGTGAGTGTGTGTTTGTTTATTTATTAGTGTACATCTAGTATCAACTACTTAGCATTTATTGAATGGCCAAAGAGACCCAGAAGAAGAGAGAAAGAGAGACAAAAATAATAGGTAGGAGAGTTATCAATTTTGAAGCAAGAAGTTGTTACCCAACACCGACATTCTATTGTGTTCACTGTGTGCTAATCTCTCTCTAAAACTTATTGCAATTTCTTTTTGATAAGTTGGATGATTAGTAAGATAATTCCGCAACCAGCTAGATCGATGTAAGAGACGGAGGGAGAAAGAGAGAGAGAGAGAGAGAGGAACACAAGATACAACATCTACCCATAGATTTTTAATGAAGAGAAAATATAAAAATAAAACCAAATGTGTAAATAAAATAAATGTTAAAATGCAAACATAAAGAAACAAACAAAAATGTTACAATGCGATAGAAATAAAATTAAAAATTAAGTAGTGCCACAAATTCATTCGTCATATATATATAGTATTTGCATTTATTAATCATTTAAAATAAATATATATATTCTTCTTTTTCATAGGTTTTTGTTCTTTTTTTTTTTTGTTCGTTTAATTCTAAGCTTAATAAATATATATATATTTTATATGTATATATGCATTTGACAATAAAATTTTAAACTTGTAAATCTCTTTATTTTTATTGTTGGAACCCTTCGATTAACAATTTATAAGTATTTTTCATATTTCTCTTTTGTGTTTTTGTTCTTTTGTTTCGCTTAAAATTCAATTCAAAAACTTTCTTGCTTTTAAGTTTTTTTTTTTTTTTTATCTGACACTCAAACTTGTACACTTGACTGAAAATATTAAAAAGTTATTTACATTTCTTGTTGTTGTAAAGTATGCATATTATATAGATAAAAAGGATATAATAAGTAATATCTTGTTGCTTTTGTACCTAGCAAAAAATGTTCAGATAAAAATTAGGAAATTATGTGAGTTGCTTGCTGTCTAACACTAAAAGGATGTTGTAATGATGACGGCTAAGGACGAATTTTGTTACAGAGCTTTGGTATATGAAGCAATAAATTTATATTTGTGGTTACACCTAATCAAATTAAGTTTTTTTCTTTATCTAATTTTTTTTTTTTTAATATTTGTTGTTTTAAGTTTTTATTCTACAAGGAACTTTTATGGGAAATCTATACACTGTATACTAAAATAAGGAGATAATCTTTGAGTAAGAAAAGTAAAAAACGACGAAACTACGAAAAAACCGTAAACTACTATTATAAATTGGATCTGCTCGAGGCTGTTGATTGAATATACTCATGCATTCAACTGTGCTCGTGCTGGCTATGGGTGGGAGAAAAAGCAAACACGCGAAACTATCGCACCTTTCAACATATTGTCAGGATTAGCTTTGTTTTATTTTATTAAAAATCAACGACACAATTGTACATATGAAAATAAGTATGTCTGGAAGAGACCGCTTACTACACAAGAATGAATCGATGTATTTCAAAATGGATACAGGGATGGGAGTTAGGAAAAGATATAGGGATGGGAGTTAGGAAAAAGGCAGGGATGACAATACCATTGAATATAGTTTTTCAATGAAAGTTATTATTTTGGGCATTATCATGTCTAGTTAATTTGGATTCTGTTAATTTACTTAGATGTCGTAAAAATATGCCTCTAGAAAGCGTATCCTACAGTGCGATAGAGAGCAAAGAAGTCGTCTTTTTTTGCTTTCCTTAACCGCAAAGCTACATTCGACTGAATTAAGATTTATTGATCAAGTTTCGAAATATATTTTTTTCTATACGTTTGAAAGGAATGCCCTTCATGGTTAATGAAAAATAATTGAGCAATTTAAAAAAGACGACTACTCTTCTACTGCGTCTACTCTAAAGCTCAACATACACTTTCCACGATGACTTAATGGGAAAATATTTAAGAGACAGGTAATATAAAATTGGTTATATATTTGTTGTTTTTAAAATTCTTTTATAAATATATATTTTGCCCTTTTTTCATAATTCTGAATTTGCCTAATATATATATATTTTGGCATGGTATACTTTATAAATCTAATAAAGCCGCAGGTTAGGATGTAAAAAAAATTAATTTTTGCTACGCATACACATATAACGCCAAAAAATGCTCTCTTATAGTTATTATAGATAATAATAATAATATTAATATTTGGGTAGCGTTACGACCCCAAGAGCCTAGCTTTTATACACCTCCACTGTGTTGTGCGGGTTAAAGTTCGGCAAACTTTTCGCGACAGACTCCAGGAGGATTTTTAGTCCTACGCTGAAGGTGGGGATATTATAGTTATAAAATGTTTGTTACATTCCGAGGGAACCTTGTGTTTAATGCCGCTTCCGAACAGCGAATTATGAAAACTTTTCGCGACAGACTTCAGCAGGATTGTTAGTCCTTCGCTGAAGGTGGGGATATTATAGTTATAACATTTTTTTTAACGACAACTTCGTTCATTAAATTAAAGATCAGTATTTGCTGACTACAGGACCTGAACCAACTCGGTCAGCGTCACTGGAAGCAGCTGGCACGGGATCGTGTTGGATGGAGGAGGTTGCTAACGGAGGCCCAGGTCCACCCCGGACTGTAGCGCCGCACAAAGAAGAAGAGGGACTACATTTTCACATGTCTGTCGCGGTGTGAAAATGCAAATGGGAAAGGATTTCTTTTGCTTAGATTCATTCGAAATGAAAAAAAGAATTTTACTGATACTGTTTTAATTTGTTAATTTCTTTGACTTATATTAAGTCGCAAGTACTAATCTATTTGCCGCACAACGAAACTCTCGGAACTTGACCGTTTTTCGAGCTTATTTCTGGTTTACAACGAGTAAGTAAATTTGTGAATTATTTCAAAAGAAAAAAATCCAAATGTGTCAAATTCAACCGCCCACAATGGTTGCGCGAAAAAGCTAGGCTTTGGTTTCCAGCGGGTGTTTTTAAAACAGATATCATGAAATAGGTCAAAAGTTTAAATACGTAATTCATCGAAAAATGACGTGGTTGCTGAGTTTATGGTCTCCGTTTGCTAATATAACTGAATGACTTTAAGGAGATAAGAACGTTGTAAATTACGCAATACTTTTCTTTCTAAAACTACCAGTAATGAAATGGGAAATTCTAAATTCAAGATTTATGAATGAAACCTTTGTATACAGTGTTTTCCAGTATGTGCTTGATAGATTCTCTAAGAAAAAAAATGAAACATTGTTTCGTGAATATTATCATTTTTTCTAAAAACAACATCTAAAATTACCGACTTACAACATGTGTGAGTTATCAAAAGAAAGAGTGAAAACATGAATGAAGATGAGTATATGAATTATTAAAGTTAGTTACATGAAAGAAAAAGTAAAGTAAGAAACTTCTTTGAATTAAATCAAGCAAAGAAATTAGAAAATATGTAATATCAAAATAATTGAAAGAAATAATATTTAAAACTAACCACAGACCACATTTACAACAAATACCTTCCACATATTGAAAAAAAAAAAAAATATATATATATCCCTTCACAAGTCTGTCTTAATTATCTTTTGTGTTTTCTTTTCTATATTTACATTAAAATTGTTTTGTATGTTTTTGTTTAACATTTTTCATTAGTCTAAAAGGGTCTTGCTTTTGAAAATTCTTTGTTTTTTTTTTTTTTTGTTTAATGTTTTTTCTTATTAGCGTATTGTTGAAACATCCTGACAGAGGAGAGCTTTAAGTACACTACATAAAACACAGAATAAAATTATGTTTATTAATTTAGTTTTCGTTACGCTTCGTAGATTAAAATTACACTCTTTTACTACTTTTTCCACAATTAACTACGTGAACGGTCTGTTGAGAATTTTGTTACGATAATTTTTAATGGATTCAATCAAATTTTCAGTCTTGTCTTTATTTTCTTTTTGGGAATATTATTGTGTATGTAATAATTTTAATATCATTCAACTACATAATACATTTTACAGTGATCTACAAATCCTGCTTTTATATTGATTGTCTGTGAGTAGGCGGTGGAAAGGACTTATCTCTTTTCTCTGTTTTATGCCACACACATTTCTTTAAGCTTCTCTGTTACCTGATGGGTAGGTCGAATTATTTAAGTCCACAAATCTCTGTTTAGCTCTATGACGGTCGCGAAGTAATGTGAAAGCGGTCCCAGAGTGGATGGTGTCAAGGAGAAGAGGTCAAGATGTGGTTTTAGTGGGTGAAAGTCTCACACTACTTGGAGCAGAATGGGCCTGTTCCACTCTGCCTATTAGGTTTTCACATCGTCCCCAAGGCAAAAACAAAAAAAAAAAAATGACGACCGCGAATAAGATGTTAATAAAAATTGGAAGCACTATACGTTTACCGATTCGAAAATTAGTTCAGGTTTGACTTGACTAGACGTCTTAAATTCGACCAAACATAATCAATTTTATAAACATGCTGCTATGAGGATGTCTCATAGTCATTACTTTCCTTTCGTTGCATCCACGATTATTTATAAGGCCACCCAACCTTCCTTCATCATTATCTTCTTGATCGCGTGATCCACTAACGGGGTCGCGGGACCTTCCTTTCAATAAGCTTTTAAATCACATCAACCATATTTTTTTTCAAAACTTGTAAATCACTGTACAACATAAATAAGTAAACAAGTCTAATCTCAAATTAAAGACACCAAAAAAGTTAGTTACAAATAAAATAAATATTGCTTTGCAAATTTTGTGAACAGCTAACAGCTTCACCACTACAACCAATGGATTAGTTACAACGATTTTACACGTAAAGCACACACAAACATTTAACACTAAAATATCTGATATGCGATAGATTTTGATTAAATGTTTGTCTTTTCGTTTTTTTTTTCTACTTCAGCCTCAATCTATATCTGCACCAGAAGTGCATTTCACATTGGCCAAATCCATTAATCTTCGTAACAAAAATTCCCAACAAGGATGAGAATAAGAACTTAAGCTGCTTTTTTTTTTTTGTTTGTTTTTATTTTTTTTTTTCCTGAAAGACATCTAGGTTTCTGATGAGTTACTATGTGTTGGGGAAGAATACAACTAGGTAAGAATGGAACTACTCCTCTTCTGCTTTGCACTGGGTAATCGACACGGCATCTATATCACTATCGTCTGCGTGTGCGATTTCTGTGTTACGCTAATACAAATTTTAAAAAATATAAGAATTTCATGCTTTACCTCCGGTTTTTCTGAGTGCAGAAGCTTTCTCACGAAGTCCCGGTGGCAAACTGAATGGTGCCGAGCCAAATGGATCCTCGGGAATTGCTACATTCACAGGTCCTCCAGCGACTGGGGTTGGTGCCACTGCCGGCGTTGCTGCCACAACTGGCTGGGTCGGTACAACAGGAATAGGTGTGGATTGCAATTGAGTTGTGGTGCTGTTACAGTGATTATTCTCAGTCGGTGTTAATGTGGATGCTGTTGAGCCTGATTTTGCTGTTATGCCTAAAAGACAAACAAATAAAGCATAAGGATCGGGATAAACAAAAAATTAGAAAAACAAACTTACTTCCTTGACTACCACGTTGACGTATTTTATCAAATTCAACTTCAAAAATATGATCCTCAGTCATCTGACTGAATGGCTGCTCTTCAAATGGATTCCAAGCATCGACACGCGCTTCTAGGGTGAGCGAAGCTCCTGCTGTTGCTGCGGCTGACTCTAACGACGTCCCTGTCGTATTAGCTGGCAAACTAGAAAGCTCTGTATTGGAAATGGAAGCAGAAATCGATTGCGATTGCAAGCGTGCATTGGCCATATTCTGTTCGGATAGGAATATTCCAGGATTGGAGCCTTGGCTACCGCCAGCGCTATTAGGTGGTGATTCAACGTTGCCGCTGCGGCTCTTCACGGATTGATCGTAGGGGGCAAGGAATTGGGATGTTTCATTTGCAAAAGTTCTTATCGGGGAACAAAAGAAGACGGGTCAGGTCATTCAGCAAGCAGCCAAAAAAACAACGAAGAAAAACAAAAAAAAAAAAACCAAAATGAAAATTTAAGAAAAAGAATAAAGATAACCCAATTGAGTATTGCGAAAGGATCAGTACGCAGGGCGAACTCAAAAGGCAATACTTACTTGTTGAAGGCCGACGTGTCGCTAACATTACGCCTGTGACCACCGCTTGACTTGGGCGGTGTTAGCATTGTTTTAGTAGGAGTGCCCAAGGCAGCAATCATATCCTGTGGAAGTGACAATGGCTGCTCGGGAAGAACACTTTCCGCAGCAGCAGCTACAGACTCTGCAATACTAGCCGCCTCACTGAACGGATCCGGGTAGGTTGATTCAAAAAGACTATCCAAGTTGGCTCTGCTACTTGGCAAGGGTGCTTGTGCTAGAGCTGTTGGTATTGGTTGTTGCATTGCTTGTACCGGAGTGGTGACAACTGTCGCCGGCTGTGGTACTTGCGGAGCTGAAAGATGTGGCGCCGGTGGTTGGGTGGGCGCAGTAATTGCTGGGAAGTTGGCTTGGAACTGCTCGACTACAGGTTGCGGTGAAGTAATGTTATTTCGTGGCGAGGGACTGGGTGGTAAGCCTAATGAGAGTGGATGTTGACTGTGTGCTGAACTGCCTTTGGGCCGCTGACGTGGGGCAACGCTTGTGCCCGATTCTACAATAGGTACACTTTGGGGTTTCACTTTTATGGACGCGGCACTGTGGATCCGCTTGAATTCTGACTCAAATGGAGGCACTGCCAGTTGCTCGAGCACAGGTATAGAAGATTTCTGTAAAGGAAAAACAAAAAAAAGATTATAAATGACTCGTGTTAATTGGGAGCTATTCACTGAGTCTAAATTGCGTCTCTCAATAAGGGCTAAATTATCATTCAGTAGATTCGAAATTAGCACCAAGTTTAATGCTTGCTTTCAAATGTTTATGAAAAAACTACTGAATATACTCTCAATTAGTTAAAATACTAGTTGTCTAATTAGTGAGAAGATGAATTGCGTATAAAATACCATATAACCTAAACGGCCATTGAAACAATGCCAAGGCATCTCCGAATAGCTCAAACACAAATTAGAATCATGAATTACTTTGAGCAGATAAAAACAATCTTTTTTATTTATTACTCTATTCAGCTTTACATATTTCGTAAGATACATTGATTCAGATAGAACTAGTTCAAACCGATTATCAGGCCTCCAATTAAAGACCACAGCACAGAATTCTATTTGCTTAATTTGTTTCATTCAAAAATTTGTTTCACAACATAATAAAGAGGAAACAATCGAATTAGTTTCAAAAAGAACATTTGTGTAACTCTAACTTTGGTTTATAATTGATTGATTCATTAGACAAACTCACACACAATCGACAAACAAAACAATTAAGAAATTTCACACTTACGTGCAAATTTTGTACTGGATTCTCCTTTCCTGCCAATCGGAACGCAATCTCACACACTTGGAATATGTTGGGCCTTTTATCCATGTCTGGCTCGAGCATATACTTAATCAGCTGATGCATTCCTTTCGAGTACTTTGAATTATCCGGAATCGAGAAATTACCACTCTGAATGGCAAGTGTACTCTCTCCAAATGGTAAATTAAAAAAGCACAACTTGTACAGCAAACAACCCAGCGCCCAGATATCAGCTTTTGTTGTTATACACTTTCCACCATACAAGTCAATCATCTCAGGTGCTCGATAAGACAATGTTGTGTACTTTTGGATCTCCTCTTCCACTGAAGTCACACCATGTGTGGTGGGATTTAAGATCTTCGCGGTAGCGGAACCAAAATCACACAAAACAAAATTCCCAGCATCGTTCTGCAATATATTCTCTACCTTGAGATCTCGATGAATTATTGGGGTCTGACAGTAGTGCAACCGTGAGACTGCTTCAGCGATATCACAGAATATAGTCAGAACTTCTGATTCGGTGAAGCCAACCTGTAGCCTGTAGTAAATGGGAGTGAAATAATTTATATCGCGTGTCATGTGGGATCATGTGATGTTTTTTTTTTAGTTACCTTGCATTCATCATGGCCAGCATGTGATGCTTGCAGTAAGGCATCAACAGAAGAACCTCACAAACTCCGTTCCCGGTATGAGTGATGCTAGAGTCCACATAGCCGATTATATTCTTATGGCCGCTCAAGTTGCTCTAATGGAGGAGAGATAGATAATATATTCTAATTTATCGCTTCTTTTTTTCTAGTGCGGAATACTTACAGCAATTTGAATTTCTCGCTTTGCAACATTCAAATCATGATCATTGTTCACGTACATGCGTTTAAGAGCGTACCTCGCATTCCCAGAGTTGGCTTTCGCAAGAAACACCATCGCAAAACCGCCTGTAAAATTTGGAAAGAAAAAAGACTTTTTGTATTTTCGCCAAGGTTTAAGAATGAATTTAAAAACCGTCTAATTTTTTACAAATAAAAAATGGTTAGATTCAACCAGAATGCAAGCTTAAATGTAAAGAAGATGGCTTCCAGAACCATAATGGCATAATTGTAATTAGTTTGTATTGGAAGACTATCGGCAACGTAATCAATCTCATTCGGGACGAGTGAAGAGTAAAGTATAACAGACCGTGGTACAGACGAGAGGCCACAAGATAAAAATAAAATTTACATTGTGGCGCACTTCAATATTTAACTTGTGCGGTTGCCTGGGCAGAGTGACATCCCGGTTAATTGCCAAGCTGCGACCATAATTCCATTACAGTCCCGAAGAGAACTTTAACCAAATTAGCCATAAGGCTCCACAGCTTTAAAACCACCAATCACAGGTGGCAAAAATTCTCAACTTGTCTACACACCAAGCAAATTTGGCCCGCATTGGATGATAAACGCACAAGCTGCCTCCTACGGTTGGGCAGATCAGTGAAAGGGGTCATGATATGCGTCATTACGGGATACTGCACCATCGGCAGACATGCCAGCAGACTTGGAGTTGCTGCCAATGACTTTTGCAGAAGTTGCTAGGATGAAGAGGAAGAGGAAACCATCGTTCACCTCTTATGTTCGTGCGAGGCTCTAGCACTTCGTAGAAAAACTCATCTATGCGAGCACAGTTTGAGCGATCTGAGCAAAATCAGCATCAACCAGATCTGAATCTTCATAAGAAGCTCTGAATGGTTTCATTAGGGTGCAGAGAACATTTATGTGTGGTATCACAATGAGACCCCAGATTAGTCTCATTGTGATACCACAAGTGTGGCTGTGGGGCTCCGCTACTTCAGCCATCCACTCCAACCTAACCTAACCTACATCGTGGTGCAGGCGACTGGCCACTAAATAGGAGAATAATATTAATAACCTCGCTTTGCTCAAAGGAGCGAAACATAAGATTCGCGTTGATTACTAAAGTCTTAGCTCATAGTTGTCTGTTTTATAGATTTACAGAGTCGGCGACACCTTCAAGACACAGAGACCAAGAACACCCGTACTCCAACAGCCTTTGATTAACTAAAGAATACTCTGTAACAGAAACACATGAATAACATATCTCTTTGCGTCTTCAAAAATTTAAATTTCCATATATTTGTTACAATATTGAGTGAATCGAGATATTTTGGCACCTTGTCATCGATAAAGTTTAAGGAATTTTATTACAACGAAACTTTTAAAACACTGACGTATCTGTGTCTGTGACTTTTAAGACATCGACGTATCTGTGACAACTTTCGTGAGTGGATTTATGGAGTAATGAAAATTAAAGTTTGTATTTTGTGTACCGATTCTCCCAACAAAGATATAAAACCAAAATAAGGACACTAGAAGTTTTCCCAACAACTTCAAACGATTGCATCATAACTAAAAGTCTCACGCTGCGTCGAATCACAAAGACTTTGTAACATTTTATCGACCGCGACCCATCAAGAAAACCATTTTCAGTTTTCTCTCACGCTAAAATTTTCTGATTTTCTGTATACGAGTGCGTTACAAAAATCAATTTCACACTTCATACACGACAGCACCTGTATTCAAATAATCGTGAAGTAATTTAAACGGAAACGGAAGACGGAAGTGGTTCTCATCAGCAAATCATACATAAGTTCTGGTGATGAACAGCCAAACTTATCATATTGGCATTCAAACTGCATACACTACGCAGCACTTAACACCAGGTCAAAAGAGAAAAAAAAAATATCTAAAGAAAGAAAAAAAATCGAATGCGGTAACTGCAACATGCCTGGCTATAAGTCTATGCCAAGTAATTGGAAATATAGTGGATAGAAGAATTTCAGTAAGTAAATGTGCAAGAGGAGTTTGTCGGTTATGTTTTGCTGCAAGACCACGATCGATAACTGAATTGCATAAGGTCGTAGGAGGTCGTAGCAGTTTTTGGACCTCCTGTGAACATTTTATTTTGAGTTATTTTAAACTCTGACTTTTTATTTGTTTTGGAAAAAGTCGAAGCAAATGCGGTAGGCATATAACTCGGGTGTTACGTCAATTGAGTTTAAATTTAGATGTTAACTTTTTATCGCTTATGTTGCATAAAATCTAACCTTAGGTTATGCGGTTAGCGAGTTTATTGTTTTGTTTGAGCTGAAATGGAGATCTGTAGAGTAAGATAACCCCAGAAGTCAAACTCATCACTGATTTGGGTACCCTATTGTCCACCCGGGACCCCCTTTCAAGATGCGACGAACTAGTTGTTTCTTTTAAGATTTTTTTTTGCCTTGAGGACGATGTGGAAACCTAATAGGCAGGTGGAACAGGCCCGTTCTGTTTCAAGTAGTGTGAGACTTTCACCCACTAAAACCACATCTTGACCTCTTCTCCTTGACACCATCCACTCTGGGACCGCTTTCGCGTTACTTCAGAGTGTTTCTTTTAAGATAAGATTTAATGTTTAAATTATTGTTATGATCGAAGAAAAAAATTAAAGAGCTTGCTGCTTATTCTGATGTGAAACCAAAGCCAATTTGCACTTTCCTAAAAGTTCATGCGAAATCTTTCTGTGCAAAAGGATTTCAAAGTAAATGCCAGTTAAAGACGTAACAAGAACGTTCATCCGATACGGTCCTTAGTGGGTGCACAGCACTTGAATAGCATCATGTTCTTTCTCTCTAAAATGTTCCATCCTCTGCTCAATTTCACGGAATACTGCAGAAATACAAGTTCACCGAAGTCTATTAGTAAATGCCTCTATTCCATGTTCACTTTCAAAGAAAATGCTTTACATTTCAATTACTTAGCCAAAACTATGAGCAATGATTTCAAGGAATACCTGAAGCATTGTAAAAAAAAAACTAATTATTTTCTTAAATAGCCACCATGCGCATGTAGTCGTTATAATGGTCGAAAAAAAAAGGGTTTGGTGTTTATGTCAATTATACAATAGGCCAACGACACATGAGCAAACCAGGCCGAAGGTCGTTCTAAAGCAATAAACACTCAGTGGAAAAACGGACAACAATTGACACTAATTGCACGTGTATTTGCTTACCGAAACTTTGTGGAGTATGAACTCATGGCTCATCACATTTTAACTATCTGAGACTGGGGTTAATTTTGCAAAAGAAACAGAAAAACTGAGAGAACATTGAATAAATGTAATGACGTGCGCGTGTCCAATTAGTACAATATCTAACCGATGGAAATTTGTTACGTTGCGTAAACTACAGTCCAAGAATTACAATACATTAAGGTAAATAAGATTTTAATGATGCTACACATCAACTTGCTGACATAAATGAAATATATTTGATACACCTCTGAAATATACGACATAAGGATTCGATATTGCTTTTAATTTGAATCGCAATTAGTAAATATTCATTGGAAATTGTTGTTTATATCTTGTTCAATGTCGTATGCATTGACATATAATATTGCAATGGTTTCCATGTTTCCATGTCACTTCAACTTTAACCGAAGTGCAAATTAGTGACCTGTTTTTTCTTAGAAATGTGCATTCAATTTATGCCATTAAAAGACCCCAGAGCTAAGCTCGCCATGATGTCGTCACTAAAACCAAATTATATCTTTCCATCACCAATGATAATGGACAAAATGCCTTATAGCTGTATCTTGTTGTGATTCCTTTTGAATGTATGCCTCGAAACACTATCGAAAATAAGGCAACCCACAACAATAGTCTCTACTGCAACAGCAGGATATCATTTCTCCTTTTCGTTCTATTTCCGAATACAATCAAGTCCAGACAATGGAAACGAATACAATTGAGGTAAAAAGACCTTGAATGGATTCTATTTTTCCTTTAATTTACTTATTTATTTATTTCATTAAAGTGACTACCGCTTCACTTCGAACACTCCATTGCGTTCTCTTCTTAATCCACATCGAGAATAAAACAAAAAGGTGCGACACATACTTTTTTATTGATCCACTGCATACATTTTTCCATCTCATTCATCGAAGGTTAAAGGTTTCACTTCAACTCAACTCATACTAATGATCAAAATCGACAACGACAACGACAACGACAATTCTAACGAAAACCTCCTTGCCTAATGTTGAAGTGGTTACACAGCTGAAGCCGATGTCGACTACGTTTCTCTAACACGGTCTTCAATTACAATTCATTGCACTCAATTAGCTTTGTTATTGTGGTATATTTTTTTATTTATTTGTATCTACATGGAAAGTGTTCACTGTGTTGAACTATTCGCCTTTGGAGCTACGAATCAATCAACGCTTAGAGCAAAACTGATGTTTTATGTAAATTAATTAACTGCGCAGAATATATCGAAGGCATGTACATGTGTGTATATTAAATTATGATTAAAGAGTTTAATTCACTTCAAACCACTGAGAGAAGTTGTGTCTTAGACAGACACAACTTTGCCACTTTGATTAGACGTTTCACGACCTTCATTGTTTTGTTTCCGTTCAATTTTCTTTCTTCTCTCTGTCTCTCTCGGCGCTGTCGATCTAAAATATTCACACCAATTTGCAAACTTAACTGGCTGAATTCTTATTTTCCAGTAAAATCTTTTGGAGGCGGTAAATGTGCCAAGTATGTTGTGAGGATACGATTTGGTTGAGGAAAGAGGAAGACCGAGCCAAAATGAAAATAATTTATTCATACACTATTTCCCATAAAAGGGCAGGAAACTAGGTTTAGTAATATGGAGCATCTACCACACCCGTAAGAATTGTAAAAGACAAAAATTTGGCATGTGGTTGAAACTGTACGTGGCTCCGAGTTTCCTTCTAATAGGAAGCACTTCCTTTCAAATTAAACGTTGGTTTCATAGTACACGACAACATTAAGAGGTCCAATGAGCCGAAACAAAGGAGGACAAGGAAAGAATGAAAATATATCATTTGAGTCAAATGACAACCGTAAGTATTTATAGATTTGCAGATTTGGATCAGCTATGTATAACTTACATTTTGAATGAAATTAAAGTTCAAATAAAAAAGTGGGAACGGGAAAACACACAAAGTCCACGTAATCCAATTGCAGCAAAAGCATATCAGTTTGAATTTACACACGTATCAACGTGGGAATCACTAATTCTCAAACATTGAGTCACAGTGAACACAAAACTAGTCGCGAAGCACGTTTAAGATAGCCCGACAATCACTGCTAACTGAATCACTAACCAGATACGTCATGCCATTTACGTTGCATATTCTTCTTTTTTTGTTTGTATACTCGGAAAAAATGAAATTACTTAAAAAATGAAAGCTTTATGAGTTTGACTGGATAAATGGCGTTTAAATATTTATGAAAGTTCACAACTTATGTTCATTGTAGCTATTTTGAGTTTAACTGATAGTGATATACGTAAACATTTGGCACATTTCTTAAGCTTAAAGTTTGTTGTGCCAATTCTGAGATTTATTTGTGAAGGGGTTTTCAGTTTTGATTGGATTTGAGAAATTCACAAAACTTCATTGATTGAAATGAAGGAAACGAATAATTTTATTACAAAGTATAGGTATAGAAACGAATTTTTTTTAATCCAATTTTAAATCAAAACTTGAAATCAAATCGTACAACTTCTTGTCAGAGCATGTTCGTATGGTTAGGCAAATATACTTTCAATGCTACTTTTGTCATGGTTCGATGTTGAAGAAAAACTCACAACTTACTCACTCAAAAACTGCAAGTCTAAAGCTAGTTTAGCAAAATGCTGCTCATCATCATCATTTCTGGCATAACAGCCCACGACGGATCAGAGCCTAGCTTTTCGCGTCTCCACTGTGTTGTGCGCGTTATAATTTGACACATGTGAAGGGGACCTACATATTTGCCGGTTTATTGCCGGTTCCGAACGGCGAATTGCGAAAACTTTCCGTGGCAGAAGTACTCCAGGAGGATTGTCAGTCGTTCGCTGGAGGTGGGGCCGTGTTCTGGTGTTTTTTTCTCCGAACTGTAACTCATACTCTGTACTCTCATTTAACAGTCCGACACACTAACGATTAAGCCACGGCGCAAAAAGCTGCTGCAGTAAACAATAATAAATTGATAAATATTGTCAATTAGTTTCATAAAAAAATGCTTACTGTGTCAACGTCTATAATTTTATAATAATAAAGGGTTTTCCAATAAGGACTTGATATGTGGATTTTGACCCGACCAATAGCACATATTTTGCTTATTGACGAACTTTTGAGTTGAGCCAAAATTGAGCTTCGTCACTGAAGAGGATTTTGCCATGAAATTCATTATCTTGGCGCATCTTCTCCAGAGCCCAATCCGAGAACGTATGTCGCTTCAAATGGTTCATCGGCTTCAATTCTTGATTCAGCTTGATCTTGTATGTGGATAACCAAGATCCTTACGTAAAATATGCCATAATGTGGTCTGAGCGATACTCAATTCATAAGAACGACGTGGAATTGACTGATTTGGAGCGTTTGCTACGGACGCCTGAACTGCAGCATATTTTCAACAACCCCTTGTCTCACTGACGCGGCAAAATCACACAACGAATATGTAGACTCAAATTTTTGCACTCAACTTGTTATTGCCTGTCTACTAGGGCGGGAATTACGACCGAAAATTTGAGTTAACGCTCTTAAAGTTGTGGTCACCGACTTCGAATTTCGATAGAAAATTTTTATAATTTGCAGACGTTCCTCGTTCGTATACTTCAAGATAATGAAAATATTGAATTTACTGAATAAATTGACAATCACAATTCGATGATAACTGCGTTCACAAATTAAATTCAAAGTTATCAATTCCCTATTGGAAAACCCGCTACAACCTGAGAGAATGCCGACTGAATAAAATTTCTTAGACCAAGAATAAGTCGGTTTTTGTACGCTACATAAACTCCCAGCTTGATTTATTTTTTTCCAAGTATTCAAAACAATTCGAAACAACTAATAAATCCTTACTAATTCGAAATTCTAAAGTAAAAACAAAGAAAATTGCTTCAGACACTCCTAACCTTAAAAAAAGGCATTAGGTAATTTGATTGTGAAATGTTCTTCAGTTGGTAATAAAATCCACATTAATCCATTTGTAATAAAAGCCTTATTTACATACGTAAAGCTGATGTCTAGCCTGTAGGTTCGTAACGATGGGAAAATCTAATAAAAAAATACTTTCAAGCAAGATAATGACGTACTTTCATGACCCAGCTAATAATATTGAATAATGTCAACAAACACCCTCCATCAGGGAGAAAACACTGCACTGCAGCCATGCAGCCCCCCACCACACAGGAGTGGGTGCAAAATTTCTTTAATTATAGTTAATTTAAAATTAATACCGGCCGTCAAGTTCATGAGTGTTCTTTAGCCATCCACATCGTCGTTGTCGTTGTCGTGCATCATCATGCCAATTTAATTCAAAGGCATTGGGAGTATAGACGTTCCGTTCAGAAGATGATTGACGGAAGAGTGCGGTTTTTTCATTGAAATTCTGCTCACGTCGAAGAAGAAAAGTGGAGACACTACTTTACCCACTCCCTCACTCCGACCCCCGCTTTTTTAAGAAAAAAAAAGAAAAAAAGAACAAGTGCTCAACAAACAACTGCGAAACACAATGTACAGCCAAGACCCGCAACACGGACGAATAAGGTAGTAGCAAGGAAACAAAAGCAGTGTACAGGGAAAATAGGTAGACTTGATAAAAAGAAAATAGTAATAATAAAAGTAGGACACACATAGCCAGCAGCAGCAGCTGACTCACCGTCGTAAGCGTTGCCTCAGGCGCTAGGGCAACTCATGGAACCCGTTTTATTGGGCTTCAAGCTGAAGCGCGCTAAATTATAATAAAACAAAATAATTTAGTTTATAACAAACTGGCGTCGCTCTTAAGCATTTACGGTTCATTCACACTGCTGTCAATTTCAATTCTATAATTGGAAAAAAATTTATATAAATTAGAATAATGGAAGTGCTTCACCACATTTGCCATTGAATTCCAATGAAGCTACTAAGGCTATCCAGACAGCAGACAACAGACAACAGTCGGCAACGCAAAGAGAGCTCCAAGTATTGTGCTGAGTTTTACTTTTTGCAATGCACAACCCCACTCACCATGAATGCGATAAACATATGAACCCAAACAGATAAAAATGAAAAAAAAAAAAGATTTAAAGAGAACTGAAACTGAAACAAAAATACACGAGCTGTTTGTTGTTTGAATTCAAATTCTGCGGAGGGGTTTTTTGCATTGATCAAACCGGTTTCGTATTTTTAATTGCAGATACAAGCGTGTTGATTTTAAACTTGGACCAGTGATTGAAGTTTAACTACACACAATTGAAATGAAATTTCTGTGCCGCACCACTGCGGCGATTGAAGAGTTATTCTGATGAACTTTTAAGTTTAATCTTTGTGTTGTGTTAAGTACTCCCATTTGGTTGTTCGTTTATTTTAAGTTACGATGTCATAAACGAAAAATTTTTAGCTTTAAAAGCTCTGTGATAAATGAAGGAGAGTGAAAGAGAGAGATTTCTGAGTTTAGAGAACTTCTACATTACTTCATGATTAATCGTTCCATATCCAATTAAAACACAGCGTTTACGACAAATCAACTTGCTCATGACGATCTGCGAATGGTGGTTTTAAAGCTTGTCTTGCTGCTGCGCTGGCCATCTTTACATTTGTGGATTTAGCAATAATGAGCCGAATGTTTTCGGTACATTTTGTTTGCATTGTCATTAAAAAGACTTCTGTTAGGTATGGATAAATAAAAAGGAAATTTTATCATTCAGGATACTGATTAAGAGTGATTTCTTCTTGAAATCTTACAAAATTTTATATTTCTTGATAAATTTAGTACTTGAAACCTAGTTTTTATGGTAACGTTTCATTGAACAGCTTACATACAGATGCTAGTTAAACTAAACTAGGAATATGTTTAAAGTTTGAACA
This sequence comes from Syritta pipiens, assembly GCA_905187475.1. Taxonomy (NCBI): domain Eukaryota; kingdom Metazoa; phylum Arthropoda; class Insecta; order Diptera; family Syrphidae; genus Syritta; species Syritta pipiens. Next base: position 105,788,492 of record LR994571.1, on the reverse strand, counting down.
CAAGAGCTATCAATGAGGAAAAAAGACTTAGAAACTTTAATACCACCAGCAATCGTTATTCATTTTAAAGCAATCACTTAATAATAAATAAGTATTAAATTATTCTTAAATTGGAACAAACACTATCTATTCAACAACTTTCTAACATGGTAATAACTTCTTTGACATGTCTAGTCAACTCGTTTATTATGCATATGGAAACAGTATCGACAGCATTATTGGGTGTTTAATATTTTGTTTAAATGAAAGAAAGGAAGAAGGAGAAAAACATTTCGCTGTACAGCGAAAGTTGTTGAGTTCATGATTATTGACAAATTAATCATTAACCAACTTCCAATGTCCTCAAACACAATTTACGGGTGAAGAGAGTGCCAAAAGAAACACCTTCACTGTCGTTGAAAAACGAAAGTCAAGAGTTTATAGTAATTGCTTAATGGCTGGAGGGCGCTTCAACGCCTCAACAAATTATTTTATTCGTCAACATATGACGAGCTCTGCAAATAGACTCAGGATGTTGACAAAATTTATTTTCAAGTTAATAGGTGTAATAAATGTGTTCTTTTATTTTTTTATTTTTGTTTACTTTCAGGGAGTTGGCACTACGATTAAAATACCTTTGATGATGCTGTTTGCAAACATATCAAATAAACCATATTTTTTAGCCGAAATCGATGCTAAAGCACTGGCAGCACTATCGAATGCGAAAGAATAAACCAAAATCTTAACCGACATTCATTTTTTTTAACAAAAGCAACATTGGTGTGAGAATCCGAAGCGAAATCAGTAAATAAAAGGGATTACACATAACCTAACTTTTTTTTTCAATAATTAATAATCAGTAATCATTTCTGCACTTTTAGTGAGTTAGTTCAAAATCTTATATTATACCAAGTTAAATAACCTTCAAATGAAATATATTTTTTTTCTTTATTTCACCATCTAATTTAACCAACAGCAACCAACTTATTTATCAACGTTACGTCAAATCACAAACAGATACCGAGACTTAAAATCAATCATTTTTTAAATTCAACTGTAGAACAATTAATTTATTTCAAAGATTAAATAAACATTCGAGTTATTATCTGTTTATAGATCAACAACCGAATGATAAGCATTCCAGTAATCACAGTATACCTACAAATGGGCATTTTTTATAATTACAAGGAAAGCACATGTTCTCTGGGTTAATGAATTGGGTTTAGCTGCTCATTTGAAAGGTTATCTAGTTGCAGGAATTGCAAATCGTGTGAATTAAATGCACTTTAAGCTCTGTCGAGAGATCAGAGGAAATAACTTACATCGAATCTTCTTAACAGCTGCGCTATCGCATTTAAAATAACAAATGTGCAGATCGATGAGTGATCGTTAAAAGCTGCATAATTCTTCGTCTTGTTTAAAGGGGGGCGTATTCATAATTCTCCCCTGGGATACAGATATTTACTGTAATAAACTTGGTTTACATTTCACGCTATCTGGGCAGGTGGAGATTTGCCGGCAATGTTATCTGTAGGAGATGAATTAATTGGAAATGTGCAATGAAGCGTTAAATAGAAAAGGCAAAGGGTCTTAATTATCGTCAAAGCGAATAGGCGATGGAATGGGTGAAGAGCACAGAGCATCTTTAGCATCCACGGCTGTATAGGCAACATCAGGATTGACTCTAAGGAACAAAGTGAAGATATTGGGACCAAGTTTAGGTGAAAAACTGCTTTGGATCGAAAAATTAGGGTTGTGAGTAGCCCGATCTAGTTAAGAAACTAGATGCTTGATCGATTTTTGAAAGATGCTCGTCACGCATTCGCTTGTTTCAACCAGGTTCAAGAATCTACCATCGCTAGGCTTCAAGTGTTGTTTTTATGCCAAGAATGAAGAAATGCACATCTTTTGGAAACCTAGATCTCACCCAACGTAGTCTATGAGAATAAAAGCAGCTTGAGCAAATGACTGCAAACAGTTTTTTTTTTATAATTGGCGCGTGCTAAAGGGGTTGGGGCTACCCTTAAGTATTCTGTTTAAGACACAACACACGCGTTGGTTTTAAATGTCGTCATGTTATACTCAGATGGGAAAACTGAGTTTGAAAGAGTATTCCATATTCGTGTGGTACGGCTTAAGAATGAGTCTCTGAACTTTACCGTACGTCCAAAAGCAGGCTTGAGGGCGTACTAATGGGCATTCCTAGCGTGGCGAGTATTGCGGGTGAATGTTTGAAGGGGGGAAAGCAGTTGGCTAACTCATAGCGATAAAACAGTCGACTCACAATAGTTTGAAACTGAAGGGAATATAGAAAAATTGCAAGTTACCAAGAGTTTAAATAACTGAGATTGAAAAAGCTGTGTCGTAGCCCAGTATTAAAAAAAAGACAACCGCTTTAGAGTAGAAAACAAAGTACAAAAAAAAAAAACACTTTTATTATTTAAACTTCTTCCTCCATCGCTGAGTAAAAATGTTACACTAAAACCCACAGACAACCCAAATACACACCCATCTGACCAGCGGCCATTTTCCCTCGCCGCCCATCGCCCATTCTTCTCGATGAATTTGATAGTAATTCGCAAATTTAGCCGAAATACAGGGAGCATTTTGACAGTAATTCACGAAGCACCGAACTGCTAATAATTTGTTTGATTTGTTGTTCAAAGCTCTCACACGTATTCACAGACATAAAATGTTATAAAAAACGCAGTCAAATAGAATCAAGGGGTAAGAGAAGAAGAAGTTGGGTATCTGTTTTGGCTCATTTGTGCTAAGAACAAACTCTTCACAACATATCTTCTTCACCAGAAAAGCATTACTGCCGAGTTGTATGCTTGCACAGTTCGATACGCAAATAAAAAAAAATACATCGACTGCTGGGTTGTAAACTCATGCAGTTCGATACAGAAGCGAAAAATCAAATGAAGAAGAGTTGGATCAAACTTCGTGCACTTCATTTTTACAATTACTCACAAATGGGTAGTGCCTTCTAAAGTTGATGATCGCAGTCACAAGGCGAGTTGCCAGCGTCGACCCTATACAACCCAATATAGACACCCAACTGGGCAGCTGCTATTTCCCCTTGCCCATCGATGAATTTGACAGTAATTCACGAATGTGGCTCTTTTGAGTGGACATACAATCTCCCTCTTTCTGGATAGGCTCCTAACAGCCGTTGAGGGGAGAACTACTATATTCGGCTACCGCTCTACCCAAGAGAGCCCAACTCAACCCGACCAAGATGGCGGTTATGTAGACGGCTAGCGATCCACCTTTGTAAAACAAATTTTTGTTATAGAAGGCACTTTTGAAGAGCAAACCATACTTTTTTTTAAGAGAGTCCAATAAATTTTCGATTTCCAAGGAATAAAGGACAGGTCTGTACTTGTGACCGTAGGTCTGTGCATAAAAGACGCCCTAAGCTACAGAGAGTAGGGAATTCATTCAACTTCAACAAGCAAGAAAGCATTCCTCAAATTATCGAGGGGACTAATTACGATTAATCTTATTCATTTTATCGAATGTTTTTCAAAGGACCTGGGAAAGATTTCAAATTATCAACAGATTCAAGTTAACGAGTGTCAGATTATGGAGATTCGACTGTATTCATCAAAAAACGAGAATCCAGAGACGGTAATAAACTGACAGGCATGCACATGTCTGGTGCATATACTTGATCCGGTTCCTTCTTCTGACATTCTTTGAGAAAAAAAAATGCAGATGCCCCCGGACATCAACCAAGTATCGATTTTGTTTCCTGCATTCTTTTCCCGTCTGTCATCAAGAAGAATTTTTCCAATTGGACATTTTAAAGCTCCACAGACACTGCCAGCCTTGCGACGGATTGACTACCAAACAGCTGAGTCGAACAAATGTCCACTTCCCACTCAACTACGATTTATTTTCATTCCAATGGAGTGTCAAGGTCAGAACTTCACAGTGGACAGACATGTGGTCAATGTCAATGTTGGTCACCATATTTACACTCGGAGAAAAACCAACCGGACAATTGGTTCAGTCATTTCCAGGAAACGAAAAAAAAAAAAAAAAAACTGCGTCACTCCAGTCAGAGGTGTATACAAGAGTCCCGAACAAACTTCTACTCAATGCCATAAACTTTAATTCCGCGAAGCAAACATTTTACGACTACACAGTTCTCTTATCTAATCGCAGCTCGGGTTGCTACTTAAGACAATCTCTCGTTCTCTACATGTACGCTCCTCCGAGTTGTTGATAACAATTGCGAAATTTCACAAAACAAAAGCTAACCACCTGCTACAGCAAAGAGTTCTGAGATTATTTCAAGTGGAATCTGTTTTCACCCACTCACCTTCTGCGAGCACATCCTCCACTGTCACCGACACTCGACCCACAACAAATACTTTCCCCACAAAACTATTCGTCTCCTTCGTCGTCGTGCTGCTCTCTAGCTTCTCGTTTTTCTCGAACTTTGAGAATATCTTCTTCATTTTCACGCTGAGTTGTGGCTGCTGCTGTTCTAAATCTTGCAAACTTTGTCTGTATGTGTTCTCCGTAGGCCGACTTTTCTTCGTACACTCGTGAGCGGCTTAGCTCGGCTTGGCTTACAGATTAACCTTCGCCCGGAGGGGTTAATCCCTTCTGCGTTGTGTCGTCAGCCACAAAATCTCGCTACGTGGGGTGGCAACACTGTTTACACCCTCTATTCCGGATTGTAATCTGTCTTTTAACCACGAAAATTGAGCCCAAGATCGCACATATGTATCCGCACATGCACTTTGCTCCAATTGATCAGAGTATTTTTTTTTTATTCACTTTGCCTCTATTCGAATCAAATTAATTGGGAGTGTAACAAAACAAAAAAAGTAAAAAAGCAAGGAAAAAATAAAATAAAAAAAAACTAAACAAATAAAATAAAATTATAAAAAACGAACAACCGTGCACAGAAGCGACGTAGCGACACTAATCTTGCATTTTCTCCGATTGGAACAGCAGATAATCCGAAATTGCACAAACTCGCGATCACAATTCGCAATTTGAATTCGTTTTGGAAAAATTGCTAATTTCGAAAAAAAACGTAAATACACGATTTTCATCACTTTAGCAGCACGGGACTGTGCTTCATGGCAAAATTATTTTGGTTTTTTTTTTGTCTTTTTTCGGGAATAAATTTTTGTGGGTCTGCAAAAATTTTACATTTCTCTTTTTTTTTTTGGATTTTTTTTTGTTTTTGTTTGCGTCTCGCCCACACTGCGGATCGATTATTGGGAAAAATTTACACGTATCTCTGGAGTTAAGTGATGGGAAATTCGTTGGCATGCACAATTATTGGAAATATGTAACAATGAAGCAGATATGTGCAAAAGTTTTTCTGTATTTTATGAGGAAAATGTGTGATTTTTCACTTGATGTGTCCTCCTCGCCTGGAGAACTTTTCACTTTTTCGACTATTCCTCTTTCCCTGCTCGACCGAGAAACGTCACTGAGTAGCAGAGAAGAGAATATGATATGTTTTTCAAGTGGAGAGATGAAAGGTTTTCTTATTTATGAGGATTGTATGTTGATATGCGGAGCGAGAGCACAGGGTGATTTGCTTGCTTCACAATTTTAATAAAATAAAATCATGCGTAGGAAAGAGCTGCACGTGTTGTATCATGATGATATAAGGGGAAACAAATGTAATATTATTTTGTGTTTTTTTATTAATATTTCAAGACACGAACTCAAATGATTTTGATTTCTGCTTGCAGCGAATAGCTACTGATAGTTGGATTCAGTGGAATCTTCGAATTTCGAAGGGGGTCGAAGGAGCCAAAGGACGGCCTTAAGTCTAATTTTTTCAAGATAAAGGCTCAAATGATTTTGACCTCCAATGAAGAGAAGCCAGCACGTATTAAGTCCGGTCTTGTATTTGAATAAAATGTGTATGCAACGTTTCATTCACACAATCATTCATTGAATAAATTTCTACTGCAATGACTGGGCATTTGCATGCAAGCTTCAGCTAGTTAAGCCATATTTTTTTAGATTAAGTTACTTTAAAAGACACTGTTTGGAGTTATTCTGGTTAGCTTACAGTATGTGCACAGGCAGTTACAGTAATCCCTCGACTTCGAGGTGTGTTCCAAGAAATGGGGACGCAAATTGAGACGACGTTAATCGAAAAGTAAAAGTATACTAGTACTTATATATATTGCAGGTTTTTAATTAAAAAATAGTAATGGTAGTACATTAAAACTTCTCTATAGCGGACGTTCTCGGGACCAGTTGGGCATCTGAAGGCTTCGGGTCCTGGTCCTGGTCAACGCCATCATTCCAGCGTAAGCGGGGTCTGCGTCTGCGTGTGACAGGATGCTACAAATTTCTTTTCAATTCTGTGACGGTAGTTGCACTATGGACCAACACTGGTCTATGTGGGAAAGTGTCACCTGTGTCACTGCGGCCGCGAGTGGGCCTATTCTGACTTCAATATGTGATCGACGTTTCGCGCCACCCCCGACACTGCACTACACTAAGGTTGCTGCAAAAGTGGCTCAGTGACACTCTCTATTTTCATCAATATCAGGCTCTCTTATTTTATGGTGGGCGCCGTGGCTTAATCGTTAGTATGTCGGACTGTTAAGCGAGGGTACCCGGGTTCGAATCCGGCTCGGAAAAAAACACCACAAACATTTTTCACGGCCCCACCTCCAGCGAACGACTGACAATCCTCCTGTACTAACGACTGTCATGGAAAGCTTTCGCAAGTCGCTGTTCGGAACCGGCATTAAACAGTAGGTCTCCTCCACATGTGTCAAAATATATCGCGCACAACACAATGGAGGCGCAAAGAAACTAGGCTCTGGCCCTGTATGGATGGGCTGTTACGCCGATTATTTATTTTATTTTTATTTTATCGACAATGCGTACGTTCGGTATCAATGAATCTGCATTAAAAGAATGAATCAAAAGTTTCCGCTCAATCCGAGTTGTTTTGGACGACTTCCAGTCCGAGATCCAGCATATAAACGCTTGCATTCCCTAAGCTTCTGATTTGTCTCCGGCACTATTTCTAACTTTTATAAATGATATCCTATCTGCAACTTGTAATTCAATCCTTTCCTTTGCTAATGAGAGTACCTTTTGGTTTTCAGATTCATTTCAAGACTGGCGTCCCAGATCTTCGCCAGTAGAAGTGAAACACCCGCATATGTTAAGCACATCAATTCCGACCTTAATAGAAAAATAAGCTGGGGTAGAACTAATGGAGTGGAATTGAATGACTCGCAAGCCCAATGCTGTCCAATGCCACTTAGGCAAACACCCAAAAATCAGCCATTGTTCATGAATGGCGTTTGTATCAATAAAACCATAAGACTTTCCATCCTCGGCATCTGCGTTAATTCAACACTTAGAATGATCACAGTCGAGGTCACCAAAAGTTCAGCGAAATGTCAAATGTCAATTTTTAAACAATTAAAGCACAAAATATTTCAGCCTTTTCTGATTTCACTTCCAATTAAAACGCTTACATCCGCCTAAACTTGCGTACAACGCTCATATCTGGTCGGGTGGCCCTTAGGCCTCTCTCCATCAACTGGATAGAATACAAAAGCAAGCGATTAAATTGATAAGGGACGATGAGCTTGCGAAGTTGTTAGACTTGATTAAACAGAGTCGAAATTAGTCCTCACCGCTTTTGTATTATCGCTATTTCAATGCGCAAGTAAACTAGCCAACTGGATTCCTCCTCTTCAAACATTCACATTCACCTCACTCACCTCATCGACTTGCTAGGAATACTCATCAGCATACCCACAAGCCTTCCGTCGTACAGTAAAGTCTAGAGACTTCTTTTTAGCCGCATTACAGGAGTTTGAAACAAGATTTATAGAATACCAGGTTACGCTTTCGCTCTTTTCGTTCCACATCAATTTCATAAAGGACCCTTGGCTCGACTTCATTCTATGAGTTTTAACTCTCTTAAAGTGGCCCTTATGACGCAAAGGAGAGTGAAAAACGGGAATGGGTAATCTGCAAGACTGATAGAGGTTACGCCGTCGCTCTCTTTGTTCCGCGTCTACGTGACAAGAGACCCAATTTCCTTGACTCGATTGCACTTGATTCTATGAATTTTGCCCCTCTTTCGGGGTCTCTTGTGGCGTAGAAGAGACCGAAGCACGGGAAAGCGTAATCTCCTTTCTTTACCCATTCTTGGCTAATCTCCTATTCTATAAATCTTGATTACAGCTCACAGACATATGTGCATGGGTACCCCCTTTTTTTTTTTTCTGCCTTGAGGGCGATGTGGAAACCTGATAGGCACGTGGAACAGGCCCATTCTATTCCAAGTAGTGTGAGACTCTCACCCACTAAAACCACATCTTGACCTCTTCTCCTTGACACCATCCACTCTGGGACCGCTTTCGCATTACTTCAGAGTGGTGTCGTTTTCTTCCCCCCAAAGGGGACCGGCTTTTTCATTTTCATCATCGGGTTAATTAATTAATCTTGCCGGTCAGGCTGTAATCGATCTTCATTTGGGGGGATGCTATATCCTTCCTCTCTCATTTTAGTTCTCAGCACTACTTCAGCGTATGTCGCGATTTTGGTCCAGTGGGTGCTGCTGGATAGCATCTTTTCCTCCTTGGTCCTCTGCACTGCCCACCTGCTACATTCGAAAAAGGTATGCTAGGCGTCGTCTTCTTCGGAGTCTTCGTACTGGCAGGCAGCGCTCTCTTTCTTGCCCATCTTGTGGAGGTACCTGTTGAAAGCCCCATGTCCAGATAGCAGTTGGGTGACGTAGAAGTTGACATCACCATGTCTCCGGTCTGTCCATGCAGCCACATCTCTGATAAGCCGCGCTGTCCATCTTCGTCCCACCTGGCTTGCCACCGCTGCCTCGTTCGCACCTTCGCAGCCACCATCGCCGTTGTGGTACCCGCTTCCGTCTTGTGGTCGTGGACGTACTTTCGTTCTGCGGCCAGTAGATCGATAGGGGTCACTCCTGCTATAACGAGAGCAGCTGGCTCGGATACAGTACGGTAAGAGCTGATAATCCGTGGAGCTCCACGCCGTTGCACGGCAGCCATTTGTCTTCTGTAGGACTCCTTATTGAGCGCATCAGCCCAGATCTCACATCCATATAGTAAGATGGAATGGGTGATGGCCATGAGGAGCTTCCGCCTGGACATGGTCGGGCCTCCGATATTCGCCATGATCCGGGAGAGTGAAAAGGTAACTTTTGCCGTGCGCCCTACTGCCACTTTTATTTGTTCCCGGTAGGAGAGCTTGCAGTCCAGGTGCATGCCTAAGTACTTGACTGCGCTCTTGCTGGTGATGGGCTGGGGACCTACCAGTTTCTTTGGCGAAAGATTTAATTGAATTTAAGAGAACAACTCCTCTCGTTCTCCTCAGAGCATCTACTTTTTTCCCCACAAAAAAAATTCTCTGTCCATCCTCCACATCATTTAAAAATATTTTCATTTTTATTTTTACAAAGGAGAACAAATTAGTCATCTTACAACCTACACACAAACATCCACAGCTTAGAGACACCTCGCAATCAGTTCATTAATCGCATCCTTCCTGTTGCCGTACTCTCCTCCACGCTTATAACTCACACTGACCTTCTTCTGCCATCCGTCCTTGGGATTCGACAACTGCAACGAAATCACATTCACATCTACGACACGCAAACGCGACTAATTTAATAAAACTCACCATGAATGGACTTATGAACGAAGTTACGGCGTCGAAATTCGGTCCAACTGTGAAGATCTCATGGATGATATCCTCCAAACAGATTATTCCCTTCTCGCCCAGTTGCTCTTCAATCATCGTGTTGGATTGAATGGGTGTCTTCTTGTCATCCACCATGGCGAAACCCTTTTTGAACAGAAGCTCACGGATTGTGCTCAAATTCGGGTAACCATAGCACACAAATGGCTCAGCCAGTCGAAGTAGAATCTGATTTTCCTTGCTGTTCCTCATGAACACGGCCTGGTGACGTTTCGTCATGTTCCATGTTTTGAATATTTTGTTTGTTGTATCATCGAAGATTTTCTTTCTGTAAAGACAGCCATTTAAACCAGAACCGAATAAGAGGTCTATCTAACTTACCCTGCATGCCTCATCACGATGAGCAGTTTTTCATTGGTCTTCTCCGGCGCTGTGAACCTTGTACGGAGAATGGTTTGCTTGATACGTTTTGCTGTCCTTTCGGCTTTGATGTAACCCATGACGAACGACTCTGCTCTGCGGAATTTATGGTGTTCCTTTGCTTTCGCAATGCGCTTTATGCGTTCCTTGCGTTTCTGTTCAACCACCGATTTTTCCTGGAGGATTCTCCGCTTGCGGTGAGCAAGAATTGAAACCTGTTTACCGGGAAGTTTGTTGGGAACTGCATATCTAGAAAAAAAATATTCGTTACCCAATTGTGGACGAACATGGACTACAAACTTACTTGTCCGACATGATTATTTTGTAAAATAAAAGAAAATATTATCCCCGAAAGCCGTTGAAATGCGCACTGTAAACACGTGCGGTACAAAAAGAAAGGCAAACGTCAAAATTACGAGGCACTCGTGTCAAAATATAAATACGAGTGAAGATGGTTGCAAGTGAAGGCGGATTGGATGTGAATCTCGGGCGGATAAATATTGCCTAGAGTTTTCAAATATCAGCAAAATTGTTTTACCAGCCACTGAGTTCTAATATTCAGATGCAAAAATATTGAATCGAGTCATTTCGCACTTAAATCCATCAGGAAAACTTTGCTTGGTATCGCCTGAAAACCAACGACATCTACCGAACACATCCGCTTATCACGCAAAAACGTCTGCAGTCAGACGGTAATCAAAAACAAATCTTCGTTTGGAACTTTCTCTGATTATAATACCTTTTTGCCTTTCTATTATTTGCAAAGTGTTTTCCTTTACATAACTCTCCCGGTAAAAGATGGACCAACTTTTCGTGGAAATTGAACTGATCAACAGAGATAACCTAACCGAGATATACACCACTGTGCCGTCGTTCATTGCCCTCTATGTCTACAAGTACCTGAACCAGCCGAGCAACATTAGACTTAACTACGTGAAGACATACTTTCATGAGAATGCCAAAATAAGACTCAACACCGAAGCACTGGAGGAGCTGAACGATGATAGGATAATCTGCAAGAACAAGAGTACGATACAAGCAATAAGAGATCTCAAACTTCCGGCGTACGTGAAGGACACGAATTCGTTTATTTCTGGTCTGTGTGCGGTGTGCAGGGAGATAGTGAGTCGGAATGGGGATGTCGATAGAAGGGAACTTCTTGGATTTAAGGAGAGTTGTCTTCTCGCACCGTCGGAGTGCTCAATTTGGACGCGTTTCTGCGAGGTGGACATTCTGCGGGCACTCGAGAAAGTTCTCAGTGGCGCGGACACGTGCGAGTCGGGAGTGTATGAGCTGCCGAAAGAACTACCCCGGTTCGAAGGGCACATGGGCGAGCCTGTGAGAATGCACAACATCTACAAGTTGGCGCGGAACAATGCCAACAAGCAGAAGAAGGTAAAGGTGATTATTGAGTGCACAACCCCGAAGGAGACACTTGATATTCAACATCGCTTTGCAGAGGGAATCGGCTTTACCATTGCTGACTTGATGCTTTATCCTTGTTTCCGTCTTATTTTGGGACAGATGCCTGTGGCTTTGGTAACAGCAGACGTTTTTCCTCGCCTGCACGCTTGGATGAAGGAGGTAAGTGAGTGCTGTCGAGCCTTGTGAAAGTTGATGACATTTCACCTTCTTCTAGATCGAGACAGTGGATGATCAGTGCCAGCAGGTTTTGGAAGACCTCTTCCCCGAGGTGAACATATCAAAGAAAACTCACAGCTCCTTCGAAATGCCGGAGTACGAGCAGACGAGCCTCTACAAGAGCGACCCGAAGCGGTACAAGCCACGGAATCGTATATACACAGAGCAGGCCGACATCGACGCCAGCCTGAGCAAAGTGTCGTCCCTGCAAGTCGAGTGCTCCAGCGAGACGGATGTGGCGTACGACACTCCAATCGATTGGAATGCCATCGAACCAGGCCAAAGCAAAAACAGCGCTCTTCCACAGCAGAGGCTGGAAAGAAAGCGACAGCAGTTGGAAAATCTCGCGAACGCGGTTAAGTCTCTGGCGGAAGATGGGGATAGAATCATAGACTTTTGCAGTGGCACCGGTCACCTGGGGATTCTCCTGGCGCTGACTCTCCCGAAGTGCACAATCATTTTCCTCGAGAATAAAGCAATCTCCCTTCAGCGAGCTAAGAACCGCGCCGAGGAGCTGGGCCTGACGAACTGCCTGTTCTATCAGTGCAACATTGACTACTTCGAGGGTATCTTCGAAATCGGCACGTCGCTGCACGCATGCGGAACCGCCACCGATATCGTGCTGCATCAGTGCATCCGAAGTCGGGCGAAATTTGTATGCTGCCCCTGCTGCTATGGATCCATTCAGCCCATGCCTCACATCAGCTATCCGCTGAGCATGAGGTTCCAATCGGTGCTGGGTGAGAAGGACTTTCTGCACATAGCTCATGCGGCAGATCAGGCCCATGAGCTGGGCACTCTGAACTGCAAGCCGGAGACGACGTTTCAGGGTCAACTGTGCATGGACATTGTGGACTCGGACAGGAAGCTTCATGCTGAGGAGGCCGGCTATGAGGTAATACTGACACGGCTACGGCCAGAAAACTGTACACCGAAGAATAGACTGCTCGTGGGAGTGGTGTGATTAGAAAATAAACTCATCAAAAGCAATTAAGTGGTTTGTGTTTTAGTCATCTTTTCTCTTGTAAATTGTTTCTCTTTTTTGAGTTCGTGAGCGGTAGGGCTGTTGACTGCACCTCACGTGGCAAGTTACCAACAGCGATCCTTACAGTGTGCAGGTCAAGTTGACCTAGAGTCTCCACGCATCTTCTCCTAACAAGCGCTGGGAGGTGAACCAATGTATGCAGCTAGCGCCTTAGGCGAGAGGGTACCGTTCCAACTCGACCAAGATGACGGTTATGCGGCGACCGTTCCATGTAAAAAGAAATCATTGTTATGGATGAGCTAAAAGCATCGGATAACAACACGGAAAACCAACGACGACAAATCGGCGGAGTACGACGTCAAAACCGTGCCCAGGGACTACAATGCCAAAATCGGTCGAGAGAACATCTTCGACTGAAAGCACAGCAACTGCAACACAACAACAGGCAACGGCTTCCGACTTACGGACTTTGCGGCAACTCGTAATACTAGTAGCATAAGATTTCCTCGCAAACGCTTCCACACAGAGACCTGGCGGTATCCAGGTGGTCAAACAGCCAACTAAATCGACTCGCCAACTTTCACAAGGCTCGACAGCACTTACTTACTTCCTTCATCCAAGCGTGCAGGCGAGGAAAACATCTGCTGCTACCAAAGCCATAGGCATCTGTCCCAAAATTAGACGGAAACAAGGATAAAGCTTGAAGTCAGCAATGACAAAGCCGATTCCCTCTGCAAAGCGATGTTGAATATCAATTGTCTCCTTCGGGGTTTTGCACTCAATAATCACATGCTCATTGACGCAAGGTATGCGTCAAATATCCTGGAAGTGTGAACATACAGGGGTGCCAATGTCGGCTCTGACCATTTTCTGGTGGAAGCACGACTCAGAGCCTGACTCTTCAATGTTCGAAAGCTGCACCAGGCTATCAAAAGGATATTCAAGATTGGACGCCCCCTCGAATGCGCCAGAGACGAGTGAGCGCCTGAGCAACGTCGGACACAAACACCAATAACATGTGGCTCCATTGCCGCTTTGCCATGTAAGAAGTAGCCTAAACCACGATGGGCTACCAACCACTCCCGGCAAGAAACCCGTGGTATGATGGCGAGTGTAAGCAGAGAAAGCGAGCAATAGACGAGGCGTACCAAAAAGCGCTGCAAAGGAAAACAAGAGCAGAATGCGAGGAAGCCGGAGGCAAAAGAAGCTTAAAAAAAAGCGCTGCGGCGAAAAAAGAGGGTTTTCGCAGCGTCCCAATTCAAGGAATCCGCGGACAGAAACCGGATACGAGCATTCTACAAGAAAGGAAAAAATCTTGCGGCGGGCTCTAAACAAGGCACCCATGCTCTTCGAAATTGCGAGAATAATCTTGTCACTGATCCGCAGGGAATAGTGGATGTTTTTAAAGAGCACTTTCAGCAGCTGCTTAGCGAGTATGGAGAAGAGAGATTGGTAGTGTACGAAGAGATCCCACCTTCAGCCTATGAAGTCGTCACCCAGCCTGTGGAAGGCCAGAGCCTAGCTTTCCGCACCTACACTGTGTTGCGCTTTATAATTCGAAGCATGTGAAGCGACAGACAGGTTATTGCCGGTTGCGAACGGTGAATTGCAAAAGCTTTCCATGACAGAAGTACTCCAGAAGGATTATCACTCGTTCGCTGGAGGTTGGGTCATGAAAGTTTCTGGTGTTCTTTTTTTCCCCGAGCTGGATTTGAAGGCAAGTACTCTCGCTTAACAGCATTGAAAAAATCGGAGCAGCTGTCAAAAAATTGAAGACCGCAGGCTCGGATGGATCAAAGTTCTTTTGAGCTGGAGGCGATGTTCTGGTAGGGACCATGCACCAGATCATCTGTAGAATTTGGGAGGTCGAATGCATGCCCGACGACTGGAACACCAGCTCTATTTGCCCCATCCACAAAAAAAGGCGATCCGACCTCGTGCAAGAACTACTGAGGTATATCCCTGCTCAATTTTGCATACAAGATCCTGTCCAGCGTACTGTGTGAACGTCTTAAGCCGTTTTGCACCGCACTAATCGGTACGTACCAGTGCGGCTTCCGGGCCGACAAATCGACGATGTACCAAATATTCACACTTAGGCAAATCCAGGAAAAGACCAACGAGTTTCAGGTCGGTACACACCACTTTTTACCGACTTTAAAGCCGCATATGACAGCATTCATCTCAGGGAGTTGTTTAGTGTGATGGCTGAATTCGGGATCCCGGCAAAACTGATCCGGTTGTGTCGAACCACGGTCAACAACACTCGATGCATCGAGCAGTTCGGCTCAAGAACCTCCAAGTCATTTGATGCATGTACCGGACTTCGGCAAGGAGACGCGCTATCAGGTGACTTGTGCTGAAGTAAATAGCGCAGCGGGCCAAAGTCAACACGGAAGGCACTATGTTCCACAAATCGGTCCAGCTGCTGGGCTAAGGCGATGATATTGGTGCACGTTCCCAGCGGGCCATTGTAGAAGCTTTCACCGCAATCGAGCTGGCCTCGAGATAAATGAGGACAAAACCAAATATATGCTATTGACAAAGAAAGAATCCGACGTCCACCGTCTAGGACAAAATGTGACTGTCGACAGCTATAGCTTCGAGGTTGGTTAAGGAGTTCACACACCTCAGGGCGACTCCACGAACGACATCGTAGTGGAGATTCGTCGTAAAATCACGCTCGGCAACCGCTGCTATTTAGGTTTGTCCAAAGGACTTTGGTCAAAACTCCTGACTCAAAGAACTAAGGTCATGCTCTACAAGACCAGTATCCTGCCAATCCTACTGTATGAAGCTGAAAGTTGGACGATAAAGAGGACTGCAAAGCTGCTAATCCTTGGCTCCTCCTCCCATCATCATCATCTTGACCGCATGTTCCACTAACGGGTACGTGGCGGAAATGCACCCAAAAGAGATCTCCAGGCAACTCGATCCTCCGCCGCCGACTCTAACTCATCAGGAGGTATGCCCAAGCGTGACCAGGCGAGATTTTTGACTTGGTCCAGCCATATCGTCCTAGGACTGCCAAACTCTCGCCTTCCTGACACCTTCAAGCATCCTTGGCTCGTTCGAAAGAAAAATGCAGACACTCAGTCCTATCTGCGGGGAAGGCGAATGGAGGCGAAGACATAACCACAAAGTCTACGAGCTGTACAAAGATGTGGATAGAGTTCAAAAGGCAAAAATCCGTGGCTCGTCGAATTCGACCTCCTGTACGGAGACCAAGTGATAGCGAGTGCAAAACAACTTGGTCTTCCATGCTGGAAGCCTGCGACCGTCAACGTTGGAAGTCAGCCTTAGTCCAGGCACAGACCCTCCAAGGGTTAATTGCCAGATAAGTGAGTAGGTCGCAGAAAAATAAATCAAATTTTTGAATACAAAAAGTCGAAATTCAGAAATCAAATTCACTCATTTTTGTACGTAATTCAAATTTGCAATAAATAAGTATTCAAATGGATACAAATTTCGAGTTTAAATTAATAAGACATCGTTTCGGTGTAACAGAAATGGCAAGAGAAATCCATAAAAGAATACAAAGGGACCTTCGGAAACTTTTTGGCTTGCCTCTGCATACTTCAATTCTAGGCAAACATTCTAAATTGCCAGGAAGACCTATAACAGTTGATTTTTCAATTTTGGGCACAACACAATCACACAATTCCGTTTATAAGCACTTTAAAATTGAAAATGCGAAGCAAATTGAGAAGCCACGCCAAACCCAAAAAGTAAAAGATCTTTTAGAAGCAATGAAACTCGCGGAATTTTTCGAAAAAAATAACATACGTACCGTTGCTGAAAAATAAATTGTAAATGAAGTTTTCTTTCGAAATAATCATTATTCAGTGTTGGCTGTTATGTACTTCAATATGCCGTTTTTTTAATCCAAATAAATACAACATTTAAGCATTTAAAAAAATGTTTTATTGAAAAATAATTTGGTTTCTCTACGTTTCACTGAGACGATCTTTTGCCTTCCTCAGTGCTTCCGGTGTTGGCGGTCTTTCAATGGGCACTGTATTGTGAATTTTTAAATGAGTGTATACTGGAATATGCGAAAGCGAAGTGTCCAGAAGGAGTGGTGCAACATATTTTGGATTTTGTGGTAACTTGAAGTGATTTCCCAAAATTGGTCGACGGAGAGACTTGCCATAGGATGCCTCCTCATCAGAATCCATGTCCTCATTGGAATTCTTTTCCATTTTGGTCATAGTTGCAAAAAAGTTCTTCTAAAAACCCATGTTTACAGTTCAAACGGTGTATAACAACTGAGAAGCAGGGATACATTTTTTTTTGTTCAAAAATAAGAACGACAATTTGGGCATGCAAACATGAATCCTTTCCTCGTTCCCCAATTGAATCAACAAGTAAATTCTTGTCGTCTACGCAAACCGCTGAAGGAATTTGGAAGGAACGTACTTGGGGGTAATAAAACTAATCGATGAAATTCGCATAAAAATGTCAACATGGCATGAAAGAACCTCAGAAATTAGTATTTAATTAGGAATGGAGTTCCGTCCCTCCAACCAGGACGGAAGAACTCCAATTTGATTGAAATATTTAACCCATATTCGACATGCAACCGCCACAGACCGCAGACAAACGAATGACAATGCTCCTCCCTATCCCAATTCGTTTTCGCTACGCGGGTGGAAGTTATGATTTTGTCAACGTTTTCCCATTCCCATTCGTGTTTATGCCACGAAAGTTTTGCAAAAAAATATTTCTCTATCTGATTTGAATTTTTAGCCAAGGGTGGGAGTTGTGGGTGCCGAAAAGTTTCGTTTTTCGTCGAAATGTTTTGTGCTTGTACATCAAATTGGAATGGATATTACTTGCTAAGCAACTGCGCATACTAGATTTAGGACAGAGTTGTAAAAAAATGCAATCTTTTGGGAATGCATTCGCTGAATTCACGAAAAAGACTTCACAATTTGTGATTCATTGAATTGACTTCATTATATATATGTGAGTTCAATTTTAAAATCACCATTCTATTTTGAAGTCTTGATTGGACCAATCTTTCGGGCTCATACTTATCTAATGAAGTCAATTGAATGAATCACAAATCGTGAAGTCAATTGATTCGTTAAATCAAGATTTAGGTTAAAAAAAGATTTAGGACATTAGCGGGAGACTTGATGCAATCAAACACAAATTAAATTTTCAATTGTAAATTTTATTCAACTCTATAAATAATACAAGCTTACTACCTTGCCTCCTCAAAGTATTCCATAAACTCCTTCTCCTTTGTCTTTTTGAGCACAGGCGGAGTTGGTGGTCGCTCAACTGGTGTGGCTGCACTAATTTGCAAATGCGAGTATACAGGAATATATGACAATGTAGTATCCAAGATTGGGGGTTCGACAACAGTTGCCTTCCCTGGCAAGTGGAAGTGATTTCCTAAAATCGGAGGACGAAGCGCTTTACCAAAGCTCTTTCCCTTGGCCTCTTCCGTTTCAACGTCTTGCATCTTTTCTTCAATCTTATTCGACTCTTGATATTGTCTAATGCAGTCTACGTAGACTCCTGAAAGGACCTTTAATGTTGTTGAACTGGCCACTTTTTGTATATCCGGAGGTAGACGGTATGTCAAACTCTCATCCACCGGATCCAGTGGAGATAAACGGCTCCATGGTAATGGAGTGCCGAGAGTTCCGAGATAACGACCTCCTAGAGACCACATTCTGCACGAATAGTCATGGCTTCCACTGGAAAAGAAATGAAAATCTTAGCAGCTGACGGAATACGAACCGCCGAGAACCTACGAGACAACGATCTTTGGCTGATTGATATACACAATTGAGGTTATGGCTCGCACATGGGCTTTGTATGAGCTAACGAGCATTGGTTCGGGCTGCCTACGAACAATTCTTTTGGGTCGTGGGGCGAAGCGCTCCTTACTCACAAATATGAACTGTAATCTAATTTTTGGCATGCAAATGTGGGTCTTTTGGTCCTCGGGAACACTGAAAGGAAAAACCTTTTCTTAGTCAGTCATGGTGGGCTGGGGTCTAGCTTACCAGTAATTTTGGACTAGCCAGATTTTCATGTAACCGAATGCGCTACCTGTGAACAAGTAACGATTTTTCTTGTCAGTTGCCATTGCAAGAATGCAGTCACCAGTCTTGTGGATCGCATTAAATTCCTTTAGGAAGCCCCCGCCCTGGTGATGGGAGTACATTTGAACAATACCGCTGTCCAATGCAACAAAAAGGCTTCCTGTAAGGCACATAGGAATCACATCCGCACATCGGAGATATCCTAAAATCGAAAATACCATAATTTTTGGCCATGGGTCTCGTTTGCAGGAATAAAACAGCCTGGACTGATGTCGGTAGTGCGTGTCTGTTGGAATGGGCTCCCAGCTCATCAATTTCATCAGCCGCCGAATGTTGGTGTGTTAAAAATGCCCTGCTTCCCATGGATATCGACTTTCGAATTAGGCGAGATACTCGAATTTGGGAAACATGAGCAGATACATCAGATTCTCTTTCTTCTTCTTTTTTGTAGATTAGCTTAAAAAAAAAAAAACGATAGCCATTTTGCATCAATAAAAAATATAAAAAAAAGTAGCAAACCTCAACAAATCGCCAAGGCTCTTCCACATTATATCGTCGATAGGGTTGGCCTGTTTCCAGTTTCCAAAAGATTAACTCCCCAGAGTATGTGCCAGTGACTAGGCCCTCGCCCAGTTTCACATCGGCACAAGTCACATCATCACCATGAAAAGTAAGCCAATTTTTCGGGTCGCTATACTCCTTCCCTTCAACATCAGCAAACTCGGTCACATGGCGGTCCCAGCCGACTGCAAAGATTCTGTCCATTATCCAAGAAACCGAAGTGACTTCGCATCCCGGCTGTATGCTCATATTCCTGACACACACTGCATTGTTGTAGTTCCACACCTTTAACGATCCATCGCGTGCCCCGGTCAGTAGGAACTGCTCGAGCGGATCGAAGCATGCTGCTGTGATTTCTATGTCTATCATGCCACCATAAATCATTTGGGTGTGGCAGTTCTTTATCATAATCTGCCGTCGGCCTGTCCACGGATCCCACACAATGATGTAGCTGTCCAGACCGCATGTGACAATATTCCTGAAGAGCTTGTTGTACAGCACAACCGAGACGGGGGCGGCGTGAGTATTACCATCGGTAAGGTCCATTCGTATGCGTGGGCAGCACTTGAGAACCAGGACTTTTCGGCCTCCGATTATCAACCTTCGCGAGTGGTGGTCGTAGTAGTATGCGAGGTCGGCTTCGGTCTTTGACACATAGGTGCCGAGATCGCTGTAGGTCTGGATCAGGTTCTGTTCCGTAAGATGCCAAACTTTGATCACTTTGAGGTAGTCAACACTGTACACTTTCTTCTCCTCGGGCTGGATGAAGACGAAAATTATGCCACCGTGGTGTCCGGTGAGGATGGCTGAGGGCTTTGCCGGAATGTAAGGATCCCACATGCGGAGGTACGTGTCTGGTCCGCCGGTGGCCAAAATTCGATTTGTTTCATCAAGAAAGAATCCAGTGACACCCTAAAATGCATTTATTTGTTCGTATTTCTACCCAAACAAATTTGCAACTCACAAGTGGAATTCCGAAAATCGTTTTAGCGCCATCCTTCCAATCCACAGCAATGATGCCTGGGCAACGACCCCGATACTTCTTTGTGTTTCGATATTCGGCAGCAACCAGCAAGATATTCATTTTATATGAGTAATAAACTTTTTGAATCAACTCTGAGTGGATATTTAGGAACTCTCTGGGCTTGAAGGCACCATACTTCCCCTTCAATACGTCTGACCAGAACAGTTCCACTAGCGCCGTTCCGGGTTTGCTTTGAAAAGGTCCCCGAAGAACCGGAGAAAACTCCAGGACCCTCACGTTACCACCAATATCACCGAGAATCAATTTTGAATACGAATTTCCAGTCTCATCGAACTTGTATGCCATGCAATAGACCGCGAAGGGCATACTCCGGATCACAATGCGAAGGCTGAAGTTCGAGGCCATAGTCTCGTGAAAACGCAACTCTCTCTCCGTTGACGATGTACAGATGATGGCCACGTCTGATAGAGCTTGCATGGCCAATATCCACGTGGGCATCTTTAGGAAGTCTAGACAAAAAAGCATTAGGCAAAGACGATTGATATTTTTTTGTACAACTCGCACATACAACTCTCTGAGATACCACTGCGAATTGAATCCAAGTCAGTTGACCAGAATCTTATCATTCCCTCCTTACTAGCAGTTAAGTACATTCCCTTTGACTCGCCTTGTTCCTCACCACTCTTCAAAAAGAAACGGATTAACAGACACACTTTGTTGAGAAACCGATGGGGATACCTTCTCTAAATTCTTCAAATGGGATATCGATATGATAGGAGTTCGGTGTTCAGATTTTTTTAGGTTAGGTATTCCAGAGATTGGTAGGATCAGTGCCTCCTTCTCACTGTTTGGATCATCATCTTGAAATCCAAAAATTAAATGTGATATAAATTCATCCCAATCGCATTTGTAATCCTTGTTCTGGTTAATCTTCAGAAAGAGACGAGAAAATTCATCGTCTGTAAAGGTTATGCTTAAACTGCTGAGGGCTTCACGAAACTCCCTGTGATTCAACTTCTGCTCCGGATGTTCACGGAATACTTTATGAAGCCTTTCGATTTCGTCTGTTCTCAGCCATTCGTGAAGTCTTTCAG
Source organism: Syritta pipiens (assembly GCA_905187475.1). Taxonomy (NCBI): domain Eukaryota; kingdom Metazoa; phylum Arthropoda; class Insecta; order Diptera; family Syrphidae; genus Syritta; species Syritta pipiens. The sequence continues at coordinate 105,767,066 of LR994571.1, read as the reverse complement.
GTCGTTCTTCAACTCTTGTTGCATACGACGACACCGACGGACGATTGATTCTGTTCGAATTACTCTGGCTAAGACTGAAGCCGTACGACATTTTGTTGGTATATTATTGTGACTTCAATCTGGTGAAGAGTTTTGATTTAATTTTTCAAGTCGACCGATTGGAATGGCTTTTCTGTCGTTTCAGTAAGTTTTTAGCTTTGGTAACAAAAAAGGCCAAGGCTTATCAGCCTATGGCTATCTTGGTGGAAAAGAGTTATTTATTTTTTTGATATTTTTTTTGTTGCACTAGACTCCCGTCATTGTGCTTTTTGATTAATTTAATTTTATTTTGTATATTTTTTTCTATTTAGTTAAAAGCGTCCTACGACTTATTTTAGTTAGAAGAGTAGAGATTCGAATTTTTCATTTCGGTTCTCGTGGAGAGTCTACTAGGCCGTTTTTAGTTGTTATTCAATTTTAGAAAAGAAAGCCGCTGTATTTATGTGATACTCCGAGTACATAAATATTTCTGCACGTGTATGTAAACTATGGGAGCTAATATACTGCCTTAATACTGACTCCGGACCTATTTCCGCGTTTAAATCGCCAAGGATGATCTTAACGTCATGAGGGTCCTTCCTACGAGTGCGTAATATGCGTCTTTTTCATCTTCTGAGGAATCCTCAGTAGAAAGATCACCCTCCTACCTCGTTAAATGAATCAAACACAGAATAATTTTTCTAAATTTTTATTTTTTTGGTTAACTACTGAACATTTGCGGCCTACAGCCAGCCCCATAGAATGCTGCACTCATTACCACAACAGAGAACATCACATGCAATGTAAATAATAAATATATGTATTTATCCTTAGTCTAGGAACAAAAACAAATGGAGAAAAACTTATGCTGGCGATCTCTAGTCCTGCAGTACACTGCAAGCATCGAACATCTGTCCGGCTATGTGCAGGAATCTACTCTCTTTCTTTGACAAACAGTCGTAGGCAACAGTGGTAAGTTTGGTCATTGACACAAGATCAATCTCATCTGGGCTTGTCGCACAGATCTGAATTCCGCTTGACATATTCTCGTTCTAGAAGAAACAAATGCAGGTCGTAAATTAGTTCTGCGGGTAGAAGACTCCACCGACACTTACTAGATTGTCGAGGAAGTGAAGGAGTTGTTGGCCAACGGAGGCGATTTTCGAAAATCGTTCACCCGATGTTTTCGAGTAGAGGTTCATTCGGCGACCGGCGATCTCGAGAAGAAGTTTTCCCATTTGCATTCTGTCAACAATTTCGGGTAGCAAGTCATTGGCGTAGGCATCCCAACCGTGGGCATACATCTCGACAATCTGTGAAGAGAGAAAGGACAATGTGAGAGGGAACATGCGCATGTGTGTGCTGTACCTGATGTCTTTTGATGCCGTCTTTTTCGAGTTTCCACAGCTCGGCTAGCTCACACACTTTTTCCATCCACCCAGAGTGCTCGAGGACATACAGCTGCTCGAGGTCTTCTCGAATGAGATCCATCGACGCGGTTATCACACGACAGAGGAACTCCTCTCGGCGCTTTTGGAGAACCATGTCCGCTGCGGGCAGATCATACGACAGCTCCTTGTTGATCTCAGCGAAGAAGGTTTTGTTGGCCATGGCATCGAAAAGGGAGCTGACGGGCTTGGAGAATTTTATTTGAAAGAAAGCAATGAACTGCAGAACTCTACAAAGCTCGATGTGCAGCTGGAGAACTTCCTGAATCGCGTGGTTTCGTTGCAGCGCGATGTAGTGCAGCGGCAGCTGACCCTCTGCGAGAATTTCTTCGAATTTCAATTCTCTCTTTCGGTGGCTCATCGAAGTGTCAAAGTGCTGAAGGAACTCCAGGCAGAGATCCAAGAAGTCCGCCACCAGAGACGAAGATATTCCGATGTCCTGCTGGCAGACTTTGTCGTCCGGAAGACGACCCACTTTTTGAATTATTTTCATCGCCGACTGCAGTGGGTATTTGATAGTGGCGTTCCATATCATGCAGCACATGCCGTGCTTGAGCGCGTAGTCGGCCTCCTTGTACGTGTCCAGGCAGATGAGGCTGGCTTTCATGTGATCGAGGCTTTGGAGGTCTTTGCTCCAATGCACCATGTACTCCCACGACATCAGGCTCAGAATCACACCTGACTCCAGGCTGAAGGGGAAGTGCTGGCGAAGAACTTGAAGCCGCTTAGGCACTGGCTCGTCCTGTTCAGTGGACTTTTCTCTTTCGAGAATCTTTGTCGGATGAATTCTGGAATAGAGCAGCCACTTGGTGGCGAGGTCCGACACAACTCCCTTGCCTTTGGTGACAATCGCCTTTAGACTGCAGTCCGGCGTCTCGTATGGCAGTTCAGGCATTGTGGGATCTAAACTTAACATTGGTGACCTGTGGAAAACAAAAAATGCTCACTGAAAAGCCAGGGTGTAGTTTCTCCCAGCAACTTACTCTAAAATTGCGCCTAAAACAGCGATATCGTCTAGCTTTCCTATCAGCAGCGACCACTGAGCTTCGTCTTGTGAGATCTGCTCCCAGACTTCCTCCTCACCCTCTTCGCACGACCCCTATAAATCGGAGCTGTATCGAAAACCTGCAACCTTGCTAACTAGCTTTTACTTACATCAGTCTGTGACCGCCTTATTGCCGTTGCTACTGTCCTGCAGACAATTGCAACCATCAAGCTCAGCGACCGTGGACTCTCCAGCAGCAGTTCCCGTACAGCCTGCCACCAGGGTGAGATGGAGTTGTATGTGGAACTGTTCACTCTATCGCCTGCTAGCTCGCATATCGCGTAGACAATCGTCCCCAGGTGCATCATGTCGTTAATAACTTCTTCTCTGTAAGTCAAGAAAGAGGAGTTAGCTTTGTTGTGAGACTTGCATTTGTATCCCAACCCACCTGGAAGAGTAGCTGAATGTTTTTTCAAGCCAGAAGTTCAGTGCCAGAATCATAAGGTCTTCACTGGATATGCCGGACTCTTCAGCCGCCTCTCTGAAGTGCCGCGAACAGAACCGGCCCTTGAAGCACTCCCGGAACAGGTTCTCGCTTATGGTTCCGAATATAGCGCTCTTGTCATGGTTCAGCTGTGGGTCGCTCTCGACTGGCGTGAACGCTCTCAAGTACTCGACGAATTCACCGTCCTGCTGGTGCTTTACCTGGAAGGTGACCTTCGAGAAGGTGGTGAGTGCGTTGGGCGAGTGCCGATCTGCCAGGAGTTCCATGATCTGCTCAATGGTCTCCAGGTCATTGTCGGACAGAGACAGAGACTCGAAGGAGTCCTCGACGTCTGTTGGTGGATTTTTCATGGCGATGTAGAACTTCGTGAGTTTTCGGTAGTAGCTCAGAAGTTGCTCGAGCTTTTCGTTGGCCTCAGACGTAAAAGAATGCACCACGACGTTGAAGAACTCCGGTGGCATTTTCTTGTTTTTTGTCATCATCTCCAAGCACTGCAGGCGCACCTCGTCTGTTTGGAAATCGGAACAGATTTCGGATAACGTGTCCATGCTGCTGCTGTCAGGATCATCTCGGAGGATGGCCTTAAGGCGGCGAACCAAATGAATGTCTCTCGCAGTCTTGGAGTTGGCTTCACGCAACGCAAAGTGGAATGGAATTGTGACCTCTTTGAGACTGTTGTCAGACGGATCGAGGAACAGGCATGCGTTGACGGTGGCCTTACATCTCGCGCCGGGCACTACGCCCATGAGGCCGTGGGTGGTGTACGACAGCTGTCCGTTTTTGCTGACAGTGAAAGCAGCGACTTTCGGACCATTTTGGAGGGCCCAGATCTCGAGGCAACCCATTCGCGGAGCATAAATGATGAGGAATAGGGCTTTTCGTCGCTGGCTTTTGTCTCCCTTCAGAGTCTTCTCCTTAACCTTGACGAACGCGCATTGTGCATCTCGATAGCCCTTCCAGACACGTAAGACTACTCCTCTCTGGCAGTCAACAAGAAGCACGCGGTCCAGGTTATCGGCTATAGCAGCAAGGTGATTGCCCGGTGCTATCCAGATATTGAAACCATCGCGTTTGCCATCACACAGCTTGCTGCCGGATCTCATCGTGGTCTCTTTGCCCGCTGGTTGTTCCTCGGGTGTTTTGGCGACAGGCTTTGAGCTGAACAGACCACCCAGCACGTTCTTATACACCATCCCGAGGACATCTTTAGCTACCTCACCGACTGAAATGGTCCTGTAGCCTTCCTCTGCGTAGTAAAGCCCCAAGTAGGGCTCTGTTCCGACCGCCAGAACGAGTGAGCTTTGCGCGGGAACTTCAGCCACCTTTCCAAAGAGACCAGCACTCAGGCTCTGTTGAACGATATGGTCAAAGGTGCTGGGCGTCTGTGGACCCGCGAGAACTGTGTCGTTGATCACACACTCGCGGTCCTTGGGATATTTAAATTTCTGATATGCAATCTGTTCTTGATCCTCCAGGTCACTGAAGTATTTACTGCCGTACGCTGCCTCGGGCTTGTTGCCGGCCTGATTCTTTTTGGTCGTGAGAAACGGGAAGAGGTCGTCGCCTTTCACCATGCAAACGCCGACATCGTACAAAATGTAGAGAACCGAATCGTCCGAATCGCGTTTGAGCAGTGATTTAACACCGTAAACCGCGGTGTCATGAAACCTGAAAGATTCAGTAATGCAATCGGGTGTGTTCACACTTAAAAGGGACTAACTTACGACTGTGAGAACAACTTAACTCCAGTATCTGTGTAAAAGCTCACATATCCCGACGAAAGGCCAACGGCCACACAAGTCCACTCAGGACCGCTGCTACAGCTTTTCCCGTAGATCGGGAGGCATAGAACCGACGTAATGACTTCATTTGAAATAGAAATTTCTTCAGACCAAGCAGGTGCGAACGTGGCCAATTGCCTTTTATTGTCCCACACAGATGATAGAAGAGCTAGCTTCTCCCCCATGGCAATCGCAATTAGCTCGCTAGTTGGGGACACAGCGTATTGAACTGCATTCAACCAGCTCTCATCTGCATAAATTGAACAAATTAAATTCAGTGCATTTGAGACTTTGTGCAATTACGACTCACCGTGGGCCAGGCCGAAAAACTCTTGGACCTTGTTCAGATCCTTTATACTGGCAAATGTTTTCACCTCGCACGCCATTGTTTTGCGCGGAATTAGTATTTCTGTCTAATTGAATTCTTACAAAAGGCAGTAACATAAATTATTTTAGTTTTATTTTCAGAAAATTTACGAAGTACAATTCGTTGTAAACATCACAAAGAAAATAATATGACGTACGCAGCTGTCAAGTGCGACAGAAGAACAGCTGTGCAAATGGAAGTGGAAGCCGTTATGTGTTCGCGGAGACATCTGGCAGCGAATGATGAAACTATTTGTGGCGGTTTTTTTTTTTTAGAACTTCAAATAAAAGATTGGAGACTGAAGCTAAATATAAAAAGACAATCATTGGCCAAATTGATAAATTCATCAAACACTTTGTGCCAACGGAACAAAGCCACTTACTTATTCGTTTGCCACAGTCCGAGATGGACCTGGGCCTCAACCAACATGCCTCTTCGATTGACTCGGTTGTTTGGCAGTTGCTTCCAATTTCGCACATCAAGTTCTTTGCGGTCCATCTGTATTTGCGTCCGCCACCTAAGGTGTAGTCTTCCTCTGCCGTGCTTCGCCATGGTCGTGGATTTGAAAACTCTCTTTGCTTGAACATTGGTGTCAATCTGCTCTGCATGGCCCAGCCATCCAAGCTGTTGTATTTTTACTCGTTTAACTGTCGCAGTTGAATACGCACGAACTGAATTGGCAGGAACAACTTTAAACAGCTTTAAAAAACTTAGAAATCTCTTACAATCTAAATCTTTGTATGAAATTTCATCTGCAGTGCTTAAAATCGGCTTCATTGAATACAATCAGTGTTATAAATCACTCTCATCGCAAAGTTACTATAGATCACACATAGGCGAACACATTTTTTCTGCTTCTTGGGCACTTAGATCTTGACCACAGCCCACTTCACAGCTAAGTGCATTTTCTAATTTTTATTTTGTTAGTAGTTTCAATAGAAATAATCTTGTGCAAATTACAATTCATTTTCGTTTATTTATTGAAAATTTGTTGATTATTATCCAACACGCAGACATATAAAAGGTGTCAGAACTTTTATTCTATTAAACCGCCAGGCAGCATTTAAACGCCTTGATTAGAGTGAAATCAAGTCTAGTATGGAACTTCGGGATGCATAAAATTCAACTGAAAATGGGTGGGAAGCTTACGCCACTTTAACAGGTCCTTGTCCTTATTCTGGTTGTATTTCGATTTATGGTATCGCTCAGACAAATTAATTGCAGTCCTAATAGAGCTGTAGATGTAGACTGAATATTCACCCTCTTTATCTTGACATTTTACGCTTATACGGACCGAGGTTTTTTAGTTATTGCACCGTCCTGCAGAACGTTTCTTTACTTACTTTATCACCTGAAACTTTTTCACCATCAATTTCGCAATCAATCGTTGCATTGCACTTACAAAAATACAGTGGGATGCAAAAATTAGTGAAACAAGGCAGGTATTTGCTTTTCGCCACAGGGATGTGCTCCATGTCCTAAATTGCTCTGCTTGTAGCCCATGGGCAAAGAGACATATTTACTGCTGTAGAAGTATCCTTTGATGCGTTGTTTCAGCTGTTTCTATTGTGTCCAACTTTCAATTGTGAAATACAGGGGATGAAAAGCCGTCGTTTGTTTGTTTACAAGATATAGTTATATTACTTCAAATACTGACACAAAGAAAGTTAAATAAAATTAAAGAAGAATTAAAACGTTGTTGCCTGGCTCGGCTCACTCGACGGAATGTTTCGCTACCGATCCAGGAGCTGACAAGATGTCGGGGCTCATCAGGCAGGGATGTCGACCGCTGACATCGTCGGCAAGGATGTTGAATGCTTACAATTGCGTATAATTGAACACACCACAACCAATAATATTATAAGCACAAAGGAACAAGACAAACAAATGCGATCATAATCGTTCATTTTTAAGTTTTTGGGCATAAGTTATGTTCGTAACCGTACTGTTTTTCGCAGTACAGTACTGTTTTTCCGACCCAAAAACTGCGTACTGCTTTTCTGCCAAAAATACTGTTTTTTTTTCGCAAAAAGTACTATTTTTCCTCTGAGAATAAAATTTTACACTTCAATTTTTAAACATATCAAAATTTAAATATAGTTGTGAAATTTACACACACAATATAGATTTGCGAAGAACTACGACACTAATAACAAAATCTCGCAGTGGCCATGTTTAACTTTGGATCGTATTCAATTTTAAAAACTTCGATTGCGATAACAATGATTTTCTTACGATCATTAAATACATTTTATGCTTGTCAGAAACTTCATTCGACTGAAACGAATTTTTGCTGCAGTGAATAAAACTTGGACGTCAGAAAAAACCCGATTAGATGTGGAAACATTGCATAGAATTCTGACCATCAAATGCAATTTGAAATATATACGCATTTAATTCTACAATTATCTTAAATCGAAGCTGCAATTGCTTCGTCAAATCGCATCAAGTAACAAGTATAATGCAACCCATGTCTCCAATAGAAACTTAAGGCGATGCAGATATATTTATTTTGATTTTTATTGTATAAAAAGTGTATTGCAAAAATCCAGTTTTTTTTTTTAAGGAATGCTTCTTTTTTCATTTTTGGGAGAAAATTACTGTTTTTGGTTAAACAAAAAAGATACGAGTGCTAAGCATAACATATCGAACAAAACTTGCTTGCAACAATATGGAGATTGTTTTTTGTTTTCCTCGTCTTTTCTTAATTTTTTCCCCCGTTTATTTATATGCACGTTTTTGTTCGTAATTAAACGTAAAAAAAAGTTCAAAAGAATTTCAGTTGAGTTTTTTTCTTTATGCAGTGTTAATTATACTTAAAACAAACATGTAATCATTTCTGCGTCCTACTGCAGAAGCAAAATATTAAAGAACAGCGGTCTTGTGTTACAACTAAAGTGCTTTTTATTTAATCCAATGACGCACATTTTATTGCATTTTTAAGTGTGCAAAAGTGTATAGTTGTCATCTGGCATATATTAAAATTTTTGTAGTAAATCTTTTTAATCATAATCACATATCGAAAATTTTATATCAATAAATTCTGGATTTTATTGTGCGAAGGGAGAACTTATCTAACTCTAGGCTGCTGCATACTTGAACATCGATTAAAAGTTAATAACTTATTACTTATGTGTTGCCATATTTTATTTATTTGTTTTATTCCACATACAGTCAGTGTTAAAAGTGAGTGTAAAGATACATTAGCTTCGGTGGGAGCTATAGTAGACATGGGCAAGTCAAATTGAAGATCTTTTCTGAAAAAAAATTAAGGAGCAAAATAGTTGCAAGCGTCCTTTCGTTTTTTACTTTTCCATTCTCCATTCGTCTACGAAATAGAGTAAAATATTAAGAATCTTACATCACAAACAAATTTGGGGTATTCTGCCACATTCACAGACTTGATTCACGGCCCGAATGTGCTAACGAAGCAAAATGGAGTCTATCGACTTAAGCATTGTTCACAAGAATTCTTCTGTGGCTTCAGCAATTCGTGAAAATGCGTCGGTTGTTGAGCAACAATTTTGTTTTAGCCGGAATAGTATTTCAAGTCATTGCATTCAAGTCACAGCATGGGGTCAGATGCAAGGAAATACAAGGGAACAGCGAGAGTTTGGTGCGTACCCACTTTGGAAGATTAAAAAAAGGTAATTTGCCGATTCGAATCAGCGTTTCGTTATTAACTTTTCGAATACTAGACCTATTTGATAGCTTTCCTAAGAAGGACGAGGTCACTTACCATGTGAACTACCACATTGACTTCGATGATACGATACGAAGGACTGGAGGTTATTTTAGAGGTTTCACAGACGCCTTCTTTTCCGGGTTAGAAGAACAAGAGGAACAACCGATCAATGAAGATAATTCTGAGGTAAGGTTATTTATTTATGTAGCTGCCCTTTGGTCTTAAGAAAGTTCCGATTCTTAAGGTTACCAGTGGAAGAAGTGAAAAAGGATTTCTTAGAAGATTCAGAGACGCACTGCTGTTTGAGTCAGGAGAACAGGACGAACAGCCGGTCAGTGGAGATGAACCTAAAGTAAGGATTTTCAATTTAACCAGTTTCGCGTTACTAAAGAAGACTCTATTTTTAAGGTTTCCAGTGAAAAAGTCAACGAACGCAGAGAAGAAAGTGACGGAGAAATGCCCACCACTATGGCACCCGCGAGTGAAGAACTATTTACCGACCTTCACACTGAGCCAGAGCAGCCAATAGTACAGGAGCAAGCCCCGGTAGAAGCAAAGAGTCCCGCGAGTAGGAAAGCCAAGAAACCACCACCCAGCAAGCCAAGCAAAACCAAATGCAAGCCCTCCGAGCTCTTTTCGATCCTTAAAAACCTCAAGGTGATGTTTTCCATTCCCATCAAAATCACGAAGCATATGGAGCCACCAGTGGAAAAGAAACGCGACTTGACCTACGAGTACTGCTGCGAGCCTTTTACGTAGAGCGCAACCTTCTAGGCTGTCACCAAAGTGCTTAACTAATATTAACATTTTACGAGTAATATAATAAAACAAAACAAAGCCTAAAATCCAAACGAACAAACGACATTTTTTGTCTTCAAATGGCGATCCTCTTGTGAGCTTGACCTACATCACCGAATTGTGCGGTTGCCCATTAGAAGTGGCCCGGCGTTAGCGTTTGGCATTTAATTAGCTTGACGAATTCTCAAGGTCGCTTAGAGTGCTATGTTCGGAGATAGACCACGAACAAAATAAAAAAAGAAGAAAACAACAGCCAGAGGAGAAAGAAAGAGTGGAAAGAGAAAGAGAAAAACCCGATTAAACAACTTTTAAGTTCAAGTTCATGCTTTGATCGCATCGACAGATGGTTTGGTGTTGTGTTGTCGTATTTGGTGTTGATGTTTCACAATTGTGTCGTTGTTGTAAGCAGAACCTCTGGATGGGTTCAAGTTTGTTTTGTTTTGTTTTTTTTTTTTGACACTGCACTTCCTGTCACGAAACGTAGCGTCTTCCCATGTTGCGCTGGTCACGTCTGCCGCCACAAAGGTTATTGGACGACTGACCAATGCAAGCTGATTTTCCAGTTGTGCATCCTTGAGGTGACCACATGAGAATACACATTTTAGCTTTTTACTGGGATCGGCTTGCAATATGTCGGACCAGAAAAAAAGCACTTCGAGGTGAACTTGATAATTTATCATTGGTGGCAAGGCACAGGGCACAATAGAACTGGCGTAGGCATGCGATGAGGTGAATTTCGAGCGAAGATTGTGGGACTTATCGCTCATGTCAGTTCATTACACGTAACATCGAGCTTGGGGTTAATTGCAGAGACCTACACGATGGGCCAATAGTATGAGACCTTTTCTGACCTAAGAAAAATGTTCATAACGAGTAGCAAGAGAGTGAAGAGAAAGTTGACATTTAACTTATGGACAAATCTTCTCTGAAATAGGGAGCCCTGCCCTAAAACGTTTTACAATAAATGTCAAAGGTCACTTAAGCAACAAAGGGGAAGCAATACATTTAGTTGAAAAACAAATGTCAAACGATTTAGCTAGGTTTCCAAGTCTTTTGAAGATTGCTTTACTTTGCTCTCTTTGGTAGTGAACGATAGCTCGAATTCTTATACAGTCTTCGCAAGAGTCAATCTCTCTGTAGTTTTGGACCAAAAATGTACAATTTGAAATTTTTTTGTATCAACTTTCTTTGACTGTTAATATAGACATTACAGGGTTGGATGAGTGGAGTGTCGTATGTATTAGCCAAGTATTCTTCATCTCCTAATATTCCATCATACTTTTCTGTCCATCTGAAGAGTTTATTACAGTAAACTCTCTGTAATTGGTATCTCTATAAACTGCTCTGTAAATAGAAACATTCCACCAGTTTATTACAATAAACTTTTCGGAAAAAAAAAACGGTGGAAGCAAAGCTGCACACCTAATATATACAGTAAACTCTCGATAATTCGGACCTCCAGAATTCGAAAAACTCTATAAATTGTAGAATTCTCACAGTCCCTTGAAAAACCTTTGTTGAACGTTATGTATGCAACATTCCGAAAGCTTTGGCTATCCGCACATTTTACGCCCTCTAGTACTAAACTCAGGCTTATAAAATCCTTGCAATCTCGATTCCCAGTCGCAGCATAAGATTCTCGTTGCATTTAACGATATGATCCGGTACACTTATAGGCTTCGCAGATTCGATCACATATCACATTACCACCATCTTGTTCTTGGATGGATGTCTTGAAAGCCAGATGTTGCATGTTCATGCATAAAACTATTTATAGCCAACTTCCTCATTATCTTTTTGTTAAACTTCAATTTGTGCAGTCATCCCGAACGCACAATCTTATCACTCCCGCTTCGAAGTATATGAACTCTTCTCGTCTGTTTTATGTCTATGTCGCCAGGCTTTGGAACTCCCTTCTGTAGCACATTCTAAACATTCTAAAGAAATATCTTTCTTTTAAGCTATTTAAATTGTATGAAATACCCTGTACTATTCGATGTTAAATTAACTGAACAGAAATCGTACCATAAAACAGTAGGTTTTTTTGTAACGTCATCTAAAACATGTTACTTGCGGCCCTAGACCATCCATAGTTTTAAGCAGTTTGTAATAAACAGTCATACTAAAAACGTCTTTTTAATTCCCATATTATCTTGTTCTCGGCGTCCTACACTTCCTATACGAGTAAATCAGCTAACTAGTGCAAATAAATTTAAAAAAGATATATTAAACCGCTTTAGTTAATATTTATTATATTATGTGCATTTTATATTCAAATCCTTTATCCCATCCTTATTCCTTTCCTATCTTGTTTTCCCCCTATCTTCTAATTTCCCTGAAAATTGAATTAGAATTAGATTAAGAATTAAATTAAAATGCCTATTGTTAAATTTTTACATGTACTACAAAAGACACTTGTGCGTCGAATAAAATTGAATTGAATTGAATTGAATTGAATTGAATTGAACACACCTGCAATGGTCCCTTCGTTATTTCAAATTTATTTTTATGCAAAACAATATGAAAACATCTATAGTTCGAAAATGATGGCTTGTTTACTTCTATAATTCGAAGTCTAGTTAACTTTCTTTTTATTGAAATTTATGCGTGACGAAAGTGAGCAATATCTTTTTTCTAACACCTCTGGCCTAATTCGAAAACCTCTGTAAAAGTGTTTTCTTGGTTTCAAATTATCGACGGTTTACAGTATTAATGTAAAACTTGAAGTCGTTTTATTCTTCACTTCCTTCCTAGCCTAGAACCTCGCTTGATTTTGAGGAGAAAAAAAAAATAAAAACAAAACCGCTATACGATCGAGGATGAAGGCCAGCACTCTCGGTTACAAAGCAGCCACCACTCCTACTTAGGAGGCGTTTTTTTTCGAAAATAGAGGAGTGTTGCGATCCCTCATTACCAGGGCACGGATTGCTATGTTAAAACATATTTTTTTTTTGGAAAAAGGTAGAAGCAAACGAGTTATATAGTTTTTCGAATCAGTAGGTTTCCTTTAAAATGGGATTTAATCCTTAGCATATTTTTGCATATATTATTGAGTATATAACTTAATTCCTTCGTATTTTATTAATTTTCTACTAAAATTTGGATAACTGCTTTTTTAATTTAGCATTTTTTCACAAATTTTACACAAACAAACTGCTGTACGGAGCCTTTTTTGACTGAGTGTACATACGTTGGGCGGCAAAGCAGCCCGTTGAGAACCAGAGCCTAGCTTTTCCGCGACCCCTCACTTTGGGAAAATAATATCCAATAAGGGAGCTATCACTATGCCAAATTTCATCAAAATCGGTGACCCCAAGGACGTGCACTCTCCTTGTTAGCTAAAGAAAAAACTTTGTTGATGAAAGCACTGATGCTTTGTATTAAATAAGCCGTCGGACTTAGGATTCCGAATCAACACAATAGGCGACGAATTTCCGCGACGGTCACACCTAAGATTCCAAACTGTCTTATTTTGAATCAGCATGCAGCCTTGTAGAAGACCTACTACCACTTGATTATTATCTTGATGTTCAGAGAAAATCACGTCGCATCAAAATAAATCTCTCATGTGAATCGCATACCGATGACATTATTGATTGGTAATTACCATTTTTTGAATGACATTTCTTAAAGCTTCCGTCTAGTTTAATGAATTTCATGAGGATATTATCGATTCCAAACAAGTCATTAATTTTGTTTAGTTTTTTGCAAAAATTTTCACATCTACCTTATATGAATTTGTTTCGTAGCCATAGAACATCGGTTACGGTAATCTAAAGACCAACCAACTGTCTTGTGCAACTCAATTTAAACAAGTCACTAAATTTTCTTAGTTTATTTCTACATCCTCTGAATTTGTTCAGTGGAATGGCTTAAGCAAGTCCATTTTCGACTGGCATCATGCATCGTTAAGAAAAAGTTGATATTAGAATTAGTTCAAGGCACACAGCTCTTCAGTAGAATCACCTAATCAACTTTTCGCAAACCCACAAAATTGGTAATACAACGTCGTGTGGTGCTGTTATGGTCACGACTGACGACAGTAGATATAATCTTTCATGGTCGTCGTGTTTTTGTGCGGCCTTTGCGAATACTTAAATTACACCGCCTTTAGATTACCCCAACAGGTGTGCTGATTGCTAACTTTAAAGTGGTTGCGGTTTTGTCAAGAAAATGATTCTATCGGTGCGCCACTCAAAAGGTTATACTCAAATATGCGAACGCAATTAAATCGAAAAGTTGTTACAATATTTTAAATAATTTGATGTTAACAATGTAGACAAATTTAAGACGAGCAGTTTTGTTCACAAATATTTTAAATATTGGAAACGTTTTTGTTTCAGTTAATTAGCTGATTTTTGTTATGTGCTTTCGATCAGGTCAACGCTCTGAAAATAGACCACATTCGAAAGCAAATAAACAAACGTTTTTTGTAGTTTTATTTTGCAAAACCTCCCTACAATGATGACGTTCTTAATCTTAGCGTAAAAATTATTTGAGTAAGTCAGCTACCCTAAAACTGCTTGGATATATCGTTCTCAAATAATAAACGAAAGTTTTTGATCAAGCTACCTTTTAAAATAATTGGGAGATATTTTATTACTGTTTTTGGAAAAATCGAACTATCTATTATTATTTCTTTATTAAAATATCCTATTTAGCTTTTTTTCGTCTGATGGCTTAAGCCAAGCACTAATTGTGAACTTGTTTATTTTGTTAATTTAATTTCTTTATTTCGTCATAAATTTCCAAAGTGATTGTCACACAATTTGCATTTATACAGAGATTCGATATTTTATAATGTACACATCTTTCATCCAAAGCATTATCTTACATTTTTAAAAGAAGAACTTATAATTGTAAAAATTAAATGAGATCACATCTACATCTACATCTATCTAAGTAAGACTAAAATAGATATGAAAAAAAATTAACGCGACATCTTGGTTGATTGATAGCTTTTCAAAAACCATAGATGCGTAGCTGTGACATTTATCAAGGTCTTCCACGGGGGACCTTCCTTATCATTTAAGTCCAATTTGGGAATATAAGATTTGAAAAAAAAAGAACAAAGAGCTGATAATTCACATTGCGACAGAAACAACAAGTGTAAACTCTGATCGAGTTCGAGTTTCAAAACAAAACTGGAATTCAGTGAGGTTATTGAACTTTTTATTGTTAATCGATGTCTATTATTCGATTATAATTGTTACGTGCTAAAAAGATGAGTTAATTCGAATAGACCTGCATCTGGGAAGGAGTGAAAAATAACGTCATAAAAATGAGAATAACTAGGCCGCAGTCTGTGGTTGTAAAAATTGACTGATAAGAGTGAACAGGCTCACAGACGTCGAAATGCTGAAATAATTGCTTCCGTTTGTGATTTTGTGTATTTTTAATTGTAGTTGAATTTATGGTGATATTTTTTATCAGTGAGGAGTTTTGAGTGTTCCATTTCTCTTCTATTTTTGTGTTTCTCATAAGTTATACATTTATACCCATGCATCCATTTGATAAGGCTTGAATGTATTTTTTAGGGTGAACAAAAATTCTTTAAGGAGATAAGTCGAAGTATTTGAAATAAAGAAAACACTGATATATCTATATATATCTAACAGACTGCGGTGAGACCATTTTCTTCAATTCACTTTCAGACTTTTTCAGTGACACTTTCGCGCGTTCGATTTTCTGAGCCACTTTCATCTGAGAAAGAACTTTTTTGTGCCTTGTTCTCCAGTGGACATGTGGAGCTTATGTTGTACAGATTTTAAAAGAATTTTAATTTCAGTTTATTAAAATTACAGATTAAATAAAATTAAATTTATAAAAAAGATTAAAAATAAAATAAAATCATCTTGTACAGTGAATTCCCGATAATTCAAATTTCATTCACGGTGGTTTTTGAAGTACGGAGGTTTCAGAAAAGAAAATATATAGCCCACATTCGTCACTTACGCATTTCATCTAAGAGTTGTTAAGAATTAATTTAGTTTAATTTCTTTATTTCGTTATAAATTTACAAAGTGATTGTCACAAAATTTACATTTATACAGAGATTCGATATTTATTATAATGCATTATCTTACATTTTTAAAGCAGTGTCTTTCAGGCGGAGGTCCTGGCAGTCATGGAATCAGCCAGAATGATATCAATGTTGGCGGCTGATATCACCATTTTTATTAACAGTCAGGCGGCCATAAAAGCGATTTCCGCTACGGAGATCAAGTCTAGGCTGGTCCTGAGCTGTCGCGAAGAGCTTAGGGCTCTTGGCTCGCAGCATAGGATTAATCTCTGCTGGGTCCCTGGTCATAGGAACATACCTGGCAATGAGGAAGCTGATAGGCTTGCGAGGGAAGGATCCAAACTAGGGCTGGAACAGGCGATAGTAGGGATCGCTCCACCGATCTGCCTCCTTAAGAAGCGGATTGGGGATAGGATAATTAGATTAGCGAACGACAGATGGAAAGCGCTATCTACATGTGAAACAACAAGGACTATGTGGCCAGAATATGACTACGCCAAAACGAAAGTGCTGCTCTTGCATGACAAAAGGTCTCTCGCAAGAGCGGTGGGAGTAATCACGGGTCACAATAGTCTCAAAGACCACTTATTTAAGATAGGACTACTCGGTGACAATATCTGCAGGGGCTGTGCTGATGAGGAGGCGCGGGAAGATACTCAACACTTCCTCTGTCACTGCCCCAGCCTTTGTCACCTGAGGCACAGAACATTAGGAAGTTACTTCTTCCAAGACCTTAATGAGATAAACTCTTTACCTCTAAAGAATCTTTTCAGGTATTTGAACCGGACCAAATGGACCGAGGATGCACTGGGATAGGACACGGCGAGTGAGGAGGGCGACACCTTACCACCCCCCATGGGTAACACAAGGGGTCCACAAGGACCTAAGTGAGGCGGTATATCCGCCGGCCCACCAACCTAACCTAACCTACATTTTTAAAAGAAGAAGTTAACAAGAGATTTGGGAATAAACAACGACAAAACCTTCCATATAACGAGAGGGTTGTTAGGAAAAGCAAATAAATTTGATTTCGAACAATATAGGTAAAAAGCCATCATTATCGAATTAGAGATGTTTGCATGTTGTTTTACACAAAAATAAATTCGATTTAATGAAGGGGCCAAATTGCATCAGTTTTCTTCGATTTACAGACGTTTTTTTTGTGAGATTACTGCGAGAATGCTTCTATTTGCAGAGATTTTCGAACTATGAAGGTTTGTCGTATCTAGAGCTTACTGTATTAAAAAAAAAAGATCTATTTAAAATTTATATAGGTCCACATTATTATTTTTGTAGATGAAGTCATCTGGCGTCGCAGCCAGAACTAAGAATTAAGCCATAACAAGAAGTATGGTCGACTCGAGAAACTGCAGCGACTCATCAGCAAACGAAACGCTGATGCACGTGGTTTGCGCCTGTCCAGTGCTAGCAGAAATAGATTTAAGACGAGTTGGCTTAATACACTATGAGCTTACAGGTCTATGCGATTGGCGACTTGCCGGCACCATATATCAAAGTAGAATACTCAATTTATCGAGTGTTTTTTTAAGCGACCGGGTGTTTTTACTATATGCTGTTTTTACCAGACACCAACTTTGTGACTCTAGTGATGGCTGTGATTGTCGCATAGTTTTTATTGAAAGCCTCTTCAAATTTTCCACTTAACATGTGTTGACGTGTCAGACTTTTTGTTCCTTTTGCATTCCTGCGGTTTAAGGACAAGCTGCAAAACCAGAAGTTCCTTTTAAATTCGGCGTGTCTTTTCACTAAGGTTTACAAAAATGTGCAAAATAAAAACAGTAGGGAAAGATATAAAATTAGCATTTCCATGCAAGCATTTTTCAAAAATCCCTCCTCAACTTGAATATTTACAGCCATGTGATATAGAAACAAACTTGAGTAGTTTCGTTAGTCTAACCAGCTGGATATTAAAAAAAAGCCTGCTAAACAGCTGTTCAATAAATTCTCTAAGACAAGTTGTTTTGACTTCCGAGGCGAGACTTCCTCTTGTTTGCAGATCTTACGACCGAACAGGTTGTCATTCGAAGCAGAATCACTTTGCATATCTTCAAGTCTACCGAAAGCACACACACGTGGGTGGCCTACAGCTTTCAGATGGCATTTTAAAATCGTTTCCCTCCCGAAGAAGAGTAATTAGCTCTTCACATCAAAGTCGCCTTAGATGATTAAACGCCGACGATCTTTAATGCCCTGCTAATGATCCTTAATCACCATTACATGCCAACTCACGACTTTTTCAGAGCAATTTTCCACATCACTTGGACTCTCGTAATAGACGCAGTGATTATGCAAAGCAAACTCAACTTCATCAGCAAAAATCTGCATCCGCCACTTTCTATCGGATGAGTTGTTGCAGACACATGTGTCTCTGTCTGCTTCATCTTTTCCATTTGGGGGCTTTAAAATAATTTGAGGGTCATAGCTCCGTTACCCAACACGTCCAATTGAAGAAAATTTGCATCTTTTTGCATCTGAACTTGATTGAACACAACCACACGCACGAACGCATGAGTCTCCCTCTTCGTCACAAGCCACTAGGCCATTCACCAAAGCCAGGTTAGGTCGGTTAAGCCGATAACCAACGACTTCAGTTGTAAAACATCGTCGGACGGAACGCTTGTCGAACTTATAAGACCGCACGACACACACACTCAGTGCGCGTTAATTGAAAAAATTCCCACATCCATCCGTCAATCTTGGGACGTCCAAGGCAGAAGCCGATTGTACTCGTTCGAAGCCACTTGTGGTCGCATCTAGCGTTCAGTTCATCAAAATCCACTCCGCGTGTCGCACAAAAGATACACTCGCTCGCTTGCTCGCTAGTCTAGTCCGATTGTCGTGTGGCGATACTTCCGTGGATTTTCGTCGTTCATCGTTCGGCCGTCTTCGATTTTCCTTTTGTTTTTGTTTTTGTTTTCGTTTCTGCAACAAGTTCATTTGCCATCGCCATAGACCAAGTTGGGGGCACAAAAACTAGTTCTTCGATTTCCACATTTATTTATTTTTTTCTCGTGCTGCTTTGCTGTGTTGTGCACTCCTCCTCCAGTTGGCTGTGCTCGTTTCTTCCTTTCGGTGGCTTCTTGGTCTCTCGGGTGTGCGGCAAATCGTTGCAAGATTTTGCGGTATTGCATTTTTGCACATACTCACGGCTGGTTCGGTGCTGACGTAACACTGCGGCTAGATAGATATTTTCCAGTCTAATCTCAGCCAGTCTCAGTGCTCTGCGGAGGAAAAGTGAAATCGAAAGTGACGCGCGACGTCTGTTGGAAATACTTCCTACTTCTTGTTAAAATAAAAACAAAACAACACCATCATCAGAAATAACAAAGTGCTTCCTTGAGGTGCACGAGCAACTATCCTGGCAACATGATAGAAACGGAAATCATAGGGTGAGTATTGATTTGATGGCGAGAGTGGATACGTGAATTTTCGTGTTGTGGTTTAAGTTGTAAATTTTCAAAATTAAATGTATCACAAATCGATGCCTGTTGGTTGAAAATAAAAGTGAACGAACCTGTTTGAGCTAATTTATTTGTAGGTGTTGTTTATTTCTGCGGTTTTCTAACGATGCCGTCGATAATGAGTTGGTAATGGATCCATGCGACGCAGATCGTTAGATCGCTCTAGAACCACATTTGTTTTTCGCCGAACCACAGTCGTTTTATAGCTTAAGTAGATTTTGTGTTTTTAGTTGTTCTACGTGTGGTTAGAATAGACAGATTCAGATTCTTGTTTTTATCCCAGTCACCTTTCGTGGTCTGAGAAAAGTCTAGTTTTCGTATTTCTTTTGAGTTTCAATCGTGCTTGAATTTTTTGTGGAATTCCACCTGCTCAGCAAATATGTTTTAAAGGAACAATTACCCTTGAAATGTTTCTAGATTCACTTGTGAACCACAGCGCCTGTTTTAGTGTGACACCTTTTATCGTTTACAATAAATTTAGGACGCCTCAGCTATCTTCCATTTCAAAAATATAAAAAAAACTGCATTTTGTTGCATGGTAGATTCGTTGAATTCTTGTTTATAAACTTTTCTACTTCATTATTTTTGTAAACCTCTTTCTTGAAATTGATCTTTATTAAGCTTACTTTAAATTTGTTGGAGGAAATAAATTAAAGAAATTAAGAGGACGTAGTAGTCGGGTAGTCGGCCCGGTAAAATCGCCTCATCATCATACCGTATTGCATGATTTTCAGTTGCTAGACGACACTTGCTGTTCACTGTATGTCCTTAAATGATTTTGATTACTTTTACCTCCTTATGCCTAGGTTCACAGTGAGAGTTTAAACTAATCTTGTGGTTTAAACTTCGGTTTAAAAATTGTTCGGCTTTACAGTACCCGCTTAAACGAAAAGTGAAGTACGTTCTCGACGTTTAAGTTAAACGACAGAATTCTTCAGTTTGAAATTCGGCTTAAGTAGTCGTGTCAGTTGCAGTGATTTGAACCACTTTTCAGATTAAATTCTTTGTTTTTTCTATTTTTTTTTTTTCAAGTTTCAAACCAACTTCAGATACTAGAACCAAAACACGTCAAAAGCCGTAATTTGGCATTTCAAAACCGTACAATTTATTTAGACACAACTTCCAAAACTGCGTTTAGTTAACTTGAGGTTTATTTTTGACTATGAAACCGAACGAATTTAACGAAAAGTTTAAACTCATTTTGAGGTTTAGCTAAACTGCAGTTTAAAATTCGTACTGTGAAACTGGACATTAGTCGTAAATTATCAGTGTTTTTTAACACATTACGAATTAACTTTATTATTATTATTATTTAATTATTTATATATTTATTTATTACTTATAACTTTATTAATCAGTAATAAGTTACTTGACTAATCTTAAATTTCGGCACCAGCTACCAGGGCTTTACCCAGGGAATTAACTTTTAAGGAAAGGAAAACGTTTTTATTCCGCTCACTCCCCACTAGTTTTCAGAAGTTCCCTACAAATCATGTTCAGTGGCCATTTTGTGGTCATTTTTAAACTCCGCTCAAACGTATTTATATTTTCGTTCTGAGGCCATACCGCATCAAGAAATTTTTGTATTGTCTTCCTTTCACTGCGATTTTTGTCCTCTGCCTTGTTGAAAAAGCGGCACCATCCTTCAGTCGTCGTCTTGTTTTGAATTCGGTTCATATTTTTGTATATGTACAATCAAATATAAAAAAAAAACAAATAAAATTATACGCGGATAAAAATGTACAGGTATCATATTTGGAAGTCGCGACTCGCGTGAGATTACTTTGTTGATCTAAAATTTTTAAGTATCATTTAACGATCTCGTCTCTCGTAAAACTGCGTGATTCAACCCTTAAAATATTGTTTTCTGAGACCATAGACTTTGGCTTTTGTACTGTGTCCTCTTTTTAGTATACGCATTACAACCTCAGATAGGATTAAGAAGATTCACGTGTTTTGCCTTGTGGAACTTAGGGTTGTCGGAAGGTCTCCCTTCGTATACGTGGTCTGTTCAAAAAATTAGGTGAATTTTCAAATTTCGCGTGCTACGGACATTCGATTATCGATATTTTTTATTTTGTTATGTTGGTACACTCGTCTCGAACATAATTTTACAGTTTCAGCTATATAGTATATTTTTTTGGTTTTGTTTGTAAGAGGCATAAAAGTTAGACGTGTTTTGCGAGCTCGACGATTTCCTGCTGTCGAAAAAAATGAATCTCCTGGGCTTTTCCGTTGGACTTTAGTTTCGATGAAATTTGAAGATTCACCTTATTTTTTGAACATACCTTGTTGGCCTAGATGAGCACTAATAGATTTAAAATCTTTAAAGAAGCCGTAGAGACTGCGTAGGGACGCCTGCAAAGGACGTTTTAAATGGAAGAATAAATTTACATGAATTACTAGTTCTTATGCTTCTTGATATTCCTGAGATGAATTTAAGAAATATAGAAGTTCTCTTTTCGATTCCTAGTCATACCACGAGCTATGGTCAGTCATAGTCATGACACTTTTAAATTCAATTTATCACGAAGACGACCTTCAAATGAATAGAGTTTTATTTAAAAGAATAGCTTTAAGTTTTCTTTAAAATATTGTAGTCAAGAGAAAAATGTCCATTAAATGAATAAATAAATAAATGAAACAAAATCCAATATCCAAATTTTTAGGTAGTTGTAAAATTTTGTCAGACAGACTTGACCTTCTTTTTGTTTTTCGAGAGGCGGACCTCATGCAGATTTAAAAGCTGTTTGTTTATAATTTAACTTTATTTTAATAGTAAGAAATGAAAGGAAACAAAAAAAAAATGCGAATTCAATTTCTGAAGTCTTGTACCGTCTCTTCGCGGTTCTATTTTGCCGAAGTTCACCTTCCCATCTAACCACTCTATGACTCAAATTGATTGCAATAGAGACCTTATTTATTTTCAACAACTACCTTATTAGGTTCAACAAAAAAAAGAGCTTAAAGTCATGTTTGCAAGATAAGGAGTTTACCTTCCAAATTTCACCCAGATCGGTCAAATTTGAAGAGCCGACATTAATAGAGTCGATTTGAAAACCCATAGGATTTTTTCTAGCTTTTGAAAGGCTGAACCGATTTTGATGAAATTTGGAACATTTCTTATGTCCTACACTAAAACGTTAACTAATTTGTTCTTGGATGCAATGAGTTTGACTTCAACTCAGAAAGCAACCGCGGCACATAGTAGGCTGACGTTTCCATAAATTTCAAGGAAATCGGACCCATCTAATGCACCCTTGGCGATTGCGCACATGTGTTCAACTATAGTATCTCCCGCGACTGTTGTGAACCACAATATAAGCACATATAAAGCATAATCACACTTTTCGTAACGCTCTCGTCTCATACACATAAATCAGTTTACCCCCAACGCGCGTAAAGTTATACTTCAAAAAAGGTTAACTTAAAAATACGATCCATTTAAGGTTAGGATTCAATAAATTTCCTTTCAAAAGAAAAAAACAGACATTTTGTACCTCAACCATGTCGGCAAATACCCAATTCTGAAGTGTTGACTAAAAAAAAATATTTCCAAGCTTTGGACTTTCACAAAAAATAAAAAAAAAATTGCTCTAGATTAAAATTAAATCATTGCGGTCGAGTAATTCATTTTTAATATCATCACTGACAGATTGAAGTTGCGCACTTTGAGTCCGATTACGAGTATTGCGATTCAACGTGATTCTCATTCCCCAGTTCTTTGTGTTGGGTAATTGAAATTATCTAAAATCTGTTTTTTAAATAGCGTTAGTCACTTTGTAATTATTTCCCGCAGTGTTTCCCATAAAAAAGGGAAATCATAAACAAATTTGTGCCATTTATTGATTCGGGAATACGTGCCAAAAATGTTATATGAGTGTTTTTCAGATGTAACTGCAGAGTATCAGAGTGTTTGAATATTGCTGCTTAGAGACTGGTGCATTGCACAACTGTACTTGAGAATTGTCTATAAAGAAAGGGGAAGATGGGATTTATTTTTTTAGTTATCAGGTGGTCTTGAATGTTTCCTAGTGTGGAAGTTTTGATTACATGAACAACCTACACATTAATGCTCTACGTTGTTGCAATTTAGGCAGGAATGGCTGGCTGGGACAACAAAGACCTACAGCCACACTCAGGTTGTTGCAATTTAAAAATTTAAAAAATAAATATTTTAGAAAAACGGAACTATTTTCTGCGACTAACAAGCATACATTTTTCTATAAAAAACAGGTTCATTAAAACGTATCAGAAGAGCAATCTTTTAAAAAAAATAACCTTGATCTTGAAATGCATGCAATGTGTCAACTGGCAGCTCATTAAAAGTGCAATTTTTTCACTTTATGACTGTCAATAGAAGTGATAGCTCCTCTTTTTAATCGCCTTGTTTTCGATACACCGTCATAAAGCAATTTATCACTTATTTAGTCATAGTTTACTCACTTCATTTGCGTACAGATTTCAGTTCCACAGTTGTAGTCTCTGTGCAAAAAAGCATGACCAGGAAATAACGTGCACCGTGTCACTTTAACGAGCGCATTGAACCTCACAATTGACTTTAGCTGGCCGCAATCTTTTTCAAGGCAAGCTTTCAATTTCACTATGGTTTTTGATTAAAAAGAAAAATGAAATAATTCAATGGTTGGCTGTGCACACTCGTGGTCGTACAGAATCAAACTTTTCGTCATAACATTTGCGATGAGGGTTTTGCAACGAAGAAACACATGCGAG
The DNA here is from genome assembly GCA_905187475.1 of Syritta pipiens. Taxonomy (NCBI): domain Eukaryota; kingdom Metazoa; phylum Arthropoda; class Insecta; order Diptera; family Syrphidae; genus Syritta; species Syritta pipiens. Next base: position 105,743,241 of record LR994571.1, on the reverse strand, counting down.
TTGAAGGACGGGGTCAAATGTTGAAAACGCTAGTGTCACAACTTGTTCCACAAGTGCGTGTCATGTCATGTCATGTATCACAAGGGATCTGTGTCGTGATGGCTTTTAAGCTATTTGAGAACAGGGCCCAATTAGTTGGCCATTTTGAGCAAGTTATTTCTTAATTAACTCGATTGTGTTGTCTTAAGGCAAACACTCAACAAGTTTCATAAACCTCTCTCCAGAGAACGTCTTCGTGCTATAAAGCGGCATCTATTAAATGAAAAACAAACTACTACCAAATGATGTTTATGTTTCCCGTAGAGCTGCTTGCAATAAAAGTCAAGACACGCCTAAATGTGATAAAAAAAAAAAAACTTAACTGCCACTCGTTTCGGATATATAAAACAGTTCTTTATTGCTCGAGTCATAAGAATTTCTCATTCCACCAGCGTCTTTGTGCAATGCCTTGGAATACAAATTTTCTCATGGAAAAATTATTTACCTAATTGTTTCGGTTTGAATCTCACGCGGCAGTTGACATTTCGATTGCAAAGCGTAATCAAACTGTTGGCGTTTTTTATTGAGTTTGTGACATTCTATTTTTTTCTCATTAAATTGAATACAAATTGATCAATTAGACGTCTTCTTTAGACAAATGCATAGCGCCCTAGTCACTCACTGACACATTCGCACCAACCCGGCCCTGAACACGTGACACTTGCACATTAAATCTTAACGATTTTGGCGGCAAGCCACCTTGGACTGATTAAAGGCAAAGAAAACCGGCCTGTCTTTGACAATGGCTCAGCCACAAGTGCTCACGGACTGGCAATTGCGCAATTTAAAATAGACTGCAAAGCAAAAACAATCCGATTGTTTATCACTCATTAAAACGTCCACTCGCACCCAAATCGAGACGAAGCACACCCCTCGACGCGTTGGGTGTAAATTAGGCGACATTTATATGCATGTTATCGGCGTTATCGGCCATGTCCTTGCCGTGTTTCGATGCACTTGGTGATTAGATACAAAAGCACAGGGATGTCAGCAGGTTACCAGACGACTGCAGTTTGTGCAGCGTTCTGTGAGGCATCAATTGCATACAAATAAGTTAATTTTCAAATTGGGGGTGGTGGTTTGTACGCGGCAATTCGAAGTAAATTGGATTTCGTTGAGTGTACGCGGATGGTGTGCAGTTTTAGGGATTCCCTTTGTAGAGAATTGGGCTTCTTTTTTATTAGTTTACAGTGAAATTTAAATGTGGTTGTAGGCCGATTTTTAGAGCTGTGTAAATGCAATATCAACTAAATTTTAAAATTTTTTTTCTTGAATTGAATTTGTGGATTGCTTAGTGGAGGTCCAAAAATAGAAATAGAATTACTTCATAGAATTTGATGAATTCATAAAATTTTATGAAATTAGGTAAAATATTATTATTTACAGGATATTTCCGATTGCCAGCCACTATTTTAACTTTAATTTCGAGCATGATATGAATGCGATTTGTAAAGAAACTAGAGCTTCAGATTTCAAACGTGTTTTTAACTCTGCGCATACACGTGACACGTCTTGTCATGTTACACGGTGCCTTAGACACGGGTACACGTGTAGTTCATTTAAACACGGGTACACATGGATGTAACTATATTCCGTAAGCACTGTACAACAGCCTATTCACGTCTTCTGCAATGGCTACAAAGCTCCAAATTTCAGAATAGGATTGGATATCTTTCGAAGAACTCGTAGAATTACTTGAACCCATGCAAATCTTTACAAACATTGTGAGCGGTAAAGACTTATCGGCATCCACCGTGAGCGCTAAAGACTTATCGGCATGCATGCATAAGTTGTTAGAGAAGCATATGTTAGCTTAGCAAAATGACGATATGGTCGTGAATTAAAAGAATATTAAGAGAATATATACACAGGATTTACAACAACGGTTACATCTAAATTTGTAATATTTTGTACTGTCTACACATATTTTACTAAATACGTGTGAAAATATAAGTAAGTGTGTTCCTACACGTGTACACGATTTCATGTGAAATGGGTAGGTTTTTATTGATTGCGAAATTTTGAATTTGAACAATTCTCTATAAGAAGTATAAGTTCGGCTTTTGTTCTTTGTCCACACTCCCAACAAAAATCTCGAAATGTAAATGCCACACCTGAGGGCTATTTAGATTTCAGGTTTAAATGAATCGCCATAAGAAGTAAAGCTTCGGCTTCGCTTTACACCCACCTCCAAAAAATTTCAATCTATGTACTATAGGATCTACGTTCAACCCGTCCGCCGAAGGCATTTATAGTTTGCCCATGTGTCCATGTGTCCAACGTTTGAATGTTTTAATTCAAAACTAACATATAAACACAATAATGAACTTAATAATGAACGTCGATCAAATCCATATGAAATACGAAATTGAATATCCAAAAGATAGCTACGAGCTACGAAAGCTTAAATTCGGTTAAAGTCACAATTGTTTATTCACCATTGGTTATTCACTTATTTCCAAATTTAATACTTCTTCTTAGGTAGTTACAATGGCGTCATTTAGAACTACTGAGGGTTAGCTCAGCATGAAAAGCCTTTTGAGGATGAATAAATACGGAACGGGTCTTACATCGACGCCGGACAGGTTTTTTTTTTTCAAGATTTTGAGAATAAATCTGAAGTACTGTCGATGTCGGGCAGAACAGAGGAAATCAGTTAAAACTTAGAAGCAATTTTACAAAAAAAACATTAATAAATGTGTATTCCTGTTACTTCAAATTGACAAATCAACAGATTGTGAACATACTGCGCAGCGTTTTAATTGATATGTCTACCAAAAAAAAATTGTTGTCTTCCAATGAAAGGACAAACAAGAGGGCAGGATATTTATTCCATGCTTTTATTAATCTTACAAAGTTTTCAATCAGAAGACTTGTCCAACAAACCGAATCGTTTACAACAGATGAAGCTTCTGCTATGATTGGGAAAAATATCAGACTTGTTACTCTTTGCAAAAAAAGGTGAAGAAATGCCGCCTACCAAGGCGTTATTCATCAGCAGTCCATATTTGCAAAAATATTAAACTCAAACCATTGCATTAAAAGTTGTCAACTCTATACGCGCAAGAAACCTGCAAAGACGTCAGGTTCGAGCGTTATTATAAGAATGGCGATCTTTTGTTACACATAGATGATGATGATGTATGATGTCTTCCGTGCTAGATTCCTAAAAAAAATTAGAAAGAAATCGACATAATAAGTGTTGTAAAGACATTTGACAAAAGACAACACATGTAGACAAAACTGTATCGGTTTAAAAAGTGTAGCAGGAAAAATTGCAAAATTTCTGGTTGCAAAATTTCTGGCTGCTCTAGGATGAAATACGATATTTTGTTGGATGTTTTTGGAGCTAACTTTATTAGCAAAAATATTCATGTATGTGCTGAGTTGCAGCTTATCTCACTTTTTTTTTGTCCACATACCAATGTGAATCAGCATTTACTCCAATGAACACCATCAAGACAAAGTATCGATCTAGTTTTACAGTCCAATATTTGGCGACAACGTTTGCGAATTGCAATCAATGTGAAACGCGCAACAGACAGGACAAAAAACTTTCTTTAAGGTTGCACTCTTTACACTAAATTTTTGTTAAGTATATAATTTAAGGCCGAATTAGGACATTTTTGTTAGATAAACTTGTGTTCTTTGTTTCGTTGAAACTTGCATCAATAACAGTATAACAAAATAATTGTTAGTACATATTTATTTCTTTTCTAAGTCAATTGGTAGAAAACGTAAAAGTCGACTACATAGTATGCAAGTTTGGTCACTCCTGTTCTATATTGTAAAAGGACCTCCTGAACACGAACTTCAGTCGCTTTTAATTTAAAAAAATATTAAATTCTCCATACCATAATAAAAATAGTTTTCTTTCGTGTTTAGGAGGCCATTTTACACTAAAGAAAAAGTTACATTTTTATTTTTTGACCGCAAACTAAATCCTTCCGAAGTAAAACTCCGTTCTGGATTTTCAACCAAAAATTCCTTCAGTTGTAGTCTCAGATTTTTTTTACTGACCACAGGCGCGCTTAATCTTGCCTTGATCTATTTGTAACAAAAATTCTTTTCTTCAACCAGTCAAACTTTCAGTGGATCTAAGCTTGGAATTTACTCGAATTTGTAGCGTACAACTTGTTGCCCATTTCGAAATTCTCTGCCGACTTTATATGGATACAAAATGGCAACAAGAAGCATTTTTTTCTGATTTCAAAATTCCTTAACTGCTTCATATGGATTTAGAACATTTTTCACAAAATCGCTCAGCCGTACGCGCCTCATGCCGAAACCACCTAACACCAAAGCCGCCGATAAAACCACACAATGAGGTCAGGGCTAGTTCTCTTATGCAAGATGTTGCTAAAAAAAAGGCATAACCATTGCAGATTCTGAAACCAGTCTCGAAAGTAAAAAAAAAAAAACCCACCCAACCTCCTTTGGCTACAGCAGCGATCCACGCAACGAGGCAAACAGCAATTACAAGCTGCTGCAAATTTATTGCTCTTTGCCTATTTGCCGCGGCTGTTCATGCGTTAACATTTCAAATTGCCACTTCTCATTTGTGGCGATAGTAAAACCCACACTTATCTCAAGTTGAATGCATTACGCCGAGAGCCTCTCGAATTCTGAGTCTTTTTCTGCAACACGCCATTTCCATAATCGACCTCTGACCTCTGATCATGTTCTACTACGGACATTTGATCTCCGATTGCGTTGCAATTGTTATTCTTGGTCGGTTGATCAATTTAATTGAAGAAACAGTGAGAGTGCTTTAATTGGCGGATAATTGAACTTTGGCGGCATCAATTCAGAGGCGTGCGGCCCTTTGGTGGCTTGCAAGTGTCAAATATTGACTCGGCATCCACGTCCGTGTTGACAAGTCGCGCGATTGTCAGTCTACACACTTCGGTTGCCGTCTTCAAACACTCGAACGCTTCGAAAAGGCGCAATTATCACGTCGCTGTAAACGTTCAGCTAATTGAAGTGAAGAAGGTCGTTTTGAGGAGTTTCAAGTTCAGGCCGGCGAGCGGTGGAGACTACAACGTGTGCATATCGTAAACATGCAACATGTGACTGAATTCAGTCAATCGGTTGCTAAATTCGATTCAATTTGATCGTGAGCGCGAAGAAGCAAAGAAAGAAGCAGCAACCGGACGACGAACGAGGGCAGGTTACGTAAGGCGGTTGTTTCTTGATTAAGTCGATGTCGGAGGTCAGTTTAGGTGGTTGCTACTCAACGGCGGTGCTCGGAGGCAGACGACTTTGTGTTTGTTATGCTGCAGCGGCTTGCGCTTCGATGACAAAAACGGAAGTATGCGGCACAAACATTGGCGACGAATGTGGATAAATGTCTCAAATAGGAATGCTGTGTCAGGTTATTGTGTGCGTGAGGAATTTTAAATCGTGAGCACGTTGCTGCGCGAGGACAAGTCAACACAATGCCCGGTGTGGCCGGTTTGGGTATGGTCGTGGTTTGAAGGCGATTTTTTAAAGGTTTTTGAACTTGTAGTTTGGGGTTTTTTTTCGTGTTTTTTTGGGAATAGTGAAACAGGCATTGAGGTTAAGGGACTGATTTGTAGTTGTCAGCGATGAGTGGATTGAGGCCAGATGATGGTAGAGACTCAGTGAGGCTTTATGAATTAAATGATAGAAGAGAGTCAGAGTGTCCGATTAGAAGACTGAAAAGCTAAATTGAAAAAGCTATTTTGAAAAAGCAAGTTAAAAATACATTCTTTCAAAAAGGAGTGAACAATCTAGTGGATTTTTTTTAAATCATAGGTTATTTTTGCGCTGGCAACTGCTTACCTGCATAACAGCTAATGACAGGGGTAGGATAAAGCCCACAGACAACCCAATATAAACACCCAACTGCTGCCATTTCCTCTCGCCCATCGATGAATTTGACAATAATTCACGAATTAAGCAGAAATACAGGAAGCATTTTGATAGTAATTCAGGAATCATGGAACACTAACTCATCATTTTTACGCACGTTTGTTTGATTTGTTGTTCAAAGTTCTCACACGTATTCACAGACACAAAATATATTGTGCTAAAGACACATTCTTTTAAAAAAAAAAGGTGGGCCATTTAGTGGTTTTATATTAAACCATACGTTATTTCGACACTGGCAGCTGCTTATCACTCGAAATTCTAACAGAAATATCAAATATCATACATCTGCTGGAACACCGTTGGCAGATATTGAAAGCCTATTCTTAAAGAAAGTGCTGTGTAGCCATAAAAAATCCACTTTTGCAAAGAAATCGTGTTACCAGCTCTCTTCGCGATGTCAATTGACCGCGTCCGAGTTGAGATTTTACTCCTTTGGACTTATTTTTATGCGGAGCTGCAAAGAACCGATGCCTACAATCCAGAAACGATTCAAATACTTTGGGCCAATTGCATCCAATAAATCCGTGTACTACAGCCCGAAACCATCAACTAGGTCTTTAAAAATTCGAGTGAGGGAATGAGTTACTGCGAAGACGAAGTCGAGGCACTTGAACGACGTTGTGTTCCACAATTAATGGGGATGTTTGTTTTAACTAAAAAACAACATTTAGTTTTGATCACTAAATTGAATTTTTAAAAAGAAAGTTGTACTTGGCCCAGAAGAGATTTTCAGTCAGAGTCGCATCATCAACCGGGTTTTGGGAATTCGTGTGTTTCATCCCGACATCTTTTGAATCGAAAATGAAATTTAACTCCTCTTCTTCTAAAAACATATTCACCAGAAAACGTTGACTGTAATAAAAATCTCATACTGTTTAATTTCAAAATCAAAGTCAAAGGTTGTTTCTTAGATTGTCTTTATAGGTCAGGAAACGATATACAATATCCACCAAGTATTTCTTTCTGCTACAATATAATCTATAATGGCAATTGAACTATTTCCATATCTACCACACGGTATATCTACAAATGATTCCAAGAAGCTCGCCAAGAAGATCTGTTCTTCTAAAATGTGACGGACACTCATTGTCACTGATGTCGAAATTATTTGTGCAAACGCAGAGTGTGGTTTAATCATTGCAAATAGTTTTGCTGTCGGGCAAAAAGCTACCCAAAATCAATAAATCTCCCCCATGTTGCAGTTCCAGTTTCGGTGCAAAAGACGTCATCTGCTTGCACAAATTTGCATAGAAATTGTGACTCGTTAAGTAACTGCATATGCATTTCAATGGAAAGTCCGTATAACCACTCAAAAGCAAGCCTAACAGGATTTTCCAGAGAAAATATCGAAATAATTTAACTCCCAACGTAAATCTTTGTCAATCTTTTAGCCCAAAATCAAGTCAACAACAATTCATACATCATAATTTTCACTTAATAAAACAAAATCCACCCTCCACTCTCTTTCCAGATCCCGACACATCGGTGCCCGTCTGTATAACGTCCTCAAGGATATCTTTGAGTTCGCAGTCCTTCTGGTCCGCATTCTTTTGGAAGTGTTCGTTGTGACCGTGCAACAATTTACGAAGACCGAACAAAAGGATGTGAGTGGTGAAATCGTTGTGGTAAGTGAGAGATAGATTCTGATCACAAAGACGACCACAGCACAGAGCACTCATCCCCATTTGCATATGGGTTACAGATTACAGGAACTGGACATGGAATCGGTAGGGAGCTGGCACTCCAATATGCGGATTTGGGTGCTACAGTGGTCTGTGTGGACATCAACGAGAGTGGCAATCAACAGACAGTGGCAGATTGCAATCGATTGCAACGAGGAACAGCCCAAGCATACACGTACGATTAATGTTTCAATAGCCACAATCAATTCTGGCACAAGTCCTTCATTCATATTCATTGCATTCGTTTGTTCTTCTCTTGCTCCTCCTGCAGATGCGACGTATCCAATCGAGAAAAGGTTCTCGATCTGGCCACAAAGATTAAAATTGAAGTTGGTCCTGTAACATTGTTGGTGAACAATGCTGGTATAATGCCCACACGACCCCTGGATCAGCAAACACCTGAGGAGATTCGCAAAACCTTCGACATCAACGTGATGTCACAGTTCTGGACTCTGGAGGCGTTCATGCCGCACATGCGGGAGCTGAATCGTGGTCACATTGTGAGCATCTCATCGATTGCCGGAGTGGTGGGACTCTCAAATTTGGTGCCGTATTGTGCATCGAAGTTCGCAGTGCGCGGTCTAATGGAGGCGCTCCAAGAGGAGATCCGGGAAGGACCACAAAGGAATTTGGTAAGTCTAACTCTCATCTGGTGCGGTTTCCCTTTGAATGCAAAGTAACGATTCTTTGTTCCCTTGTGCTTAGATCAAAACCACAACGATTTATCCGTACATGACGAACACAGGGCTGTGCAAGAGGCCGAAAGTGAAGTTCCCATCGATTCTGGGATTGTTGGATCCCAAACAGGTGGCGGCGGCGATAATCGAGGCGCAGCGAACAAATGTGGTCGAGACGACAATTCCTCGTGGACTTCTGTACCTGAACAACATCTGCAGGAATCTGCCAGTGAGCTGTGCTCAGCTGCTCAAGGACTACATTGACAGTGGCGTGGACGCAGACCTTTGAGTCGGATGAGGAGTGCTTGTGTAGGTTTAGGTGGCCATTAGTGATAGACGAGCGATTTTAATTTGTAAAATTTAACGTGGAATATATTTTGTATACGGTGTGATGAAATAAAAAAACTTTTGTTAATCAATCGATGAAAGCTGAGAAGTTGGCCCACTTCAAAGTCATTGATAGTCTTACGTGTGGACCGTGCAAAAATCGATTCTACGGCTGCTATGATCATAGTTGTGATTGTTGGAATGTAAAGATTTTTACTAGATTATTGCGTCGGCTTATTAAGCGAGCATATCCAGATTCGAATCCAACGAGCACAATACCACAAACAATGTCTGCACCTGTAGTGAACGACTGAAGTTAGTAAAAACGTCTAGCATCTCCTTGTTTGGCCGATTAATTGAGTAAATAAGGATTGCTTTTGATTTTAGTATCAAAAACATATAGTTTTCTTACAGAATGTGTTTCAGAGGATGGACAATTTCAAGAATAAGCTGATTTAGGGAAAGCTAACGCGTAAACTCCATTCCGATTTGAAAAATTGAGTGAGGCGGCGATTTGAGCTTAACGTGGTTATGACATTTCTGCACTAATTTTTAGGTTATAGAGGTTGATGAAACTGCCTTGATGGCAGATTGACTCTCAACGAAGATAGCTAATCTTTGCACGTGTTAAAATAAGATTGATGTAGAGGTGTAAAAACCGAAAATCCGTCTTTGTGGAATCACAATAAAAATTGACTTATTCTTGAAACGAATGGCAAACAGTCAGTCCTCTAAGAGAAGTTCTCAGTGGTTGAATTGCGATAAGCCGCTGCAAAATGTCCAAGCAACAATTAGAAGCTTCGAAGGTTTATTGTATAGTTCATGGGAAAAGAACCCTTCACGCAGACCCCTTCAGTCAAGTACTGAAACAAATAAAAAAAAAAATGATTCTCATTCACGAGACAGCCATCAAGAGTGACACCTGGTGAGTACGAGCAAAATTCTTCTATCCCATTGCTTCCTACTAATAAAGGGTGATTTTTTAAAAGCTATAGGAAAGTTTTAAAAAAAAAAAACATAAAATTCAGAAAAATGCATGAAATCTTTATTTGAATCGATAGTACGGTCCATATAATTTATTGTTTGAAGATTATTTCAGGCAAATGTTGACCTTGACTGCGCCTCAAATGGTCCATCCGCTTAGTCCAATTTTGGCATACTCTTTCCAACATTTCGGTATCTCACGAATAAATGCTTTAATGTCTTCCAATGCGTCAATTGAAGCGGGCTTGCTTTAACAAAGCCCCACAAAAAATAGTCTAAAGGCGTTGAATCGCACGATCTAGGCGGCCAATTGACCGATCCCGAACGTGAAATAAAATGTTCACCGAACTCGCCTCTCAATAAGTCCATTGTTGCGCGTGCTGTGTGGCATGCACAAATGAGCTAAACAAGATATCCATCTCCCTCGTCTCTTTCCCCTTAGCTTCATTTGACAGCGTTTTTTATGCAATTCCTGTCTGTGAATACGTGTGAGCTGCCAATTGTTTAAAATTAGATTAGTCATTGCAACCACAATTTTTTTTGCAAGTTTTAGGCTTATTTTAATTGAAATATCTACAAAAAATGTTTCTTTTGTTGCAATGCGTATTTCTCAAACCATTACTCAAACTATAATAGCACATTTAGCCTATTTATATTAATTAAAAAAATGTTTTCCATGCTTTCAAAGAGTAACGTCCATCCACACACCGTACAACAAGCAAAGGCGGTGAAAATCTAAAATTTAGAACAAAATGGAGTTGCTCGGAAGCATATAACAATGTGCGTGGATTTGCTCAGAAGCCCAAATAAGTGTGCGTGTAAAATGTAGGAGAGGGGTTTTCCAGCCTGGAAAGCTGGGTATCTTGTATAGGTTATTTGTGGTGGCATGCGGCACCGTCTTGTTGAAACCACATGTCATGCAAGCCAAGCTCTTGCATTTTGGGCAAAACAAAGTTGGATATCATCTCACGGTAGCGCTCACCATTCACAGTTACGTTACGATTCGCATCATCTTTGAAGAAGTACAGTCCAATGATGCCACCAGCCCATAAACCGCACCAAACTGTGACTTTTTCTGGATGCATTGGTAGCTCTTGCAATGCTTCTGGCTGATATTCACTCCAAAATCGACAATTCTGCTTATTTACGTACCCATTGAGCCAAAAATGAGCTTCGTCGCTGAACACAATTTTTCGCGCGATAAACTTTCTTAACAGAAAATAAAATTCAATAATTTACAAGCGTTGTTCGTTTGTAAGACGATTCATGGTTAAATTATAGACCAAACTGAAGATGTTTGACAGTGAAACAAAACACGAAACGTGCGTCAGCTGTTTAAACCAGTGTTGCCAAAAAGATAATAGCTAAACAATCACCCTTTATAAGATCAGTTGCTGAAAGCATGAAAAAAAAAAAAAATTTCATAAATTTTGCAAGACTTTCTTCACCCGAAAGAGGCCTTAAGTGAAAACTGTTATTCATGATACAGTCAGAGTCAAAAGAAATTGTACACTCATGAATCGAGCATTCAAAGACTCATAAAATAGGTTCTCACGCTTCGACTTTGAAACTGTTTTCCATTTTTGAAAGGTTTATTCATTCTCTTAAATTTGTAAAAGAATTATAACAATAGATCGAAAAACAACAATTAAACAGAAAGATAACCAAAATAAGTATTTTTTTCTAGAGTTAAAAGAAAGCGTACACCTTAATAAAAAGACCAAAAGTAAAAACAAGCTCTAAAACTGTTATCTTTTTGTTTCTAAAACAGCTTTGAAATATTGAAACGTTGATTCTTCTTAAAATTTAAGCCATTTCGACCAGAATTTTATGCCATTCGTGCACTAAAATCATCGCCAACGATATTTTTACAATCATCTCCCTTTTACAGACCTTCCTCTCAAAATATTTCCACAAATTACCAATCAGATTAAAGCTTGACAGGAGCAGATGATCAATCGTTTACCTAGGTGTCTAAAAAAGTAGCCATTTCTTAATTATTTCTTCCGTATTCTTTAGATTGTTGTCCTACTAGAGGACCGATGGCCCATCCAATCCCAACTTTGCAATCGTTAATGGAACATTTTTTTTTGGACAGTTTAGGAATCTATTTTATTAATTTTATTATTGACACCAAGAACGCCAAGTTCTTATCCATGATACAAATATAGAAGGTAGTATATTACACATGTGTCAATTAAAAAATAAGAAGAAACAAATTCAAAATGGCTGAAAATGTGACTCCAACTTTTGGGAACCTAATTGTCACACGTTTATTTACGTTTACTTGTGTATTTAAAAGTACAGTGACAATTCAAAACGAAATTTTCTGTCTTATGGGGTCACGAACGACGCCATTTTGAAACCTGCGCAGAACGGAATCAAAATATTTGCTCTAAATATATTACCTCCTATATTTTTATCACGTTTCTTATCATTTGATTTAGTTATACAACCTCCACTATACTATTTATTCTATGTCACAGTTACCCGCCTTTGAAAAACGTCAATCAAAACGTCAAAACTGAAACAAAAATCCTTACAACTCTTTTTTTATTTTTTTTTTTTTATTTTTGAATTGAATATAAACTACAAAAGCGTAAGTTCAATTGAAGAATAAAAAATGAAGACAAAGAAACTAAGACTACGCTGAATTCCTGCGGAAAACCTTGTTCGTCTTGCATTGACACCTCGAGCACTCGGGGTCGTCCGAGCACTTTTTCCACTTCACGAAATAGGTCTTGTACACCTTGGCGTGTACGAAGCCAGTTCTTCGTCGCTTCCGCCGGAAGAATTTCGTGAGCCACTCGAAGCAGGAGGCTCGCTTTCGCTTGTCCCGCTCGGCAGTCTGTTCAGTGTCGACTTGGAAGACGAGGAGATTCTCGGTCTTAGGGGTTCTTGTTGGAGTTATCAGAATTCCGTAATTCTCCAGCGATACGTTGGCCCGCCCCTTGAATTGAAATGAGTTGAGGCTGACCTCCTGCAGTTCGATTTGATTTTGGCACCGTAGAGGCTGTGTGGTGGATGACAGGGGCTCGTTGTGAAATGATACTTCGTAGGTGGCTGGTTCGTCGAACTGCTCGGGAACCTCGTTGGGCAGGGGGACGTCGTAGTGGGGATGGATTATGTTGGTTGTGGATGCGAATTCTTCGAAGACATCGCCTTCGTTTACCCAACAGGGAACCGATGTGTTCGACTTTATTCGCACGGGGATCCGGCTCTTCGGCTCTGGAACCGAGTTCTCCTCCTCCTCTTCCTTGATGCAGAATATCGCACGATTGGGGCGCACACGCGGGGATGTGGATCCACTCGGGCGAGCGGAAGTCTGGGAAGACGCGTTCGTTGTCGGCACGTACTGCTTCGGGTTCGTCGGCACCTTCACTAGGATGTAGAGGTCGTTCATCAGGCATGTCTCTGAGACGACAGACGGCACCTGCTCGCCGAAGAAGGTGCTGCTGTCTGGCTCCGGGAACACGAAGTAGTCCTCCGGCGAAATTTCCTCCGTTGATGGGTTGTACGTTCTCACTGTTGAAGGGCTTATGTCCAAGTCGTTCAAATCCAAATCTTCTATGACCAGCGATTCGTTCGAGTTTTCCGGCTTTGTGGCGGCGGAATCTGCAGCCGAGCTTGGAGTGTGCTTCATCGAGCACATGGGACTCTGCTGTTTCGTGGCCCATTGCGGAATAGCTGAAGGACTCCGAAAGGGCATTTTTCTAAATGCAGAAGAGAAACGAAAAATTTGGAAGAATGTCAAACGATTTTTGATTTTCCACACTCACCGATGTAAACGTAGCCGACAAACATAAAATTATCACATACTTCTCGGTGTCTCACGTTTCGACGCTCACTAAATTGCATACCACCGGGCTGAAGATCAATCTCAGCCGCGACACAAATGCGTACCCAACCGCTTGCGACATCTGAGCCAACTAACCGCCTGGCCATCGTACGTCCGGCGGAAGTCCTCGGCAGAGCCCTTCGCTGCGGCATTCACATCAAATTCATTAACTAAAACTATTCCCCCGGCCATTTTAATGCCGAAAATATTCTATTATTACCGTTATACCACTTAGAAAGCCTTTGCGCCGACAATTACAACCACTCTACCATTCGAGACTTATTTTGTTGTTTGTATCGCTGGTAACTGGCTGGCGCATGAAAATAGAAAAAATGAAATGAGTGTGTAGCTAGGTGGTCAAATGGGTTGCCATTATGACGGAGCATGGAATGTGGGGGAATTGGCCTCGGATGGGAGGTAGTAGGGTAGGGAAATAAATTCTACACGAAGGGAGCGATGGGATTTATGGAAAGTTGCTTCGTTCTACAGGTCAAATGTCAAGCGCTTACGTTGGTCGGTGGATTAGCGCTCCGGTGTGGAATGTGGGGCAGATCGTCGGAAAACGTGCAGCTTTGGTTACAATTAACATACACAAGGTCTTTTAATGAGCTCCTCGTTTGAGTTTGTTTTTATTGTAAGAGTTGCATGGCCTAGACAAATGCACGTGAAATAGTTCCCGCAATTGGGACGGTCATGTGTTTTAATTGTGGGATAGTTAATGCCTTGAATTATAAGATTGAAGGACATCTATTTTGCACCGAAAGGAAATTGACAGTGATTTCTCAACGACATCGGGCCTTGTGGAATGTGCGCATACACACGCGGAAAAAAGTATCGGAACAGATGCTATTTTTATACGCGAGCGGTTCCAATTTCCAAACCATAACCGACTTTGTATTCGATTATGTTTAAAATTGAACTATTTTTCACGTCCTAGAAGATGAAATTAATAAGATGTAATAAGAAATAATGTGAATCTATAATAATCTGCGAATAATGGCTGGGCCATCTAGTGGTTTCTTTTTAAAACGTTTGTTTGTTTTCCACGATTAGTAATAATAAAATAAATTTTATAATGACAAATATATGCTATTTTGACACTAACAACTACTTTCCGTTCGAAATCTTAATAGAATAGAATATCGTACATCAGCGGAAGGAAATGAGTCGTTTTATGCTTGAACAATGTTGACAAATATTGAAAACTTACAGTGCCTTGCAAAAATGGATACATACTCGGCGGTCTTATGTTTTTTTTTGTAAATAAAACCATAAAGCCGATCCTCGTACTGCGAGTCATAGTGCAACCACTTTTTAAAGACAATTAAAGTGCCTATTATTGCAAGGCAAATGCCTTCGTGCATACGAGTGTCACTGGTTCATTTAAAGTGGTTAAGTTCATTAAAGTAGTTGGCCCATTCTAGTTTTCTTTTAAACCAGAAGATATAAGATCATTCAGTTTCTTGTGTGCGATTCAGAATGAACGTGAGCATAAACGGAAAGGCCCTAATTTAGCACTGTGACTCGCAGTTTTGAAGACAAAATGATCTACACTTTTTTTTCTCCTATTCTTTATTAAAATTTTGAGTTTGTATGCGAATTTTTCACAAACTATGCGCGTGAATAATTTTACTTTAATGTATAGTTAAAGAACAAGTTTTTGGCTTTCAAAATCGGTATAGTACTTTACTGTAGGAGTTGCCATTGATGATATGGTTGATAATGATTTTTTTCCATGGTGTTTGATTTGATTTTTAATTGCTCACACCTCTTAAACGGGGTGAGATAGACCCTCTGTCAAAAAAAAAAAAACTTCAAAAAAACTCGTTTTCGGACGCTCTATTAAAAACTATCATCAATTTTTGGCACCAAAGTTATCTTACTCTCCACAAGTAGATAGGACGTCAAAGTTAGGGAAGGAACCGAAATCCCCCTGCTGGGCAACACAAGGCGTCCACAAGGACTTAAGTGAGGCAGGGTGTTTTGATGCAGGTAACCTAACCTAATCTAACCTATCTTACTCTCCCCGCACATGAAAATAGATATTTTTTTCTAACCCTGCCAAAATGGATAAATTGGGGTTAAGATTAACTTTTGTGAATTTTTACCGTTCTATAGATGCGATCACAATCGATTGTATCCCACTTTTTTTTGTGATGAAAAGGTTGGAAAAAAATGACACAAAATTCATTCAAATCGGTCAAATGAGAGGTTTTTTACTTTCAAAAAACTATGCCATACGTATTCATTTTTGCACGGCACTGTATGTATTTCCAAAGTGACTGTTTAGCAAGTACAGTACGTTTAAAAGAAAAATAGTTTTATCAGCTGTCTTGGTGTTCTTTTAAAAAGAAACCCTGTAAATAGTGAATAGCGAGAAAAAAATATTATGCAAGTCGATAGCGCAGTCCTTTAGATCTACACAGACGAAATGTAAAAGTCTTGCGAAATAGAAATGCGATGAGCAACGAGAGTTGTTGAAAGTCAAGTTGAACACTACGTAATTTTTAATATTGGAAAAGCCCTGCTATTTTGTAAAATTAACTCTTCTTAAAACCTTAGATTTTTCCCTTGAGCTCATTGAAACAAGGGAAAGTAATGGAAGTCGTGTGCACTTTTCTTTTTTAATAATTTATGGGAAACTTAATTGCTAGACAAATATGCTTATAACGAGCTTAACTTGCTGCGCTGAATCATGTGCTGAATGTGCTACAAGACCTTATTTTGTGCATAGTTCAATTGAATAGACTTGAATAACAAATGTGTTGTGAAATGTATAATAAAATTTGACTGAACATCAATCTGGAAAGAATCGAACTGTGCTGTGAATCAAAAAGGTAGTGTTTTTTTTTAGAATGCCTTAGCCTTAGCAGAATCTGAGTAAACGAAAAGATTCCATTTGTTTGCTGATTTACTCTAAACATTCATCAAAATTTTACCTACAGTGAAATAATTTTTATTTGTTTCATAAGTATCAAGTTTGTGAACAGAAGTAAAAACCATATAAGAGAAGTGTAATAGAATCTTAAGTGCCTTGAAATCTTAACAGCCTTCTAACAATTAAGAAAGTCTCCCTCCTCATTAACTACTTTAAAGGACTCACACCTCACTTCTTAGCAACAACTTCTCTAAGCGAACGCTGATTTCATTTCGCTGACTCATTTGATTCAGTGCTTATGTCACCCCACTCTGTGCTCAAGACAACAACTTCCCGCTCCACTTAACTACCTTAGAGCTTCTGATTTAAGTAAACTCACAGGTGCACTTAGCCACGTAGAACAAAAGCCAAACACCCATCAATCATGCGTTAAGAAACTTTCGATTTGTGTCAAGGCGCAGCTATTGGCTGACTATCAATCATTTTGCAGGTTGACTTGCACTCACATGCCACACACCGCACATTGACTAGAGACTGCCTTTGCCTTATATCGAAAATCATTTCCTCCCTTGGATGGCATGTTATCCAATCAATTTTTCATTAAGCCGCAACTTTGGTAGAGTCCTTTCCATCACGTCCTCCCCACACGTTCTGTTGGCCGAAAGAAGTAATCAATTAATAACTTTTGGCCAACAATTAGTGGCCGATTACTAATAATTGTGTTGAAATAATTTCACTCGACCACGAGAATGAGGGCCCTAATTTCATTTGAGGGGGTGTGTGATACGCACGGGACCGTCTACGCCTGCAGACGTCGAAGACGTGTGTTCTGTAGTTGTAGACACGCACAAGGCAGCCTTTTTGGGGGTTGTTGATACAATTGCAGCATATATAATTATGATGGACGTGGAGGAGTCGACAAATTTGAATAGAAGCTGTCATAACTTTTGTGAGTGTCGCAGGGGTACTAAAGTTACGCTTACGGGCGTCAATGGCTATTGTTTGAGACAGCTGTGCGCAAGGACGAGGACAAGCTGGACGTTTAACGTGTGAGATGCGGTGGACTTCTTGGGAGCATAGAAAACTCACAGAATCTGGCTGTAAACAAAATAAACAGCTACGTTTTGGGGTACTTCCAGCAAACCTTATCAGGACTAATTTTTAATTTTACCACAGGGCAAATGATTTTGTAAGAATCGATTTTTCGAGCAATTTACTGGAAATATGAATTAGCTGTTAATAATTTAAGGCTGATGGAAAATTAACACACTTGAGTCGGAAAAAATTAAGCCAATTTCCTATAGAAACTAGACAATTTTCATATACAGTGACGGCCAAAACAATAAGACCACGAAAATATTAGGTTAGGCTATTAGGCTATGTACAAAGCGCTACAGAGCCGGAAAATTCAAAAGACAAAAAGGCGGTAGGGAGATATTTGACAAGCTAATATTTTTAGATTTCATTTCAAATTCAAATTCAAAAACCACCAGTCTTCTGGCTGGATAATCAACGATGAGGTTCTGCGTTTAGCCTCGCAAAAGCCCACAGTACCAGAGATCCAATACTAAAAGTGGAGGTGGCTAAGCCTAACCCTACGTAAGCTGTCCAATGGACATTGCAAGGATGGAGCTAGACACCAAAATAAGTGCACAATCGGAGTTGACACTCACAAGTTGGAGACAAACTGACGACGAGCACCGATACACTGGCGAATCCTGGCTGAAAGTAGTTCGCTAGGCTCAAGACAGAGTCGAGTGGATGGAATCCCTGCTATCGCTATATGCGATAGGAGCGACCTTTCATTTTATTTATTTTATTATCTTGTATTTAGTTAATATGATTAAATTTATGGCGCAGAGGGTTGGACATTATCAAAAATGGATGATTACCTTTCGAGAGAAAGATCCTTCGCGTGATCTTCGGACCTGTCTGCGTACATGGCGAGTGGAGAAAGAGATTCAACCACGAGCTGTATGGGCTGTACAGCGACATGAACCTGGTCAGAAGAGCCAAAATCCAGCGGTTTAGATGCCTGGGCCATGCGGATGGACACCAATGCTTCGAATCTACCACGGGAATCACGGCAGGTGGCGCACCCAAGTGTAAAGAGACCTCAACCAACTTGGTTTGTGGAACTGGAAACAGCTGGCAAACAACCGGGCCAGTTGGAAACGCATATTGGTTGAGGCCCAGGTCCACCCCGGAGCCACCTAAATAAGTAAGCAAGTAATTTAATTTGTCGGCTATCATTGTTCATTTCATTAAAGTTGTTCTTGCATGTGTAATGGCTGCGATAAGACTTCATAAATTGGGCTCCATTGTACTGCCACATTCAGCATGTTGCTGAACCTCCCAAGAGAAATAATAAAAACTCGCTTGTGGATGGATTGATGGATGTTTTAATTCCTATATATCTTATGGAAAATAGATTTACATTACGATATATATATGTGTGTATATGTATTTAACTTACGCTTTCTTTTGCGTCCTCTTGTCTTAGAGGCTCCGACAGTTTTGCCAAAATTTAAAGGAGTAACTGGAAGATAAACTGCGGTCAGATGGCACTGTCGCAGACAAGAGGAAACAATTACAATAAGAGTGAGAGCACACTTTAAAGATTGATTGATTCAATTCAATTCAATTTTACTATAACATAAAGAGACTACCTAAAATTAATCGTTGCGACACAGCATATTCCTCTAATTCAGTCTCCTTCTTTTCAAACCTGTAACAATAGCTGAGCAGTAAAAAATGTAGGTCGAATAAAGAGAAGACAAAACTTAGGAAACCACTGAGACCATTTCGAAATTGTAAGGAATTTCACTTCGCTTTCATTGCACTCTTATTTAAGTACAAATGGTCATGTGAAAAATATCCGCGGTATTCTTCCACTCAACTTATAATAAATCCATCTTTCCATTCCGGCCTAAGTATGTTGATTAATTGTAATCACTAAATTTGAGGACAATCTGCGTCTGTTTGGTTTCAACACATTTTTCACTTACAGGACGATTCATAGAAATGTTTGTCCCACAATAAGCCCAATCATTTCTTTTAGGGAAGCAAAACTATTCACACCGGCGTCTACTTTAGGAAAAGCCCACCCTTTTTCCCACTCCAGCTGTCAACTTTTCAAATCAGATAACTCACTGATGAAATTACTTTTCTCAGATATGCAAAACCGTTAGTGTGAATGATTTCAGTTTAGGCCACGTTTCGTGATGGCGAGTAATTTAGATGAACACTTGATTGTTTGATTAATGAGTCGCCCTCTGGTCGAGGTAAAATTTATTCCTGACTCATGCTATTGACCCCAAACCACGGTTGAAAATCTAGTTGACTTAATTAATGTTATTTTCCCCGAGATTGTCCCGAAAAATCCCCACCACCGATGAAACAAACCTCCGGCCACCCTTAAGACCAAAACTTTTGGTTCATCCAATTAAATGTGGTTGGTAACTTTCCCTCCGTCTCCTTCAGTCTGGAAAAAGTTTTTCTCGCCGACTCTTGTGGCTTGCGGACGGACAACATCGCTTGGCTGGACACATCTCCCTTCGAAGGCGCAGTTAATAGCTCCGACATACACCGAGCGGAAGTTGGCCTCAGTTGGTTGCGAGTCCACAAACTTTGTTTTAGGAACACAAGAGGAGACGCACAACTTTCGCAAGGCTGTTATTTTTTTTTCTTCTTCTGGTAGTTTATTTAACTAACATTAAACGAATTATGAATTGCAAGTGAAAAAGATGCCGGGAACTCACGATGTCCCGTCCCAAGGATATTACACCCACTGCGTAAAAATCCAAACAACTGGACCACCTCTCACCATACAAATCAATTCAAAGGAAGCGTCCACAAGGTAGCTGAAACCTGCCCAAACAGGATGCACACAACACCCAGCTCCGACCAAGCGATGAAAATTCATTTCGATATCCTTTATTCATCATTGCATCTCCTCGGGGCGAGTAACAAGTCAATCCACTCTCGCAAATCGAGATGACAACGAAAATAGAAAAGATTTGTGCCCCATGGGTAGTGGCAAACAGGAGAACAACGACGAACACGTAAAAATTGCATGTCCTTGAGCACCAGGACCAGGATACATCTCCAACGACGTGGTAGCAGACAAACCAAACTCAATGTTTTTAAACACTTCCACAGATCAAATGCCATTACCAGTGCTCAGCATGTCCCTTCCCATCCGGTAGACGTGTTACACCAGGGGGAACGAAACGATTTACAGAGTGTCCTTGAGGATCAGTTTTGCAGTGAAAACTGCAGACAAATTGGTCTCTCACCGACAGGGCGGTCATAAATCTTCGATGATCTTTTTACTCGGCGCTATGATTGAGTTGTTGTGCTCTAGCAGATGAGGTGTGTTGTCTGTTGTACTTTGTGATAGGAAACAAGTTGTGTCTGTTGTTTGGGATGGGACAGGGAGGAGTGATGAAAAAAGGCGAGACATAAAGCGGGTTTCTTTCAAAGATTAATCTCTGGATTATCCATGCTTATTTCTCGCTGCTTGTGCATATTGATTCAACGTTTAAGCTAATAGTGATCGGTTATCTAGGATCAAAACTCTAATCAAGATAGATCTGACGTGTTGAGGTTCTCCGACGTTATCTTCGCCGAAAGATATGCCATCGATCGCGTAGGAAAAACTATCAAAAGTACTCCACTTCGTTTTAAAGTATTTGCTTTCAGAAATTTGCGCTGTTTTGACAGCTCCATTTGTAACCAACTTTCTAGCTGAACATGTTCTGCTGCCTTTCAGTGGCAACTATTTTAGAACGAAACAATCATCATCATTAGTGGCGTAAGAGCCCACGAAGGGCCAGAGTCTAGCTTTTCGCTCGAACAAAACAAAACTCAATTTAAAAATATCTTAAAAAGACACAACGCTCACTGTTTTTCAAATCGAAAATAAACGTAGCTGAATATGAATTACTGCTGAAACAAGCGTAGCTGAATACCCCGCACTTTAAGTGAATTGCCGCTGAATCATGCGCTCCTGTTAAAATATGCATTCCACCCTCCACAAAAAATGAAAAAGGCAACTTCATGAAAAATCCTAAAAAGTCACCTCGTAAAATTTAAAAGCCATACCCGCTTTTAATAAGACCAGACAAGCGACACCCGTCTTCGTCACACAACGTTCTGCTTCATCTCTTAAAGAGTCTCCCCGAAAAAGAAAAAAGAAAAGAACACGTCTTCAAGGTCGCAAAACAGATCCCAACCAAAGAGAAAGCAAGTAAATGTTTAATAAACCATACAACACAATCATAAACTGTTAACTAGAACACAAGTCCTTAAGGCCCCAAGCATCACAAGAATATCGGGCATAAAAACGCTGCCAACGCAGACAAACGACTGCCCGAAGCACATTTTAACGATGTAACGTCACCCTCCACCGAGCAGTGTGTGCGATGTGTGCACCTGTTAAAATATTTTACCGACCTTAAATCATGTTACAGGATTAAAAGTTGCGTAACGAATTGCAATAAAATTCGCAACACTAAACAACGTCATCCCGAGACGACGTGAAGTTTAATGGACCGCAAACGTCGGAGACATCGCATTCAGTTCCCAGAAATTTTGTGCCGACAGAAAGGCAACGAGGCTCCCTCCGCACGAATGCGAATCTTCGTCGATTCTCAATCGGATTCCTACACTGGGGACGCTGGTGATTTCGGGTCATATTCCGCAATTAACACCTTCTGCCAAACAGCCCTTCGACAAATTAACACCCCATAATCTGTCGTCTCGGTTGCAGACAACCTCTGCGGGGGTGCCGAATATCGGACTTTGGACACAGTGTGAGGTGCCTACCAGCTCCTTGAACGTGCCTCGTAGAACAGCGTCCTGGAGTTCTCTCTCCCACTCACCAGTGCTCCAGGAGATTGGTCTACATGTGTCAGCCGGAGGAGAGAGAAAGGACTCCGCCGCACATTCTCCCATTAATCATCTTCCGTTCGTTGGCGGATAAAAAGTCATTAGCACTCGCGGTCCGGGCCCATCATTAATTTGGAACGCCAGAGCGGCTGCCATATGCGCGGTGTGGGTAGCCTGGTAGTCACCGAAAATCTAATCTAGGGGTGTTCCCATCCTCGGTCCGCGGAGAACAATGCACGCCGGGATGTGTAAAGATGCACTTCGCCTCCTCTTCTGAAACAATAACAACTCTTATGTCATGTTCAACAAAGTGTTGGATCATCCAATAATCTGTTGTCGGCGTTGTTTTTTCGTCGCTCGGAAGAGGAACTTTCATTAATCATTTCGGCCGCATTCACACATGAAAGACGAGAGCGCCTTCGGTTTAATTAAATCGCTTCAAGAGACCCCAAGATGTCTACCGAATTTCGGAGGGGTCAAGAGCGTGGAGCCCCACCGCATCCATCTCGGAGATTAATCTTGTGCGACTACGCGCTACCGAAAATTAACCGAATTAGTTGCGCGCATTCAAATTAAATTTGCGCCAGTTAACCTGGCCTGATGATGGATCCACTCATGCTGGAACGGTTGTCAATGACCGGAAATTGGTCAAAAAATTAAGCGATCCAGCGACAATCGGGCGTCGAAAAATCAGACGCGTCGTATTCCCAGAGCGATGCAAATCAGAACACGATAAGAGTCTGCCAACAAGCAGGAACGTGGTTAACAGCGAGGAGTAGTCAATTAAGGCCGTGCGACGGAATGCCTTGGCGCCTAATTATTGGGGAGAACTTGTTGCAGGAAAAACACATGCAGCAGCCAGGTATGCAACTCGTATCTGATCGATTTGTCGCGGGGAAATGGAGAAAAATTGCCACCAAATCGGCAATTAAGGCAACGTGGTATTTGATAAGGAAAACGGTTAGGATACCTAAGACCACGTTGTTGTTGATACATTTCGAGCTCTGGACATGTTTTTAAAATCGGCTGCAAATGGTAATAATGGCGGAGCCTATTTTCAGCTGAACATTTGAAACGCATAAACACGTAATTTTCCATTAGTTTCTGTCTCTCAGCAACATTCGAACATATTCGAAAGATCTTGGTTTTTACTTCCACTTGTTGGCTGTTGGTTACCTCGATGCTTAGAAAACCAAAATTAAGGTTTCTCATTCTGGAAAAATGTGCTTTTCAGTGTTGAGAGCAAATACGAAAGAAATAAGTTTATAAAAAAAATGTCTGAAACACTAAAAACATTTAAAAGGAAAAAATTAAAATAAAATGTTACCAAAAGTTAACTGTTAACTAACGAATGATAATAGTTCAGCCATATTGTGGGGATGTATACCTGAATTTGATGTTAAAAACATTAACACTAAAATAAATTCAACAGGTTGCCTGAACATTTTAACTGAAGGTTTGCCATCAATGGTTGCGAAATTAAACGAATCATGGGTGTTCCAATAGAAGAACGAAGACGACAACAGCAAAAGAAGTTGAGGAATGATTACTTTTTTGGATACCAAGGTAAATAATCCCTGGATCCTCCGTGGTAACTAGGCTTCAATCTGAATGATAATTTGTGAGACTACTTTAATAGGCAGGTCCGTAAAGGCAAGATTACAAAAAATAAAAAAAAAACGCCTTTGGTCTTGATTTTAGTGCAATAATATCATAAAATCTTTGAAATATTAACCTAAAAGTGATTATAACTAACTCTAAAACTTTAATAATGCTTTTTAGTTTATTTTTTGCGTATTTTAATAATTTACAATATGAAGTCGCACAATTTATAGAGATTGATTTCGTTTTTCTTATCTTTTTACTGAATCATTATTTCTGTGGCAATAAGACAGAGTAGCTTATTTCAAAAAAAGTGATTTCGAGAGAAATTCATTTTTATCATATCGGTTTGTATTTTATATCGGTAAATTTTATACGGTTTATAACCGTACAAACAAAAGTGGTTATGAACTTTACGATATCTTTGTAACGAAAAAATCTTTTTAAATGGGGTCCTTTTAAATGTGTTAAGACAGAAATGAGGATATTAAAGTGCCAAAAAATATCCATTGAAAAACAGAGAAATTGCTTATTTCGACGAAAGCAACTCCGTCACATTGCCACAGATTTTATTTGTAGAGAAAAGTTATTTAGGAAAGTACGAACAAAAACCTCAAATGTAACAAAAGAAAAAACATATACAAACAACAAAATGACTCCAAAATTAGCTATTTTAGACACAAAAAGAGGAATTCATGATTAGAGAGTTAGTTTTGAGTTTTTCACTATTAAACTGTACACCTACTTTCGACGGTTGCTTTTTTTATCCTTTTTCTTGTTAAATAAATAAAAAAATTAATGTTTTGAGGTATCTTAGAAACAATATAGTATACTTAAAGTATGAATGAGATTTTTAATATATTAAAAAAACACCACGCTTCCTGATTTTCAAATCGAAAATAAACGTAGATGAATGAGTAATACCGCTGAATCGAAGCTGAATACCCGCACTTTAAGTTTTCAATTTAATGTCTAGAATTACTCCTACTGCTGTTTCTTATTTTTGAAGGCGAAATTTGAAAAGATGACACTCACTTTTGACGCTGACTGTATCTTCACTACTTGTTCCGTTTAAAAGGATTTACTGTCACTAATTGTTCACATATCGCCACAAAATGACTAAATTCTACGAATTTCTACAACAATTTATAAAATCCTACTGCTCTCCAGAAAATGAAAAATGCACGAATGATAAAAATCTTAGCAAGCTATAGTTTTTATCAATGCTAAGTCTTTAGTTTGTTTGGTAAAGGTTAAAGGAGTTAAAATAATAGTATACTTATCATGAATTTCTTAAATCAATCTTCTGTGGAAAAACCTCTATCTATAATACACCTTAACCAAAAATGAATAATATAAAATATAACAGCCAGATCTTGTCAATCCGTATATTTTTGTTTTTATTTTACTTATAAACTTCATAAACGAATTTTTTTATTAAAGCGAGTTTTTTGACAAATCCCAGTTCTATGTATGATGTATGTATAAGAAACTGGATGCAGTGCACCGATGAGCGTCAATGCTGGAAAGCAACACTTATTCTGGTGCAGGCCCTATTTGTATTCCTTTGTTCAAAAACTAAGGGATAAAAAAGCCAGATAGACTGTTGTAACCGAGGGCGATTTGGATGTTGCTGTAATGTAAATGTGTAGACAACGTGTTGATGGCTAGTGCATTGTAGTAGTAGCTTTTAAACCACCCCTGAAAAAAACACCACAAATAAATTTCACGGATCCACCTCCAGCGGACGATCAACCCTTCCTCCTTCCGTACTTTTGTCGTGCACAGAAATTCGCCGGTGGGAACGGACAATAAACAGTATGTCACATATTTTGACACATGTGGAAACATACCTACATGTTTCCACGTGCCAAAATTATACGCGAAAAGTTAGGCCCTTCACAGGCTGTTACGGCGAAAGGAGGAGCCGTAAATGAAAACTTATCGATTCACAGAAACTCGTGACAGGCCACCGAAAGCCTGGGTGATCATTTGGAGAACTTCATGAATATGTAGATTATTTTAAAAAGGATCTATTCTAGTGTCACTTAAAGATAATGATCAAACGTTTCATGATTAATTTCTTTCAATAAAGAATATCCCCATACTTTTACGAGCTGGGCAGAGCAGAGAGCCTAGTTAAAAGCGGAGATAGCCAGCATATGCTCTACTAGCGTTGTCGAAAATATGTCCAGCAGTGAGCTCTAGACTAAAATCATCGTGTATGCAGGACTGGTCTTAAAAGTCAAAGGAAATAATATTAATAAAAAAGCCGATCACTTGTGTGTAAAAAAAACCTTGCACTCTAAAGTAATGCGAAAACGGTCCAAGAGTGTATGATGTCAGTTTGGATGAAGTTTTAGTGGCGTGAAAGTTCTACCTTACTTGGAGTAGAGCGTGTTTGTTTTTCGTGTGCATTAGCATTTCCTATCATCTTCAAAGGCGAAAAAATTACTAGAGATCGAGCGTAAATTATGTCTGTTCGTGTTTCCATGACAGAAGCACCCTAGGAGGACTGTCAGACGTTCGCTGGAGCTGGAGCCGTGAAAAAAGTTACTGGTGTTATTTCCCCGAGCCGGATCCGAACACAGGAACGCACTAACGATTCTCTACACTAATTAAAGCATAAAACAAACAAATAATTTATTGAATCGGAATTGTTTCATATTCTTTTCCAACACACACGAAATATCAATAATTTGTTTGTACAAAATTAAGTCTCCTTTGATATCTGAATACAAATGACGAAAGAAATTGTTTACTGAAGAGGTCTTGCTCGGCTTATTACATTGCATGTTTCGAATTTAATTAATTAATGTTTAATTAATTTTACTAATTATTGCGTACCAGAAAAAAGTCTGTTAAACTTAATCACAGATCTGATCATGATGCAAGTTGGCAAAGACAACATAAAAACAAATAGAAAACCAAAGAAAAGATATCACAGTGAGATTGTCCACAGATAGCATAGGTATTCGGCGCCTTGACAAGATCCGACGTTCTTGAACTACATAATTCGTAACAATTTTTTTCAAACGCTTCAAATTTGTTTTTCCTCAAGGTCAGGACATGCTCTTCATAATATCCTGTGGTCACTTCTGTTCCAGTGGTGGACAATAATTCGACAGCAATCAAGCCTATCTAATTTCCCCGGAACACAAGCACAATGGACATGCAATGCAATTCTGTAATCCTGTTATGTTATGCATTTTTCCGTCGAAACACACACCATCCCCTGCGATTCTAAACGTTTTATGTGCGCTATAAATCAGCATCCTTACCAGAATCGAAAAGGATAACTGGAATCACTCACACTCCACAGGAGTCACCCTTTCGCAAAGAAAATTAACTTATCCGAGATCTCTGTCTACCTGCAGTGCATCGCATCCTTGGTGTCTGACTAAAGTCCCGAAATCCTGTTTCGGGGATGTTTCTGGGCTGGCTCGCTAGAACACCAAATGATGGCCATTAACATGGATAATCTCTTCAATAGAGACATTTATTGATCAACACTCGGGAACACGCTCGGGGAAAGTACGACGGCCTTTAGGAGTACGTGATTGTTTTCCAGCATCGCTTCGTCCTTTCGTCGGAATCCGCAGAGACTGCGAAGAGCAAAGGGCAAACGGCAAAGGGCGAAAGGTGACTGATGAAAGGCGAAAGGGTACGACAACACAGTCAAAAAGGAGTATTTTTATTGCCTTTTTCTTCAAGCTCATGTGGGCAAGAGTTCGCTCGAAAGTGTCCTTATTTGCCTGTTGCCTGTTGATTGGCCTTATTTTCGCAAGTCAAGCAAAATGGTTCAGTGGAAGCGTACCTGTGTCAGATGAGCGGAGAGACGATGACTTTTATGATTGCAGAGTTCATAAAGAGTTTATTTTTGAGGTTGCTGACATTCTGTTGGTATTTGCAATTACCACCGCAATGAGGACTAGAATCTATGAATCATGGCTGGGGGCTTAACTTCAAATTCGTTTAGACATTTAGGGATTATCTGGCTGGCAGACGCCTAATGGAGGGATTAAGTCGAGTGTCGACATGTTTCTGTTAACCGTTCACACCTAAGTAAACACAAGTCCTTTGTAATTGCATGTTCGAGGATAATATTTTCTGATTTGATCTACATTTTGATGTCCTAACGACATCGGGATTGTGGGTCGTGTTATTATTGTTTTTCGTCAGAAAGTTGAGTTCACTTTTGTGTGCACGAAGAGGTTGGTTTTATTCGCAATAATAACCGGGCAGGGATGTCGATAGGAATCGGCGATAAAAATGGTTAAAGGGGTTTGTGTAATGGCAGCACATAACTTTTTATGGCTTAATTTGTTATTAGGAATTCACTTTACTTTTTCTTGAGTGATTTGATTTTGTTGAGATTTTAGGAATGGTCGTTTAAAAAATTAATTAGTATTTTTTGGGAAGATTGACTGAGTTTTATTTGAAAAATTAATTTCCGGTAGAGATAGGGGACATTAATGTCAGCTACAGAGTTAGAGTTTCACCACGAAAGCGAAATTCACCACTTCGTTCAAAGGCCATTTTACAATGCTTGCTATATTTTTTTTTTTTGTGTTTTTGCTTTCAGTGGATACATTTTTTCCCGAATAACTTGGACGAAATGGGCGCTACAAAAATGTGAGCTATATTTTGAGTATAGTGTAGAGTAAGTGAGAAGTAGATACCTTCTTCCAATGATATATTTCGTTCCAATTGATGCTAACGAGTGGCAGTCTGGCCGTTCATGTCAAATAACAGAGAATGTTGCAGTTGCTATTAGGGATCTTTTTATTCAGATTTAAATTGAAGACATAGAAAAGTTGCACGAGTTGAAAACTGGGAAACAGAGTGCAAAAATAACTCAAATTACCAGACAAGTTAAATAATTTTGTGGTTATGTTGACGAAAGAATGAGTAGAATATGACAGAAAGTTAGGAAAGTTATTCATGAATGAAATTAACATATTGACGCTTCACCACTGGTTGCTGCATCCATCATATAGACCAGATAATGCAACCTCTCACTGTCAGCTGTTACGATTTCAAAATTTAATTAATGAAATTCAGCTTCTTTAAAAAAAAAACTAGTGAAAGAACTGCACAGCGATTTTTAACTCGAAAACGCTTACGTTTTTCACCAATAATATTGTAGCTTTAGATGGAAAATTGTCGATAATAAATACCCCTATTCTGCATTTCAATTCAATTCAATTCAATCACCAAAAATACTAATTAGGTGTTCTGAATTTTGAACGAAACTATACACAGTAAACTCTCGATAATTCAAACCTCCAGAATTCGAAAACCTCTATAAATCGAAGAATTCTCACAATCCCTTGAAACAATTTCTGTAAATCGAAGAAAACCTAAGCAATTTGGTTCCCTCGTTATTTTGAATTTATTTTTATGCGAACCAACATGAAAACCTCTATAATTCGAGAGGATAGCTTGCTTACTTGTTTTTCTTTAACAACCGTTAGTTGAAAGGGATGCGTGACGAAAGTGAGCAATATTTTTTTTCTGAAACCGCCGTAATTGGAAAACTTCTGTCATCCGAAGTTTTTTCCTGGTCTCATGAAATTCGAACTATCGAGAGTTTACTGTATTACGGATTGTATGTGTTTCACTCAAAATCAAAAAATCTATTTCGTTTTTCGAACGTGGAAATTGGCGTTCTGCATTTCGAAAACCGTAGATTTAATGTGAATTGTATTCAAATTAGTTTTACTTTTTGAACTAAATTCACTTACCTTCTCATCACATCCTTTTATTAAAACAGAGATTAGAATTCCGAAGAGGCTTGGTAATTTGAATGTAATCTGCAATACTACATTCCTGAAAAAATCCTTCTTCTCTGCTCTTTAATCCACTTAGAGTACTCTTTAAATGAAAATCGAGGTTCACACCTGACTACAAATCGTACAATTTGCTTGACAACCAAATCTGCCTTAGTGTTCACATTTGACTACATACCTGACAACTTCTGTTCAAAAAACTCCAGCCAAAATTATTTTTCTATGCTCAACGACATTTTTTCCGCTTTGCTCAGATGCTTAGCCAGCGAGATCACAAAGAAAAATTAAAAATACCACGGAGCTGAACGACAAGTGTTCTCACTCAACTACAAATCGTTCGATCGAGGCAAAAATATTGAATTTTCTGACAACAAGTTTGCCGATTTGTTGTTTTGAGTGTTCAGATTGACACGTTGCAGTCGTCCAGCACGATTGTCAAGCAAAGTGTACAATTTGTAATCAGGTGTGAACCTCGCCAAAAGCGTTCAAGTTTTCGATAATAACTTTGCCGACTGTTAATCTACCAAGAGCAATTTCAAAACCCTTTGTCACTGATTCTTGGAAACATTCTTCAGTCAAAAAATAAGTGTAGGTCCAAGTTTGTATGTTGAATGAATTGAAGTTGACGTACACTTCAACTCGTCCGTTTCAAGAAGATACAACACAGTTTTAAAACCCAAAATTGTCCGACGAACTCTTTTTATTCTGTTTTCTTCACAGTTTTCGCCGGTAATGTGTAATAAAATGGCTTTTACAGCTGTGTTCATAATAATAGGAGCGATATCCCATAAATGAAAAAGAGTACACTGTTTTTATACTTTTATCTATGTTTCGTTCTTTCTTTTTAGGGTTTCGTTCCAAAGGAATAACGAAACCCTTATGGAATCACTTCGGTGTCTGTCTGTCTGTCTGTCTGTCTGTCTGTAGCCTTTTACATACTTGACTCTAACTTATAAGTCCTTTGTAGTTAAGGGATGAAATTTGGACTGGAGATGTATCTAGGCAACCCAAAAATAAATCATCCACCCGTTTTGGAATTAGTCGCAGATTAAAGAAAAAGTTAGTACTAATACTAACGCCCGAAAAAACTTGTACTAACTTTAGTGGTCGATATGGGTGTCATTGGAAAGGGGGCGGTGCCCTGATTATGAAAATGTCTGTCTGTCTGTCATTAGGCCTTAACCTCGGTAATTGGTGAACCACTAAGAATTTAGAAATAAAACTTCGCTAAAAGACGTATTTCACTTACCCAAAGAAGTTCAGGAAAAAAAAATTTAAGAAAATTTTGTAGAAGCAAAAAGCTTAGTACCAATACTAAATTTGAAAAATAAATTTCTTTTACTAGTTCCTTGATATGGGTATCGTTGGAAAGAGGATAATAGCTAAATCAAAAAGTTGTACTATAGTAATCATCTCACTCTTATTGGTAAGAAGTTATTAGCCAACAAATTGCCGAAAACTGACTTGTGTACCGTGTCCCCCACCTTACTTTCTAGAATATTGCACCAAAAAATCTGAAAAAAATTGGAGTTATGGGGCAACTCATCGCAATAGCCCAAAATTATCCGAAAATCGTGTGTGATTTTTTATTTGTACTAAAATCAATTAATTACTAACTTTTTTTGAAAAAAATTTCACAGGAATATATTAAGTGAGGTACCATCGGATAGGTCTTGCAAAATGAAATAGAGTTTTCATTTTGAACTTTTCATTTGGAACTTACGTTTTCGAGATATTAAGCTTCAAAGTCGAAAAAAAGGCGTTCCCCCCTCGCATTTCCACACCCGTTGGTCTAAAATTCTGAAAAAAATCTAGAATGTAGATCTTGATGTAATCTTTGTGTTAAAATTGGTTTGAGCACTCTGGCTTTAATAGTTTTTGAGATATTGCCAAAAACCGAAAAACAACAACATTCGAATTTTGAAGATCCGAAAACGCCATTTTGTAGACCTCGGTGAAAGAACAATAAAATATTACGCAAATAAAAATATTTTCATACAATTTTTCGAGATATTAACGATTTAAATCGAATCAGTTATCACAAAAAACGATGAACTGACGGCAGTCTCAGTGTCGCTTGCGGCATTTCATCCCCTAAATGCACAAAAGCAATTTTCACACGGCTGGCGCGATCAGCAAATGGGAAAGGATTTTCTTTTGTTCAGTTTCGTTCGAAATGAAAAGAAGAATTTTAGTGAATGAACAGTGAATTGAGTTTAATTTGATTTGACTATTTTAGTTTTATTGATTTCTTAGACTTATATTAAGTCTAAACTACTAATCTGTTTGCGAACGAAACCCTCGGCGGGTGAGTAAAACTCACACTTGACCGGTTTTTTTATAATGTAGAATACACATAATTCAATAAATATAGACAAAAAAACAATAATAAAATAAACAACAAAAAATAATGAAAAAATAAAAAGGTCGACTAATTGGCTTAAAAGCTGTTCATAATAATAGGAGCGCATATGGGAACATTATTATTTTCTGCTTAGTTATGAAAAACACGTTTAATTTGATAAAAAAGAATAACTTTTTTAATATCGCCCAGCTCTGACGTGGTATGCCACGTCGTCAACAAGATGCTGTTTATTGTTTATTTCTTAATAATTTCTTAATAATACATGATAGTACAAACACAATAATTCATTCGATATACAGCTTCAAACTTCAAATAATCAGAAAGAAAAAAAGAAAATAAGGTGGCATTCTATATTTAGGTACAAATAGCAAAATAGAAGTGCTGTGCAACGAGTTCGTGTTATTTTCTGCCAGGCTTCCTTCACCACACTTCAAAATTGACATTTTTTTATTGGTTTGTC
Organism: Syritta pipiens; assembly: GCA_905187475.1. NCBI lineage: Eukaryota > Metazoa > Arthropoda > Insecta > Diptera > Syrphidae > Syritta > Syritta pipiens. The sequence goes on along the minus strand of LR994571.1, from coordinate 105,710,810 downwards.
ATCGGCAACATAATTTTTGACATCACACCATGAGATTCACGTCAGGGGACTGCGTGGGCCGCTCCAAAACCTCAATCCCTTTGGCACGACCCTAATTTTTAACCTTCTGGCTGGTGTGCTTGGTGCCGTTAGCTTATTAAAAGGTCCATTTAAGCGTCATATTCTATTCGCTATAAGGATCCATAATCTCATCTAGTATTTTGGTATAAGGATGTTGATCCATATTATAATCTATCGAATATATGGGCCACGTAAGAGAAACGTGTCCAAATCATGACTTTTTAGCACCACCATGTTAAGTGTTTTTTTTGGGTGTACTGAGATAAATATTTAGTATTGAACGAACGTACTGCCGAGAACCAGTCGCACCTGGTTCATCCGACCAAAGAATATTGCGCTATTTCGCAGCATGCCAATACAGTCAATTTAACTGGGCGCTCCTATTATCATGAACACAACTGTATATTTGATGTAAGCTTTGTTCAATTTTTTTGTTCATTTTCACTAACAAAAAAAAAACAAGATTTTACTTATAAATTTTAAGCTGATTTTAACATTTTAAACAAAAATTCGAAGTGGACACAACAAATTCGAACTCACACGGATTGCAGAGCAGTAAATTTCATTTCGAGTGGAATTGAAATTTGTTTTGAGTCCCAATTTACTCGGAAGGAACAGAGGCAAATAAATTCATTTCACATCTAACAAAACTTTTTTGAATTTTTCTTAAAAAGGTTACGAACTATCCCTAAAATAGAAGAAATGGTGTAAAGACTGTATAATCTTATTTTGAAATCATTTCTAAAGATAATGTTAAATAATTAAAAAATTTAGTTTTATATTTGCGTAACTTGATTTTGTACTTTTGTGTAGTACAAAAAAGTCGTAGAGCACTCTTAAAGTTTTTCATAATATTCTTTTTTTGAGTTGGTTATTTTTTTTTCCATTTTTAACTTTGATTTAAACTTACTTCGGATCAATTTATTCATCAATTACATTTTGAAACTTTCTTAGTTCACAATAGCTTGAATTGATGGAAGTTAGTTTAGTTTTCAATTATCGAAAGATGCATGTCATTGCACTCTGTCGAATAGTTTTCGAAATGGCACTTAAAAAAGGATATTTCGAGGTCGGTAGTTCCGTAGACCCTAAACCGTCCGTAGACACTAAAAACCAATAAGACATTTCAAAGATGATCTGACAACCAAACAACTAAAAGTAGAAAACACTCGAAACTCTTAAAAAACGAACCGCCACAACTAACAATTTCAATGAGGATATTTTACAAAACCGAAAACATTTTTTGCGACACTTTTTCATCGGTCCCCTCGCGCCAACAAAAGTTATTTGAACGGCTCCTTTGTTTTTTTTTTTTTTTCCTTATTTATTAGATCCTTAAGTCAATTACAAAAACAGGAAGTAGAAGAAAACACTAAACTTAACCGCTAAACTTAAAACTTATGAAAATGTACAATCTTAGCCAAGTGGAATTTATGCGACGTGACGCTTGTGTGGGTGTGTGCGATGGGACGAGCTTAGGACGAGTAGAAGGGGTAGAAGGGCTGCGGCATGCTGAAGTTTTTCGACGGCGACGGGAACGCTGTGGTGAAGTTGGAGTGCACAAATGTGGGGGTGCTTGGGTGGATGGGCATGTGTGGGTGGTGGTGGTAGTGGTGCGGGTGGTGCGGCGCGTAGGAGGAGGTGTTCTGGAAACCGCTGGTGCCACCGCTTGCGAGTGTGGCGTTCTCCTGCGGCGAGTGCGATGCAATTGGACGGCTGTTAGGTGTCGTGGTGATCGGATGCCAGGGCGAGAAAGTGTTGGCTTGGTGCTGGAGCCCGGGCGTGGTTGCCTCCTCCAGTTTGGTGGCAGTGTGGATGTCTTCGTTGCTGTTGCCGGTGACGGAATTTGGTCCGACGGCTGCCGAGAGGCTGTTGGGCGTGGGCGGGAGCTGGATGCCGCAGGAGTAGCCGTTGTTGGACTCCGACGGGCTGTCGTTGCGCGTGGTGGTTTGGTTGGCTTCCAGCTCGGTGTAGGCCGTGTTGAGGCTGGGAAGGGTGGCGGGCTGGTGGGTGTAGGTGTGCTCGTGGTGCTGCGTTGGATACGCAGCCGAGTGGTTGTAAAGTTGGTGTGGTGGCGTTACAGAAGCGGCGGTGCCTGGCGATCCAGCGTGGGAGCTGTAGAAGTCGTACATGTGACTCTGGGTGTAGTCCGGCATGGGTGCTGATCCAGTGGCCATCATTGGCGGGTACAAATTGTTCTGGACCACGCCTGGGCCGTACGCGCTTGTGGTTTGCTGAGAGGTGAGTTGCTTTCGCCGGCGAGCCCGCCGGTTGCTGAACCACACTTGGATGCGCGCCTCGGTGAGCTTGGTGCGCTGGGCGAGCTCTTCCCGGGTGTAGATGTCCGGGTACTGCGTCCTCTCGAAGGCGCGCTCCAGCTCGTCCAATTGGCTGGCGGTGAACGTGGTCCGCGAACGGCGCTGCTTGCGCTTCAGCTGAATGCCCGGCTCGCTGTCGCAGTCGGAGAGGTCGTCGTCGTCGGTGGGCTTGACCGACACCTCGGAGTGGGGTCCGCCGAAGCTCGAAGACTTTTGCTTGTAGTCATCCTCGTTCGTGAAGGTGTCGCGGCAGCGGAGAAGCCTCGAGATGGCTGAGATGGACGGGGCAGTGGCTCGGTCGCAGATTCCCTCCTTGATGAGCTTGTCGCGGATCTCCCAGGAGAAAATCTCGGGATTCGCCCGTCGGTACTCCTCGATACGGTTCTCGATCTCTGGTGAGGCCACCTTCGGCTTCGACCCGCCAATCACTCCCGGACGGATGGACCCGGTCTCCTGGTAGCGGTTAAGGATCTTCGACACACACCCGTGGCTGACGCGCAACTGCCGCGAGATGACACACGGGCGAACTCCTTCGGCGGCCATTTCTATTATCTTGAGCCGGATGTGGTTGGGCAGAGGGCGCCCGTTTATGAAGACTCCGCCGAGCTGGTTGACGCGTCCTTGTCCATTGGACATATCTGCTGGAGAGGACGAAAGGAAATTGGAATCTGTTATCAAGTTGGTCCAAGAAGAGAAAGTCGGCAGATTGCGCTTGCTACCTGCTGCCGCCGCGCAAAATTTATGGCGGTCATGGCGTGCGCAGGTAAGAGAAGACTCGCGCTGACAATCAGAAACACAAATTCTCAAATTTGAACTTACCTTGCAAGGGATATCCATTAAAGAAGGGTCTGTGCATTGCTGCTGCGAAGGCAGTGACTGTCATTTTACGCCCCAACGATCTATTCACTCAATGTCACCGATTCACTTGACACTGATTGGTTTTCACTTCTTTCAAATCGAAAGAGCTTCACAGAGCACAAGACTATTCGAATATTCGGATTTTGATTTGGGAACTAACTTTGACTTCTTTTACTCGGACCGAACACGTCCTTCCCGATGCAGAGAACAGTTCGAACTAACTCCTCAGCTGATCTTTCGTCGAGATCATCGATTCTGTGAGACGTGGTTCTGATGTGTTTTTTCGTTTTTGGTTTTCTTTTCGGCCGTAGACACTTTCGTCAAGATGTCGAACGCCCGAAGCAGTTTGTCCGCATCCAGCCAATCGGAGTTTGTTTTCCTATTGACATCTCTTTCTCGCTTTGGTTGCGTTTTTGAGGCATTCGCATGTATCTAAGATACTTTTGCCTGTAGGACCGCCTTTTCGTTGAATTTGTTCGCCTATCGCGCCTTCCATTGTTTCTTGCTGTTGTTTGTTTAGGCCGGTGACGAGGAAAACGAACGAGTGTGGTGTTGGCTTGTATGACGTGCTAATTTGTTTGAATATGAGATTTTATTGCCACCGTTTTTATTCCACTAATAATGACCATAATGAAGTCAATTCGGTGAAATTGACGAGCCCATAACAATCAGTTGCGGAACCAATGAATTTTGAGCAGTGAATTTTTTGTATTATGATATGCAATTGCATTGTTATAAATTTAATTGGACAGGTATAACAAATTGCGAATGTTTCAATTCGATTGAAAATAAAAAAAAAGACAAGAAAAAAAATGTATACGATTCTGTGAATGAACGATTGGTTTTTTTGTTTAGCCAAAGAGGATGTTTAATGGTAATAAATTCGAGGAGAATTACATGAATGTGCGTATTTATATTATGAGGAAATCAGTAAATTTTTTGATTAAATTGTTGCAAATAATAGTGTTAATTTCATTTCATTTAAAACAAATATAATTTCGACAGCTTCTCCACCTACTTTTTTGGTCGAAACAGAGCTCACTTCGTAACAAACGCTGTTTTTTTATTTGTCCGATTACTGGATGATACAACATAAACCGAATGCGTATTTTGTAATTCCATATAAAATTGATTTAAAAAAACATAACAAAAATAAACGCAGCTTACATTTTTTGTTCTAAGTTTGGTGAAGTAAAAAGCTATGTAATTGTATCACTTTCTCAAATTGGAAAAAAAAAATACAAAAATTTAAGAATAACTAATTGCTGTTGTGACTTTAGTAAGCGCTACCGTTGTTGTGAACTAAAATTGTAAAATTTTTGTTTATTGAGCTGTCGAAATATAAACGAATCTCATAAATGTACAGGCCCTTGAAATATGAAAATTTATTTCGTTAAGTTGTTTATAATTCATACAATATTTAATTTTTTTTTAAAGATCTAATTACAAAGATTACCTTTTGAAACACTAAAAATACAAGTACAGTGAACATTGGAAAATGTGAAACCTCCAAAATGTAAAAAAGTGAAAAACGTTAAAATTTTTTTTAATATCTCTACATATAAATTCACTGATAATTAGTCAGTTAATTAATTAATTTTAATGTTAAGAGTTAATTTTCTATACTTTCTAGAATACGCACCTAGTATTTACATGTTTGATACCATACTTCGTATTTATCGTCGTTCATTCGGTTATTGTTTTCTCTTGCATGAGGGTCTTATTTTCTGTTCAAGCAAGATTTTAATATTAAAATCGCTGATATATTAGAAAAACTTAGAAAAGAATTAGGAGGAGAAAGAACAAAAAAGAGAAAGATGTTCGAAGAGCTAATGCAACTGAAGCAATCTAAATATTGAACAAGGATTTGGAATTATGTTTAAATGAGGCATCATTGGCACGATGGCTTAGTGCGCAAGCTATTGCTGCAAAATTTTCCAATCCACCTACTTAAGTAATTAAAAGTTTTATGTCAAACAGATTCTTCTATGTGCAATTTCATATAAGTCCCCCTCCTATGAAATCTAGTATCCCAAAAGGATCAACATTAGCGCCGCTTTTATTTAACCTACAGTTGCGGTCAAAATAATAGTAGTGCTGCTTTTTAAAGGATACCTTTTTGAAACTTGAGTAATATCATGCTAATGATTCGAGTAATTGAAAAATCGTTAACTCCTTTCAGTTATTGTTCAAAAGTAGATGAACATTCCCGAAGTCTCCAAGAAAAAAATTGTCTTTCACACTATTACTTCTGTGCACTGTTATTATTTGTTTATTTTGCTGATTTTCCAACTGATATCAACTGCGAAAATGTCTTCTTTGCTGATGACACAGCAATATTTTGTTGTTCTTCTGATTGCAAGTTCATATCGAACAATCTATAGAGCCCTTTATTTTCCATTGAAAGATATTTTCGCAGGTGGAAGATAAAATTAAACTCTTCCAAATCCCAAACACTGTTCTTCTCCAGAAAAAGAAAATCCTCAAATCTTCCTCAGCATATTCTACTGTTTTGCAACGGTCTAGTTGAATAGACAACTTCCTTAAAATATTTAAGTGTTACTCTCGACAAGACATTAACTTTTTCCAACCAAATGACTGCATGCATTACCAAAGCAAATCGTTTAGTTAGAATACTCTGTCCACTCCTAAATAGAAACTCTAATAGTATACGCCTCACCTTGTTGGAGTAAATGCGCTGAAGTTTACCTAAAAAAGTTCCAAAACTGTTAAAATAAAATCTTGGAAACCATGCCACATCTCGCCTGGCATTTTTCCACAATAGCTTTGCATGTTCAACAATTAAATTCAAATTATTATTTCTTTTCTTAAATTTTGAAAACAAGTGCTTAAATCATGAAAACATCCTCATAAACTCTCTGTTTAACTCAAACGAAGTTAACGATTAATTAGGTTTAAGAAAATTTATCTTTAAGTAAATTTTATCTAATCATTTTTTTTATTTTTTCTTCTATTTTTTGCATCCATTGAGTTTTTTGTTACTGACTAAGTAACTAACTGCTATCTGAGCGCTTGTTTTTTCTCACAAATAAAATTTTTAGTTGCAAAGAATTCATTGTAATTCTGATCTCTACATATGAACTATCCTTCTCTGTTTAATAAAATCGTAATAAGATTGAAATGAGGCGTCCACCAAAGCTGCATTAGTGTACTTAGACGCGTATGAAAAGAATGCAGTTGTTCAAATGTTGGAAAAATTCAAAAAAAAAAAAATAAATACAAATTTATCTTTTTAAATAAATCTTTTATTTTTAAAATATTCAAACATGAAAAAGAAATCTAATTAATTTTCTTAATGAGACATACCAACATGTGTGAATACGTGAAAATATTAATGAATTGGCAAAAGAGAGATAAAATCGAAGAAAATGTGTTTTATTTTAAGAGCAAAAGTAATACTCTTCGGTAGAGTTACATTTAAAATGATGATTTTTGTTCACTTTTTTTGTTTTTAGCAAACATGTCTGCAAAGTTTGCCACTACTGAACATACAGAGATATGATATTTTTTTTAAATTATTTATTTATTATTGTTGAAAAGGTTATTCCAAGTTGTAGATATATACATATAAAACACTTCAGGAAAGGTTATATTAAAGAACTAAATGGTTAAAGAACAAGTAAATTCATAAAAGAAGGATAAAAGTATAACAAGTTAAATCGCATGTATAAAGTTTCGTTTAGTAGCAGAAGTGCGTTCAAAAGTAACAATATATGTATGAATGTATACAATGCAAATTAAAACAATTATTTATTAACAGGTAATTTAAATTACAAGCTAATATATAGAGCCTGTTAGGTAGGACCTTCAGCTCTTTTTAGGGTTTCGTTCCAAAGGAATAACGAAACCCTTATGGAATCACTTCGGTGTCTGTCTGTCTGTCGGTCTGTCGCCTTTTACATATTTGACTATAACTTATAAGTTCTTTGTAGTTAAGGGATGAAATTTGGACTGAAGGTGTATCTAGGCAACCCAAAAATAAATCATGCACCCTTTTCGGAATTAGTCACAGATTAAAGAAAAAGTTAAAACTAATACTAACGCCCGAAAAAACGTTTACTAGCTTTGATGGTCGATATGGGTGTCATTGGAAAGGGGGCGGTGCCTTATTATGAAAATGTCTGTCTGTCTGTCATTAGGCCTTAACCTCGGTAATTGGCGAACCACTAAGAATTTAGAAATAAAACTTTGCTAAAAGACGTATTTCACTTGCCCAAAGAAAGTTCAGGAAAAAAATTTTAAGAAAATTTTATACTAGTGAAAAGCTTAGTACCAATACTAAATTTGAAAAATAAATTTCTTTTACTAGTTCCTTGATATGGGTATCGTTGGAAAGAGGATGATAGCTAGATCAAAAAGTTGTACTATAGTAATCATCTCACTCTTATTGGTAAGAAGTTATTAGCCAACAAATTGCCGAAAACTGACTTGTGTACCGTGTCCCCCACCTTACTCTATTCTAGAAAGAATATTTGACCAAAAAATCTGAAAAAAATTGGAGTTATGGGACAACTCATCGCAATAGCCCAAAATTATCCGAAAATCGTGTGTGATTTTTTATTTGTACTAAAATAAATTAATTACTAACTTTTTTTGAAAAAAATTTCACGGCAATATATTAAGTGAGGTACCATCGGATAGGTCTTGCAAAATGAAATAGAGTTTTCATTTTGAACTTTTCATTTGGAAATTAAGCTTCAAAGTCGAAAAAAAGGCGTCCCCCCCTCGCATTTCCACACCCGTTGGTCTGGAAATCTGAAAAATATCTGGAATGTAGATCTTGATCTAATCTTTGTGTTAAAATTGGTTTGAACACTCTGGCTTTAATAGTTTTCGAGATATTGGCCAAAAACCGAAAAACAACAACATTCGAGTTTTGAAGATCCGAAAACGCCATTTTGTAGATCTCAGTGAAAGAACAATAAAATATTATGTAAAAAAAATTATTTTCATACAATTTTTCGAGATATTAACGATTTAAATCGAATCAGTTATCGCAAAAAACGATTAACTTACGGCAGTCTCAGTGTCCCTTGCGGCATTTCATCCCCTAAATGCATCAAAGCAATTTTCACACGGCTGGCACGATCAGCAAATGGGAAAAGATTTTCTTTTGATCAGTTTCGTTCGAAATGAGAAGAAGAATTTTAGTGATTGAACGGTGGATTGAGTTTAATTTGATTTGAATATTTTAGTTTGTTGATTTCTTAGACTTATATTAAGTCTAAGCTACTAATCTGTTTGCGAACGAAACGCTCGGCGGGTGAGTAAAACTCACACTTGACCGGTTTTTTTTAAATTAGATTATGCGTTATTATGTGCTACAAATTGAGTGTAAAATTTACAATACCTTGCGATTACTCAGAGTCAAAGAATTACATTAATACATCTACTTCTAACATCTCCTCAAGTTATACAATGTTACGGCAGAATTTGCTTTGCGCGGCTTAATCCTACACAGTAAACGCGACTTCTTTTTTTTACTAAAAAAAATATTTTTTCATATAGTTTATGGCTGCAAATACCAAAATAATAATAAAAAAAACCATTAGTCTACGTAAATTGGCATGACTATTCCCTTCAAAATATGTTACGCAGATCATCTACGAAGTTTATCACACACATTATCACATTTATCACATTAAAATAGTTTATGAAAGAAGTAAGAATTGAGTTGTATCAGAACTGTGTAGGGTTAAATTGATGAATTGCCAGGACTAAAAATTAATTCTTAAAATTAATCAATTTTATTAAACAGTAGAATGTTACAAAGTAGGATATTGTAGTAGGAGTAGGATGTTTTATAAGGAGAAATTAGAATTAGAGCTGAGCATTTATTCTCAAGATTATAAGAAAAAAAATTTTGGATTGAATTATTAAAATTTTAGAAATATCACACAAAGCTACTGTGGAAAAATACCAGGAAAGAGTCAAAATCATTTTTGGTATTCTATTTTCACAGATTTCGAGTTTTTTTTAAAGTGAAATTCAGTACATTTCGAGTAAAAAACAAGGGGAGGCGTGTACTAATGTTGGAAGTATGAGAACCTTATAAAGGAGAAGTGTATTGTTATTGCTAAGATTAGAATTTTTTTAGGGTTGGCTAAAATACTTTAACTAAACGATTTGCTTTGCATGCAGTAATTTGGTGGGAAAAATTTAATATCTTGTCAGAAGTAACACCTAAACATCTTAACAAAGTAAATATTAATCCAAAGGGCAAGACGCAAAGTGAGCGCTCTTATTTTACTTTTTCGTGGATGCAGTGTTTTTCTTGCGCTTTAACTCTTGATAAATCAGATGGAACTTTCTAAAAGAAAATTATTTATTTGCTGATAAGAAAATTATTACCAATATTCTTCCAATATTTTTTTTTTTGTTACCCGAGTATTGAACGCCTTATACAATAATAGCAATGCATAGCAGTAATAGTGTGAGAGAATATTCTTTTCTTGGAGACTTTGGGAATGTTCTTCTACTTTAGAACAATAACTGAAAGGAATAAAAGATTTTTCAATTACTCGAATCATTAGCATGATATTACTCAAGTTGCAAAAAGGCATTCTTAAGAAAACAGCATTGCTATTTGTTCAACAGCAACTGTACATATATTGTAATACAAGAAAAACTTTAAAGCAATTGTTAAAACTGGGATGAATTAAAATAACCAAAAAACTAAATGAACATTGAATATTCCCTAAGAGTCCACATGTGCGAAAAAGCTAGGCTCTGGCTCTCAACGGGCTGTTACGCCACCCTAATGCAATGCAATATATGTAGTTGTCGTCATATAGAGTTTTATATTTAAAAATAAAATATGGAATTTCTATAAATCGTCGGTTAACAAAGCATTGAAGAATTCATACGAAGAGCCCACATCAAAATAATGCCACTTCTTTATTTCCATTCCTACTCGAGTATTACAAAATCCCATTTTTACACAACGCCACATGAATTCAAATTTTGGCAGCAACTGTCAAAATAGTTATACCTCTCCAAGTGGAAGAACTCTTGTGTCCAAAGAAATTTTCCCAACCGCCCTTCATTCGACAACCGTCCTCAAGGCCGAACAGAGATTAATGTTTTCTTCCAAAACTACAGCCCGCAAGGTCACATCTCCAGCGACGAGCCGTTGACAGCGTCCTACCAGGCGCAAATTGTCTTCGAAAGTGTCATCCATCGTATCACGGGGAGGGTGACTTCCCTGTTTGTCCTCTGTATTCACCGGACAGTAGACGAACTGTGGTTGCTCTTTTTTGTCCTCCACCCTCCGGGGACAGGTTTTGCTGGGATCTCCAAAATAAATTGGCATTTACCCATCTCATGAATTAGTTACAGCTTCCGTAGAAGTGCCAGTTCAGTGTATTGACGGAAAGAGTTAATTGACAGGCAGTGATGCCAAACACCGACACTGACCAGTCTGTTGTGAGTTGTCCGGGAATATCATATCCATGGGATAGGCACAATTCCATGCGATACCTTGGCCCAGAGTGAATGATTAATAATTCTCCTGGTCAGGTAGTAGAAAATTAGAAAACCACCAACCGCTTTGTTCATAGTTTATACCCAACACAACATATGCGCAGGGTTAGGCCGACAAAAGGATATAAATAATACAACAATTGGGCCGCGTGTGTTGTGCCCCACACCTCCTCTGCGGCGCGGCATAGTGGATATCGCGTGAATTTGATTAATGATAAAATTTCATGGAACAACTGTCCGATACAGCAATTAATTAAGTCCCCATCTCCATCGCACTGGTAACGCCACAGAAGTTCATTTGAAATTGATGATGGCTGCGCGATTCTCGGTGTGCAAGATGCATAACGCTTCAATGTGGCGGATGCGTCGAGTTGGGCGTTAGGATGAGAATGAATCAGCGATTGATCGATATTGGCTTTCAATTGGGTTTGGGTGGTAGGAGTTGCGGAGCTCACCTGTTTGGTGTGGAACGTGTGTTTAATGGGAGTATTCAAATTGGGGATGGATGTCGTTTGTAGGTAAATTAAATTTATCGAGAATTGCAAATGAAGTCGTCATCATCGCGTGGGATTAGCCAGAGAGTATTTCATTTACTGATTTAGGTTTACACTTTGTGGAAGTTGAGTTATTTTTGGTTTTTCATGAACCTATTTTCACGCGGAATTCTATTTCAGAAACATTTTGCGTATAGCAAAGTTTTGAATATCAGTAGAACGAAAATGAGGGCGTAAGGCAAACATTTTTGAATATCAGCCAAATTTAAAAAAGGATGTGGTTGTAGGTTAGGTTAGGCTAACTAAAAGTCCTCCAAAAATCATATGTACATGCTTTTACTCTGCGTTAAACACTGAATAAAGCGAAATAAACAGAAAAACAATATCATGATTATCAACAAAGCTACTCACAAAAATGTTCATTAACTTTGCATTTTAATCTCCAAAAAGTATTTGCTCACCTTCACAAGAACTCAGTTGTAAGTTGGGTTTCTTTTCTAGGACAATTTTTTCCTCCAAATGGCTCGGTGAGCAAATAATTTCTTTAGGCACTGTAACTTTGCCAAGAAAAGCTACTCTTGTGGGCGGGTGATGGGCAGGTGGCGTCCTTGTTCCGTAATTCTTTAAAAACGATGACAATGAAGACATCACCACCACTGTTTAATAAAAACAAGCATTTGTCCTGAATTTAACGATATGAAAAAGGTTTAAGCTGAAACATCGCGTTATGAGCGTACCCAACGAGGACTATAGCAGACATTTCGCATCTTTTGCCACGATAATGTCAAAAGACCTTGTGCTTTCATCGATGCTATCCAAAGTTAAAATAGCCATCGTTCCAATTCATTCGAATCTGCCATCGTCTAGAGCAATGAACGAAGAAATTGATCGATAAATGTAAATAGCCTACTTTGGGCCTAAGCTAAACAAACTCTTCTGCGTTTCCCATAAATGTCAAAATATGATGACGTTTAGGTGACGTTATTCCAACAACTGTCTTATTTGACGGATGATTCAATCTAAATCCCGGACAATTGGGTTATACGTCCCTTTTCCTAGCACCACCCCCAGGCATTCAACCAACCCCCTTCATCAGCTTATAAAAGAGACAAACTAATCCTAAACTTTACAACTAAATATGCTTTGGCATCTGTCCTGTGTGGAGAAAAAACACTCTCCCCACGGATTTGCCTATTGCCGGCAAAGATCAATACTATCGCATAACTATCGGGCTGACATTGTTGATTCAGTAAAAAATAAAACACAACCCACATGAAAATATTTAGGGCAGTTGTGACACATTGACACAAAACATACATCCCACAAAAAAAAAAACACAACACATGCGAAGACACACTGCAAACATGTTACAGCATCCATCCGCGCTTCCCTCGGTGTTGTGCTTGTCTTCCGCGCGCGGAAAAAGGACTCTCGAGCATGACTGGAAATAAGATATTAAGAGAAACGCTCACAACAATGATTACTTGACATAAGGACTAACACAACGACGACAACAACGGTGAAGACGAGGAGATTTATGACTTCACCTCCTGTGGGGTCAATAAACGAATAAAGCGGCCCGATTGTTCGGCGCAGATTTTCAGAATTCCGTTTCGTGTTTTTTTCTTCTTTTTTTTCCTAAAAAGAAAAAAAAGGACATCTCAATATCCTTCCAAAGTGAAGAAAATGGATTTCCTATTCCCACTCCTCCGTGTTAAGCAACACGCCGAGCTGAGGCTTCATGCTAGGCCCTCAGAATTAGCTACTTAGAGGTGTTTAGAGATATTTACGACGAGATACACGCCACCCGTGGAGCGAACGAATTTCCGTCGCTGATTCGGTTTCACGGAATTTGCTCGGTATCAACGTGCCCCGGAAGATTACCGGCACTAAGGACCTGGCATTATCCCGCGAGTGACTCCTTGAATCAGATTCGTGAAAATTCATTAGCAGTTGATTGGCGGCGGACTGCGGTACGATGAATTGTGTGCACGCCCACCTTTCAAAAGTCACTTGGCGGTGAGCAGGGTGACCATTAAACAGAAGGACGGGAACATCAAGGCATCTGCGGCAGGATCGATTTGTTTTGTTTTGACTTGGATACCTTTGGATGGAGGTGGGGACTGTGAAGCGATAGAACACTTGTCGGATCTGAAGAGAATAGAGATTCAGGTTGAGTGAACCATTAATCAAAAGCGACGCTGTGCCGGAGTGAGAGTTATCTCGTGTCTCGTGGGAACTTTCACGGCCGAGGAGTGGGTTTAATGGACCGTCAATTTCACTTCCGCTTGGCGCAGGAAGCAAACATTCTTTTTTCTGGAAATTCGGTGGTGTATCAAAACTTTTTTTTTCGATTTTTTTAGGTTCAATCCTGCTGCCATAATAAGTGAAGCTATTAGAGAGATCCAGGAGGCTTGACAGATGCTAATGTTTAGAAACTTGCCTCAGAAATTTGGAACGATTTTCTTCGAAATCAAGCATCAGCGTTGTGCTCAGTTCATTAGCAGATGTTGAGCAAGTAACTCAAATTCGCAATTAAAGTCGCCGTTAATGGCCGATGGAACAGATTGTTGGCATTTCAGAATCTAAAAACGGAAAGCTTAAAAAAAAAAGAGAATTGTCTTCCTTAAGCAGATGAGTAATAGGCAGTTGCTGTAGTGGCAATGTCAACTGGAAATTGGACTCTGGTTGCGATTTACTTGGAAATGTTTAAATGAGTCCAAAAAAGCTTATCATTTGAGTTCTTAAATATATTAACCTTATAATGCTTGGTGATTCATTACGTTTTTTTAAGAATATTTCAAATCTGGCCAGATGTAAAAACGGTTTTCCATTTTATAATTCTTGAATTGTTCTTTATTAATTTTTGTTATTTCATTTTTCATTTTATTTTCATTTCATTTTTATTTATTCCAGCTTATAGTTTTACAATTTTAGATATACAGATTACAGTTATATAAGCAAGAAGATTATCATTCTATAACTAAAAATCTTAGTGTTAGTTAGTATTTGCAGTTGTTATTTGCAGCTTTTGCTTACACCGAATCCTTTTCGTTCTGTAACAAGTATAGCGCAAGGTGCATGTGGTGTGAGTAGATGAATAAAACAATTTTGTGAGTGAAAAAAACGAAATTATTTTTGTTTTTTAAAGAAAAAGTTGGAAAAAATATTTTAATATTCTCATGGTTTTTGGCTCAAGTTTTACCTTTACGTTTTATAGATCAAGAAGATCTTTTTAAGGCCAGAGTGGCCCATAGTTCATGGTGATTTACATAAAAATCACAACGTTTTTTGGTTTTACAATTATAAATCACAAATTTGTGAATTTTGCTAGAGCAAACTTTGTTTTCCAAGCGATTTCCTTTCCAGAAATATTTATTTTTTTGAAAATAAAAAAATCATGCATTAGAGGATCCACATTTGACAAATGCGTTCTTGTTTGTGGAAAGTGTCAGCTTGGGCAGGCTTTCTTCTAAGCCCAGAAAATGTTTGTTGAATGTTTAAGCGACAGCTTATTGATTTCTTTTAAGAGGAAATCAATAAACAACTTCTTTATTGACATTTTAAAATTTGATTTCGTTGTTGTTTAACTTATGTGCGTCTAAAAAGTAATTATATTTACACTAACACGAATTGTGCTAAAATGTTTTTTTTTGACATGGTTTGCTTTTGTCTCCAATGGAAAGGTTTGATTTTGTGGAGGACACATGGAATGATTTTAAGATTCTTTTGGGTGTGACCATACGGGCACGCTGGTAGAAAAAGCGCTAAAGCAAATTTTTTTAGAAGTAATTTTTTATTAAATGTACAATTTTGCATTCGCCGTTTTTTCCGAAATTCGAGGAACCAGTTCATTTTATTGATCAAGCAATGCCTCCAACTCTGCATCTTCGACGGCCTTCTCTCTTCCACCGCCATGCCGGTCTTCGGCGTCAAAATCACTGTTTTTGAAGAGTTGAAACCACTCTCGGTTGAAACCAAAAGCGGCCTCACCATGGGTATTTGAGAGCATTCGATGAGCCTCATCCGCAGATTTCTTCATATTAAAGCAGAAAATTAAAACCTCCCGCAAATGACAAGAATTTGGCTGGTAAGCTGACATGTTTAATCGAGAATAACTTTATGATGCAGACACAAATCGACTAATATTTCGATGGCATTTTGTTTACAAATACCTAAGTTTATTGTATGATATCTACAATCTATTCTATAAAACGGCGGAAACAAAGTTGTACACCTAATAATATTATCAGAACTCGTTTGATATGTATTTTCTACGAAAAAGTAATAATTAAAAATGATTTTCCATGAATGATTTGTCACGATTTCCATCAAACTATATTTATTTCAGCAAACTATATTTTATGTATTATAGTCTATTTATTTTATATAATAGTTCTAAATCCATTTATTATGTCCTTTTTAGGGCTTTGTTCTAAAGGAAACATTTAATCAATTCGCATTGGCAACAGCAAAATTACTCGTTGAGAAATCTGCCATGTTCATTCCATAAAGTTCTTATTCATGGTGCAGAAATTATAAACCATTCAATTTTGCCAATTGGAGAACTGTTAGAGGAAGCTGCCGAGGGAAACAATAAGAACTTCAAACTATTTCGAAGAGACCACACCAGCAAAATGCCACGAGCAATCACGAACATGGACTAAATGCATCAACTTTTATTAAATTCAGATCCACTAATAACAAATATACGAAACTTGTCTAAAAAAACTGAAAATACTTTTTCAGTCGAAGTTCTAAACTTATTTAAATAATAAATGTGTTTTTTGTACATAGTATACATAGTTTTCTTTTTATTTCTGGGTAATATTTCTCTATACTCCAACATTGTCTTTACTTAGTGGTTTTCAATACATCGACATGTATACAGATTGGGCTCTATTAAAATTATATTTTGGCTTCTAACTTGAAAATTCTACAGTTTAGTAGAAAATGAAGGATATTTTTGGAATCAGCGCCTCCAAATTATCTAATAATCAACCATTTTTCTAAGTTTTGAAGCGGTTAAATAGTTTTGGCCGCTTTTGTTCAGAAATGCAACCACCATGCGTCGCGTCGTTAGTTAATGGGATGAAATTTAAACTGAAAGCGTTTGCATTTTTGCAAATTTCACATGAATGAATAAATTATTGTTATTACTATAATTCGTTACCTTACAATTAAAATTACTAAGCTAACATTTTTCTAGCACAAACTGCAAAGGTTTCGGCTTAAATGAATAAATTAATAAATAGCCTAAGCATATCATTTTCTCTTTAACAAAAATAAGAATCAATAAAAAATTTTATAAGACGAAAATGAGGAAAAAAATCGCTTAATCTGGTATCAGGATAACCATAAATATACATGCTTTGCAATACACAATTCCTCATGTATTGCCTAAACTATTAGATTGCCAAACCTGATATTCAAAGAAGAAGCTCTGTTGTAGGGATGCAATCCTCTTCGTCAACGAGACCAAACTCAGACGTGAAATAGAGAGACGAGCAGTGTTGTTGTCCTTGAGCAGAAATTGCTTTAAGTTAATGGATATTTCTTGTGTGCATTTAGCTCTTAGCAATATTTTGAATAATGCTGAAAAGATTTCATTAATTCATCTGTTTGTTTAATTTATTATTTTGTTAAGGCAAAGTATGTCTTCTCTAATCAGAAAAACCGAACTGTTGAAAGATAAGATTATTTAGATATAATTCAAGAGAAATTTAGTTCCTTTTGAACGATAAACTTATTTAGCGGCTGCTTGCTCAGCAAACAACTTCTAAGAAATTGCTTTAAAAAATGACTTACATCCTTAGACTTCCTAAGTACCCACCAAAGGCAAGCAATCACCACTTCGGGTCAATGAATTCCATTCAATCGCTCGCCAATTACGAAAATCACAATCCCTTAAACGCCTGCTAATCGTATCCAGTTTATTTACACTCTTCTCAGCGTAGCCCCCCAATTGAATTGACATTAAACAAGCAGATCAATTATTCCAAAAGTATCCTCCTTGCCGTACATTTGATGAATAAATAATCTAGTCTGCGTGCTTCGTGTGCCCTGCCCCATGACGACGCAGTGCAAAAGTTTACCAGGACCCGAAACTTGGGCCGGCCTGCTTTAAATAACTTTCCACCGAAAAGCAAAACCCTACGAGGCGTAAGACCGAGAGTAATGAATTCCTGTTTATTCTTCATCTCAATTTCCTGCGAAATTGGCTCGGGCACAGTCCCAGTCGGTGGGGTAGGGAAATCAACGAAATCAACGAAATCAAGGAAAGCAAGTGCCAATTTCGGGCCACTGTGGAGGTGGGCTGTCTTCGAGAATTCCGAAAATTTCACAGAAATCAAATCCTCCCCCAAATGGACCCAGACCCCCCCTTGAATGGCGTGCGAGTGTGTAGGTTCCTGTTGAGGCGGCACTTAAAATTTAATGACGCAATCATTAGCAACCGTGGAGAGGCGGCCAACTCCGACTTCCACCAGTAATTATGTAAGCAGCACTTGAATATTTCTCGTGTTTGATTAGCGAGAGCCCACCCTCGAGGACGGCGTTCCGAGAAACCATCCCCCTCGCGCCTTGCGCCCGCGGCCGGAGGCCGGAGGAATAAAACGCTCGTTTATCATTTCACCCTCGATTTATCCACACACCAGCGCCGTCGTCACACCATCGCCTCCGTCACCATGCCTAATTGCCAAGTACTCAATTTCGCTTCAAATGTGACATAAGGCAACGACGCTTCTGTCAGTTTGCGTGAAATTGTCCAAAAAGATGACACACAGATGCACCAGACGTGCTCGCTTGTCGTTGGAGCAGCCGGATGATGAGACGATGAGACGTGGCTTGGTTCTCTTGGAACTTGTCCATTTTAAAAGTACAAATTCCCAAATGCGTGCACTGATGTATAAATTATGCCACCGGAATTAATCATCCCCAGCCCGGTATATCTCGAATATGCTCCACCTAACGGAGCAGCCAACTCCCAGATGCCTAAAGTTGAGCGTAAAAGCAGAAAATTGGTCTGCTCCTAGTGAATGACCTCTGTGGCCAGAGTGGAACTCTCATTTCTTGCCAACTGCGAGAGTGTACCTCCTCATCCGCCTCGCCTCATCCGTGGCTCCGGGCAAAAACGAAAAAAAAAAAAGAAAATGATGGCTGTGTGGTGTTCCGCCGGAGGTAAAAGCGAGCACAAAAAAGGAAAATTCCATTTAGTAGTTTGCGAAAAATTTTTTTTACAGGTGTTTGGCCTCCAGTCTCTCCAGCCCCCACCTTATCAGCCTCTTCCCGCAGAGGGCCATCTACGGTTTATGTATTGTCATTGGGGAATTTGTTGCGGCGGATTTTATTACCAAATGCTTTTTGGTGTGGTTTTTGTGTTCGTTTTATGAGGGCGAACAGTTTCTCTTTATGGTTCTCGATTTTTTAGGAAAAACATCGGAACACAGGATGAGGCGTCGCGGTCGTCGGGTGGGGTGCGTCTAAGTTCCGACAGAACAAACAGCCACCAAAAGAGAGAGGGCTTTAATTTAATTCTATTTTCACCTGAGGAGATTAGGCTTGGAGTTAATTAGGTTGTGTAAATTAGCTAACAAATGTTGATGAGAAATTTTTCGGCTACATTCATTTTGGATACAGGTTGGGATTAGTGTGTTTAGATTGTCTTTGAGAGAAAAAACTTTAGACCCGAGACGATCTTATACCTCTCTATTCCAGTAAAGAATTTCGTGCAGCAACCTCGTGTTGAAAGAACTTCTCGTGTTGCAGCAATGAACACTATCTCGTAAAGTACTTTGGGATTAAACACTTTAAGTTCTTGTGGCATCATTTAAGAGCTGTGGGAGTTTTCTTAAAGCGTTTAGTAAAAGTGATAGAGCAAATGTTCACTATCTGGGATGGTTGCCATAGAATTTTAAAAAAGTATTGAAAGTCTCCCTCCACACCAAAAATTATATATTTTAAGGTTTTCTTTGCAGTTTTTCAATATGGTTCATTAAAGCATTGTTCCATAAAATGTCATAATTTAAGCCTACCTCCTACAACTCAATTCTTGCTTCTTTCATAAACAATGGATCAGAATTTTACTCTGTTAAGCTCTAGAGATAGTCTGCTTCATATACAATATTTTGAAGAGAATAATCAGGCCAAACTATTGTGTTCTTTTGTTATTTCTATTCTGGTATTTGCAGCCACAAATTATATAAAAAAAATCGTCATTATATTAGTTGTATATAAAGTCTAAGCAATATTTGCTAAAAATACTGAAAGAAAAGTTTATTGTTACCACACTTTTAAATTCAGCTGCTATTTACATAACTGTAGTTTCATAACTGTAAAAGTCGCTCAGCATTGTGGAAGAATCTGAGAATAATCTTCAAACATTTGATAAAATGTATCATCAGTAAAAACTTATATATTGTTAAACAGAAAAGGCGATAAAATCAAATTAATCATTGCACTGTTTTCGTGACAGCAACTAGATGTCTTATTTTAGTTTTTAGAACATACTTCAAGTCTGTTTGAGGTTTCCATTAGAGTTCCATAAAAAATGTGCTTCAAGTCAATTCAAGATGTGCTGGAAATATGCATAAGGAATACTTCATGTACCCCTAAACTAGGAAGAACACTCCAAATCAACTTCAACCACTTATCAGAACTTCAGTATCAAGAGTCTTCGAATGAATACGAGTTGATTGCTATGATACATTCACATGTTTCCAAATTGTGTTTAACCCAAAAAACAAACAAATGACCTTAAACTGATCTCGCTGATGACCTCAAGCGAATGCTTTCAAATAATTTCTATGCAAATACGCAGCATGAAAGGTTCCAAAAAAAAAAATCGCTTAAAATTCAAAAGTGAAAAACTGGGCGGATGACCCACCCTCACACCTCGTTCAGAGAGTCCTTAAAAATAGTTTTCCAGTCCAGACCGCTGCCCCGTCGACACAGGACCCTCACACAACCGCACTGCGAAATATGAATTTCACTCAGTTCTCGGTTAACCACATCCACATGGTGTACCGCGTGTGATTTTCTGATTTTCAGATTTTTTGTTTTTCAAATTTTCTGAAGAACATCGAATGGAAGCCGCACTCCAGTGTCATCGCGGGGGGTTCGAATAATTTCTGTGGCCAAGTGTTGAACCGTGAAAAATTATACTTTTCGCATATTCCTTCCAAAAGCATTCGAAGGAAGAGTCGGCCCAAACAAAACCTCCCATAAAGGCATAATCCTTCGATTAAACCGGCCGGCGAGAACTGCGTGGGTGTGCAGCTCGCAGTTTGTGGGCGGGTCTAGTTGAACTTCGGGTCCTTTCTCTCTTTTACCTGTTTTAAATGGGATTACTGTGCGATACCGGAACGGGTTTCGTTTACGAATGTTGATCAATAAAAATTTCATGATTCGTCCTTTGAATGAGATTATCCTGTTTAATGGGCTTAATCCCTAGGCAAGGTTGCAAAATATTTAGGCTTACTCTTGGTACTCGGTAGCCGCTTCTGTGTACAAATTTATGAGATTTACTGTTTTATGACGGGTCGCTTGAATGGCTAATCCTTTTTTTGTTTGTTTCATTGGAGGGTGGTAGGAGTGCGACACTTACAGAAGAATTTGTAGGGCTGGTTTGTAAACAAGGGACACTTTGTGTTCTAGGAAGTTGAGCCGCTGGGTAATTTGAAAGGACACCTGAGCCATATGTCTTTTGGTCGTTCTGTTGCAAGTCCGAATTATCAAAAGAATGCATGTGTGGCTCAGTTAAATTGATAAACAATGAGCTCGGGTGGTTCAGAGGAAACGGTTGGACTATAAACTTAATTGAGGTAGACGAAGGAGGTAAACTGTCGTTCTAATGAACTGCTAAACGAAAAATATTTATAAATTTTAGTTGAAAATGAGTATTGGTCGTTTTACGACTAGGTATGACAATTTTGAATTTACCTAGATGTTTTACTTGGGACTTTTTTCTAAGAAAAATAGTATTTCAAACGTAACGTAGTTTTCATGACTGACAAAAATTTAATGAATGAATATTGTTTCGTTTTTTTTAACTGAATGTGTTGAGGTTTCTTTATTGTATTTAGCTGTTCAAAAGTCAAAATATGTGTTATTTAATACTGTGGACTCATTAGCAGTCAATTTTAAATCAACATTCTTGTTAAGGTCGCTTTAATATTTACACACATGGAAAAAAAATGATAAGCTTGACTCTAGCTCTCAATGCGCTGCTACATCTGTTTATTTACTTCGGTCTTATTACATAGTAAGATAAATTATCTTTTAAATTAATGTAAAACAACAAGCTACTGTATGTATGAAAAAAAAAGTATTGGCACAGATTCTATTTTCACAAGAAAGTGCTTTGAGTACTAAAAATATTAAATTTCTATTTCACGTCTTTGCAAAAATAAAAGTATTATTGAGTTTTTAAAGAATCGAAAAACAAAAACACCTCGCAGATCTCTCCAAAAAAATTTGAAACACAAACATCGTTGCTTCAACTAATCAACGATATTTATTGTCGTGAATCGCTTTTGTGCCAGTATTTTTTTCCATGAGTGTAGATTTTCAAAGCGAGGATAACTTTGTCATAAAGATTTATAGACCTGGTAGTTAACATTTTGAATGCTTACAAAAGTAAATACAAATCTTGATAAATTTCAAATTACAATAAGCGCGAACACACACGCAACCTAATCAAGAATATTTATTGATCGTCGTAGTCAGTCAAAAAAAAAAAAACACAACTAACAACAATTGACTTTGGAGGATCGGATTCCAAACTTTTCTTCAACGTTGCATAAATAGAGAAGTCAGTTTCAGAACAGATTTTTACTTTCATACAGACTGTCTAAAATTTCATCAAAAAAATAATATTTTTTTTTTTGACATGGCAATTTTCACACAAATCTTTCAATACACAAAATGAATCTTGTACAACCATCAACCCTTTTGTTCATTATATTTACACATCAAAACCAACACATCACAAACAATTTCACAAGTTAATATCTCAGCTTAATTCAGTAAGCGACTTGGAGATCAAGCGAAGAGTGACTCTTGCCAATCGATGTTTCTTTGGGCTGAGAAGGCAATTGAGTAGTAAAGCCCTCTCTCGGAAAACCAAGCTAAGATTATAAAAGACCCTGATCGTCCCAGTCCTCCTCTGGTTGGAGGATGAAGACCTGCTTGATTGTTTCGAGAGAAAGATCCTTCGCGTGAACTTCGGACCTGTCTGCGTAGATGAAGAGTGGAGAAAGAGATTCAACCACGAACTGTACAGTCTGTACAGTGACATGGACCTGGTCAGAAGAAACAAAATTCAGCGGCTTAGATGGCTGGGCCATGTAGAGCGGAGGAACACCAATCCTCCTCTCGAGTCGAATCTACAACCATGGGGAATCGCGGCAGAGGAAGACTCCGCCTCACGTGGCGCACCCAAGTGGAAAGTGACCTCAACCAACTTGGTGTGCGAAATTGAAAACAACTGGCAAACAACCGGACAGGAATGTTGGTTGAGGTTCAGGTCCACCACGGACTGTAGCGCCACCTAAGTAAGTAAGTAAGAAAGTAATATCTCAGCTATTTTCAATATATCAAAAGGAAATGAATTGCAAATTATTCTACGAATGATTTTTACGTTACAAATTTATTTTTATCACTTTCTGTGCTTTACACGACACAATTTTAGCTAAATATATTTCACATTTTGAACCAAAAAAAACGTGACAGCTACTCTAAATTCTACCAAATAAAAATAAAAACTCATCCATATAACTTAATTTTTTTTTATTTTCCTTTTAGTTCTGCAATGACTAACACTTTTTTTTTTCAATGATCAGACAAGAATTTTTCCAAGGAATGTTCAAATCTTGCCTGATTCGTCGTAGAGCGCGATTTTCAGGTCTTTATTGTTCTTTGACATAATTCATTTACTGCTATGGCCCAAAAATGTTCAACAAAATTTAAATGAGAGATATGACAAAATATTTTTGCGTTTCAAATCAGTCAATCATTATCTATGTTAGCCATATATTTCAAGTATTCCTCGTGCTATTTTTGGCATGCAACTATTGTAAATGTAGAATATTTTAATTTTGTTATCTTCTCTGTATATTAAAATCAATGTTTATTTGTTTGTTTGTCCTTTATAGACTTCTAAATGGAAAGGGATAGAGCCTTGATATATTTGGCGACTTTGTTCAGAATTCTCTCAAAAAGATTTTGGTACCAATTTTTTTTGGGGGGATGGCTCCCATTGAGGTGAAGTGGGGGCTGACTTTCAAAGTTCACCTGATCCTGTCTAGTGATATATCAACCAAAAAGTTTTTGAAAATGAGATTTCGGGTTTTGTCAGTGAAAATTAGCGTTGAAAAGATATAAAGCTTTAAAGTTGGAAAAAGGGTGTCCCCTCTAATTTCCACACCATTTTGCCTAAAAATATGGAAAAATCATGTAAAATCCGTCTTAATGAATACTTTCAATTCAAAAGAGAACTATGCGTTAAATACATTTGAAGTTATTAGTTAATTTATTTTATGCATAACAAGGCATTGGGTACAGCTAGTACTCAATAAAAAATTGATTCAAATTCATTCTGAACAATGATGGTCCCTCACCCAACTTAAAATAGCAGCACCTAATAATTTTTAGTGTGCACAAAATATCTTCCAAAACTATCAAAATATGGCCTAAACTAATAAATTTTTACTGATCACAAAATATAAACTAGTTCCAGGCAATATTGGGCGTAGGATTTTGCAAATAACAACGTCTTTTTAATAAAGGTTGCCTTTTGAAGTGTATGACCATTGTAAACGTCTCTATGGAGGAACTGTCGAACTGTTTGTTGCGGAATTTTATGGATTTCCAATTGTTATTTTTTAAAGTCCTTTAGTTAGACCGCATTGATAGTAAATTTAAAGGACTTTCGATTTCTATATTGCATCATCATCATCATTAGTGGCGTAACAGCCCACGAAGGTCCAAGAGTCTAGCTTCTCACGCCTCTACTGTGTTGTGCGCGTTATAATTTTGACACATGTAAAGGGGACCTACTGTTTATTGCCGGTTCCGAACGGCGAATTGCGAAAGCTTTCCGTGACAGAAGTACTCCAGGAGGATTGTCAGTCGTTCGCTGGAGATGAGGCCGCGAAAATTGTTGGTAGTGTTTTTTCCCCGAGCTGTATTCGAACCCGGGTACTCTCGCTTAACAGTCCGACGGACTAATGATTAAGTCACGGCGCCCGCTTCAAATACGTACAAAATTCAATGTTGCATACAAAACAATAATTTCTAAGAAAGGCAGTGAATACTTCACTGCAATAGAATGAGTGTACATATTTATTCAAAACAAACATGAATACCATACTTGGATTCTTAATAATAAATTATTTACTTCTTTTAATCAATGCTTTACACAAATAGGCTTCATTTTCGCTGTTATGAAGATTATTAACATCAAAAACTCATTGCATACAATTTGTTTAAATTGTTGCAGCTATATTCGACCTTTTATAAAAAAGTTTAAATTACGAAACATGGAAAACATTGTCCCATTTTTATTGCGCTGTTGAACTTCGAAAAAATTTGGTTGTAGTAAAAATAAAAATTTGCTATCAGAATCTAAAAGGTCGTACATTTATTTTCAATTTATTTTCAAAAATTTGCTATCAGAATCTAAAAGGTCGTAAATTTATTTTCAATTTATTTCGTTTAACTCCCTGCGGCTGTCACCGTCTCTGACAGACACCAAAAAAAGGAAAAAAAGCAGTGGAAATATGGTAAATTGTTTGAATAAAATTTACTGAAATTAAAATCTCTTTAGTTGCACACATTTCTATTTCTATACATACCCTTATATTCAAAATATGCAAATTAAAAGTTGCAAAACTAAAGTTTTTGAAAATAAAATGTTACAAAAAATGTCTGCCGGAGTACCACGTCAGTGGGATTGTGAAAATTGAGTTACGTCAGTCGCAGAAGGTTGAATATGTAACAATATGGCTGAAAGATTGTGAACTAAACTTGTTTGTTTTAGGTGTTTGTTTTTGTTTTTTTCTGTTCGCTGTATGTTACGTTGAATTGATTGCAGATGGCGGTCTGAGAAAATCAGTGTCATTTGTTTCAGTTTTCAAAGAGACAAAAAAAAAGTCCAATCAAAGTGCATAGTCGTGGACCATTACATTTATAAAATAAATTGAAATGGTGGAAAAGATAAAAACTACTTGGCAGCTTGCTTAACATGGCCACATTTAGTTTTCGGACGTCGTGTTGCGTTGATTTGGACATATATTTTTTTTTGATTCATTTTTTTTTGTAGATTTTCTGTTTTTTGGCGCCGTTAGTCAAGCGAACGACTGACAATCCTCCTGGTCCTGGAGTACTTCTGTCATGAAAAGCTTTCGCGATTCGCCGTACGGAAATGGCATCAATACAATATCACAAATTGTGTCACAAATTATAACACGCACAACGCAGTGGAGGTGCGAAAAAGCTAGGCTCTGGCTCTCAAATGCAATGCAATTTTTGATGCATCAAAATAAAATTTTCAAACATTTTTGATACATCCATAGTGTCAGTCTTAGCAGACTTCAACACTCCTTGACACTGCCCTCGATGACCTGTCAACGATTGCTCGCATACACTTGCAACAGAAGGAAAAATAGACCAACTAAACGTAAAATTTTGATTTTCTGGTTCATCCAAAGAACTTTCCAGATCCCAAAAACATCACAGTCTTAGCCAATCACATAATTCCCCGCTCAAGGTCGACGTAGTTATGACTTTCCACAAAACTATCGACCAGTACAAATTTTGTTGGGACCGCAGATTCGCTGCGCAACTAATTCCACCGCAGCGCAAAACCGAAATCCAAAACCACACACGAAATCTTGAACTGCACCACAAGAGGAGAAGAGAAGGCATCACAACCGAAAATGAAAGAAAAATAAAAACCAGGCAACCAGAACTAAATTAAGAATTCGATCCGCCATAGTTGCCACTACCTCTTGCCGAAAGAAGGCGGAGCTAATTTGTATTCTATATCGGTCCCGAATCCACTCACACACAGACGAATGAATGCATTGACGAAAAGTCCCTCCACAGGACGACAATTATGATGCCTTTAGCACGCTCTGTTGTACGGTAGTTCCCCGCGGTGACACTTCGTTCTAAAAACAAATATCTGCAGATATTGCGCGAGAATCACGGGGCTCGACGCTGTTGTTCCGAGTGTTGTGTTCCGCGCGCTGCGACAATAATAAATTCTTTATTTGTTCATCATCGTCGACGTGAGTGAAAATTTACGACGCCCGCACTCATACCTGGGATTCTGTCGAAAATCAGCTCATAAATGGGAATTTTCTTTTTGGACAGAGGTCCCTGAAAGGTCCTTTGACGAGTTCGAATGGAGCGCATTTCACGGTCACTGATAGCGGAGACAATGGCCCACGACTTTCGGGCGACTTTTATGGCAGTTTCTGGCTAAGAGGATGCCGTTTCGCCGTACCAGCTCGGATGCTGTGGGACGCGGGTGCGAGCGAGCGTGAGTTTGTTTCCGCGCTCGCGAGATTTATTGGCCGTGGTAAAGGTATAAACTGTTTATCACTTTATTTTAAGGTAGTTAGGAGTCAATGATCGGCTTCTTGTTTAGCGGAGCGTGCGATTGCACGCGACCCCAAGCCAACGCTGACGTCTTGATTTGGTCCTCTGGGAGCGGACTTGGGTCTGGTCCTCCCACCAGGCATAGAGAATCCATTAGCTCCCATTCTCGGAGCTCTGGGGCGAAGATAAATTCCTTAGTGAAATTTGTCGCTGGACAAAAGGTCTGAATGCCCGGTGGGTGGCAATTAACGAATATCGAGAATGTTGTTCACAGGAAGCACACAAAGGAGCTATCAGCCAAGCAGGAGGACAACACAATCTCCGAGAAGGTACAATGGCCGTTGCTGCTCAGATACTTGGATTCATCCTTGAAGTCGGATGCCGAGAGGAACCCATCTAGTAGTCAAACCAAAATGTTTTCAAACATCTACGGAGATCAGAGACCATTATCGCCCGGCATGGGTCCACCCATGTCCTTGTGCAGGACTCCGGTGTGCTATGCGTCTCGGAGAGGAGTGCTGAGGTACCATTACCATTACCCCACACTGTTTGTCGCTCAGTCAAGTTGTGATTTTGTGTAGATGCGCTTCTTTGTGTTCTTCGAAAATGAGATGAAACGGTGGGACGGGACGGAGAGCGAGACAGATTTGTGGTTGGCTACGGAGAGGACTCGTTATTAGGAATGATTCGTAAGGAGCAGGGGGGAGGATGCATCCCCAGACGAGTTTTCTGGTACTGGAGATTATGATCACTAATTGGGGACAAACAATGTAAAAAGGAATCGTTTTCAAAGGACGCTGTGCAATGTTTGGTGTGCTCTGTTGAAATGGATGCGATGGAGTAAATGGTGTGAGACGCGACGGAACGGTACGAATTCTGATTCTGGTGCATGCAGCTCTGTGTGGCGTTGGGTGGTTTTGGGTTTGGCCTTAATTAGTTGCGGCCATTGCTAAATGGAGTCTTTGATGTTGTGGCTGGTTTGCTTTTGTCAGGCGGCCAATTAAATGACCCATTTTCTTATGTTCTTAATTCGTTTGAGATGGAAACGGAGAAACGGATCATTGTGCTTGGATGTGGTCGTAAGAGTTTATCTTTTGGTTTTAGAAATTTGAATTTTATGGTTGCTGTTTTCTAAACAGGATTTTGTCTTAGTATTCATTAGCAAGGCAACTGGCAACAGAATGAATAGAGGATGCTGGACTACAACCGCTGAGGGGTTTTTCCCATTTTTGTGCTGAACTTAAAGAAGGTATAAAGATCGTCGGGTAAGTTAATTCTTATACATAAACATAAAAGTATTTAATATTCTAACTTATTCAGTTGCTGTTTTGCAATTTTGTAAGCTCTAACGTATAGCTCAGTTTATGAAGGGAGTTGTAATTAAAAGCTATTAATTTTCTTCTTGCAAAGTTTTTTTATTTTTTTTTTACAAAAAAAAAAAAGAATTTCAATCGCTCGGTTTTCATTCGACATTAGTTTTGTTTGCTTTTCTGTTTTTTTCTCAACTTTGAAGATCGAAAATGTCTTTCTTTGCAGTGTTTGTTTTATTTTCCAACAATATTTTCTGTTAACAGGAAGATTTCGCTGCACGTGTTTTAATTTGGCTTAATATTGCTTACAATTTTTTTTTTGTCTTATATTGAAACTTAGAAGACCTATGCCTAGTTTCACAGTGACAGTTTAAACTGCAGTTTAGCTAAACCTCAAAACGAGTTTAAACTTTTCATTAAATTCGTTCGGTTTAAATATTTAAATAAATTCCTTACAACACTGCAGTTTTTATAAAGCATTTTAGAAAAGATTTAACTTTACGCCTAAACTGCAAACAACTTCAAGCATTTTTAAAACCATTTTTTTTAATGGTTTATTTGCGACAAAACTTGTGGAAAGTGAGTTATACAGTTATACGGTTAAAATATTGGGAGTACAACTTGAAAGACAACTTTTGTTAAAAAAACCATTTATTTGAATATGAAAATGAAAATACATGTCATTCAAAGTATTGCCCATCGCTAGCCACAACTTTTTCCCATCTTTCTGGCAATTTGTAGATTCCGTCCCAAAAGAACTGCGCCGGCCTGGCGGCCAGGAATGAATCGAGCCAATTTTTGATACCGTCAACTGAAGTGAAGCGTATTCCAGCCAGGGCATTCTGCATGGACCTGAACAAATGGTAGTCGGAAGGGGCCAGGTCTGGACTATACGGCGGGTGGGGTAGCGATTCCCATCCAACATTTTCCACGTATTTTTTAACCCGTTGAGTGCGATGTGGCCGAGGATTGTCATCATGGAATATTATCGATTCGTATCTAGTCGCATATTCTGGCCGTTTTTCTTTGATTGCGCGGCTCAAACGTTTGGAAATTGTTTGCTAAGTAACTCCCAATGATTTCGCAAGCTCCTCTTGAGTTTGACATGAATCTTCTTCCAGTAATGCCTCCAATTCTGCATCTTCAAACTTTTTCACTTGGCCAGGACGTTCCTTGTCTTCAACGTCAAAATCACCACTTTTAAAGCGTGCAAACCATTCCTGACACATTCTGACACTTACAGAATAGTCAGGGTAAGCTTCAATGAGTAAACGTTGCGCTTACAATAATTTAGCGGTTAGGGCACGATGTGTCTTATTGTACACCCTATCGTTTTTAATAGTAATAGTGAATTTTTTTTTTCTTGTTTGGAAAACGGACATTGTTTGATGGTGTAGGATTTAACATTCGCCGACCGCACTGTTTCCAATCTATAATTGCATACTCACGTGCTCCCTTATCATTCATTTCCACATGTCAGACATTGCATACTCTCAGGATGAACATGTGTCAGATCAAAACACACATCTTCCTCAGACACATTCGGTTAACTAACATCAAACATTCTCAGTTTTCAACAGCAGAGCAATAAAAACACAATACACATTTCCTCGTTCAACGGAAAACAATGAAAATTTACGGTTTTGTGCCCTCTCATTCATTAGGAACCCGTGCTAACTTCGGTCTCGTCCTTTTGTGTGAAACTTTACCTCGACTCTCACTGTTCAGCCGACATCCAAGAGTGTTGCTCATGTCTGTTTGTTTTCTTCTCCCCATTGTCCTTCAAAAGGCAAGTAAGATGACTTCTCAATGGTGAACCAGCTTAAAGCATGCTCTGCCATCATGAATGCCCTTTGAGAAATTACCCTCCTTAGTGGTGACGATGATCTGTCTTCATCAGGGATTCCGCTGCATGCATGGATGCCGAAGAATAAATCTCAAAACAGTAGAATCTGTTTGAAAGTGTGAAAGTTTCGTCGTTCCTTCCCTTAACTCAAAAAAAACAAAAAAAGACAAAACGAAAACGAAGAAGGATCCAAATTATTTTATCCAGCAAAAGCACCACTGCCACTTTCCAAAAAAAAAGGGGGTAGCACAGAACGAATTGAATTGACGAAGTTTGTGACTTTTTGGTAACACTTTCTGGCTGGTTTACGGTGAATTTATTTCAATTCGGTGCCACATGCATACTCGTATGCATTCGAAATTAAGATGAGGGCTTTACAAGGATGAGGCTTGCACTTTCTTGGAAGGAGGTTTTGTCGCTCAGCAAATACACACGCCTCGACGTGGTTGGGTGCTTGGGAAAAAGTTAATTTCAATGGTTAACTTTTCCGTGTTGAAGGGATGTAGGCTCTTAACCTGATTTCGACTTTTTGAGAGTGTGAAGTTTTATTTTCAAGTGGCGTTCACTTGACGTGGGGAAACGTGAAGGACGGATGGAGTTTCAATGTTTATCTCAGTAAGTGGGTTCTTAAAATCGTGCCCAAGGTGATGAGGAATGTTAGAAAGGTTACTAGGGAGGAATGTGGTGTGGTATTTGTGAAGAAATAATGAGCTTGAATGTCAGTCAGGGATGTATGCGACAGCGGTGTCAATTGTCTTTGGTTGAAGTTGGTTGGAGAAGAGAGCTCAAAGGATTCCAAGAACTTTGAAGACAAGATGTTTAGCATCATTGTTTTGGGGTAAATCAAAACTAAAAGTGTTAATCAGAAGACAAAATGTGTAAAACGTTTGCTTTCTCTGTATAAACAATATGCAGAAATAAAAGATTGGGTTTTTAGCACATCCTCTGTTTTTTTACAGAAAAATTTAAAGAGCTCACAATTTTCTGTTTTTCATGAAAAAAAAAACAAAAAATTGTTATTTCCTTAAAATTTTATTTTATATACAGAGGCAAAAGAAAGTGTACACCCATGTTTCGAGCATTCAAAGACTCACAAAATAGGCTCCGGTGCTTCGATTTTGGAGCTTTTTCCGGTTTTAGAAAGGTTTATACATTCTCTAGCTAGCTTTGAGTTTTTGCTCTTTTTTATTAAGGTGGACACTTTCTTTTGACTCAAGAAAAATGGACAATTTTTTCTTTTTCTGCAACAAGCTGTTTGCCAGTGCCGACATTTAAGCCACTTGAAGTCAAAATAATACACACACTCACCTATTTTGTGAGTCTTTAGTGTTCGAAACATGAGTGCACACTTTCTTTTGCCTCTGTATATATTATTTTGACTTCGACTTACCACGACTTCATTTCAAGTGGCTTAAATGTCGGCACTGGCAAACAGCTGTTGCAGAAAATAATTGTTTCGTATTTGTTTCGCAAGGACTCACATATTAGGGGACAAACATTATGATGAACTCCATCAAGAAAAGTTTTCAGTTGGTCCAAGTTGATGAATTTGCTAAAATTGAGATAAACAACAAAAAAATCTTCGATATAGACGCAGCTTACAAGTTGCATCAGCATTATTATTTCCACATATTTCTACAGTTGAAACCACAAAGAATATTAGCTCAATCAAATAAATAAAATTAGCTGGAATTGGCCAAAGATGTTCTACCCGTAGGCTCCGTTCGAAAGTTCACTCATTGTCTTAGAAAAAAAGAATCCGTGACTATGGCCCTGTTAATAACACAATTTCCCTTCCAAGACAATGTAGGTTCTTTTGAAGCCCTAAAATTCATAAAGTTTTAGTCGATTCAAAAACTTAAATTAGTTTCCCTTTAGAAAATCCCCAGAAGAATAACTAACTCCCATCCTAATCTTGCACAAAAACCCACGCTCACTCCCATTCACACATACACATTTCGCGCTTCTCACAATTCACAATGAGAATAATTAATTAAAACTCGCTCTTGTGAAGGAAAACGCGAACATTTTTCATTTTCCTCTTCCGCCAAGGATTACAGCTTCATGGTGATTTATTTGAATGATGGTGAATAGTGAATTAGTGCTTACACACCCGGTAAATCATGAGAGTTGACATTTCGAATGGCTTACATTGTAAGGGACCACATTTGGTATTTTTTTCAATTTTTTTTTTTGCTTGTTCGCAGCCTTGTGAATATGGTTTCACTCCTACACGATGAGGTGGAGAAATTGTACAAAAAAAAGAATAACAACAGATGACCATTTAGAAAAACCACAAATGACCAACGGTAGGTGGATGTTAACTTGAAAAAGAAGTATGCAAACAATTTTTAAAACATTCGGTTTCTTTTTTTTTTGTGGAAAAGAGTGGAGAACGATTAAATGGAAGCTTATGGAATATGTAAAGAGTTTTGGTGTACCCTATTTTTTAGGAAATTGCTGACAGAGTAGGGGACAGTTTTAAGTGGATCGCGGTAGTTATATTTATTGTTGCAAACGATAACCGCTTGTGGCTTAAATTTTTTTTGATCCACACCACATATAAAACTTCACACGAGTATAGCTTCTAAACGAAAAACAAACTATCAAAAAAGTAAAAACGCAGAAAGATTTATAGAGTTTTTGATTCAAAGAAAACAAGCTTTATTATTATTATTATTTAATTATTTATATATTTATTTATTACTTAGAACTTTATTAATCAAAAAATAAATTACTTGACTAATCTTAAATTACGGCACCAGGGCTTTGGCCAGAACAAGCTTTAAGTAAGTTGAATTAGACCAAATTGAGATCATTTCGGCTATAGCTTGATAGAAAGTGATATGACGAGTTTTAAAGCAAATTAAATGAATGTTTATTGTAATCATACCTCGTTTTGCGCGGTCTCGTTTTACCTGGTTTCAGATTTGGGCGATTTTCAAATATCTACCCAAATTCGATTTGCGCGACTTTGCTTTGCGCGAAATAACGTTTTTCTTCGAAGAACCATGGCCCACTATGGTTTTTCTGTTCAAAATACATCCATGTACGCTTATAAATCGTTTTACGCGGTTTCGGTTTGTGCGAAACTTTTCATTCTTCTAAACCCCGCGCAAAGCGAGGGATGAGTGTATAATTTTTGCTATTACCTAATTTTCTAGTGAATTTTCCAAAAAAATTGGAAATTCAAACTTTCAAATCGTGAAAAAATAACTTAAGTGCATATTCTTCGTGGTTATAGATGTCAATGAGTGGATGAGGATTTTTGAAAAAACCAAAAATTGATATCGATCGTTGTTTCTTGCAAGGCTTAGTTGAAATCATGGATTGGTTAGGAACTCATTCACGCCTCTCGGTGGCACTCACTTAAGTGAATTTATTTTCGTTAGCGCTAATAATTAGCGTTACTTAATGAAATTTTTTGTATAAATCTAACGCTTAAGACAACAGAATTTATAGGAGAACTTTTAATAGTAAATTCTTATATGACAACTTTTTTCAACCCGTGATATGTCTTAAACTGGATACTTCAGAGCAGCTCCAAATCCTTAAGCACGCGAATATTCAGAGCATCCTTAATCCTAAAGCACGCGAATATTAAAAAAATACAAAGGACAGTTGCGATACAATCACCTCTCTAGACGCATGAATTCATATATAAAATTTGCTGCTGGCCCCTCACAAAAAATAGCCTTGTTGTCGAACGTGAGATAGCAGCGTTGTTTTCCATTTTCGTTTTCAGCGGCAAAATCCTGCACGACTGCACCGCAGTTGTCGGTCCGGGCTGAAAAATATCCTTTCTTTTAAATGTAAATTTCAGACCACAATAAGTAACTCAAATCCATCTTTTAATTGACTTTTTGGTGCAATAAAAAACAAAAAAAAAGGCCTCTCCAACGACACAGTCAACATAA
This sequence comes from Syritta pipiens, assembly GCA_905187475.1. Classification (NCBI taxonomy): domain Eukaryota; kingdom Metazoa; phylum Arthropoda; class Insecta; order Diptera; family Syrphidae; genus Syritta; species Syritta pipiens. Next base: position 105,676,901 of record LR994571.1, on the reverse strand, counting down.
AACGAAAACTTTTCGCGCTTTTCGTGCCCAACATGCACGATCCAAGTCCTTGCCAACGTGAGAACACCCTAAGATATAAAAACGAATCGAAAAACAAGTGTCCTCTGACAAGCGTGGACCGCCACAAAAAAACAAATAACCTAAAACCCTTTCGGAAATCCTTGATAGTGTTTTTTTCCCACGAGGAAAAAAATTGCAATTTACCATATTGCCCCCACCCCCTTGCCTGACTCACACACAAACACAAAAACAAATCCTCCCCCGAATTCGCATCCAGTCGAGAGTTTTTATTACCAAACCAACGCGCGCTGTCACACATCTGAGGTCGTCGCAGGATAACAGGCATCAGTTGGCACAGAGCGAACACCGTTCGCTCCCATTGAATCAAAATATGTAAATAACCGTTAAACAAAAGAAAAAAAAAATGGAAGCAAAGAATAGAATAAATTATTAACGGGCGCACTCATCTGTGTAACGTAGCAATTATGCGGGGCCTATAAATTAAATGTTTTGCCAAATGAGCCGGTTAATTTGCAGCACTTTTACGAGCCACAAGCGGCAAACTTTTTGAGGCTTTCGTAGGTGGTGGTCCTTCGGAGGACACGACGCGTCCGTTTGCGGATGCGGAGCACGTAAAACTGCGACACGTTCTACTTACGAGAGATTCGAACCAAACGCAGAGAAGGTAATAAAATTTCATTTCGCGTGGGCATTACTCTTAAGAAAGTTATGTTTTTTTTCGGTTGGCCATCCGAGTGTGAGTGTGGCTTTTGTTCAAGGATTGCGTTGCGTTGTCGGGCTGAAGGACTCGAGGACTCGAGGACTTGAGGACTTTACGGACGATTTAGTATTCTACGAGTGATGCTTTTAACGATGTGGTCAGGTTGGGGTATAATTCATGAATACCTCAAATAAACATTAATTTGCGTTATAATAACTTGGAGTTGAATTGATTTAAACGCGGGACACGGCAGTTGGGGTGGAAATGAATTGGGTTTGGGTTGGTCATTGAATGTGATGGGGGTTTGAGTTATAATTCGGACGTGAATAAGTTGTGACGTCTCTAGGGGAATTTTCGATAATACATTGCTTCAGGTAATACGCGGAATGTCACGGTTTTTGTTTGCACGAAGTTTCATCGTTTTTTGTCGAGCTTGGTGAATGTGTGAAGAGACGTCTGGGTCGTTATTTTATTTTGTGTCACCTTTGATTTGAGTTCAGAAGTGAAATCTGATTCTTCAACTATGGTTGGCCCTATTCTTTTGCATGCCGTATAACCCTTTCATGACCACATCTAATTCCGGTCGCATGAAAAATATTTTCTTTTCTTTTACCAAAAACGAAGTAGGAGATCTTGAATGCTTAGTGCAAAAAGAACGCACTAAGAGACGTCTGAAGTATAAATCAATCGATCGTAATTGGGTTTTAAAATGAGCTTAAGACACTTTTAATGCAAGGCATTTGAAATTCATGTTGTTCACAAACAATACTGGGCATGAAAGGGTTAAGTATATAAAATCGATGTTTAACCAAAGTTTTGTCAAAAGTTTTTCACAAGGCTACAAATTTTTTTTATTTTAAAATACATTTGTAGCCTTAGTTTAGGTTAGGTTATGCCAGTCGAGGCCCGTTGTGAAACCAGTTGGAGCTATTGATAAGGCTGATTATACGGGTCATACTGGTATCAGCCATTTCGCGAGATTATAGAGTAGTTAATGGCCAAGATGCGGTTTCTGCGCTTCACGAGAGCGCTTAAGGTCCCTAAAATGTGGAGCGAGGTTCCTTCCTCTTCTTTGTCTCTGCAGCTTCTACAGAAGTCATTGGCCGTATGGACCAGCCAGGTGGTATGTTCACCAAAGGTAGTGTGCTCAGTTAGGACACTAATAAGGTTCTTAACTTGGATTCTATTGAGTCTCACGAGACTAAGTGAGCTTCTAGGATCTAGCTTTGGCCAGATTTCTCTGGTGACGCGGCGGGTAGCGTTACGCCACCCCCTAACATTGGTTGCCGCAATGGTCTTAAAAGTGACAAACCTCAGGGATTTTATCGCAGCTTGACTATTAGTACATATCGTGATAGAAGTGCGAGATATCACGTGTACCTTAGCCACGATAAGGCTTCTTTGATCGCCATTATCTCCGCTTAAAATACTGAATTGGGCAAGATATATCAACTACCTATACATGCATACATATGCATACACAAGACACAAGGATTTTAGTTCCAAATTTATGTCTTTCATCTGCAGATGATAAAAAAAAATGCTTTTGCAAGACCTTCGCACATAATTTTAAGTAATTTTATTTAAGTTCCAAACTTTTCGGATTTGGTGGGGATTGGTCTTGAACTCCTTTGAAAAATAAAATAATTAAAGAAATGATAGAAGAATTCAAAACAAAAAAAAACCATTCACATGTTGTGCAACTTGATTTTCGTTTTTCACAAAAAAATTCACTCGATTGGTAGGTACTTACATTTTATGACACCAATTAAAACAACCACCATTTTATATCGATAAAAACGTTATTGTTTGGAAATTTTATACATCAATTAAGTTATAGAAAATAAACGGAGGTAGTAGTTTACAAAATTGTTATTTTTTTTTTGGCTATTGGAAAATAAGTGATTTATTTCTTTTTGTTTTATGAAATTAATCGATTTGTGCACTGAAAACTCATATGTGCCGAGAGAACAGAAAAGCAATTACGTGGTGAAAGGTGCAGATACGCATAACAGTCTTTCTGTAAACTTCATCCAAAATTTAGAGGACCTCCGAACTACGTCTTATTATTGATTTGGAATGTTTTTGAAACCAGAGTTTCTAAAATGGAACAGTTAAAGATACCTTATGATCAAAAAAGAACCGGAATTTTATTAAAAAACGCAAAATTTCAATTTTTAATAATTTTCTTTATCATCACCTTCAAAGTATTCTCCTCCTGCGGCAATACATGCATGCCAACGCTTGATCCAATTTTCCATACAAGTTTTATAGGCCGCCGAAGATATGGCCTTTAGTTCACGCAGGGAATTCTCTTTTATGGTCTGAAAACGCGTTCCCTGCAATGGCAATTTGAGTCTGGGGAAGAGGAAAAAGTCACACGGGGCCATATCTGGAGAGTACGGTGCTTGGTTGATGATATTGGTTGAGTTTTTGGCCAAAAACTGAGACACAACCAACGCGTTTTTGAATGAAATTCAGGTTTTTTGGCACCAGCCGAGCAGCGACGCGTTTTAAACCCAAAACATCCGTTAAAATGTGTTCGGTTGATCCATAAGAGATGCCCAACAACACAGCAATCTCTCTTATCGGTGCAGAACGATTTTGCAACACGATTTGCTTCGCCGATTCAATGTTTTCTTCAGTAACGGATGTTGTTGGGCGGCCACGGATCTCATCATGATCCAAGCTTGTACGACCACCTTTGAACCGTTTATACCACTCATATGCCTGTGTTTTTCCTAGACACGATTCACCAAAGGCCTTTTCTAACATTTTCAACGTTTCGGAACACTTTGATTTGATGCACGCACGTTGTTCTAAATTTTCATCCATTATAAAAATCGCCACACGAAAATTTTTCAACTTATTTGTATAGACGTCAAACAAAAACTAATCATACGATATCCGTCAAAATTTGACAGAATATGTATAAAAGTGTTGCCAACGTTGAGAGAATAAAATTTTACCGATTGGACAAGCGCGGGAATTTTAAAATGAAAATTTCGGTTCTTTTTTGATCATAAGGTATGTCTTCAAAATAATTAATGAATTTCGTAAATGATTTCGAATGAATTTCCAAGATTTACGATTAATGTCTGTCCATTTTCTTTGTTAATCAGTAACCTCTTCCCAAAACCATACATCAAAATCTCTGTCTCCTGTAAATTCATTACACCATTGTGCATTAAGAGACCTGAAGGTAACAACTTTAGAGTCTACCCAATAACAATTCACCACAAAGTAAAACTTCAACCATTTCCCCTCAGCCATTACCTGACAATTTATGTCGGATCTAAACTATAACAACACGTATGCCCACATCGTGTGTCCTCGATGGCCCGTCCATCACCTAGGATCATCCATAATCAGCACTAAATGTTTAAATCCTTTTTCCTCAGCCTCGTTCACATAAATTATGCAGCCATACACATTCCTTTTGAATTGCAAACATGCGCGCATCTCATCTAAAATTCCTTTAATTTACTCCTCGAAAAAAAGGCAAAATCTCATGGATACTCCTTCGGCCGGCGTTCCAGGCAATATTTATAAAATATTCAGACCTCCATTTAAATTCCTGCTAAGTTGAGGCGAGGTCGTGTTCGTTAAGTGTTCCTCTTTCGTTTTGTGTTCGTGTTACCTCTCTTGTCTGTCCCCGTCTCGAACGTTGACTCTCTGCATTCCTCGAAGGGTATATCGGTGTAAATGGAAATTCGATGGTCAGCGTCGTCGTCCATCAGTGTCCTGAAAATGAAAATTGATTCGTTTTCGAACATGTGAATGCATTCCACTCTACCCGATAATTGCATCGTCGTCTTAATTAGGAGAGGTGTGGAGCTAATTCCACACAATGACCGAACTAATTTCATCCCATACATACTGAGTCAGCAAACAGCTACGTCTCAAAGGACCCACAGTATCAGTCTTAATCACTCCTTACATTGTGCTTAGTCAAACTTCACCCAAGACGCCGTTTCACTGAAAGAAATGGACGCAGCGGTGCTAAGCTGACATCCACCCTCGTGCGGTCGAAGACGAGCGAGATGATGAAGAACGAGCAGCATCCACATCCAGTCACGGACCTAACCGCCGGTAAAAAGGATGTTCTCCTAAATGGAGTGTGTGCCAGCCACCGGGGGGAGAAAGTATCTCACAGATACGAGCACGAAAGGTGTCAAGTCACGATGTTCTTTGATCGCACAATCTATTAAACGGCTCACGGGGCAATGGCGCTGCACGGCTGCACAGACGAATGTTTTACTGGATTTGCCGGTGCCCCGGTGGGGGTTTTCGGGAATGAATGGCTTCAATTGTTCGCCATGACGGATGAATTTACGGATTGTTTCGTCACTTTTTGGGCGGCCCAGTGGGGTAGACTGTGCCGGAAGAACTCCATTTCAGGATGCAGCTGTATGGAGTGGATTGTTTTTTTTTTCCTCGTGTATTTGAAGGATCATTGTTTATCCGAGTGTAAGTTTCTACACTCGGTCGTGTGTCACACCACCACACTCTTCCCCCGGCGGAGCAGTTTACTGAGAACTTTTGTAATTTTTCATGCAGCGAAAGGAGGGGTGACAAAAGTTATTCGTGTGCTTAAAATTTAGGGCCAGTGTAACCCCGATTCTATGGTCTGTTACTTTGCAGCGGAAGTTGGATTGACGTTCCAGAAGGGAACTGCAGATATTCATTTCGTGTTGGTTCGGAAGAACTTTCTCAATGGCAGATGGTTTCGTGTGTGTGTGTGAAGTTTTTCGGGACAGTTTTCATTGATTTCATAAAATTTAAAATAAATCTGAATATTTCCAAATTGTCGAGTTTAACTGTCATGCAAATGTTTGTTCGTAAATGTTTACTTTTCAACATGCTGTTGGGAAATTTTTGAACAATATTTACAGACCTGTTAGAGGTTTATAGTAGTTTCCTAAAATCCATTTAACCTCTAAGGCAGTGGCTAGTTAAAGCCAACAACTTCCCTTGCCTTTGTTTCACTGAGGAGAGGAGAAGTTTCTGTGGAAAGTATTGCTAATGGACGGCGTTTCAAATACAACGAGGACGAAAAACGAACGAAACTTTTTCGCAAAACCATTCCATCCATATGATGGTTATTAATTAAAATTTCAATTCGAAAATTAAACAAATGTTGGAAGGGGGAGTGCACAACTTTTAATAGAACGAGATGTTAAATTAATTTAGATTAATTAAAATGCTGAAAGCTGAAAACTGAACGGATTGAATGTGCGGTGTGAGTATGTGGGGTTGAAAAGTTTCGGACAGTGTCCGTTTTGCATGGAGAACAGAGTCCTTTTTTTACAGGAGAAGTTTTCGCCCATAATATTTCCGTTGTAATTGAATCATTCATATTTAACAGAAATTAGACTGATGGAAAGTACAATTTTCAACGGATGCTGGGTAATTTGAGTTTTTGAATAAGGGAAGTTTAGTTTTTGTGGTCGGTGAAGAGTTGACGTTTGGTTGATTGGCATTATTCAAGTGAATCTGATTTACACGTGTACATTTTTATTTTATGTGTTTTATATCCTTAAGACATTTTGGGCTTTTTCATAAAAGTGGTGGAAAGTCATATTTAAAAGGTATGAAAATGTGTTAGAAAAATTGACTCACATTTATTCGTAAACCTTTTTCTAAAGTTCTTTCGAATTAATTAGGGGGACGGGACCAGCAAAAAACTTTATTATATAAAAATCTCATTATACAGAAATTTTGGTATTTTTATCTGTTTTCGACTTTTATTTCAAATAATCAGTATTTTGGATTGGATCACACCCTTCCACTTTTCTTCCTCAACAAAGCCTCCTAATATATTTAGCGACTCAAATACATTATTCGGTACGTTGCTGCTTATCTCCACAAAGGTTCATCAAGGGATGCAGTAGGTATGAAGTAGGTAACACCGCATCCACCGATTCTTCTTCACTGGCCAATTCTTCATCGCTTTTTTTTTTTAAACTGACAAGGAGTCTCGGCTAGTTATCGAACAAACAAACAAATAATTGTTAAAAGTACCGGCAGGGTCGATATTTGTACAGACGTGGAAACATTTTGAAATGAGAAAATACATAATACGAAAAAATTCATTATATGGAGGCAAAAAACTTATGAAAGTCAAGAAACTAGAAAATTTGTTCCATGTGTAGAAAAATTCACTATATGGAAATTCATTAAAAGAAGATAAATATACACTTAAAATAGAACCAAAAAGTTGTGTCTTTGAAATTAGTTCATTATACGGAACTTTATTATATAGCCGTTCATAGGGAAGTTCGACTGTACATAAAAACAATCCAGTGTTCCACAAAAGTTAGCGTACCATAGAGAAATCTGGTGAAAGAGGGCGTTTCTCCCAAACCATATGTGACAACTTGTTTTGAAAGGTATATTTGAAAAGAGCAAAGCACAATGCCAAAATTTACCAAAATTAATTCAGTACTCTTATTCATTCAAATGTTATAACAAAAACAACAACCAATATTGCCAAAATCAATCCACAAACTTTAGTGGAGCACTGTAAGAACTCTTCCTTTCTTAAATTCAAAGCTGTTTATCGTATGCACGTTTTTGTTCGAAATCAAGTTTTGATATTAGGAACGTTTTCAAGTTGAATTGATTACTGAACACATTTTTCTTAGTTTCAGAAAAATAGTTCTAGTCCCATGCTATAGAAGAGACGAGACTGTACCAATCGGCAATTAAAGCAATTTGACGTCATTGCAACCATCATTGTTTGAAAATACTCATTGTATTTGATCATTCAGTCGTCCAATTTATCTTATTCACTTTTATTTCAAAATAAACCATTGTTTAAATTGTCATGCTTGAAAAACAACAAACGATATTAAGCAAGTGGACTTTTTTTGCATGTTGTTTGCAACAAAATACAGTACAGACTCGATTTTCGCAATTAATAGAAATTAAGGCAGTTGCTATAACCGAGGTTGTTGGAACACATTTTTGTTAATAAAAAAATATGGTGGAAAAAGCAGTTTCTGTAAAGATAAGGACAATTTTACAAAAAGAAACATTATGGAAACGAAGGTAAATCGTTATTGTTCCACAGATTTTTTTTATTAAGAAAACGGAAGGTTAGAAAGCCTACAAAATATACTCGTACATAAAATAAAAATATAGGTTTTTTTTTTCTAGATTTAAAATTTTTTCAAAAGTGCCATTTCTTTTATTTTTTTTAGCGATAAAATGCCCTCTACTGAAATATTGTTCTCTTCGGGCTATTGTAAATAGCCGAAGGCGAAAACCTCAGGTTGCTTAGGGGGGGTGCTTAGGTTTTGTCCGATACTGTACATTGAAAGATCGAACAGCAGCCTCTGTTTTAACTTTCGGCAAGGGAGAGGGCAGAGCAACTTCACTTTCACTTTCATTTGGGTTCTCAATTTTTGTCGCATCCTCGTAATTTGCAGTGGATTCAACGTTTCCATAAAGCCCATTATTGATTTGAGATGCTAATGTTGGAAACAATTTCATACAGCAGGTCGGAAACGTGTGAAATCTATTCTCTTCCTCTTAACATGTAGATGGAGTTGATCCTTCTTTTTTTTGGTAGTCATTAAAATATATAAAAATTTCATAATAGATAAATCCAAGAAGTTGTACTAATCGAGGCACCACTTTTAAAAAGATGCACTTATAAAGTCAGGCTGTATTACGATTTAAGTGTAGGCGAAAATCGAGGAATCGAGGGTTGCGTTAACCGAGTGCGTACTGTATATGTACAGATTGAAAACGAAGAATACAGGAAACATGAATATTCAACAGAAACAATTTTAAGCAAGCAAGAAGGCAACAATCATTTAAGTTGCATGTATAATTTCCTTTCTCCGTTGTTAGCTATTAACTGCAAATCATGTCTAAGCAACATAAATTTGTTCGTTATCAAAAACTTTTTCAATGCTCCCAACCCCTGTTATCCTTAATTTATTCAGATCAGATTTTGTTTTTCTGACGTGTCATTGTCACTTACACAACTTTGTCGCACTTTAAAACTTTTTGTCTGTCACTAACCAACACACTTTGCAAACGACAATACAGATTAATATCTTTTTAACTACTCTTTTAAATGGTGTGGGAACATTGCATGTGCTGGCGGTTATGACAGTTTATAACTCCAGTTTTCAAGTGAAATTGCTTTCATTATTTATTCACGAGGATATTAAGAAAACGTTTTCTCTTTCGTTTATTTTACGCTTAAATTGTTAACTATTTTTATTGCATGGGTTGACGGTTGTTAAGCTTTTCGACAAAATAGTATACACTAAATCCCCCGATTTACGTCAAGATGTGTTCCAAGAAATTGGGCCGCAAATTAAGACGAGGTTAACCAGTGTTAGTAAACTTAAATCTATAACTATCTATATATGGATATTAGTATTGTGGAATACCCATTTTATTTTTAAATATTGCAAGCAGAAACCACGCTTAAATGAGCGGTTTTAATACATTTGCGTATTAATCAGTTAGCTAACATTAGAAATATTCTTAAATAGCTAGGGTTATATTCAAGACCTCGAAGACTAGATTTTTAGAATAGCATTCCACATTAGCCGATTTGGAAACTGTTACAAACTACGATTCATAACGAAAAATATATCTAAAAACTCACTGATTTAAAGCAAAATATTATTCTTAAACTTGACACGTGTTCAAATTCGTAGTTAAGTATAAATATGCAACGCGAAATTTGTACCTTTTTTATAGATGTCTGGTAATGAGTGGTGTTCGTAAAAAGAGTGAGAGTTCACAATATTTGTTGAATTGTTTGTTACGAAGTCAGAAGTACTATTTCCACAAAAGGAAGCATCATTTTTCAATGTGTCTACCTTGTGACTCGTAAGGACACTGATTGCTTGACTCAATGAAGTTGTTCTGTTTTGTACGGCTTAACACTAGATTAACCAGACAAGTCAAAATGAGAGGTCTTGTATTTTTAGTTTTAACTTCCTACTGAACGTAACGTTTTATTTCTGTAATGATATAATGACTTTTGTGGAATCGTTTTTCTGTATTACAATGAATGTTATTAAGCTCATTATTATTTTTAGTTTAAAGACTAGAAACCTCACTAAGTACTTATCTGAAAGATCAGTCATTTTGGCCGGTTTGGTAGAAAAAGGTAGAATAGCTGATAAATCTAGAGGTAACACATTTTATATTTTTACAAGCGATGAAGCCTAATGACACGATTTTTTTTGATAGTAATGACACAAATGCCCATCACGACTTCCGAGGCACGTCTTAAATGCGAATCTCATCAGGAAGGCGACCGCTCAGAAGACCCAGGATGAGATGGCAGGCCAAGTCCAAAATCTTGTCTGGTTACCCTTGGGCATACCTCCTGATGAGTTTGAATCAGCGGCGGAGAATCGGGTTGCCTGGAGATCTCTTTTGCGTGCGTTATCCCCTCGATTAGATCAGTGGAACATGCGGTCAGGAAGATGATGATGATGATAAATTGAATAATATTTTCCAAGCAAGCTTGCAGTGCAATAGTCATATTCAGAATGACTACATTTCGTCTTAAGACTTATTTTTCTTATGTCACTCTCTCATTTAAATAACTCAGTTACATACAAATAAATGAATACAGTATAGTAGAAAAGTTAAGGTCCACATCACAAGGAGGCTAATCTGAAATAAGTGTGACTGAGGTTTGCTGCATCTTCACTCCAAAAATTTTTGTGTTTATTCATTATTTGTACGTTATAAACAAAATATGCAGGGTGTTTTTTTAAATCTAAAAAAAAACTAGATCACATTTGGATTTTAACTTTAGAGGGTATTTTCTGAATATTTCCTGCTTGTTTACTTATGATTTCTACAAAAGTTGGAATTTAAGGAACCAACAAAAATGCTGTTTCAATTCATACAAAAAAAAATAAATAAATTCTTTTGAGACTAATACAAAATTTAATAAAAATGTTCACAACATGTGCTTTAGGTAATCTGATCGAATTCGTGTTTTGGTTTGGTGTTAGCTATTTTTTGTTTTTAAGAAGTTTATATATATATAGCCAATTTTTACGCTTCCTTTAGTGCAAAAAATTACCAAGTTAGCTCTTCAACTCATCATCATCATTAGTGGCGTAACAGCCCACGAAGGGCCAGAGCCTAGCTTTTTCGCCTCTCCACTGAATTGTGCGCCCTATAATTTGACACATGTGAAGGGGGCCTACAATTTATTGCCAGTTCCAAACGACGAATTGCGAAAGTTTTCCGCGACAGAAGTTCTCCAGGAGGATTCTCAATCGTTCACTGGAGATGGGGCCGTGAAAATGGTTGGTGGTGTTCCCCGAGTTGTATTCGAACTCTCGCTTAACAGTCCGATGTACTAACGATTAATCCACGGCGCTCTTCAACTAATCCTACATAATGTCTTCTTTTAAGTAAATGTTTGATAAGCTGTAACCTTCTTCGATCACGTAGGTTCACCTTCCGCTTTGTGGCATTTGAAAGAGGAGTTCGTAACAAATACAAACATAAACAGAACCATCTAGAGCCATCCGTCTTAAAGAGAAGTGTTATTAGGTTTAAGGTATAAAATAACATTGTCCGTACAAAAATTACTTTTTGTCGTATGGTGCGCTCTAAGTAAAATGTTGTGAAGCTTCCATTGGAATTGCAAATCTTAAAAGTCATCAAAACATCTCTCAGCTCAGGTGTAGAGCAGTTTTTTTTTTTTTATCACAAACGAAGTCACGAAAACTGTCCGCTAAAACAATGACTTTTTGAAAACTAAAAATTCTTGGCAAAAAAACCAAAATGCCCAAACTTTCTAGTCACTTTCATGGACCAGGTTTTAAACATAAAAAAAGTCTTGTTAGGCTGAATTTTGAAGTCTATGAGTGATGTCCACCTAAATCTCTTATTTTTCCAAGCGTAGCGTTTCAATGCATATGCTTAGATCAATTTCTTTAGTACCAGCCATCAAAAAAGAAAAAAATTTATTGTTACCATAACTTACAGTTCACACTGTATTTTTAATCCAAGCTAAAGTTTCTTCAACTCTCTTACCTAATCTAAGTGGTCATAAATTTTATCAAACAACTTTTTGTTTTTTAAGATTTGATTAGCAATTTAAGCTCAGAGTAATGCGCAGCATTTAAAATATTTTCGTTTTGTTTCTCTTCTGGTTATCTATGGTATACGAAATTCATTTTAAGTTTAAGTCCCATGAACCCTTCGCGAAGTTATCACCAATGTGTTTTGGTTGCAAAAAAATGTTGTAGTCATTGCATTCCACAAAAATTATGTGGAGACTGGGGAGAGACAGAAAAGGAGTAACTAAAAATTTTTGGATTGTTTTTGTAGAACCAATTTTTTACAAAGTTTGATGACGGTTCATGAAAAGCTGGGGTTCCCTTCTCGTTTTTTGCATGAGTAAAATGCTCGTTTTTAGTATCTCTTCTATCACGCCACACTGTCATCGAATTACTGAAATCAACCGACCGCTGGGGGATTCACTTAAAATTTCTTTTAAGATTAAACAATATTTTATTGCACATTTTTTTTTTGCATTTACACAACATCATCTTCTTTATAAAACTTCCCCAATGCGTAGGGCGGCTTTGACCTGGTCTTCACGTAGAACGTTCCATTCTTCGGCTCCGATGGCTCGCCGCCCATTTTGAACTCCTCACCGTTCCCGGGACAGTGCCACTTCTCCTTCTCGTCATAACAGCGAGTGCCCCAGAAGCCCACGGTGCTGGTCAAGGACTCTGCAAAGAACTTGTACGACCTGCGGTGTGAGCACCCGTAGCTGTTACAGCTCTGAGAACCTTTGTTGGGAAAGAAAGACGCGTGGCCCACAGGCTTCTCAAACCCGAAATTGTGACTCGTCTGGATGGACTCCACGTACTTGGCATCAGTGGCATCGATGCGATAGTCTTCGGATTTCTCCTTGAACGCTGGTCCAGCAGGATCGAGGGCGAAGATCGTGTTGAACATATCGGGCTTGATCTGCTTCCCTGCGCTGCCAGCTATCTGAGCGCCCAAACTGTGGCCAATCAGGTACATGTTGTCGTAGTCCGCGCCCATTGTGTCGTGGAGGTGCTTGGTAAATTCGGCAAGAAGCGTCCCGAAACTCTCGATCAGGCTTGCAACTTTGTAGTAGTTGATCGTCCTTGAGGCCATGCTCCAGTCCACAATGATCACGTTGAAGTCCCCGAGGCTCAGGTACCCGTCCCGAACAGCTCTGTTCAGGTCGGACTTGCTCTGACTCATCCAGCCGTGGATAACAATCCTAAAATGAGACAGTTTGATTGAAAAGTGGTCTTTAAAATGCAGGTCTTCTTTCTTTACCTGGTTGGATGAGATGCATTGAAAGCCGATGTCTGGAGAGAGTCGTCATCCATTCGGATCTCCTCTCCGCACTGCGGAAACGCCTGCTTGTACAAGTAGAACTGCATCTTAACCTCGGGGGTGTTGAAGGGATTAATTTTGCTGATGAACCGGCTCAGCTTCTTCTTGAAGCCGGTAGCGCTCCTCAAATCATGCTCGCAATTGTCCCAGCTGTTTGTTTCGCATGTTGCCAGACCTAAAACAAAAAACACAAAAAATAAATTGCTGTTATTGTAACACGTTTACTATCTCTTGCCTATAAACACGGCAAATATCAAAGTGACGACTTGTTCCAGACGCATGGTTGTGTTCACTTCGCTGTTAAACTCACACTGGCGCTACAGCGTCAGAGCTCGCTTCGCCGAGGCGTCTGGCAACTTGTTTTACAGAGGAGACGTTTGAATTGCCGTGAGGCAAACACAAAACGAGATGTGATAATTGTTTCAGCAGCGACTTTAGTCATGGACTGGGCTTTGCTTTCAGCAGAATGGAAAGCTACTCTCGGCGTGAGGCAAAATTTGTGTTTTAATTTTATTTTTAGACAAGTGCTGACTGAATTTCTCGTGACATAAGTAAAACTGTGTGGTTTTTTCTTTGAATTGTTTCGAAAAATGAGCTAACCGCAGAGCGTAAAAATTACACGCGTTGAGGTGTCGCTTGTCGGCGCGGACTAGAGCCCGAGAATTTAACAAGCGTCGAGAGTTGAACGTACTAGAATATGAACGCGTTAGTTTTGGGGATTGCTGTGTCGCGTTTGTTTTATCTTTAGCCATGGAACACTGAGGGGACTCCCTTTCGGTGTGTTTCTAAAAATAGTGTTTGAAAAGTCGATGCGGTCATGACATTGTGTGCATTTTATCGGTGACGTTGTTGGGAAGGAAGGGCTACTTCGGTTTCTAATTTGGTTTCTCTTAGAATTGAAAGGAAAGGGCACTTCGGTTTATCTACGAATTGGTTCTAATTTTGGATGCGGTTGGAAATCAAGCAAGATATCAACTTTGATTTCTCCTTTCTTCCGCCTACAGACTTATTTGTCTGACGAACCTTGCAGAGATCCATGACCAAGGATGACAAATTTCTCTCCAAAAAGCTTTCCCGATGATGCAAAATTAATCTGTTAGCAATCTTATTTAGAGCGTTAAATAAGCAGTACGAAAAGCTTAGTTTTTTTTACAATAACAGAGACATAAGTTAGAGCAGTAAGGCATGTGCTGTCTCGGATTTCAGATGTTAAATTGACAATGTCATTAAGCCAATACATCCGCGTGAGACAGCAGTTAAGGCTAAACAGTCTGGCGCCAGCAAAAAGAAAAACTTGGCATTGCTGATGTTGCTATTCTACGTTTATACCAACAACAATCGAACAAAAAAACTACTAAAAAAAAAAAAAGTGGAACAGCTGTTTTCTGTTTACATCCGATCGTATTTTGTGAAAGCAAATGTCAGCGGTTGAAGGTTGCTAAGAAGCGCGATGATAATTGAGTCAGTAGTAAATTATGACACCTTTTTCACGTTTTTGTTTTTAGTTTTATTAATTGTGTGAGATGTCGTCGTCTTATCGTGCAATTTTGAGAATGTTTTGTGGCCTTTACACATTTTGTTCAGAGATTGCTTTTATTTCTTATCAATTTATGTGCTTTTAATGTATATTTTGATTTTGACAAACGACATATTTTGCATGAAATAATGATTATGTCGTTAAAACGACTGGGAGTTCACTGTCCCAATACTTGCAGCCTTATATTTATTCTTTGAGACTTTTTCTTTTTTCATTTTGTTATCTTTACGAGACTTAATTAGAACATCCTTAAAATGGTAACAATTTAATTTTTTATTCAAATATTTTATACGTTTACCGTGAAATTGCAAACGTGTATTTTTGAATAGAATTCTAACTTTAATTGCTCTTCGAAAAATTCGAAATGGATTCGATTTTTATTTCACAATTTAATGGTAACACACCGCCCTTATTGGGGTGCATTGCTTCTTAGGACGAGCAACAGTGCCGTTGTATGGCACCGGCATTTGTAGAGTTCTTTGAGCCGTTCTCTTTATTTGCTTATAAGACGACGACTTCGCGAGTATTTTCCTCACAGTCTTGGCCACTCTATCGAGCATTTGTTTTTTTCTCATTCTTCATTTTGGCTTCGATTAGAAATCCGGCACGAAGTTTTGTTACTTGCCTCTATGTCTTGATTATCAGAATTACCGATACTGTGAATTTATCTAAAATATGAACCGGTTAAACTTTACATCTCTACATTGCAAAATTTTGAAAACAACTGGGAAACCAGGAACTCAGCTTGAATGAATGTTTTCCTAACAATAATGGATACCGAACACGTGAATATAAGAAGTTTGAGACTTGGTGATCGTAGAAGGTATTGATGAACCTGCAAAAATTGAGGACAACTCGGGAAAGGAAAACTACGAAGTCGCTCCAACTGGTCCCAATTTTGTTAGCTCGCAAGCGATCCAGTGTACAAATACGTCCATTAAAATGAATTGGACGCAGAAACAATTTCCAGTTTACTGAAGTTAAGGGCAGAAGCAGCAGAAAGACCTAGTTAATCTTTTTGACACTCCAAAATAACAAAGTATAGCCGACATAGTCTTTTTTTTAATTTTTTGAAATAACTCATTTCATTTCCATTTCCTTAAAATATAGTAAATATTGAAAAAAAAAACACATTATGTGTAATTCTTTAAACATTCTAAAACACATTTCAACCAGTTTGGTAAGTACTGAAAACAAGTTCCAGTAATGTGAATTTCTCTAAAATCTGCAAACACCTTTTTCAATTAGTTCATATTATTGAGGGAATACTTGTACAGTAATTCCCGACTAATTGTCCCTCGCTTAATTGCGTTCCCCGTTTAATTAATCGAAAAACCAAGCAAATAGAAAATTCCATAAGAAATTAACACACTTTGCCTGTTTAATTGCGTACCTGCTTAGCTGCGCTACCCGGTGAATTGCACTCAACAACGTTACGTTTGTCGTAAAACTGCATACAGAATCTCTCGGATAATTGAACGCACACAATGTAAGAAAGAAACGTAACGCGTTTTTTTTTAAGCTAAATTTCTTTTTTTTTAACAAAGTTCTATGCGTATTGTATAAAAAAATTCAATTTTATTCGTATTGTATCGTATCTTCTTCGAAAATCAATCAAATACCGATTTTTGAAAACAAGTTTTGTTAGTTATTTGATGGATTAATTTAACCACTATTGATTAATGTGTTTTAGCGAATCAAAACTAAAACCGAAAAGAACTAAATTCTCTGAGCAATAGTTTATGAGTTTTTCGCACACGATTTAATTTTTATTTATTCATTTCATATCTAGAGCTTATTTAATGACCTTTCCTATAATATTTAGGAAGTTGGACCAAATTCAAGTTTCCTTCTAAAACTGCAATAAAATGAGCAATGTTATTAGTTTTTCCATATTTCATGGAATTTATTAGTAAGAACAAAAAAAAAAAAAAAATAGTCGGCGTGACAGCCCATACAGGTCCAGAGCCTAGCTTCTTCGCGCCTCAACTGTGTTGTCCGCGATATATTTTGACACATGTGGAGGGGACCCTACTGTTTTTTACACTGAAGTACTCTAGGATTGTCAGGCGTTCGCGGGAGGTGGGGCCGTGAAAAATGTTTGTGGTGTTAATTCCTCTAGCCGGATTCGAACCCAGGTACTCTCGCTTAACAGTCCGACGCACTAACGATTAAGCCACGTCGCCCACAAACATTCCCATTAATTATGCAACACAACGTCATCATCGTTATAGGCTTGCTTCATAGTAGCGCATTCTGTGACTCTAATTTCTTCAGACTTTGCTGATGGTTTCTCACTGTAGCTCGAGGGTTACTTGAATCCGCGGTGGCATACCATCGATCGTTCAAGGTATCCCACAAAAAAGGTCCATAGACCAGCTCCCAGAAAGCCCATTGACATCGCCAATACGCCTCTATTTTGTCTACACAGCAATCACTTTGGGAATAAGTTTTCAATATTGCCCAAAGATGTTCAAGCGTCAAGCGATTTTCTTCCGCGGAGGTATGCTATTGACTTCCTGTTAAGATGTCGAAAAAAACCACTATATGGCCCTCCTATAACTCGACAGCGACAGTGTAGAGAAATTTGCCTCGTTATTACATATATCCGGTTCTGAGAGTATTTCCCGAAGGAAACAGTTCACTGTATTTTTTATTTCTTGTGTTGTTTTTAATCCTTCGTCTGTTAGAGCATTCAAGAGCTTCCTAAAAGTATGCTTCTAGAATTAGATTTTTGTTAGCCATTCAAATATTTTCGGGTGCAAAGTTGTAGATGGTTCGAATTTAAACAACAGCCGTCAACATGTTTACAGAATTCATTGCAGAAAACACAGTGTCTTAAGCAATTTGTGGTTGGTGAGCTAAAAATACATTGGACGCACAGAGATTAATGATACATAGTTTAGAAATTTGGAAATCATGTTTCTATAATGATTTGATGTCATTTTGCTCACTTTAATATTACCTATCTAATGTAATTAATTTTTAAATACAATTCAACTTCAACTTTTTTCTCAGTAAAACACTTTACATAAGTTTTAAATGCACTTACATTAACCCTTTATATTATAGGGGGACATTACTGGAACATACCTTATTTGTCTATATCAAATCTAAACCAAATTAATTAAATTTTCTGTTTCGGACGTTTTGTGGTACATTTGTTTGTTGTTTTAAAATAAGTATAAAATTTGTGTTTTTTATTTGCCACCTTACTCGAATTGGTAAGAAGTTTTTAGCCAACAAACTGCCAAAAACTGACTTGTGTACCGTGTCCCCCACCTTATTTTCTAGAATATTGGACCAAAAAATCTGAAAAAAATTGGAGTTATGGGGCAACTCATCGCAATACCCCAAAATTATCCAAAAATCCTGTATAATTTTTTGCTCATACTAAAATAAATTAATTACTAACTTTTTTTGTAAAAAAAAAAAATACAAGGGAATTTATTAAGTGAGGTACCTCGGATAGGTCTTGTAAAATATAATAGAGTTTTCATTTTGAACTTTTCATTTGGAAGTTAAGTTTTCGAAATATTAAGCTGTAAAGTCGAAAAAAAGGCGTCCCCTCCCCTCTCATTTCCACACCCGCTGGTCTAAAAATCTGAGAAAAATCTGGAATGTAGATGTAATCTTTTTGTTAAAATTAAAATAAAAAAAAAAGCCAGAGTCTTTAATAGTTTTCGAGATATTGGCCAAAAACAACAACATTCGAATTTTGAAGATCCGAAAATTTTCTTTTGTTGTGTTTTATTCGAAATGAAAAGAAGAATTTAACTCAAGCTATTTTGATTTGTTAATTTCTTCAACATATATTAAGTACTAACTACTAATCTGTTTGCGAACGAAACCCTCGGCGGGTGAGTAAAACTCACACTTGACCGGTTTCTATTTCAATATAATATGGCATTGAGTTATAAAGGGTTAATACCTATGGACCTATGTGTGCTTGGCGACTTACCGGCACCACATAACCTAACTCTAAAGCACGCCTACTAGGTTCGTAAAGACCTATGACAATCATAACTTACATCTAAAATCAATCGTTGCCGAAAAAAAAGATGAATCTCAGTGTGAACATCATTCGTCACTCCAATATTTACCACCATAAAATTCCATAATTTTAATAGCCTGACCCAGAAAACTTTACAAAAACCCGACTATCTGCGCACTGATTTAAGTTAACACCCCCACGTCAAGAGAAAACAACCTTTTGGGAAGTATCTCTTTAATTCGAATTACCTGCACCAATTCAGTCGTCATGTCTCACGTGTGACGTCTACGAAAACAACGACTTTCGACTTGAAGGACGGAACTCCCAAACGATATACAAGCCGAGCCAAAAGCACGCGACATTAGATTTTTGTTTACACCGTTTGTTGTGGCTCGGAGATTCTGTAGCACCATAGATTGAAATACTATTTTTAGATTTTTCCCATGCGATTTGAGGGAATTTAGTTCTTCGTCGTTTCGCAGACGCAGAGTGTGAGTGGTGGTTGAGAGAAATGTGTGTGCTGTTTTAATTAACATTTACTGCTGGCTTGACATTTCAGGTGAATGCCGCTAAAAGGATGGAGAGAAATTTCACCAGAAATCGAGTTAGTTTGTGGGATTTAATTTGATTTTGAAATCGGTAATGAGATGAGGTTTGTAATTAGACATTTCGGGATGCCACAAGGGGTGTGGGATTTTTGAAGCGATGTGGAATTCACAGACATGTCTTAATTAGTATAACTGATTGAGGATTTATGGAAGCCTATCACAAATGGTATAGGAGCAGTCAGATATTCACACTGAACTCAATGAAATGATTGAAACAAGAATATACGAGAAACTAATTAACATCAGGTACCGAAACATTTCTTTGTTTCATTTGATTTTAAACCTCTTGCTACTTTTTAATTAGAATTCAGAAGTATCACTGGGCGGCGTAACAGCCCGAGGGCCTGAGCCTAGCCTAAAAGTATCACTGCTTCATCGAAAATCTGTCCATTTAATGTGTGTTAGCGAATTTACACAGCAGATTATCGGAACTCTATAATAAAATATTTACTTTAGATTTCGGGACTTCCATTTGGTTCAGTGACATCAACTGCAACTTGACTGCGCAATCGTTTTGCCATGAACTTGACTCACGACTTCTGCTTCTGCTGGAGAGTCATTACGTAAATTAATTTTTGATGCAATTAAAAAAATCACCGAGAGCTAAAAATATTTTTGGCATCATTTG
This sequence comes from Syritta pipiens, assembly GCA_905187475.1. Lineage (NCBI taxonomy): Eukaryota > Metazoa > Arthropoda > Insecta > Diptera > Syrphidae > Syritta > Syritta pipiens. The sequence continues at coordinate 105,657,026 of LR994571.1, read as the reverse complement.
TCACATCAGCGGAGATTTCAGGTTCGAAATTGTGGCTTTAGTAATTCATCACAAGGCCGGTAGTGACATGTAGAAAAGGTCACAACAAATTAATTTTTTTAAAAATATGTCGACACGTTTAATTTGATGCAATTCTGATGTTAAAATTTATTTATTAAACGTCAATTAAAACGTCATCACAACCCGCTTCCGTCAACGACAACAAACTAAACAGACTGATGTCTCAAATTAAATCGAATCTCCACAGTCATAGAAACAAGGAAGGAATCTCCGATTACGTCCGATACGAAGGTTGTGTCGTGTGCTTGTGCTGGTGGCACAGTTTAATTCTGGGAATTCAGATGTCGTAGCAAAACTTGAAGTCAATCGCGTTTGTTTGTAAACAAAGACACGGGGTGATAAACAAAGCCCAGACCGGTTTGGTCAGAGCGGTTGCTTAAGAGAAAAAGATTCGAAAGCTTAAGAGAATTTTGGTGTCATTGGAAAAAGAGAAAAAAATCAAATGTAATTTTAAATAAATACTTTTATTAGCTAGACCTGCCCATCGCGAAGGGCGGGTTATTTCGGGTTTTTACAAAAAATGTACCAGTCTTTGGTTGTGACGGTTCACCGCCCATTTTGTAGTCCTGTCCCTCCTCGGGACAGGTCCACTTTCGCTTCTCCTGATCACAGAGACTTCCCCAGAAGCCCTGGGATGTGGTCAAGGATTCAGCGAACAGTTCGTAGGCCCGGCTGTGTGAGCAGCCGTATCCCTTACAGTTTTGGTAGACACCTTTGTTTGGGAAGAAGGATGCATGTCCGACGGGTTGGTGGAGACCAAGGTTCACGCTTGTCTGGATCGACTCCACGTACTTGGCATCACTCGGGTCGATGCGGCACTCAAGTGGTTTACCTCTGAAAGCTGGACCAGCCGGATCCAGGGCGAAGATCGTGTTGAATTTCGCCGGCTGAACTTGTTTTCCAGCACTGCCAGCTATTTGGGCGCCTAGACTGTGGCCGATCAGGTACATGTTGTCGTAGTCGGCTTCCACGGTGTTGTGCAGGTGTTTGGTGAAGTTGGCAACGATTTCGCCAAAGCTTTCGATGAGGTTCACGACTCTGTAGTAGTTGAGCGTGCCCGCCGCGACGCTCCAGTCAGCTACGATCACGTTGAAGTCTCCCAGAGCGAGGTAGGCGTCCCTCACATCGCGGTTGAAGGAAGACTTGCTCTGACTCATCCAACCGTGGATGATGATCCTGAAAAAAAAAAAATTGTTAAAGGACAATTCTAAGCGATTCAGTCTTGTGTCCTTACCTTGTTGGATGCTTCGGATTGAATCCGGATTTCTGAAGTGAATCATCCTCAACCCGTATCTCCTGTCCACAGGTTGGGAAGGACTTTTTGTAGAGATAAAAATGCATCTTCACCTCAGGGCGTCGGAAAAGATTCAGATTCCTGATGAACCGGCCAAATGAGGAGTCCTCCTCCAGTCCGGTGGGTGTGTTCAGGTCGTGGCCGCAACTGTCGAAGGATGCATTCTGACAGGATGCTGAAAATGCAAACGAATGATATAGATTTTTTTTCTTTGAAATCCTTTTAAGTCATCGTCCTTACCCAATTGAAAAACTAATAGTAAAGCTGCGATTTGTTTCAGACTCATGGTTTACTCTTTAGGACGAAGTGTGTGCTTGTGATGCTGTGTTTGAACTATATTCGATAAAGCCGCAGTCAGGTTCTTTTATACAAAAGAACTTTACAATTCGCCGGTGATGCATGGAACGAGATGTGATAATTTTTTAGCAGCGTCGACGCCTTAGTCATGACGGGCTTTACGTTCGCGCCAGTGAAGTGCGACGCAACCGAAATTGTTTTAGTGGAAATTCTCGACTTTGTCTACTCTCGTTTGATGCTTTAGGTTGTTAGGAAGAGAAGTGATGGCTAACGTCAAATTGGTGTGATTATTCGATGGTTTTTCTAAGAGCAGATGGGCGATTAAGTGAGTTTCCGATTTTTTGGCTACAAACCTGTTGTGTGGAAGGTGCGCGATGAGTGTCCATTATGTGTCTAAGTCTTGGTTTGATTGCAGGCATACCGATTCACTGTGGTTTTTTGTAAGTCCTAAGTTGCGATTTGGTGTGTAACGACTCATTCACTTCATTCACTATTAATTAGATCGGGAAAATCTTATCTAGGGACGTTGGCAAATTCATAAAGACTGCGTTTAAGTCCTAGACAAAAGAAGGAGGTACAATAGATCATTTAGATTGCGTTTCTCAATGACACTCTGCGATTTATCAATTCAATTCTTTAAACGACATTAGTGGAATTTTTTTCCGTTCCTTCTGGGCCTTTCATAGGGTATCCAAAAATGTTTGTGAGATTTTTTCTAAATAGTAAGAAATGCCCTCTTGCCCACGCGGTCAAGAAAATGATGATGATGGTGAGTATGAAATTGATCTTTTCTGGTACTGCATTTCCGAAGTTTCCTATAAAAAGTGTTCCTAACTCTTGACTGTTTTTCTGGCTCGCAAAACTTTATCGCACTGTAAAATTCTGCAAATTAAAATTTTACATTTGTTATAAAGCATCTTTTATTTGTTCCTTCGAATAACAATAGAATTCTTTTCAGAAACGACTGTTGGAGAAGTCGAGATTTCGAGATTTCGATTTAGAGATTTCGATTTTTTTAGAGTTGGGTATATTAAAATCTTGTATATGTTTGACTTCGCAAATTATTATTTTAAAAAGCTCTTAGTGGTGCAAAATACTTAAACTCATCTGCCGAAGCATTTTCAAACATTTCAGTCACATAAAAAAGCTAATGTTTAGGTTGCTCCTTCTTTAGTTTTGAAATTCTATAAGAATTCCATTCGACGCGACGTAGTTATTATACTAACAATCACTTAGTTTTCATCATCATTAGTGGCGTAACAGCCCACGAAGGACCAGAGCCTAGCTTTTCGCGCCTCCACTGTGTTGTGCGCGTTATAATTTGACACATGTGAAGGGAACCTACAGCTTATTATCGGTTAAGTCGCTGGATCTTAGACAAGTATAATTTAGATGTACCCAAGTGTTGCATGAGGTTTTAAATTGTAAATTTTTCCTCAAAAATAAACATAATTTTTCCTACTTATTCATCATATAATTGTTGAATATTTTAGTTGTAAAGATGGTTGTAATGTTATTCTAAATTTCTAAAATTATGTGCTAAGTTAAGTAAAATGTTTGTTACCAATTTTGGTGTACTACTAAATGTAAAGGGCTGAAAAGCTACAAAATAATAAAAAAAAAACACTTCTTTAAATGATTTTGTATACACTCTTTAATAAACGTGCCCGACTGGTCCGATATTCAAAGTATTAATAATCCTTTTTCGCTCTTAATAACTACATGACCCGGAAGTCGCTCATTTTCATATATTGTCTTACATTCTCTTACATAACAACAAAGTTTTTTTACATTATCTGCTCGAATTTTTTTTATTCACATTACCATCAACTCAGGGCGGAATTTTATTTGTTGATTTTAAACGCGATTCTCCTCTTTAATTGAGATCGTAGCAATATGCGAGCCGCAGCCATCATTTGTCACCAAAAGCGGAATTTTTTATACAAAATAGTTTTACGATTTGTCTACGTTCTTACTTTATGAACTGAAAATTATTTGCATTGTCCTTGTAGTGAAACCATCGATTTTGAAGATAAATTTTGTTTCAGTTTTCTCCAAAGCACAAGAGTGTAAAGTTGAAATCTGTAGAAAACAAAGTAGCTAAATACTTTTGCCTTTTTATAAAAAGTTTCTCAATATTCTAAGCTCGTACATTGCCAGACAACTCATCACCAAAAAAAAAAAAAAAGCGCATTATCTCTACCGTTACAGGGGTTAACCGCCTCGAAATTATCTTTTTTTTTTTAAATTTTTCTATATATCATCAAGTTTGCTAAATTGGTTGATAAATGTTCATTTTAAGTTATTGCATTAAAGAAAGTACTACAAGAATTTGAGTTTTTTTAAATAAATTTTTTACACCTATTTTTTTTACCAGCTGTGCACGAGGTTAAGGTGCAAAGAACTAAAAGCAAATGACTTTTTATATGAAATAACGCACTGCATTTGAGCAGAAATCTATGCAAAGATCGACAATGTATTTAAATATGTAATATCTGGCAAAAACATATTTATAACAGAGACATGTGCATTTTTTTTTTTTGTAATGAGGGCTACAATAAATCTAAGAATTCTGGAAGTTATCCATTATTTGGTACATTTCCATTTAAATAAGAAACTATGAACCAAATTTAATTCAATTCATCAAATTGTACACCTCCAATTATTAGCTAAATCTCTGATCCTTAGCACAGACTGAAGTTCGAAAGTTCGATTCTGAGTGTAAATTTAACTACCAATAAGTGGGCTCGATGCAAAGGTCTTTTCTGTTACATTTCATATTTTCGTTTCATGATAAAAGCAGATATGAAATCTAATGACATTCCAACAGAATGCAAAAATGTGATACGATTTTACACTAAATCTTGATGTAGTCACAAGTGTGGAATAAGTCCTCTTCATCTTCATCTGAAACACCATTTAAACATCATCGTTTCACTAAAACAAACCCCATAAAGCAATCCCATTCACAAAATTTGTAATTTACTTGAGCGAAGTTGCAATAAATTTAAAACGTCTTGTTTCCAACTGCAATAGTTTCTCCTGCGTCACACCCATTTCGAGTGTGGAAGCCCACTTGTGTTCACACCTCCCCAAAAGTATCTCTTTCACTCTCAGATAAATCTCTTAATCACCGCCACTGGGAAATTGCCAAAACCAGTTTACTCTGCGTGTCTCACGTGTGACGTCTACGAAAACAGAGATTTTCGGGTTGAAGGACGGAATTCCCAAACGATACACGAGCACGCGACATTAGATTTCTGTTTACACCGGTTGTTGTGGCTCGAAGATTTTATGCTACGAAAGATTGCGATACTATTTTTAGATACTTCACATGCGAATCAGAGAATTTGATTTACTCCGAGGGCAAGAGTAAATGTTTGACGTTTTAATTAATGCTGTGACGTTTCAGACGCTTGACGCATTTGTCAATGGATTGGTTTTGAAGGAGATGTTTTCAATTCGAAGTCGCTGACTAATGATATGGCATTTGGTTTTGCTAATGCAGTCGATTCTTTTTGCTTCTGCATCCCCCACTCAACAAGAAATGTGCGCACTAATTAAATAGGCGTTGCTCGGTGTGGCGTGGATAAACATATTATTTTTCGTGTTAATTGGGTTAATTAGCGTATTTGTGCAGTAGTCTATATTAATTATTGCTTTGGAGATCGTTTATTATGAGAGGGCAGGATGTGTGAGTTGATTAGGGTGGGTGTCGATAGAGATGGTTAAATAATTTATTTGCTAGTCGCACATTGACAGCTGTTTTTGTGTGAATCAAAAATTTGTGTTTTTGAATAGAATGAATGTGGCTCTAGTCCATTGATATACCAGTTTGAGTGTTTTTTTTGCAAAAAAGAAAAAAATGCACCGATGAAAGGTGACAAACAAGAGATTTTTAAATTGAATATGATTTGAATTTATTAAAAATAGCACAGAGGCGTCAAAGAAGCTAGCACGTGTTGCTATCGAGAATAAAATCATGGATTTCCGATGAAGATGTGGATGATGTTCGGTATTAAATGCGTCATACCGTCAATTTCATGAAATAAGAAGCTATAGTGGTTCTGTTTTTGTTGGCTTAGAAATATCTATCCATGACTAGTTTTAGTTTAAATTTGACTTTTATTTTAGCTATAAAACAATTAATATACAATGAGGCTTGGCCTTCGGCCGTTCACTAGATTGATAAAAAACAAAACTTAAAAAAAATTATACAAAATCCAGCAAATTTATTTATTTATTTTTTTTAAATCTCCTTCTACTACACACTTCCTATACCAAAGAGCAACTGTGGCGAAGTTGTAAATGGCATCATAACCTTTTTTTACCATCGAGAATCCTCAGGTCTTCTTCTTGATCAAGGGTATGCTTCCCAAAAACCATAAAACGTGTTTCTTTCAAAATCTGATTGATTGCAAGAAAGTGGAAGATATCCTTCCTAGTTTTTAAGTAAGTAAGGTATTTTATTTCATTCGAATCTACTTTAAATCAACTGAAAACATTTGAGAGTTAAGGTGTAAGTTAGGAGTATAAAATTAAATAAGTATAGTTTTTTTTTTAAGTTAATGAGATTTAGAAACACAGAAAACAAAAGGTTGTCTGGATAACACGTCATAACCCATTTGTCAAGTGTTAATCACGGAAATATCGATTAGCCATAAAAATAAGACACGTCTGCCTCATAGGTTAAGAGAACAATCAGATCATGGAACCATTTATCCACCGATGTCTCATCATCAATCACAGAAAATCCCTCAATAAACCCTACGACTGAACAAAGTTTAGGTTTTGGATTTTCGTTTTTTCTCATCAAAACCAAACACCGAATTAATCAGACTAAATCACAGGTAGAAATTGACTCATGTTTTGTGGCGATGTCACAAATTGATGTTGGTAAAACACTTCACAATTGCATTTGAAAAAAATCACCGAAGCTGCAGACATCTTGCGTCACTGTTGCAAAGACCACTTCCTTTGGTGACATACACGTTGATTTTAATCACAAAAAAGTAGTTTACGCCTAATTATTCGAATTAAGTGAAAACGTGTTCACACAGAGGAGACTCATGTGGTGGCACGCGTCGTTACTCACCAACTCTCGAGATCTCTGCGCCGAACTGAGTAATCTCAAAGTGACGACGTCACAATCAGCTTGGCATAGCTGCAATTTCGTTTCGAATTCGGTCCGGGGATTACATTTGGATGCAAAAAACTAAGAAATAATCAACCACGAAATAGAAATCAAATCATCGGAGGGAACATGTCATCGTCTTCCTGAAATGATGACCAGGACACGAGCAAATTTGACAACATGCGTAGGTGTTTAACACACATCAGCGGAAGTAGGAAAAGATTGCACCGACATTTTTTTACCCCGATGACATTTCACTGAATGAAAATTCAATACCACGATTAGTAGTCGCCTGCCATGAGATCAGTAATTGCACCTTAATTCATGCACCACGATTTTGAAGTGTTTCAATATAAAAACGAGCACTGCCCAGCTCCAGCACTCATAGTTCTAGTACTCGCTCGTTCGAGAGTAAGTTTAACTTTTAGTCCCAGATCAATAGTCGCACCTGTCAGACAGACCAGGCACCATGCAACTCGTACAAAATACAAAATACGTTTACGTAGTCTTAGTTTCGTCATTCGGTAAAGAGAGGAGGCACAAATTTAACGATTTCAAGGGCGCTGCCTAACATCCTTTCTTCCCACAGCTCTTGTCTCCTCCCAAAGTGCTTTGCTGGACGACTGCGGCCACGACCTGAGCACCCCCACAGGTCTAGACAAATTCGTGGACTTTCACTTTCTAGGTCGATTCCTGCGGAACCTTGTGCCCTTCCTGAGCCCCGAAACCAAAATGCAGTTCTACTTGTACAAGAAGGCGTTTCCAACGTGCGGCCAGGAAATCCGGATCGGCGACGGCTCCCTGCAGCGGTCGGACTTCAACGCATCGCACCCCACGAGGTAAGCCATCGATCATCACTTACAACTTTCTAACTTCACATGTCCACTTATAGAATTCTGATCCACGGTTGGATGAGTCAGAGCAAAACCGCGTTCAATCGTGACATAAAGGACGCCTACCTGAGCGTCGGAGACTTTAATGTGATCATCGTGGACTGGAGTGTGATCTCAAGTACCCTCAACTACTTCCGAGTCGTGAAACTGATCGACAGCTTTGGCGAGATCGTGGCCAACTTCGCCAAACACCTGCACGACATACTCGGCGTGGACTATGACAGCATCTATCTGATTGGTCATAGCCTAGGCGCCCAAATAGCCGGCAGCGCGGGGAAACATATCCATCCTGGAAAGTTCAACACGATCTTCGCCCTGGACCCTGCCGGTCCGGCCTTCAGGTTCAAAGAAATGGAGCAGCGCATCGACCCCACTGACGCAAAGTACGTGGAGTCCATTCAGACGAGTGTGAACCTGGGCCTCTTGCAGCCCGTGGGGCACGCGACTTTCTTTCCCAACAAGGGAGTCTATCAGAAGTGCCTGGGGTACGGGTGCTCTCATAGGCGGGCATATCAGTTTTTTGCAGAGTCCATAACCAGCCCTAGGGGCTTCTGGGGGACGCTGTGCGACAGGGAAAAGCGGAAGTGGAGGTGCCCGGAGATGGGCCAGCAGTACAAAATGGGCGGCGAGCCCTCGCAACCGAAGACTGGAACGTTTTACGTTAAGACTAGGGCCAGTGCCCCGTTCGCACTCGGCCGGAGCCATAAGTATTTGTATGCCTTAGTTTAAGCGAAGTTGTGATATCTAGGTTAAGTCGAGGAAAACGAAGTTTTGTGACAGGACTAATAAACAAAATGAATACTCAGACAAGTTGCTTCGAGATGAAATGAAAACACAGTCGACTCCCTCTAAGGTTCGACTTACTGCCGACAAAACTTGTTCGTAGAACGAGCCACATTTTGGGTGGTTTACAAATTCCCATCCCCATCGAAAAATTGTGATTTACAAACTCCCATCCCACATCGGATGATTCTCAAAATTTAATTGCAGTCATAAATCATCTTGACTTGACTCAAGCACCCTTCTGCGCGCATTGCATCATCAATCAGTGCAGCTGACAGAATTCACCAACTGCTTCCGATTTTTGGCTCTGTGTCATCGACTTGAAAAGCTTTAACACGCCTAATTACAACTGTCCCACAAAAAAATCACATAAAACCTTTTCCCGTCCTGGATTTCACATTTTCTCGCAACCCCTTCGCAGTAAAAACCGTCGTCCGGCAAACAACAGGGCTGCCCCATAAAGAGGTTGACCTCAATATCAGTCCCATTACTCATCAGCTCGTAAAAGGCTTAAAGACACTGAGAAAAAGTTTAAGAAAATAAATCGAAAAGTCGCAGATTGAAGCACACGTTCCACATCTCATCACAACGCAACGAGCGCAGTTCAACGACTCATCTTAAGGCACACGATTTCCTGGAACTGAGCACGAGCCCGCGGCCAGATGTCTGATAGCGAGTAACTCAAACCTTCTCTTTAGTGAATTATCGTTTAAGAGATTAAGCTACAGCGTTGCCAACTCTCGACAGTTGGAAATTGTTTAGTTTAGTTTTTTTGGTTAAGACTAACATCTTGCAAGTCCTGTTTTCAATGGGCTTATACGAAAATATTAGGAGTTCGATAAAGATCTTTCTATTGATTGAAACTGACAAGTATAGCTTGTCTGAATGGTTAAAAGGTCAACTTTCACACAAGCTATCTGTGCCAGGTGCAATACTTCGATTTTAGTATTAGTATTAGTTTTCTAGTTCAGTTTTAGTTTTCTACCGGGCTTAGAGTTGGCGAAGTTGATGGTGTGGTCCTCTTGAATGTTGATGATCTAGTTTTTAATGAGCTTTTGCGACCTGGGGAACCTGACGACTAACACATTGAAATCAAAAATTAGGACTTTCGATAGTGGTGAAACCCGTGAAGGCGATTGGCTCAAAATTGTTAAGGTGTTTAATTATCTGGGCTTTCGTTTTATGAAGGCGCATTTTGACATGGAAGCACATATTCATGGAAAATCAGTAGCTACTAAAGCTACCATTAAACTAATAAAGTTCTTTGGCAATGGATGGGTTGCATCAAAGTTCGACGTGTTTAATGCCACTGTTAACGCTGCTACGATAACCAAGTGTTTGATTGTAAATACTTCGAGGAGTGTTTGAGGTTGAGGTGAGGTTTTTGTTTTCGTTTTCTTCCCTCAAGCTCTGTTTTTTTTTTCAGTTTTTGTTAATTTAAAATTATTCAACAAAAAAAATTGTAATTATTCAGTAGTAAGATCTCTGTACAATAAATTGTAAATTGTGCGATAAAACCATATACATTTTGAAACAAAATAAACATAAACTTCGAGCAGTATAAATCAAAATTCAACGGTTTTTCTTCATTTGATTTTCATTTCATTTCATTTATTTCTTCTATTAAGATGTACGTTGAGAAAAAATATCTTTTTTTTGTACTTAGTACATTAATTTAGTGATTATGAGCTCAGTGATTTCAAACAGTTCTTGAAATTCCTGCTAACTACTCACTCATTTGCTTTACAAGTCGAATCTCGGCTTCCTCAAATCTACCAAAGAAATCTAAAACCAATGCTGACTAAGTATCTTTTTGAAAATTTGATACATACACAGGCCACAGCTAGGCCCAATGTGCTGCCACTCATCTTTTAGGTTCCCATAATTAAATTGATGTGGGCATCAAGGATGTAACACCCCCGGGCTGTTAAAATGCTGACTATATCGCGCCCTAACTGCCAAATTATCGTAAGCGACAAAAAGAAAATTTCACAAAAGAGGCTTTTTTCGCTGTTTGTCTGGGCTAAAAAAAAATGTAAATGTCACTTACGACAAATTTTGTTTTCTCTATTATTTTTAATTGATGATGATGATTCAATGATTTAATTTTTGATGATGCAAAAAGACGCGCAGTCGAATAAACTATTGAACTGCATCGATAACTAATTTTTGCTTGAAATGTCGTTTACGACAATTTGTCGGATAGAACGCGAAATGGTTAAAGTGATGCGTAGTCTTTAGAAGAGGCTTCTCAAGACTACCTTCCAATATAACCTGCAGCTCTTTAAGGAGTGGAACAAGCTCCTTCGACTAAATTACAAGCCACTGACAACAAGAACCTACAGCTGCCGTCAAAATAATAGCAGTGCATAGCAGTAGTAGTGTGAGAGAATATTTTTTTCTTGGAGACTTTGGGAATTTTCTTCTACTTTAGAACAATATCTGAAAGGAGTAAACGATTTTTCAATTACTCGAATTATTAGCATGATATTACTCAGGTTGCAAGAAGATATCCTCCAGAAAGCAGCACTGCTATTATTTTGACCGCAACTGTATACCATTTCTTCGCTACATGCCCTATACCATCAGGATTACGTTTGCTCTATTTCTTTTAAGAATTTCTTACATTTAAAGAAACAAAGAATGTTCTCAATAGAAAACAGAGTCGTCTTTAAGGTTTAGTCTTAAATTTGCCTGTAAAACGAACTTGGATCAGTTTTTTTCTAAGAAGTTTTACTAACGTGGACCAATGGCTGTTCTTCAAAAATGGCAGAAAGTTTTTAATCAAAATGTACAATAACTTTGGCGCCAAAAATGATAACGGTATTTTGTAGAGGCGTAAAAAACAAGCATCAAGTCTTCACATGGGTCTGTGACGGGTGGGCTCTAAAGGTTTCTTTGAGCGGACAATATCCAAAAAAATAAGACATCAGTTGCAATTTTCAATTAGCTCAAAGACTCGAAAGCACAAAGCCATTCGGTTTTTTGTGTTTGACTCAGGATTAGAATACACATCGACCACAAAAAGTCATTTTGCCGCTTTATTTCAAAATTTTCAAGAAAAAAAAATGTTTGTTCTTTTTTTTAGATTTTTTTTCATCAAAATTTTGCGTTTGCAAACGAATTTTTGAAAAACTATTAACACAAATAAGAAAATTTAAATGCAGGATTAAAGAACAAGTTTCTGGCTTTTAAAACTGGTAACTGGCAATTTGAAGGTGTTGTCGTTGTTTTTTAATAAAATCTTTTTTCATGTTCAATGATTTTCTTAAATTGCTTCTAAAGGGGACTATATAGATCCCCCCTCTCATAGTAGAAAATGCTTGTTTCTCTACAAAATACCGTTATCATTTTTTGGGGCCAAAGTTATCGCACTCGTGCCATTAATTGAATAATGCTCGTTATTTTAAGAAAAAAAGTGTTCAGTTTTTTATTTAAATTTATTATCTTTTTCGATGGTACTTTTCGGCAACACAAACTGCTCGAATTTTTTGCATTTTCCGAATCGTGTCTATTTAATAATCACCGTTAGTTTGTCTATTGGCTGTTATACAACACTACACTATATTTGTCATTTGATCCTTTAATTCGAATGCAGAAAATTGTTTATAGTTCTAGAGTTCTTTTTGTTAATTTCCTCTTTGTACAAATTTATAATTTTGACAAAGCGTAAACTACCAAAAATTTTGACTTCCGGAAAGTGGTCATAACTCCAAAGCAACTGCTTGCATTTCAGTGTCATATTACGTTTTATAGGTACACGCTTATTTCTCGACGCAACAGTTTTAACCATAAAACGACTTTATGGCGACTGTAGATGGATGATTTGTTGTGCTTCTAGATCCAGTAGCACTCAAGCAGCTGTCCAATTATGGGGCTAGCAAAACTCACAGCGTTGTTAATAACATTTCACTACCGTGCGCAGTTTGAGTAAATTTCAGAATTTATATTTTTTTAATGAATTTCTCAGTTTTTGCAGTTTGCATAGCCGACAATCAAAAGGAGTGTTTCGACTTGCGAGGACCTCCGGGGGTCTTCAACGACGAGAGATTCCAGCGATTGTTTGTCAGGAATCTGTTTCCGTGGTCTCGGCACAAAGTGAGGTTGCAGTTCATTCTCTACAAGAGAGCGTTTTCAGTGTGTGGTCGTGAAATTCGACTCCACGATGATGAGTCTCTCCAGCAATCAGGTTTTAATTCATCTCATCAAACGAGGTTAGTACCCCACCTGTTTAAGACTTCCTCATCTAATCGGCGTCTCATTCCAGAATCACGATCCATGGGTTTATGAGCCAAAGCAGATCCGCCTTCAGCCGTGGCGTCAAGGACGCCTACCTTGCCCTCGATGACTTCAACGTTATTGTTGTCGACTGGAGCGTGATTTCAAGCGTTTTGGACTACATCTGGCTGACGGAGATGATTGATGAGATGGGTGGTATGGTTGCCGACCTGGCCCAGCACCTTCACAATGTCCTCGGAGCTGACTTCGACAGCATGTACCTCATCGGCCACAGCTTAGGCGCGCAGATTGCCGGAAGTGCTGGTAAACTCTTGCATCCCTTCAAGTTCAACACAATCTTCGCCATTGACGCAGCTGGGCCGGGCTTTCGGTTTATGCCGATTGATAGCCGCCTTGACCCGTCCGACGCGACGTACGTGGAATCCATTCAGACAAGCGTCCTATTCGGGCTGTGGGAGCCCGTGGGCCACGCTACATTCTTCCCGAACGGGGGGATCTACCAGAAGTGCCTGCTCGTTGGGTGTTCGCATGTGGCGGCTTACAAATTTTTCATTGAGTCCCTCACTAGTCCAGTGGGCTTCTGGGGCACTCTGTGTGACAGAGAGTACAGAAAGTGGAGATGCCCACAAAAGGGGAGGCAGTACAGAATGGGAGGTGAGCCATCACAGCCGAAGAGGGGAACGTTTTACGTGAAAACGAATTTATTCGCCCCTTTTGCAATGGGAAGGTCCAAAGGTCTTTGTTGAGTAAAGCAATAAATATTTTGGAGCTATTTTATTTTCACAGGATGACATACAATGTGACATAAAAGGTGGCCTTCATTTTAATGGTTGCAATTTCGCATCGAAGGTTTTTCTACTGAAAAACTGTTTCACCTTTTTTGAATGGCTGGGCAAATTAATAAAGAAATTTAGTGGATCACAACTGTTCAAGTTTGGAGTTATAATTTTCGTAGTATGTGACATTGATTGCCATCCACATCAGTTGCAATCTCACTTTTGATAGCTGGCAGCGCTGAATTGCTGAACTGTGGACTTACTTTTATTACTCAAAGTTCGGAGAAAGGTTTGCGATATAAAAACCACGCGGTGCAGCTTCAAAGTTTCAATGTTATTTCCGAGTTTGCAAAAAGGTCTCCACGTCGGGAAGCAAACTTTGAGATTTGTTTAGATTACTTCCATAATTGCACGCGGCCATCACTTGCACTTTATGCCTCAGTCGTCTGCGAGAGAAGCAACAAACTTACCCGCACATATCCTCCCAACAAATGTTCACAAAAAAAAAAAAAAAAATTGCTTCGCCTCCAACTTGCAATGCAATCTATCCTCTTGCATTTGAGATTACAACGCTCTCATATTCTAATAAAATGTCTAGGCACTCACTTCAATACGGAAATATGTGACAAAAACTTTTTGAATTATTGCGCTTCCAATGCAGACAAACTTAAATTGAAAAACTTAAAAAAATGTATACACAGACATCCTCCCATCGTGTGACGGGGAGAAAAAAAAAAGGATGAGAAAAAAAAGCCAACAGAACATTTTCATCTCTCGCAAAACATCCTTAAAAAAGCCCTTCACACAGAGAATGACTCAATCAGTATGGAAGGACCTCCTGTTTGCTACCTTTCATGAGGAAATTTGATTTGGATATCGATTCGTATCCTCAGACAGAGTTTATTAAGGACATCTCCACTACCGCCGCACGGCCAGACTTTTCCCATTTTCAAAACGAAATGCCGAACAGGCAGTCAACCGTCCGACAGGCGACCAACACAACACCTCCAGGGGATAGTTTTCCATGAATATCAAAGCGAGTTAGAGAGATCCTGGGTCCCGCTTGTATTATTCCAATTTCCTCAAAAATATGATAGGTTATTGGGATATCGGAATCGATCTCAGGAGGCACATATAAGCCACATGTAACTTGGGTGGGTGTTTGTAAACTCCTTTTTCGGTTGGCATCGGTTTTCCAGATCAACTAATGCCAGTTCTTTAAGCACGTTAGGGTCGGGCTGGGCTGGCAGGACGGCTTTGCTGGAAATCCAATTTCGTGAGTACATCCGGAGCTCTGACATAGCGCTGGGCGACTTTTGGCGACAACGAGACGCATAACTCAGTGTCTGTAAACTTTCGAAGATGAGAAATGTGAAAAGTTTTAACGCAGCGTGTTCTCTGCTGAGCAATTCTCTGGAGGACAATAAGGAGTTGCTTGGTTTTTGTTCTGTTTGAGGAAGTTCTGGAGAAGATACCGACTGTGGTGTACTTTGTTATGAAAAATATTCCACATACGGCATACAAAGTGCACGCGAAAGTTTTTTGTGCGCTTCGAATTCGGTCATTGTCCGAATTCTCTGTTTTTGTTTTTATTGTGCGGAAGCGGGTTATGAGAGTTATTTCCGGTGAACGTGAGATAAATAGCACAAGGAGGAAGTAGTACAATAGGTCTTTTTTGTGGGTTGAAAACTGCTCGCGTTTCTACGGTTGAAGTCGAAGGAGAGGTCATTTCGTTGTGTTGGGCCAACAGATTGCATTTGCGGGTACAATTCTTCTTTGTTGACGGCTTTCTGAGCTCTGTTGGTTGGTAAATATATGTTTAGAATACAGATCTTGAAAAAATCATTGAATTTACAAAGAAAAAAAGTTCTTTTTCAATACAGCCTTCATTAAACGAAAAGGCGGAAGGGAGATATGTGACAACCGAATATAAAGCATTCTGTAAATGAGCTGCAAGAAGAACTAACATACTTTTATTTTCGCAAATTAAATTGTTTTAGAAAAACTCTTGTGAATTTACAGCATCTCCCTACTGTACGCAAGTTCGGGCATAAGGAAGGCATGTTAACCGACTTTTTTTTGTGAACTTAATAATATGGATCATGGATGACATGATATGCCACATAGCTCATGGGAACAATCGATCTTTTGCGCGCCGATTTCCGAAATCATGTTATCAACCGTCTTGACGATGTCAATTGGCCACCTCAGAGCTGCGCCTTTTTTGGCTTTTTTTTTGGTGAGGGAACGATGTTATGCCAATAAACCGAAATCGATTTAAGCACAAAGGCAGCGTGAACGATATTTTCTTCCTAATTTAATGGGAATGTTTGCTATTACTGATAAAGCCATAACACATGGAAATAATCTACTTCTGTTCATTTTATTGCATTTAAAAAACAAAAAAAAAAAAATTGTATTTGGTCCACCATGTACAGCTGTGCCAGTTTTTTCTCGAGATTTGGTTGTTTGTGTTCGCATTTTTTATATTTTTGTTATATTTTTACAATTTCTGAATCAAATATATGATTTTGTTAAAATATTCTAGGCCGCACAAGTTTTTATGTGGACAGTTTTGTTTCAACACTAATGAATTTGCTGGCCATTAGTAGCATGGCGTCCACATAACTTGATTCCTACTGAGTTACCTTTTAAGATTCCAATCATTCAACAATGTATTAACACAACAACCAACATGAATCTTAATATTGGCATAAGAGCGACAACCGCAAAATCATATCAAAATAAGAAAAAACCTTTGCACATGGTATGATTTTCCAAAATAACGAAGACCCAGGAGTTGATATGATGTTTTCATCGTTTAATTGCAATAATTTATGCTTAACAGTGCAGAGATTCATGTGGCTCTGAATCTCTTCAAAGTATTCAAAGAGGAGTCCTAAAGCAATAATGCATTTGCTGAAAAGTCCTGGAATCTATGGTAAGACTCGCAGTAATGGACGTCCAATTGTAACCGTACTGCTAAGAAAATTGTAGAATCTACTGCTGCTTCCTCACAGAGTGTATACGAGATGCACAATACAATTTCAGAAAGCGTTTGCAGATGAATACTTTAACCGACTTACCATTTTAAATTTTCCACGCCGCGCCACTGCTGTCCATGGAAAACAAAATAGAACTGCTTGCGAATTAGCACTAACAGAAATTTTCTCATTCACAGAGTCAGTTTTGTCAGTCAAATTCGTTCACAATGGCACATTAAGCTAAGACAAAAATTACGTAATTTGCATTCACCACTTTACTCTGACATGACTGCAAGCAGATTTTCCACCAGATTCATAAAAAAAGCCATCAAATCCCGAAGCCCAGCCTTCATTCTCGCATCGTTACTCTCGCACATTCACTTTAAATCCAAATTGTTTCCACTCGCCCGCTCATGAAACTAAATGGATGCATGTCCTGCCCATGTTCCATACTTGCTTACACATTCTGACATGCAGATCCGTCAAAAAATTATCAGACCAAACATGAGTTTACGTTGTAGTCTGGCGCAACAGCAAACAAACGAAAAAAAAAAGACAAGAAAAACAACTGCCCTCGAGTGAAACACCATCCACAGCACCATCACACCCCTTGTACCATTTTTACCATTCACACCATGACAAGCAATTTCTCTCAGGCAAACAGTTTGTAAGCTAGAATTGATTTGACAGCAAGTTTTTGCGGCCCATCGACTCCACACACACACACATTCGCACCCACAATCGATTGAGCAGAAAAAAAGTGTCAATCCGACATTTCGAAACCAAAACCGACGCGGCGTCGGGGTCCTGTTTGCCACTCGAAGTGTTTCATTTTCACCAGGCACACACCGTCTCGGCTCGCATTACAATCGCTGCCACACAAATTCATTTCAATCGATCTTCGGATCCATTCGAACCGCAAATGAGAATTGTCAATCTCCTGCGGGAGCCCCACAATCGTCCTTCTCGATGTCGTTGCCATCGTTGGCATAGTCGTTGTCGTTGTCGTTGCTGCCAACGTGGCAGTTAATTCACAAGAGATTGCCACTCAACTAGGCTAGCGGAAAAGTGGCCACTCAACCGATATTCCGAGGACCTGCAAAGCGGAGCACCAGTGGAGCAGTGTGGGCAGGCAAAAAGAAACCGTTTGCACAAGCATCCTGAAGCATTCCTGAAGCGAGCGAACGTTTTTAGACTTGACGCCGGGGTAGGTGTGCACTTCTCCGCCCGCCTCGGCCCAACAGGGCGCAGTTCAAAACGCCATTCTCGTCAAGTGGTTGGCTTTTAGTGTGAATTCATTTGAATATGACTGCAAAGCCGGAGGAATTATCCTGGCAGTGATGTATGAATTAATTTCGCCGAACCGCAAGTGGTTAAATCCGAAGCAGGTCGGTCCCATTGATTCAGTTGGGGAATGTGTCATCGGATTTTCCCCGTACATTTGGTGAATTTATAGCCACTATCCTGTTGAAGGACACCCGTTTTCAGGATTGCAGAGAGCCGACTGGATGGTTCAGCGTCCGACGAATGTGGTGTCTTAAAAAGGGGAAGATGCCAGTGATTCCATTCCCAGATTGCAGGTTGCCACAACGTTGAATGTTCCAACCAGTCCTTGGAGCAGAGCTCTTCAAATAATTCAGTTCTTCCTCCCTCCGCCAGGGAGACTGAGAGAGATTGAGGGTAATTGCGCCATTAATAGAATTATTTGCAATGTTTTGCATAATCTAGAGTTGAGTGAATTGTTAAGTGGGCTAAGGAGCGCACATGGGAATGGAAATTCTTGAGAGGTCCTTGGCAACGATGTGATAAGAGAAATTGGACGGATTATTTGTAATTGAAATTGTGTGGTGTTGTGTTTGGTGTGGTGTTGAAGCAACACGCCAAGTAAATACGGAAACTGGGGCAGTACAGCTTCCGGAAGGATTTCCCTTATTTCATTACGAGCGTCGGGAGCGTCGTCTAATATGTTCGACTTAGTGGGGAGAGCCTCGAGATAAAAGACTATGTTGCGGTCTTCGGGTGGCTTACATAGAGGCAATTGTTTATGTTTTCTAGGGAGTTTTTGGTTCCGATAAAGTTTGGTTCATTAAACTCTCACATTGGTTGGTTTCGTCCCGACTTTTAACGACCTTAAATTTGATAACAGACTATCAATTTAGGGTTTATATATGGATAGCCTGTAAGCATTTAGGACATGCCCAACTTCTATAGCTGCAGGAAAATTGAGAAAGTAATTGAAATTAAGGGTGATTTTTTAGCTATTATCTTTTTGGCAACACTGGTTTAAACAGCTGACGCACGTTTCGTGTTTTGTTTCACTCTCAAACATCTTCAGTTTGGTCTATAATTTAACCATGAATCGTTTTACAAACGAACAATGCTTGCAAATTATTGAACTTTATTATCAAAATGCGTGCTCTGTTAAGAAAGTTCAGAAAGTTAAGAAAGTGTTCAGCGACGAAGTACATTTTTGGCTCAATGGGTACGTAAATAAGCAGAATTGTCGATTTTGGAGTGAATATCAGCCAGAAGCAAGCAAGAGCTACCAATGCATCCAAAAAAAGTCACAGTTTGGTGCGGTTTATGGGCTGGTGGCATCATTGGACCGTACTTCTTCAAAGATGATGAGAGATGATATTGTATTAGGCGGCGTAACAGCCCGTTGAGAGCCAGAGCCTAGCTTTTTCGCACCTCCACTGTGTTGTGCGCGTTATAATTTTGACACATTTGGAGGGGACGTACTGTTTAATGCCGGTTCCGAACGGCGAATTGCGAAAGCTTTTCATGACAGAAGTACTCCAGGAAGGTTGTCAGTCGTTCGCTGGAGGTGGGGCCGTGAAAAATGTTTGTGGTGTTATTTCCCCGAGCCGGATTCGAACCTAGGTACTCTCGCTTAACAGTCCGACGCACTAACGATTAAGCCACGGCGCCCACGATGAGAGAGCCACGATGAGAGATGATATCCAACTTTTTTTTGCCCAAAATGCAAGAGCTTGACTTGCATGACATGTGGTTTCAACAAGACGGTGCCACATGATACACAGCACGCGCAACAACCGGTCAATTGGCCGCCTAGATCGTGCGATTTAACGCCTTTAGACTATTTTTTGTGTGGCTATGTTAAAGCTCATGTCTATACAGGCAAGCCCGCTTCAATTGACGCATTGGAAGACAACATTGAAGCATTTATTCATGAGATACCGGCCGAAATGTTGGAAAGAGTATGTCAAAATTGGACTGAGCGGATGGACCATTTGAGGCGCAGTCAAGGTCAACATTTGCATGAAATAATCTTCAAACATTAAATTATATGGACCGTACTATCGATTCAAATAAAGATTTCATGCATTTTTCTGAATTTTATGTATTTTTTTTTTAAACTTTCCGATAGCTTTTAAAAAATCACCCTTTAGTTCTAATACAAATACTAAAACTTATAGTTGTTGATTCCCTCAGAAAATAATTACTTTTCTTCGCGTTCAGGAGGTCGCTTACATAGGAGAAAGTTTAAGATTTCTCAGTGGTGGACGGAAAGTAAAACCCTTACAAATTTATTTTACATAAAAAAAGTGAATTATTCGAAATACTACCTCTCACTTTTATTTTTAGACTCGATATGTCAAATTTGACCCAAATAAGGCGTCATCTTTAAAATTCGCCGCCCATCCTCTGTTGTCGCACTAATTAAGTAGCTCTCTGTCACATCATCTCACATCGTACTTAATAATTTCATTCATTATTAATTATGACAAGCGACAAATTTACACGACCCACCACTTCACACATGCATAATTAATTCCGACGGCTGGGTATGTGTGTCGAACCACTCCCCCTCCAAAGGTATCTCATTTCAATTCAAAATAATCCGCGCTTCCACCCCGGATGACGTTTTATTGCTAGAAGTGACTCAGCCTGTAAGAGTTCCGCCCGCCTGGCGTGGGTCACAAGCGAATTGCACGTAATCCAAACGGATCTTCATATATTCAATATAATGGCCCACCCAAAGTCCCCCATCATGCACAGAGTCGCCCCGAGCGAAGGGAGGAAGGTTAGAACATCATCTATCATTCCCCAGGATTACAGGACCCTCCGAGAAAGTTTTTATTACCACCCGACCTTTTCTGCTCCGGGCGGCGAAACTGTCCCAAAATTAAAGCTCACAGTCCCCACCCACTCACATTTGCATGCATAATGACATAACGAGATATTAATCCGATTTGACGTCCCAAATTCAAATTAATTTCATCATCACTTCGAAAACCGAACCAACGAACACTGACGGCAACGATAAAGTCGGAGGAGGAAGAATCTAGGCGACCGAAAGAGGTGTTCATGTGAGAACGTGAGGGCGAGAGAGCGAATTCAAGGTGTGCGGCGACAAATGGCATGCGAAGAAACCCAACTTAGACACTGCCGAGGTTTAAGTGCTCTCGAGCGAAAGCCCATAATTTAATTATTGGACTTTGGGGTGTGTGATGTTGACTCCTTCGAGTGGGGGCCATAACTGGTGTTCCTCCACACACTGTGTGACCTTGATTTAGTGAACGGACAGAGGCGAAGGAACATTTCTTAGGTGAATTGGAGTGGAACACTGACATGCGATTTGTGGTAACTTTTATGGTTGCTACACTAGATATTTCTCGAGGAATTGGCAACACACCGCCATAAAGAGCGGTCGCACAAAACTTTTTAATGCTTAATTTATTGTTCTTTTATATGTCTTTCGTACATGTTCACTTGAAGGAGGGACTTTGAAACAATGAACTGGGTTGTCGCACGGGTCATTGAGTTTTAATATTTTAAGGGGGCAGACTTTCGACTTTCGAGGAATTTTTTTCTCCCCCTTTATTGGGGTGTGCTGTGACAAAGATGAGTTGAGATTGGAGCGAAATGTCGTTGAACTGTCGAGTGAAGTGCGCTGCAGTTTGAGAAACTTCGACTGTAAACTAAAGTGGTCCTTCGAATTAAACAAGTGAATGTTAAGTTCTCATCAGCAGATTTGTGAGAACGCCTTTTTATTGTATGAAATTAAATCTCTTAAATCCAAACTGCCACTTGCGAAACAACAAAACTGGCCAATTTGAACATAAGACAGTTTTGGTCGCAAACAGAAACTTTCGACAGCAGATTTTATGGAAAGTGTAAAAAGAAAGTGTACACCCACATTTCGGGCATTCAAAGGCTCATTAAATCGGTTCTGGATCTCCGATTTTGAAATTTTGTTTTGCTCAAAGATTGAATGAGGGAAAATTAATCAGCAGGAAAATGGTCAGTCATATGCTGTTAATAGTTAAAATGTAGATGAAAACTTGAAAATGATTTCTTATTCTGCTCCATATAAGCCAAAACAATAATTCACCGTCTTAAGGTTTGCTAAAAAATTAGCTCCGTAGAAAAGAAAAAAGGTCAGACGTCTCAGGACTGCGATAGGTTTAGCAATTTCTCTTCTAGGCCTTAAAAAAATTACATTCATTTAAAAACTTTTCCCAAATTGTCGATCAAATTGTTGACTTCCCCATTTTAAGGGCATCAGCACTTCAAGTTATTAACACGAATCCATAATTAATGCTCTTTCGGTCATGACCAGTCATCCTCCATTAATTTTTAAATTCAATTTTAAATTGATTTTCAACCAACTCCATCTCTCTATAGACGTGAAAAAAAACAGAGCAACTTCTGAAAGTCAGAAAACCCTTTCTGCCACCCGTTGAACGTGCTACCGCGACCAGGACAGAATGTGATGATGATGACTTGCCATGCGAAACCCGCGGGGGTTTTTCTTCCGCGAATTGTGACAGCGACAGTTGAAGTACCCCGCCGAGAGGCAACAGCTCATTCCACTCTGAGGCTTCATCGCGCACCACTTGGCGTTTTTTGAACGCACGCCATGGATAGCAGGGATAGAATTAAAATTACACCATTTGTCACGAGACGCGACCAAGCGTAGGGATGCTGCGAGGGCCGATTCTGATTGATTAATTGATGACGCAGAAATAATCCACTCGGATAGCACTCAACTTAAGAGCGTTGTTACCTAGCGGAAATTTAATTGCTGGAAAGGCTTTTTCATCCCCATTCTGGTAAGGGTAACTTCAAATTTCGAAATATTCTTGTGAAAGTTTTCTTTTAAAAGAAAAACCGCAACGTTGAATTCCAACTAAAATTGGGCCTCAAAATAAAAGACAGAGAAAAAAAAAATGAAATGAAAACAGCTTCATAATGAAGGGAAACAGTTTCCTCTGAATAAAAAGCGGGCCAAGTTGTATATTGCATAATGCAGAAAACTTTATATTCACAAAAAAGAAAAACAGAATTTCCCTCCGCCAAAGCAGAGGAACAACTTTTTGGAGTTGTGGCTGAAACTGCTGCTTTCTTTTTACGGGTTTCTTTCATTCTCTCATGGCACCGGGGTGCTTCAATGCCGCGTGTATTCCATAAATAACTTCCCTTTTTTTGCGAAAGTGTGCGGTGTGCGAAAAAAGGCTTTCAACTTGCTTTCAAAAATAATTACAATGAGCAGAGCCCACCGACGTTGTGACGGCGGAAAGGCGGAGTTCTATCTGTGGTAGAGTCTATGGTTCTGTAGACTGACGCCGGATTCAAATAGTCGACATTTCTGTGGGTTGATTTTTGTTTTCCTACTTACGAGTCTTTTTAAAGACTTACAATTGCATCATTCCATATTCGAAAATATCGAAACAAGGACTAAGCCACGCTTCCTTCTTCTTTACGTTCAGTTGAAAGTAAAATCGAAAAAAGTTGTATAAAAAAACGATTGCAACGTGAAAACAAGAAAATGAACATGATTTTACAGAACTCAGTCGCATTGGCTCCCCAAAGATGATGTTCTTCCTGTCACTCCACATTTTCATGAATATCAATAAGGAACCCAGTCAACAGCCTTTAATCAGCCCTCTCACGAGCACCTTTAAACAGGTCGACAATAGACAGCAGTTAAACCAACACCACACATTGTCGGTCTTGACGCACCACCGTCGCGTCGTTCCCATCACCGACACCTGCACCAAAGCACATCCATTCAAATTGATGCACATCAATTGCACCAGTGTCGTGCCAACCCGAGAGGGCATCAATTCAATGCCACACCACCGAGCCTTTACATTAGAAACCACTTAGCGCTTCCACACACAAAGACACATCCATTCAGAGGTCTACCGTCTCTTCAAAATAATTCATTTGTGAAATTATTCAAACCAAGCACATCCGCAATTAACAGACACTCGGCAGTCTCACGTTGCATTGACACTTGGGAATCCCTCGAAGGACAGTGAGGAGCGAGAAAAAGGAACGTCGAAGCGTGCCAAAAAAAAGGGCTCTACAGACAAATCCCAGGTTGTACCGCACCAAATCTCTTCGACGGATAAATTCAGCTTAAGCAATAAATCCCTCTTCGGTCACACAGTTTCAGTCGCTGTGCCAGCGAATTTGCTTTTTTTTTTTGTATTTTCGCGAGATGTTGAGATGTCCTTTGCATTTTGCAAACACACAACAACACCGAACCATGGTGCAATTACATTTTCCGGTTTTTTTTCCCCGCAACGGCTGAATTATTTATAGCAACATCCCTTCCTTGTGCGGGGAATCGTGCACACAAACGGAGAACGAAGATAACCGAAAATGCAAAGGATTTGCTCCTGCCAGCAGCAACGGACCGACTGCTGCTCCACCGTCATCTTATCGATGGAAAGTATCCTGCAGACTAAATGCCCGGCAAAAGTTCCATTGCCTCGTTTTCCGCCAAATCACTGCGATCATCTGATTTCTTGTCTCGTCCGCGCCAAAGGACCTTCGGTTGCATTCGCCATCGTTGAAATATAATTTCGGAGTTCTGGAGTTGGTCCAAATAATAATTTCATCCTTTGTTATCCTTGCGGGGATTTGAATATTTCAGACCGGATTTAATAGTTGCATTCAATTTCATGTGTTTGTCTTATCACATGGCTTTGCCGCGGCGCATCAGAAGCGCGGGTGTCCTGTGAGAGGAATTGATTTCGTTCCAACTGAAAAAAATGCGGGATAACTTTGTGCTCGAGAGCCGAATGCAAACTACCAGAAGTCGGTCGTTTGGTACCTTAACAGGATACCGTTTATGAATTCCTTTGAGACATGATGTCCTTTTTTAGGATTTTCTAATCACATTTCTGCATCTGAAAACTTTAGATGCTGAGGGATTCACATGGCTGCACACTGAAATATTCTACCCAATCAGATATTAGGCGAAGCCATGAAACAAAATTTCGTTCTGATTAAAACTGATTCGGGGTCGGTAGGGGACAGAGATTCATATCCTGGGGGAAACAAATTGAAATGCAGTATGAGGACACTTAAGGTCAGAGATCAGGCCAGAGTTATTAAATTCTTGGTTTTGCATGATTACGACGAAGGTAGTAGATAATTGCTGACACAGAGAACATGTCACAGGACAACAATACCAGTGATTAGAAATTGTAGGCTGTGATTAATCTGTTAAGCCTAATCAGGCTGTTACGAGCTCTTGGAATGGATTGGGATTGAGAACCACAATTGTGGCAGTCGGCTGATGCTGTGTAGACCACATTATTAGAAACGTGTCACCAATTACATTCGAGTCAGAAGTCTTTTAAAATAACTTTTAAATGGATATTGAAATGCTAAGAAAGTTTCTGAAAAAAAAAGCAAAGAAATTTTGTTTAAAAATTACATCCGCAATCTACAAAACTTGCAACTATTAAAATATTTATTGAATCTTCTTAACTTAAAACTGTCTTTGAAAAATATATACAGTCGAATGTCTACAATTCGAAATGGCAAGGGAATAGCATTTTTTACGAATTACCGCAGGTTATGAATTATCGAGATTTCAATTCCGAACGAGGAGCAAAACATGAAATTGCGAATAAACTGGGCTTTTATATTTCATATTATTTTCCAATACATATTGTTTAAGATTATTAAAACTAAGCCCTCAATTCACAAATACGTAATTACATCTTAAGTACATACATGAACAAAAAATTAAAAAGGAAACATAAAATTACACAAAGATACAAACAATCACGAAAAAGCTTGTTATTAAAAAAAAATTTTGTTTTGGATTGCTAGATGTTGTTGTCGGCTATATTTTCGATTGTATTCTCCAAGCCTATTAAATAATCAAAAACATTTTTTGGGACGTCCTTATTTGGAACATAATATCGATTTGACTTGTTTATTGCTCATAAGTTCTTCTTAATCGTCACTTCTTCCTTATCACTCTCATTCCTAACAGCAACATGAAGGCGACATCAAGGCAACAAAATTGTCTACGAAAGTTAACGAGAGTTCAACTGAAAAGGTTTTTTTTACGTTTTGCATTACGAACTATAAGAGGATTAAGCAAAGAATTACTATTTATAAAAATATAGTGTTCAATGCATCCCAAAAAAAAAAAATACGAAATAACGAGGAGAGCAAAATGTATAAAAATTTAACAAAATAGCGACGATTTTTCAAGAGACGAGCCATTGAGGTTTCGATTTATCGGGGTACGAATTATCGCGATTCAAGTGTATATCGTAGTTCTTTTAAAATGAAATAGTTCTTTTAATGTGAAAAGAAGTTTCTTCTTCTTGTAAATTGCATAATGAACAATATGTCTTTTGGTCTTTGTGGTATGGCCTGTAGTTTAAAGCTACTAGTTCCACTCTCAAATGAAAAATGATGGAAATTTCAATCAAGTTTATTTTCTTACTGAAATGAATCAAGCTGTTTAAGCTGAACTCAAGTTTTGGGTACATTGATCACCGTGACGAGCCTTTAGCTTCTCCATTAAAATCTGATTTATTTTCATATCTAAACCATCAAGAAAGTTAATTTTCTGCTTAGAAACACATCTTCAGAACTTCCCACTTATGTGTCTAAGTTAGGTCGGGCCATTCAACAGAGCTTCCCATTTCCTGAACCAGCTTACATTTTTGCGTATTCTATGATTTGCACATATTTTTTGGAGTTATACACTTGTAGTAAATGTTCCAATTCTGTTGATTGAATAATAGGTTTTTGTTTGTCTAAAGAACGCGGAGTAAAAGACCGTTTGTGTCAGATGATAAAAGACATGTAATGGGTTTTTATTACTTTAAAGATGAGCTGATCTAATGAACTCGAAATGTGCAAATGTGTATGTAATTCTAAATTAAGTGAAAGTAATTGAACAGTGGTTAACAAACGTATTCAACTTAATAATACAATATAACATTTTTTTTGAATTTCTTTAAATTTTTCCGCATACAGAGCTAGTTGAGAAATTAGTTGGGAAATGTTTGGGAAATTACTTCACATGCAATGTTCTGCCACTACCTTTTCCAATATTTTTTCTACTTGAAGTTTATGAAAATAACTAGCTGCCCCCGCGACTTCGTCCGCCTCGGCTTAAAAATATATGCAATTTACAACTTTACAACAAATAGTTTTGACCCAATACCTGTATTTAAAAACTTGTTATAAAATTACTTATGTTAGGAGTCCTCCTAATAGGAGCCTCGGGTAGTGCTTTGAAAAAACGACTACTACTTTTCCTTACATTGCAATTTGAGATCTCTTCTTATGCAAAACCGGCAACAAAAATGCTTTATCTAATCTTTGCGTGAATCGTCGAATCGTTTTTTATTCATTTAGCCTTACCAACAACTAATCCCTAAGAAACTTTTGATCCACTTCAATCTGCCCCTATCGGCTTCTGGAAAAAAGTACAGATAGATCGTTCGCCAATGCGGGATTTGAAAAAATCAGGAAAAGGATACTTTGACTGCGTTGTTTTTATCATTCGATGCGTTAACTATTCGTAAGTTGTAGTCAAACTCAATGCATCGAAGAAAAATATAGCTTGAAGCCATGTCTGCAAGATAAGGACCTTACCTTCTAAATTTCAATCGAATCGGTTAAGCCGTTCTAAACTTTCAAATCTCAATTACCAGAAATTAAAAAGGAATCAAAAATAGGGTATTTTGTCTGGCTGCTTTGATGTGCAATTGCTGTTCAATTGAAGTCAAACTTTGTCCATCAAGGAATAAATTAATCCATATTGTAAACCATTATGCTAGTAGTCTATCTTCCAAACAGAAGTTGATCCCATTTGTGTTGAAAACGTGAAATTTTCTGTGATTCTTGATGTCTGACTTAAGTGACTCTTTTTTCTATATCTTGGTCATCATATCAATACCTTTATAATTTATGGCCTATATGTTATTCTGATTTGTAAGCTGTATTATTTTCAAGTTTCATTAAAATCGATTCACTCGTTTTTGCGTGAAAGAGTTACAAACATACATACAAATATTCAGGATTGGAAGATGTGTACGCTTATAATAAAAAAAAACATTTTTTGTATATAAGAATGAATTCTCCTTCCTAATGAGCACCCTAATGAACATTTTTAGATTTGTTCTCGTGAGGTGTTAGCTAGAAAGCAGAACCTGACAAGAAAAGCATCAGAATTTTTGTGTTGTTGTGACACCATCGCAATCAAAATTAGGACATCTCCAAAAATCATTTCGGGTATTTCCAGGCAGAGTTGCTTATTTTGCTCTAGTAAAACTTGTCTTCACAGCAAAAAGTAAATCAACCTTCAGCGGAAAAAGAATTTTATCGGCGAATGCGTTGATCATTTTCATAGACAACTAGTGTTGAGATCGAGAGATCAAGAGGTTTTCTCATAAAAAAAACATTGCATTTTTCTATTTTTTTTAGGAAAATTGAAAACAAAGACCAGAGATCTTCTCAAATAAACGACCAACTCATGATTCCAATTAAAAACAAACTTTCCTTAGCCATGTTTGCACTTCACTTTTATGCTTACGTACCTCCGATTAAATACATAAACGTTTCAAAAGAAAAACTAACTTTTGACAGAGTGATGCAAATCTGGATAATATTTTCTACAACCTGTTGCACTCAACTTCCAAGCAACAGCATTAAATACATTTTCGGTCACAGATAGCATTTCACAACTCCTCATCTTCAGCTTCTGTGTACAAAAATTTGAAATTCTTTTCCCAATGAAAGCGTTCATGTGTGCGAGAGAAGTTAAGCCAGCAAAGGATACATTTTTTTTTTCAGTCATATTTGTAGTAGAAGCCAGTCCACGCATGAGATAAAAACAGTTGTTCTTTAACAACTGCAACAAAGGTTCGACCATAATTTCATCACATTCAGGGATGTTGTATTTAAGGCTGTGATTGCCTTTGTGAATAAAAATTGCCCCGGTAAACAATGTCAATGCGACTGACATGGGCGTGTATGAGAATCGGTTTTAAGTAGACCGCATAAAGAGCTGATGTAAATTCATCGAATAACTTCAGTTGTCATTATCGCGAGTGGAACGCCCAACCAGATGTGAAAAATTGAAAAATGAAACTATTTTTTCATTATATTTTTGTTTTAATTTTTATATTTTCTCTTTTTTTGCAATTTTTCCATGAAAAATGCAAATTTTCCCTATCAATGGATAAATGAAACATATTTCATGTAGACCCCTCAGTAAGCATTTCAAGAGCGTATCGCAAAAACAAAAAAAAAACGACAACAACTTAGCACCGCTATCGAACCGTGTAATTAAATTTTCACATCTCATTAGGCGAATTTAATGAAATTTTCAAAGGCAACTCGGCACTCTGGCGGACAATGAAGAGCATCTGCATTGTAAAAGCACGGAAAATATATTCGAAAAAAAGTTTAATTTTAAATTCAACAAACAAAAAAACATGAAGCATGCCTGCACTTAATAAAGTCAAGCGGTAGCAGTTGCCACCACCCCGATGCACTTGCAAAAGCCTTTGCCAATTTGAAGAGAATTTATTATCGTAATCATGTGATGGTCCTGGGTCTGGCCATAAAAACATCACGTCATTTGATTATGGCCTCATAAAAGGATTTTGCAAATGCCTGTCGGGTCGGATGGGAGGAGCGTTATCGAATCATAATGCCATGCTGTCCCTATCGTTCCCGGATCTGCTGCACTTGGTCCAGGAGGTAAGAATTAAATAAAGTCAGAGCTTCCTTGCTGCATATGACTTGAATGTTATTCTCCGGAGCGACTTATACCGGTCTCTGAGTTTTATCGATTTGCGATTTGTCTCGATGGAAAGGACTTGGACAGGAGTCGAAATTTTATGGAAATTGCTGCAAATTGTAGGCCTTTGTGAAATCGTTTG
Source organism: Syritta pipiens (assembly GCA_905187475.1). Taxonomy (NCBI): domain Eukaryota; kingdom Metazoa; phylum Arthropoda; class Insecta; order Diptera; family Syrphidae; genus Syritta; species Syritta pipiens. Next base: position 105,627,379 of record LR994571.1, on the reverse strand, counting down.
GGAGCACTTCGGGAAGGATGCTTATGGAATTTCGTTGTTGTATTTATTTATCCCTAAATTAAACACAAACGATGTGTGAATGTTAAGGCTGCTGGCGTGTTCTAGTTTGCATTCTAAGCAAATATGATTTCTTAATTTTCTTCTTCTGGACAGAGTTGGGCAGGGCTTCACCTTAAAGTGTTTTCCTTTCAGAAATTTCAATATATTGTAGAATCTTATTGATTACATTTCCTGGAAGTCATGCTTATCGGAAATGGAGCCAGATTTTCCCTGAATTTTGTCCGTAACTGTTGCCAGGTATCATACCGGGTTAAGGATATTTTATTTAGTTTACGAAGACTTCGGGGAATTAATTTTAAAGCAATCAATAAGAATTTAGATATTCAATCTACGTCCATTATCAACTCGAATCTTTCAATTTATGCTCAGGCCTTTTTTGGGCATACATACGATCCTGATACGAGGAAATATGTGAAACAAAATCTCCAATCTATAAAACGAATTAGGTAAAAAAACTGATATAGAAGAAATCAAGAGCTTAAGCGATTTCTTGTCTATAAACTAAAGACTTACAAAATTATTTGAAAGTCTTAATAAACTGAGGGTAGAAAGAAAGGTAGTTGAAAGAGAAAATAATAATAACTTGCACTCAAGTCCCTGTTGATTAACCGGCGTATTAGGTGTTGGGATCGGATAAGTGGTAATTTTCATTTCATTTTACTTCAAAAGAGGAAAGATTTTGGACCTGTGTCAAATTCCATGACTTCGAAGAAATAGGGCTCAGATTTTTAAAACTTATACAAATCTCATTTTATATTAGGTTGTCAGATATCTCCTTTCCGCCTTTTTGTCTTTTGAATTTTCCGGCTATGTACAAAGCGCTGCAGAGCTCGTATCTGGCAATACATCATTTGAAAGGTCTTGACATAACCTACAAAACGACGCTATGCATGATTAGTTTGGATACGAGCTCGTAGCGCTTTGTACATAGCCGGAAAATTCAAAAGACAAAGGCGGAAGGGAGATATTTGACAACCTAATATATCATCATCAACTTATTTCTTAGAAAAAAGTTGCCTTTTGATTATGTTCGAGTAGCTGTACTTGGCATCCTTTTATACTATTTTTTTGTAGAATGCTTTTTCGCCACAAGGAGTTTACTTGGCACATATCGGCATTACTCAATTTTTTTATAATGTTAGTCATCAAATCAGACTTCAAAACTCGAAAAACTTCGAAAACTCATTTTCTTCCTTCCCAATTTCGATTTCATCCCCAGGAGATAAATCTTTATCAAAAAATTAAGTTCCCTTAAGTCGACATCACCAAATCGACTCCACACCAATAGAATTTTGCATAATAGCTTTCGGTAAGTTCCTCAGCTTACTTTGTTTTCAAAAATCCCAGAACCAATCTCTGCTAAGTCCTTTTCAATACACCCCCAAATGCCTTGCACTTTGATGTAACGTGAAACTTGTCGCCATTACAGGTCAATTGCCCAAATCTGTTGCCAGAAACTTGGAATACACAAATTCAGAAAAGAGAAGGAAGAAAGAAACTTCCGAACGGCAGAATGATTCCTCGCCCCAACTCTGGTCACCACCCTTGCAGGCATCATTTCCACTTTGATTATTCAGGACACGTCCCTTATTACAACACAACGGTAGTCTGTGAAGCAGACCAGCCCCAATGGAGCACTGCATTTGGCCAATTCATGCCAAATTTGTTATCAACGCGCACTGCTCTGGTTCCAAAAAAAGAAAAAAAAAAAAAACATCATCCCGAACAGAAAAGTGAATAAAGAAGAAGACGGTCGACTCCGGCGACGGAGAAAAGGACGACTAAAAGTTCCAGCTTCAAATTCAACACGAACAAATGAAATTAGTCTGAAGCGTTGAAGCGTCCTTGTGTCAATGTTTCCTGCCCTCGAGTGCTACTCTCGACGATGACGACGTTCCGAAAAAAAAAAAAAAAACCAAAACGAAAACACCCTACAACGGAAAAGTGTGTTCATGTTCTTGAGGATCCAAAAGGCGGGTGGGACGTCGTCGTCCGCCGCGGGACGGTGCTAACAACAGGATGGCGCCACAAGGCGAGAACTTACTATTCCGGAGGAGCCAAATTGGCAGCGTTCATACAATTTTGAATGTGTTTCCAAGGATAATTTAATGAAGTCTAATGACATTAATGGAATGCTGAGTGGGTTCTCTCTCTTGGACGGGACTAGAATGTGGGAGGGATGCGTGCTTATCGGCATTTCGCCCACCATTCGGGGATTGATGAAAGTCGATTTAAATCTCAACAGTTGAGCAAAGTTTTTTTTTTTCTTTTATCTGTGAATTCGCCCAATAACTTGTCAGTAGTTAATGCGAACGAGAAAGTACGTGCAGTTGTTGGATAAATGGAAAATCCTGTTGGCGTTGTAATTAAGCTTTTGACTGGGATGCCAATAGTTCGTGGAAGGTAGAAAGGTCCTGAACAAGAGAGCAGGCGAGAGAAAAATTCGTGAAACGTGCGTTAATTGGATGCAAACCACCTGCACTGAGCTGAGAAGTAATTGCTTCACGTTGGTGGCCTTTCAAAGTGGAATGTTCATTTGGAATTAAATTCTTTGAAAGTTGGATGCTGGTCGTTTTGGTTTTAAATAAAACGTTGAATTGCAAGAGATTTACACTCGGTGGGCTGATATTTTGACACCAGCGGTAGGTATTCAATAATTAAACAGGTCTCATGGAACGAAAGATACGATTAAAGCGAGCCACTGCATGGAAGGGGTGCTGGAAATAGAGCGGACTGAATTTGGTGAGTGGTCCTGGCCACGGGCATTCTCCTCAAGCATTCACCCATTCACAGAACTTGGGGGATCTCTATGTTGAAGTTTATTGCCATGAATTAACGTAATGCGATGTTTTTTTTGTGAATTCAAAGCAAATGGATTAATTGAGAAGTTGTGAATTTTTTCAAACATTGCAGATTTGGTCTTTGGTTATGAAAAATAATTTTGAGCCCTACAACCAATTCCAAGTGAATTATTTGTGTATATCTTGGTAGAGGAGTGCTGTAATGATAAAAATTTGAAGGGAAACGTGCTCTCCTTATTCTACCTTGTTTTCTAGTTTGCCTTTGAATTCGTGATAATTTCTAATCAGTCAAGGCGTTGAGTTATACAGGTTTGACCAAATACAAATTTCTTTTGCTGCTGCTATAAAATAATCAAAATTAAATTTTAGTGAAAGCAAACATTCTCATTAATTATGAAACTTGTCGTCGAGTAGCTGCCTCAGCTGGCTTAGTAGCAGCGCATTTCCATTACTACAATTTTCCAAGACATTGTTGATGGTTTTGCGCTGTAGCCTACGGTTCGCTTAGCCCTACCTGCTGGATTATTGATATGACATCGGTCTTTCACAAAAAAAATCCTAAATCGCAGCTCCGAGCTGGGAAACTGACATCGCCAAGATGGCCGATAACACGATTTCTTCACGAAAAACATTTCTAAGTTTTCACTTTGGAAATAAGTTTTCAATATTTTCCGACCTCCTTCAAGATTGAAGCTTGGCTCATTTTGTTCCACAAAGGTATTATACTGAATTTCTGTCAAGATTTTGAAGGGTAAACAGCTGTCAGTGATAAAATAACCTTTGATTTCAAAAGAAACCAATAAATGGCCGACTGTTTAAATGAATCTCTGACACTCACAAGTTGCCCTCAAGGTGACTTAAAGAGTGACTGAATAATAATTATTTGGTGTGAAACTCAAAATTTGTGAATTTGATTAAGTCCCTTCTCGCGCAGAACTTTCGCTTTAAGACCGATAGATTTCCATCTTCATTCAGCGAGGCACATAATCGTAGTTAAGAGACGAAACCAATTAACGACTTCTCCGTGGACTTTTGGCATCAGTCTCGGGACCTACACACTTTTCTGAAAATAAATTCCAAGTGAATGAATGGATGTGTTGTCGTTTTTTTTTGGTATGATTAAGTTGACCAATGCCCTTCAGGACATTGGGGCATTTCTTACAATGCATGTGCGTTAAAGGATCTCTGTCTTTTAAATTCGATTCACACCATGTCGTAAAATTCCAAGGAACCACAACGTGCCGTGTGTATTCAATTAAACCGAAACACACTCTCATTTGGCTAAAGTAATATATGCACATTTATTAGTGCCATCATCAACATAGTTACATCACTTTGCAATATGAAACATGAAATAGAAGTCAAGGTAAACAGCGTACGGTGCCGCCCAGCCTCCGCGATTGAGTGCTCAGTTCTATTTTATTAAACCATCTGCCAGGAACATGTGCTGAGTACGTTGAGAATATTGAATAATAAATCAGGACACGAAAAGAAGGCAATCTCCGCACACAAAGCGACAACGTGAACGACGAAGAAGAAGGCGCCAGGGTCTAGATATTCGCGACGTCACATGTAAATCGCAAAAAAAAGGACGAACTCGACTTTCGCGGAAATATTTCTCGAAACCCACGACGTAAGTGTGAGTGCCAGAGATAAGTGGATATTTTACGAATACGCTGGTTGTGCCAGGACATTTACGAGGATACACACGCCCGCCGCGCTGATGAAAAATACAAAAATGAATTCCTTTAAGCGTGCGGGTGGGCCCGCAAAATCGATTCGGCATGCTGGCATGTCCTACGTGGAGGTATTCCGAGCACACACAATCAACTCTGCAGTAAGTTCACCCTGATTGACCATCTGTCTACAACGGATGCTCCCCCAAGGTGTTGCCCGATTAGGGTCCTGAATCTTTAAAGTGACCGTCATGGACTTTGATTGAAATTCACCTTCCGGGCCCTGGACTAAATGGAATGAAAACACCCCCCCGGTCAGCCAGTGGTATTGTTAGTTGGCACGTAGCCCGTCTGTTCTCAAAAATTCCACATAACTCAATTTTGCCTGTCTGGAGGTATTTCCGGCGGGCCATGCTTCTCTTGTGCTTCTGTTTACAAGCGAAGATAAATGGGTGAATGGACTTCTTTACGGCTTTTCCATTTTTGCGATTACTGTTTTCCCGGGGGTGGGGGCGTGGAGGCGATATCTTAGTCAATCTGTTAAGTGCATAGTTCTGATTTGATAGCAGGTTGCTCTTAATCAAATCTCTTCTCGATTGAATTGCGCCCCAACTGAGCCCGGCAGAGACTTATGTATGTTAAATCTTTACCCGTCGGAGGGGTGTTGAACTTAAAGCGTTGCCTTTCTAGGGAGACGGCACATGTGCGAGGCGATGGGGTGAAAAAAGAAAACCCAAGGAAAACGTAATTCCTGCAATCAAATTGAGGAGTCGGTTGGAATCGATTGAGCACAGCGTTGGAAGTTACTATGGGTGAGCTCCCTGCTGCTGTTGCGGATGCTGTCGATGTACGTTGCAATTTCCGAAACTTGTCAGACGGGAAAACTTTCTAATTCGTTTTCGTTTTGTCTACTCTCGTGTTTTTTTTTTTTTTTTTTGCTTTCTGGCGTTTCTAGAGAATTGGGAACACACATTTATTTGAAGCTCGATTTGGAAATCCAATTTGGCTTCGAATCCGTTTTTGTTGTGACGGGAAAGGCTCTGTGAAGTTGAGTGGACCCTTTTAACTCGTCTCTAATTAGTTGTTGCTACTGTGTGACTTTCTGAGGTGTCCTTTAAAGGATTAAGGTGTCAATAATGGAAGAGAGAGAGAGAGTGGTGATGTTTATCTGGGAATGTTTGGGTGGAGCTATTGAGAAATTGCGGAGTGCATTTGCATGCGAGTTTTGTCGACTAAAAATAATTGAATTGAATTTTAAGGAGACGGTGTATGTAAAAGAAAAATACTTTTATACACTCAAATACACTCATCCCTCGGGATCCTTTACGCGGTCTCGTTTTACGCGGTCTCACCTTTGCGCGATTTTTAAATATCGATTTGAGCGACTTTGCTTTGCGTGAAATAATGCTTTTTCTTCGAAAAATCATGACCCACTATGGTTTTTCTGTTCAAGAGACATCCGTGCACGCTCATAAATTGTTTTGCGCGTTTTCGGTTTGAACGAAACTTTTCATTACCCTAACCACCGCGCAAAGCGAGGGATGATTGCACTCAATTTCGTTTTTGGCAAGACTTTTTAACTTTAATAGGCAGCCATATCCAAAATTCTCGACTATTACAAGTTGTCATAGAAGACAACACAACATTAAAGCTGCGAATTTCCCCAGAAATGAGCAATTAGGTAAAGAGTGTAGACTTTCAAACCTTTCAGGTGGGCCGTTTATTTCTCAATTCGAACACTTCCGCTTACAAGGGAGTTGGCAGCCTGGCTTTAATGGATGCAATTTTGAAGGATATACATGATAATTCTTTTTCGGTGCTGTGCAAAAAAATATTTTTCCTGGGTCAGTAATGATATGTGGTCATAAAAGATTTAATAACTTTCTTGAGTAATAAAAACTAAAATCACTAAACGAGCTTGGTCATTGACACATTATTCATCAAACAGCTTAGCTTTTAATTTTATGAAGGTTATCGATTTGTGCACTAAACGGAGTCGCTTTTGCTGTATTTAAAGTATTAAAAGGGTCTTAAAGTTTCGCTTTCATTCCGTTTTAGAATGGACTAATTGTGCTTTTCGAATTCACTTTGAAAAGTTTGCCATCTGCTGATTCGTTTCATTCAGCCTTAAAATAAAGGTAGTGATTCACATTCAACTCTCTATACCTTTACAGTCAGTTACGAAAGCAAGTAAGCACCATGAAGAGTACTTAGTAATCATGGAAAAACTAAGTATCCATCACGAAAAAATCTTAAATATAGTTTTATTACAAAATTTGGTAAATTCGATTCCATTTCATTTGTCTGTTGTTAAGAAATCACAAAAATTTTCCACAAAATTGTATGCTGTGCAAAATTACAAAACTCATATATCTACTACTTGCTTGCTTTTGTGATGTAAGTTCTTACTCGTTTTTGTTTTTGCTGCACAGTTTTTACAGCAACGGTTTGATCGGCTTAGTTTTACTTACTTACTTTTGTAACTTACTGTACCTTCTCTTTCATCTCTTATCCTTGATTAATTCTGCCTCCTTCATCTGCAGTAATATGGCCATGACACACTCAACAGCGCATTGTAACGTGACACAAAGACTACCTTATTTCAAAGTCCTTCTTCTCACAAACAAAACGATTTGCGCTCTTGACTTCTGAGAACCTTCCACTTCAAAACAACACTGTACATTCGAAAGAAGGCTTCACGTCTCTTTGCCCATCTTTACATCTGCAAATAGATTGCTTTTCCACCTGTTGTATCAACGAACAACTTTTCATCGAACGTCATGAGTCGATGATAATAGACTCACCTACCCCGGCTCGTTAAGTGTGAATCAATTTGATTTCAAAAATCAGGAAAAACTTTTTAAATTCAAATTCAACTAAATGGTTTCATCAAAAATATGCTATCACCCGCAGTTGAGGTGCTGCCACGCTCCAACAGTCCTTGCATTTGAAATTTACTTTTCATTTTTTTTTTTTTTGCATAATCATGGTTGTGGTTGTTCTCTGTATCCAGTGGTCCAAGGGCTTCCGGCGCCCATTGTATTCGTTGCTTCCTTTGTTATGCCTGCAGTCGGGATTTCTCGCTGCAATTATTTCATTGTTCTCGGTTTATTGTGTCAAAAAACGGGGCAAATTGTTTTGAGCAATTTTTTTAAATTGCACCAAATGAAGGAAATGGCTTAAAGGGCTTGACTTGGGGCCTCCTCGGTAATGGGAGGGAAGTGATTTGCCTGCGAGCAAGGCTGCCACAAAGAATATTAATTATGCTCATTTGAAAGGCTTAAGCTGGTGGCTTTTGTGTAAATGGGTAGAGATTTGACCCAAAATAGTCGACGCAGTCGATCGTCCTGATCCGCTACAGCATTGCCAGGTAACGTTATAAGTCCAGGATTATTGGTTTAATTTAAATAACGCTGCAAAAGTGTAAATTGCGTCACAATTTTTCCCGTACAAACACGTTAATTAATAATTTTCGTTAATCCGCCGGGATTATGCCTCAGAGATCAATTGAAAGCGATGGAAAACTCCACACGTGGAGCCACATTAAATCGTGATAATTTAAAAAAAACTGTGCGTCCTCAATGAGGATGTCCTGTTAGGTTGTCTACGCTGACATCATCAGCTCGTAATGAACAGCAGGACACCTCGTTTGCTCGTCACTCAAGCTACGGAAAATTTTATTTAATTTTTCTGAATGTCTGCGAATAATAATAATAGCCGGGGGAAGAGCAGAGGATAATACTCGCAATTCGGAAAGTGCCTTCTTGAATCGCCGGCAACAAAAAGCAACACGAAAGATACAAAAAAATGTGAAAAAAATATCCTGAAAACGAAGCGAAATAATGACGCATTTCGGTTAATTGGGTTTATTTCCGCTTCCGGGTTTTTATTTGGCGAGCAGAGAGTTTGTTCGTTCGTTTTTCGATATTTTGTTGCTGTTACCAGAACAGTCGTCGTCGTTGGCTCACAATTTAAGCCGCCATTAATTAACATTTGAGCATCGACAAATAATCATTTATATAACTTAAATGCGGGAGGCATTTGTCGGCCGGTGATGTGCGGTAACACTCCTCTTCTGATTCGCTGGTGCCTGGCAAGTTCTCGCAATTTGTGGCAATCTGAGGTGGGAAAACTTTAAATGAGTTCCCGTGTGCGTGTCGTCAACGTAATTCACTTTTCTCGTGTAATGGCCGGTGTGAGTTAACCTTTAAAATTTATTTGCCAATTAATATGATGAACGTTGAAGTTTTTGCTTATTTGGCGTCCTTAACGACTGTGGTTGGCAATGCGGTGGACAAGTACGGGTTCACTGCAAATATGAGTTTTTTTTTATTTTATTTTAAAAATACACATGGGACCGAGAAGCAAATTAATTTCATTTCACAAAAAATGTAAAGGGCTTTGGTTCAATGGGGCCATGCACACTCTTTTGTGGTATTTTCCACGGGCTAAATTCAAACCTGGTTTGGGTGTGTTTGTTTAACAGCTAACTGGCGTTAGCCAGTGAAGTGGAGAACCATCTAATGGTTTTTTCCTTAACCATAAGTTATTTTGACGAACTAACATCTTTCGTTCCAAATCTTGACAGAAGGTCCGTAGAGCATAGCTCCAAGAACTGAAATCTCTTTACACTTTAACAACGTTGGGAAATATTCAAAACTTAATTCCTAAGTGACTGCTGTATAACCCAAACAGTGTAATTTTCGAAAAGAAAACGTGTTATCAGGCATCTTGGCAATGACATTTGGTCGCCTTGAGGGATCACCCTTTGCTGAGTAAACTCTGAAGGAACGATGCTATGACAATCATCTAATCCCTGAGCTACATCAACAAGGCCTTGGAAAATTTAAAGCACAGAATGCGCGGATACAAAGCCAGCCGAGGCAGCCACTTGAACGACGATGTGTTTCATAATGATGACGATATATTTAAATATAACTGTTTGGTTTTACTAACAAAGCCCGAAAAAATGGAACTTTACTAACAATTTTACTAACAAAGTTCACAAATGGATAAATGGAAGCAATAAAATTTCGGTTATATTATTGCATTTTTAAAAAGAAACTTATATTCGACCCACCAAAGATCCATAAGCCAAAAAACGTTGACTAGTACAGTCAACGTTTTTTGCCAAAAGCCAAAGCCAAAGAACGTTGACTGTACTAGTCATGGTTCTTTGTGGATGTGTGTGGTTAGCCAACAGCCATCTTGTGCAATTTCTTAATGAAACAAATCGAACTCAGTAATAAATCGTCCCATTGTAATCTATCGTAGGCGCCGTTGCTTATATGGTTAGTGCATCAAACTGTTAAGCGAAAGTACCCGAGTTAGAATCCAGCCCGGGGAAACAACACCACAAATAAGTTTCATATCCCCACCTCCAGCGAATGACTGACAATCCTCCTGGACTAACCACTGTCATGGAAAGCTTTCTCAATTCGCCATTCGGAACCCGCAGTAGGTCGCCTTCACTTGTGTAATGTCGTTAATTTTATTTAAATAATTTATATTGCACAAGTCACTTAACTATACTCAACTGGACTGAACTGAAGTGCGGACACTTCTTCTTCTTCTTCTTTGTGCGGCGCTGCAGTCCGGGGTGGACCTGGGCCTTCTTTAGCAACCTCCTCTATTCAGCATGATCCCGTGCCAGCTGCTTCCAGTGACGCACACCGAGTTGGTTTAGGTTCTTTTCTATTTGTGTACGCTACCTTAGATGCCGGCGTCCTCTGCTGCGTTGTCCCATAGGTTCGGAGTCGAAGATTCTTCGGGCTGTCCATTCGATCTACATGGCCTAACCACCGTAGGCGTTGGATCCGTAGACGCCTGGCCAGGCGCATGCCGCCGTACAGCCCGTACAGTTCGTGATTGAACCTTCTCCTCCAGTAACCATCAATGCCAACAGAACCAAAGATCGTACGCAGAACTTTTCTCTCAAAAAGGCCAAGGGCTTCTTCATATGTTATATAAAGCCATCCTGGTTTTTCCCAAAGAAACAGCGATTGGCAAGAGTTATTTTGCGTTTGATCTCGGTACTGGTGTCATTCGTACTTGTTACCGCGAAGCCGAGGCAGACGAACCACCTCAAAGTTTTTACTGCCTATTGTGACGCTCTGACCGACGACTCTACGACTCAGTGCGGACACTTACTCAATCTTATTCTTACTATTACCAGACGAGAGCAAATTTTACAGGCCAGCAGATGATCGCCGCATGGAATCGGAACAGACCCTTGTCGGTCGGTCGCGCACAACACAGTGGAGGCCCGAAAAGGCTATGCTCCTGTATGGGATGTTACGCAGATTATTGTCGTTTCTCTTTCCAAAAATCTGTGTTCGGCCATTGATAGTAAGTGTGTGACTTGCAATTGGCCCGTCTCGTTGCAAAATCTGTAACAAAGACCAATCACACTCGACGGCAGATAAACTCAACTGAGCTATGATTACAATAATATCCCTTCAAAAAATTTCAAGCCCTGTCTATCCTGAACCAGCTAGAGATTTGTATAAATTTTCAATAACGCGGGTGTGAAACACTTTCCACCAGCATACTGCCTCAATTTTGATCGCGGCATAATCCACTCGACGGTCACAATGAAATCCCATTAAATTAATTGACCGAAATTAACTTCGTACCAACACCCAGCTCTTCACATAAAGAAGGAAAAAAAATTAGACCGTGCTTATTTTCAACAAACACAAAACTCTGTAATCCTTCGGACTTAATCATGTTGCCCATTAAAAGGATTCCTGAACGCCCACCCTCACTCTCGGCGTTGTGTGCTTCGCAATTGATGCCAGTCACTTGAAAATGAGGCCAACGCTGTTCACCGAATGGCTCCCATTAACAACAATGCCCCGGCAGAAGGAAGAGGTACCATCGCACAGCCACCGCCCTAGCACTGCCACTAATTATACTCAAAACTAAAGAAAGCATAATTCAAATGGCCTTCATTTTGAATAAAGTGGAATTATAGTTTTGCACCCTCTTGAGGGTGCCAGAAACTCCATTTCATCGACGCAAATTGGCTTTAGCCACGGTCTTGTGGTGGGGGCGCCGGCCAATGTGACGTCGACGTGGATGGTGCGCCAGTTGTGGCAGTCCCCTGAATATATTATCGCCTTCGGATGGATGTCTGCTTGGGAAAACAAATAATTTCAACCGAAAAGTCAGGCCACAGACAAACTAGAATATCACTCAGCCACAACTATGCCCCCACACTCACACCAACACAAACTGCAAGCTCTTGTTTGCTCTGCACCCCCTGCACTTGCGCCAGGGGTAACCCATAAAAATGCGGTTATAACAAAGAAATGCAATTAAGGGTTCTAAAACTGCCACGAATTGATTTCTCTCTCGCTTTTTTTTTTTTTGTTGCCACTCGACTTGCTGTCCGCACTCCGCACATGCACTTGGAATGCATTCGGTTTTATTGAATTAACAGTGCTCAGGGGGCGAGAAAAATTATTCGTTTAGGGGTTGTGGCTTTTTGCGGTCGTCATATTTGAACAAATGGTGAAAAGTTTTTCATTTTTCTTCGGTTGCGGTGGCGTGGAGTGGCGTGGAAAACGGAAAGCGAAGAAAATTTGTGGAAAATTAAAAGTCTCTTAGTTGTCCTGGAGTTGGGGGGTTCGCTGTCTTGTGAGAGTTTTTTGATTAAACTTTTCGCAATCAGGTCCATGACTTCGTCGCCTTGTCGATTCCCTTCGATGACGGGTTTTTCTTTTTTTTTTTTAATCAACCCTCGGGGGAGATGAGGAATCGGTATTTCATTCGCATTGGATCGGGGGACGAGAGGAGTGACAAAGAAGTGGCTTTCTTCGGGGTAAAGATAGCTACGTGCTTGGATTGAGGATTAGTTTTGTGACCAACGGATGCTTAGCTCTTAATTTCCAGGAACTCGTGATGACTCTTGAGGAGCGGATCAGTTGAGCGTTTAAATGGCACACTTTAAGGTCCTTTGTGAATTGGTTTTAAATTGAAGTGTCATAAAGTGCCCGACTTGTTTGGAGAGCTGCAGCACTTTTTCCAAATTTGTTAGACAAGCTTTGAGTAAACAAAACTCAAACCAAACTAAACTCGCTTTCTAGTTCGATTCTCCACCAATCTTCTGACCATTCCGCCTCTAATCGAGTGCGACTCCATCGTGCAAAAAGTGAATCCACCCCTGCTAAGCACATCATCCATAAACACTCAATTATCGTAACCCATATCTACTCGGTCGTCGCTTGAAAATCTCAGATACAATTTTATCATTCATCCACATGCAGAGTGCACAAAACGGGCGCACCACGTGTGAGCTCGAAGTTTCGTCAACACGCGTGCCACAGAGAGACAATTTGTCACTTTGTCAATGTGCCGGCGATTGCCGACATTAAATTACACAACACTCCCTCTCTGAGGATATAAAAACAATTCATCTGCGCACACTCACCACATCCTTCGAGGAGGGGAAATGTCTCGTTTCGACGGTTGCACGTAGATTCGAATGTCGTAGGCCCGCAGTAGAGAGCGAGCTTTCTTCACACACGGTGCCAGTTGCAAGGACCACGTTGGGTAGGACATTTCAGGATAATTTTGAATCTAGTTTAGAATTTTCTGTTTTTTGAGTTTTGTGGTGTCAGTGTTTTGGTTATATAAGTTGCTAGGTGACAGCGACAATTTATGAGCGGTGACAAATCGTGGAGTGACTAAATTTTTTGTCACTCCGTGAACTTTTTGTTAGGAAGCTATCGATTTGAACGATGAGATCTTTTTTTTCTGATGGGTGTGGGTAGAGAAAAAAATGTGCCGATGTCCTGAATTCTTACTTCTCCGGACATAGTGCTATTTGTTGAAAGCAATCTGTGAGGTATTAAATTGTCTTCTAAAGTGCTTTAAGTCAGTTTTGGGGATGGGGAAAGCAATTTTATTTGCCTTTGAATTGTTTTGTATTGGTTTGCTCTTGATTTGTTTCTTTGTCACACAACTTTGCTGTTGCCTGGTCACTTGGAACTCATTGTCGACCTTGTGACTTCATTCGTTGTTTATGGGAAAATATACTTTTAGAGACATTTGTACTATTTGAGGTTTCTTGAGACAAGTTGCAATTATTGGGAATGCTATCATTCGCTCGTTTTCGTGGGCATTACTAACAAAAACAAAACTGCATTTGACTGTCATACACCACAATATTGGGCGACCACTTTGATTTGCTTAAAAAATTGTAGTGTCTCTGCCGTGAGGACATAAGCGCCTTACAAACGGTCAATTTTACATGAACGCGTCTTCTTTCAAGCAACATTGATTGGTATTTTTTCCAAGTAAAATTGATACATTGATGGAAATCAAAACTGATTTGGTTTTGATTATTTTTGATGATGTGTAGGTTCCATCAATGTTACTTCTGTGGTCACAAGGCAACTACTACTTCACTACTTTTCAGGAGATGTGGTTGAAGTTTTAAATTGGTCTGGTAAATTATAAGAATACTATATCGTTTTAAACTTTTTGCAAATGTGAGGGTATTGCACTCCCCATATGGTCTGATGTTTGATTTTTTAGCTAGTTTAATTGTTATTTAAGAAATAAGAAACTTGAGCAGTTTTGATTCCCTCTTTTTAACTAAACAAAAACCAAAGTACCAAAGTATTCATACGAATAAATACAAATTACACAAACCAGTCAAGTTATGCTATTTTTCTGTCTGATGATCAAAGTATTAGGTGTACAACTTTGCTCCGCCGTTTTTTTTCCGAAATTCGAGGCGTTATTGTAAAAAACCGGTCAAGTGTGAGTTTAACTCACGCACCGAGGGTTTCGTTCTTTCGTCAACAGATTAGAAGTAAGGACATAATTTAAGTTAAAGCAACTAACTACGGCTACCTGCCGTTTTCGAATAAAGCTAAACAAAAGAAAAGTCGTTCTCATTTGCTGATCGTGCCAACCGTGTAAAAATTGATTTAGTGAACTTAAAGGAAATGGTCTCAAGCTACTCCATTGAAGCAATTAATCAGCAGTTCATGAAAGTTAGCTTACCAAGCAGCTCAGCAATTCGAATCATAACGTATTCGGCAATAAAAAATAGCCACTTAATCGTCTAGAACACTAATGTGGTACAGTCACAAACATCCAAGAAATTAACAAATCAAGTACTCGTGTTTGAAATTCAAAAAAAAAATTCAAATTTTGCACTAGGATTTATTTTGTTTTTTTTTCCTTAGAATTTTTTATGTTCACTTTTATTCAGAGACAAAACATAAAATCTTTCCAACAGCATATTTATATAAATCGCAACCAATAGAAAAGAGAGTATCAGGAAATGGTCTGAACACACATACACCTACAAATAACTGATTCTCTTATTTTTTTCAAAAAAATTACAACAACAAAGCTATTACGATCAATCATTTCTTTGCTTCGCTTTGTTCTTTTAAGAGAACTGAGAGAGAAGAAAACTGTCATACAAAATATTCGAGAAACCCTCTTCGGAGAAGAAAAAAAATAAAAAGCAAAAAAAGCCAAATCGGACAAGTCGAGGATTGAACCCGGGACCCTCAGACCAGAGCGCGAGCGCTATAACCACTCCACCAACGCCGCTTCGAAATTCTATTGTCTTTCTTGGTATAGGAAACGCGTAGAAAACTTTGTGTGTGTGAGATAATCACTAGTTGCCCTTTTTTAGCAAAATGCTCACATAACTTAAATCGTTAATATTTCTAAATATTGTGTGAAAATAAAATTTTTTTTGTATAACATTTTTTGATTCTATTGATGCGATCTACAAAATGGAGTTTTCGGATCTTAAAAATTCGTATGTCATTGTTTTTTGGTTTTTGGCCAATAACTCGAAAACTGTTTGAGCCAAGATGCTCGAACTAAATTTAAACTAAAGATTACGTCGACACCTACATTCTAGATTTAATTCAGATTTTTAGACCCGCGGGTGTGGAAATGCGAGGGGGGGACGCTTTTTTTTCGCACTTAAAGCTTAATATCTCGAAAACCGAGCCTCGGAACAAAAACCTCAAAATGAAAACTGTATTTTATTTTACGAGACCTATCCAACGATACCTAACTCAATCAATTCCGTTAAGAAAAAAAATTAAAAAAATTAGTTATTAATTAATTTTAGTATAAATAAAAAATCATAAGAGATTTCTGGATATATTTGCAATATTGCGATGAGTTTCCCCATAACTCCAATTTTTTTCAGATTTTTTGGCCCATTATTTTAGAAAATAAGGTATGGGACATGGTACACCAGTCGGTTTTTTGAAGTTTGCGGGCTTATAACTTCTTACCAATAAGACTAAGATGCTAATTGTAGTACAACTTTTTGATCTTGCTATAATTCTCTTTCTAACGATACCCATATCAAGTATCTAAGAAAAAAAAACTATTTTTTGATTTTAGTATTAGTACTAACTTTTTCGTTAATAAGTAACTTTCTTCAAACTTTTTTTCGGAACTTTCTTTGGGCAAGTGAAGCACATCTTCTGTGTAAATTTCATTTCTTAATTCCAGGTGGTTCACCAGGTACCTAAGATAAGGCTTAGTGACAGACAGACAGACATTTTTGTAATCTCCGCCCCGCCCCCTTTCCAATGACACCCATATTGACCACAAAAGTTAATAAAATTTTTTTCAAAGGTTAGTTTCAGTACTAACTTTTTCTTTAATATACGACTAATTCCGGAAAAAATTCCTGATTTATTTTTGGGTTGCCAAGATACTTACCCGTTCCAAATTTCATCCCTTAACTACAGAGGATTCAGAAGTTATTAGCAAATATGTAAAGGCGACAGACAGACAGACAAAATAGAGACGGACACATAAGTGAATCTATAAGGGTTTCGTTATTCCTTTGGAACGAAACCCTAAAAATTGGTTATACATTTATAATTCGTTTTGCGTTTGATTTGGCTGCATTTGACTAGAGTCCTGATCAAGTAATGCCTCCAATTTTGCATCTTCGAAAACCTTCTCTCTTCCACCGCCATGCCAGTCTTCGACATCAGAATCACCGTTCTTGAAGCGTTGAAACCACTCTCGGCACTTTCTTTCACTAATACCGGCTTCACCATAGGTTTTTGAGAGCATTCGATGAGCCTCATCCGAAGATTTCTTCATATTAAAGCAAAAAATTAGGAGGTTTCCCTTAGGTGACGAGAATTTAGCTCGTAAGCCGACATGTTTAATCGAGAATAACTTTATGATGCAGACACAAATCGACTAATATTTCGATGGCGTTATGTTTATAAATACCTAAGCTTATTGTATGACATCTACGATCTTTTTTTTTCGACTACCACTTACCGCTACAGTCATCTATTGCAAAACAGCGGAAGCAAAGTTGTACACGTAATAACTGCATATTCTATTTTCACTTAGGTGGTTATTCCAAAATTGAAATCAAGAAATGGAAATTGACTAACTCAATTTAGGTAATTTTATCGATGTCCGGAGGAAGGACAATAATTGCCCAAAGTTGAGTTAGGCACTAAAAATTTTAGAAATTTAAGTTAAGTTGTTGTGCCTAAACAAAAGTGTTGGACTTTCGACCTAAGCTTTGCTTAGGTTCTTATAACTTTTGCAATTTAAATAATAGCAATATAAACAATTTATTGCATATAGATTTGAATATCCTGAATCTTGTGGTACGAATAATTCGATTCTGACCTAAGTCGACTTAGGCGATTTTGCCTTGTAACCACAACCAAAAAATATTTAAATTCAGAGTACAACGCTTCCCAAAATCAAGAAAAAGTAAATAAATAATTTTATTATTACTTTTAACTTTGCTAAATGATCAACTTCAACTGCATGTTTGTATTTTTTTCTCGATTTAGACCAAAACTGTTTAATCAGCACGCTGGCCGCATGCAGCTTAAGGCAGGCTTCTTTCCATCTCTCCCTTGGTACCTTCGGTCCGTGCTGTGTCTTAAACAGGATACTTAAGGGTAGCCCCAACCCCTTTAGCACGCACCAATTATAAAAAAAAGAAAAAAAAAGGTATCAATACGACCCAAAAGTATTTAAAGTTTTGGAAGCATGATGCATGCAGATTCTTCTGAGAAATGTGGTGTAACTAAAGGAATGGAATCTTTCGTGTCATTAAAAGACATGACAAAATCAGTAGACTTGTATGAAATATTGGAAAAACAGTAACACAATTTTCCTTATCACTTATCACGATCGCTGCAGCGGTAGTTACAAATGGTGGGTCAACACTGCACCATAGTTGAAGAATGTACAAGCAAAAACTCTCGCCAATGACCTAACCTGTGATGCTGTTGGGTGTTAATAGGTGCAATTGGTATACGAATTTTATTTATTTTAAGGCAACCATGAAAATGATTAAAAATCTACAAAATGAAATAGATACTTCATAAGATATTAAGGTTAGGGATTTAAAAATTGACTTAAATGACGACTACATGTCAATGAATCATATCCCCAAGTATTCATCAGGACTAGTAAAGGCAGGCCTTTTTTATAATGTAAAATCGCAGTTGCGTCATATCGAATCTCGATCGAACATATTTTGATGTTTTGGAGAAAAGGTCAGAGAATCTGAAATAACTCGCATATTCAGGGCCGTTATCTTATAGAAATGGACCAGAGTTTAGCCTGAAGTTAGTTTAAACGTGGGCGCCATTGCTCAATCGTTAGTGCGTCGGACTGTTAAGCGAGAGTATCCAGGTTCGAATCCAGCTCGGGAAAAAAACAACGCAAATAATTTCCACGGCCCAACCTCCAGTGAACGACTACCAATCCTCCTGGAGTAACCTCTGTCACGATAAAAGTAGATGCAGTACAGTAGCCATACTTAAACAATATAAAAATGTTGTTTGCAGATTGACCCCAACATCACCCCATCACTTCTACTGTGAACCATCATAAATCCCTAAATTGCCGTCTTCCCGTATTTCATAAACTAATTAACCTCACCGCCCGCACTTAACGCGTCATTGAGCTGTACCAGATAAAACTCCAGGACACACACGCCTCTTTGTTCGACAAAACCCGAAATGGCAAACCAAAGTAACATGCTCATAATCTCCCGGGCTATTGACAAGAAACACATTCTTTTTCGGCCAGAAAGTCACTCTCACGAGATATTAGCCCGCACAAAGGACAATTTTCGGAATAGGCTCTTCCATAACCTCGAAGACGCTCCCGTGCCCGTGTTATCCGCCTCAATATGCGCATTGTCATCAACACGACAGCTCAGCAGAAAGACACTGCTGCTTCAACAACAAAGACGTGAGCACTTTTAAAATCCACTCCAAGCCCATCATAAAGAGCATCCTCGACGTCACACGTTAGAGGCAACCTATCCCATTCAGGTACAGGAGCCACCCCACAGCCCGCCGCAAAAATTACCCCCGGAGATGTATTGTTAGCTCGACAACAAAAGCCATGACAATGGAGTGCAGAGATGAAGATTGCTATCGCACACACACGAAGCACGACTGGAGCACACATCGTTGCCTTATCTGTCCCTAGCTTTGAGATTACACAACCTATTAGGAGGGCAAAACAACGCAACGAGGAGAAAGAAAAGGAGAGTGAAACAAAAGGATACGGCGGTGGCAGCGGCGGCGACGGTGACGGCGTCCTCCTGGCTCCTTGAGTGGAGTGTTTACTAAGGAGTAAACTTTCCGAAAATTTCAGAGACCCATCGGGTACGTATGAGTCGATAGAGGGTGTAGTTTGCAGCCCTTAACGTTTGTTTGCTTGAGGCACCTCTGGAGGACTTCTCGACCGGGGACCGAGACAGAGGAGGGTGGCGTCGACGTAATTTCAATTAATTACCGCTTCGGAATGAATGAATCAATGGGATTGTATGGCCACAGTTCCATTTGGGGGCGGGCGGAGACGACAAGATTTACGAGTATATTTCAATACGATCCTTGAAGTTTAAGTTTCCTCTATGGAAATACGGACAAAAGTCTCCATTTGTTTTAACGTACGTTTAATTTGTAGAAGTTTCGTTTCGTTTTGATTTTTTCTTATTTTGTTGTTTCGGATGGTGGAACCGGAAGGATACAGAGCTCAAGCGAAGTGGAAAAGTTTGCCTCTATTGTTTCGAGTTGTTAACCTCCTGCTGTTGCACACTTTAGGACGGTTTAACTTGAGTTCGCTGTTGCGATTCGATTCAATGAACATACGGGAGAAAGTTAAGTCTGGGGAAGTTCCACCAGGGATGGGGAGATGGAGCAACACAAAAGGATCTAGTCGAGAGGGAGAGTCTGGGAGTTCGTAAAGAAGGCGATGGAGAAACTTTATTATGTTGAAAGAATTTTTGGGATGAGACAGATGTCAAGACGCCGTTTTGTTTGTTTCAAGAGGAAAGTTATGGTGCGGGTGTGGGGCTAGCGTGCGCCTTGACAAACAACAATTGGCACTGACCTTGTGGCAGCATCAGCTGATGCTGGTGCCTCTTAGGGATGGATGAGGAGAAGTTTTTGAGAGATTTTGTTTCAGTGGTTGCGCACGATTGCTCGGGAGTCGATTTAATCTGTTAAATCTTTCATGGAAAGTTCTCAACATGGGTGCAAATTGTTTGAGTTTGCTTTTTTTTTGGAATGGTGGCGTTGTTTAGATTGGCACAGTTTTGGAAATGTATAGGTACACTTGCTAGTGACAGTGGATTTGAGTGAGGCTTAGGAGACATTAGCCTCTTGATAAGAACGTTTATGAAAAGTCTCCCTTTATTTTTGATTGAAGTTTGTGAAGCTGAAAACTGAATTCATTAACTCATTCAATTTCCAACACTCGCATTTTTTTGTGCTAATAGTCCAATGCGCTATAATTCAAGTTCAGTGCAGGTTTCCCAAGAGAAAGGGAGATTAAAGCTTAAAAGTCATAGAAATTTAAATAAATGCTTTTCACGCTATTTTTATTTTTTTTTTAGTTCAGCTACTTTGTTTTTATTTTAATGATATTTCATTTTTATTTTATTGTTCTAATTGTGACAACTAGGACTGTTTACTCAAAAATGAAATTGAAAAATTGAGAGATAATCATCAATAATAAATATCTAATAAAGTTTTGAATCTCATGTACTAGTATTTTCTGCGCATTCAAATTTCCTCGCTCTGAACATTCAAAATGAACTACAAATAGTCGAATGCAATCTGTGGAACTAAAATAAACTCATTCGCACGACGTCCACAAGAATTTGAAATGTGCTTTACTTCCAAAAAAAAGTATGTCTTGAATGAAATGTCAAAATTCGCGAGTTGAGCATGGTTCCTTAAAAAGTCGATGCTACTTTGAAAGGCCAACAAAAAAGTAGAACACTTCGAATGGATTTGTCTGATTTGCAAACGAAACGTAATCCTGGAGCTCGACAACTTTGTTTGGTTCGTCCTTGTCAGCGAAGGACATTCGAAAATTGGAACACACAAATTGCAAGACAAATTCCACGATATTCGCAAATCAAAAAAGTCTCTTAAGAAACCTCCTTAAAACTTAATTCGGCCATCCTGACATTAGCTAAGACTGACGTAGATATGGCAAAACAAAAAATAAATAAATCCATTACATCTACGAGCAGATTTAACAGCCGGCCGAGCACTTCAATCATTTAGCCTTACAATGTCAACGACTTCACAATGCAATCCTTTCCGTGCGCCATTTTCAACATTTTGCAATTCAATGGAAACAGCACGAACAGGTCCAAAGCAACTGCCATACAGCCACAGAATCCTTCAATGCTCCTGCAACACTATGTCAATCCTTTAATTAAAAAAAATACCCCCTCTCCATCCACTCGGGATGCTACGTCCACTGAAATAAATGCTGAGTACGTTTCATCCTTTCATCCTTTTAACGCCAAGCATTCGTCCTTTTGGCCCTTTTTTTTCCTCCCTCTCTTTCTCTGTTTCAATCCTCATACAAACGCTCAATTTCAATCATCGCACGTTTTATTTCATTTCGTCTAACAATTTAAGGCTTTGAAGGTCTCTGACCTCCTCTCGGCGAAAGCACTTCATCCATGGGCGCTTTATTAAGCCGTGAAATTCAAAGGCAGAGATAAGCACTTTGTGGGCGTTAATGAAGCCCATTCGGGTGAGTATACGTACGCAAGTGCATTTAGTGGATGTGTGGACTGTCCTTAGAGGGGGTTAACCACCTGAAACTGACTCCCAAACACGAAATCGTGCTGCAGAGCTGATTGACCTCGTTGGGCGGTTCGTTGGCCCACTCTCGTCTTCTTTCGGACGCCGAAATGTGTGTAGGCACTCTGCAACGTAAGACTATTAAAAACTTTTCTCGAAAAACATTCGGATGCGCTGTCCTTGCACCAGCAGAACTTCACTCATTAATTTTGTAGGGCAGCATCAGAGGAAAGAAGAAAAAGGAAAAAAAAATGAGGCGTCTTCCCCCACCCATTGAGAATTTTCCAAGGAAATTAGGCTTCACATGCAAATCATCTCCGCAGGCTGACGGCGTGGGGCTGGCGGTGGAAATTGTAAACACTAGTTGGGGGGTCTGCTTAACAACTTCGTGGTGCAATGTGCGAAAATTAGCGTAAACTTTTTGTTGACTTGAAGTTTCGTGAGGATTCCTCTTCTCCTTCTGGTTTCTGTTCTGTTGTACTTCGTTGGGGTGTGCTCTGCAAGGACGTTAAATTGGCTCATCTCGCTGCGGTTAAGTGGTACCTGTGAGGAAGATGATAAGCCCATGAATTTGCAAAAACTGAAAGTCATTTCAAGGGAGATTCTCTTATTTTGGAATGTGTATTAAGAGAAAGGTGAAGGCTGTTAGGTTTTTGATTTATGAGTTAATCTTGGTTCGGGCCGTGGAAAGTGTAGTGAATGAATGGAGGGGTCCTCGCTCAAAGGACGTGTGCGGAGTTCGCATTTATGGGTTTTTATTTTCAATTATTCAAAGAGAAGCTTTTTTTATTTTAAGTGGAGGTAATTATTTTTTGAAATCCGAAATGAAAGCTATGCGATTAAACTGAAAATAGGACATGGCCTTACTGCAATTTAACATCAGTTTTTTGAAGGGGTGCAGTGTAATTCGTTTCTGTGTTTGGGAAAGGTATAGAAAAAGTTTAATGACTGTCTTCTTGGGTTAAAGGTGCTCGTTTTCTGGTCTATTGGTGGATCAGGATCAAAAATTGTTCCATTGAGGAAATGCTTTCAATAGGTTTGTAGACGTTCTTTTTGCATAACGTTCCGTTCATTCAATTTGAAAAATGCATAAAGAACCTTTTCAGCTTTGAGTGAACCTAACCACAAATATCATGGTGCTATTTTTTTTTTTTTTCTAAAATCTTGAGCGATTGAAGTTTGGCTTAAAAAATTTAATTTCGTTTCTAAAAGCCCACGCCTTTAAAATACAAGAGCAATTTATGTAATACTGCGAAGATAATTTTAAACGATGTTAAAATAACTTAAACGAGAGATTGTATTTGTTGGTGAGTGGCTAGTGCTTGCCTTGTAAAATTTAATTCTAAAACTTATTTTTGTGATAAAATGATAAAACGAACTAAATTGAGCTGATCAAAGAGCAATCACGCCAGGCTTCGATTCTTTTTGCTCAAGGTTTATCAAAAGTATTTTACTGGATTTCTGATGTGGACCCGTCTTCACTTTTATCCTGACATCGTTCCTTTATCGTGGACATAAGATTGTCTGCAGTATTAAGTGTTTCGAAAAGAATGCAGGAAAACTCCTTTCATTGGTAAACATCGAATACACCTGATGATTGCCTTTAGTAAGAGCTGTGGCAGTTCTATTCTTTCAAAATTCAAAAAAATGTAAATTAACTGATCAGATTCCATAAACATTTTCAATTTTAAATGTCAGAGTTAGAAGTTAATTTGAATTGTATTGCCTTAATGAAAAAAAGGAATCAATGATATAAATGCACCCGTTTTACCCGATTAGTTATCAATCGGAAACGATCTTTTCAATTTCAAATTCCAGTAATTTTTAGTATTTATTTTATTAGTTTTTTATGGTAATTTTTTTTATGCATATGTTGATAAAGAAAAAAAAAGGGCTTATAACATTTTTCTCTGCGCATGTTTTTTTTTAATTTGTGTCGAGGTCGCAAGTTTCACCGGGACAACTAATTAGAAAAGCTCCAAAAAAAAATAATAAGAAAATCTAAGACAATCTTCACAAATAAAGGTGAAACTTATCATTGCCTCTTATTATGACTACAGTTCCCCAACGTATTTCCATGGACTCAATGAGTCCTCGGCATCTCTCCACTGGGGTCGTATACGAAATTTTCTTTACATTTTTAAACAAAAAATCCAAGTTCGAAATGTTTTGTGTACTGGCGGCATTTTCAACAATCGGATTCAAGTCCGGACAGTATAATGGCCAATCAAGTGTACGTATGAAATTTTTTTTCATACATAAATGCTTGATGGGTCTTGCGGTATGCATAGGGTGTAACGGCCTTGATGTAACGATCAATTGCCGGCATGTTTTTCTTGGCTCACAGGAGAGTCACATTTTTGGTTATGTCGACTTACTGATCTTTGTTTATCCTTCCTTCGATATGATGAACATTACCAACGCACTCTGGGGCCGATTGCATCGAGAGCATGCTCAAAATGCAAAAATGGACATTTTCTAATTTAACAAAAAGCTGGTGTTGAATTTTGATCCAATTACTTTTGAATCAATCTTCAATATTCATCGAATACCGACATATATTTTTATTTTGCTTCAATTAGTGCGAAATATGTTTTTTCCAGTTTTTTATGCTCAACAAGCAAACTACATTCCTTACTTGAAAACAAAAATTCTATTTTTCAGCACTTAGTCTTCTAAGCCTACGACCTCCAAAGTCTACCAATCTTTTGTAGAGGAAAAATATGCCGCGAACAAAATCAAAAGACAACAAACGTACAGCAACTTCTTTGTTTAACTCTTTATTTTCTTTCTGTGTACTGATCACCGCTGCAACCGGAGGTCAGTGCATTTATACAAATTTCATACAAAAGCTTTGGAGATTTGAGGTCATTCACCTGACTGGATGTTCGGCTGTTTTTCGAAATTGGCGAACCTAACAGTCCGCAATGCATTTTGTGCAATTGCACAGTGTGTTGCACAAGAAGGTGTACACCTAATATTTATTTTCCTACACTTTTATGTTAGACTTGAAATTTTAATTTTGCATTTTGAACATGCTCTTCATACAACTGGCCCTAGTGTACAACGTAAAACAGCCACTGGAGTCAAACAGCCATGTTTTACTACTAGAGAAATGTACGTGGCATCAAACTCTTTTCCTTTTGGTTGGACGCTCCTTCTACAGACTGGACCAATCCGATTGATCTTTGTTTCATGACACCAGTTAACAAATTTCCATTGGTTTGCGGTTCAACAAGCGCGGACTTCAGCACGCTCGATAAAGCGTTCTAAGTACACCGATCGTTTCCAATAAGTTGTCAACGGCTGTAGGCGAAAGTTGAATGGGTCCTTAGCAGAGTTGTGATTCAATCATCGAATATCATCAAAGATTCTTCTCTATTTGATTGCAATCATTTAACTTCAATATGATACAGAGAGCAACAAAAGTCTTAATACCCTAGCATCTTTTGTCTTTAAATAATAAAATTATTTGTATAAAATGTTCCCATAAAAATAATTTGCATTGCATTATTTATATTTTCGAAAGTCGAATATGAACAATACTTCACTTTATAAAATATTAAAATAAAAATACAACGCAGCCTTAAAAACGAAAAGTGTTGCAAGGTATCAAAAAAAAGTATGGAGCAAATTTTAGGTTATGGTTTAATTTTGCAGAAGTAAAGCAAATATTTTTCTAGATTTACTAAAATAATAATAATAAATAAATAGTCGGCGTAACAGCCCATACACGGCCAGAGCCCAGCTTCTTCAAAATGCCTACAAATAAAAGAAAACGTTTCATGTGGAAAAACCATGCTTAGCCAAATAGTAACAAATAAGCCAGGGCTTTAAGACTTTTGCTGCTCACTGTATTCGAATTCATTATGATAACCCTTTTATGACCACATTTAATTGCAGCCACAAGAAAAATATTTCTTTTCAGTTCACCAAAAACGAAATAAGAGATCTCGAATGTTATTTTTGTACTAAGAAAAGTCCGAAGCAGAAATAAATGGGCTGAAATTGAGTTTTTGAATGAGCTTCACACGCTTTTACTACAATTGCGCCAATGTTTTTGAGTTATCAACAAATGAAATTTATGTTGTTCACAAACAACACTAGTTATGAAAGGAATAACTGACTTCAGATTTGTTAATAACCATCCACCATTTGCAGTCAGTTAATTTTAATCATTACTTTTTAAAACAAAGATTGTATTCTATGAATAAATGATGCAAAACAAATGCTTGAAATCAAATGATTTGGAATGAAGTCCTTTAGTGATTTCATGTATCAAATCAATTTATGATTAAATGAAAATGACTTATTTCCCAAAATGATTGCATTCTCTTACAACACAGGTTGGTAATAACTCCATCGGACAAATCGTAACCGACACTCTGAACCGATTAAATTTTATTTTCAATTTCATCTCGCACCCCCGTCGAATGCCTCAAAGAAGATTTGCTTATTTTTGTAAAACTAATTAAAGTCTGATTAAATTTCTTAACTCAACCTTCCTTCGATCGGAAGGAAATTTATGTAAATGCAAAGCACCCAACATTCACACAACGATAACCAGGATTGATCGGTGCCACAATATTTATTTATGCAAATTACATTAGGAAACATAGAGGCGTCTGTTTGGAGGAGTCAACTTTGACACTTTATTACTGCATAAATATTCATCAGCAGAACAAGGATGACTCAATAAATTTACTGCCGCCGACGGAGTATATCCTGTCGAACTCAAAATCCAATTTCACTTGGGGACTAAATTACGACTCAACTCCTGCTGTGGAGTAGGTATACTATATTTAACTCCTTTACCGTTGGCAAGTCTATGGCCGGAGGAGTCGTAGCGACAGACACACATACGCTTTAGTTGTGTTTTAAAGGATAATTCAACGGGGATCGGATTGAAGCTTCCGCGCCCACTTCCGCGTGCGTGCCCAATTAATTGGAAATGAAAGTCGAGACTCGAATGGGAGAATCGACGGGAGAATTAAGCGTCTGTGTTAGTGGAGCATTAATTGTCTGTGTGATTGGAGTGAATTCTTGCCTCGTGCCATGAGCCTTGCACCCAGATCCTTGGAGGAGCACTTAACTTGCTCTTTAGCGCACTAAATGCACCTCGCAGCAGAGCCGTACGGCAAAGTGAAGGAAAGGGAGCGCCACCCGCAGGTTCACTTGGCGTGGCGTGGCGAAGCGCATAAATACGACATTCCCATTACTCAGGCCCGTGTGAGTGGGCCGACATCCCGGCCCACACCGCCATCGTGATTGTCACCCCGGGGCATTGAATGCAACCGGGTGGTGAGCTGTGGAAATTTCTCCGCCATTTTCCACTGTGATAAAACCTGCCAGCGATAAAATTAATGGTGGTGTTATTGTTGGCAGGAGTGTTACCGAGGCGCTCCTCGTGTGGTGTTTCAGGTTTGTTGACGGACGGCCAAGTGCTGCCGTGGTGCTGTTGTGCGGCGCTTTGAAATATGTTCCAGCGACATCGGGTCGTTCGTTTGGACATTTATTCGCTGAGACACCGAGACTCTGTAAGATGCAACCAAGGCGAAGTTAATGTCCCTCCATCACCGCGGTAATAGATGTTGATTCTCACCATGTCAAGCCCAACACACACCCACCCAATCACATCCACATTCACGTCCACGTCGCTGACGACGAAGCGAGAGGTCGTAATTTTCCGATGGCAATGCGATGACGTAGTCGGAGAATGTTGCTGCGGGGGTTTTATCTGTTCCTGTTGGAAGTATAAACTTTTTTAAGGACTCCACATAAAGTTCAGGGGTTTTTCGTGCGGGCGGAGCAAATCGAGTGAAGTTTAAATGGTCTCTTCGGTTTTCGGGGAGACTTGATGGCGGTGTATAAAAAGTGAAACGAAGAACGACTATAAACGCGACTTTGATGAAGTTTTCCTCTTTCTGTTTTTTCTGGGTCAAACGAATCCTGTTGACTTTTATTCATATTGTTGTGTAAATTAGTGGAACGAACTTTGAGCTTAGGACGTGTGGGATGTGCTATGTGTGGGACTTGTGTGATTGTTTCGCTTGGTCGATAGCGTGGAGGAGTTTGCATTTCTTAAACACTTTTGTCGGTTTACAGGTGAATACTTAAACTCTGAAACGATTAACAAGGTAAGACAGCTCTGTCTTTTTCTGACATGGGCATCAAAAACTATGCGTTTATGAAGTTTTGAGAACTCTCTCACATCACATAAAAAACGCAACATGTGTTTACTGCTTGACGGATTTTCATCTTTAAACTCTTTTAAAAAATTAACATTATTTTTGTTGTGTTTTATCAAATTTAAAGGGTGACCCGATTTTTTGGGTTATTCTGTACACTTTTTCTTGCAAAATGAACTCCTACATGTATAGTCAGAGGCAAAAGAAAGAGTGCACCCATATTTCGCGCATTCAAAGACTCATAAAATTCTAGTTTCTAGTGCTCCGATTTTGGAACTTTTTTCAGTTTTGGTAAGGTCTATTCATTCAGTTAATCTTTGTAGGACAATTTTTCATTTTACTTTCAAATATCCTTTAATTGGATTAGACAGGTAAATAAACTTAATCCCTATAAGAATTCAGCTCCCCAATCCAATATTAAAACGCAAATGTTTCTCCATCATCTTTTCGGTGTTCTTGAAATGGAGACTACTTTAAGAGCGCCTCAGGTTGGGATTATCAATTCCTTTATAAGTCATGTAAATTAATTGATGGCTTAAGACTAATGACATCAGTTTTCACAGATCTATATCAAATTAAGATACGCCTAAAGGGTCAATAGTAGAATAGACGGAAATATTGACCGAGCTAATGTAATTACCAATCGAAAAGTTCTCTTTTATTAAAGGAAGGGTAAATAGATCTTTTAAGTTACAGTGCGAGTAATTCTATTATACTCAACAATTCATCAATCAATCAATAGTACAAATGCTCTAAACTCAAAAGATGGTTGGCAGCACAATGGGCGTAGCCTTGGCCTAAGTGCACTTGGCCTAATTTTCAAAATATGCTTAGTAAAAGAAAAAAAAAGTGATTAAGTAGAAGTATAGTACTACAAATGAAAAAGTTTTCCATAAGACTAGAAAAATTCGGTACAAAAAGCTCTAAAAGAAAGATTAAACTTCTCCCCAAATTTTAAGGAAGAATGTCCAAAGTTGGACCGAGTAAACTGATTGTCTGAAATCATGTGGCTTTTATCTGAAACAGAACTGAGCATAAGAAAGAAATAATTAACTTTTTTTTTATAATTTATGGTAAAAGTCGAAATCCGATCGAATTGATGCCAATTTTACTGACATTCCATTAAACTTATTACACTTGACAAGTACTTTTACTTCTCAACCGCTTTATCCTTTCCGGAAGGATGAGCACAGGCATGTGAACTTTAAATGCAATTCAGATTAACAATTTACGCAATTAAAAATCTTTTAATGAAACACATACATTCAACATCCATGAATGAATGCAGCTCATCCGTTATTGAAGCCCTTAATGTTGCCTCAGTCTTTG
This sequence comes from Syritta pipiens, assembly GCA_905187475.1. Taxonomy (NCBI): domain Eukaryota; kingdom Metazoa; phylum Arthropoda; class Insecta; order Diptera; family Syrphidae; genus Syritta; species Syritta pipiens. The sequence continues at coordinate 105,598,214 of LR994571.1, read as the reverse complement.
GCATTGGGATTGTGAAGTTTGAAGTGGGACCTCGGAACTCACTTAATTCACCTGTCACCGGTGATAATTAGTTCATTTTAACAAGGAGAAAAGAGCCACTGAATTAAACGAAATTTTGTATTGAAATTGGACGAAACGTAGTGTTTCAATTGGTTTCATTGAGTGAGTATTTTCTGTAAAAACTTTGAGGTCAACGAGTGGACAAAAGATGTTTTTTAATTGAAGTGTTAAATTGCTTAGCTCTATAAAGAGCAGTATTAAAATTCAACCAGCAACAACAGAGGACCTTTATTACACTCCTTTAAAAGATTTTGCAACCATTCTTAAAGTAAAATCATTGTTGATTCGTATGTGGAATTAGTTTTAATTTTGTGTACGTCGTACAATTTTGTAAAATAAAATTACGAAGTTTAAAGGCGCGTCGAGGCGTATTGATAGCAAAAGATTTATTGTGCTTTGAAGCAATTTTTACAAACAACTTATATTGTGTTTGACATTTGTAATTTGACATTAATGCCCATAGGCTTAAGGCCTTCATAACATTTATATTTATAATTCTCCATCCATCTTCGTAACATTTAACATTTTACATTTGTACATTTTTACAGTTACTAAGTTTGTTTGAACATCAAACAACCACATTTAGCTTTAAGAGTAGGTATACCTTACTGGTGACCAATCCCAATCTAATGAAAACCACATATGGCTTTCTAAATACTTTAATGGTCATATTGATTATTATTCAAGTCAAAAATTCATCCCCGATTCGTAATATCGTCCACAACAATTGAATCTCATTAATTTAAAAACTTTACATCTAGGTAAAAAAATTCACAGAAAAATTTCACAGCAGAATATCGATTAGCTGCATCTAGATTAGCGAAATCGGAGCAAGGAAAAAATTACTTAAGTCTAATATAAAAAAAATAAGCTAAAACTCCTCACAGAGAACTATTTTGCTCGCCTGAATCCAGGGAGGGCTACCACAAAATTTCCAAAACTTCCTGCCATGAAAATGATCCCCACGTCCCCACTTTGAATTGAAATCACGGTAGCCCGAAACTCCCAAATCAAATTTTCGTATGCAATAGAGCGATGCCAATGACATCAAAAACTAATTCTCACACTCACTCGATGTGTATCGGTGGACACTTTTTTAGTTCTTATCATAACCAAAAACTGAGAATCCTTCTTTGCCCTTTTTCAGGTGCCATGCTGTTTATCAAAATGATTACACACACCCTCCGGGAGAGCACCCATAAAATGTGCTCAATATTTTTAATAAAAATTTCTTTTCATAGTTTTTAATACATTTTTTTAAAAATAAAATCTACCTCCTGACATCAGAGTGCGAGTCCTTTTAAAGTGCACATGCAAATTTATAGAATAAACAAAATACCTTTGGCTTGGCAACCGTCCAACGTCAATGTAATCAGGTTAAAAATAGGCAAACAGAAAGTCCTTTTCTATCCACGATATGCAAATATTTTATGAAAAATTTTTACATCGGACAGGACCTCCGTAGTCATGCGGTTTTGAGTGGAAAGATTTTGAGATGGGAAGATGACAATGTAGTGTGTTAGATGGAAAATTTCTTACGTGTCTGTGGTTAGTTAGATGGTACCTGTTACCTGTTTAGAAGTGCATTGAGGATGAAGTTTTTTTTTGTACGTCATGAAATGGAAACACCAGGAGTGCAGTAATGGTTTGTGTTTTATTGTATTTTTCGTACTGATACTAGCGGCCTTAATGTACTTTATTTGCAATCGGTGTGAACGTAGGTGGATTCAAGTTGCTTCAAGTGAGAATGACAGCGAAAAGTTGGACTGAAATAAAAATAAAAAAATAATATAACCTAAAACTGAAAATGCATGAATATTTAAATGGCAAATATGGAACTTACGAGACGGAAGGATGTCGAAACAACTGAATTGAATTTTTATTTATTTAATGCTTTCAGTTTTTACAGATAGTTTCTTTTTTTCTTTCTCTTCTTTAAGGGTCTGTTCCTTCTATGGTATATGTACTTTAAGCTAAAAAAATAATATCGTTATCATCTCACACAAAACTGGTTCAATTCCATATCGTCTTTAAGGCAAGTCCTTTAAGAATGCCAGAAGTAAGTAATCCAAAAAGCAAGCAACAAACATCTGAACAGGAAGTAAATTAAAAAAACACCAAATGCCAAAGAACTTTGGTAGAAACAAAGCTAATAACTTTCGACTTCTTACAATGTATTCAGTCATTCACATGACTTTTGATTGATGAATGAGGGAAACCATTCGAATGACAACGGCGTTTCACTTACATCACGACTCATCCGATGACAATAAAATGTCGTCGTGTGTTTCAATTTCCTCCCCACGCTTTGTCCTCAGCCAAAAGAAAGCTACATCGCTCACTTCATTAACAAAAGAAGGCCAAGCCCCTCGGATAAAATGCGAAGATAGACTTTTTTTTCCTACAGTCACCACACCCACATCTACACGTTGTTGCGATTTAAAAATAAATCTGATTCAATTACAATTTTGTCCCCAGCCCAATTTAATGATGTCATTCGGGGCGGTTATACTTTTCTTTTTTTTTCTTTCGTTTATTCTTGTGGCATAATTTCCATGAAAATTCCCACCCACCCACGAGTTATGACTGTCAGCCATCCATTGACGAGATCACCGCGAAGCAGCGTGTATAAAATTTCTCATACACTCGACGAGAAAATCCTTAAAATCCTTAATGCCTTCACCTTCTTTGAAATTCAATTACCTGGCGTTATTTTTTAAGAAGTCGCTCGAGGGCCTTGACTTCGTTTTTTCTTTGTGTAACGTGTATGTGTGTTGTAGTCGTTCGCCTTCATAGCTGAAACACTTCATCACGTAGTTTGCTGAGATATTTTCCATTTTCCGCTACAAAAACAGCGACTGACGGAGTGAACATTGGAAATTTATATTGAAATCCTTAAGGATAATTTTATACGTATTAATCCAGGACGTAAATTCTCTTAGCGAGAGAAAATAAACAGTAAAAGGGGAATCATGCTGAGCAAGAATGGGTTTTCTGGCTTTTGAGTATTTGGTGTGTTTTGTCATCTCATCGGGAGGATTAACATGGAAGCAGAGAGGATTTTGGGAATGGCTTGGAATGTGCTGTGAAATGGTCGACATCAAGTGTAAGGGATTTTGGTTGTTTTTTTTTTTTTTTGTTCTCTTTTTTTTCTGATTTTAATCAGTAAGCGGAGACGTTTTGCTCTAAGTTGTTTTGATGAAATAATTTTTTTGGTAAATATCAATGCAGAGATGTATGCACATCGAGAGCATTCGATGCTTGAAACGCTTCTAGTGTGCTTAAGCTGGGAGTGAGATTGTGGTAAAAATTTATTTGGAAATGTTACTCATTTGAAGGATTTAGGTTAGGTAAGGTCAGAGGGGCTGGCTGGGCATCTGAGGCCCACAACCAAGGATTGAAGGATTTAATAAGAGTCATGTGTCAGAGTTATGTGAGGCTGTTAAAAGTAAGAAACTAAGAACAGTAGCGAAAACTAAATAATTTGAATACTAATTGTGAATGATGTCACAAAAATCTTTCGTGATGTGCCAGCATAAGTGGAATGATAATTAGAAGACAGACAGTGGCATAATTTATTTAGTTTTAAGTACAAATATTTTTTTTTGTAGATTCCTTTTTTTCCACGAGCACTAATTTTTAATGGTCAGACACTGATTTTTCACAAATAAATGACTACTACAAAAGAACAAATTTTCGTAACGTGCTATTGCACATCGAATAAATGGAGAAGGCTGCCCTGGGGCACCCTTGCACGTTAGAGGGTTAAAGTTGAATCAGATTAAAAATTAACTACTTATACTCAATATACTATTGAAATCTTTTTTATTTGAATTCCGTAGACCATAAAATTCAAATAAATCGTAAAATTTAGCAAAAAAAAAAACAGTGAGCAGCAAGAGCCTTAAACCATTGTTTGTTTAATATCTAGGCTAAAAATGTGTATTGATTACAGTATTCTTTTATTTGTATTCTATTAAATCTAACAAAATACAGTCAAAACCCTCTAACCACCCAACCTCTCTAAGGAAAATTGAAGGGAATTCCAAAAAGGGGTCTCAAAAAAATTTGAGTTAGAGGGATTTTCGACTTAGAGGGCTTCGACTGTATTTTGATTTATTTCTGCAAAATTAAATCATTAACTAAAATTGTCTCCATATTTCTTAAGATATCAACACTTCTGCTTGGTTCGTTTTCGAGACTTCGCTATGTTTATAAAGGGTTTTCCAAAAATTACTTGGCAACTTTTCTTTTAAATAAAACGCAAACCATTTGCTTAAAAAGGCTTTCTATCGGCTAAGTGTAATCAATTTATGAAGAAAACTCGATGTCCATCCCGGGCACGTTTGCAGCGGTCGATACGTTGAACACAATTTTCGATGACAGGACCACATTTTCGGCTGAAACGGCCGCTATTACGCATTCAATGTTGCCTCTGAGATCTTCCAACGTCGTTGGCTTGCTGGCATAGACGAATGATTTAACGTAGCCCCAAAGAAAATAGTCTAGAGGCGGTAAATCGCACGAACGACGCGGCCAAACGACTGGCCCATTTCTTGAGATAACACGCTCATCAAACTTACTCTTCTATAAATCGATTGTAACGTGTGCTGTGTGGCTTGTGGTACCATCCTGTTAAAACCACATGTCGTCGAAGTCCATATCTTCCAATTTGGGCCAAAAATAATCTGTAATCATTGTGGGATAAAACTGACCATTCACAGTAACGTGACGAACGTTAGTATCGACGAAAAAATATGGCCCAATAACGTCGCCGGTATGCAAACCGCAAGAAACAGTTATTTTTTGAGAATGAAGTGATGATTCATGAAGCACATGTGGATTTTCACCCAACCAATAACGCATATTTTGCTTATTGATGAGCCAAAAATGAGCTTCGTCACTGAAGATGATTTTGTGGTGAAGTTCTTCATTTTGGCGCATCTTATCCAGAGCCCAATCGGCGAACGTAAGTCGTTTCACATGGTCCAACAGTTTCAATTGTTGAGTCAGCTTGATCTTGTAAACCAAGATTTTTACGCAGAATACGGGATAATGTGGTCTGAGGAATGCCCAATTCTTGTGGAGGCCGTGGAATTGACTGATTTGAATCGTTTGACACGGACGCCTGAACGGCAACGATATTTTCAACACTTCGACCAACCCGTTGCCTCACTGGCACGCAACATCACACAACGAATATGTAGACTCAAATTTTTGCACTAAACTTGTTATTGCCTGTCTATTAGGGTAAGAATTACGAACGAAAATTGGAGTTAATGCTCTTAAAGTTGAGGTCACCGACGCCGAATTTCGGTAGAAAATTTTTATAAATTGCAGACAGATACAACCATTGTAAATTGTGCGATAGCAGATTGTTCCCATCATTCCCAAAGACTTCGCTGTTAAAAGTTGCATTCCCAAAGACTTCAACGAAATTGGTTGAAGTCCCAAAGACTTCAAGTGAATGCTGTTGACTTCAAGTGAATGGTGGGACTTTAAAGTGACTTCAAAGAACGCAGATAATTCTAAAGACTTGCATTCAATTGATTTCAATCCATTGAGTGGCCCGAAAGATTGGTCCAATCAAGACTTCAAAATGGTGGTTTTAAAATTGAAGTCACACTTATCTAATGAAGTCAATTGAATGAATCACAAATTGTGAAATCTTTTCCGTGAATTCAGGGAATGCATTCCCAAAAGATTGCATTCTTTTACAACTCTGAAATTGACAATAAGAGTTCGATGTCGATCCGCAATCCTCAAATACTATCCGCAAGGCTCACATTAAAATGTAAAACTCTGATCTCATTAGATCTCCATATGAAAGCCAACAAGTTCAATAAAAAGGGAAGGTTGAATCGACCACATCGACTCTACAACCTTGGCTAAAATCTTCCCACAACTAAAAACAAATGCATGCAAATCTCTTTGAATCCTGTGCACAAACTGTCCGCCTGAAAAGGTTGTGTACACATTTTCATTTTTTTTTTTAATTTTATGCAAGTAAAACCTCACAAATTGAATCACTAACCGCATGCGAGCAAAGCAAAAAAAATCCTCCTCCTTTCTCCAAAGAAACCTTTTATACGTCTTGTTTATTTGTCTTTGCTGTGCTCCTCCCGCTCGCTCACTTCGATCTCGCTCAAAGAGAGAAACGTAAAAATGTATCCAAAACGGAATTCCCTTCGTCAAACAAAATTGTTCATTCTGGAAATTTCATCAGCCGTCGGATTACCTCCGTCCGTCCTTGGAAAATATATTTCAATACACTGAAAAGGAAAGGATTTCCACCACACCCGATCCGTTTCATTTCCATCTCGCCTGGCTGCGTATGCAAATGACAATTTTAGTGGCTCTCCGTAATAAATCACCGGACTATCTGGAATTTTTTATGCGGATATTGAATCTAAACAAACAGACAACGTGCCATAAACATCGTACATCCACATTCAGATCCAGAGCCACAGCCACATCCACATCCGCATCGCATCCATCCGAAACAAGAGATGACATTTTTGTTTAATGAACGTTTAATATTCACGTGCGAAAATTGCAATAAATATTTAAGTGCCTCCCCCGGCCGGGAAATGGATCTGTCATGGTTATTGGAGCGTGGGGACGTCGTACATATGGCCGAGCGACATCCATTAGCGAAATGCGAGAAAGGCCCATTTGAATATGATTTGTCCAGCGCCGGGATCAGACGCCACTGTCGTTAATGCTTTATCGCTTGTGAGTAAGGCTAAAATATGGCGCGTGTGAGTGACGGCGCTCCACGAGTTATGTTCTAGTCTGTCTTGTGACACAGATGTGTAACAAACCATTCCGCCACGACCACAACAGGTTGATCCTTTTGCGCTGATAGCCCTGTCGCACTTACCCATGTCAGAGTGCGAAAAGTAAAATGGATGGTAATTGTGGTCCTTGGTGGATTTAATCCTCTCATTAATTACGATCTCCGCCGCAGTTAAGCCCCATTGTGTGTGTGTGAGCTCCTGGTCACATCGCATCTTCGAGATACGGCGCTGACGGTGCTGCTGTCGCAAAAACACAAGCACTGCTCACACGCCACTCGAATACTAAAATATAGTGTACTCGTATACGTGACGACGTGTGTGTGTGCATCCCAAAAGTGAGAATTATTTTTGTGTTTTTCCGCTCGAACAGGGGGGGTACGATGCGATGCGCACAGGACGCGCCCGGGTAGGTTTATCACCTTGTGTACTCTCGAGATTTTGTATGTGAGCGAGGCCATGTCGTAAGTCTACGTGCTCGGAATCTGTGTCGCATAAATATTCCCCACAGGTATTCATGGCTGGCTTCGGTTCGGGGGCGTACACCCCGGGCGGGGGGATGCCAGCGTCGAGTTAACCACATTCGAATGCCGGCAGACATTCCTGGCGGCATTCAACCCTTGTGGCCTGGAGCTCGTAAAATGTGAAAATTAATCGGCTCATTAAGCGGGGAATTTAATTTATTGTAATTATGTTAGGGAGTTTGGATTTGATCGCAGTGTTTAAGGATACGTGTGGCGCAGCCTGTTGGTGAGACTCTGTCGTGTCAACAAGTCAGCGGAGGTGATGCGACATGGAGTGTCCTTGCCGCTGCTGTGACGCAGGTGAATAAATCTTGAGCTCATGCTACATGGTGTTTGCTTAGTTTTATTAAAAACGTTTATTTATTGTCTGTGCGGTTGGCTTTTGTTGTCTGCCGTTGTGTGCGAGCAATAAAATGGCTTCTGAGAACATGTCGCAGAAACCCCTTCAAGACGCGGCAAATTAAAATCCCCCTCAAAATGTTTTCTTTTTAAATGGTCTTTACGAAAGACATGGATGGTGGGTTGCAACATGCTTGTGAGTCTTTAAATTTTGCCGGCCAATTTTACCAATTTTTCCTGATTTCATACTTGGCTTTAAGTAAATGTGGGTTCTAGTCAGTGTTGGCAGATTTTTACTTTCGGACTATGCGAGATTTCGAAACCATTTCATTAAAAAAGCGGGATTGTTACGTCGAAAGTGGGATATAAAAAAACATAGAAGAAGTTTTTAATTACTTTTCTTCCTAGATATCTGCAAATCGTTAAGCTTTAGACGAATTCAAGTAAGTAATAATCAATTACATACCTAGAATTCTCTGTAAACTTGTCTTCTTTTAAAGTTTCCCTTTTTTATAGTTAAAGAACTCTGCACGGGGTAACTCTAGATTAAATTGGATGAGCAATTTAGTTTTCATAAGATTTACGGAATATTTATTTCTTTTCTTATAAAAGAAAACTAGCCTAAGCATATTCTTCGTATTATTTTTTTGGAGAAACAAAAATATTTTTTTCTGAGAAATTATAATGCCTATATGTACAGACAGAGGCAAAAGAAAGTGTGCACCCATATTTCGCGCATTCAAAGACTCATAAAATAGTTTCTGGTGCTCCGTTTTTGGAACTTTTTTCAGTTTTGGTAAAATGTATTCATTCTAAAAGTTATAAAAAGAATTATAACACCATATCCGACAGCAAAATTTAAGACCAAAATGATTTTAATAAGTCCGTTTTGTACACCTTAATAAAAAGACCAAAAACTCAAACTTAAAATTAAGACTGCTACCTTTTGGTTTATTATTCTATAATAAACCTTTGTAATCGTAACAGAAAAAAAAAAATTTAACACCCCCTCAAACTTTCACAGTTTGCGTTTGGCGGGTTGTAGAGTGCATATATGTAATAATAATTTGTCTGTCCGTCCGCCGTACGCCGTACGCCGTACGCCGTACGCCGGCCGATTTTTTTCAGCACTAAAAGTTCCACCATTCCTAAGTTGTTGGAGCTATAAGGACAAAACTCGGCTCAAAAATAGTTCCAGTCTAGCCGCTTATTTTGATGCATTGCTACATAAAGTAGACCGCCCCAAGGGGGAGAAAGGAGGATTTTAATTTTTTTTAGGTTTCCGAAACGATTTTTAAAAACTGAACAGTAGGATTCTTTGAAACTTGGCCTAACAATAGGGCTAGATCCCCTACAGATCCTAACATTGAACCATAACGCTCGGAGGCCCCAAAGGGGAGTTATGGGGGTTTGAACTTTTTTAGTCTCCTCAACGGTTCTTGAAAACCGAGTATCACATTTTGTTCAAATTTGGCATAAGAATAGTGTTAGGTATGTTATTGATTCCCCTAAAACCACATAACGGTCAGAGATCAGGGAGGGGAGAAAGGGGGGTTCGATCTTTTTTTTTTCGCTTTTTTCACATTCCGACTCATATTCTCCGAAATTGTTGACACTTAGCTCGAATGAAAATAAATAGCTCGAAGGTCTTGCTTATTCCAAATCCAACGCCACCTTCCGCATCAATTTGCGAATAACCGTTCACGAGATATTGGCTTATTACTGTCATCATATTCGATATTCAAGTAAAAAAATATATATGGGAACCAGATTACGTAATGATCGATTTTTCATCCTCATTTTCTCTGTTGTTTCCATTCGTAAGCTGTGACGTCAGTGGGGGTGTGGTACCAAAAAGAGAACAACGCAGAGAGGGAGATTGAAAGAGAGTTCTTTGTCTCTCTTGCTCGCATAAGTAAAATGAAGAAATAAGTGTGAGGAGTCTATGTGTGTGTTTCATATGAAAATGTATGAGCAATGGTTTGAGTGAAGGAATATGAACCAAAACAGACCTTGGAACTCGATAAGAACAATTTTGAAGGGCGTAGTTAAGAAATGATATTCACACAGTTTTGTTGTTGTCTTTTGCTACAGAAGCAAAGTTGCTTATGGCTGCGCATTTGTGTGCTTAAACAAATTTTTGATAATTCCAATTGTAATGTCTGTTGTAGGGTAAAAAAGAGAACACAAGGAAAGGATAGGAGAACATAGGATAGGTCATGAGCGGAGGGATATCAAATTACAAAGTCGATACGAAAAAATTTGGTTTATTATTTTATGACCGTTGTCTAACAAAAGGCGAAACGAAGTGAAGAAGTAATATTTACATCAGTTTTATCGTTGTCTTTTGTAGAAGAAGTAATGAAATTTAGATGCAAGGTCTATTTCGCCAACCTAAAAATAAATTGTTATATTTTTTTTTTTTTTGAAGAATACTGAAAGATCAAAGAGAAAGATAGTTAGTTTGGTTTTTAGCTAGTTAGTAGCTTCTGCAGCAAAAGGCAATAACAAAACTGCTGCGAGTATCATTTCTTTTTTAGGGTTTCGTTCCAAAGAAATAAAGAAACCCTTATAGAATCACTTCGGTGTACTGTTTGCCGGTCGCCTTTACACATTTGCTAATAGCTTCTGAATCCTCTGTAGTTAAGGGATGAAACTTGGAATGATTAAAGAAAAAGTTAGTTCTGAAACTAACGTTTGACAAAAAAATTATTAACTTTTACGGTCAACATGGGTGTCACTGGAAAGGGAGCGGGGCGTAGATTACAAAAATGTCTGTCTGTCTGTCATTAACCCCTATTTTAGGTACCTGGTGAACCTCCTGGAATTAAGAAATGAAATTTCCACAGATGATGTGTTTCACTTGCCCAAAAAAAGTTCCGAAAAAAAATTTTAAGAAAGTTACTTATTAGCGAAAAAGTTAGTACTAATACTAAAATCAAAAACCGGATTTATTTTCTTGGATATTTGATATGGGTATCGTTCGAAAGAGAATGCCAGCCATGAAAAGTTGTTAGTAAATGATTATAAGCCAACAAACTTCAAAAAACGACTTATATGCCGTGCCTCATACCTTATTCTGTAAAGTAATGGGCCAACAAATCTGTGCGTCTTATCTGATAAAACTAAAAAACTAAAAACTAATTGTTTTTTAATTTTATTACCGGAATTCATAAAGTTCGGTACCATTTGATAGGTTTTGTAAAAGAAAATTTAGTTCTTGTTTTGAACTTTTTGTTTTGAGGTTCAGTTTTCGAGATATTAAGCCAAAAAAAAGATTGACCGTTCTGGCTCAAACAGTGGCATACGAATTGTAAAGATCCGAAAATGCCATTTTGTAGATCTCGAAAAAAGAATAAAAAAAATAAAAAAAAAAAGCATTTTTATTTTTATAGAATTTTTCGAGATATCAACCATTTAGTGTTTTGCTAAAAAAGATATCAATTAACTGTCATGTATTCGCAAACAAATTTCTCAATAAAAAGTGATTGCTGGACGTGATTTGATGCGGTTCCCCATCGAAATGGTCGACATACACGACGCTTTTTAATTCAATTTTCTTCGACTGTCTGCTCTGCCTTCCGTCACTCAAAATTGTTCGCATTGAGTTCCAAGATCCCTTTTGTTTCTTCCTTCGCTCAAACCAAACTGCTCTCTTACATTTTCACATGAAACACACACATAAACTTCTCACACTTCTTTCTTTAATTTACTTATGCGAGCAAGAGAGACAAAGAACTCTCTTTCTCTCTCCCTCTAGGAGTCCTTCCGCGTTGTTCTCATTTCTGTACCACACAGCTGACATCTCAGCAGACGAAGGGAAAAAGTTGAGAAAATGGGGATGACAACGTCATCATTCGTGGCCAGGCCTCCTGTATTTTTGTTAAATTGAATATCGAATATGATCACATTAAACGCAAATATCTCGTGAACGGTTGATCGCAAATTGATGCGGAAGGTGGCGTTGGATGTGGAAAAAGCAAGACTTTCGAGTTACATATAACAATTTCAAAAAATAGAAGGCGAAATGTGAATAAAGGGGAAAAAAAGTTCGAACCCCCCTTTCTCTCCTCCCTGATCTCTGACCACTATGCCGTTTTAGGGGAATCAATTACATGCCAAGCACTATTCTGATACCAAATTTGAGCAAAATCGGTTGCACGGTTTTCAAGAACGGTTGAGGAAACTAAAAAAATTCAAACCCCCATAACTTCCCCTTGGGTGCTCTGAGCGTTGTGGTTCAACTTTAGGATCTGTAGGGGATCTAGCCCTATTGTTAAGCCAAGTTTCAAAAAATGTCACTGCTTAGTTTTTAAAAATCGTTCCGGAAACTTTAAAGAAATGTAAGCCCCCCTTTCTCCCCTTTGGAGCGGCCTACTTTGTATATCAAAACATCAAAATAAGCGGCTCGACTAGAACTTTTTTTGAGCCGAATTTCGTCCTTGTAGCTCCAACGACTTACAATTGGTGGAGCTTTCAGTGCGTAGAAAAAAAAAGAAACTAAATACGATCTGTAGACATATTCTCAATAAAAAGTGATTGCTGAACGTGATTTGATGCGGTCCCCCATCGCGATGGTCGACTTACATCGACGCTTTTTAATAAAATTTAACTTAAAAACAAATCTGCTTCCTTTCAAATAATACGTATATCGACCATCACAGTTAAAAGTTTTTTCGGGCGTTAGTATCAGTATTATGAGAGAGGTACCATATAGACGCCCCCACAAGCTTTATAATTTTTACTTACAAAATCCAGCTTTTAACCATTTTTTAGATTTATTTGTTGCTTCTTAGAAATCATTCATTGAAAAGTTGAATAATAAACCCAAGTGTAAAATTTGCAGTGTTTTTTTTTTTTCTTTCGCTGGAAGCGGGCCGTCAAAATTGTTTGTGGTACGAAAACTGGGTACGAACGAGGGTACTCTCAATTAACAGTCCAACGCACTGACCATTTAAGTCACTGCTGCGCCAAAGAAATAAACCAAACAAAAATCGTTTAAACCTTTTTCTTAAAAATTGCTAAATTTTTGCCATATATGGCTGCTTACTCATTTTTAAAGTTTACAAAAAAAAAAATTGAGAAATATAGAAATCTGTTCAATGTTGTTGAATGTTCAAATGTCTGGCAATGGTTTTCTGACGTATTTTTTAACAATCATGCAAAACATCAATTTTTTTTTTCTTTAACTTTATTAGTACATAATACAATTATTGTAATAATAGGTCAATGCACTAGCTACCAGGGCTTTCGGCAGGAAAACATCATTTATATTTTTCTTTATCTTCTTATATTCTGGTCTCAAAGTGGACCAATGTATTTTATCGTCAGAGTTCTACTTGCTCTTCTCAATTTCAAGCATTTTCAGATGTTTTTTATAAGCTTTCTCCTTATTCTGCCCATCCTCGGTTTCGAGGATTTCATCCTCATTTTGGTCGCTAGAAATAAAATACAATTTTTTTCCACAGAAAATGTTTGTTTTCTAACTGCAAAAATGTCTAAATGTATGGTAATGCTTATTTTGGTGAATGGATACGGAGCCATTTATGGATGCTGCCAAAAACTCCCCGTGTCTTAAATTCTAAAGTTTAATTGTGACTTTTTGTGACTTTTGTGACCAATTAGCACTTTAATTTGGCTTACCAAAATTAAATATTACCAAAGAAATTGAAACAATTCTTAAATGACTTTCTAAAAAGTTTTTGCATATTTTTTGCATTGCACTCTTGCCATGCGCACTGCACTATTCAGCTTGGCTGCAGTTTTTTCCAGTAAATGTCTAATGTTATTGGTCCAAACCATACTTTCCAACGATAGTTACGAAATTCTAGTAGCAGTCTAAAGCAGAAGTGGTCTGAGGTCTATATGGCTGATTGTGCAGTAAAATCTGTTTCGTCTGTTAGCCGAAAAATTAATCCTTTTGCCTTTGAGTCGACCTGAAGTGGAAGAAGCACAGTGAATCATGCATTTTTGTTATGGCATAATCAATTCCAAATGAAAAACCTTTTCAGTAGCTATCGTACATGATTCATGCTTATCAAGGTAACGTTTTAAAGCATTCTAACCTTCAATACTTTCGCATGCAAACGGAAGATTACAAATGAAATGTCTTTCAGTTACATCAGAGTTGATGAATGGCATGAATTTTGTGCAGAATTAACTAATAAAGAAATTATAATCAACGTTAGGATGTTTTAAAGCTCAAAAAAAGCGTACACTTTAATAAGCATTTTTGTTTTGTTTATAAAAGTGTACAATTTGTTTATCTTTGACAGAAAGACTGTTTGACCATATAAACATGAGAGTTTTTGGTTAACTTTCTGTAAAATGTTTGGTGTTGGTACTTTTGGTAACATTTTTTTACGTCTTATAGAGAATAAATAAATCTTTTCAAAAATAAAAAAATCCATAATCGAAGTACCAGAACCTATTTTATGAGATCTTAAGTGTTTGAAACATAGATGTACATTTGCCTTTAAATCCTACTGTTCTGTGAGGGCAATAAATTGTATGAATACCGAATGAAGTTTGAAAATAGTTAAAAATTATGAATTAAAAAATATGTATTGAAACCAGAACTGTGCCTGTCCCGCCCGCGACGATCAAGATATTTGGCAACACTCAAATTGAAATGCATTTTCTTTAAGTCACGTTTACGCTGCCAACCCTAAGTGCCAACGAATTCCAAGCAGAGCATGCCCTTTAGCTCACTTAACAAAGAGGCATGTTTGAAAAATGCATTTCCCTTTTTATTTTATGTACAGCTGAAAGCAGATCATCGTTTTCAAGCATGCTCTGCTTAGCATCTTTGAATATGTGTTAAGAATTTGTTGCCAAAATCATCACATTTTCAACCACAATCTTCGATTGGACACCAGTCCAGCGACCACAGAAAAAAGAAACCCCTTACTTTACCAAAAAGGCATACAAAGCACAACTGTTTCAATGAAAACGCTTTATTACCGAGGAATACGCTTCAAAGTACTTCTCAATTTGGCCAATTTCGTCGAAATTTCACACACATTCAAAAAACAATATTTTGCAAAAAAAACATTGTACTCCGCCGCTCAGTGAGGAGCGATGCAATAAAAGGACCCCTTTGGAAACCCATTTCCTCGTTCGTTTCATAGAAATCATAAATTCCCAATGATCCGCATTCAAATGCGAATGGGAAAGAAGAAAAATATTTTTTTATGAGCACTTCACTCGCAGGATCGGGGTAAATTGAAGTATGTGCTATCCTTCATAACCATGGCCGGCGACTCTGAATGCTTGACGTTCACTGCAGTTCGACCCGTTGATTTTTATTGAAAAGAAATACATCCGGCAGATTATAGCTACAATTTGATTGCACAATTGAATGAGATGCACGGTACCCCGGGGGGCGAACAAATGAAAAACACAAACAGTGAATAAATAGATAACAGTGTTTCGAAAAGTCCTTGCGCCTGGCCAACGGGCGCCAGTGCCCTTGTGGAAGCTGGCTATCCTGCAACAAAGCACAAGCCGATTCTTGATTAAGTTCGCCTGTGTCGGCGACGTCAGTGGAATTTTCTATCCTCGGGCAAAAGAAATAAGTGAATGCGATTGTAAGGATTACTATGTCACCTTACATTCGAGTGCATTTTCCCATTTCCAATCAGTTGATCCTTGCTAAGACTTCCATTTCGTCCTCTTCGTCAGCGCGGACGGGTGGAGAAGCATTGTTCTCTGTTTGTCAAGCACAAACCAGGCTACGTTTGCTTCTTAGAGCGGTACTTTGTGCACTGTTTTCATTGCATTAACAAGGACTCTGCAAGCGAAGAAGAGTGAAAAGACGTACCAAGGGCGTTGAGACGCTCAGTCGCTCGGTTGCTTAGAGGAGGGATGTTGAACAAAATTGCGAATTGGAACAATGGCAATAGCTTCTAACACCTTCTGTTTATGTAGTGTCCTTTTTTCTTTGATGCTGATGGAAGCCGGCAACCATCACCACCTCGAATGGTACTCAGGGTAACAAGCAGGGTGTGGTTTGTGTTCGCTCTTTAATTCGATGGAATGTGAATAAGGATGCAATTGTGTGCACTTAAGTGTGCATACTTTGGTGGCATGGAAAGGACCCTATCTCTTCTTATTTGAACAAGTTCGAAGTTTGTGCTTGGCGTAATGGCAGCTAGCCCTTTACAGGGAATTAGGTGAACGCAAATTCACAGATGAGTGACTTTTTTTTAGCTCCAACTCGGGGATGGGAGAGAGTTGAGTGGGTGAAAGTTCAGGAGCTCATTTGAATGCACTTGAGGTCTCGAGTGGAATTTGAACGTTTAGCACTTAACCGCAAATGGTGTTTGTGAGAAGTTGGGCCTGGAGTGGAAGGAGTGTCTTACCGAAGTAACTCTGTGGCATTCCTGGGCGTGTGGGGCTAATGAGAGATGCTGTTCACGTCACTTACAGGTCTGCTGCTGACCTCGTCGATATTTTTTTATTCGTGTCTCTAAAAATACCCAAGTGGATTTAAGAAAATACGATTAGTCGTCTACGTCGTCCTTTTTGTCTGGCCCTCTTTCATTTTGATGGATGTATCTATGAATTTATTTTTTTCCTAATCCAGATAAATAACATTTCATCGTTTAGAAAGGAAATCCTTCGAAATCCCTTATTTCCAGACCATTGCCACTTTGGGGTTTATTTAAGTATGTGATGAGTTCAACACCTTCTGGATAAGTGTCCTTCCATAAAAATGTATCAATTTTGGTTTCAAAGACTGAGTAAGGGGTGTTGTGGTCGATCGTAATCGAGGCGTTCTTGAGTCTTCCCCATTTGCTGCAAAAATCCATTTCGACAAAAACGACATATGAAGGTAAAGCAAAACCTTGTAAATTTAATAAGGTTTTGTTTTTGAGCAGTAATATAGAAAACTATTTAATTTTAAGCATTTCTTACCTTTAAGGTATTTTTCGTAGTATGTACTCCTTAAACAAAGCATCTGAGCCATCAAACAGTCGACAAAGGAACTTCAAGTTCAAGTGCATTCTTAATAGACTCAGCTGAAGGCAGAAAGGAAGGGGAAAAGACTGTTGGTTATGTTAAAGAGTAATTTTTTTTTGTCCATAACATTCATCAATACTATGCTTGCATGCCAACTGCTTTTGAGAGTACTTTTGCGGAATGCAAACTGACGTATCAAAAAAATTTCGAATCGAATTTTATTTTTAGTTATTTAATGATTGGCGTCCTGAAGAGACTTGAACATTTTCTGATTTTAATACTGATAAAATCGTATATATTCGATTTCTTGGCCTTTATGTTTTAGCAGCTGCATTAAACTTCGATTTCAAATAATTTTTGGTTAATTTAACGAAATATTTGTATTAAATTGTTGTTTTTAACCAGTATAGGACCTTATGTTCAGAAGTGTGTCATGTATGGGACAGCTTTGAACTCGGAAGGTTCACATTTAAACAGCGATCTTTTCTCTTTTTTTTAGTTAAAAAACTCTTAAAAATTTCTTTTTATTAAGTTTTTAAAATTGTTTCTGTTCGATCCGAAATTGCTCGTCTTATTAAAAAATATCTGGAGATATTTTTTCTCTAAGGATTTTTATGAAGTTATGGAAAAAACACGAATCACAAAGATTCTGCGAAGAAACAACGAATAGAAAGGAAACGTGGTCGGAGAACCACGCTTGGCGATAGAAAAAAATCAAAGAAATGAACGAAGAACGATTTATAAATGCGAAATAATTGAAATGGTGTGCAAACAAAATAGCAATAGGAAACGATGTTGACAGTGTGACAGTTCAGAAAAAAGAGAGTTATTTTTGTGTTTTTTGACTCAAATACAATGTGGTTTTAGTCTAAAATAAATTAAATTGTAATTGGTATAAACAAAAATAAATAAAATATGCCGTGTATTTTTTCTATGGCACAAAGTTCAAAGTTTGTATAACATTAAGTGAAATTAGTATTACAGTTCAAATTGTTCATTTCATGTTATTTAGTTTAGTTTTAAGTGTCTTTTATTCCAAATAATTCTTAGCAATTAATAGATAATTAAGTTTCCATCACAAGCTCAAAGCTGATACTTAATACAAAAAAAAGATATACCCATAGCACATTGAACAAACATACCAAGGTTGCTGCTGCGAAGAAACGTTAAAAGCAGGAAAAACATATACTTTGTGGCTCTAGAGAGCGAATACACGAAGAAGATTGAGCCTACGATAAAATCTATTAATAAAGTCAGTGTTGTATTTTCAGATTTAACATATTTAATAAATTTCTGAGTGAGGCTGAGGACGAACCCGTCATGTATATGGCTTTTGGTAGTCGCCAACTCCAAAGAGACAATTGAATCTACGAAGAATGCACAAATGACTTTCTCAACTTCCACACAAATCGAAATAGCAGAAAGGAAATAAGGCCATGAAAGAGACTTAAGAACATTTTTTCTATTTGAATTCTTAAAAGAAAATAAATTAAAGAATTTTCTAGGTTAATCTTAGTCCGGAGAGTGAGTGTTAAATTTTCTAGAAAATCAGTGAAAAAGAAACCGAGTTGAATTTGAAGAAATAAAAAAAGAAATGTGGTAATCTGAGTCCGAAGAGGTAGTTATTGTGACTTTGGACAGTAACTTGGCTTAACAAGAAGTTTGAATCAACAAGGAAATCGATGAAAAATGGAAATGGAAGACTGCATAGAAAATCCACAAAAGGCTTTTAAAAGTTTCGTAATTTAAGTAAGTATATTTTAGGTTAGTTTAGTGATGATTGGATACCTCCTTGAGGATTTGATTTGCTGCTAGTAAAAAAAAAAATTTTTGACTTTTTAAGAAAATTATCAAAACGACATTAGGGGTTCCTGAAAGGGTCTACAGACAAGGATCCTACGAAACAAATTTTCTTAAAAAGTTGGATTAAGTACTGATTATTCTGTAGTTTTGAATATCTGCTCGAACACACTCTATTGAATCTGCCCCCACCGTCTCACCGATATACAATTTTTCATTAATATTTAATTTTTATATTTTCGTTAAAAGGCTTGTTTTCCGTTTTGTACAAAGGTGCTCAACTATATAATAATCTAGAGCCAAATATTAAAAATGAGACTAATTTTGTTATTTTTAAGAATAAATCTGTTCAACATATTTTACGTTGCTACTAAAATAATTGTATGTTTATAAGAGTTTTTCTAAAAAAAACTAATAAAGAAATAAAACTAAAACTAAACTAAACTAAACTAAAATTGCGTACTTTAGCTTTTTTTACACAATTGCAATTAAAAAACGAAAATAATGCATTACCACTAAAAAGCACAAATCAATTGTAAATCTGAGAGAATCCAACTCAATGACGTTTACGGTGATGGTTTAAAATATTGAATTACTTTTATAAAAGAAAGATGAAATCAAATTTTACAAGCCGTTTTCTAATGTGTTCCGCTCTCCCCTACATCAATAAATTGAATGAACACTAGCCTTAAACTAAAAGATCTTAAACACTTAGCCCCGATATCATTTTGCTTTCACAGAACCTAAATGGTTCTGTAGACGATTCCCCATATGAAGGGCAATTTTTGACTTAAATATCGGCTTGATTTTGCTATGGTCTTCTAAGATTACGGCCTTAAAGTGTATTTTGCTAGCTATTTGCAATTTACGAACCTCTTTTCAAAAACATCTGCAAAATGTTTGATTGGTTCAATGGCTGGAAACTGGGAGAAATGAAGCAATTGCGATTTCAAACTATAGAGAGGTTTATCCTTTACTAATCTTGTAGAATACTAAGGGTCGGTATTCCTTATTGAGATGTAGTCGTCATTTAAGTCAATTTTTTTTATAACCTCTGAAATTATCTTTCGAATGTTTAGATTCCTCATTTTCTCCACTTTTACCTTAAAAAAAAAACTTAGCTTCTTATACCATTGTTGTTCTCATCATTAGCCCTTCACAACATTTAAGTTCCTCCTTTAAGCCTTACTTCTTAGTTGCGTATTTTTCAACTACGATGCGGTATTGACCCTTAGTCGTACAAGATCAATTCATATCTTTGTCTCCCTGACCCTAAAACGTCAAATTTGATCTGAAAATGATTTTGAATGAATTTGATTTCCATATTAGTGCCACATTCCCTTCTGTTTGAGCGGCGTACATACAGTTGACGTTTCTAATGAATAAATTGACGTCTTCACGGAACTTCCTAACAAATTGAAGGAATTCATACATGAGGTTTTAGATTTATTATTTCAGAATTTTTGTTAAGAATTCATTCCATTAGAGAAATAGCTGCCACAACAAAATGAATACCTGGTCTTAATCATCAGAAAAGTGTTAATGACTGTAATATACATTAACTTCATCAATCAGATTTTTATCAAACCGCAATTTCCGCAGCCAATGCTCAAAATAAAAAAGAAAAACTACAAGAAAACATCTCATACTCTCATTGCTCATTTTTGAAATAAAGAAAATTGTTCCGTAAATGAACCGCAATCGTAGCAAAATCCCAAGCAATTCACTTTAATTAAACTGCCGAGTTAATTGCCTCAAACAAGAGAATATTTCCTTAATAACCGTAATTTCCTCCTAAATTGCTCTCCTTGGATTAGAATGGCTTAAAGGTGGTATTGCAGATAATACCAAGACTTATCTCGTCATGGGGCTTTGGAACATGAGCGTAGAGCACTCGAATACCTTTCCCTCCTAACGACTTGACAAATTTAATGTCTGTGCGGTGGAGGTCAAAAATTAACAACTCAAATTAAATACTATGGTGATTGTAAAAACAGACGCTACAACTTCGTTCACTGACCCCAAATCGTAAGGACATCCATTATCTGGCCACAACTGAGGCTTTCATTCGCCGGGTGATTGTTGGAAAAAAAAAATTGTTCCGGAAAGTAAAGCCAACACACTCTGTATCCATTGTGCATCACTCAACTACAGCGGCTTTCGTCCTTGAATCCAGGGATAAACTACCCACCCACTCGACTCAATGCATCTTTTCATGGCACGAGAAGCATACGCCTTTCATAAATATCGCAGAACTCTATTTCAATCAAAATTTCAATTAAACCCTCAGTCAAATTGGCAATGTTACTGACCAATCCGTCAGTGCGCCCACCATCCAGATACACAATCCTCTCGAAATGGATTGCTTGTGCTACACAAACACACAACACAGAACACACACAGAGTGGCCACAAAGAGGATAAAGCCGTGCTGTGCGGAAGGCCTATTCTAATCCTTTATCTTTCTTTTACGGAAAATAAAATTTATTTTATGTGCACTCAGATCGGCCACGACCACCCGGAGTGACGCGCTCAACACAACCACAGCTGCATCCGCATCCGAGCCGCACTTTGTGGAGCAGATAAATTTCCAGCTCGCACGCTGCTTGGGACGAGATACGCCATCATCGTCATCGCAGATATAACACTCAACAGCCCGCCACGCCACCATCATTCATCCTTTGAATGACCACCACCATGCCTGGCCTTTGTGGTGCTGGCGATGGTCCTCGACCGGTATCAGAGCCCCAAACGGCCTTAGCTGGTTAGCAGTTCATGAATATAAATATGCTCTGCCTTCGGGCCAACAAAGGGAGTTAGGAAGTGCACTGGCTGCGGCTGTGTGTGTGTGTGTGTGTGTTGTCCTTTGGCGAGCGGAGGAGGTCCTTTCACAGATTTTTCACATCAACCGTTTGCGGAGCGGGAATCAAATGCTTGACCAGCGAGCGCGTATGACGTACGATTGTGTCATCCTTCTTCAATTCAGGACACACGGACCGCTCGGCACCGTCAACGACAACGACAACGACAACCGACTTCCAAGTGACCTGCTCTGAATATGAATTAGTCGCAGCGGGGTAGTACGTGCGACTAAGTAACCAAAATGTGCAAAGGCCTCTAAGGATGTGAAAAGGATACCCGTCTTTGACTCTCAGAAAATTTAATTTGGTCTCTTGTTAAGCATGTGCGCTGTGTTGCGCTGCGGTGAGGGCTGCACCCACCTACCGCTGAACCAAGATGACCTCCTCGCTGCCATCCTTTGTGTGCCATCCTTTTTATCCTGTGTGTGGTGTATTCCCGCATAGAAAAGGCGCACGCTGTTGTGGCGAGAAGTGCAAAAGCACAACGTATGTGCGGGGGGGATGAAAATTAACATCGACCATGGTCGACGGGATTTAATCTCAGCTTTTTGGTCGGCAGAAGCCCGAAGATGGAATATTTTAATTTATTCAAATGCACGTCCTGACCCGTACATGTAATAATTGTAGCGTGCTGCCCCCCAGAGTCGGAGCCGGAGCCGGAGCCGGCGCCGGTCCCTGGTGTAACAATTATTCTGCTCGTATATAAGGCTTAAGATTAATCCTCTTGGCTTGTAACGAAAGCCTTTGTCGTCACGCTGGTGGTTAAGCGGATGGTGAAAGGAGACTGGCCCTGCCACCCTGCAAGAGCGTTATCCAGCTATGGCGACGTGGTGACCAGTTTATCGTTGTTTATGACATTTTTAAAGTAAACAAGCTTCCCTTTGGGAAAAGGACAACAGAAAGAGATCTGTGCAGGCAGAGCCCGCGCCCGCGCCGCACTTTGCGGTCTTATAATTGCGTACAAATTTAATGTTCTATGGCGGGCGACGAGCACGACGACGTTGGTTAGTTAGTTGGCTTTAAAGTATGCAAAGGATTCTTATGATGCTGGTTGGTCTCCGGACTCCGGACCGTGCCGGAGGTGTGTGTCCTTTGTGGTTTGTGCTTGCACAGGAGTTGGGCTCTGTATCCATTGGAAAATGTACTGATACGACCGCAGGACTCTCGTAAGATGCATGGGTTGGTGTTGTCGACGGGAAGTCGGTTTGTTTGCTGCAGTCTATTAGCATTTGTTGATGTTGGCCTTATTAGAACCCGCATGAATCAGGGACGAAGTTTGCGCAAGTGAAAACACGTGTGCGAGTGGGTAATAAAGTGCAAGGTAAGCTCTGCGATGGAGAGGATTGGATTTTGCTGAGTTGTAGTTTTTCAGCTGCAACTTATGGCTGAGGTTTCAATGGTTTTGTGAGGGAACTGCCATTTCTGGCAAGTTCATGAATGGTAATTTAATGGCAGCTGGATTGAAGTGTGGGATCGTTTGTTGTTTAAATACTTCTTGGCAGTGTAATTTTTTTGGTATGTGAACTTAGTAGACTTCAGCTACTCATCAGTCGGAAGATGAAACTGGACAACTCATTTTAATGGTGACAAGTGATAAGCGTTTTAAATGTTAAACTTGTATAACGTAGAACTAGTAAGATTAGTCACGATTTTGTTTCATCTGAAACGCTTTGCCCAGGAAGAAGACTCCATCAAAATTTAAAAACATTTTTGCATGTAAGGTAAAATCAAGCTCAAGTAAAGGATTAGAGGGACCTCGGGCATTCGAGTATGGCGGCAGTTTTGCAGGCAGTTTTTTTTCAAAAACTAAACAGGTCACCAGAATGTTTATCACGTAAATACAAAAATGACGACTTCAAAATAATAAAAAAGGAAAGAAGGGTATGTATAATGATAATTTAACAAAAAAAGTCAAGAATATCTTTTTAAAACTTCCTAGCTCCTTTTGATTGCTTCACACGCATTGGAAGTGAATTCCAAAGCCTGACGACGTGGACATAAAACAAACGAAAACAGTTTAAATATTTTGTTATTGGTGTGACAAGATTGTAGGTTCTGGTGGATTGTGCAAATCGGAGCTTCTCAGACAAATACGGTGGCAGCTGTTGATGAATTTTTTTATGCATAAAAATGCAGCATCTGGCAGACAAATAATCATTAAATTAAATCAAATGTACGAAGTCCATAAACATACCTAGTCATGTCATTAAATGCTACTGACAGCGAATCAATCAATAGATAACTGCAATGTTTTCAATAATTGGAAGCAACAAAGTTTTGACCAATTTAAGTCTGATTCTGGTCGGTGTAAGATCTGAAAAATAAATAATTCTTTATACTTGAGTTCTTTTTTTATGGTACTAGAAAGAGTTTTATTGTTTTGTGAAGCATTCCAATAAACTATTTTTCCAACTTTATTAAGCAGTTATTATTAGTTGCTTTGTATTTTTTGTAATTTTTTTATTTTTTTGTGCGGCTAATTTAGTACAGCTGTTAGCAGTGAACAAGGTCAAAATTTACTCTTTATGCTCTATGACATTTAAATAGGCACAAACTAAATGGCACTATCTCAGAGACTGTGCTGTTTAAGTTTTATCTGGACAGACAATTATAAATTTCTTCTCAAGTTTTAGGTTCGGTTTGTTTCTAAAACATTTGATATCTTGGACCTTATTTCCTTCCCCTTCAATGGAACTAACTTTAGTTTCTACATCGTTAATTATGCCTGCAAGTTCTATACCATTCGTTTTCATTTTCTTGATTAATGTTAAAAAAAAGCTGTAGTTTAGCTGGGCAAAAACGCCAACTCAGTTTTTCAGATTAAGTTTGAATAATTCTTTGAGAGCAGCAGAAAAATTCGCAAATTCCATTTTTTTTTTCAGTTAATGAAAAAAGAACAGATAAATAATAGAAAAATGCACAAACATGCTAAAATATGTCCTAACAATGCAAAAATATGCCGAAATATACTCTTAAAAGCGAAATCTGTACAAATATGAATTTATACCCTAAAAATGCACAAATATACTCCAACGAATAGGGCTCGAAATGTTTAGTTTTATGTAAAACGTTTTTCTGTGTAAACCGAATTTCAATACGGCCTCGTCAAAAAAACATGCTTTTGCATATTTCCGGCTGCTTTAGTAATAAGTAAGCCACTATACCCGAAATTCGTCTACGAGTAGGGTTTACAACATGAACCTGCCTTCTCAATAACACAATCGAGTTAACTATGCCCAGACTTAAATAACTACACGTGCACCTTTTTGCAATCATCAAACTGCCAACGAAAAATCACACATTGCCAAGTTCCTCCCTCCATTGCACGAGTTACATTCGCCGAGCAGAAAAGCATTGAACGTATTTTAATTTGATTTCCAGCGCTAAGTCTTTATTGTTAAAACTATTAACTTAACACTACTGACTTAATATAACTAACTTACACGACTAACTTAAATGATGGACTTCACAAGACTCGCTCCATCACTCAGCACAAAAATTCACATGGAAAATGGACGGGGTCAAGACAAAAATAACATACCGCAATAGACGCACAAACGAAAATTTTGGAAGATGTTTAGCGCACACTAAAAATAGAGTACAATCCGAAATTGGCAAAATGACGCCTTATGCACAAGCAAACGGGACTACAAAAAAGACGCCTTACGCATAAACAAATGAAAGAACAAAACAGATCATTTGGGAAGACATGAAATATTGCTAAGTGATGAATGTTGCTGAGTGGGTAGGGCTACCAACATGTAACTCACGCACGATTTCCCAATGACAATCTTTAGTCTGGTTGCACTTTTTCTCAATCACTCAACCTACAAAAAAAAAAGAAAAAAAATATAAGAATAATTGAGATAATTCTGAAAAATTTTAGATTTATGTTTCAAAGCACTTGGTATAGTCATAATTTCTTATGTCTTATCTTTCCTTAATAATAAAGATAACTACCATTAGCAAAACGTATTGTATTTTAAAGGTGAATGTAAATTATTTTATCGCTTTTCTCAAATTTTTGTTTTATGGAGTTAATCAGTGCTCTGAACGGCTCAATTAAAGATCTAATCTAAATTTTCTTAGCTGAAACCCCTGGTGGGTAGAACTTAATCTCTTTTATTGTTTTTATAATTTATTTATATTTCAATAAAGTTTAATAATAATAATAATGAATTTTCAAAACGATATTTTCCAGTGCTAGTTGTGAACTCCTAGTAGTGAGCGTTTAAAAATCCAAGGCCATTTATGGTTGCTTTAGCAGTGTGCTTCTCTATAAAAAAAAAAAAAACCATAGTCATTGCGCTACTTCCGAGAGAAACGAAACCCGTTTCATTACCTTCGATTAGCGAGGAAAATACCCATCTCTCCTTACTTCAGCATCAACAAACTTTCCAAAGGTTACGACCCAAAAGCATTTAGCACTTTTAATGAGATCCTAATAAGGCGCTCTCCTCGAACTCGAACTCAAACTCCTTCCCCCAGCCACTTGTCCGTGACCTTTAAGTGAATCAATCCGCCCACGTACAAAGCCAGCCAACTGACCTGTTTTAATTAATTAGCCTTTACTCGCTTTTCTTAATTGCAAAGATCTCAAGGCGAAAGAATTCGCTCACTTGACTCGTTTTCTCGCGTCATCCCCCCAAACCCCACTCTCACCTGAGCCCACCTGAGTGCCACTGCCGGGACTATTAATTGGAACCGCAGTCTGCAGTCTTTTCCCCAAAAATACTCCACCGTTCACTTGAATTCATTAAACCTAATGGAATGTGGAGGGGTCGGTTCGGTAGTGGCTCAACCCGACTCCTTTTCAATTAACGAAATTCAACAACACCACCTCCCGGCCGTGTGAGCCGCCCGTGGCAAGGACTTCATTACCGAAGACTCCACTTGGGAGGCCTCCCTCATCGGTACACGTCACCACATCATCTGGATCCGGTTAATTACTTGTTGACAATGAACACTCACCGATGCCGGATGAGGTTACCCCGAGTAATTATGTAATTGCATGGATTATATCTAGCGTGCTAATTGCAGGGAATCCATTCATCACATGGAAATCCTTTCAACGCTCTCCGCTCCGATGAGTTTCATCCATCTGGAGCACTCGTTCCTCGGAGAAAGTTTTGCCCTCGGAGCCACCAACATTTCTTCGAACAATGATCCAATAAGTGCATTAGGTGCACCGAGGAGACCTCCTGACTAATTGGATTCTAATTGCGGCCGAGCCAGCCCATTCCGCCCAAACAGTTTTCATTTCTCAAGGCAGCCGGAAAATGTGATCACCGCATCATTGGCCGGAAACATCATCGTCATCAACCAGAAGCAGCTCATGTCAGCAATTAGCATGCGAGGGGGGCGAGGAGGAGCGCCCCTGCCACAATGACAGGATGAGGAACAACAGACATCGACCGACACAACAAGCTGGCTGGCAGAATTAGCCCGGACTCGGACGCAGAGTCCGATCAATGACCAAAATCGCTGATGGTCAATTCGAATTAGGGCTACAGGACACAGCCATCCTGTCGACGGTCGGCTTTCTGATTTCGGGATTAGATGGCAGGCGGTTTCGTGCGAGTCAACACTTGTTTGCCCACACTACAGGCAAACACTGATAATTTGGTTAGGATGCGAGTCCCGTCCTCCATCGCGTCGGCAGGATGTGCAGTCGCTCTCCAACGGACGGACGGATAATTATGAAGCTCGACGCATAGGCACTGTGAATCTTTCCGATGCGTATGGGTGCCTGCTCCACAAACTACATCCGCCTAGTAATGGGATTGTCCATCATCATCATCATCGTCGTCGTCGTAGTCCTTGTCCTTGTTGGACAGGAATCAAAGGAGACAATATTAATTCCAATTGACAGTGTAATCAATTTCGGCGAAGGCAGATACACGAAGGCAGATCGAGTTCGATTGAATTCAGCGTTACATTTTTTTCCTGCCTCGCCACGATGTGGGACATCAAAAGGATTCACCATGACGACGCCGGAAAGGAGTATAAAATTAAAATCACTTCATTTATCACGTTAAGTGCCCGGCGAACACGCCAGCGAAGAAGAATGAAATGGATCTCGGCGATTGATTAATTGATTTCCGAACTTCTGGAACGGGAAATATACAAGACCAGAGGAGGGAAAAAATATCCATTTGGTCTTTTTGCGCCTTCGCCATTTTGACGACGGTAAAAGGTGTTATTGAATTAAAAAGGATGTCACTTGAATAGTGGGACTAGCTGTGACTGAGATGAATGCGAAAATAATAGCTTCGTGCTGGTTGTCGTGATTCGGGATATTGATTTGCATGAAGGTCCTTCTTGGCGCAGGAAGCGATTTGATGTGTTTCGAAGCTCATTTGGGTGGGAAGCGGTGAAGTCGTTTATCAGTGAATGGAAATCCATTAGTGGAGAATTTTATTTCCCTTTGTTCCCTGATGGTGTTCATTAGGAGTGTGTTCTTATAATGGAAATGACCGGCAATAAAGGACGAATGAGCATAGAAGTTCTTAATGGCCATAGTAATGTGTTATAAAAATTGGGTAGTGGTGTTTGGATGGATGTTCGGCTGGGATGTAGAAAAAGGGACAATGGACGGTTGTTTCACAACTGGTCAATGAATAAAAATCTGTTCGTTTTTGTTCTGAAGTCTGCATAATGTGTGAAGATTGCAAACGTTTACAATGAAATTTTGTAGTTTTCTGGGCATTTCCTAAGATCGGATCAAATTTAAAAATGTGTTTAAAACTTTTTGTGTACCTAATTGATTTTATAAATGTGTAGGATCCTAAAAAAGAGAAAGTTCAGCAGTCGTCGAATGCAGACGTATTCATATCTTGCTATTAAATTATTACCCCTTTCATTTTCTTTGTATTTAATGTATTTTGTTTTTTTAAAATAAACTTATGTTCCTACACATGAAATAACAACCCTATAAATATACTAGTTAACATTGTTCAGCATCTGTTGGTCTGTAAGTATTTGTGGATGACTTAAATAAATAAATTTTCCTTGTTTCTCTTCACCATAAAATAATTATAATGCCTTATGTTTATACACAAACTTCATGTGTGTCTTGTCTCTGTCTTAGTTTTTTTGCGTTTCTGCTTTTTTTTCCCATTGAATCTTCAATGCCGTAAAGTGGCGCCCTGTCGTAAATAATCCTTATCTTTACCACATGGCTTGTAATTAATTAATTGCTGCCTAGATTTGACTAAGCCTAAGAGCAAATGAGTAATTACGTACGTAATTAAATACACGTTTGCTCAAATTCGAATAGTGACATTAATTTTGGAACCATTTTTATAATCTTTTTGCTATTTTCTCGGATCGATTAAAAATCCATATTTTTTTAACAATAAAATGAATAAGAAAAAGTAGTCGATCAGCATGAGAGTATTAAGATTCCTCGTTAGAAGGTACATTTTAACAAAATCCAGTCAATTGAATGCCAGAAGATGTCAACATTACGAAATGAAACGTTGCACAAAATTTTTAAAATTACTAACAATGTCGTAGCACAATTTCTGCGTCCGATTATTTGTTAGAAGACAACTAGAGTTTCAGGAACCCGGTAGATTCAAATAGGCTTAGGTTTATAACAAGTCTACTTACAGTTGCTGACATAAAATAAATATTATTATTATTATAAAACTTTATTGAAATATAAATAAATTATAAAAACAATAAAAGAGATTAAGCTTTGCCTAAAATAAATATGTTTGTTATGATTTATCTCAAAAACTTGCTTAGTTAATTTATTGAAAAAAATAAAAAAATAAGAAGAATTACAAATAGTTTTAACTATCATCATCATCATCATTAGTGGTGTAATAGCCCACGAAGAGCCAGAGCCTAGCTTTTCGCCTCCACTGTGTTGTGCGCGTTATAATTTTGCGAATGTGAAGGGGACCTACAGTTTATTGCCGGTTTTGAAATGCGAAAGCTTTGACAGAAGTACTCCAGGAGGATTGTCAGTCGTTCGCTGGAAGTGGGGGCGTGAAAAATGTTTGTGGTGTTTTTTCCCCGAGCTGGATTCGAATCCGGGTACTCTCGCTTAACAATCCGCAATAACCGACTAAGCTACAGCGCCGACAGTTTTAATTATAGTTGAATTTAATGTGAAAAGATTCGCTTCAATTATATACCCTTACTTATCAAAAACATTTGGAAAGTAATAAAAAGCCGATATTCTCTTATACTGACACACCTCTTGTGCTTTTCTCGTTCACAAAATTTTTCCTCATAAATTTGCACTGAAACTCCGACATCCGAAGCGAAAAAACAACGCACATCAAACTTAACTCCCCGCAGATATTAAAAATACAATTCACATCGAAAAGTTCATCTTCACTTTTCTCCCATTTTTATGAAACCTCCCTGAGTGTATTCCATGAAAAAAAAAATGCACTGTTTCTATTTTGCATATTTTTTTAGTTTATGGAAATATAAAAAATACCAATTCTCCGTAAAAAAAAATACGAAAAACAGAAAACACAGCAAACTGCTGCCCAAAGATAAACTTCAAGTTTCATTGTGCTCTATTGACGAACGAGTATCGCACCGGAGGTCAACCTTATCACTAAAATATTCATTCAAACAAATTTTTTTTGTTCCAAAAACCACACTGTTTATGCGTTTAATTTTATTTTTTTTTTCCTTTTAGGTCAAAATAAATTATTAAAATGTTATCAACATCAAGTTGCGGAATAATAAAGGAAGGACCCATTAATTTGCATGGCGACCTTGTCGTTGCTTTAGAGTTCTGTGTGCGCGTACAAACACATTATCCTGCTCGTTGTAGCATCGCTCCGGATATTAACTGGTGGAGAAAATTTTTAAATCTCATTAATAATAGTCTTACTTTTGTTATTTTAATTTTTTTTTGTGCGATTTAAGTGACGATTGCTGGTTTTAAGAGGATGGCAAAAAAGGGGAAATTCTGCAATAGGAAGGCGAGTGGGAAAAGAAAAATTGCGGCTTGTGGTTTATGTACAGTGGGAGCCGGAAATGTGAGGACAGTTTGGAATGGAAAAATGGGTAGAATTTTTTTTTGGAGAGATATTTAATCTTCAAATTTTTCATTTAAATAAGAACTTGCTCTATTAATAAGGACCTTAAGATCCATTTAAAGAGAAAAAATAGTATTAAAGGCATTTTTCAAAAGGCCTAGTTGCAGATATTTTTAAATAAAAATCTGGAATATGCTTTTGAGGCAGTTGACAAATGCTCGCCATTTCCTTGGTTGTTGAGTTTCTGGTACCATAGTTTTGTTCTCCACCCTCTACTGCGCACTGTGGCATCTGTGTTTGCATCAAACAAGAAGGAAAATCCACATCCACTCAGCAATTTCGCATTAAATCAAGGATATCTATGTCCGAGAGATGCCCAATTAATTTGAAGTATGTCCCCATCTATTCGTAGACATCTGAATGTACATTTTCCAAGAAGGAATTCTTTAAGGTGAGCTATGTCCTTGTCATGATTTTTGATAAACTCTGCTATTCCCTGCTCACTGCTATCCCCATACGCATAACACCAAACGTAACACCGTCACGTAACTAAAAGCATTACTTCCCATCCCCACTGTATCGACACTGCACTCAACACATGACCCCATGCCGATTTCCTTTCGATAGTTTTCCCATGGAACCTAAACGCCCATTAGGTGTGACTATAAATTTATAATTTATTAGAGAAATGTTTGTCGATATTAAAATATATAGTTTTTGTGGTTCACCCGAAGTGAATTTGAATTTTACAACCGCCACAGGGAGCCGCCCTTTGGGAGGAAATGAGGCGAATGCCATGATTTAGATTTACAATTCTATCGAATCCATGATTCTATGAGTATATCCAAAGCTCTGTGGCTTCCGATCGGCAGTACCATAGGACTTCGTTTTAATAGAAGGTAATATGGAATTTAGGTAATTTATAGAAGGTTTTGTCAAAGGTTAGCTTACTCTCTCAGCATGTGAAGAGAATTTTATGGGAAAATTGGAATATTGGTGTATCGTTACAAGGTTTACAGGGGGGTATATATCATTTTGAAATTCGGAATTTGAATATGATTTAAATAGGAACGTTGAAGGAGTAGAATTCGGATATTGAGGTCAAGTTTGATTGAAAGTCCTGGGACCATTCGGTGTCGTGATTGGAAATGATTAAATGTTACATGTGATGTAAAAGTAAACAAAACAGGAGTTCATTTAATTAGATTTGACTACTGAAAAAAACTTTTCAATCATTCAAGATTTCTGAGAATTGTGCTAATTGAACTGTGATTTCAGGAAGTTACTCAAACGGAAGTGCTTGAGAATCAAGCATCTGCAATTTATTTGCTGTTAATTTTTCAAAAGGGATTGAAAAGGAAAACTGTACAAACGATGATGGTAATCCAAGAAGGGGTTTAGTTGCTAGTTTCCGAGAATTTCCATCTACTTGGATCTTTTGATTTTTCATTGGGAGGTAGAAAGACTTTAAGTCAACACGAATCATGACGAAGTTGTCCAGAAAATTAAATGCTTCATTGGTCATGTTCGTAAGGCCCATGCCGGACTGTAGTTTAAAAGATAGATTGCTTATCCCCGGGTTTTCGCGAATTGCCAAAGCTTTCCATGACAGAAGTACTCCAGGAAATTGTCAGTCGTTCGCTGGAGGTGTGTCCGTGAAAATTGTTTGTGGTGTTCTTTCCCCGGGCTGCATTCGAACCCGGGTACTCTCGCTTAACAGTCTGGCGCACTAACGATTAAACCACGGCGCCCACTGGGTTTAAGGGTTTAGCTCTTCATAAGATTTAGTGAGAAGTAGCATTTTCTTTATTTGATTTTTAATAATCCACTTTTATTTCGAAATCAAAAAAAATTTGGAAGGAACTAGTGAAATTACATCAACATTTTTTTCAACAACTTTTACAGCAGCTTTTTTTCAACAACTTTTAAGCGATTTTTGACGCGCTAGCGCCGCTGCGACACCGCAATAATTTAGTGCACACAAGCTTTTTTTTTTTGACGCTCGGTCCCGCAGCCAGGTTCATTATATTTCCTTAAATTTTTCAATTTCATTAATAAACAATTCTACACAGATTTGTTCTGAAATCGGCGTCAAAATGACGCTTGTACGCACCGCTCCATAGCTCCATAACTCCACTCTTGATCATGGTCTCGCTGAAACCTTTGAGAAGTTTTGTGCCGCCGCGTCAAAAAACGCTTGTGTGCACGGCTCGATAGGAACCTATCTATTTAAAGCTGCTAGACAGGTTTTTTGACTCGGCAGTGACGCTGCGGTCTCGCTAAAACTAGCGTTTTTGCCCGCAAACACGACGCCCGATGCCGACGCGTCAAAAAACGCTTGTATGCACTGCTCAATTGATTTGTGTGTGTCGAATGACGCTTAAGCGGGCCTGCCACGGCAAAAAATTTCTTGTGTGCACCGGGGCTAAGGCTGCACAATTGGTGAGAATATAAAAATCTGAGTGAAAAATTATTTCCTCAAAATTTTCTGTTCAATTTCCCACAGAAAAAAAAAAAAACAAAATCAACAAAGAAAAGAATCAAATTATTTGAAGCATCTCTAGCACCCTGCATAAAATCCCCATTCGCATAAATGTCTAATGCCACAGCACTTCCCGGCAATCAGTTTTCAATTTCTCATTGTCAATCCCCACTCCACAAACAATCGTATCTTCTTAGAAAAAATATTCTCCCCCCGACCACATCCTTATCTCCGCCCCATTGCTTGGTGACGGCACAAGAAAGCACCCCCGCCAAACATCCTCAACACACACACACACGATATATGTAGATACATATTTCAAATCGTTGGAAATCGGTTTGAATACGAAATCTGTGCGGTAAACGTTTTCCAGGACGCTCTCTGCATGTGTGGCTC
Source organism: Syritta pipiens (assembly GCA_905187475.1). Taxonomy (NCBI): domain Eukaryota; kingdom Metazoa; phylum Arthropoda; class Insecta; order Diptera; family Syrphidae; genus Syritta; species Syritta pipiens. The sequence goes on along the minus strand of LR994571.1, from coordinate 105,564,981 downwards.
GTTTTTTTCGCATTTGTATCGCTCTCGATGACGATAACCTCCAACTGTGATTTATGTCACCGCTCTGTAAGCATGCAAGAGTGGCATCAGGGCTGCAAAAACCCAAAAACTTCAACGAAACCACTTTCATCCCCAAAGGAAATCTAATTAAACGATCAAAACTTTAAGGGTTTGCAAATTACTTCGCCCCACAAACACACAAACATCCACATACCAGACGACCACCACGTCCTCACATCCTCACAACACATCGTCGCGTCGCCTGCATCATTATAACAATAACGACTTACATTACGGCGGTGCGGTGGGGTGAGTTTGAAATTATATTATCCTGGAGACCCCGCAATTTCAAATTAATGAAGAAACTTTACACATAACACTAATTTCAAGCGCAACCCTCCCGAAAACCGATGTGGGCGCTCTATGCCTCCACTTAATCCCTCGCACGACTCACCTCGCAGCCTGGAAACGAGGTGAAATACATCGGCATCGGCCCTCGAGATTGATTCCTGAATGGGTATGCACTCGGTGGGATAATCGATACAACGATACTCTTGTAATAACGATGCGGCAAACGGGAAGTGGCAAGCGGCAAACGGAAGGCGAAAAAGGAGCGCGCCGCACGCCCGTCAAGGATGTTTGAGCAGAAGTGGTTCTAGTTACCGTGGCGCATAAACTTCCCAGACAGACGAGACGCAGATGAAGCGAAGACGCTTGAAGAAACAATTTGAATATAATGAGAGAGAGTAACTGAGTGTATTTGAATACACCAAGTGGGGGGATGATTTCCCGAGGACCCTTCACCGGCAAATTATATCCAATCGAATGAGCTACAGAGACAATTCAATTACGGATATCAAGTGGAGCGATGGGGACAGGAAGTTCCGCTTTTGATTTCCCATCGCAGTGTCAGCGGTTGCAAAAGGATTCCCGACTCCATGGTAATCCTCCGCGGATTACGGTCTGACTCCGGCCATTTACTGCTGCTGGATTTTTGATTTTTGATTTAAACATAAATCCCTGCCAGGCCATTGACAAATGTCAACTCGTCGAGTGTGTGTGTCTTTGTTGTGGCCAGAACAATTATCCCCGCGAGCACTGGACCACTAACACACAGATTGCCGGCGCAATAAATGAATTCATTAAATTAATCCAACTGAGACCGCCGTTATTCAATCGGACACATAAATTCAATTGACACTTTGAATGCGATCGTGGTAGCGACGGTCCTGGGCGTGGTCAACTGGGTGGGGGTTGACGTGTCGATGACTGTGGTTACAGGTTTTGACAGTGGCAGTCACGGACTAATTGTTATTGACACATTCTAGTGAATGAAAGGCAAAACAATGGATGACGGTTCGACCGCAGAATGCAGTCTAAGAGAAAATTTAATTTTACCCGAATTGTCGACCGGGGCTAGCTTGACTGACTTTGGTAATGAAACCGCCCCGCAAACTGGACTGAAAACGTTTTTGTTTGACTTTTGGTTTCGCAAATGTTCGGCGAAGGTTGACGTGGTTTAATATTTCAACGAACCCAGACAGGTGGTTTTTTTGGTTTTTAATTGGAAAATTCAAATGCGAATAATTAAAATTGTGCTAATTGTTAGGTATTGGTTGGGTATGAATTATTTGGCGACTGACATTCATTATTAGCAACTTTACATCGGTGACTCAATCAGTTTTTCGGTAAATAATTAAGGGGTGAATTTTATGCTCCAGATTATGAATGTTCTATGGCTGGGACACAAATCGCCATGGATTTTCTATCAATGACTCGGATGTTTTAATTTGCAAATCGTCATACGTGCTCTATCGATGATTGGGGTATTCAATCCACAAATCGTCAAAAAGATTTATTGATGTTGATTTCATTGCTTATTTTCAAAGTTCATAATTCAGTTCAATTCCATTGTAATCAAAGAGTAATTTTTTTATGAACATTCTTTGTAAATAGTTTCCAAGCTTTGTAGAGAAAACAGATGTACCGACGTTGAAGTATGTATAATACAGGGGTTTCCAATAAAAGGTGTTATTTTGATATTCAAAGAAAAATTACATTTTTTGAGACAAATGAAATGAAAATTAAAAAAGAAGGTATGCCATTAATAATGGAAAGCAATATTAGTCCAATGGCTGTCTCAGCTATGCTTACAGAACCGTAGCCTTTTCATGAAGTTTTTCACCACCAAATCGCAAAGTGGCTGCTGTATGCCCTCGATAGCTTCACGAATTGCATCTTAGAGGTTTAGAATCGAGGACTGGCTGTTGGTGTAAACCTTATCTTCCACATAGCAACAAAGGACTAAGTCGCAAGGTGTTAAATCATAAGATCTCGGTGGCCAATTGTGATCACCCCTTCGAGATAGCACGGAAACTTTTCCCGTAAAAGATCGATGGTTTCGTTGTTTGTTTGGCACGTAGCACAGTCTTGTCGAAAGTGAACATTATCCAGATCAATATCATCCAATTCCGTAATAAAAATTCCGCCATAAAAATTCATTAATCGTTTTTCGATAGCGCAATTCATTCAACGTCACTGTTGCTCCAGCCTCATCTTCGAAAAAGTAAGGTCCAATGAACCCGCCGGACCATAAGCCGGGGATGGAGGCTTTTTAACAATAAATTTTGGGTTTTCCGAGCCCAAGATGCGACAATTTTGTTTATTGACGTATCCACCGAGGCTATCGATGAAATTTCGAATCATTTTCATGCATTTCAAGGACCCAATCAGCAAAGACACGACGTTATTGATGATCGACCTGCTTGAATTCTTATGTTAGCTGAACTTTATAAGCCTTAAGAACCAAGTTTTTATGCAAAATATGGTGTAATGACGTTTGTCGAATTCCAAAGAATGATGGGGAATGGACAAACCTGGGTTTTCTTCAACACTTAGGGCTACAGTAGCAATATTCTCAGTTGTTCCTGAGCAACGTGTAGGGGTCTTATTCTTCACATCAGAAACTTGTCCCAACAGCTCGAATTTTACAATTCCAATTCCTGTATTGCGGTCCGACAAGATGCTTCACGACGACCTTAAAATTTAGTTTTACGAACCTTCTCTGCCAAATTTTCACCATGTTTATAGCGAACTTTTTGAAGCGTGTATCGCTCTATTTTTATTAATAGCGTAGTTTCTACTTATCAAATGTCAAACAAACAATTCAAAATAACACCTCTTATTGGAAAACCCTATAAAAAGGTCCCGGCCGTGAAGTTTTCCATTTGTATTCCCTACTAGATCTATTTGGCTAAATAATGACACCGAATGAAGTTGCTAATAACTACCTAGCTAATAGATAGCTGTTACAAAGTTATTGTTTTTTTTTGTGAACAAGGTTACACAAAATAAGTAAATATTTCTTTTTGCCAAAGATGATGATTATCTTAATTTCAAGTGTTACAAGTCTGAAAGAAAGGCGACAGTTTCCATTACAAATGATTGGTGAAATACATGATTAAATGTTAAAATAAATCACAAATAAAACTTTTCCCTCTATCATAATTATGGCATAACATGTCACGAAGAGCCAGAGCCTAGTTTTTCGCGCCTTCACTGTGCTGTGCGCGCTGTAATTTTGACAAAAGCCATACAATTCTCTAATTTCTGAACGAATGGTTATGATTCATTGGCCGTTGTTTTTCTTAGAAGACTTTTAGGACCAAATTTATGTCTGGTTCAATGCAACATTCTTCTGTGTGCATTTAACAGATTTGCATATTAGCAGATGCTAAGCAAAGTTCACCATAAACGTTTCCTTGTCTCTGCTTTCGGTCTTCAAATAAAAATTAGGCAAAAGAGATTCCTGACCCGAATATTCTAAAAGAAAATTAACGCTCACTATCAAAGAGAACGAGTTACGGTCCACTTCTGTGAGAATTTTGTGAGTAAACATACTCGCATGCAGTTTTTCGTTGATGTACTTAAATTTTCTCCGCCGGACTTTGATGCCATTAATGGCATGCGACGCCTTTGAGCATTTTTATTGGTTTTGTTTTTTCATGCACTTTGTAACTTTTTAAAAGTGTGGAAGACTTTGAAATCCGTCCTTTGCATAGAAATGAACTCCATGCGGAAGGACTCTCCTTGCAGTCCACACACTGACCGACTTTCTAAGCAGCTCGTTGGTTCTTTGTTTGCGAGCCCGTAGCGATATGACCATATGATGTTTTAAATTCAAAAGCTAATGCAATTTCTTGCGTCTTCTCTATTTAGTTACCGTTGCGTCACATATGTGATTAACTTCATTGGCATCTGGTGTTGCATTCACCGCAAATCACATCCAGTGTTCTCTTTCACCAGAAAACGTGCCCACGAGTGTATACTGGCATTTGAAACGAGTCCCAAAGCAGAACGTGAGTGAGATCCTTCCGAGCACTCAAACCCACCCACGCACCCACAAACAGCAGACAGACAGATACAGAGAAATTCCTGAAGGATTCCGTGAACGCGGCACAGCGTATGCACTCACGTCGTGCGCGCGAGAGAAAATTACAATTTAATTATAAATGGAAATGCTCTGCCGTCAACGCATCGTCATGCCGCCGCCACTTCGTCGCCTCGTGCGCCCCGTGGTACCCGCATCCTCAGCTCAACAGCACTCAAGGGCTTGATGTACCTCCGCCGAGTTTTGACAGAAGCCATGTCTGGCTGACGGGCCCTAGCATGCCATGGAAAGGGGGGGGACTTTTTATTAAAAAAGATTCAGAGTGGCTGCAGTGAATAGTCCTGGTTGACGTTAAAAACTCTCAGGAAATGGAAATTATATTCGAAATTATGTTTTCCTTTGGAATAAAAATGAATTCCTTTGGCTGTTTGTGTGTCGAAATGAAATGTCAAGCCGTCCCCGTCGGTGTGGGATGACGTGGTGAGTGGGTGTTTCTGCTTTGTGTAGACTTACGGAGGCTCATTTCAAATGCAAAAGGTGTAATATCGTACCTGTTTCATGTTCTTAAGGAGTAATTTGTTTTTATTGGATATGAATACGAGAGGATTTGCCGAAGGATACACGGCTTTCAGAGGACATCGTAATGCAAACAAAAAAGCTGTTGATTCTTGAATAAACACCGACGCTGGAATGTAAACGCTCGTATGCAAAACGAAATTATGGACTTGAGATGTCGGCAAGGCGCTTTTTTTCAAAACATTTTATTTATTGAGTGCTCAACCGAAATAATTCCTAAACTTTTCGACACATTCTTTGCATGATGATGGGGTGTGTAATCGTGGCATAATCTGATGTTTGAGAGCCGTCGGCTGACGAATTATTTGTGTTTCGTGGCGTTCATGCGTCCATTCGAGCAGACATTTTCTTTCAGATGTCGGGTAATAACTCGGAAAACATGACGGCGAAACTTTATATCTGATTGCTATCGGATTGAAAGTTTAGAGCGATGTAACAACGCACTGTTTTCGACAGTCATTTAGGCAATATTGTTTGTATTATGAATTTTATTGCTGTGGCTTTCCCGTTGCCGCTTTCGTCTGTTATTGTTTTTTACGAATAGTTTGATAGGTGGTTAAGAATGCTTCCAGCTGATGACAACGTCTTTCAAAAGTTATTGCAACCTGGTCTTATATAGGGTTTTTCAAGAAGAGGGGTTATTTTAAATAGCAAGCTTTTTTGGTAGATGTCACTTTGGAAGCTGTAAAATTTTGATTTTTGACAATCAGAAACTACAGTATTTTTAAAAATAGAACGATACACGCTTCAAAAAATTCAATAGAAACATGGTGAAAATTTGGCAGAGACGGTTCGTAAAACTAAATTTTTAGGTCGTCGTGAATCACCTTGTCGGACCGCAATACAGGAATTGGAATTGGAAAATTCGAGCTGTTGGGACAAGTTTGTGATGTGAAGAATAAGACCCCTACACGTTGCTCAAGAACAACTGAGAATATTGCTACTGTAGCCCAAAGTATTGAAGAAACCAACGCTTGTCCATTCCTCGTCGTTCTTTGGAATTGGACATTCCACAAACGTCATTAAACCATATTTTGGATAAAAACTTGGTTCTTAGGCCTCGAGCAAGGTCTGAAGAACACGGCGGGTGCGGCCTCCCATTTTAGCATTTTCAGGTAGTTTTTGGCCGCTACAGCCACGTGGGGCCAAGCGTTATCATATTGCAAAATCATTTTGTCATGCCTTTCAGTCGTTTCTGGCCGTTTTTCATGCAATGCTCGGCTCAAATGCGTAATCGTGTAGTCGATTACGTTTCCCATCAATGGTTTCAGTTTAAATTGACAACTCTATGGCTGTCTGTAAATTACTACGGCCATTGATTGTCCTCTAGAGTTGTGACTAATTTTTATATCTGTTGCATTAGTTTGGAAAATTAACTTTTGTCGAGCTAATTTTTGCAAATCTGTGCTTCTTTCTTTTGAATTCGATCACAGTCTACGGTTAAACTAAAAATTTTGCTCTTAGGGTATTACTATCATCAATCTTTCTTGCACAAGAATTCACGAACTCAAAATTGAATAACCAAGCACCCACGAGCGAACATCTCTCTTCCATCGTTTCCAATTCTAACTCCCCAACGAAGGACACTCTTCCATCCAACCACTTCGCTGCTCCAGCCGCATGACCCTCCTCCACTAAGCAAATTCCGCTTACAACAAGGTGTCACCATTACGGAATACGTTAATCCTCTTCAAGTCCTGCACTCTCGTGGCCGCCGTCGCTCACCAACCCCCACACCATCACAGTAGATTTAATAAAGTCGTTAAATAATTTTAAAGGATTCCCCGAAAAGTTCCAACGCTCGGCTAAGTCTTAAATCAGGTGATAAGTCATCGTTTCAGGGATAAAAGTTTGTCCTGAAATTCACTTCGTCGTAATGGCATTCATATTGTACGCATACTTGTTCATCCACTCACTCACAGCGGGAAAGTTCCTTTCAAGGCGAAAGTTTAAGCATTAAGTAAGACAAGGCCAAGAGGTGGGTTATTGTATTTGCCACCCCTTACCATCACAGCGCTCACGCCTCTTGCCTCTCGCCCCGAGGATGGTTCGAAGTTTTTTTCTTTTTGGTTTTTCTGTTTTTTGGGGTAAAACTTTAACGTTTAACAATTCAATTCGGAGAGCGACCGAGGCAATAATTCAACCTTAAACAGGATTACGTTGCAGTTCGTGCCATTATGAGCTCAAGGACTCAGCTCTTGGTTATTCCTCAATTAATTTTATTAAAAAGGAAAAGGATACACAGATACTCAGTGTTTCTATTTTCCACTCAATTTGGGGGAGTAAATCGGGATATTTTTTCTGGTGGATTTTTGGCAAAATAATTTATGGCTATATCCTTGCACGCGAGACTCGCTGTATTTATCATTCTAATGGCCCTCGCCCACTTATCGTTCGGTCTAATGTCGCGAGAGGAAATTCTACACAAGTTGCTACATTTCCGTGGCGTCTCCGGTTCGAGGAGAAGCACTCCGGGATTTCGCCGTGATATCGCCGCAAAATAATTTAAAATTTCTGGACTGCATCCAAGTCATAACTCTTGATGCGGCCGTCGGCTAAAAGACAAGCGGCAACGGCATTTTGTAGTCCGCACCAAATCTCTGATATTTAAAGCCAAATTTTATGGTCGAAGATTATTTTTTGTCACGAGATGAAAATATTTATGGCAACAACCATGTGAGATGGGGGCGTGGGTGACGCGCCCGACCGACCGTCGCACGACGTCTGTGGGAATTGCATCGTAACTCACAAAAAGCAATTCCATTCTCGATATTTCTGCTGGTGGAGAAAAACAAATTGAGTGAAAATAAACGAAGAAAATGCCTAGAGCAAGGATGCCAGGATGCCAGTGGTAGTGGTTGTACGGTTGCGGGAGGGAGGAACGTGTTCGGGGATAAAATGTGTGCAAATGGAACAACTATTTTCACTTTTTAGAAATTTCTCCTGGGAGGGCGGGCAATAATACCTTTGGTCACATATGGCTCCTGAACGTTGGGATAAAATTGAGATCTGCAGAGGGTTTCGCATGCAAAACCAAGGATCTGAGGATTCTTTTGTTTTTTTCTGTTTTTTTTGTTGCAATGTTTTACATGTGTACTGTGGAAATGGAAAGTTTTCAACGGGAAATTGAAGTTTAAAGTTATTTGTGTGGGGAGTTCGTATTTCATTCTTTATTTACTTTTCCCTAGTGCTCGTGGGTGCTACTTGGCAATGGTCTATAGTTTGTTGATGCTATTTTGGTCAAGTGTAGCTTGTATGTTTTTTCGATCCTCTTCGGGGTCACTTCAATTGATTTACTTAAGTGCGATGGTCCAAAATCTGGGGGGATTGAATAAGTTTGCTGTGCAAGAGCAATTAAACAACTCCAGCATGTTGGCTGGATGAAGGATTGCATCGATTCTCTAGTGGTTGTGCACCATCGAGACATTTATGTAAATATTCAGTCTAGAAGCATCAAATTCGCAGCCAATTGCCGAAATAAGTAAGGCAAGTTATATTTTTTACTACTGAACATATTGATCTGCTCGTCCTAAGGAGCGGAAGAAGAGAAATTAGAAATGTTTTTCTGGTTCTTGAATACGAAACAAGAACGCTCACATTTTCCTTAACACTAAACATTTTCTTTTATTTTTTAATAAACACTTGTAAGAACAATATATTTTTGTATTTATAAAGTATTTTAGTTAACCAATTCATTTGGGTTTCTTGAATACAAAGGCGTCGGGAATCAGGCGGTTGAACGGTGCTTGGATGGACTTGGCCGAGTCTGAAATAAATAGGAAAACAAAAGACAAATGAACCAATGGTCCACCAAAGATACTACTGTCTACTACCACCAAGTACTAGGCAATGCTACACTACTAGGTAATGCTGAACACTAGTTCAGTGAGATAACTCACCCGTGACGCTACTAAATACTGTTTCTATATTTTTATATTATGCACTCGCACTGGTAAGGACACACTAATGAAGGCTTCCTGATTGAGCAGCATCTTTATACTGCTCTCAGGTCATTAATTTGTCCTTCCGGTGCTCTACACTACCCATAGCCCAAACTACCTGCGACCGAACCCTTTCCCGGGTCGCCATCAAGGTCAGGAGGGTTTTTCCCATATTACCCTTTCACCCTGCCTTGCGACTGGGTGTCGCCGTCGACAGATCGCTTACACACTACTGAGTATATTACTTAGCAGTTTACTTAACAATCTAGTTTAATGTACAAATAAATTCAAATATCCACAATTTATTTTAATAATGACTCATTTATCATGTCAAAAGCTAATAAATTTTGAAAGCTAACTAACCTTATTTGTCTTTCGTATATTTCTATCTGTTCCGGACGTCCTCAAACAGTTCAGAAAGGGTACATGTGCGGAAAAACCCGAACAGATGGGTACTTTAAAAGCAAGTCTTTTTAGGTTTCGAGACTAAATGTATATTGCAATAAAATGAACTTAAAATTAAAAGGTGGGCCATCTAGTAGTATCTTTTTAAGTCATAGGACAGAATTGCGCTACTGCGAGGCCAGCCGAGCCAGCCACTTGAACGACGTTGCATTCCATAATGGAAATGTTTGCTTTTACTAAAAAAGCCAAAGATATGGAAAACTCTTTCGATTTTGCTCATTTTATCGCATTTTCAAAAAGGAATTAGTATTTGGCCCACCCTATATACCCATATATTTGAATTGAAAAACGACTAATGAGCCACAGAGCTACCATTATAACGAACCTGCATGCTCAAAGGTATGCCAACTGAACTTCCTTTGAGTCCAGGGCTCTTTCAGAGATTCTCCAATGCTGTATGAGCATTCAAAAGTGCTTTTTTTTACGAATACTTCCATCAAAGTACCTCTCGTTTTTTTTTGTTGCGAACCACAACTCTCGCACACACACATCATACCGACTACGAAGCTCCATTGTATTGGAAACTCTTATCCGAGGAAGGATTTTCCATGTGCTCAACTACCACAAAACACTTAACGGCATCAATAAAATTCCTTCCTCACTTGTGGGAGTAAACAAGCAATTATTCACTCCACCAGTCAATCTAATTAGTAGCCTAACACGAAGTGAAGACTCATCGTCAAAGAAAAACTACCTGATTACCCAGGGTTAAAATCACGACTCATTTAATCCACTAACGGTGCGGTTCTGATGGACTTATGAGTCCACATCATTTCCGTCTCCTGCTCCCGTGTGTCCTTTGCGAAAAAGCACGTTTCTTCAGCTGAAGCTCCTTCCCTCTCCATCTAGTCGGCAGTCGAAGCTGTAATGAGCAATCATTGTGAAGCCCAACCTGGAACGAATCATTACTCAATTTAATTAATTTCCTACCACAAGCAATAGAACTGTAACTGGGGCATACTCTAGTGCGTTAGGTGAAGATACACCAGAGCGGATACGAAGCCGCAGGACCTCCGTGTGTACGCGCTCCGGCCGTAAGCAATACCCACACAGTTATTCGAATGTAGTTCGTAAGCACATAATGGCTCTCTGGCACTCGAGAGAGTACCTTACCTGAATCTGCATAGTCAGCAAGATACGTGGGGCACACAGACACACACAAACTCGTTCGCCTTGGCCCACTATCTCATCGGAACTGAAGTGGTTTTAGGGGAATGGTCGGCGGTTGAGGAAAGTTTTTGCGGCACATCCTGTTAACCCTCGTCAATTGCAGGATGGCGATGCGGCTTAATCTTCCTTTCTCATCTTTGAACCGAAATGGCTTCGTGCATTAAAAACGTACACCTCCACCGAAAACCCAACGTCAGGTAAACCTAAACAGTTATTTTACGACAGTACCACTGAGGTAATTAGGAGTACACACACCAGCGGCCGACTGGATGAGAGTCTGCCGCCATGACATGAGACTGCGGGCGGAAGTTTCGAGTCGACGAGGATGGACGATGACGCTCGTGTTAATTTAAAATTAATTGTGGGTGGTGATGTCTCCGGGATGGGGCATTGAATTAATGAGGAAACTATATTCAAATTAAATTTCACAGATACGAATATGGACGTGTGGGTTTTCTCCGTTCATCAACTCGAAAGGGCACACAATGGACTGAGATGTCTGGTGGCTTGTTGCGATTACGAAAGCCTTGTGTTTATTGTGGTGGAATGATTGTACTGTGACCGATGGACGGTGAGGGGGGCTTTGAATATATCTTTTGGATTTTTAGAGTTCAGTGCAGAAGGGATGGAGAAAAGGTGCTTCAACTTTGTCTATTTTTACGATGAATTACTTAACACAAGAAAACTAAACGAGTTTGGCTGAGTTTGAGAGAAATAGGTAGAACTAGAACGAAGAGGTGGTGGACTGCAGCCTTTGTTTTTTTTTTCGTCAGGGACGTAGTCCTAGAGAGCTCTGCTTACACTCCGTCGATTAACAGCGTATTTCCTGCTGTGAAAGCATCCTTCGGTGTTAAAACTTGTTTGTTTTCAGTTGTGTCATCATAAGACATACGTCTACTTCCGTTCATGTCCCTTAACGAACTCTAGCTTATGGTTTAGATACAGTTCTCTGCTTTTCTGACCTCCAATGACACAGCTTGGCTTATAGAAAGCTTCCCGTCTCGATTAGCAACTTTTGGTCATAGCTCAAGCAATATCTTCGATATATTATAACCAGGGTTCGAATTTTGTTGACATAAAAATGTAAAAAAAGGCAAACCAGGATAGATAAAAAGGCAAAAAAAAGGTATTTATTAAAAAATTTGAAAAATAATGTACATTTAGCTATAGTATCATCGAACGAATGTCTCTTACAAGCGGCTTTAAGGGCTAAGCTGATAAAATCCAAATTTTCTGAAAGTTAAGAAAACGCCATTCACCACATAATTTATCTCCCCAATCGTTTTTAGTTCCATATTTGCATTGAAAACTCCTACAGAACTTCTCTTACAAATAACCCATTATTCCTAGATTTGCTGAATGTTAAATTAACTATCCGAAATAATACAAAAATTCTGTGTAAATATATTGGAACTGTACGCGCGATCTTTAATGCGACTTTGTTCGTATACAAATAAGAAATATTAACCCATTCATGACCGCATTCCAGCTGCAAGATAAACTTTTTTTCACTTCACCATAAACGAAGTGAAAAATCCTGAATGTTATGATTGCACTAAACGACGTCTGATGTGGAATTAAATGGGCTAAAATTTTTAAATTTTTGAGGCTAAAATATCGAACAACATTTGGGTACAAAATTGAGTACATGCGGATAATTTTTTGTTTTACTAGTTTTTCCTAAAATGTTGAGGTTTGCCGTCTTGTATTATCTACCGTTTTAATCGTCTTTAAACGTAGTAATAAAGTGCAGACAAAATTTTAATCCGTATTTTTTTTTTATTCAGTCTTAATTACACTTATAACAAACATGTACTAAGTTCTGCACCACTGTACATACATTTTCGAGCACATGTTCCGATCTCCAGGCAACTCGATCCTGCCCCGTCGCACATTAGCCTCAAAAAACCGCTCAAAAATCAATTTTTCAATATTGAGTAGAGAAAACATTTTTTTTGCCAGCTATAGTTAAATATCCGCTAAGCAATGTGTTGAAATGTTTTTTGTATTTCTATCCATGCATTTTGTCATAGAATCAGTTGAAAATCATCGATTGTAAGCTTGCATTGTGAGTCTTTTGATCTCTGTAAAAAAAATCCCATTGCTCAGTTATTGAGTTATAATTCTTTCCCTGATGTTCACATTTTTTTTATTGTAAGGTTATTAGATGCAGGTCTTTACTTTATTACAAGTTATTCTCGATAAAACATGTCAGTTAACGAGCCAAATTCTCGTCATTTCCGAGAGGTTTTGATTTTCTGTTTTAAAATGAAGAAATCTGCGGCTGAAGCGCATTGAATGCTCTCCAATACCTATGGTGAGGCCGCTATTAGTGAAAGAACGTGCAGAGATTGGTTTCAAAGCTTCAAGAACGTTGATTTTGACATCGAAAACCTGCATGGCAGTGGAAGAGAGAAGGTTTTCGAAGATGCAGAATTTGAAGCATTACTTGATAAGGACTCGTGCCAAACGCAATCGAGTCAAATGCAAAACGAATCATAAATGTATAACCAGAATTTCGGAAAAAAACGGCGGAAGCAAAGTTGCACACCTAATATTTTGAAAGACATTGAGTTTTTTTGGAAATGATCACACGGAACCACTTTTTTTCTTTCTTGATTTTCTTTGATGGACCTTTTGTTAACAATTGTATTCGGTAACTTTTTTGGTATCAGTTTATAAAGGAGGATGTCAAGAAGTAATACCAACAAAAAAATCCTTCCCCAATCTGCCCCAATAAATACGACCGATCCTGATATTTGTCTAGTTTGATGTAAATTCATAAACCATTTCTAATAAAATATTTTTTTTTTGTTTGAAGGATCATCTGGCTTTTGCCCTCTTACTTAAGGACAGTTCAATGGCGTTTTCAATGAGGATAAACAGAGTGATTTTAAGCTTTACCTGCGCACCTTTAGAGTTATTTGCTCAATAAAGCCTGTTGTACAAACAAAACTCAGGGTCTTAGGCCTTTATTTTTAAAACCGCACTCAAGCACGAGTTTAAGTTAAGATTGGTAGGTTAATAAGAGTAGAAAAAATACAAACAATTTGACTTAAATAAGCTTAATAACGCACTTAACGCTGATTTAGGTAGGTCTCACTTCATTAGGAACAAAAAATATTTTTGAGTGGTGTTTCGATCCAAATAAAACAATGTGAGTCGACTTTAACTCAAGAGAAAATATATCCTCGAAAATATGTATATTTGCATACATATTTACATTTCTAGAATAATATAGAATCTATTATTTCATTCTATTCCATTACTTTAATATAATTAGCTTTGTGGATAATTGGTAACAATGAAACAAAGAATACACAATTTCAAAGCCTTGTATTATTATTTTTTTTTTTTTTTTTCAAATCCAAGTCGACAATGAAAACCAGGGAGCTTCTTATACACTGTGCCAGCACATTAAGCGCACACACATTTCATTTTTTTTACTTTCATTGTTTTTTATTTTTGTTCTTTCTACAAATAACAACTTCCGGGAAACTAAAAAGATTTCTTTCTGTCCTTCAAAAAACGAAAACCCATAAAGGTTAATCTAATTAATGTTTCACACAGTTCCGGGAAGACAAAGAGTTTGAAATTTCTCACACTCTGTTGATATTGTGAAAAGTGGTCGACACCTGCGAGGAAAAGCCTTCAATTTTCAGCTCTGAAACCGCATGAGCAGATGACATTGATGTGGGACTAGAATCTCCAGAGAAAATGGGCCAAGTCAAAGTGCTGTGGAGTGTCTCCTCCCTCTCAAATCCCCGTGTAAATGTCATTCGAAACCAGTGAAATGATTAATGACATCCCAACAAGAATGTGTCCAGCCAAAGGCGTAATCAATCCATTAGTCAAACGTGCGGTTGGAAAAACGAGAGCAGCTCACACACCGCGTGCGTGGAATTTCACACCGTGCCTCACATTGACATAAATAACTGACAATTTCAGTTCAGTTATACAAGTTATACACCCCTCAGGGTGGGTTGGCGCCAACCTACTCAAAAGATCTAAAGCGGCACAGCCACACACGGATGAATACAAAAGTTGCAGGCGGTGGCGTCGGCATCGGCATCGGCATCGGCATCGGCATCGGCGTTGGCGTTGGCGTTGGCGTTGGCGTTAGCGTTGACGAAAGAAGACCAAGTTCTACACACTCAGGGGTGCTCATGTGCTTGCTACTCGTGTGTATATAAATTTCCTTCCACCCCATTTTCTTTGTGGAATGGATTCTTCTTTTCGGTGCTTGTGGAACAGAGGGCCGCACAACTAAATGAGTTGTGGTATTTCGTGCAGCCATACACATTTCGTTTCAATGCCTTTGCGATTAAATTGTTTCTCCCGGCGGGCCCTCTCGAAGGAGGGCGCCAAGTACAAACACAGAGAAGACGTGCAGAAGAAAAGACACAACACGACAAAAAAAAAAAAAAAAAAACAAATCTTTTTTGTCTTCAAATCCGTTTAAGTTTGTTCGGAATTTTTGCAAAAAAAAAAAAAGAAAAATATGTGAGCGTGTGTCTCTTTGGTATGTTGCAATATGGCGAGGAGTGTCGCGACGGAGGGACGCGTTTATCTGGACTGAAAATACCAGATGGTATGACATTCAAAAATGTACTCATAGTTGAAAATTGTTACACAAGAGCTTAGTTGGGCGGCGATGGGCGGAAAGGCAAATATTGATAATGGATGGAGGCTGAGGGGCTACGAGATAAAAGACGAGCTGTATTTTTTGAACAAAGCGAGCGACGAATGAAAGTGAACAACGGCGTTCGTTTTACATAAAGGCTTGCAATAAGGTCCCGAATTGACGGGTGGATATGAACAACAGAGCGGAAATGGAATGTCTTGACATCCCTTAGGATGTTCACTTCTGTCTATGACTTTGAGACACGGAATGTGACAGAGCTCTCTCGCGTATTGGATTGGCAGCAGAGGAGGAGCAAGTGGTTTTATTGAACACACGTGAAAGTAATGATCTTTTTGTTTCACCTGTCGCTTGGGTGATGTTTGTACTCACTTTGATTTAGTTTGTCGCGCTAAGAGGTGAATAATTTAATGAAACCTGTGAACAGTGTTTTCAGCTCTATGAATTTAAGAGTAACTTTAAGGTTTTGTTTTTTCGGACAAATGATTGAAACTTATTGCACATATTAGAATACTTCCGCTTAATATTAAAGAATTAACTAGAGCTGGGTTGAGGTATTTTAAACTAAAATTTGTATCATGTTGTATTATTTAAAGACATTTCGAGCAGAAAGCTTTTGCTGCTAGGGCTTTTTCATAATTTGTTGACTGCAAATTTGTAATTTTTTGTCAATTTATAATAATAATAATAAAGGCCATTTAAATGCGATATTAAGTTTGACAAATTACAGTCCCGGAAACAAGTCCGATAATAAACTCTATAAATCCACAAATTCACTTCTAAGGAAACACCATTTTATACCTAAAATGGTGGTTAGAGAATTAGCACACTACCCTGTGTGCTCTTAATATTAGCGAGATAACTTTATTAGCGAAGTTTTCCTAGACCTTTTGCTTTAAATTTTGTTAAACGAAGCCGTAAACAACTTAAATAAACAAAAAATAATAATATGTAAGCAAAATAATGACAAAACCCTTAGGCCCTAATCGCAACGTCGCGTTCGGTCGGTCTGACTTTAACATTTGAAGTGGAATACAAGTAAAATCATTAAACAAATCGAAATAGCGCGATCAGGCGTTGCAACTTCTTAAGCCCGACCGACTGAGTCTACTTTCAACTCGCTCGGGCGTTTGACATGTGTGTACACATTTTTTTTTTTACAAACGAAATTTGAATCCGTAAAGGCGGAGTAAATAGGCATTGGGGTTTGATTTTAGTTTCAAAATTAAATAGTTTTCTTACAGATGGACAGTGTTTTAGTGGATGAACATTTTCGAGAATAAGCTGATTTAGCGAAAGCTGACGCGTGAGCTCCATTCCGATTTGAAAAATTGAGTGAGGCGCGCATTGACATTCTTTTTCGTGAGGTCGATAGAACGCTTCCCAACGCTTGTTAAAGTCTGACCAAACGAACGCACCGTTGGGATTGGGGCTTTAAACAAACATCAGTAGTTCAACATTTTGGTCACCGAATTAGCACATTGTGAAATTAATCGTTGTAAAAGTTTTCTTCTTTCTCATATTATGTTGGCCACTTTATACACGCCTTTTCATTGTATTGGGCAGCGTAACAGCCCGTTGAGAGCCTAGCTTTTTTTTCGCGCTTCCACTGTGTTATGCGCGTTATAATTTTTGTCACATGTGGAGGGGACCTGCTGTTTAATGCCGGTTCCGGACGTCGAATAGCAAAAGCTTTTCATGACAGAAGTACTCCAGAAAGTTCGCTTTAGGTGGGGCCGTGAAAAATGTTTGTGGTGTTTTTTTTTCCCTATCTGGATTCGAACTCTCGGTCAACAGTCTGACGCACTAACTGATCGAGCCAACGGCGCCCACACGCCTTTTCATTCCTTCCACTAATTCTTGGCATCGACGAATAAGGATGTTATTTTATCCTTGTGTTGCTCTTCATTGCTCCAGAGATTTTCTATTGAATTAGGATAAAGACTCTCTCAGGCAATGACAGGAGTTTTGATTTAACGATCACTAAAGCACGGCTTCACAAACTGGGAACTGCGATTAGGATCATTATCATTCATGAATGTCTAAGTCATGGCAAAATGTCATCGCAAAGGGCTTTACATGCCCCTGCATAATTTTTTTTTTAAACTCGTTACTCCATTTTTACGATAGACCCAAACCATGCCACGGAAAGGCAGCCCACATCATGACACACCCTCCACCATGTCTTATCCTCCACCGCGCTTAGTAGTTCTTACTTAAGTGAATACAGAGAAGTGTGTTAGTTCTCTGACCAACACTGTACATATTATATATCGATGAAATTTGACAAACCCATAGATTGATGTCATATTCTTTAACCCTCAAAAGGGTTTCATGAGTTAATTTTTTGTTTTATTAATATACGCGGAAAAAAGTATGGAAACAAACAGTTTTTTATCAGAAATTTAGTATAATCCTTTACTTAAAGCAACATAATGTCATTAATATTTTCGAATACATCCTTAACAGGTTAAATGTTTAACAACTACGGCGAACTTGCTTGACATTGAGTCCACCAATTTTCACCAAGCCCATATTCCCAGCCCAGCCATTTTTTTCAATCTCTTCCAAAATCATATTTCTATTCAAAATATTATTTGCCGTACAACATACAGTGGTTGTGCAAAATAATAGATGTGTCCTCAAAAAACATGAAATAATAACAACTTAAACAATTCTTAATTCATTCTATTGTAGTTACCGAACAATGGGTAACTAAAAGTTATAAACAAATCAAGAAAGTAATTGTAAACACTTTTTCAAATATGTTTAAATTTTTAATAAAAAATTAAAATAAAATTGTTCCTGCTGTGCAAAGTAATAGGTATGTTAGCTTTTCTCCTAAAAAACCAGATGAAACGATGAACTTTTTTCCAGCACTGTCGTAGGCCAAATGACTTCTGTGCTCAATATACGGCTTTTGGCCCTAAATTTTTGAGTTTTTTCATAAATGCTTCCCCGTGTGTTTTGTGATTCGATAACTTTGTTCAGAATTGCATAATTACCAATTGAAAAATACCAGTAACATGTAACAATAATTTTGCTCACTACTGTTCATTACTCCGAAATTCTATTTATCGTCTATTTACCAAATGTAATATTTTTTTTTGATATCATACGAGCATATTTTTGTAATCACGCAATTTGCCATACCAACATTGGAAATATTGTATATATTTTATTGCATGCACCGCTACCCACATAAAATAAAACAAAAGAACATTCTTACGAATCACTTTGAATAATTCGCAAATCAATCGCAGTTCTTGGTTCAAAAAAGCTTGAATCAACCAACAAACTTAATGAGATTTTTAAACGCCCCAAACAAATATGTCTATTTCTTGTTAAAATCACGATATCGCAAATCACATGAAAATGAAACACGACATTTGTAAATGTCAAAGTAGATTGACCTTTGATGTCATTTGAAAAGAGTGACGGACTCAAACGATGACATTTTATTTGCCTCATGCTCACGTTGCGTCGATGACTACGTCTTTAGTCGAATTTTATGTCGGTTAGTATTTAGAAGTTCTTAAGCTCTTACGAACTGCTTTGGTGTTGTCTATAATCACAAGAAACATTCAATATTGCTAAGTTTTCATTTATGTATCCAATCCATTCACGTCTTCGCTAACTCGTGTGTGGTCGTTGTAACTTTCAAAAGATCACACCGGTATGGTGATGTGAGCAAAACTACTTCGCTAAACCCCTTTGAAATGTCCATACAGAACGATACTGGAGTTACCATATGGTAACATTCTAAAACTAAACTTTAAAATAAGTTTTTTTTTAAAGTAGAAATGCAGTTTTTGTGTTTAGTCCACAAATAGCCTAAATACGAAAATTTTGATTTTTCCAGCATCAATACTCAATTTTGTACTGAAATCGTTAAACTTTTTCCGTCCCCAATGGAACCACGTCATCACAAATGTTGCAATATTCAATTCTTGCATCAAAACCCTCTTCCCCCTTAACCTCATTTCACTAAAAGACAAAGTCAACGTTAATTTGATCAAAAACAAAAAAAAAAACTTTCACCGGGATTAAGACAGAAACTATCTTCTGTCAACTTAAACTTTAAGATTCTATTACGCACACACAGCCCCTCGAATATGTTGATTAGAGAGCAATCGAAACTTTTGCAAGCTCCTTCAGATCTCCTTAAAACTCTGAGCAGTTTGCACAGCAAACCCCATGACCAGTCCATTGGCAATCGCCAGAAAAGCCAAGGCACATCTGCATCCTTGCACTCAACCACTTATCGACGGCTCTGCGATAATCCCAAACGACCTTTCCTTTTCACACTTATTGATTGGAAACAGCGCATTTCGTGTTATCAATTTGCCTCTTCCCCATTCAGAGGAATAATCGCTTCCGCACAACCACCGCCCATCCGCCCGCTCGTATCCGCTTTGCAATGAAGAACTCAATCCCTTAACGAGAAAACTTTGTCCCGGACTTTGAACCGCTTCGTAGATTCTATTGCGGAGGCAGGTCTCGAGTGTCTTGGCTACCGGCTCAAACTGTGCAAACATATACAGCCTCTTCATCCGCCCACTCTCTTAGATCGAAGCAATAGTTTGGCTAACTTTTTCGTGTCAATTAGTGAAGTTTAATTGAATTTTCCCGACGTATAAAAGGGAAGAAACCAAAGTGGAGCAGAAAAAAACGAAAGATGTCCCAATACCCAGGAACAAAACACTTTTCAAAGGACGAATGCACGACGACGACGACGAAATCGCAAAGAAAACGAATCGAAACGAAACGAACGAAATAATCTCCTTGGACTCCTTTGACGAAACTTTCAATATCAAACTTTTGTTTTTTGCAAAAAGTCCTGGAATACCTTGCAACGGAGTCCTGTTGTGCGGCACCACTGGAGCAAATTATTCAGTGGAATGTAATTTGCACGTTCCACAAATATTTGTCATCCTGGCGCACAAGGCGAAGATGATGGATGCAAATGTGTCGTCCGGTTGTCGGCGTGTGAGCTCGTGAGAGCCCCATTACGCTTACACACATCGGCAGGGGGCCCTGTCGTTTTCTCGAAAGCAATTAACCAACCCTTTCGCGGGTGTGGAAAGTTAAGGGCATACGTTAAGTAGAGGAGACGCCGCTCCTCCTACGCTCCACACATAATGTGTAAACTGCGAAATTGTGTTTTTACTTTTGTGTGTGAACAAGGACGAACGGCGTAAAAGAAGGGTTTTCGGTGTTTACTCAACGGAATTTCGATTTTTTCAACCCCTTTTCGTGGCGGTATTTCTTGTGCTTGCACTTCCTTAATTCAGTTTGCGTAACGCCATTTGCTGTTTCAGGCACAAAGTGAGAGGTGCAGCTTGAAGGATTGGTTTTCTCGCCTCCATTTTGTGGTTGCTGTGCACTTTTCTTTTTTTTTTTGTGATTTAGATGGGAAGTACTTGAAGCGACACATCGCGAATCGCTGAGCACACCACAAGAGCGGTAAAGTACGTTCAAGGGAGTCGAATGGGTTCAAACGGCAAGGGTTCTTAAACGTGCTTCACAATTTTCTTGTCGTTCTCTAGTAGGGGAGTAGGAAGAGATGATTTGAGATTTCCACGAGCGATGAAGCTATGACGAAAAATTATAATTCAACGTTTCCACGAAGAGGGTTACTCCTATTTTCTCGTAAATCCTTGTAGAAGAGATTTCAAAGCCGTGCATTATTCGTTACTTTAACATTTAAGCGTTTTGAAAAGTGAAAGTTTTTTCGAGAATACATTTACTTCATCTATAACAAATCAGACGAAAATGATTTACTACTTACATAAATGTCTAAATTAAAAGTTTTTGCTAGAGAAACCCAAAAAGAAAACACATATCGCTATAATTTCAATTTTTTTCTCAATTGGTCCATCGTGATGCTTTCTATTTGCTCCTCTTAACCCTAACTCTTAGGCATCAATAAGTGCTGAAATACTAAAGGGTTTTTCTGGAAGGACTTGAAAACTTTTTTTTAAATAAAACGCAAACCATTTGAGATATTTCAAAGACATTATTATCGGCTTATAGTACAATCAAAACATTTATGAACACCGCCACGTTTACAGCGGTCGATTCGTTGCACCCAATTTTCGATGACACGGCCACATTTTAAGCCGAAACGGCCGCTGTTTCGCGATCAATGTTGGCTCTGAGCTCTTCCAACGTCGTCAGCTTGTTGGCTTAAGCCAATGACTTAACGTAGCCCCAAAGAAAATAGTCCAAAGGAGCTAAATCGCACGAACGAGTGGGCCAATCGATCGGCCCATTTTTTGAGATACCACGCTCATCAAACTTACTCTTTAATAAATCGATTGCTGTGTGGCTTGTGGAGAACCTGGAGAAACTACAGGTCGTTCAAGTCCATATCTACCAAGTCGCGCCAAAAATAATCGGTAATCATGGCGCGATATCGCTGGCCATTCACAGTGACGTGACGATCGCTATTGTTGAAAAAAAAAATATGGCCCAATAACGGCGCCGGCATGCAAACCGCACCAAACAGTTATTTTTTGTAGATGAAGTAGTGATTCACGAAGCACATGTAAATTTTCAGCCTGCCAATAGTGAATATTTTATTTATTGACGAACCCACTGAGCCAAAAATGAGCTTCGTCATTGAAAATGATTTTTCGATGTAATTCATCATCTTGGAGCATCTTCTCTAGAGCCCAAGCGGAGACTGCCCATGGATGTATGGATGTAAATCAATTTGGAATTATGGAATTTACTGATTTGGATCGTTTGCTACGGACGCCTGAACGACAGCGATATTTTCCACACTTCGACCCTCCCATTGTCTCACTGGTATAGACTCAAGTTTTTACACTAAGCTTCTTATTGCCTGTCTACCCGAACGAGATTTACGACCGAAAATTGGAGTTGACGCTCTTAAAGTTGCGGTCATCGACTCCGAATCAACACTCATCCGCAAACTCGTTCTCGTTATCCAACTTGGAACCTTAAATACCCAATTTATATTCCTTCTTAAAGATTCAACTAACAGCAAGATAAATCTTTTTGAAAAACACACAAAAACTCTCATCACGACTTTGCTAATCGTCGTTATTTGGCTTAAATCGTAATCAAATACCCGCGTCAACACTTCACCCCATCTCGAGCTCTCTGAAACATCAATATTTGTAATAAATAATCCAAATCCCTGCCCCTTCATCCCAGCAGTTGATCTCATTGCGTATTCTCTCCATTTGTCATACTTCACTTATCCACAATCATGCAAAACAAAATTCATAACCCAAGGACGAAAGGGAATTCCCTTCTCGTAAATAAACCAACCGTGCAAAACGAAATCAAATATCTTTATTCAATGAGGGTTCACTGTGGCGCAGACACAGGACTTATCAAAGCGCAAAGCCCGGCAACCCACCAACCCCCGAAGATGCCGGGACAACGACATTGTCACCAAGCACCAGTGCTCTCCCCGTCCACATGAAACTCTCCAGACAAATTTACAGCGCAAATATTTACGTTGCCCAAATTCCAAAATAAAAACAGCTGTTTGCCGGTTGCAAATAGCGTTCCTCGTCATTGTAGTTGTTGCTTGTGCCCCGCAACTCCTTGAATCCTTCGCGATTGGGCGAGTGTATCCCAAGTTAAGCAGAGGATGCTTTTCTCGTCGTAGATTTGCATTAGTTCTCTTTGTGAGCGTGTTTCTAATGGAAAGGATACTCTCCGAGGAGAGTTTCTCGTGCAGTGGATGTGCCCGCAAGCGCCCATCTGTGGGGGGACCGAGCATATAACTTTTAAATGGCTAGAGGATGTTGTGTCCTTCAGGTGCTTTCGGCTTTTGAATATTTTATTTCGCCCCAAATTTAGCTCGTACGCAAAAAGAACACATTCACGACAAAATTGGAATGGCGGTACATCCTGCATTAGGAAGTCCGTTTTTTTTTTTTTTTGTCGGTCCGGTCGGTTGTGTGGAGTGGCACAGGATACTCCCCATAAAACTAATGGGAAACTGAACCTCTTTATAGTCGGACTATGGAACCGAAATTGCTGTTTTTTCTTTTTTTTTTTTGGTCACATCAACTCTAACGATTATTTTTATGCTCCACTTTTATTGACGATGTTTAGCAACAGAAAGAACCGCCCGATAAAACGACATCAACAACTGAATTGGGGCTGGCCGAAAAAAAAAAAAAAAATGTCCTTTCAATGAATTCAGGTAGTAAAATATCTCCACTTTCATTAATTCCGTTTTGGGGTATCCCATTTTATCGGGGAATAAAATGAGGATCCTTCGGAATGTATGCAGCTCGGAGACGAACAAGAAGGTTGCAGAGCGTGCGTCGGAATGTGGAGTAAGCAAGTTCTCGGGAGCGGCAATTTATTCAGCTCATGAATGAGTGATACAGTTTGGGTCGTCGTCGGTTATCGTTGTCTTATTCAACAGTTCATCACGATTAGGAGGGAGGGTGGTGGATTTTTCAACACAGGTCCGAGGGTTAAAATCGCCCACAGCGGTGCGGGTACACATTTCCGAGAATGAAGCAATTTGTGCGACGGATGCGTTGTGGGTTTTGTGTGTCCTCTTTTCGAGTTCATTATCAGAGTCATTCATCACGTTTTTTCATGATGAGAGTGTGCCAGTCATTTGGGTTACTGGTGCGTATGTGGAACTTTTCTCTCCCGCACTTCTTCGCCTTAGAGGTGCTCTGAGGTGGCATCCGATTAACTACAGATGTGCACTTCGTTTGCAAAGGTTGAGGCTTCTTTCAACTTCTTTCATACCTTGCAGTTAATGAAGTTCTACTTATCTGTGGAATGGCAGAAAGGGGTTAAGTAGATGGCGGGACCGTTGAGTAAGCAGGTTATGACATTCAAGTGGCTGCTTAAGTCGGCAAGGAACACTCCGGTCGTGGAAGAGATGCATCTAATCTAAGGATGAGGCCAGACAGTTGAGCCGTGAATGGGGCTCCGTTTCGGTTTGAATTGCGGAAGTAAAGTGGGTTTTTAAGAGTAAAATCGGGTTCTTTGGCAAATGGGGTCATTTCACTCCTTAGACCGTTCCAAGCAAGAATCCGAGAATACATTTCTGACTTGGCTGCAAAAAAAAAAAAAATGTCCTTTCAATGAATGATGAAGGAGAAACCATAAACAAAGCTGAATAACATTTTTCGTACTTAGCCTTGTTTATACAAAATAAATAATCTGTCCCATACAGAGCATAACTTGTTCTAGTTTAGAAAATACAAAATCGAAATTCGTTTTCTTTTTTGTTGGAAATACTTAAATTGTACATCTCTAAGCAAACCGCGCGCTAATAAATAGAGTAAAACATTAACCTATGAAAATAAATTATCTACTCCAAAACAAAAAAATAAATTTATAAAAAAAACTCAGAGCTGTCTTCAAATTTTGCCCTCTTTTTTTAAATAAAAAATCATTCTTCCTCGGCGCCTTCCACGTTGGTAGAAAACTGTAGTAGTCCTGAAAATCGTTTGCGTCGTGTAGTTTATCAAGTGTCCAATAGCGGAAGTGAGTAACGAATACACTCTTGTATGAACTGAGTAACAAAACATCATTTGGAGCTTCCTTCTAAAACCGTATAACTAAGGCAAAAACAATAAGGCCAAGATCACGTCACCCAAAACGCCTCAAGGAAATAAACAAGAAACTGTCAGCGACTTCTTTTATACCTCCTTTTTTATTTTATTTGAAAATTGGATACTAAATCAATCTTCAAGCAGCTCCTAAAACGCCTTCAAATCCAAAAACTCAAAAACCAAACCGACTCGGATGAATAACTAAGATAAATTCTATAAAGAATTAAAAAAAAGCATTAAAAAAAAAGAGCATCCATACGAAGCACACACCGCACACACATTCTAATTTATGAATGATTTCTCGAAAAGTTTCCTTTCTGCAGTATTTCCCTTGCGTCTCTTCCGCCGGGTTAAAAAGTCAGAAAGACTTTTAACCTCTCTTGCCTTTTTCGAAAATCTGCAGCAGACAACACAAATACTCCTGCACTCCCTCACATTCTTCGGAAACTTTTTCATATTTTAATTTTTGTTTTCCTGTGTTTTTCATTTTCTTTTTTTTTTTTCGCTTTTCGGTGAACTTCTCAGACGAATGTACAAACTTTTCTAGAGCACTGCAGATATGCACCCTTCACAGGATTTCGTATGATTTCATTTCTATTATTCGCTTTTTCCCTTATGCTGACTAAATTAAACGAAGTTTTTCCTGAATAAAAAAAAAGGGCATCCAAAAAGAAAAGAACTTTCTTTGAATTTATTATGCGTCGAAGGAAAACAAAATTTCGAAACATCCGCAGCATCTTTTGACGGACGATTCGGATTGTAATGCTCAGCAACATCGTTCTCGCCTCAAGGTCGTCCCGACGTCATTACACGAAGAGGTACATCCATTTGAATCGCTGTAAAACGACTCGAACAATTTGTTATTTTGTCTGCATGATTGCATCCTTTGATTGCACTTTTTAAATAAAACATCTAAATCATTCGAAAAGTCTGATTTCGAAACTATCACGACGGTGGGCGGATGAGGAAGGGATGATGGGGCAAGGAAAAACGAAAAAAACAGAAAAAGAAAAAAAGAAATTCAAGCTTGTTTTTGTTGCCAGTATCGATATCCTCTGGGCGGAAACTGGCAAAACTTTTTCAATTTAACTTTCGTCCTTGCAGCACACTTTGTCATACTAAGGGCTCTTCCGCACAAAAATACCTTCGAATTATATCGCAAAAGATTTTCTGCTACAGCGGCTTTTACTGAGTGTACTTGTAGTACAATGTAATTTCTAAGGGGAAATCTTTCAAAACATATTCGGCGTTGATAGTTATGGCCGTGGCTTGGTGAAAATATGCTAATGCTACACGAAAAGTTTTACTTTGTAAATGTCGATGGAGAGCACTCAGGTGAAATGAGATGTTGTGCGTTGTTTGGTATTCAAAATTAATAAACAAATTTTGAATTTTTGTATAGAACGATTTGTTTGTTGCCGAATTAGAGGTAAGAAGGTAGAGTTTAGTGGAAATCCGTAATACACTTAAATGGAGTTATTTAACTTGAACAAAAAATTACGAGATGGATGTGCAATCAAAAACGTAGCAGAAAATCTTCCAACTCCTGTTCGAAATCTTCTCATATAAAGCACCAAAGACTACAAATACTAGGCCATTTTATGGACTAGGCTTACTGGGTTAAATAACGTTTAACTACACATGGAACACGTTACCTGACAAAAACATTGAACATTATTACAATCAGTTTGGCGAACGCCAAGCCTAGGTATCGGTCCGGAAACAAATTTAGTTTAAGAGAATAAATTCATGAAACAAATTCATAAAACAAAAACTTCTGTTCCAACAAAAAAATAACCATCATTATCATTATTAGTGGCGTAACAGCCTACGAAGGGCCAGATTCAGCTTTTCGCGCCTCCACTATGTTGTGCGTTTTATAATTTTGACACATGTGGAGGGGACCTACAGTTTAATGCCGGTTTCAAATGGCGAATTGCGACAGCTTTCTGTGCAAACTGATTTGTAAACCTACATTGTTTGTGGTGTTTTTTTTTGTACAGGGTGGACCAGATACAAGTTTCTTAAAGAAACAAAAGTGTAAAATGTTCAAAACTAAATGTTTCCTTAATTATAGCTTTATTAGAAAAAGCAAACATTCCCATAAATAATGGAAAACAACGTTGCTCAAGGGTCTGCCTCGGCTGGCTATGCAGTAGCTGATTCTGTCACTCCACTTTTCCAAAACCTTGTTGATGGTTTCGGGTTGTAGCTCACAGATTGCTTGGATGATATTGGACTTAAGAGCTTCAATTGTTTGAAAATCATTCGCATAACCTCGTTCGTTCACTGTTCATAACACAAACAAGTCCGAAGCGGCCAAATCCCAGCTCTTTGGCGGCCAATTGGCATCGCCAAGACGGCTGATAACACGATTTCTTTTAAAAATCAAACTACTACACTTTGGAAATAAGTTTTCAATATTTCTCAAAGTCGGAATCATGATAATGACTTTCTGTCAAGATTTCAAACAGCTGTCAGTGCCAAAACAACCTATGATTAAAAATAAAACCACTAGATGGCCCCCCTTTAGTCAAAGTGTAGTTTATAGTGAGTAGGAC
Organism: Syritta pipiens; assembly: GCA_905187475.1. Taxonomy (NCBI): domain Eukaryota; kingdom Metazoa; phylum Arthropoda; class Insecta; order Diptera; family Syrphidae; genus Syritta; species Syritta pipiens. The sequence goes on along the minus strand of LR994571.1, from coordinate 105,537,664 downwards.
TTGACAGTAAACACTAGATCATGAATCATTGACATATTATATATCGACTGTAGCCAACTTCACACCGTTTTCAACATCTCGTCCTTGCAAATAAAAATTGTGTGGGTTAGTTAAAAGTTCAAGTTTCAGAGTCAAGCAGAACCAAAGTTATGATTTTTTTAAATTTAAAAGAAATCATGAATTTTAAATTTTTACCAACTTTTGAACCTTCTTTACTCGCAAACTATATCGAGTTGAACCAAAATTTTGTCCCATTACTTTGACCACATCAATAAGAAACTACACAAATTTTGAGCCAAATCGGAAGGAGGTCGTTCAGAACGTTGGGCGATTCTGCGTGGAATGACCATTATGCAAAAAAGAAAAAGAATGTTCACAGCAAGAATGAGGATTACACGGCAAACATCGAACCAAAGCACATGAGAAAATCGAAACTATTCGCCTATATGGGCCAACACAATTGCCGTCTAGGGCCACATCGTTGTCTGCACACAATCGCAAATTGTGCACCTTTTTTAAAAGGCCAATTTAAAAGACTCAATTCAAAATTACTAGCTTTTATAAGTTTCCTGTGTTTTTTCCTCACATGTATACTGTTTTGAATAAAATAAAGGCTTTTAAACAAAAAAAATATTAATCCCTCTAACTCGAATTTTTCGAAAAATTCCTCTAACTCGAACTAATTTTGATATCCCGTGAAAATTCGACTTAGAGGGCTTCGACTGTATATAGCTTATTTTAATTTTTTAAATGAACTTAATCTACGCTCGTAAAAAAGATAAGATTAAAAGCCATCCTACAGTTTTTCATTTCACAGCCAAAACCACAAAAAGTTAGGAGATCCAAAAAATTAAACAAACATTTTTTTCCCTCCGGACACCATAACCGCCAATCGCCCGCTGCCATAATTAAACCACAAAAATCTGTAAATATTCTTCTTCAATGGCGTTGCCTGCATAAAACATTTGACCATTTTAGCATAAATGCTGCGCTCAAAATTCTCCCACGTACTCCACCTGACTGAACCGAAAACATACCCAGCCATGCATACTCGAATGCGGTTCGTGGAAAAGTACAGAGAATGATTACTCCACTCCACTCCACTATCAAACACCACAACACATAATTATTTATAAAAATATATCAACTCCTGGCACACAAACAATCTTCCTGGTAGCTCATCCAACATCCGCCATAAATATCCACATCGGTGCTCAGTGGCAAAAATCATGGCAGCCTTCCCCATCGCAGCCCCACAGCTTGGTTGCTTATTATCATATTATCCCTAATTTGCCTCCAAAACACATTCACTCCTGAATGGGGTTTAATTTTAGAGTAGTGTAAGCCACATGAACAAAAAATAAAAAACAAAACAAAAGAGCACCTACGTACACCTCTGATACTGATTTGCAGAACCCACTCATGTCGGTAATAAAATTTTAATGACAAGGTGTTAGGCACTTAAGCTCCAGCAGCATTTATTATTATTTCAAGGAGAACTTTTTAATTAGCCATAAAATGGCTGAAGTCCTCAGATCCTAATGTAACCCCACCCATCAGCGGAGAGATGAGACACTCGAACACACGCCCGGTAGCCGTTACCAAACAATAAACTATCGCTCCTGCCAGAGAAAGGACTCCCATCTGTTTCGGACATGGATGAGCATAAATCATTTGCTTTTTTTTTTCCTTGTGGTATGCCGCCAACCCCCACCCACAGCTACTCAACTGGAATTCGGTCATATTCATTATCGTTAGTTTTTATGGAAGGCACAAAGGCTCTATGTATTAAACTGACATTATAACACCACCCCCGACACGCACACACTCGCGTACGCCTCCCGAATAAGCCAGCAGAGAAGATTTTCGATTTCAGCCATCGATTATCGATGACTACCGAGTGCTTCCAGGATTAAATGGAATGTTAGATGATAGACAGAGCAATCCACCCGATCAATGAGACGGGAGTTACCCGTTTCGGGCAAAGGCTTCTTCGCCGGGTCGGGTCGGTTCGACTTTTTTTTCGTTTTTTGTAATCGATCGCTGGGCTATGATAGAAAATGCATATTTGATTGCTATTCTCTAAGGAATATGGCCGGGATCGAACCCGAAAGGATATGCATAAACTTTTACGACACCGGATAATTACGGAAGTTGTCTTGTGCCGTATCTGCAGGCGGTGTGTACTTTACGGTTATGGGTGGTAAATGGCTTTATTGATGCGATACAAGAGGGCGGATGAGTTTCGCTTTGGTTTGAATTTTTTGTGGCGTGTGCAGTGTACTGAAAATAAACTAGTCGCGGATTAAAATAAATGTGACGCTAACGAACCGTGTAATTAAGTTTTTCGCCTCATTACACTGATTCAATGGAATCGATTGGTGGGTTCATATGAGAACTGAAATTGCTGAAATTCGAATTTCGATGCATAGATTCGTCCTGGTTGCCACCAGGTGTGACGGGGGAAATGTTGCCGATTAGTGTGGCTTGTAGCGCTAATTCGGAAAGGGCCAACTCTGTTGTGGTCACTTTTCTGTGCAACTTGTTGACGGGGTTTGCACGAGCGTAGTATTGGCAGCTTAACTTCAGATTGGATTTTATGAATGAGCGGAGCTGCAGGTCTGTGCAACAGATGTCCTATTTGAACTTTGTTAACAATTTATAAAGCAAAAGTCATTCCTATTTTCATAAAATAAGCAGTTTCAAAGTTTTAGAAACGAGTAAAGGTTTTTAATTGCCACTGTCATACTTTACAATTTGCTTGACGACAATGCTTTGCTGGAATCAAGTCGTAGAGTGCGATCGCTCTTTCAACTTGTCGTCAGTTTTATCGCATGGAAGTCAAATTTCTTTCCAAAACCTAAAGATGTTTGTTTGACAAATCGTATGGCTTGAATGGTTAGTGCGTCGGACTATGAAGCGAGCACACCTGGGTTTAAATCCAGTCCCGGGAAAAGAACACAGACAATTTTCATGACCTCACCTCCAACGAACGACTGACAATCCTCCTGGAGTACTTCATACATGGAAAACTTTCACAATTTGTTCGGAACCGGCAATAAAGCGTCGGTCCCCTTCGTATGCCCCAAATTATAACGCGCACAACCCAGAGGAGGCGTGAAAAAGCTGTCTCTTGCCCTGTTCTTGCTTTACTTTATTATTTATTTATTTTACGGTCTGAACAGCTATGGTAGAACGTCAGAGTAAGTTTCGTTTTCGATTGTAACTTCAGCGAGTAAACATCGATGTTTAGCGGAAAGAATTATATGAAAAATAATCTTGGGTTGATCCAGAAGTATGGAAATGCATCTGTGAACGCTTTATTTTATCTTTATCTTTATTTTCAATTACAGTCCAATCCCTCTAAGTCGAATTTTCACGGGACATCAAAATTAGTTCGAGTTAGAGGGTGCTCGACTTAGAGGATGGTTTTTGTATGGAAAATTGGGAAGGGAAATGCCAAAATATGACGAAAAATGTTAGTTAGAGGGAAACTCGTTTTAATGGAAGTTCGACTGTATGGTCATTATCAATAACAACTGCAATAACAGCATGCACTGCCATGTTTATGCTTCGAAATCTCTATCGCAAATGAAGTTTGTCAATCAGTTGTAGGCATTGCCTGCATCGTCAAGCAATTTGTATGATAAACCAGAAGTTGTGAACGCCCCTATTGAAATACTCAAATGCAGTATTTTTATAGCATTCATTTTCATATCATTCATAAGATAAAATAATACAATAAAAAAAACTTGTCACTTAAACACAAAAGCGGTCAGTGTTACATGACAATATTACACGTGAACAAGTCATCGTTCAAGTAGAATTAATCGTTTGTCTACTCTACAATGTTTTTGTCAAATAAAATTGCTCTATTAATGAAAATTAAAGGTGATTTGGTTTTTGTCAATTTTTATTTTCATTTAATTGATGACTTGTAGGGTATATGCATCATTTTCAAAATAGTTATACAGGATCAAGATGTCTGATTCTCGACAATGTACAGAGGCAATAAAATAAATAGCACATATACCCAAAAGCGCCCTAAGCTGCCATCATTTTGCCTTACAGTTTTATTCTTTTTTTGTGGACTAAAAATAAATGTGAATATATTTTTGTTGGAAACAGTCTCTGAAGGCACTATATGGGGATGTTTTCTCTTGCTATGGCATCGGATAACTTTATTGCTTAGAAAGTAATATGGACCAAGCCAAGACTACGGAAATTCTAAAATAAAGGGTTTTCCAATAGCGACTTGATAAGTTTGAACCTTATTTATGAACGCACTGACGAACTGTTATTGTCAATGTATTTTTTAACCTCAAAACGTTCATCACGGTAAAGTACACGAACGAGAAACGTCTGCAAATCATAAAAATTTTCTACCGAAATTAGGAGTCGGTGACCGCAACTTTAAGAGCGTTAACTCCAATTTTCGGTCGTAATGGTCGCCCTAGTAGACAAGCAATAAGCACAAACGTTGGAAGAGCTCATAGCCAACGCAAAATAGCGGCCGTAGCAGGCGAATTGTGAGGCCGAGTCATCGAAAATTTGGTCCAATGAATCGACCGCTGCAAAATTGCACACGGTGGCCTTATGAACTAAGCCAAAATCCATTCATAAATATACTTCAAGTCGATAGTAATGTTTTTGAAATATCTCAAATGGTTTGCGTTTTATTTAAAAAAAAGTTGTCAAGTCCTAATTGAAAAACCCTTTATATAATGCAACTAAAAGCTGGTATTGAGATGTCATTAAAGCGAAAAATTCAGTAGAATAACAATCCCAAGCATACGGCTAAGTCTGTAAAGCAATGTCTACCCTAGGCCTATATGAATTTGCCTATTTTTTTTTTTATAAGAATATCCCTGCCTTTAATTCATCATTTATGGAATAGCTCATTCAAACTCAGGATCTCGGAAACCTTTTAGGCAATTTGGGGTGCATGTGCTATTTATTTTGTCGCCTCTGTACATGGAACATGACAACAGGATATGGCGACATTTGATGGGAAGGCTTAACCCTCGTTCGGATTTTATTTTTACATACGAATAAATTTTGTTTTATCAGAAAAAATCATTTTATTTGGAGGCCAAAAGTCTAGCAACACTGAATTAACAAGTCAATGAAAAACATTTTCATAAATTCTTAAATCTATATTCATAAAAATTTGAAAATCATTTAAACAAAATGCAATTTCTCTTTTAGCAATTACTATTTTGTCAGAGTCATAATTGTTTTTTTTTCATGCAATACTGTCTGTTTTTGCTGCAGAACCAATTGCAAGCAGATGTATAAGTTACGATATTTTTTCGTAAACATTTTTTTAGTGTTCATTGATACTTTTGGTGCTTATTTTTTGTAAATTCTATTAGACAAAAAAAAAGATGTCAATGATATTTGAGCCGCTCAGTGCACAGATTGATTATTAAGTCCACTTTTTGAAAAAAAAATTAGATTTCAGTATCGAAGGTCTTAGTACAGCCAAAACGTCTTATGTTTACAATACCTTTTCTTAGATCACCACCATTAAACGACAACTATTCAAAAAAAAAGGAAGTATATTTCTGAGGCGAATGAAAATTATTTCATCCTTTTCCTCAAATGTTTGTTTTATGGAGGTTATCGATGTGTGCTCTGAATGGCTCACTTGTCAATTAACATTAGTGGGGTTCATACCGTGGGTGTTCACAATCGTGTGTAGGATTTTTTCCGAAACGAAATATGTCTCATCAAGACGTTCATGCGATATCTGTTTGTCTTACTAATTAAAAGAGACCATCTTGTTTTGTTTTTCTGAAAATTTTCCTCATCACTGCACTTTCACTTAAAGCACCTTAAATACAAAATTTTCCGATATAATCCAATTAGGGAAGCAAAGAAAACAACGTTTTTATTATCCCAGAACCAGATGACGCTTAAGATTATGCTCCTTGTGTAAGAAGCTGACTAAACGAATGGCCTTTGTCCACGTCCAGACGCTTCTCAGAAACCCAAACACCAAGGACGACGAAAAAATAACAAAATTGAAACATCGCTAATAAAGCAAGTCCACTGACCAGCCGCGCCATCATCTTTAAAGAGAAGAAATCCTTCCGAGAAAATTTCCCCCAATGCTCCTGGATCCACCCACCAGCTCCACTTGCACTCAGCGTTTGATCCCCTTTGAGGTCTGTCCACCAGCAGGAAAAGTCCTGGGACGACAATCATAAGTTCAATCATTACAAGCACTCAGGATGACCCTAAAAAAACGACGACGGAACACAAGGACCAGAGGTTGAGGGAACGGCTTTAATTAAAGCACTTTTCGTTCCGAAATTCCTTTTTTTGCGTCGTTCCTTCGTTAGAATTCGCGCCCATAATTCAAGGAAAACTCGAACAGAAAGCAAAGAAAAGAAATGGGTGACACTTGAAAGCGCCGTTACTCTGGCAAAAAATAGAAAAGTGAAAAGACGAACAAAAAGACCGGATTTCTCTGGCTTTTCTTGGATGGTAAAGGTAAGAGCGCCTCCAGCCAGGTTGCCTCTGCAGCAGTCTCAAAGAACACTAAAGCAAAAGGCTGACGCTGATGGTGCTACTCGTGCTGCCGGTGCCGGTGCCGTTTCTGGTGCTGGTGTTGGCGGTCGTGGTGGCAGAGTGGTGGTAGTTTCAAAGTTTTTCCCCAAAAAGAACCTCACGTCATTTGCAGTTTCGGGTACTTGGTTATATTAAGAGGAAAGTTGTAAAAGTAACCCTCCAGCCCCGCAGAGCATCGGGACTGTTGGTGAGGGACGAAAACTTTTCTCCTGCGGTACAATGGGGGTTGGGGGGGGATTTTTCAACGAGTTAATTTCCGCAGAGGACATTAGGCGCACCCAATTTAAATATTACTCGCAGCGTAGCCGAGTTTTTTGGGTCACCTAGACGCTACGCGAAAAGATAACCCAGCTCTGTTAATTTCACGTCCAATTAAAGCGCGTCCATCCTTCCGGTTAAACAGCAGATGAAAGAACACCCGGTTTTTTGACATTCAAACGTTCAAAAATCGATTGTGTGTACAAAACCCCCGTCGCCGGCGGCGGCGTTGTAAACACACACAGCGGCCCATTTGGGAGCCGGCAGAAGAAGGCGCATGAATGTACGATGGTTTTCGAAATTTATTGTAATCAGGACGAATAATTGGGTGCAAACAATAAACTGAATGTTTGTTCGAGTCTGTGTGTGCACGGGTTTGTCGAACGCTCTGGCTAAGGATCCTTGTTGAATGGCTGATTCAGGAAGCTGTTGATGGTTTAGTGGGTAATGTAATTGGTAACAAATATTTGGTTTTGCGGGACAACTTACAGTCGTAATTAAACGAATGGATCTGTGATTTCGGTTGCAGACCGAATCGGCCTTTTAGGCCGTTTAAGTGCAACAAAGTACATTAGATGTGTTATTGGCAATTATGTAAATGTTTGCTCGTGGTGATACGAGAAGCAGTACTCATGCATGCGTTAATGGAATAGTGTGGAGTTGGCGAGGGGGGACAAAATCAAGTTGCATTGTTTCAGTTATGGTGAATGAATTTTGTGGTTTCGTTTTTTTGTTTTTTTTTTTGCTGCGTAACTAATAATAGTAATTTTATTTCATTAAAGAGAACATACGTAAAAATTTTATGAAGTTCGTTAACAAATTAATGACTTCAAATTATGGATTATTGGCTTTTGATAATAATTCAGATATTTGAAGGGATTGACAGAATAATTTGGCTAATAAATATTGTTCATTGCATACACCGTTGATTAAGGGTTCATACTCGGAACAATGGAATTTGCACTCAATTAATATACGTTGAGTGCTTTACTTAGACATCTATGAAATAGTTACGACATAATGATGTAAAATAGACATGTGTGTACATATAGTTCTTCACAAAAGTTTGCGTACGATGGAGAAAACTGGGGAAAAATGGCGTTTATTTCCAAAACTCAATCCACAAAAGTTTGCGTACTGTGGGTGAATTTTTCCAATAAGGGTCATTTAAATAACCGTAACTAATAAGACAAGGCAAGTAAATAAAAGTTGTTAGACGACTATTAATTTGTACGTGGAAGAACGAATTTCCTACGGGGTAATATCAAAACAAACCTCAACAAGAGATAAACGAACCATCAAGCAAATGCTAGATGAAGAGCAGTTTACAACGGCAACAAGAGTGACAAAAGAGGCCCAGGAATTCTATATTATCCAAAAGTAAATTCTAAAGCCTTGTGCTTTGCACTTTTCAAATACAGTAAAGCCAGGACACTCTATAATCGGACCACATATCATGCATTCCTTGCTATTTTTCATACAAAGTTCGCTCCCTGCTAATCGAACCATGGACCATTAGTTCGATAGCGTATAACACCGGTTACTATATGACCTTACCTGTCTAATCGGACCAAGAGTAAGGAATTCAAAAAATGTACACAACATATTTCGTTTTCTTTCCGAATTGTGGGTATGGTGTAATTTTAAGCTTCGCCACATCGAAGTTTGTTTGTTTTTTATTTAGAATTTTCTAGGGTAACAATGAAACAATTTGAGTTTTATACAGCAAAGTTGCTTTCTCAGATTTTCGCTTTTGAGAGATTTAAATTTATGGTGCTCATGGACAGAAGTTCTTCAGTCAATGATTCCTGAGGTGGTCATTATTACTAAAATAATTTGTGTTTACTAATTCTTAATGGTGGTTAAAAAGGCAGATTTATTTTTCAGAAATTCGGAGACAGTTGGACAAGCATCCTTACGGATACTCCTAAACTACCCCGAACAGGGAAAGTACAGAAATCTTCCAAAAATCACCTTCATCAAGGTGGAGTTCTTTCCACCATGAGCTATGATAAAAACAAAAAGATTATTTTAAGCGTTTCTAATTATGTGCACGGTATTGTACTTTTGAAGTGAATTATAAGTATTACAGACAAATCAAATTGATTCAAATAAATAAACAATCGGACGTCTCTAAACTTTTTTTTTTTATTTCGCATAAATTTACAATGAGGTTTCCACTACTGCCGCATGGAGTCGGCAGTAGCAGCCACCCACAAAATTTACACTTGAATTTTGTGGCAACAAAAAATGTTTTATGAAAATTAGTACCAATGAAAAACTATTATTTGCAATTGGTTTAAAACATAAACTTTAATAAGAAAATACAAAATTATCATTAGTTTTTAGGAGTGGGGCTGCAGAACGACACTTAGAAGGTGAGTGATCCCGGCAACTTCTGCAAAAGTCATTGGCAACGATTACCAATCTGCTAAATAATTATGAGAATCAAAACTTTCCACCTGACAAATGAAAACTTTTATTATTCTGAGAGCTGTTCGTAGTCTCATTTGAAGCATCGAGTTCTTCTTGGTAACAGCTTGTGGCATGCTGCAAAAAAAAACATTCAAGAGAACCGATTTCTTTCGGTGTGAATGAAAATTCCATGTCAGAGAACGGATGAAACTAACTAAAAGTCTCACATATGGTGAGAACAGGAGCTCTGTAGACTCTAATCTCCGTGTATATGGACAAAGGCACTCATTTCTCCTGAACATCTTTCGCATGTGTGCTTCCCATTAGCTAAATGCCACTGCGTTACTCACGTTTTTATGAAAATACTCTCACCATGAACTTTGACAAACATTTTTTTTAATAAGAAAAAAACCATAATGCATTCCACACATCTATTTGAATTTTTTTTTGTACAAGATTGTCTGAAAAGAAAAGTCCTTGAAGTCGCAGCACAGGCTCTTATGCAATCTGTTTGAAGTGTACTCCACAGTCGGAGTCGGAGGAGTGCCTCATCGCCGGTATTGATGTCCTTCCCATGTTCATTCCACCGCAATTTATTTCGGCACTTAAATTTATGAACCTTCTCCGGACACGACTGGGGGACCGGGTGCTGAAAGAGTTCCACCTTTTTCAGTTTGTTATTGCTGCGTAAATGGCTGGGGCGATGCAAGAGCCACTTAATACATCTACTCACCGTAAAATTGGAGGCAGTCATGAATAATTCATGCTCATTCTTGACGGTTGGCAGCTGACACATCGTAAATAGGCATTCCAAGGGTCGTGGGTCCACGGGATGGTGACACATAACAGATTTCAGTTTTCCGGCTGCGGATTACCATTTATGGACACGAACTCGCTTCGCTTGATCTTCTCGAAGAAGCGCAATCCCGAGGCCTTTTCGATGTGCTCGACTGGTTGACGAAAGGTTTTTAAGTCCACATCATTGTCGATTACTCCATTCGGCAGCATGTAGCATTCCATGGTGAATTTCTGGTCCTTGGACTTGCAGACTATGACCTTGAAGAAGTGGGTGGGCACAGCCACAGGACTCTGGCCGATCACCTCGTACTCGATGTACATTTTGCAGTCAACTTTCATCGAGGGCTGGTAGATGGATCCAGTACAGACATAGACGTCCTCATACAAACTCGTTAGACCCCTCACGTAGATCTCGAGATTGTTCCAGCAGTCTCTGTTGAAGCCGCGGCCAACTTGCGGAGCGATATTCGTCAGATAGAACGTCTCGTCGCAGTGGAGTTGGCTTGTTTTGTGATTTCCCGCAGCTGCCATGTGACCTCTGTCGAAGCCGGACCGGAAGTAGTCGGTGTTGTGGGAGCGGAAGAACGAGTGCACGTCTATGTCGGATCGGAATTCGGACATCCTTCGGTTCACCTTATTTTCAGTTTTCACGCACTGCTCCGTGAGGTGTTCCAGGACCCAGTGTGCTACGCGGTTACGGCGGTCGTAGGAGAGTACAAAGTCCGAGAAGACGCGAATGTCATCGAGGCCAGGGAACCCGTATTGCATGATTTCCTGCATGCGGTTTTGCTTACTCTTATTCGAAGGAGTTGGGAAGTCCCGAAACTTAAAGACTTGAAAGTTAGTCGGCGTGGGATACTCGACGGTGAATTGTACTTACGACAGCATAGAGTTTGTCCTTCAAGTAAAATGCGTAAGGGTCCGTCTGCACCAATTTTGCAAGCTTTTGGTCCACCCGGCTCTGGTTTAGGTATTGACCGATAACAAAAGAACCGCTTGCAACCATCGCGACGCCTAAAGCTATAGGAACAACATTTTCTTTAGACATTTCTGAGTTTTTACTAAGAATTTTGACATTGTTAACTGTGAGTGACAGACTTAATCAAATTTTTGAAGTTGCTCAAGCAAATTAAGTGAAATGTGTTCTTTGGATTGCTGAGGTCGTGTTTGCAGAACTCAGTTGAAAACAGTGCGCGGCGAAAAGAGGTCTTAGTCGGTTGCGGCAGATGTGGACCTTGTTTTGTAATCACTTCTTGTTGTAATGGCCTTCACGAAATATTTGTAATCTTTTTTCAACCTTTAAATGACGAAATCTTAAATGGACGTGGATTGAGAGTCGCTCTTTTCATTTAGGTTTAGTTACGTTGTCGTGGAGCCAAAAACTTATCGAAAGCAGCTATTTTTATTCACGATCAGATTATATAAATCTCCTTCCGGCTTATGACCCAATTTAATTCCCGCATTGATAAGAAAACTATTCAGACAGAGCGATTTTTTCTTCCTCCATAACTCTCTGCCATCCGTAAAAGTCGGCTAAAACAAATTCCCTCACTAACTCCATCCGACAAACGGAACTAATTCCCACTCCTAAAAGCAAATAACTCCAACTTTCCACTTGGATTAACAGCCTCATCCCGAGATCAACTCTTCCGAATCAAAATAAGCCCCGACACTTCATTTCATACATGGACTTCCCGGCACCGAATTTTTCGAATTTTTTTTTTCCTACTCATTCCCTCCACTTACTGTTGCACCCTGGTGCAATAAATCCTTTTCACCCCCGTCATTGTCAATATCCAAATGAATGCATTCACTAGGTTGGCAAAAAAAGAAAAAATCCACTCGAGGAGAAATCCCAGAATTTGAAATCATGGCGTGGGAGTTTAGCACAAAAACCGTGGCATAGTTTCAGATGCCACCCTGTGGCATCATATCTCGGAATTTCATTCATTTGCTGGAACACTTTGGTAATTCTTTTGAAGAATGGATTTTCGTTTTTTTTTTTTTCCTTGCTCCCTCTCTCTCTCTCCCTTTCTACCCCCTAAGTGTACACCGCTAGTTACCGGTTGAGTGGCCATTTTTCTGCTTCGATAACGGCAGTAGCAGCAACTCTTCTGAATGAACCACTCTAAGAGCAAAGAACCCCTGAAATCCCACAAAGAGGGTGCGAGTGGGAGAGAAAAAAAAAATACAAAATAGGAAAAAATAAATGAAATTGAAATGGGGGTGAAAAAAAAAGTCGCCACAAGGGACATCCGTTCTGGAATGTACTCGGGTTTGGAAAAAGCACATGAATCGGCATTAGTTTGAATGGCTAATGGCAGAGGCGAGCTAAAAGGAGGGAGGCCTACACAGGATTTGATTTTACACGTAGAAATAGGTCGTCGTTTTGATTGAAACACATGCCATTGACCCTAATTACGTTTGGGGCAATAAAGGCACACGAATTTGTGGTTTTGTGGGGCTTTGAACTTTTGTCCTTTTAAGGATGGCCACAAAGTAAATCTCCATGTGTCGATCCTTCTTCTCAACCGACTTTCGAGTTCAATCGAGAGGTTAACTTTCATGCTCTACCCTCGTACGGTTCTGAAGAATGAGATGCTTTTGAAATGCGGTTACCATTTCACATGTGATACCTCAAAACCCATCGACCGGACTGCTGCTTCTGAAATACATCGCCGCCTGGCAAGGATATTCCAAAATGTCTGACGGTTTCGTGCTTGCTCGTCCGGACTCTCAGTCATTATACAAAATTCAGAGAGTTTCGTTTTGTGTTGTGTGTGAAATGTAAGCGCTACGAAACACTCTTATTAGTATTCATGGCATCCGGACGAAGAACGTCGGGTCTGGCAGTTCGTTCGAAAATGAAACGATGTATTTTTGAAATTGTTCATAATTGATGGATGGTTGTGCCTTGCGCAGAGATTTGGAAAATATTTTCTAAGGCAAACAGATATGCCGAATGCTGAAACTGAAAGAGCAGAAAGTAAAGAGTGCAAAGTGTGTTTAAAGCTGAGTAGAAGGAATGTTTGCTGATTGAGCAAGTGTTGACCTTACATGTGCTTGGGGTTGTTTGCATATTTCTGATAAATATGTGTCCGGTGCACTCAAATCAATGGAACTCTCGGGTACGACGCGATGTGTTTGTGGTCAGAAAGTCATTTTGAGAACATTCGAAATGTCTGCCGCCTTTAAAATTTGTTGATGAGAGGAAATTGCTGTAGTATTTTAGTTGTTGTTTAGACAGCATTGCAATTGGTTTATTTAAGAGCGTTTTTGACTGATTGGTAGTTTTGATGCAAGTGGTGAGGGTCGTGGTGCTGAATTGATTTCTAGACAGTGCATAAAGTGTTTTATTTGCACCTACGTCAGTTAAATTCTTTTTCTTACGAATATTTTTCTAATTTCAACGTTAGTGTAATCGTTTTTGCTTCGAATTTGTAATTGCAACATTTAAGGGTGGGCCATACAGTGTTTTCATTTAAAATCATGTTTTTTTGACATTGACAACTGTTTCCCACTAGAAATCTTGACAGAAAGTCAGCGTAATACTTCCGTGAAGCGAAATAAGTCGGTTTACGATTGAACAACATTGGGAAATATTTAAAATGAGTGCTGTGTTGCCCGAACAGTTCGTTTTTTGTAAATCAATCTTGTTATCAGGCGTCTTGGTGATGTAAATTGGCCGCCTCGAACGTCCGATGTGACCCCATTGGATTTTGTTTTGCGTGGAACCCCAAACCGATGTTGTGTCATTAATCCGAAAACGATTGAAACACATGACGCCAATATCATCTAAGCAATCCGTGAACTACAGCTTGAAACAATCAACAAGGTCTTGGAAAATTGGAGTGACAGAATACGCTGTGCTGCGAAGCCAGCCAAGTAACCATTCGAACACCGTTTTATTCCATAATTAATGGGTAAATTTGCTCTTACTAATATGGACATAATACATGGAAACAATTTAGATAATAATAATAGATAATTTATTGCAAATATGCAAAAAGAACCATGTGGTTTTTTTCAAAATATACAGTGAACTTTTGATGATTCGAATTTCATTGGAGCAGGGAAAAGATTCGAATTACAGAGGTTTTGGAATTACGGAGTTTTGAGAAAATATTTTCGCGTCACGCACCCATTTAAACTGAGGGTGATTGAAGTAAAACAAATAAACTTGACTTCGAATTATATAAGTAAACCATCGTTTTTGAAATAGAAAGATTTCACGTTACAAGTATCTTGCTCGAAAATAAATTCGACATAACGAGGAAGATTTTTTCAGGGAACTGTGATAACTCTTCTATTTACAGATTCGATTTGTGGAGCTTCGAATTATCGAATGTTTACTGAATTTTGAAAATAATATTATTTACTTTCTGCAAAGTCATATTTTCTGGAGTATCATTAAAGGTCTTCAATAAAGGTGACCACCACTCCCACCTGAACAGATAGAACCCTTTTATCCAAGTCAATTTTCTAGCCGTTGACTATGGCGATTAAGCCCAAGCCCGAAGCCCACTGAACCCTCCGAAAATGAGTCGCATCACCGATACATCGAATTGAGTGAGTAATCGGCCGATTATTTCTGCCTCAACATCCACATTACAATTGAATGATCGTATCTAACACCGAGAAAAAGAACTAATGTGAATCACCTGTCCATTTAAATTGATTTGTATTCGATTCCCAGTTCCGTGTGTCCTCCCTGAAAGCCAACCTGTACCACCCCAAACCGATTTTCGTTTAAAGATTTTCCTTTTCTCCCGTATCTTTCCTCAAATTGATGAAACTAATTTATGTCGTTGAGAAGAAATTTCGTCCTTTTCACGTAAATCACATAAAACGCCTTGATACCATTTTGGCAGCACGACCTTTTTCAGCTTTCATCTTTTTTCCCAAGAAAAACCACCCGGCCACCTCCCGAAATAACATTAAATCTTGTCAACTAAACGACAAAAAAAAAAAGAAAAAAAAAAAGTCCCACACGGCGCCGCAGGCATGACAAAAAGGTGTATGATCTATGGGCCTCCACTCCACATCGCACCACACCTTCTCAGTCTCAGAACTCCACTCGGGCGAGTTGTCACGAAGCCAGAGCCTCGAAAACCAATGGCACGACTGCGACTTGCTGACGTAACGTAACGTGTGGTGTTGTCCCCCCGCTCCGAGTGTCTCATGTATCTGACTAGCAGCCCATTGTTCAGGACGCGTGTATCGCTCCGCATAAACTGATGGCTCGGAAGGGATTTGCCGGCAACAAGTGGTCGAAACACTTCAAAATCGCTTAACGACAAAGCGTGGCTAATCCAATTAAGCAGCACTAAGGAGATAGGATTATCGGTTAATAGCCGTCATACGTCTTTCTCCGGTCCTGCGTGACCAGTGCGATAGACCGGACCCGATAGGGCGTCATGCCGGCGCTCACCTCAGCTAAACAACCTTGGTACACAAGGGGAATCTGGTTAACTGGGGAACTGGGCCACTGAGAGACACTGTTGAATGGCTTCGCGGTTCATGTCACAACAATGCAAAGAATAATCTGAGCGTTTCTTTGGCGCCACCCGCCCACACTCAAGCCGCCCGCAGCGGTCAAGAATACAATGCAAGGGTTGCTCTGGTTTTTGGGGTCACCGCAATCATACACAATGATTCCCTTGTAATGAGATGCCGACGACGGGAGGTGCTGCCAGCCGCTTTCACCCGCACTACAATGGGTGCAGCTCCAAAGTTGACCCAGTTCACAGCCCGCAAAGTTCAGTCAAGACGTAATTGTTTTCTTTCGGTCCCGCTGTCGGCTTCAATGAGATTCTTTCGGCCTTAATTAATTTCCGCGAGCTGTACGATGGGGATGACGATAGCGATGGCGATGGCGATGGCCTGTTGTCAGCGCGCTGTCTACGTGGCCTGTACCTTTTTTTTTCTTCGTGAATAATTAAGCCCTTTCGCCGGCAGGAGATTATTAGGGCAGCCAGGCGAGAAAGTTTCGAACACATTGCACACGTGTCATTAATTAGGAGCGGATGCTGTGCGTCGAGCGTGGAGCGCGAAACAGACGCCAACCTACGCGAAGTATATTTTTGTAATAAATTCAATTAGAGGTTGCCGGCGAAATGGGTCGAATTAGGCGTTTAATTGAAATTGATTCGCGCAGGAACGAGGTGAAGCTGCATTATTATTTAATTGTGTTAGGGTAGTTTTAATTTTTTTTTTTTTGTGGATGGCTTTTGTGGACAAGCGGTTTTGACGTCAGCAGGAACTTATTGCTCGAGGTCGATAGTGCAGTATCTTGGGTAATTAATTATTGTAGCGAGCGATTGAAACGAATATCGAAATACGTGTGTGGAGAGCAAACAATTGGGTTTTCGGAAGCCAATGAATGATTTATTTGACGGCTGGTTATTTATATTGGTCAAGAGGCGGAGAGGCAGGCGAAGGTGGCTTACGACATGTGTGACATATTTTGTAGCAAGAAAGAGCGTCTGACATTCAGCGTTGGACATTCTTAAAGTGCGAACTCCGAAAAATCAACTAATTTACTTCGACTACTCCACAGGCAATCTACCCTTGAAAGGCCTGCGCTTGGGCAAGAAAAAACTAAAACTAGCAAGCTGATAATAGCCCAAAACTTTTATCTCCTTACTGCAGCTAAGATATTACATTTTCCCTAAAACTACATTGCACAATTTACAGAGAGATGGTATATTCTACCTCACTACTGAAAAATGGCTCTCATTTTTGGTAAATATGTGGCAATATTTATTGCAATTCTTATAGAAGGAAAAGCTTTTAAAGTTTACAGTGGTTTCGAAACTGCATTGATTTATTTCCATTTGCTTCGTTCACAATTACAATAGATGGCAATTATGGAATAACAAAATTTATGAGAACCTTTAATTCGACTTGCATTTCATTCATGTTCACATTCTGCGTCATGTTTTTCTGTTCCTAACTAACGATGCGAAGCGAGTCTTTCGTGTACATGATAAGTTGGTTTGTCTAGCTGAAGTGAAATAACTTGTATGAATTTTTCCAAACACTTTTTAAATCGTTATAAAATACCAAAGTATTACAGTTTATTTTTTCTTCAATTGTTTTAACATAAAAAATTTCTAAGAAGCTTAGCCATGATACAAAATTTCATTCATTGAATTTTTTTGCACACTTCTGTAAACATTTTATTTTGTAAAACTTAATTTTTGTGCAGAGTTTTTAGGACTTCTTTCCAAAGGATTTCGAGATATTAACGATTTAAATCACATAAAATTTCAGCTGGCGATAATCTCAGAGGATTCGCTTTCGAGAAGTTCATCCCTTAGGTGCGCCAAAATCAAGGAGGGGTTGATTCCTTCGTACAGAACAAGGGGGCCAATAAGAAGCGCAGGACTGGTTATTTTATGTAGTCCTCCAACAACTTGAGACACCTATCCAATCACACGACATAAGCTTTATAGAAAATTATTATGAATGAATGAATTATTTTGAATTGTGAAGTAAGGGAAAGTAAAGGAGGCTTTCAGGCAAAACTGTCCTAAAAACTGAATTTTTAAAGGAAGGCTTTCAAATAAGTCCTGAAATTATTTGCAATCTTATCCATTCGAGGCTAAAGAGATTAAGAACTATTGTCGAAGCAAGGAAACTGCACACAAAATATAATTTTGGGTTATAACTTATGTATTTCCATTATATTTCGTTCACAAGCTAAAGTGCGCAAATACTTTTTTGACTTCAATGATGTTGTTTTTTTTTCTGAATAAATGGCGTAATTCTTAACCGATTTTAAAAATTTGTGTATTTTAAGAAAGTTTATTTTATATAAATTTCGATTCAAACTTTTCAGATTACAGCGAAACCATCAAGAAACTGAGTGTGCCTTTTTTTACCCACTGCATATCTTAAAATAAAAAAAATAAGGTACGATTTTACAGAGAATTTTGTAAGCACATTAAAGAAAACTTTTCAAATACACATTCTGCTAAACACTTCCTCAAGACAGACTTGTCTTAAAAAATTCATAACACAAAAGACTCAAACCGAGTACTTTGAATTTTGTTAAAACTACTCTCTGCTGAATTATGATCAGACGAAGAATAAAATCAATTTAATGGTAAATTAAAGTAAAGTAAACATAATTAAATACTAAGTTTATTTAGAAGTAATTTTTAAAAACCTCTTTTGGTTACATACTTTTCCTAATTCAACATCTTAATGACTCTAAAATTCAGGAGAAATGTTCAAATAAGCCGAGCGCAAGTCTCTAAGACCCTTGTTCGTACAACAACCAAGTCGTCATGTTTGGCCAACTGCAAAATCAATATTATGGGGAAATTGAACAACCGCCTAATTCACTTAACCCACATTTGTTTTGCTCGGTGTCAACACAAATGGTTTAATCAATTGCAGGCAGCCATCGCACCTAACCTCAATTGTGCGTAATAAGCCCACACGTATCCACCACGTAATTGATTACAGATAGTTGACCTGTTTAGAACTGTAGGCCATATAACCCAATAATGACGTCGTCCCCACGGACATGGTACCAGCCATCAGGTAATGACTACTTTTCCAAAAAAAAAACCCATTCGGGATTATTTCCGGTGAAATAATGAATCGACACATTAGAGACGCCCGTAACTAAGCCCAACACTTGGCAGTTACCGACTAATATCACAGTGGCCAGCATGGGAGGAAAAGAGAAAGAGAGAGAGAGAGTTATCATTTATTCAACAGCTCACCTTCCGGCAGAATAACATCGCATAACAAAATTACAGAATTCGTCTTCTGGGATGACATGGAATCGACAAAATTCAATTTCGTAAAAGCAGCACAAACATTTCTGGTTCTCGTCTCTCGCTCCTCGTTCATCGTTCATCGTTCTCCCGTGTCTCTCCGGGAAATTTTGAGAGAACATAAAACTGAATATTTTCCCAATACACGGAGTCCTTGCCACCACCCCAAAGTTTTTTTTTTTGCATTCTTATTTTCCTATCCCTTTGGCAGGATGGTCGGAACACAGACAGAGTCCCCGTACTGCTAACGACAATATCATGTTTGAGGTGGCGTTTTTCTGGGTGGGCCTTCGGCCTCCATTCCCAAATAAACAACCGTCATGCCGGAGACTGACGAGAGAGCCAAGGACCAACGTTCGACGAGCATCCCACCGAAAGTCACTGTCTCATCCAGCAGACGCCCAGCCCAACCCCCGCCAGCAGGCACTAGCAGTCAAAATAATTTTCAATTTGTAACGAATTCAAATGTGAAATTGTTTCCTGTCTACCTGAGGGATAAATGAAAATGAACGGGTTTTTGTGGAGTCACCTTCGGAACAGGGACACATTCTCGTGCACCATCGCCGTGCCATCGCTTTCCCAGCGATTCTCACAAACATCCTCGGGATATTGATGGATTCGTGCAAATCGTGTTTAGGTGTTGTAACATTTCGACAGTTTAGACGAATGTCGAATCGGTTCTGATGGATGGGATGGATGGAGTGGCCGGATGGATGGATGTGCGATGCGGAGCGACGCAGGGCCGCTTTATAATTCCATTAACTGGGGAACAGTTTCGACTGACTGGGTATGGTAGGGGATTGAATTTAATTTCGGACATGCAACGGGGGCGAAGCTGGTGATGCGCTGACGGCTGTGTAGCCGTGCCAACCTTAGTTGGTCTTTCTGGACTAAGCTAATAATTCACAAAATGCATTTGCTGTCGGACGGTTGTGTGAAATCTCCTGTGAATATTGCTGTGTGTGCAGGCGGCGCGGAACGAATCAAAACACACGGCGATGTGATTGCGGGAACGAACGTTCTTAGCAAACACCTCGTTGGCGGCAGTTAAATCGAGGCTGATACCATTTAATGGTTTTGATTTGAGAATTCAATGAATAAGAACACCTCGTTTCTGTTTTTCAATATGACACGGGCTGATATTGTGAAATTTGTTCGCGCTCCAGCAGACAATCAAATAAATTTTGTGGATAAGCCGTTTGGCTTAGAGGATACTTCAGGAAGGATTAAAGGCTCTCTGCTTTGGAAACTTTACGCTCAACTGACACTGGCAACTTTATGTTTCGGGCGACTCGGACACTTTAAGTTGTAGTAATAGCTTCGCAAATGCAAAGTACTTAAAAACTCAGCAGTGCCAAGATCTGCCCTTATTGATCTTTGGCTGTCGGAAAATTCATTGACTTTCAGGTGAATTCAATCCATTCAGTATTGCAGATTCCCAAAAAAACATGAGGCTTATGCAAAATGAGATACGGTGTATGTATGAGTATTTTTTGTTTGAAATTGAAATTTGAAATTTACAGAAGGAATTGTAAATTGTGTTAACACTCGGTTAAAGTTGCAAAAGGTTTTATGCTGTACTGCTAGCGATTAGCATTTCTTATAAGTCAGACCAATCTCTGAGTCAGACTAATTTAAAGTTCATTTCAGCAATAAGTAGACAGACAGAGACTGACTTCAAAAACACGCTGGGAAAATGTGGAAGCACACTTCTTTATGAGATTTAAGTATATTTTGTGTTAGAAGCGTATCATCACATTTTGTACTCTCTCCCCGGGCATAAGAATTGCAGCGAATCTACTTGGCTTCGGACCCATCCGATCATTATCTTCTTCAAAGAAATACGCCTCCGCGTTGGGTGCATTTCTTCTTGAACATAGACGATCATTACGTCCCTTAATATGTGTAAATAAAAATAAAATCAATCCAATATTCCTTCTATTCAGAATAAAGAAATAACTCCAAATCGCGAAAAAGATCCCCGAACAGTAGTAGATTCTCCACCATGATCATAGTCAGTGGTTGATATCTTACGCTTTACCTTTGCTTCCTGGACCGCCTCTTTTGAAGGGAAAAAAGGTACAAAATAGACTCTGAATTTAAACTCTAAATTCCAAATATTCAGGAGTGATGAAAAACGTTTCCTAAAGCGATTAAATACCACGAAAGGTACGAAGGACTAGACGTTAACCATGGCGGAGGATCTTTTGTGCTTTGTGAATGGTCTTCTTTGAATCTTGTGAATCTTTATTCGCAATAAGACGAATAATGGGTGAATAGATCGGTGTTTAGACTTATTGAAGGACAGAGTACTCCCCTTGCAAAAGAGGAAATGACCCGAAAGAGGGTATTCCAACAATATAATTGTCTTGAGTATAAAATTGATATATATTGATTAATTGATTAATATTGATATATACTCAAGGCACGATTGAAATATTAAGTTGTCAAACATCTACAGTACAAAGCGCTACAGAGCTCGTATCCAAACTAATCATGCATAGCGTCGTTGTAGATTTTGTCAAAACCTTTCAAATGATGTATTGCCACATACGACCTCTGTAGCGCTTTGTATATAGCCGGAAAATTCAAAAGACAAAAAGGCGGAATGGAGATATTTGACAACCTAATAATTGATTTTTGCTTTTACCGTTTATTTTGTTATTAAGTATCACAGTGACAAGGTAACAGCTTAAATTTCGTTTGCAAAGGAAGGTCAAGTCCTCAATTGACTTCCGTATTTATATTTTGCACATGTGATAATTCACCGCTGATCTTTGAACATTCGTTGGAAGGGATAATTGACCCCTTTCCTTTGTTATTTACTTTTCGGGAGCTGAAGACCCCAAATGTTGCGTGCAATGTTTATTACTGCAACATATATTTTGCATGCATATGTTCTCCCTCTCAACACGTAGGAACTGCTTTGTTTCGAGTGTTCATTCCCCGGGCT
This sequence comes from Syritta pipiens, assembly GCA_905187475.1. Lineage (NCBI taxonomy): Eukaryota > Metazoa > Arthropoda > Insecta > Diptera > Syrphidae > Syritta > Syritta pipiens. The sequence goes on along the minus strand of LR994571.1, from coordinate 105,515,872 downwards.
TTAATGAAATGAAATGAATAAAATAGGCCATAACACAATTTGAATAGAAAAAAAAAAATGCTTTGGCAAGAAATGTCAAAATGGCAAGAAAATTGCCAAGAATTGGTTGACCAAAGCGAAGCAAATTCACCACAAGTATTAACAACAATATGCTGCTTTAAGCAAAGTCAGCAGAATATGACAAAAGTCATAAGAACATGTATGTTTCTATACTTTTTTCCACGAGTTTTTGAAGGCAGTGCCTAACTCAAAAATGAGCTCATGAATCACCGAATCATGAAACCTTTTTGAGGGTTGAAGAACAAGATTTAAATCTATATCCATGCCAAATTTCATCAACGCAAGTTTAACGGCTTGTTTTTTAGAATTGAATTTGTGGATTTATAGAAAATATGTCCAAACTTTTTTCCGCTACTGTATATCATTGCATTAAGTGAATCCTCTGTGGCTTAATCGTTAAACTTAGAGCCTATATTGCCCCGGACAATAAGCAAGAGTTCCAACTCGGGAAAAAAAACACACAAAACAAACAATTTTCACTGCTCCAACTCTAGTGAACGGCTGACAATCTTCCTGACAATCTTTCGAAATTTTCCGTTCCTAAACTGTAGGTGCCCTTACAAGCGTCAAATTATAACGCGCAAAGCACAGTGGAAGCGCGAAAAGTTAGGCTCTGGACCTCCGATGATGAAGTAAACCCTTTCCTCTTCATTTCACTAAAACAATAAGAAATTCCTAAGAAGCTCCTGATACACTACACTAAAATTTTAACACTGTTCTGCTTCCTGAAAAAAAGGAACAGACAAATCGGAAATCGATTCAAATCGGATTTGGGAAGTCATAAAAATGACACACATCCAAGCCTTTTTTGGTGAGGTGGAGCATTCACTTGAGTTGAAATCAAAAACTATACACTAAGAGGAAATATAGTTTAAGAACAACTTAGAGCCTATCTTATAACTTCAGTCAAATCGATCAAGTCGATCCAAAGTACAAAAATTTAATTGTTTTTTTTTTCTAACTTTTGAATAGCCAGACATATTTGAATGAAATTCAGAATGCAGATTTCTATTGCTCGGAACAACAAAATATTAATTTTTTTTTTTTTTTAGACGCAACACGTTTGACGCATGGTCTAAGCCCGATACCAGAGAATAACACGGTAAACCCGTGTTATTTTCGAATACACTTGGGTATTATAGAATTTCTGGACTTGTATGATCACTCTTGTTACCGTTATAAATGGTTCTTTATCTGCCATATGTTTGACGACCCATTTATCTCTTGGAGAGAGCTTGGACAATTTTTGGACAATATTTTTGAGTTGTCGGCACATGAGATTTATGCTGTTCACTAACAACACTGGTTAAATGGGTTTGTGGCTATGAAGAGACGCCTTTCCTTTGACATACATTCCTTCTGATGAATGAATAGCTATTTTGATATCTGCCATAAGAAGTGAAGTCATTTGCGCAGATAAACTCCACAACACTTACCTGTGCTTGACTTACTTCCTACCCATAGCCTAAGCCATACAATGTGTCACTGATTACAATATTCAATGTACTCATCTTATCGATATAGCCACTTAATTGGATTCGAATTCCATTGCAACTTCATTGTTCAACTCAGAAATGCACACAATCCAACTACCCAAGGACAGTGACCTTAATTTACACCTTCACACCTTCGTCTACAGTAGCACCTCTTCAAAATGCAGCACACATGCTCCACCACAAGCCAGAACCACTCAATCGAGTGCATATTTTGCAAGCTTTTGTGGTCCAAAATTATGTTAATTTGCCTTATATCCCAGGTCCGCATTGAGGACAATGAAGAATAATTGAATTGGAGGGGTGGTAAGGTAAATGGAATGGAAGAACCACCACCCTCATCCCCCGGTAAAAGGTCTTCACATTTTTGGGTCAATCCTCGGGCTACGCGATGAGGTAAGAAAACTATGAGAACTTTGTTCGTGCTGTGGCCTTCATGTTATGGGAATTATTTTCACACCGAGTCGAGTGTGTGTGGTGGACAAATGATTTTTGTTGAGGTGAGTGAGTGAAACCGACGCCCCGGGTGCCAAAGAGGCGTGTGAATATCTCCGAAATGCCTTTTTCCACCGTCTAACTTTGCATCGGCTGATTGGCAGCCATACGAAGTCGAGTGATGGAATTTTTGTGCTATAAAAGGTTTCCATGTGGTGTGGGTTGTAACAGACATAAACATGTCAAGTTATTGGTTGTGTGTACTTGTCGGCTTTGAGGGATTAGTTGTGGCTTTTCCTCGAAAAGACTTAGTGGTTAAGACTTGAATTGTTGTAAAGGCTGCCTGAGAACGCACACAGGAAATTAGTGGGGTTAACCTTCTGTGGGGGAAGGTCTACTAATCTGTGTCCCTGTCGGCTTTGTTGCGGTAGTTCATACCGCCAGTGGCTTTAAAAATCGGGTTTCCAGTCAATTCAGAGGCACTTTGATCTTTTGATCGGCTTGTCAAACGAAAAGAATTGGGGTCAAATCCGAAAGCAACGCGATTAATCTTCGCTATTTAGGGCAGTTGGTCGAGGTTTAAGGAAAAACATTTTTTTAACTCTTCTCAATCCATTCTTAAACATAAAACAAGACTGTACACAAAACAAACGTGATGGCTAAAAAAAACCTTCGTAACATTTGCCTTCGCTTATTTTTGGAGTAAACATTTTGGATGGATTTCATGGCTATTTCGGACGATGTTGATAGAATTCCGATTAGGTTTCCAAAAATGTTTCCAAACAGCTTCCAAATCTTAGATTTAAGTGACACTGTCGGACTTGCATACATATATGTAGACCACCTGCGTGGAAAGCCTTTGGGATCCATGAAGTCATGTCAGCATTTTAAAGGTTAAGCCGCAGTACAACTTCCCAAAATCTACTGATCACGTAGCATATCGAACCCGTCAACCTTTTAGGTACATTTCTGTTCCTTGTGACCCCCATCTCCTTTTAATTTAAATCGAATAAACCCGTCCGAACAACGGCACATCAATAATTAAACAAACGATTTGATATTCAGATTTCCAAGAAAATCCGCAGTGAAAGTATTCCTCGTTCCCTCAATTTTCCACCCAAAAAAAAAAAAAAAAGAGGAAAACACGAGCCACCCACATTTGCATTTGATTCCCAGGGTAAACTTTCCACCATTGTTCACCACCAGAGCATACATTCTCCAGCTAGACGAGATGAAAAAGCCTCGGAATGGATTCCTCCGGCGCCGGAATTCCTTCGCAATGAAAACATTTACAATTCCACTTTTCTACAAACTCTCTTCGCTCCTCGGTCCTCAGTCGTCGGTCGTCGGTTGTCGGTCCTCCCACACACACTCAACCACCACCTAGTCTCAGTGGGCGCCTCGTCCTTTCTATCCATTGATATTTTATTCCTTGCCCGTAAATATTACTCAATGTAAACAAAAAAAAAATAGAAAGGAAGTAACTTTATTCCACAATTTACCGTCATCGGCGAAGAGATGTGGTACTCGACTGTAATGGATATTCCACCGGAGGAACTGCAACTTCACCTGCAGTTCGGTCGAAGCTTTACATATCCCTGTTTGCGAAAATAAATTGTGGAAAATACACTATTTCCGTTAGGATTTTTTCCCACTCATTTTGTGTGCTGCGTTTTCTTTTTTTTTTTTTGAGTGGAAAATAATGAAGGATACTGGCAAGGGAATCCCCTATTGTCACAGAGTAAAGCTGAATAGATCATCGTTAGCGTTTTCTTTTTTCGCCGACAAATGATTGTGTCTGCAGTGGGGAGCTTTTGCCGGACTAGATGGATTCTTCTTTTTTTTGAGTTTTTTGGAAAAAGGAGAGCGTCAGCAGATTTTAAATGAATCGACAAGGAATCACATTAAGTGACTTGCTCAAACTGAACCCCAGTAAAAAAGAAAAAAACGTGCTCTTCTCGAGCTGTTCCTTAATTTTAAAAGGAAGTATCCAACTCATGAGTCATGAGTTTGTGGAAAAATATTCAATTTATCGAAATAGGGGTTCAGTGAGGGATGGTGAAGGTGGTCAGTGGGCAATGAGTGGGTGTTTTAAGGCTTGTCCATGTCCCTCAATTATTTTTTTTTTTTTGCATCGTCACTTTTAATGGTCTGAAGACGACAAAGGAAATAGCAGAGATAATTTCTGTACAAAAATCACACTAATATGCTGTCAACGAATGAAACTCTGGAAAAGAAACTTTCAAAAATATAAATCTTCTGTAAATGTTCTTGCAAAAAATTTAGCAAAATTCCGAGAAATTCTGGTCTATGGTTATAAAGTCACGGTTCAAATTTAATTTTATTCTCAGAGGGAAGGAGCGTGGTGTAGAACTGGTGACCGAAAGGGTTCTTGGACTCAACTTTTTGGTTGAAGATGATAGCCGCCATGCTGCTGACAAAAGCGCTCTTTTTCGTAGTATGTGGACCGACTTTTATATCCGAATTGGAAGTGGTCGCAAATTATTTCTATGAAATAGTGACACACTCCACACAGATGGCCAAGTATTCCTGAATCTCCTTTGCTAATCTAAGGTTTTTGAACAGAAATTAAAAGCGTTCTATCTGAAGGGAAACACTGAGAATCATTTTTTCATTCATTATATTTCCGTGCTACAGAGCTCGTATCCAAACTAATCATGCATAGCGTCGTTTTGTAGGTTATGTCAAGACCTTTCAAATGATGTATTGCCAGATACGAACTCCATAGCGCTTTGTACATAGCCGGAAAATTCAAAAGACAAAAAGCCGGAAGGGAGATATTTGACAACCTAATATTATACTCACACGTTTCATACATTTAACTCAATATTATGTACCAAGGAACTAAAACTCGAATGTAATTGATCAGTTTGGAACCTGAGATTAGTGACGAACGACACAACTTTCGAATCCAACTTAAATTCATAACGAGCTGGTTGCTGACAATCTGCAGCGGTCTTATGGTAACAACAACTGTCAAGACGCCAAAAACTTAATCGATAAATTTCAGACGACTGGTTCGGTATGCAATAAGGCAGCAGTGAAAGCAAACGTTTTTGGAGACAGATTTGTAAAATATTATAGTTACTATAATTTTTTAAAAATAAATTACACTTCACTACCTACCAGAGGTTTGAGCTAAGTAATTATAAATTAAAAAACTAGTTTTGGTTTTTAATTTATATTATTTATGTGATTTATTTTGGTGTAGGAGCAGTTGCTGTGATAGAATCACCGCGAAATATGACTCAAGATAAGAACTGTCATCCGATTATGGCAACAATGATCAAAGTATGTTCTATGAAATTTTGTTTCAAGTAAATAGAGAAAGAGTCTTTTTTAGGCAAATCTTTGAAAGATTTTGGTGTTTCTTTGCCGTCACATAGGTATAACATCAAACCAAGCGAGAAAAAAATGTGTTCATTACTGACTTATTGAAGCGATTCCAAACGAGTGTTTTTTTAATGAGGCAAAAAGTCAATTATAATTTAATTATGTCATCAGTTCGCAATAACAAGGGAAACATTTTTTTCTGAATCCTCCTGGAGACACCGGGTAGAATTTACAATAAATTAACTGCATGCAAAGATCAAGCATAGTGGCGAGACTGCTCTTTTTGGGCATAGTCTGGTATTGCACCCACACTCTTAGACGGCAAAAGAACTGCTAACTCTGCTTCTAGACTTCCATTAAAATTTTGTAGTGACGATGTTTCACGTGCTTGCAATGTTCCAAGGAAAGTAATAATTGACAGGGGGTAATAGTTTAATAATTTGTGACGAGGTTTCAATGCCCTACAAAGCGTCTAACAGGAGGCACCAGAGCAGACAAAGTCAATGCTTCGTTGAAAAAGTCATACTTCTGACTGCATAAAAAAAATTGTAACTTTAGACTAATATAACTGTTGCATATGGACGGGCCAACACATCATTGTCCAATACTATACTTAAAATTAAAGAAGGGAAATTTAAAATAAGAAATGGGAAGGTAAACCTCAGAAATTAGTTTTGGTATCGAACATTTTGGAAATGATTGAGAAGGTATATCCGGATATTTCAAACTTACCAACTAATTCATTTCGTTTTAGGAAAGGGCTAATTTGCCGCATATAAATAAGCAAATCAATAAAGATAATGGTTCAATTCTTGCCAAATGTGAGGCAATATCAAAAGTCCTTTATTCAGTTGACAGCGTTGAAGTTGAAGCAGTGCATTACCTAAAATACTTTCTAAATTCATTAACACATCCTGATATTTCATCTCCTAAGCTAATGCTTATAATCTTACTAAAAAAACTTTAGATGTACAGTAAACTCTCGATAATTCGAACCTCTATAAATCGAAGCATTCTCATAGGCCCTTGAAAAAAAAACTCTCGAAACAAATCAAAACAAATAACTTTTATAATTAATATCTTACAATAAATAAAATTGAATTGAAGAAAACGTATGCAATTTGGTCCCATCATTAATTCGAATTTATTTTTGTGCAAAACTACCTGAAATCCTCTATGATTCCAAAATTATGGCTTGTTTACCTCTAAAGTTCAAAGTCAAGTTTATTCGTTTTTCTTCAACAACATTGTAAGTGACGAAAGTGAGCCATAATTTTTTTTCCGAAACCTCTGTAATTCGAAGTTTTTCCTGGTGCCATGAAATTCAAATTATCGTAAGTTTACTGTATAAAGTGCTGCCTGTGCGAAGCCAAGACCGGTTACTAGTATCAATTAAAGTTGACTATAAAACAAAAATCAACATCGCGTCTACAAAGTGCCCCTTTAATTTCTCATATTAAAAAATCTTATAAAGATACCACCCACAACAATATCTATCAAACAATGTTCTTAGAATTTAAAGGAAATTATATAAGGCTGGATTGAAAAATTTTGTTTACTGATGCTTTAAAAAAAAAAATAACGAACAAAAAACTTCTTTTGCTGTCGTCGCCGAAGAAGGATCACTTATCAGTCAGGGTCTACTTCATTTCGCTGTAGCAATCTCCGTTGCAGAAGCATTTGCAATACTCAACGCTATTCAAACTGCGAGAAATAAGGAAACAATTATCTTCATAACCAATAACCTTTTATCAATAAACAACTCTTGGAGTATTCTCGAAGACACCCGTGACAGACTTATTGCAACAAAATAGGAATTTTATAATTTTATGGGTACCTGTACACGTGGGTATCGTTGGAAACGGGGCGGATTCAAAAGCCAAACTAGCAATTAAAGATTTGCAAATTAAAAAAAAGGCTGTTTTAAGTATCTAAGCAATTTGTGCTAAGACTACAGCAAAAACAAGTTCATGCTCTGGTGGTGGCTCATAACGACCTCACATACTGTTCTATTAACCCTTACATGTCCAGTGTTGTTCCTGAACAACATGAATTTCATCCGCTGAAACCTTTAAATTATTGTCGCAATTGCAGTAAAAGTGTCTTAAATTCATTTCAAAACCTATTTTGAGCAAATTTATTTCTTCATCAGACTTTAGAAATCTTTAATTTGTTTTTGGTGAAGCGAAAAAAAAATATTTTTCCTGCGAGTGGATTTCAATGCGGTCATGAAAGGGCTAAAAAATGCTAATAAAGAAAAGTATAAAACTAATTTAAAAAAATTCTCTTTAATTTAAACTATAGGTAATTGGAAAAAATTACTATCGTGCGTTTTTCCACTTCCATAACTCTTCGACTTCGTACCAATCTTCCACCTTCGTTATTCCCTAGACTTTTAATTTTCTACTACGAAAATGTGTAAAATTAATTTCCCCATCTCAACGTGTTTTCTTCAAAGAAACGCACTTGACGAAACTTTGTCACTTTTCAGAGGAGTTGTGGCAGACTTCTTCCTCCCGGCTTACGCACGTCATTTTCTCACACGACCTTTACAAAATTCAGCATCAGATAAAGTTTTGTGAAGTAAAACATTTTACGGCAGCGTCTAAGAAGATAATTCCAGGCTTTGCTCCACAGTGCTTTACTTTTTCTCTTTCCACGACAACAAATTCCCGGAAAAACGTTGCGTAAATTAACTTTAATCGTCATCCGTTGCTAAGTAATTAGGATACTTTCTGTGTTGCATTCTGTAATCAGATAATTAGAAGATGTAAACATGGCCTTAAACTTAACGACTTACAGCATCCATGACTATGCCCCCTCGCCCATTCCCAGTAACCCAATCAACAGCTTAAAATTCAATCTTTTATTTGAAATCAATCTAAAAGCAATCACAAACAGAGCTACCTTCGATGTGCTGGACAGTGGAACTGCTGCTTAATTAATCCTAGCTTACGTGCGAAATAATAAATTAAGTGGAGATCTCGTGTCTGAGGAAAAGTAGGTTGCTTCGTTGGGGTAGGGCTATGCCTCTACTCGACAATTGTAAATAACCTCTGCTGTCGCCTGGTGCGGCTGCCGTTCAATGTGCCATTGCTGCCGCTCCCGTCCTTCACGTGGTGCATGTAGACACCGCTCTCCCGTAGCTTCCGATAGAGGGAAATGTATTTGCCAGCGGTTGTCGTCCTAGGAACAATATATTTTTCACAAAACACAGTCTTGCTCTGGGCAGCCTCGCTGAGGCCAGCATAGCCGAGTGCCTCGAGGAACTTTAGGACAAAAGTGTAGCAGTTGTAGGTCTCCTCGTCGTAGTGATCAACGGTCCAGTTGGGTTGCTTACAAATCTGCAAAAGCCGGCAACGAATAAATGCGATTACATGTCGAATTTCAATGATTAAATTCCAAATGAAACCCGAATGAAGCAATCGAATGCGATTGCGAGTGCGAATGGTGATGGTGTAAGTCTACAGCTATTTACCTGCATCAGGACGCTGTCCCAGAGGTCGTGCCAAGGATCAGGGACATCTCCGACCAGCAGACACTGCCACCATGCATTGTTGTCGGATCTGAGTTGCAAACCATTCCGGTCGAATTCCACAATGCTGCCGTGCGATGTGGTCACACCGATGTGCAGGTCCGTCGAGTTGTTATAGTCACTTTACATTCCACCGCGTGACGTTCCGATAGGGTGACGGGGCCACAACGAGTGCAAGAGCGAGAAGGGCAACCGAAAAATAGAGACAAACAAGGAAAAACACCATGCAACCGAAAAATAGAGACAAACAAGGAAAAACACCATCAAGTTATGTGAGCTTCTCTGCGAAGGGATCAGAGCTCCATGCCATCGGCCACACACAGACAACCACTCAGCCTGGGTGGACAAAAGATGATGGAATTTGTGGTGGCCAAGGGCTTCGCTTCTGATTCCGATATCAGTAGGCGATAGTAAAACAAACTTACTTCAAAAAATCCCCAGTTGTCGGTCGAAGGACTATGCCGCAGGGATATTGTGATGCTCTAATGAAAGGATACGGCAGTCGAAATGGCATAAACTTTTGTGTTGTCCTGTCCAGCTCGGAATTGCAACTCGGGCAAACATTTGGCAAATTGAAACAGAAGACCTTTACCGTGCAGTGATGGAAGCACAGGATGCCTGGGTCTGACGTAACCGTTGCTGTAGATAACATATCCTGAAAATACAAAACGATTATAAATAATAAGTTGGATTGCAGGGGTAGTGGGAATCGGTAGGAATAGGATCCTTATCAAATAATTATGCCATCGGTTGTGTTGATTTGCTTTAAAGGAAAGAACGAAGTTCGTTTGATGACCTTTAGCACCATTCGCCAAGACGAACAGCAGTCTTGGGTTCAGTGGATTTCTTTTTGTGTGTGTGTGTAATTGTAGCTTAAGTCAAATTTGGGCTTTTTCAGGGAGAGAGTGAAACACAGTTTGAGACTTGACTGAAATGGGAGTGAAATTGTCTTACCGTTCATTAGGTGTTTAATAATGCATTAAGTAGAATACTGGCCTTGTCAACACTAGACGGATTTTCAAAATGCACCACAGCTTAACGTGTTTGAGTAAAAGAAGAGAAATGTATCTTCAAACGTAAATCTTTTGATTTTTGAAACAAAGAAATGAAACAGAATTTACTGTCGACTTAAAACTAATGAAATAGTTTTATGCTAAGCAAAGCTTGAACTCCTATTTGATAATAAGCTGGTCAATGCCTTAGTTAAAATAATGGGAAACTGCAGTTTTCTCTTTACTGGAACTGCATTAAATATCCATCTCAAGTGTCAATGAACTGATAGAGAGGAAATCTTCCTTTCATAAGCTTTAGATTTAAGCTAATTGACCCCTTTGGCACTTAACTCCGTAACCGTTCTTGTAAAACCAGAATAACATCTGCCAAAGACGCCCTCAATCCACATAAAAGTTTCACTAAAAAAAAGACGTATTTGTCAACAAAACAACAAAAAGGAGTTCTCCTCTGTTACGTGATAATCACGAAACCATAACGATATTAAATGCATCCCAAAGGACCATACACACATTCCACCTGTTTACCGACCTTTGAATTCGCCGTCAATCCGCCGACCACCCCACGGCAAACTGCGCACACTCACCAAACGCACACAATTCGCCTTATAACCCGAAAAAAAAAGAAATTTCCTCCCCTCTTGACTCGTACGATTATATCATCGTAAATCGAGCAATCCAACTGCGTTAGGGTTGAATACGGTAATGCACCTTCGACTCTCTAGTAGAGTGCGAGCTTTGGTTGTAAACGGTCGAGTTGGAAAAGTGCTGCGGTCAATTTTAGTTTGTTTATTTCATCGTTGTATCTTTGAATTACAAGAATCTATTATTTTTTCTTTTTTTTTATTTCACTTTTTTTTTTTACTTCTAACCCGACATCTGTATAAGAAGAAAGGAACAACGAGGCGACCAATGCTTTCGCCAACCGAACGTACCCGCAAATTGGTCAAAGTTCTTCTGTGTTACCACACAAAATTTAAGTGCAACACAAAAGCACACACTGGTGTATAGTGTTGTGTCCTTAAGCCAAAAGGATATAAGATTCATATAACAATGAAAGGTACAAACGGAGACCTGTAAGTGGTGTGTGCTTTGAGTGTTACTAAGGGGGGGCCAAGCAAGTTCTACGATGACGAAACAATGGCAACCACATCGCAGCGGTTAAGGATAACACACAAAAAAAAAAACTGAAACTAAAACATAAATAAACGAAGGATGAACAGAAAACTGAAAACGGCGGCTTTGTGCTTTTTTTTTTTTGCTTGCAGCTTAGTTAAAAGGTCTGTGTTTAATCTTCGAGGACATCGCTGATAACCCCGACCCCGTCATGTCTGCTACTTTGAAAAGGAAAGGTGACTATCCTTGTGCATAATTCAATTTAACTGTGGATAAACGTATGGATGGCTGAGCGTATTCTTCATTCGTCCATCCCTTTGGACCGACGTCACCGTCACCATCGCCGTGGCCGACATCGACACCGACAACATCAAAGTGAATTTTCATATTTTCATTTGTTTTTCTCTCATTTCCCTCACATATTTACACCGGATAAATATTTATGAAGACATGCTAGGATAATGCCTATCTCGCCTTCCATCAGAGCCCATCCCATCCTTCTCCCACCAGGCTGCCGCCTCCCCCTCCAACGCAGACCTGCCGCCGCCATAAAAGCCCTCAGCCCTCATGGTTTCTGTTCATCCTTTATGCGGCGTTAAATCGCCGCATTCCGGTACAATAAGGATCTGTGCCTGCACATAGCTGGCAACGCCAAAAAGTAGAGACACAGGACCTGCTGCCAGCAAACAACACAAAAGAAAAACAAGAAAAATCCAAAAAAACAACAACAACGGCAAAAAGTGTAAAGTGTTTTATTTGTGAAATTATTCCACTCTCAGTCTCTCCTCGGTCGGTCGAAGTCAACAGCACTGCTGTCTCTGTATGTGTGTTGAGTTGTGTATAGTGGTGGTTTTGATGAGTGTTTAGCTTTTCTTATTCCTTTCTTTTTTTTTGTTTTTTTTTTTTTTGCGGGAAAAAAACCTCGACGAAAAATCATCATCATCCTTGAAGCACGTTTCAGTGTGTCGGTGTTTTATTTTCCTCCTTACAAGAGAAGGATAAATGATTATGAAAAGGATCTTGTCCATCAGTTTCAATGTTTTTTTTTCATGTTTTGTTTTTCGTTATAGATGAAGGCAAAAATATAAATAATTAAATAGAAAAAAAAAGCAAAAAATAAATTAATGAAAAAGGAGTATATCTCTCAGTGTGACAAGTGAAATTACAAAAAAAAAAAAGAAAAAACAACTTTAAACACATACAAGTGACACGAGTATCTCGAACCACGAAACTGTCAAAAGAACGGATTACCACTGGAAAGGCGTGCTGGTTTGCTTTAACCAACTCGAGAGGGTATGTGTGTGGTAAGTCGGCCCAAAAGCCAATTACAAATTACAAATTACAAGGTCCTTTATTCCTCTCATCCTGCAATTGTGTGTGCCTGAAGAGTTGGCAGTGATGGTGGTGGTTGGTGGTCCTTCTCCAATTAATATGTAAATCAGTTTTATTCCTGCTACTGCTCTGCTCGGGAGCTGTGATGGCCAGGATTTCACTGAGATTGTTCTGTTGTTTAGTTGTTATCGTAAAGTGTTCATGAGGACACGTCTGATTAGTGGAAGGGGTTGAGTAATACTGACGATTTGAGTTGAGCTGGTGATGATGCCGAGGACCGTCTGAGGGGATTAGTGTCCCATTTAGGTCAGCTGTTGGTGGTGCAGATTAAATTCTGTTAATTATGTGGCGGACATAAGACATATTGACAAAAGTCGCCGGCAAATTGCTGCCCTCGACTTAATTAATTGCTTCTCGTGTAATTAGCGAATCGTAAATATCCTCCCTTGATTAGAACATGCACTTGGGTCATGGGGTGGAATGTTGGAATTAATTCGGAAGACAAATGTACGGGTATTTTTTGTCGATTAGCGAACGTCAATCGATACGAACGACTTTAATGTTACATTTTGGGATTCGATTTTCGGATGGATGTGTGCACAGGATGTGTGGTGGCTGGAGGGTATACTCTCTGTGTGTGAGTGCCATTGACTTTGCCATTTTGTGGTGAAGTGAATTAGGTCTGTGTTAAGTGAGTCGGTGCATTCAATTAAATTTCGAATTGCAAATGTGATTTTGTAGAGCGTGTGAATTTACAACTTTATTTCGTTAACAGGCATTCCATTTGTAGTAAGTTTAAGCTATGATATGATGAAATGAGGAGTGCTACTAAGCTACTTGTAGCTATGTGCAAACTAAAAGATCTGTTGTATTCCCTTCTTTGATCTAGGTCTTTAATTCATAAGTTAATTTATAAGTTTGCAATGTTCCTAGATGGGATGTCCTCGAGGTCGGTCTCTGTAACATTCCTTTGATTATTGATTTTGAAATTGATTAGTCCAGGCTTGGACAGGTAGTAAGTTTAATATGAAAATACAGTCTAAGCCCTCTAAGGCGAAAAGCTCTCGAACACGAATACATTTTTTCGACTCGTCTTCGAGTCGACTTCGTCTATTAAGTTGTCAAATATCTCCCTTTCGCCTTTTTGCCTTTTGAATTTTCTGGCTATGTACAAAACGCTACAGAGCTCGTATCTGGCAATACATCATTTGAAAGGTCTTGACATAACCTACAAAACGACGCTATGCATGATTAGTTTGGATACGAGCTCTGTAGCGCTTTGTACATAGCTGGAAAATTCAAAAGACAAAAAGGCGGAAGGGAGATATTTGACAACCTAATATTTTTAATTCCTCTAAATTGAAATTTTTTCTCGAAACTTCTACCAAGCACGCAACTTGTATTGCATGCTCTGACTCTCTCTCAATTTGGCACTGGATGACGAACACCTTTCATTTCATGTTGATTTTTTAGTGCAAACGTGTCGGAGAAAAAAGCGCATGTGGTTGCCCTTATTATTGTTTACCTATGAAAGAAAGAAAGAGAATGTTCACAGCAAGGATGAGGATTTGCATGGCGACCTACACGGCAAACATCGAACCCAAAAAACATAAGAAAATCGAAACTATTCGCCAAAGGTTCTTGAAGTGCAATCATGTTGGGCGAACACAATTGTCGTCTAGGGCCACATAATCGTCGTCTACACAAAACCACAAATGAAAACACAACCGTGCGGCTCTGTATGAATAATTGCTCTGCTTATTCATTGTGTTGGTGGTTGCCTGCTTTTTAGAATAGCCTGCGTTTTTAAAATAATCTTTTTTTAAAAGACTTCAATTCCAATTTTCCTCCAATTTTAAGACTCAATCCAAAATTACAAAATTAAAAAAGCTTTTAAGTAATTTTTTGTGTTTTTTCCTTACATTTATACTCTTTTGCATAAAACAAAGGCTTTTAAACGAAAAAAAAAATGAATTCCTCTAGCTCGAATTTTTCGAAAAATCCCTCTAACTCGAACTAATTTTGATATTCCGTGAAAATTCGACTAAGAGGGCTTCGACTGAAGTTGCAACTAGAATTTGTCACTTAAGAAGTCGTTTGGACGTTTAATCGTTCGTCGTTTAATAGCTTCTGATTCCTTTTAAATTTAGAGGATTCCATATTCTTTTTATTTGTTTTCTATTCTATTTCAAATTCACAAGTGTTGATAAAATCTGCATCAAATTGAATGGCCATAAAAGAATAAACAACTCAATCCACTCCAAATGGTTTCCCCGAACAACCTTCCCCACAGTGACTTAAAGAATATCTCATTCATATTTTTTTCCATTAAAGAAAATACAAACCTCCCCATGCAGTCGTAAATAAAAAAAATCCTTGTGGTTAGATAACCGTGCGAACCTCCCTCTCAAGCAAATCTCTGTAAATCTCTGCAATCGCTATTTCACCACAACTAGATTAAACTCAACTGCCACTATGACAGTACACTGCTTTTCAGCTTAGCATCTCTGTACTTATTTATACAGCAAATCTGTCCAGCTTTGATAAGGATACATTTATTTATTCTATGACAAAAAAAAATATATTTTCTTTTTTATCTGAATAAAACACCAACACTCGTTTGCATGAATTAGTAAATAATTTGAAATAAATTCAATTGAAATATCTAATTGGGTCAATAAAAATCAATCAATTAAAGCAATAAAATTGGCGAAATTTGCATTCTCGTGAATTTCAATTTGAGCACAACGAAATGCATTTGGTGAAAATTGTTTTCACTGAGTTCGGTAACCTATATCAATTAAAAATAAATTAATAGTCAGTCCATTTTGAGATTTGTGAAAATTGTTTCAAGTGCGTTGAGCAAAATAGTTGTGAGTGATTTGAAATCAGTTTTCGAGAGAGAATATAAAAGAAAACTAGTTTTTTTTCAAAAATGCAAAACAGCAACGAAAACATTTTGAAAACAAGGCAAGAATCAAAGCGAATCTATGCAGGTACTTGGAGTGAAGAAAAGTCCTGAGGCAACTTTTAATTGGAGCGCTTTGTCCGAGGACGGAAAAGTCAATTAGTCAGCTTTTATTTTCTTTAATGTTTTCTCTTTTTTTTTTAGTTTGTGGTTGTTTGTAGTTGTTTACAACTTTTAAAAATATTTAACTCATGCCTTGAACTAAATTGAGTTTGGAGTTTTAATAAGCTTTAAGGTGACCTTTGTGTCTTAATCGCTAGAAGCGAAATCATTAAACGGATACTTCAAATTTGAGAATTATATTCGTATTTTGTTATAGCTCTCGATAAAGGAATAACTACAGAGAATGTTTTTTCGATTGATAATAGTTCATTGAAGCAATAGTGACTTGTTTTTTTTTGTGCAATTATTTCTCGTGCTCAAAACTTTGTCCGGGAAACAAATGTAACATTAAAATATCAGATGTTCTCTTCGATAGAATTCGTTATTTTTTTACAAAAAAAAACCAACCCAACAAATTCCCATTAAAACATAATATTTGGTCGCATGGTAACGTGCCATCTCAGTTTAATCATTGCTTTTATTTTAAGTGCGACTAAGCACACAACCAAACTTTTAGTTAGTTTTAGTTTATTTTCAATTCATTTTTTATAAATTTTACAGACCCAGGATGAGATGACTGGGCCAAGTTCAAAATCTCCCCTGGTTACACTTGGGCATACCTTCTGATAAGATGTTTAAACACGGGGTCATTTTTTTATTTCATTTCTATTTCATGAAACAAATAAGTTTGACCTTCCTTATTACAGAATTTTTTAATCAAACTAACAAATTACGAGCTAAGCATTTTCAATTTATATCCATGTATCATATTGTTTATTTGCTTAACAAAAATGGAGTTTTCGCACGAGATGAGGACGCACCCAGTTAGGTCTCAAATTATTAATTCATCTAAACGATTGTGTTTTTTTATGTAATATGTATTTGAAGGAAATTAGATATGTATCTCAATCTTTTTCGCCTAAATTTAAGCTTCGATAACCTAGGGGGAGAAAAATATAACAACTGTTGGGTCATCACCATGGATACGCATTCCCAAATTAGTTAGACATGGTTTCTAGAATGCATACACAATTATTGGGTTTCCGGAAGCGATAACCTACGCATAACTAAAGTAACTTACAAGGAAACAACTGGATGGCCACTAAGGCATTGAAATAAGTCATTCTTTTTTCTTTGCCTTGATATCGGCTTAAATCAGAATATCTGACCAATATCAGAAACAATGAGATGGAAAAATATAACCATAAGTACCTGAGGAATCATTATAACAAATACTCAACGACTACAAAACTAATGAATTAAAATGACTTTAATAATTTTTTTTAATTGCTGGCTTTTTGTTTTTGCAAAAGAACTATTAAATTACTATGAATCTTTCGCATGAACTAGAACATAAATGATTTGGTTTCCTGCACTTATTTTAGTGTATTCTTAAAAAGACATAAAAGTTAATTTAGACTACAACAACTATTGACACCAATTACATTATAAAATAGCCCCAAACGTTTGCTGCTTTGTCTATATTTGCTAGCTTTTAATTTTTAAGTTTTTAGCTAGTTTTCAATAAATTCTTTTTTTTTTTTGTTTCCGCCAAAATGTTAACGATGTTTTTATTGAGCTAAAATGTGTCGCATACATTTAAGAGCTTGAAGCCGCAAATATGTCGTTCAAAGATTAAGGTAAATTTTGTAACAATCATAGTCTCACACCAGTTTCTCTTAAAGGTGAACTGGACAGTTTAACATACATATATGAAATTATTTTCCGATGACGATTAAAGAAACGATACATCACAGTTGTATGTTTGAAATAAATGAGCAACATTTACCAAGAAACAATAAAAGTTTATCCCTTTTTTGAAAACACATTCATTACTCTTTCTACTTAATAACCCTCTGATGCATGATCTAGAAACGAAATTCCTTGGAAAACAAAATTTGTTCCAGCAAAATTCACAATTTTGTGATTTACAATTATAAAAGCTAAAAAACGTAATCACCATGCATTAAGGGCTACTCTGATTGAAAGGAACATCGTAGATGTTGGTTTTATTTTCATAGAAAAGTAAAGTTAATAGTAAAAAGTAAAGAGAAAAGTTTGCATTAAAAAAAAATAAAATCTTTAATAATTAAAAAAAAACTTAATTTGAAAAAATACACAAAACGATCTAATATGTAGTGTGAAATTAAATAAAACAATTCTTTTCTTTACTAAGGCATAGAGTATTTCTCCATTTTGAACATATGAATGTCTTACGCACACAGTTGGGATTTTTACACCCTGAGCCTGTTTTCGTCCCAAATATTATAATACTGTATGCCATCACACCTGACATCAATGAAAGGTATAGCACTGATCGTCAGCAGGTACACATTCCACTTGGGCTACTGAAAGCACGACTTACAACTCACTTCTTGGAAATGGCTAACCTTAAATGATCTCAGTTAACAAACTGTCTAGAAAGACTTGGCCTTAGTACAACATATCATTAACTAACGACCTTCTATATATTCTTCGCACAGACATTGCTAGCAATTAGTACGGGTCACTGGCCAACAAGAGATCATAAAGGCTGGCTGACAAAATCTTTTTTTTTTTTTTTCATCTACTTACACCACATGCACCTTGTTACAAAATGAAAAGCAATTTGTGTAAGCAGAACTTTCGAATAATAAAAATAAATAAAAAATAATTTTTCATTCTGGTGAGAATTTTACGAAATATCGTTAAAAAACGTAATGATTCATATATGAATCACCATGCCCAAGAGGGTTGAATCCAGAAAAAGGAATACTTCATCAAGTGTTCAGTATCAGTAAAAAATACTCGCCGAGAGCAGAACTTTTATTGCTTTCCTAGAATTTTGGAAGTACCTGAAACTCTTTTTGCCAACTTTTGTAGAAATTTTCATTTTCCTTAATGCTCTCGAATTTTAATCTGCAAAAAAAGTACAAAATTCTTTTTTGCACTGCAAATAGAAATGACTAACCTTTCCAAGCATACACGTGAAGAACTCATTTTCCGGATGGACCGAATTACACCGACCGAACATTTTTAGCATAAAAATGATCACTTAGCCATTCTCTTTACTGCTTTTGCATGCAGTTTAATAAAAGTCCGGAAAAGGATATCACTTATGCGTCGGTAGAATGTGTGCAATTGGACTTTAGTGTTAGCCCAGTTCATATTCTACCAGCACATCCGTGACTACTAACACAATTAACTGGTCACCGAAGGGCACATAGCCACCACTTATTGGTTTGTCAGTTTACAATGACTCACATTGTCCTACTCGGACATGACAAGACACACAACTGCACAGCTCCCCGCAGTGAGATGGGTGTTTAAGATTACACCAGGTATCACTAAATGTAATTTCTGCACCTGTGATAACCTATTTAATCGCACCCTGGTGTGCCATACAGACGTCAAAAAAGCACTAGCACACGATCAGGACACGCAATCTTCATACCAATGTGTGCTGCCGAACTATTGAAGGCCCACACACCCGACCGCCTTCGTCACGTTTTAGCCAAGCTCTACGCTACGTACTGTCATAACATTTCTGAGGAACGTAAAATAAATTCACGAAGCACCATCCCTGCCCTAATTAAAAATCACAATGAGCACTTCCGGCAAGCACGCATTTGTGAACCCGGTACCAGGATCCTAACCTAGCATGGCACACACTCTCACAGGACACCACGATGGCTGAGTTTACGGTCTCTGTGAATTTTTTTTTTTCCTTCTTTGTATTTTATTTGTAGAATGTTATGTGCCTCCTATTCAAGCTAAAGTGGGCTCTTGCTCGTTCGTGGCGTTTATTCCAGAGCATAAAACACGAGGTGGCTTCGATGCGCTACTTCTGGTGGAGCGGGAAGTTTGATCAATGTTGTTGCGAATCCTAGCAGCAGCAGCATAATTTATGGAAACACAAAATTTTTGAAATATTCATCAAATATTTACAGAGTTATTTTGTTTGTCTGGTTACAGGGGAGAGAATGCCTTTGTCCCTACCCGCTCATAGTTTCTTTTTTTGTTTATGTTCGACGTTCGCATTCGCGTTCGGCGTTCTGAAGTCACTAAACAGCGAGCCTGGATACTAGTCATGATTTTGATTAATACACACGATGTGCGCTTAGTTAGAGGGGCGTTTTTGTGCCCCCCAAAGAGGATGATATCACGTCCATGAAACTGAATAAACAAATGGGTTGTTTACATCGCGAATTCGGACATTCGGATATTTCACAAACGATGTGTTATTGAGGTTCAGCAGAAAAAAAAACGTGGGCAAATGACTGTGATTAAAAAAGTGACTGCTCGTCCTAATTAAATGCAGATGGATCGATATGAGTTTTTAGGGGAGATTTCATAAAAACCGTGTTACGAAACTGGCGGATGGTTGGCAGGGAATTTCATTTGTTTCGGAGGATTTGCACAATAGAGTAAGGGATATTCAATGCTGTTTATTAAAAACCTCGTCACAGCATCTAAACAGTTTTTTTTTTGCGTAAAAAGCAGGTGTAAATGTTCATAAATAATTCATATGTATACACGCGACTAACAACTGCAAAAAGTGTCACACTCTGTGAAGTAACATATGATATTGTCACGACGGGGTTTTTGTAAATTTTAATCACTGCTTTTAGGTCGATAAAATCACAGTACAAAAGAGGAAAAACAAAAAATTTTAGTCGAATGGTATCACTAATGAGATCTACATAATTTTTTTAGAAAATATTACATTACAGTGAACTCTCCATAATTTGAATCTCCATAATTCGTAAACCTCTGTAAGTCGAAGTTTTTCCAAGGCCTACGAAATTTGTGAGTTCGCTGTATTTTACTAGCACTTTAAAATTGGCAGTTTTATTGAATTAAAAAATACTTGTCCCCCAATGCCTATTGATTTTTGGAGAATGAAAGACCATCTTTACATTCCAAATCAAAGAAAAATTAAAAAATCAGAGGTCTCAGCTACAGTCGGTCACAAAATTAAGAAAGTACCATGAAGAGCGTTCAAAATAAGCTACAGGAAAAAACCTTCAATGCAGTTTTATTTGAAAATTAGGTTTTCAAAGCAAAAAGAGTAATCAAGCGATCGGACCATAACTGTAAAAACTGCGCAGCAAAAACAAAGTAAAAATTTACAACACAAAATTAAACAAACAGTAGGTATATGAAAATCAGTAATTTTGCATAGTCCTGAATGAAATTAAAATTTTGTGAAAAAACAGACAAATGAAATGGAATCGAATTCACTTAATGTTGTAATACTTGGAGTGATTTTAAACCTCTTGCAGAACAACTTCCGATTTTGTTGTATGCTTTCTGATATTTGGGTCCTAATGTTAGAAAAAACTCCCAAAAATATTTAAATTGGTTTAATTTTAATTGATTAAATCATTTTTGAATTTTGGTGGAGTTTTAAGTTGGCTTCCTGCACTATAAAGCAAACATTCGTTCACTTAAAAGCGCAGTTTGGTTAGAGTCATTCTTCTGTTGGTGAATAAATTACCCTTTTAAGCCGAACGCCCTTATAACGCGCACAACACAGTGGAGGCGTGAGAAAGCTAGGCTCTGGCTCTCAAAGGGCTGATACGCCAGTCAATGTATGTATGTAAGCCGAACTTGCTAACTTTTTTAGGCAGATTAGTCTTGAGGACATTCAAATTACCAAACTAGTCTATTTTCTTATCTATGGACAAACAATTTTTAGGTCTAGATACTGCTATATTACTCTATACCATGAAAATAACCTCCTCCATGTTTTACTATATATTAGTTGTTCTTAGCCGAATTGATCTTCACCAAACATTCAAAAGCCAATTTAATTTTTTGGAATTCCCTAATATCTACAGATGGAAATAAATTTACTATCTTAGGTTCGGACGGACGGTGTAAGATTTTTCGAAAAGTCAATGAGAAGTTCCAGGGTAAAAACAGTACAGAACAGGTTTTTTCGTGAAGCTTATTTTGAGCTTATTTGTCCATGATTACCAAGCGCTCTTCATGGTGCTTACTTACTTTTGTAACAGACTGTTGATTAGTGAACTGTAGGTTTGTAGAGGACACTGCAGGGTGGCGCTTGGCGACAATCCTAATATGATTCATAGAGATCTCGTACGATTTAAAGAAAAATGAATAGAATCGCTTTTTTTAGGAGAGGATGGAACATTACATATGTACATTACTCCTATTCAATTTATTAATTGAGTTTCATTTGAACGACAAGTGAGGCACAATAGATTTGTAACCAAACGAATTCATGAAATAATTAGGTTCTTTTTAATATCATACATAAATATCGCGCCACAAGTCCCCGATCAAGCGATTTTATAGTACGAGTTCCAGCACTTATACAAAACTGTACGAATCGTATACAAACTGCAAAAAAAATTGTTCGCAATTCTAGTAAACTCTGTAGAGTAAACACGTTAGACGCTTTTGTTTTCATAGAAGATAGCAGGATATTTTTTTGATTTATCGAAATTTTGTAGAAGAAGAAATCTTATTGAAACAAAAATCCGCTCAAAAGTCTTTAATACTCAGAGCTTCTTTTGCACTTAAATTATTCGAGTTAAGAAAGTTAATAGTTAGTGGTCATTGCCTAAATTTTTGTTTGTTTTTAATTTAAGATACAGTCTAATCCTTCTAAGTCGAATTTTCATGCGACATCAAAATTAGTTTGAGTTAGAGTGAGTTCGACTTACAGGGATTCGACTGTAGTTGGAAATAATCACTTTAGTGGCATAAAAAAGCATACATTTGTAATTTAAAAATAACAAAAGTCTGTCCCGACAAGAATATGGCAACGATTGCAACTTACATCAATAATACACATTTACTTTCCTATTCTATAAACATTTTCTACAGTTTTTTCATTGTTTACTCTCTTTTTTTTCTTTGTCTGCTGAAGATATCTTAGAAATCTTAATGATGGAGTAAAAAATTTGTATGCATAAAATATTCATGTTTATATATTGTTTCCTTTTACTTACTTACTGACTTACTTTAGGATTTATTTTTATTTTTTATGCATACTAAAACAAAATATTTGAATGGATGCAAATGTTTTGTATAATCCCTTCTGAAATAAATCTTTGCAGTCTTTCGCCTATTGTTCTGAAAGGTGAGAGTAGTAGTATGTCAGTATAGTGAAGTATCTTGATTTTGTCATAAATGCGTCTCTTTCCTGTTGTGATGCCCTTGCAGAAGGTGTAAAAAGAATTTATTATGGTCTACGTATTGTAGTTTGAGACACTCAACTTTCTTCCTTACCCCTAAAATGAAAATTAGACTGATTAAGAGCATTATCATGACATTCCTTACGTTTTGTGTGTACCCTTGTCTAGATTCTTCTTGTAGTCGTAAACTAAATGTTGCATTTAATGACTGTCTTCATTAAATTTTTAATATTCCTAAATGTTGTAGTGTAAGTCAATTTAAATCCAGATTGCTTAGAGTGAATCCAGACCAATATCGTGACGTACAAATTTTGTCTTAAATGCACAACATTTTTATAAAGATCACCACAGTACTTGAAAGATATGATCAACTTTGCTAGGTCGCATAGGTGATTGTGCCTCATATTTCTGCGATTTACACTCGCTGTTGCAGGGCGGTCCTACCTAGTCTCAGCGATACGGCTGTGAAATAATTTTCCATCCGCGTTGCAGAGCATGACCTCATCAACAAAATTTCAGAAAGATTTACTCTTGCACATCACAACATAATAATTACAAAATATTTTTTTCTGTTTTTAAAGTTATAATTCTGTATCGTATTCTGTTTCTTATTTACTTTGTATTTTTATGACTCGTTTTATATTCTTCTTTTTGGGATCAATTTTACCTTTTTAATAATTCTTTAAAATTTCGAATCTCCTGGTGTTTTTGTTTATTTAATGAATAAATGAAATGAAATGAAATGAAATGAAATTTATTGAGTCGAAAAACGGAGAGAGATTACAAAATAGAAAACCACATTTTTTGTCTGCCTTTTTTTAGGGTGAATCTACAATAAAGCCAAACATTTTTTTTTAATTATCAAGTTAACCTTCTTCCTTACCTTTTCGCCCGATGAAATCCAAATAAATACCAAAAATGTTGATATAATGAAGCATCAAGAATAGAGGAGTTTAACTTTAAAGATAAAATCCCTGTACTTGGAATAACTGCACTTTGATTTCTTCCTATTTGCCTACTAAAAAATTTCGAGCTACAAGAATTTCCCCTACACTTCACCACAAGCGCGATTACACTCGTAAATCATTCCGAAACCCGGCTTATTAACGCCCACTTGTAAAAATTCCGCCTGGCAATAACTTAATCTGTCGCGCCTTAAAAATTCGTACACACGTTCGTACAGACTCAATATTTTTGGACTGCAGCCTTAAAAATGAGAGAAAAAAAAACTTTGGAGACATTGTCAAAACCCCGCCGACAGTAATAAATCTCCTTCATTAACTTTCAATTTAGAGACTTACTTTTCGAAATTTTCATAACATTTCAAAGCAACCGTATAGCCAATAAATTTCAACAGAACTTCCCCAGACACCACGAACGACGCCTCCTGAGAGTCCAATAAATTTTATTGAAAAATCTTACAACCCACAGAGCAATTGATTCCGAAGGAGTCTCCTTCATCGCCTAACGTAAACAACCTTAATTAATTCGACACTTTATACCCGCCCACCCGCCGAAGAGGGTCTTCGGAACTTACCAACATCAGGCCTACGTCTATTTTCGGATCCTATCGAATCAATAAGTTTAGTAAACATCGTCACCAACACTACCACCACCCACAGCACAGCTGGCAACGAATGTATGTCCTCGATAAGTTCCACTTCACAATCAATATCAATGTTTACCCAGCAAATGGGAAAAAAGTACCCGGAATCCACTTAGAAATCGATTTAGTGCTCCGTCACGTGATGTTCAACATGCCCACTCTGGTTTAATTAGACTAAAAACATCCGCGTCCAGGACGACGTCCTGGGATGGTTTCATTCTTTGTTGAAACGCGCGTTATTTATGATAGCGCGTTCCAGACATTACTTCTCATTATTAATTATTGTCTGTTTAGTTAAGACATTACACCCTGTAAATAGAGCAGCGGAATCCATTTTGTGTGCACCACCAGTAAGAGTAGCGCTAGTTTCCTTCGCAAAGTAGTTATTAACCAACAAAGCGTACATTTACCGAGGAAATCTAGAGTTCCGGGATTCACCATGACGACATTGTGGTGGGTGGCGGTTGGCAGGATGGGAGGTAATTGTTGCAACAAGAAGGAGGACAATTATACTTGGTCCTGAACTTCGAAGCAGCACGAAACACGCAAGAGATTGCACACACACACCCACATGCGCCGTGATTGCTCGCCAGAATCCACTCCAGCGTTACGTTACGACCACACGATGACGGCAGCGATGACGAAGACGGCGACGGCGACGGCGACCTGGTTGCAGATATAAGTTTACCTCGTTTCTTTTGAAGACACCCCCAGGGGATATTCGTGCTCTGGCACATGTATATGCCGTGTTGTTGTGCTTTAAAGTCTAGCTATTATGCAGCTCACAATTTGTGAGCTAAGTTGGAGGGTGATGGGGGGGCATGCCTGGGGAAGCCGGGTATTTCACGTGGCGGCGTTCCTTCCATTCGTGAGCACCCTCGCTGCTTTGCATCGCATGGCGATGGCGAGGACGTCGACGGTTAGAACACAAGCAATTCGCCTGGGCATCGAAACAACGTCGACGTCGGCGGCTGGCGTCGCGAAGTCCTGAAAATAATTCACGACAAAAATTCCTGAGCAGAGAAAGAGAGAGAGAGAGACGTGAAGACAACGAAACAAGGAAGCATTTCGTCACATCCTGGAATTGGGTTGTCCTCTCCGCCTGCGTAACGATGACGCAAACATCAAGTGACGATAAATTTTGTCGTCGTGGCGTCTACGCTCATTCATTACTCACCATCGCCCACCCAACCACCCGCCCACACGAAGACGAGCACTAAAACAATTGCGAAGGAAGCCATCGCTTAAGTTAAACTTCTGGCAAGCCTGGTCCTGGGTCCCCAGTTGTTAAGTGCGAGTAGCAATTCATGTGAAATGTAAATTGCAGTTTTAAAAGCCTAACATGAAGATATAGCCCTCCACTCTCCACTTTGTGAGATTGTGAACATCTCATTAAGGCGCAAAAAAAAAGGGAGGAAGAAAAAAATAAACTCAAAACACGTAGCGAAAATTACTACAACGGCAAATTCACAGAAGGATAAACTTTGAAACTGTTTTGTTCTATTGTGTGTTGTTGTTGCTGTACTGTTGTCTATGCAGCGCCAAGGAATCCTTCTCCTCTACCACCCGATCTGCCCGAGTAACGTGTTCTTGGTCCTTGTTTTGGGTTTTTTTTTGTGTGTGCGCTCAATGCATGGAGTCGGAAGTTTCCGCCTTCTTGCTTCTGCATACACCCCACCAACTAGCTGTGTGTTGTGCGCTGGGGAGCGTGTGTGTTGTTATCGAGCCATTCAAGCCCTAAGTTGTGCACTGAAAAATAAAGAACTTCCCCATGTCGACGAGGGGGTAGGGTGCGCTTGTGATGAGTACGAAAACGGGGGACGTTGGGGCAACAAAATGTTTGCTAAGTGTAATTTTCGGAAATACTAAATATATTTTGAAAGTGTGTGCAGCGAATATTATTTTCATGGCAAACCCCTTAAAAATTGTTCGTGTGATGTGCTAATGATGTTTTAACTGGCATAATTGAGGGTTGCAAACGCATCCCATCGAGTAGCCGATAGCAAAAGTTCTTCGATGTTGCTTCTCATTTGGGGGTGATTTTTTTTTTGTTATTTTTTGAATTTCTAACTAGATTTTCTAGGAAATGACTGCGAGCAGTTTAAATGAGTTTCCATTAAATAAGCAATCGAAGAGTGTTTTCATTCAACGAATGTGCAGCAAGAACTTTTGGGACCTACATATTTAAAGGGCAACAAGCTTACGAATTTTAACAAGTTTTTAGCTTGGAACGGGATCAGATCTAAATATTCGTTCATGTAAAATTGAGCAAAAAGTAAATTTGCTTTTATTTTATTTCGAAGTTTAGAATAGAATCTGAAGCATATTTGTGTGTAGCAGAAATACGGCATAATTTTTGTTCTAGCCTTTTTTTTTTTTGCTGATTGTAGGTCCAATCAAAAAGTATCCAACATCACTTCACATATAGCAACATAAGCATAAGCATAAAGTTGGCGCTTTAATGAAAACTTTTAGTTTACTTGGAAAAAAATTCAATCGAATTCCTTTAAATCCGAGTTTTAAGAGAATGTTTTAATTTGGGAAAGCATTCTTAAAATTAGAAGTCAGTTTCAATTTTTTGATGCATCCAAAACGAAAAAGAGTTGGACTTTAAAAAATTTAAATCATAATTCTTTTGAGGTCATTGATTGGAGAATTAGATTCTTAGAATCAGAGAATTGAAATCATTTATTGAAGTCGATTAAATTCACGTAGTTTGACTAGAATTTAGCATTGGACTCGTTTTATATATCGCTCCATAACCGTCAAATTATCGTAAGCGACATTTTAAACAAAAATGTGTTAATGATGCAGTTTGATAGTTTAGTCGATTACGCGTCTTTCTGCATCATTGGTCGTTTAACAAAGCATTCTCGTTAAAAATAGCAAAGAAAACAAAATTTATCGTAACCGATATTACATTTTTTTTAACTTATTGTTATATATGTATATGGGGCGGCGTAACAGCCCGTTGAGAGCCAGAGCCTAGCTTTTTCGCGCCTCCACTGTGTTGTGCGCGTTATAATTTTGTCACATGTGGAGGGGACCTACTGTTTAATGCCGGTTCCGAACGGCGAATTGCGAAAGCTTTTCATGACAGAAGTACTCCAGGAAGGTTGTCAGTCGTTCGCTGGAGGTGGGGCCGTGAAAAATGTTTGTGGTGTTATTTTTTTCCCCGAGCTGGATTCGAACCCGGGTACTCTCGCTCAACAGTCCGACGCACTAACCGATCGAGCCAACGGCGCCCACTTACTTATTGTTAGACAAAAAAAAAAGCCTCTCCCGTGAAATTTTCATTTTGTCGCTTACGATAATTTAGCGGTTAGGGCACGGTAAGTTAAAGTCAGTGATTCCAACAGAACTTATTTAAATTCCTTTTAAGTCAGTGTAAATACACTTCCTTTCGATCCCTCTACAAAAGCCCATAATCAGTTTTTGACGCCAAAGTACTGTCCCCGACTTTGTGTATCACAAAATATTTCGATTTTCTTTAAAAAATATTTTTTGGTCGAACCCATCGAGATGCCAACTTGAAATTACGAGTGAAGATGGGTGAAATATTGTTTTTCCACACATAAAAAAATTAGGAAAATTAAAATAAAATATTTTTTGAGATATGCAGAGATACATACGTGTCAAAAAGGACATTTTGAACTATCCTTCGTTCTTGCAAATAAAAATGTGGGTAAATGTGGGTTACTTAAAAGTTCAAGTTTTTCTGAAATCAATAAGATATAATTTTCAAAATTCTGATAAGCAGAACCAAAGTTATGATTTTTTTAAATTTAAAAGAATTCTTGAATTTTGACTTTTTATCAACTTTTGAACCCTCGTTACTCGCAAACCGTATCGAAATTTTTATCCCATTACTTGAACCACATCAATAAGAACCTCCACCAATTTTGAGCCAAATCGGAGGGGGGTCGTTCAGAACGTTGGGCAATTCTGCGTGAAATGACCCTATTCTCTCACATTATTTCTGTGGCAATAAGCTTATGTCGAAAAAAGTGCTTTCGAAAAAAATCTATTTTTATCATATCGCTTTGTATAACCGTTCAAACAAAAGTGGTTATGATTTTTACGATATCTTTGTGAAGGACAAATCTTTTAAAATGGACAGAAATCGTGATTTCAAAGCGGCAATGAACTCTGCAGCGCTTTGTACATAGCCGGAAAATTCAAAAGACAAAAAGCCGGAAGGGAGATATTTGACAACCTAATATAATGATTTCATTAGAAACACTCACTGGTTTTATTTTTTAAACTCTTTTTTTTACTAAAAAAAATGTAGATATTTTAAGCAGACTAGAGTCTACTGCATTCTTAGGATTAGATCCATTGGAAGAATTTCAAGTCAAAGGTCAAAGACTCAAAGAATTGTGTTTAAGTTGTTGCTGATTTTTGGCTTAAGGTAGGCCATATGTAAACTAAGGCCACATGACCTTCACATTACTGAATCTTCTCGATTTGTCTAATCTAACATTCTTATTCAGAGACCCCCGTTCAACATTTGTGGAGTGAATCTAAAATGTCACCAAACCACAACCGACACGCCACCAACAACTTCCACCTCTCCCAATCCCCACACTTTGTGGTTCCACCTTCTCCGTCACAATCAAGCACACAATTGACTTCATTATGTGCATTGGACAGCCACCTAATCAAGCCTCTTATTGTACACACGAACATGACACCACCAAACCCCGAAGCTCGCTTCTCCTTCAGACCCAAACCGCAGCAACCCTTAAAGAGAAAATTTTCAAACCTTACGCCATTAAGTTAATTTTGATTGTTTCTCCTCTACTTTCTTTCAGGAAGCTTCCCTCCCCCAGAGTGCTCTCAGAATAACTTCAATTAATTGCCAACCCCAAGGGAAGCCAGGATTAACGTACACGTCACGCCAGGCAGCCATCACACTGATTGACTGTAAGTGAGTGAGTGAGTGAGTGAGTGATAACGACGACCTCTCTGTCCTCTCTCTCTCTCCGTGTATCACAAACGCATCGCCACAAATAACCATCAATCAATGCCACCGAATACAAAGAACTGCAGCAACACTATTGCATTTAGAGCGAGCACTAATAACAACAACAGCAGCCAGAGGAGCAACCTCTTATCCTGCTGATAGCGCCAAGAGGAATTCGTACCTCAAACATTTTTCTTTGTGTATCCTGATTTCATTGGACGGATTTTCTTTCGGGAAACAGCGAACGGGGAAAACTGAAGAAGAAGAAATTTCGACACAATGACTGCCAATAGGGCGGCAGAGAGTGATGACGGCGGTAGTCACAGAGGACCCAAGTCCTCTCCATCACCCTCGCCCATCACATGTGTCAGCCGCAACAGGATCGCCGACAGAATCAGAAAAACAACCGACGGACCCGGGCCCTCGACACCGGCAACCGAAAAAGATGCAGAGGACTCATCTTCGTCCTCCTCAGCCGATGACACGATGACGGGAACCGGTCTAACCAGTTGTATTAGTTATAGATTTAGCAGTAGACACCGGTCCGCCGACTCCGACTTCGACTCCGACTCCGACCCCAGCTCTGAATCTGATTCCAGCAACAACAGTATCCATAACAAAGTAAGCAGCAATCAATGTAGACGCCTAACTACTGAGGCTGAGGAACCACCGTCATCGTCATTGGATAACCCTGATTACAAGCACCACCGTCGTCACTATGACCAGCATCACAACAATCATCAACAGCGAAAAGTAGAACAATCTGCAACAGCAGCAGCAGCAACGCCACCAATACCACCGTTGCCTTTGGCATCCTCTAATCCCAATCAACAACGGCAGCATGTGAAACGGCCCCAACGGACCACGACTACAAATACGGCTTCGAAAATATCAACACCGAGAACAGCAGTAGCAGCAGCGTCAGTCCTGAAATCCCACTCGTGGCTGTTTGGCCTCCTTTGGATGTTGGCCATCTTAAGGGGAGGACAGGCCGGTTTCGCCTGCCTCAGCAACCCCTGTGTGTTTGGCGTTTGCATTGATGGATTAAATAGGTAAGTCGGTGGTTGGGTAAAGTTTTTTTTTTTCTTTTTTCTTGCCACTCTACACCTGGCGACCTCGTTTTCAACTTTTTTTGTTGCACATTCCTTTTTTTTGGAATCGTCCACACCCAACGAGCTGACGATGAAAATTTTATTAGAAAATGCCTGCTCCTGGTGAGTACGTGGCGAATTCCGTTGAAAGGATTCTCTTTGTTTCGATTAGAGCTAATGCAGCAGCACTTTATATTCAACGCCCTCCGGAATCTTAATTTATTCCTCCGCAATCGACGGATTGGATGGGCTATCCATTTGTGTGCGTGTGCTCACTTATACGACTTTTTTTTTTTTTCCTTGCAGCTCGTACTCGTGTTACTGCATAGATGGATACACAGGGATACAGTGCCAAACAAATTGGGATGAATGCTGGTCGGGGCCTTGTCAAAACGGAGGAACTTGCGTTGACGGTGTGGCGTATTATAATTGCACGTGTGAAGATGGATTTTCAGGTAGGTGGCATTAGGATGAAACTTAAATTTCAAGGCCAGTCACACACAAACGTAATTGAAGAAACGTGTAGGCGTGTATGGGGCTTGTCATTTTCGCTATCTTGCGTTGGCGTAATGAGACGTTCGTTTTATGACGGCGCTTTTAGATTTACTTAATACTTTACGTGTAATAATCAAAATTTAATATTTCGTACTTTAGTGAGGTAGTAATAAACGTTAATGCATGCTTGGGAATGGGGAGAAGTCGTTCATTACGAAGGGTGTTGCCACTGTCTGAGACTCAGTGGAACGCAATGGAATTAAAACTTAAGCGGCTACGATTTGTGAAGTGAAAAAAGTATTCGTACATCTTTGTTATACAGTGAAACCTGTCTCGGTGGTAAAGAAGTTGGCGAGGTTTTACCTTCACCAAGAAAATTTTTTTTCGTTTTTATAAAAAGTAAAATGTTTTTAATACAAACTGTTGGGCACCTGTTTAAGTTTGCCAAAAACTTATGCACCGCGAATGGCCAACTTATCAAGGGCTCACTGTATATGAGTTCAGTGCATTAGTGAAAATTTCGGTCAAAATTTCAACAGGCTTCAATGTCTAAATTATATATAATTAAGGAGAAGCCAGTAGATGACCAACCTGTTGTCTCTGTTGTTGTCTATCTCTGTTGATTTAATAAGATGAATGAAAATTTTAAACTATAACAAAGCTTCGATTTTCCTATTAACATCGTTTCGAACTTGCGTCGTTTAATAATTAGAGGTGGTTCCGAACCTGCGTCATTTTATGGCAATTATAAAGGGTTTTTCAATAAGGACTTGACAACTTTTTTTTATGATAAAACGCAAACCATTTGAGATATTGCAAAAACTTAATGATCGGCTTAAAGTGCAATCTAAACATTTATTAATGGAACTCGACTTCGTTCCCACCGCGGGTACTATTGCAGCAGCCGATTCGTTGGGCAAATTTCAATGGCTCGGGCATACATTTCGGCCGAAACGGCAGGTAGCTAGAGTCTCTGAGCTTTTCTAACGTCGTTGGTTTGTTTGCATAAGCCAATGACTCAATGTAGCCCCAAAGAAAATAGTGAAGAGGAGTTAAATCGCACGAACCAGTCAGCCAATCGACTGGTTCATTTCTTGAAATAACACTCATCAATAACACTTCTAATGTGTGCTGTGCGGCGTGTGGCACAATCCTGTTGAAGCCACATGTCGTCCAAGTCCATATCTTACGATTCGAGCTAAAAATAATCGGTAATCATGGCGCGATAGCGCTGACCATTCACAGTAACGTGACGATCCTTATCGTCGGCGAAAAAATATGGCCCAATAACGCCGCCGGCATGCAAACCGCACCAAACAGTTGTTTTGTGGATAAAATGATGATTTATGTGAATTTTATATTTTACTTATTGACGGACCCATTGAGCCAAAAATGAGCTTCATTACTGAAAATGATTTTGTGATGAAATTTATCATCTTGGCCAATCTTCTGCAAAGCCCAGTCGGTAATGGTCCATCGGTTTAAATTCTTGAGTCAGCTTTATTTTGTATATGGGGGTGTGAACCAAGATCCTTACGCAGAATACGCCCTGGTTTGAGCAATGCTCAAGTCTTGAGAGCACCGTGGAAATGACTGATTTGAATCTTTTGCTACGGACGCCTAAACGGCAGCGATATTTTCGACATTTCGACCAACCCGTTATTCCACTGACTCGGCAACATCACACGACGAATACGTAGACTTAAATTTTTGTGCTAAACTTGTTATTGCCTGTCTACTAGGGTGAGAATTACGACCGACAATTGGAGTTAACGCTCTTAAAGTTGAGGCCACCGACTTCGAATTTCAGTAGAAAACTTTTATAATTTGTAGACGTTGGTCGGTCGTGTACCTTACCATGATCAAAATGTTGAGATTACAGAATAAATTTACAATGACAGTTCGACGATTAGTGAAAGGGTGCGTTCACAAATTATATTCAAAGTTGTCAAGTCCCTATTGAAACTTTTTAGAATTCAAATACACAGAAACTCTACTTTCGATTTCTAGGTAACGTTTAGTTACAACACCCTAATGAGCACTTTCATTTTTATTAAAAGAATATCTGGACATAAAATATATCATTTCTTACATCGCCATTCACAATACCTGTCTTAAAATAATTTTACGTCAATTGAAACTCTTCTTTTGCACCTATGAATCCTAAAAAGTTTCAAACGAAATATTGACACCTCTACTGATGAGAAATTGTGAACGATAATTAACGCCAGTCTAATATTAATCGAATAACGTTCCAAACAAAAGCCTTTTCACGAATAGGCTAAAGCCCTTCGAAATAATTTTTCCTTCAAGCCTCTTTCGTATTAATTTTCAGATGGAGCCAGCCCCAGGTGTTCTGCATTCGACATCAAAAAATTATATCCCCATACTCAAAGTCTGCTGACAAATAATTCTGAGTGAAACCCATCTGCTCCCAACCCAACCGATGACAATTATTTTCAGTTCCAGAATTTTAATTAAATCCACAATCCACATCCTTATCGTAGGGCTACAATTTCATTTTCCTAACCTCACAGGAAGAACAAAAAAAAACAAAAAGAGCCGTCGTTAAAAACTTCTCATAAGCCCGACGTAACCCACCACCACCCCAAATGTAAAATCGATTGGAATCGAATAAATTTTCAAAAAAAAAAAAAAAACACCTGTCATCGGGCAGATATCATAATGAATTATGACAAATCACCTCTAGTGCTCCCACATCGGCAGAAAAGGCTTTCATTAAAAAAAAAAAAATACCTTTATTTATAGCTTCATCAGTGGAGGTGTGTGCTGCTGGTTGCCTTTGTTATCGAACATCAGATGAAAGGTTTCTTTCGAAATATCCCCGTAGGTGTGTTTGTTTTTATCTCTCTCTCACTCACATTTATTCTCTGAAAGACAAATTTAGATTTATGGAAAAAAAAATCGAACCGTAATCATTTTTTTGCAGACGTCTTTTTTTTTCACTGAAGTAATTTTAGACATTAAGGACGACTAGGACAGGTGGCATTTTCTAGTGCGAGAATCCTTAAGCTGTATACTTGTGATTACGTAGATTTAAATGTTTTCTTTTTTTTGTTTTTGTTTTAGCTGTGAGTGTTTTGGCGTGGGGCGCCATTAAGATAAAATGTTATTGTTTCTACTTAATAACGACCTGGAAGGGGCTTTTCTTCTTTATCTCGGCTGAAAGAGGGTTGATTACTTTTTTTATGCTGGGGAGAATAAAGCAATCATGGAAATTTTATTGCGTGACAATCTTCTACAAATAACTGTAGTTGCAAATTCCTTATAAATTATAACACGGTAAATCCTTTACAAAGGTAGGACATTTTGAGCCCCAAACGAATTATTAATGATGATTTTGTAATGGATTTAAAATGAAAATAGAAAATCTTTTATGTGTCAGGTGGTTTTAGACAAGGAGAAAACAATTCTGAGTTAGACAAAAATTTAACGTCTTCGATTCTTTTATTTATTTAATTTCTTTTGTGAGGGCTTATTCAGTGGTACTTCAAGTTCAACGAGACCCCAAATTGGGGAAAGTAGTTTGGCTGTGAGTCAGTCAGTCAAGTTGAGAGAAGTACATGGGAAAGGAAAAAAACTCAATGTGAGTACGCTCTTTATTCAAATATTCAATTTGATGTATATGGGGCGGCGTAACAGCCCGTTGAGAACCAGAGCCTAGCCTTTTCGCTTCAATTTGATGAGGAAACTGAAAATTGTCAACGTGTAATTTGTAGATTCGCTGCAGAACATGTCCAGTATCTATAGATATAAAGGGTTTTCGATAGGGACTTGACAACTTTGAATTCAATTTCTGAACGCACCCTTTCACTAATCATCGAACTGTTACTGTCAATTTATTCAGTAAACTCAACATTTTCGCTATGGGAAAGTACATAAGCGAACAACGTTTGCAAATTATGAACATTTTCTACCGAAATTCGTGGTCGATGAGCGCAACTTTAAGAGCGTTTGTTTTTGGCTTAATAGGTTCGTCAATAAGCAAAGCTTTCGTTATTGGTCGGGTGAAAATCTCCTTGTTCTGTATGAATCACCACTTCATCCACAAAAAACAACTGTTTGGTGCGGTTTGCATGCCGGTGGCGTTTTTGGACCACACTTTTTCGTCGGTGATAACGATCGTCACGTTACTGTGAATGGCCAACGTTATCGCGCCATTATTACCTATTATTTTTGGCCCGAATTGGAAGATAACTTGGACGATGTGGTTTCAATAGGGCAATGCCACAAGCCACAGAGCACATGTTACAATCGGTTTATTGAAGAGGAAGTTTGATGAATGTTATCTCAAGAAATGAGGCAGTCAATTGGCCGCTTCGTTCGTTTAATTTAGCGCCTCTAGACTATTTTCTTTGGGGCTCTGTTAAGTCGTCGATTTATGCCAACATATTATAATTAACACATTGAATGCCATGCCATTTACGAACACACTTAGTGTCGGTCACCGGTGACCCCAATGGCATTCAACGTGGTAAAACTGAAATGTCAGAAAAGTCGATTTTATTAAAGCCGTGTTTCACGCGTTTTACTACAGACGCGTACTTCAAATGTTTGAAAATTAGATTTTTCTACTCTATCAAACCAACAATGACAAACATGATTGTTTCAAATTCACTTTTACACATTTCGGAGAAAATAGACCCCAAAATGTTTCCCAAAAAATACCGCTGTCAAAAATCGAAATAGAAATACATTTCTGACGTGAAAAGCACTCAAAGCCCTTGACGTGAACAAAATTCCACGACAGACCTAAGCACTGCGTTATATTATTCTGTTTTCGTCCACTGTCGTCCAAAAATGACAGGAGATCTGTCAGTCAATAACTCCCCAAGCTCAAAAGGCGATTGAAGTCAAAAAAACAAAAGTGACACCCCTGTCCACCTCTACGTCATACAGACACACGTTGTTCCTTTTATTTCAAAATACACATTAAAGAGCAAGAAAATAATAACCACCGAACATATGTCTGGGAGACTTACAACTTTTGACGTGGTCCCACAAGTTTACTTCTGAAGTTATAATCCGATTACAAAAGTCACGAAATGTCTTGGAACAGAGACGCAACAACCAGACGGAGAACAGGGAATTGAGCGACAAACATGTGCAATTTGTCACCCCAACGTGAACACTCAAAAAAAAAAAGTGCTCCCCTCACGAAAACTTTGTCGCGCACTGTTGACCTTCTTAAGCGAGCCAAACCGCCACTTTGCATTGATTAAAGGTCTTGGCCGTAATACGCGAAGCCGTCTCAGCCAAAAACACACGACCAATTTAATCAGAACAACTTTTAACACAAAGTGTGCCACTTGGCAAATGAAAGTCCACAGGTGTCCTAATGGCTTAACGGCACAGTCGTTCTCATTTCGAAAAACAACATGGACACGCTAATTTAGCGTAATTTTTTCTTCTCTTTTTGTTGTTATTTCTGGCCCGAAGGGTCGCTGTATAAAAGACAAATCTGCGATAAGAAAAATCTATCCTGGCCTTCAAAGAGGATAACGATGGCGGCGATGGCAGCAGTAGAAGCAGCAGCAGGACGGCTAATGAAAATCCTCTCTTCATTGCTTTGCCTGCTCTTGGGGTAGTAATCTCCTGGCAAGGTTATTTTGTTGTTGCTTTGCGCCCCTATTTCGCCTCTAAAATCCGCATGTCTAATGCCTACCTACACTAATGCTTTGCCGGATTAAAAGTCACGCTTTCTGATTTTATGTGCCAATTATGGCAAGACAAAGATAGAGAGAGAGAAGGAGAGAGTATGGCTTCCACCTCTCCCGCCGGCTCTTAAGCCATTTAAAGCTGCACACTTGGCTGTTTTTCCATGTAGAAAAATGTGGGCCAGGAACCACACACACTCACACGAGAACCGTGGTAAGGAATATCCAAGGAGTTGTCAGCATAATCAATGCTCAATGTCATTTGACAGTCGAGGACAAGTGATTCTGCTTCCTCGGAGGATTTGGCCCACTTTGACAGCTGCCTCCTGCATGAGTCATCATAATTAAAATAATTTTCCCCGATTTGTATCTCATCTATAAATCTGAGCAGAGTTTCTCGCTCGTCTTTTCTATGTGGATGTTTCTCCTTTTGGTTTTTTTATGTAATGAAAACTGCAAAAACTCGCGCCCTTGCCATCCTCCTTTCCCGGCCCCCAATTCTATTACGTTTCCCTAAAATTTTCATTTTTATGTACGAATTCCACTTCAGACTGACTGAATAATTAATGAGCAAAAGCTTCATTTCGCCGGGGTTGTCCAGGCGGCGTCGGCATCGTCGGCGGCGGCGACGATGATGGTAGCGGTGTTTATTCAACGCACGAAATTTTTTCCTGCCGATGTTTCCCGAGACTTTCCGTTGTTCCTTCGCCCTTTGAGAAGCTCGACCCTGTTCGACCGTGTGTTTACCCGTGGAGGGATGTGAAAATTAACGTCGACGTCAACGACGATGACGACGACGACGCCGACTAGGAGGGGGGGGCCAAAGAACGACGAAAAACAAAACATATTGAAAAGCGGTCATGAAAAATTCAACCACTTTACGAGGGTGCCGCGGGAATTTCGTTATAACCCTCGGTTTAAAAGGCCCCATTGTTGTCGGCGCTGTGTGCCTGCTCCGGTTCTGGGCACTGGGTTTTTATGCGGTTTCGGGGTGGCAGTGGATTCAATTTTAATGGCGTTCACTCGTTCACTCACTCATTCCTGCTTGAGTGTCCAGGGCCTGGGTTTGCATGTTTACGTGCAGGTGTATACGACGCACAGGGGTCCACTGAAACACACTGGGAATATCGATCGAGTGGTGTGAGGGGGGCGGGTGTGGTTGCGGCTACATATCCTTTAAGGTGGATTTTCTTTCACCTTCACGTTTCACGCTCACAGCGATAACAATGTGAGGAGGATGTGTAAAAGTTTGTGCATTTATGCGTTCGCACTACTTTCCATGAATCACACACACCACCACCTACTTGGCAGCACACTTGTTCTGCATTCCAAAAAAAAAAAACAAAAAAAAAATGCGACCCCATCGAGCGTGCCGCTCGGGACGTGTGAGCAGCGCGAGATTTCCTTTGTAAAGGAAAGGACCATTTTGTAATGGCATTTCAGTGGATTTCTATAGAGGTGGTAAAAAAGTTTGCCTAGCACATTAAACATAAAGTGCAAAGGAAACAGGAAAAGAAAACAGGGCAGTGGATTAGTGCACTTCTCGCAAAAACCGCTGGCGAAGAAAGATTGTGGACAGTTAAAAGTGTAATTCGCTGCTGCAATTTGATGCTACTGGTCTTTTGCTCGAATGTTTTTTTTTCTACAAAAGGATATCAAGGACTTCTGAAGACTGTGGACTCATTGTCGAACAGCTGTGGCTAAGTATCAACAACAGAGGTCTTCTAATTCATTTTCTTCTTAATTTTTATAAAAGATATTGGTCTTTTTTTTTGGAATTGCAAAAACTGTGTTCTCTTTGGACCACACTAACTATTCAAGCTACAAAATCCACAAAAACACGTCTTCGATGCTGAAAAAAACAAAATTGCGTCAAAAAGCAACACATGCCAACTGTTAACGTGTGGAAGGAAAATTTATCGGCATCTGGATGTGTGGTAGTCGTTAAATATTTGATCTGCTATTATTTTATATTTTTTCTCATTTAACCACTCTGCTGTGGCACCAGAACGCAAGCCACCGCATATTTTTTCGCATATCGTACAAACCCCGAAAAGCGCAATGAGAATAAACTGTGAGATATTGTATCTTTTTTTGCTTAAAGTATCCCCGAGCGAGCATGAACGAGGCTATAAAATGAAGAAATAGTACTGATTCGTTAGATTAAAAATAAATTACTAGCGACATCTGTTGAGAAATGTCAATAATGCGAGTGTGTGTACTCGAGGAGAAATCGAATTTGGGAAGCCAACGTGTGTGTGGGTTTTTTTGTGGTTCAACACAGTTTTGGAATTTAAGATGCGACTGTTAGGCACAAAAAAAGGATTCTTTTAAAGGATAAACCTTAAATGAAAAACGATGATTGACGTAAAAGAAAAGCACATCTACAATGGATACCTTAGTTTGCATATTTTTATTTTTTTTTTTTGTTCAAGTTGGGCCAATCGTTGTGAAATTTATACACTCAGTCACAAAAGTCTATATACAGCCCTATAAAGCACAGAATCGAATAGGCCCTGGCCCTCCGCGGGCTGTAACGCCACAAATAATGATGATTGACTTCAAAAACATACTAGCTTTTGTCAGCAAAAAGTAGTTCTGAAAAACTCCTGATCCGCAGGAATTTAACGCTTGGAAAACTCAAGGCTTTTTTTTTCCATTGATCTCTTAGATCAACAGCTTTTTCCTGGGAACCTTTCACTGTAACCCTCCAGATCTCAAGTCCTTTTTTAGCTCTTTCTAAATGATTTTTTTTTGCGGTAGTATTTGCAATAAGGTTGGAGGTCAAGTTGGATTGCCCTATCATCTCATTTGGTTCCGTTGTATTTTCTGTAAAAATGCAGATGCTGACTTTTGTGAAATTATTTTCTACGTTTATTCTGCTTTTCCATATAATTTTCATGTTTATGGTAATATTTCGTAACAAGCTGCTTAACCGAATTGGCTACGCGAATTCTATGCTAGTTCTTAGATTCCATACATTTCCGCTGTGAATGTAAATTTTTGTGACTGACTGTACACTGTCATGGGATTAGTCCGCAATCCATCGAGGCTAGACATGAGAAAAAGGAAATTGTATTGCAGCTTTGAGAGTCGTAAGCCTGAGAAAAATATCGACGACGACAGAAGCAAAGAAAAACACATGTGCGCAGGTGATAGATAAGATAGATAATTCATTAAAATTAACTCAAAATAATTCACATTAGCATGCGTAAGATAATTCACAATAAAAGACAATGTAATTCTATTTAATTCAAAATGCTATAATTATAAAATTATAATAATCCATTTATAACAGAAATATTCGCATGTAAAGCCTCGAATCGAAAAAGGGAATACACTCATCCCTCGTTTTGCGCGGTCTTGTTTTATGCGGCTTCACCTTTGCGAAATTTTCAAATATCTACCCAAATTCGATTTGCGCGACTTTGCTTTGCACGAAATAACGTTTTATCTTCAAAGAATCATGGCCCTCTACGGTTTTTCTTTTCAAAAGACATCCATGTACGCTCATAAATTGTTTTGAGCGGTTTCGGTTTCTGCGAAACTTTTCATTCTCCTAACCCCCGCGAAAAAGCTAGGCTCTGGCTCTCAACGGGCTGTTACGCCACCCAATATATATATATAACCCCCGCACAAAGTGAGGGATGAGTTTACATCGCCTTTCAAAAAAAACGTAGCAGAAAAATTGGACACAATAGTTGCCCTGTTACTGAAAACCTATTCACGTGTCACAAAATAATTAAAAACTCTTTGATACACTCCAAATTACACCACACAGCCATCAGATATTGATGCAAACAGGTCCTTCTCCACAGGGCGTGTGTACGTCAACCCTTAAAGGAAAACTCCAGCCCCAAATCACTCTGTAAACTTAATTTGCCAAAAAAAAAAAAAAAAAAAACTTTACGATACTTCGATATGTTTGTTTGTCTTCTTCCCTACACCAACTTCCTTCCAATGTCGTAGGTAGTGTGAAAAACAAAGCTGTAATCGCATTTCTTTTTTTCCGATTTGCTCTCTGCCTCCTCCAGCTCCTCCATCATGTGTTTTCCATTCAAATTTCAATTCTCTCAGCCAACCAACCATCCGCATCCTTTCACCCATTCTTCTGTTGTTGTGAACCCCCCTGCCATTGCACCTTTTTAATGAAAATGCATTCAAGCGAATCGTCGTCACATAACTTGTAGTTTGCCTCGCTCCAGAATCGAGTACCAAACCGCACAGAGTAGGAGTGAAGCTGGGATCACAATCTCAACACATGAGAAAGAAACTACGGTGGATTACCAATAAGGACACAAAACTAACAAGGAGCTCAACGAATGTTGCATTCCTTTCTCAACCTGCCACAAGTCCCTCGATGTATTAGCCACCCGCTCCTATCTTCCTGCCTTTGAATTATTTAGTTTTTTTCCGTTCTTTTTTCTTTTTTTTTTTTAAAGAATTGCCTTTTGCTCATACGTATTAATAATATACTCTGCATACAAAAACCATATTCAAAACGGAGTACATTCTCACTGGAGGACATGTGATCGCGTGGGTTGGTGCCCGCATAGAAATGAAATATTAAAAAAAAAAAAAAAATAAGAGGAAGAAAGAAAAAGAAGAACAGGAAAAATGAATAAGGACGAGGCCAACAACAACAACAAAAAGAAAGGAAAGCAAATTGAAATTCGGAATTCAATTTTATCCCGGTTAAAATGTTACCAAAAAAAAAAGAAGAACACAGAGGGGGGAAAAACTATTCTCATCTAAACTAAAGGAAGAAAGGACGAACAAGAACGTATGAGAACAGGACGACAACAACAACATCACAATATTTCGCTGTGGGAAACAAATAAAGCACTGTCATTCGATAAAGCTTCACAGCGACGGGATGTTAAGGGAAATGGTGGGGGAGCAGAGAAACAAAAAAAAAAAAAAGCAGGAGGCAAAAAATTGGAAAGCATCGCAGATACGACGAACAAATGCTGAAAGTAATTATTTTTCTTTGGCGGATTCGCACACTCGACTCCCTTCGAATGGATGTGTGTGTACTCGGCGAGCACTGAGGTGTGGTGCAATTGAAAAATGGATGCTCTCCAACGTAATGGAAGGCGATGCGATGCCATCGGGAGGGGGACTGACTAATATGTTACTCTCTCAGTGGTCTCTAATGCGAGGTGGTGTCCATCTGTTAATGGAAAGTACTCTGTTTATCGTTTAGTGGTTATTTCTTTCGTTTTTATTGTTAAAATAGAACTTGAACCATTTCAAGGGCTTAACGAAGCTTATCGTTTTTCTTTCGAAGAAATTTTTGAAAAAATTGTTCTTGTTGGCAGTCTCCATGGATATTTAAAATAGATAACACACAGTGAGGTGCACAAATGAGAAAACTTAAAAGCTTGAGAGTTAACGAGTAAAACAAAACAATCCGCATGTACTCAATTTCGCATCCAACATTTTTTTTTCGATATTATAGCCCCAAAAACTCATAAATGTACCATTATTTTCACATTTTTTGGCTTGTTTCTCAGTGCTTTAATTATTTTTGATTATGGTGAGATCAATTGCGTGCAATGAGACCTTTTTTATCCTTCAAAATAGAAAATGGTATTAATTGCAAGTGATATTCAAAAGAATGATGAAACGGCCTCAATATATTGAAGATTGTGCTGTACCTATGACAAAAAATAGCTAATCGAGAAAGGCGATAGATACAAGCCAAGCTGTGACCATTTGTAGTCTTACGAGGTGAGGAGCTGCGTCAAAGCCGTAAGCTAGAGTCCGTAAAAGGACAGAAACGGAAGTTGACCCATGATGTTATGATGATACAAGTGAAAACAAACAAGTTTTCAACATCCTAGGAAGCTCTTACAGCACTAAATACGCCTGTTAATCGATGGAATCTAAGAAGAGCTCTCTATGACATTTACTACATCTCTGACGAAAAAAACGAGAAACCTGTGTTGTTGGTTCTTCGGTATTCTTCGTAAGTCTTGCATATGGAAAACCTAGCGCAAACAAAGAATAGTGGAAACACGCGTCACTAGGAAAGTTTCTTTAGATTTTTTTTAGCTCTGAGCAATAAAATTACTCATGAACTTCAAGCAGTTTTACGAACCAGCGAAACGAATTTATGTCCATGTCCCACATGAAAACATCATGGCCCTCGAGAACCTCTTTCCAAGTTAACTGTCTCTCAGCCTCTAGACGAATTTTAAATCCATTTTATATCCATTCTTGAAGGCACATATCAAAATTCTAAAAATAGAATTCAATATTCTGTGCAGCGAGATGATACCGTGTCTAAGTGTTTTCCTTTGCTACAAAAAATACACGGTAACACTTTACATTAAATTACAAAACCGTCTACGCCGTCCCTTCGTATTAAACTTTCGCAAGCTACTTCGACTTTGAATTTTGCAAAATCCTCAACAAGTTTACAGACTCTTTTCTCCTTCTTTCCGAA
Source organism: Syritta pipiens (assembly GCA_905187475.1). Lineage (NCBI taxonomy): Eukaryota > Metazoa > Arthropoda > Insecta > Diptera > Syrphidae > Syritta > Syritta pipiens. The sequence continues at coordinate 105,473,032 of LR994571.1, read as the reverse complement.
CAAAAGAAAACGACCTTTTAATAAAATCATCGCAAAACAGACCAAGACCCTTGAAACTGACTGCAAGGGTTTTGCAAATCTACTCAAAATGTTTTTGACACACTTAAATTGAAGCATTTCAAACTTTGATATTTAATTTTTGACCTTCCCAACAAAGTGTAACAATTCTATGCATGACTCAAAATCGAATTTACATTTGATTAAATTTAGATCTCCATGTTTCTCAGCCGAAAAGTCCTAACGAGAAATAATCAAGAATCTCCCACTCACTCTGTTTTGTTGATTTTCCAAAATTCCCCGAAGCGAATGTAACTGATACAGGTGCCAATTGTAATATGGTCTGTTTCATGAGGTTAGGCTGCAGCAGAGGACAGAGTGTTTGGTTGTGTTGGGCAATTTAGGATACGTCTTGCATTTGTTATGACATTATAACTTTGGTTCTTTCCTCAAAGGACAGCAAGGAATTCATTAAAACTCGAACATTTGTATGCAGTGTAATTGGGCCAAGGTGACACGTGTACTGCCTTAAACGTGAAACATTTTGCAATATGCAGCTGGAATGGCACATGTATGAATCTTGTCCAGAAATATTGGACATTAGAATTTTCGTCGATATGGATTGATGTATGGGTCTTGGAAGTGGGTCACAGAGAAACTTCTGATGAGTCTTAGTTTCATTAAATGATGTATATCAGTCCTGCGGGGATAGCAATTGTAACACGACCATTAAAATTGTTCAGTGTTTTCTATATATGTTTAATATAATTGATCTGTCGTTTGACTTGTTTGATCAATTAACTTTATCTCTTCGCATATAAAATTGCATTGCTTAAAGGTAAAACAAACAGCCAGTCCTTCCATTATAATTGAATTCAAGTCACAAAGAGGCCAAAACTTGATTTCATTTTGATTTACAGCCAAGAATTGAGCCACACAGTGCGTCGATTAACTCCACTTCTTGAAAAATATTAGATCTAAGTATCAAAGCACTTGGTATTGTCATATCTTTTTATATTTACAATAACTTTTCTGAATAAAAAAGATTAACACCATCAAATACAACTACATAGCGAAAAAAATAAAATGAATTTAATCAAGTGCGTGTTACTCTTACGCTCCGGAGTGCTTTACACTTGTTTTCACACAAATTTCGGTCTTGGTATTGTTTCTTTTGAAAATACGCCGGAATAATTCTTTGTGCATCTACACTGTGGATTCTACAGTCATCTAGCAGCGGATCGTGGTAGTTAGTGGAATCATAACATAATTTTTGTTTCAGCCGGAAAAAATGTATTAATATTTTATGAAGAGTACAAATAATTATTTTTAAACGTTGGGAGGCCAAAAGCTGAACGCCTAAATTCTCAAATTATCCAAGCTGCAATTAAGCACTTTTGTCATAATATTATTATATGCAAAAGTACGGTGGATTAGAAATCTCAATACCTAGCTATTTTTACAGACATTTTCACGATATCAAGGTGGTTTTTCGGGGTCTCTTGTGCACCATGCACTGTAGAAACACTTGTCAAAGAACGAAATCAAGCTTTGCTCTTGAGACCACTTATACCAGTATTTGGCAATGTTTTTTACGGACTAACGACTTTCAAAAATGGGCACAAGTTTCTTTTTAACTGGTTAGTGTGTTTATTGCAAGCCATTTTATGAAGACTTAACATAATTCAAACTTGAGGCTTCAAAACGCATCAGAGGGTAAACAAATTAGCTTTTTCTCACAGTTTGTAATATGTATTCAGAAACAACAGCAAACTTTTGTACATGTTGATAAATAAACGATACATTTTGCTAGTTATTAAATAAATGTGCTTTAGTTGTGTCCACTTATTTTTCCTTTGACTTTTATTTATTTTATTATTAAAAAATTATAATAGAGTTTAGAAAAAAATGTATGACTGTATGTTAACACGTTGAATGCCATGGGAGTCACCGGTGACCGGCGAAGTAAATATTATTCAAATTTACAGGCTGATGAAATGAATTAAATACTTGAATTTTTTATATATTACTATCGTTAGTAAAATGGTTTGAAGAAATAAATGCAATATAGAACACACAAAAATAGTTTATTTGAGTGCGTCACGAATGATAAAAAAATCAACTGTTTTGTGCAAGCGATGTGAAATTAGCGTGGCATCCAACGTGTTAAAGAGTAATATTTGGTGGACATGAAAAATAAAAAATTTGTTTGAGAAGTTTTTGTCAATTGTTTTGACGTTTTTTCGAAGTTGGGATTTTTCATAGTTTGACCAACACAGTCTAGGAAGTTTTTTGAAAGTTTGGTGACTCATTATTTTTTACCAATTAGAGTAAGATGATTACTGTGTTACAACATCTTGAACCATATCAAAAACTAAATACAAAAAATTATTTTTCAAGATCAGTTTTTGTATAGCCAGTTTTGTCGCAACGCCAGGCAGACACCGAAGTGATTCTCTGAATCCAAACTCTCTGGGTTCGGTTTTATCCTTTGAAAGTAGACCCTTAAAAGGAAAAATAGTGGGTCTAAATCAGCGAAATATTCATATTAATCAGTTTTCGATTTTAATCCTCATCTTAAAATAAATATTTTTTCGCTTCGTCCAATATAAGCAGTGATAGTGATCTAGGTTGGGCATTTCTATTCTGTAGCAAATTATATTTTGTGCCAAAAAATATCGTCCTTTTGAGCTATTTTAATCGCGTCAGACACTCTGTACTATTTGATGTTACATCAACTGAAATCGTACTACAAAACAGTAGGTTTTTTTTGCTAACATCATTTGTAGACCATACATAGTTTTAGGCAAGGATGCAAAGAGAGTTCAGTTTATAATAAACAATCAAAGCGAAAACGTCTTTTATTTTCTATTGTCTTATTCCCGGGATACTACAATTCCACTTCTCCAAATTTTCCAATTCTACCACAAATCGAACAATGACTATAAAAATGTTTCATCTATACTTTTCTTTAAATAACGCAAAAGCCAAGCAGTTCTGGTTTGTGAGCAACCATTTTTTCTTTAAATTAATTTAAGCTATTTTACATACCTCAAAGAACAAGTTGGCTAAGGTATATCTGCAGTCATTCAATTTATAACCTCTCTGATTTTTGCTTCTTCATAAGCACCATAGTGGATCAGGTAAGATCAGTTCACTCAGAGCAGCTAAACCGAATTGTGCCTTAATTACATCTTACATGGTTCGCTTTTGTTTTTAATGGGAAGATTTGATTGTGTGCAAGACATATAACATTATGCTAAAGTTCTTTTGAGTGGTCACGCTGGACAATAGAGGGTAAGCATGACCATAAAGTCGACATGCTTCTCTTAAATCTATTTACTAATGTTTAGATAAAACTTAACAAAAACCTGGAAACCTGTCTCCGTTTTAAAAGTTTGAAAAAGTTTTAACCAAATAGCAAGCTATAACCTGCTTTAGCTTCTGCAGAAAATACTCTTAAGTGTGTGGACTGGGTAAGGTGCACTTTAGCAATTTATGAGCGTTAAAAATGTCCAACGCAGTTGAATTATACAATCGCACTTTATTGATCAACATCGACCTGCAAAAAGAGTTTTGAATTGATTTTCCATTAAAAAGAAAGTGGAAAAGTTATTTTTCCATGGTGAAAACACAACACCTTTGCACCAACTTTTTCTCATTTAAACGCCACTCTTAACTAAGTCCCCTCCCGCCATTTAAATTTGTCCAGTTGACACAAATCCCACACTTTAACTCGTTAAACAGTCCATTATCATAACAAATCATTGTCCAGATTCCCACAACCCAACTAAACACTGTCACACTCGGGTGCCATGTCCAAAACTACCTAAAGCCAAAACATTATAAATTATCCCGGAATAATTAACCCCACGTGCCAACAGAAACAGTGAGTTAAGCATAAATGCCACATCTACCCCAGCTCATCAATAAACTAATTACTCGGCCCGGTCTGGGAAAGCATATATGGCTTCTAAACGTTTTCCTGATTCGGGGAAAATCAAAACAAATTTTCCATCTCTGCTCCCACGATGATTCGTTGCTCCTACTCTTCGCTGTTGGCTGGTTTTCCTTGATGTCATAACTGAATTACCTCGTTGGACAGTCGATAATAGTTTGGAGAACACAGCAAATCGCTCGGAAACCATATAAACTCCGCTCGTGTTGTTGTTCCTCGCATTCACCATAAACAAAAAGGGAAGCATGTGTGTCTCGTCTCCTACGATCTTCTGGGTACGTGGGGGGATGGAGGTTGAGAAAATTATGCCATGGAAAAAAATCGAACGTCTTTAGCCACTTTCGCTTTCTTCATGTGTACACAGCAGACCTACTTTTCCAACCGGCAAGACAAAAGAAAAACACAAAACCAGACCAAGAGTGGTCACTTTTATTGATTTACCGGCCGGCGGGGTGCGCGCCCTGCCCAGGGGCGGTTAAATTCCAAACACCAGGACGATTGAATGGTTTTTCGTCTGAGTAATTAGTGGTATTTTCGTCTCTCAGCAGGAAGGCAATATTTGGGGGTGTTTTTTTAAGTCTGAATATTTTTCTTTTGCAATTGATGTGAATTATAGTTCAGCAAACAAGAAAAGAAATTCTCGAAGAACACAAAAAAAACAAAATACTGTGCATAATCAAATTTCCATTAGTGTAAGGTCACTGATTTCATGGAAGTCGTCAAAACGAACGCGTTCATTGGGTTTATTGGCGTTTCTGATTGAATTACAAATTCCACGCCGCCCTATTCTTGCTGTTTGCTTTTTTTTTCTGTGATTTCACGTCAAGCAGAGTCATTAAGAAGTAGGCAGTAGCAAGAAGCGTGATTTCAGACTTTTTTATTTCCTTCATTTTCACGGCGGTAGTCTTTAGTGAAATTGATTTTTCATAGGAATTTTTGTCAGTACAAGGAAAAATCTGCTGCAAGATAAAGGTTAAATAAAAAATAGTGAATACAGTAGGAGGCAGAACTTTATTCCTATGGTTTAATTTTAAAACGTTTCATTATCTGTACAGAAAATCAATATTGCGTGGTTCCTCTATGAAACAATAAACTGTTAATGTTAATTTTTTTTGGTAATTTTTGCTGCTTTATAATTAGACAAGCACTGGGCCTTTTTTTCCAACTGTTAGCTTTACCGGAGGTCCTTCGCGATATATTAGGTTGTCAAATATCTCCCTTCCGCCTTTTTGTCTCTTGAATTTTCCGGCTATGTACAAAGCGCTATAGAGCTCGCATCCAAACTAATCATGCCTAGCGTCGTTTTGTAGGTTATGTCAAGACCTTTCAAATGATGTATTGCCAGATACGAGCTCTGTAGCGCTTTGTACATAGCCGCAAAATTCAAAAGACAAAAAGGCGGAAGAGAGATACTTGACAACCTAATATAACATTAAAGGAGAACAAACCTATCTTCTGAAATCTGCAATAAGTGTAATTAGTCGTAAGTTGAGAGACAAATGTGCGAGCTCTAACGCTACATTAATGTTAGCGTTGAGTTACATTCAACTTTCAATACTTTCGCACAGCTCAAAGTACGGCGTTTTGATAACAAAACTTTTCAAGCTGAAAAATTAAATTATTTATTTTAAAGCTGTTGTAATTTTTAAAGTGTGATTGGAGCATAACCTCGGAAATGCTGTGAAATGCTGACCATTTAAAAACTTAAAAGGAGGCTTTATATGAAATACGGACCAACAAAATGATGTTGAATTGGGAGAAAACTTAGTGGCTAAGTTAAGATTATTAAGATGGAGGAAACCTCTGGGGCTACATATTTCCCAGTCCAATTTAGATCTTTATAATGAAAAAAATGGAGTCAATTCCATAGCAAATGGGATGCAAATACTGTGGGCGAAGACGGAAATTCGAAAGATGACTAAGAAAATTACTATACCTTTAAATGTTTATGGGATGACCATAAACATTTAAACATTTTCCATTTGAACAAATGATAACGTAACAATTTTTCTTATATCCTAATAAATACTTACATCTGTCTCTAGCACATTAAGTATTTTTTTTTTTTAATTTTTAAGGGAAAATCAAGTGACTCCGACCAGTGTCGGGGTTTCGTTAGATCTCGTTCGATTTCGTCGTCGAAGAGCAAACAAAATTTCAAATAACATTTTGGATGATGTTGTTGTATTTTTACAAAAATGCATAATTGGACGAAAAAATTAACTTTGAGATGGAATTCTGAAACAAAGGCTTACGCTTAAAAGGAACTTTTGGTATTTTTGAAATCAGCTAACATGTCCCAAGAGAGCTCACTGTCTCTCGACATTTCGAACCTCAATAAATCGGAAATATCTGTAAATAGAAGCATTTTCATAGTCCCCTGAAAAAAACTTCTGTAAATCGAAGAAATTATATTCAGTTTGGCTACCTTGCATTTATTTTTATGTAAACAAAAATGAAAACCTCTTTTATTCAAAAAACAGACAGACAGACGGACACCAAAGTGATTCTTTGAGGATTTCGTTGTTCCTTTGGAATGATGGTTTTTTTTTACCTTTTCGAAGTCAAATTTATTTATTTTCATTCAACAACCCTTCGTTGAAATGCTCTTAACTGCCACAAATCTCTTGACGAGATGGCGGAGCAGTTTAACATTCACCTGGGTGCCGGGAAACGGTGACATCTCAGGGAACTGCCTGGCCGATGATCTTGCCAAATGCGGAACCAGTGAAACCATCCAATTGGATAAGGTCGGTCTCTGCGCATCTCTTCCTACAGCGCTCCTCTATATCAATACTAAGACCATCGCGGCAACCAATCTTAGGTGGTCGAATGGTGCTACTTGCCACGTCACCAGAGAAATTTGGCCTAAAATAGATCCTTAACGCTCATTTAGTCTCCTAAGACTCAATAGAATTCAAGTTAGGAAGCTAATCAGTGTCATAACTGGGCACTCTACTTTTGCCAAACATACCACCCGACTGGGCCTCTCAGCCAACGATTTCTGCAGGAGCTGCAGAGACGAAGAGAAGGAAGAAACCTCGCTCCACCTTTTAGGGAACTGTAGCGCTTTGTCACAACTTTCTGAATAATCTCGGCGAACTAGCTGACACCAGCATGAGCCGTATCCTCAGCTATATCAATAGCTCCAACTGGTTTCTGGGGCATTGGAATGTTTCGCATCCGCTCCATGTCGTATCACAATGGGCCTCATCTGGCGTAAGTGCTTGGCTGCCTTGCGCAGCCCACCACACAACCTACCTACCTTCGTTGAAATGCGTAAATGACACACATTTTTCTGAAACCTCTTTAATTCGAAAACCCCTGTAATTCGAAGTTTTTTCCTGGTCCCATGAAATTCGTAACTCAAAGCAGATAAATAAACTTTTTTTTTTTAATTTTGCTGTACAGTGTGTAATACTACATTCCGAAGAAGTAGGCGTAGTCGATACTAAGTGTCTCCTCCATCACAGGTCACACGTTCTTCTTCTTCTTCCGAAGATATCCATTTTTAGTAAATACGTAAATGAAATTGCCACTTAAAAACGTGGCTCCACTTTTGGTTTAGGACGACATCAAACTACGATTTTCTTTGAATAAAACTGATAAGGAATGATGTTGGAATCCGTCAAAACGCTGTGCTTAGAAATGAAACTTTAATCATAAAAAAATGCTTTTGCCTCTTTTATGAACCAAATGACTGCGAACTGTTGGTGCATCAAATTCGAAAATAGTTTGAACCTCTTTTCCACATCGCCGCAAAACTCATCCAACTCACAAACGACTGCACTATTTTATTTGGTAAAAGAAATCAAAAACAACTCATACACTTCTGTGTGTTCGCCCTGAGGAAAAAGTTGTTCTCAGTTTTGAGAAGCTTGAATGCAATCTGAAAATCACATCACATTTTTCCCAAAAGCCCCAACAGAACTGACACAAATCAGTTGCCAAAATCTCCCACCTTCCATTTCCTACAACCCACATCCATATCCATTAAAACTTCCTTCTCCGCCTGAGATGTCAATTCCTATTGCGTCGAACCGTGCTCTTAACCCGACGATACGTCACAACACCAAAGTGGCGCTCCGCCACTCAAAGAGAATCCGTTTAAGTACACACTCGTACACTCGAAAGGAGGCGATAGACAGACAGACAGCCCCCGTTTATTTGCTTTCCGTTTTTCATCAGATAAATATCCGTTTGTAGCAATCCCTTCAGACGAAGCCAATTATTGCAAACATCAATCCTCCGCGCCGCCTTATCCAGGACATCCACTGTTAAATAAAAAAATAATATTTATTCAGCTAAATTGCTCCATTCACTTGATCCTTCCCCCGATTCATTTACACTCTCCGGCAACGCAAATTAACCACAGAGACCAAAGGGCAAAGAATAACAATAAAGATGGTTAAAAAAGAGGGAGAAAAACAGCAAAGGATGTGGGTCAGATAGCTGTTCTCGCTGTGTTTGTGTGTGTGTGCTTAAGGTTTATCCTCTTACTCCAGACAAGTTTAATCCTTAATCCATCTTGACCATCCTCTTGAATTTCAGGAGCGAACTGTGAGGAGAACGTGGACGAATGCATGTCCAACCCGTGCCAAAACAGTGGCATTTGCCGGGACAGAGATAACGGATATGTATGCACTTGTCAGCCAGGATATTTGGGTATACATTGTGAGATTGATGTGGCCGTCTGTGAAACAGGTGAGCGGCATTAGCACGTTGTAGAGAGGATTAATTTTGACGGCGACGGCGACTCTTGCTGTCTCTGCTGCTGTGACCACAAAGCATTTTTATCCATCACTCAGCTTGTTGTTGTGTTCTTTTTTTCCACAGGTACAGGCGCCAGGTGTCACAATGGCGGCGAGTGTATAGAGGGACCCGGCTTAGAGTTCACCTGCGACTGTCCGCCGGGGTGGCAGGGCCGGATTTGCCAGGAGGAGATCAACGAGTGCGAGTCCTCGCCGTGCCAGAACGGAGGCGTGTGTGTGGACAAGCTTGCCGCGTACGTCTGTGCCTGCCCGATGGGCTACACCGGGACTAACTGCGAGGAGGAGATACTCATTTGTGCCGATAATCCCTGTCAGAATAACGCTCTGTGCCTGATGGAAGAGGGCATCCCCACGTGCTACTGTGTGCCGGACTACCACGGCGAGAAGTGCGAGTTCCAGTACGACGAGTGCCAGCTGGGGCCGAAGTGCATGAACGGGGGCGTGTGTATTGACGGAGTTGACACGTTTACATGCTCGTGCCCGCCCCTGCTGACGGGCATGCTTTGTGAATGCCTAATGATCGGAGAGGACTCCTTGGACTGCAATTACACGGCGCCGATTACACCGGCCCCCACGACCACCACCACTGAAGAGCCGAGTTCCGAGGAGGGCACCACGCCAGCGTCGGCGGTTTACACCACAGCTGGAGGAGTGCCAGGCAGCAGCGAGAGTGGTGGCGACACCGGAGAATCGATTACGTCAGAGGGCAGTTCATCAGCCGAAACGGCTGAGTCAGGTGAGCCCGGGTACACAACAGTCGGCAGATTCGATGTGTCGGAAACGACGACGATCAAATTACCGGACCTCTCCAGCAGCAGCGAGGAGTCCGAGGAGCGTCCCATCACAATCACAGCACATCCGACAATAATTCATCTCCGGACTACAATTAAGACGACATTTCCCTACGAGTACACAACCCGGCGTCCCACCCCCAAGTGGCCAACGACGCCGGCATATGGCACTGACGGCCCAGAAACGCGCCCACCCCCCAGCAGATACTACCCGGACACAACAACCATCCCGTCGGAGTACACCGATTACGACCAGGAGGGCGGAGGCGGCGGCTACACAGCCACCACTCGTCGACCCCCATCTTTCGGGATAACGACGACTGTGGCGCCATTCTTCACCGAATACCCGGAGGTCTATGTATCCACAAAGGTGACCGACTACACAAAGGACTTCGGAGTTCCGGGCGGTGGCCGGTTCACAACGTACCGGCCACCCACGCCCTTCTACCCATCCACAGTCTCACCGTACGACTACGATTCGCCTGGAGTGAGCATTGACATTACAACGTCAACGCCCGGAAAGTTGGGCGGATCAACACCGCTGTCGCCCTTCCCGACAATCTCGCCGTACTGGCCGAGCAGCAGCAGTCCGCAACCCCCGCCGCCGACGTTCCGGCCAACGCCACCTCCGTATCCGGATCACACGACCAAAACTCTGTACACAGACGACTTGGTCACATATCCGACAACGGTACCGCCAACCACCACCACAGAGTACGTTCCACCGTCGACGACGCAGGCACCCACACCGCCACCGCCCCCGCCCACGACGCCAGCGCCAACGCCACCCCCACCACCGCCAACAACCACTCCAGCCGCTACGCAACCGCCACCTCCGACGCCAGCGATCCTGACTACACAATCATCGATTTCATCATCATCTTCCTCGGAGGAGAGCTCCGAATCAAGCACCGGCGTTACGGGAGCATCTGGAGGAGTGGACAACTTCACCACCGGCGCTCCAGATTGCATTAAATTGGGTTGCTATAATGGAGGCACTTGTGTCACCACTTCAGAAGGCTCCAGGGTGAGTAATGGCAAACGCTCTCTCTTTCAATATAAATTTTCGTTTCCTTTGTTCCGGACTGCACAGTACCTTTCCTTCACCGGCTTCCATTTGAAGTCCCCACCTTCCCACCTTCCCACCTTCCCACCTCCCCTGGGAATCGAGATCTATCTATTCAGTGCTTTCCACTTGAATGGTAGGTGAGCAACTGATTCTAATGCTTTCGCCTGGATGCTGGGTGGTGGGCTTCTCAAATGAAAATGAAGGAGGATGGAAATGTTTCACAAACACACACGTAAAGTCGTTGATGATTAAGGGTTCACCGCCCCCACTCCGCCCCGCCCCACACAGATGCAGAACTATCTGGGCTAATAATTAACACGACCGACGATGAGATACAAACGTGTGCACATGCTCGATCCTTATTTTTTTGTTTTTCCATCTGCTTGGAGGGTATTTTTCAATTGGGGATTTATGTCGACCACGGGTCAATGATTCCACCTCTTGACAACTGTGCTATAAAGTGTGCGTGTGTGTGTCTCGGTGGCAGGGTCGAATGACAGATGCCAGAGAAGCGCAATTAAGTTCCCAGAGTGCACTTCTCGACCGTCCGGCTAAAATGACATACTTTAGTCGACGAGGAGTTTCATATATCCGTAAAAACAAAAAGTTTTTCAATCAAAATTTGAAATTTGAAATCTTCGAGAATTTCGATGTCATTTTCTACTCCAACGTGAACCTTGCTGACCAGCAATCGAAAGTCGTTTCTTTTAGGTGTCCGATTCAGACTTCAGAACTGTGATTGGTATTTCCATCAAGTTTATACGTGTGCTCTGTGCAAAGCAATATTTTCTCGTCATTTAGAAGCATCTCTATTCAGTTCTTTGTGTGAATTTCTTGAAAACCTGAAGATATTTGCTAATCTTAGGTTTAATATGGTAGCCAGCCATCTACTTTCGACTTAAAATGTTTTTGAAATTGCAATAATGCTTAGGCTTTTAACAGACCTCTAAACAGAAATGTTCTCACATACACGTGATTAAGAATATCATCTTCTTGTTTTCATCATAACTGATATTAATTGCACTAATTAGAAACGCTGAGATTTTCATAAGAAATCGCTAACTTTTTTCCACAAAATGGTTATAAAACTTTAGTATTTTGTTGAGTAACCGACAATATTCACAGCATGAAATACATTTAGATTTTATTGAACCTCTGCTGAATACTCTGCCATTAAAATTTCATTTCCAGAAACCAATTTTCTTGGTGTTAAATTGATTTTTAAGTCTGTCCATAAATTCTCTATGAAATCAATATTGAAATCTTACGAGCACTCATCATTTTGCATGATTGCCCCGCTGCAAACTGTTATCAGCATCACAGCATATTCCAATATTTAGCAATGGTAGAATTCATACATCCAAACTTCAATTTGTTTTTTGATGGAACAACGCGACATCAAGACATTTTTATCCACCACAAAAATACTAGAATAGTCATGCTTGAGTGTTGCGCGGATGTACACTAAAGAGCAAAAGTGTAACAGTTCTTATCAGACTAAAAAATCTAAAGCCTCTCAATGTGCCATGCTTTTCTCTTGCGAATTTCTTCCGGCAAGTGTATCCTTATTTTTGTCTTTTCTCTAAAAGTTGTTAGCGTTTTTTTTATCCTTGCTACCGATGTGTCGCCTATTTTTAAAATGTTGGCGGTTTGTCTGGAAGATTTCCTCTAAACTAGCAAATCTATGACATTTTGCCTTAAACCATTACTTAAACGACTCGTTATAAACAAATAATATAGGGAACACTGCCTATCAGAACGAAATTATTAACTTAAGTGATGGCTTTGAATTATGCAACACGAATATAATAGTAGGATTCCGTAGATAATATTGCAATAGTTGTTATAAGAAAATAGAAAATAGAATTTCTTTGAAAAATTGTAGACCAAGCAGTATTTCATTTTAAATGGGAACATTATTGCACTTTTGGTCTTCAATGTACCTGGTTGGTAGAATTACCTGATTGACCTAGGGGACCGTGCAATGACTTTAATATCAGAAGCGATTGTAGTTATTTTAGTTTCACTAAATAAAACCTCCAGATGTGTCAAATTATAACGCGCACAACACAGTGGAGACGTGAAAAGCTAGGCTCTAATCCACCGCGGGCTGTTACGCCATCAATGATGATGAAATAAAACCTTAATCGACTGCATTTGCCGGCGAACATTAATCTTCTGTTACTATTTTGCGCCCACTGGACCAACACTGGTCTCTGTTATCGCAAGTACAAATGGCTTTTTTCTTTAGAATGAGTCCAAAAAGTTCAACATCATCCAACCTTTGCCTTGGAGAGTCTATATATGAACGACCCCCCATCATAGCCAAATTATTTTTACATCAATTTCAGTAGAAAACACAAACTTCTTTCTGTAGTGTTTCTTATGGTTATTTCAACCGTAGGCTTGCAGACGTCTGCGACGGCTTAATACTTTTTTAAGTACTACCCTGCATCAAAAAATACAAAATTCAAACGCAAAACATTACAAAAGAAAATGTTGAAAACCCCTTGGGACAAGACAAAATTGATTTTTTGTATGGAATTTTGTGTACAATTCGGTTTCCGAAGTCTTTCCGAAGTGGAAAGATAGAAAATTCTTAGTGGAAAACTCAAGAAAAAAGCGAAAAATCTAAACTTAAAGACATTTTGCATTTTAACGCACTATTTCATTATTTTAGAAATTTAGGTTCTATTTAAATGAATCAAATTGAAATTTGAACTATGTTTCATATCAATCTGGAGTTTAAGTGAAAGCGATAAATTGCGGCGAAATGAAGTTTTCCAGGTCGGATAGTTTCTTAAAAAAAAATTTCTGATGATTTGCTCGAGCTGCATACTCATTTGTACACATTTGATGGACAACGGCTGAAGTTCTGGTTAATGCAGCCATGGATTGGTTTTTTAAACAGGTGTAATCTGTAGCTTTGAAACGAAAAATAACTTTTCTAATATGGAGTGCACATGAGTTATGATCTTCAAGATCATGTTAAGTGTTTCCAATTACATGGACGGAAGTATATTTATATGTGGTTACAAGTTCAAATCACCTAAGTCGACTTAGGTCAAAATCGAGTTATTCGTACCACAAGATTCAACACAACGAAATCTACAGCGGCGTCCAAAATACTCGGCGTTCGTATGGTTTTTTGAAAATAAAAAACCTCCCATTTGACCGATTTGAATGATTTTTGTGCTATTTTTTTCTTTACTTCATCATCAAATGAGGTACAAACGATTTTGATCACATCTAAAAAACGGTAAAAATTCACAAAAGTTTATCTTAACCCGAATGTATGAATTTTTGTACGGTTAGAAATAATATCTATTTTGATGTGCGTTGAGGGTAAGATAACTTTGGCACTAAAAATGTCTTAAACAATGTCCGAAAACGAGTTTTTTTTTGGGTGGGAAGATTAAAATCAACATGGAAAAAAATTAATTAAAAAATAATGGCAGCCGGTATAGTACAATAAAGTGCTACACCAATTTTGAAAGCCAGAAACTTGTTCCTCAATTGTACATTAACATTAGATTATTTATGCTCATAGTTTGAGAAAAATCCGCATAGAAACTTAAAATTTTGATAGAAAATAATAGAAAAAAAGGTGTAGATAATTTTTTTTGTTCAAAACTGTGAGTCGCAGTACTAAATTAGGACCTTGCCGTTAATGCTCATATAATGGTGAACTGAGGGCTTTTGTAAATCATTAATTTCGTATATTTGTCAACGAAAATACGACCAAATTGTTATTAATGTTATTAATAATGAAGGAAAAGAAGTAATCGAGCGAAACATGTGGCAATTTCATATGCAGTTTATTAATTATTTATTTGCCCTTAAAAGATCCACACAGAACTATACAAAAGTCTAAAAACTGTGCAGCGTTTCAACTTCATGAGTTTTTTAAACTTCGTCTTCGAAAACAAATGTTAAATTACCTGTGTATTTAAAATCGATTTACTTGTGGTCAAACTTTGTTTTCGATATTACCTCGCATTTAACATTAAATACAAATAAATTAAATTAAAATTAAATACGAAACAAATTTTCTACTGCGACAACTGTAAGGTTAAAAATATAACTCAAACACAATTCAGTTCGGTACTTTGCCACCATAATTTTCACCTTGATATTGACTTAACTTGGCAATTAAAATGCAATGTGCAGGTTTATCACTCAGCTCACCCCGCCCTTTGAACGGATTACATCACACACTTGTGACAACTAAATCAAGTTTACATTAAGCCTCTGCTCGAACCTGTCGGAACCGTGTGTGTTTACCATTCTTCCTCCCACTCAACTTAATTAAGGATTACACCAATCGATCTTCCCATCAATCAAACAAACCCAAGATGTACCTGCATTTGTAAATCACCCACCACCGCCCAAACAATCGGTCTGACTTTCATCCAATTAGCCGCTTGGTATTTGTAATCGCCTTATTAGTGTTCCCTCATATTGACACACCAAGTGCAGGCGGACTGTGTCTCTCATGTGCCCCCAGTCGGAGGACACATATTTGCGCATCCAAAGCACACAAATGTCGTCTGCCTCCTCCCCCGAAACGAAGCCGCCCACGGGGGTGGACCAAACAACGAAGTCTAGAATTAAAGTTTGCGCAATAATAACTCGGATTGTTTAAAACGCTCCATCGACGGGAATCCCTGTAACCTGGATGTGTACACGTCCGCTCCGCTGTAAACAGCAGCCCTACAAGCAGGTCGTGTTGTAAAATTATTGCGAGCCGAAGTGCAGACAGCCCGGTTCAGCATCGGAACCGATGACAAAATATTGATTTTCCATGCACTGCTGCAGTATCGGGGACGCCCGGGAGTGTTCGGAAGGATCTCTGAGGGAAAAGTTTCTCCGCTATTAGTGACGTCGACGTTCTTCGGAAGCTCCCCTGCCTTGGGAGCTGGTTTCTCATGTATCCTCATTAAAGCCAATGGGATCGTGCGAGGGGACCTCGTATCATCAGAGTCATCATCAGCAGTCCCAAGTCCCATCACCATCATCATCATCGCCAGCACTGACGCCGACGACGATGCCACCGTCGACGTCAAACGTCCCCCCTCGCCCCATTTGCAACTTGAAACCGAGTAAGCTAATTTGCATGCAGCGGGACTCAGCGCCGGGTTTAATATGCGCTTCTGTGAGTGTTTCTCTGCAGGCGCTCTCAGGATGCACTGACGCTTCCTCCACCACCACCTCCTCCCACTATCATTGCGAATATATTTCATGCGATAACATTTACTTTTCCATCAAAGTTGAAACAAAAGTTTGTGTGTGTACTCTTGCCCCACCATTTTCCGCTTTGTTTGCCTGAGTGTGAGTATGTATCTATATGCGCACGAAAACATGATCAAGTGACGGTTATTAAATACTTTAGCAAAAGATACACTAATTAAAGCCAGGCGCTAATTTCATGCTTGTAGTTTGTGTTCTTTTTTTATCGGGTCTTTGTCGGGGGCCTCATAAATCTTCGATTGTTCTGGTTAAGTGCGGGCGTGTGGGTGGGTGCGTGGAGTTATCTCATATTTAAAGGATATTATTATATTATGATTTCTGAGCTTAGAAAATTCCCTTAACCAGCAAAGTTCTGATTGATAGCAACTGCCACAAGAAAATTACCGAGAACATTGATAAATTTGATTGACGCACACGAGGTAAGCGCGTTCGTGGAACTTCTCGCATGTTGTTACAAGTTGTCTCATAATTTAGGGCGTTGGCTATTAATTATGGAGGCAAAGGGGCAAACCGCACTCGGCTGTTACATATTGCTTGAACTCGAGTGCAATTTAAGCAGGGTACAGCATTTGAAAACGAATTTTCAGCTAAATTAAGAAGCTAGTTGATTTATTGTGCCTCCTTTGCGGTGCGAACTACTTTTCTGAGGCCTGTCAAATGTATCCTTAATGTCCTGACGTGGGTACAGAAGATGAATTACGGCGGGTGTTTGAAAAAGTTCGCCTGACGAAAAACTGCTCAGTCAAACTTCAAAGTTAGTGACAAACTATTTTTTATAAACTGAGACATGTCAGATATCTTTAAATATTTGATAACAACGATATTTGGGTTGACATGATTTAAAAATTACAAAAAAAAGGTTGCCTATAAATAAACACACGCAATACGAAATAAATGTTTTGATTCACTTAAGAAAACCACAAAATATACATTGCAAACCACAGTGAATGATAAGTCCTCGATATCTTTCCACTTTTAAGGCAGAGGTGTAACCTAAGTCAGCGTTCCAAACCACTAACCAAAACCTAAAACTAGGCTTACCAGAAACTAAACCAGTCAGGGTGACTAATCTTAAGGAAAAGTATTTAGTGAGGTTTCCAGTCATTATTCACTTTTAGAAAATGATAAAAGGAGTTCAAGAATATTCACTCCTTAGTTATAAAGTGTTTACCAATAAGGAATTGACAATTTTTTTTAAGAATAGAACGGAAACCATTTGAGATATTTCAAAAACTTTACTATCGGCTTAAAGTACAATCAAAACATTTATGAATGGAACTCGACTTCGTTCATATCGGCCAGAGCGGGCACGTTTACAGCGGTCGATTCGTTGGACCCGATTTTCGATGACTCGGTCACACATTTCGGCCGAAACGGCAGCTATCTTGCGTTCAATGTTGGCTCTGTTGTTGATATAAGCGAATGACTTAACGTAGCCCCAAAGAAAATAGGCTAAAGGCGTTAAATCGCACGAAGGAGGCGGCCAAACGACTGGCCTATTTCTTAAGATAACACGCTTTTAAAACTTAAGGCCCAAACCCATAGAATCCGTTCCAAAATCCAAAAAAATCGTAGTTGTCGGATTGCAAATAGGAGCCCAATGAACGCGTACGTGCCTTCAATATAAGTTCCCTCTTATAAATTCTTATGTGTTGTCAACTTTTTAACATGACGCAACGCACGCAACAGATTCTATGGGTTTGGGCCTTTACTTTTCTATAAATCGATTCTAACGTGCGCTGTGTGGCTTGTGGCACCATCCTGTTGAAACCACATGTCGTCGAAGTCCATATCTTCCAATTCGAGCTAAAAATTATCGGTGATCATGGCACGATAACGCTGGCCATTCACAGTAATGTGACGATCATTATCGTCGACGAAAAAATGTGGCCCAATAACGTCGCCGGCATGCAAACCGCACCAAACAGTTGTTTTTTGTGGATGAAATGATGATTCATGAAAAACATGTGAATTTTCACCCGACCAATAACGCATATTTTGATTATTGACGAATCATTTAGCCAAAAATGAGATTCGTCACTGAAGATGATTTTTCGATGAAATTCATCATCTTGGCGCATCTTCTATAGAACCCAATCGGAGAACGTACTTCGCATCGGTTTGAATTCTAAGTCAGCTTAATCTTGGATGGATGTAAGCCATGATCCTTACGCAAAATACGCCATAATGTGGTCTGAGTGATAGATACCCAATTCTTGAGAACGCCGTGGAATTGACTGATCTGAATCGTTTGCTACGGACGCCTCAGCGGCTGCGATATTTTCGACACTTCGACCAACCCATTGTCTCACTCAAACTTCAACATCACACAGCGAAGAAGTAGGCTCAAATGTTTGTACTAAACTTCTTATTGCCTGTCTAATAGGGCGAGAATTACAACCGGCAATTGGAGCTAACGCTCTCAAAGTTGCGGTCACTGACTCCGAATTTGAGTAGAAAATGTTTATAATTTGCAGACGTTGCGCGTTCGTGTACTTCACCACGATGAAAATGTTGAGTTTACTTAATAAATTCACAATAACAGTTCGATGATTAGTGAAAGGATGCGTTCACAAATTAATTCCAAGTCAAGTTAAGTTCCTATTGGAAAATCCTTTATCTACAAGTCATAATATCATTACAGAAAGAAAACGTTACATGCAGTAGCAATTTTAAATTAGCAATTTAGCAATTTTCACTAGAGTGGTGTTAAAAAAAAATTCGTATGAAATTCTTTATTGAATTTGAAAAATTCGTTTTACACCGACAGCTCAACCATACTTCTTTGCCCCTGGCAGCCGCAAAATTTCATTCAACAAATTTTCATTCAACAAAAAGTTTCTAGACAAAATTATAGGACAGAACACGGGTTTCTAAGAACCCTTAACTATTTCTTTTGATAGGTCAACAAAAACGTGAAAATAGATTTCTCTGAAATTGAAATGAGACCTTTGGAAGGTTACGTCAGAGCTAAAGCTTTTTTCTGACAGGTGTCAGGCGAGTCATTGAATGTGCAACAATAATTTTAATTTTTTTTCGGGGCATTGCCTTAAAAGAGCACACGTCAATCGAACAGACAACAATGAATTAAGCAAATATATTAAAGGTCATTCGAATTCTGAAATTAAGAAGGAAGTGTAAACGATGCTTAATTAATTTCTGATGCCTCTGTGGATCCACCGTAATGGACTCGTTAAAAGATAAAACCGTGGGTATTTAAATATTAATAAGGTCTCCACTGGACAGTTTTTAATTCTGCTTCGATCAGAAAATAATGACAGTTGATATGAGTGTGAAGTGCGATTCAGTTTCCCTTAATCTTCAGAGCTGCAAAAACAATTTGTAGTTTCAAGTATTGAAAAATCTTTAACTGTGAGTAATCTTTCCAAATCCTTTTTCCAAAACTCGAAATAAATCTCAGAGTTCCGTGAAACCCTGAGAGTTCCCTTTAAATTTCAAACAATTATTCAAAATTCAAAAGCACTCCGACGTCGCTTTAATTTTGAACAACTTTAACCTTCCCGCTTCGACTTTAAACAGAAACACTCTCATCCCCCACTCTACCTCCCTCAACGGACAATAAACGTAACCAATATTTAAACTTTAATAAAAGACACAGCGGTGTACCCAAATTTGCTTTCAATTTAAACACATACTTGGTTCTTGCCATTATTGATATATTTTTTTTTTATCTAGAATAACATTTGCGCTTCCATTTTCATTTATCTTTTTTCCTTTTCCCGTGTTTTTTTTTAGTGTGTTTGCCGTTTCGATCGTCAAGGACCACTATGCGAGAATCCAATAGTCATAAGGAATGCAGCATTCTCTGGAGACTCGTATGTAAGTCATCGCATCCACAAGGATATTCCAACACACGATAGCCTCGATTCGGTGCTACCGATGCATGTGCAGCTGAAAGTGCGAACACGTGCAACAAATGGTCTCATTATGTTGGCCGCAGCACAGGGCACAAAAGGCGGCCACTACATGGCCCTCTTCCTGCAGAAGGGATTGTTGCAATTCCAATTCTCTTGCGGCTTACAAACGATGTTGTTAAGTGAACTCGAAACACCCGTAAACACTGGCAATGAGATCACAATTAGAGCTGAGTAAGTTTTTCTTTTTTTCTTAAGTTTTCTTTTTTTTTCAGTGTCGAGAGTGTCTTCGGTTTTTGCGGCATCGGTTACATAAAAAAGTTACACAATAAATCATTAGAAGCCTCACACAACGCCAACGTAAATCGATTGCGTAGATTTGCAAACCGAAAATGTTTCCTGGCGGAGAGAAGAAACCATCGAATCGAATTTACGTTATTCATACTACATATCCCTTGCATTTATATATTTAATGGTCGACGTTGCCGACGATTGTGGAGGTGCGGCCATAAAGGCCCATTAAATCGAGGGCTTGTGCTTTCGTTGGCACTTTGATTGTGGCGCAGAGCAATTCCGACCAACGAAGTACCCAGTAACCGGTGACCGTAGCCCAGTGCCTTTTTCCTTACTATTTATCGCTCGTTAGATTTCTATTGATGCTCGTTTAAGAGGAAAATTAGTGCGGGTCAATAATGTCCATAAAGAAGCGTCGACGGCTTCAGTTTCAGCTTCAGCTTCGGTTTCGAGTCCAAAGGCAGCGGTTTATGGTTAAAAATAGAAGAGGTCATTTTGAATTTTGTTTTTACAGCTGCTGCCTTCGCCGTAAGAAAAAATCGATTTATCCGGGATGGCTGCGGTAGACAAAATGAGGTTTATTAGTAGCACATGGTTTATGTTATTGTAGGCAGTCCACCACCGAAGTTGGCCGAAAGCGAAAACTAATGCCACAAGCGGGAAAGTGTCAATTATGGTTAATTGCATATGGAATGAACTTCTGCACGAATACTGAAAGGGAAATTTATATTTAAAAATAACTTGAATGGAAACCCAGGACGAGGTGGAAAGCGTGCGATGTCCTTTTTCTGTTCAATTAATTAGTGAAGTGTTGACTTTGAGTGATCTGTAAATAAAGTTGACCTTAACAATCGAAAATGGGATAAGGAAAAGTGAAGAAAAAGACCTACATCAACTCATCCAAAGACAGGTTAAGGGAGTTTGTGATTTTTTTTTTCTTTTCACTTCAGCGATTATTTAAAAGGTTAATCAAAAATTCTTTCAACCGATGACGGAAAGAACTATTTCAAGGACTTAATTATTTAAGACTCGCTTACGACAAATGTAGAAACTCTGTAGTGTCGTTAAAAAAAAATAACTGACTTTTGACAAGTCTGCACTAAAAGAAAAATGAAAACTATAATCAGTCACAAAAGTAAGTAGGCACCATGGAGAGCGCTTGGAAAAATAAGCCTAAAACAGCCTTCATTAAAAAAAACGTTAAATGCGTTAAACGTTAAAAATCTTATTCGAAAAAGCAAAAAAATCAAGTCGATCGGACCTTTTACAAAGGCTACACTTAAAGAAAAATAAAAGCTAGGTATGCAATTATGTTGAATATCATAATGTTCAAAGTCATTCGTGACTTGATTCTGAATGATCTAAGATTTAGTCGAAAATCTCAGCGGAACAAATTGCTACAAAAAATATTTATAGTATAGCACTTGACTGAGAAAATTTGTAGTTCTTCAAGGCAACGTATTACATTTTATCACTAAAACAAAACTAAAGAATACAACGTCCCATCAGATGAAATGAAATTAAAAAGAGAATAGATAATTAAAATAAGCGACAAAGATCAC
Source organism: Syritta pipiens (assembly GCA_905187475.1). Classification (NCBI taxonomy): domain Eukaryota; kingdom Metazoa; phylum Arthropoda; class Insecta; order Diptera; family Syrphidae; genus Syritta; species Syritta pipiens. The sequence continues at coordinate 105,451,464 of LR994571.1, read as the reverse complement.
ACATCACGAAAAAAAATTATAAATTTACAAACATTTAATATCATTAGTCTGTAGATGGTTCTTTCTAGAAACCGCTTTTCTAAAAGTGAAGAAAAACGAAGTAAACAACTTACATAATGCTGGAAGTCAATGATCGACTGGCATTGAAAGTAATCGCAAGAAAAGAACAAGTAATTATACACAGCCAGCTAGCATTAGCATTGTGTGGTACTTCTCCATTGTTGGTTTATAGATGATTGCTTGAAGTTTTTTTTTTGCAATTTTCCGCAGTCTCAGAAAAACGATCGATGAAGTAATGAGAGTCAATGAAGTAATGACAATTAGATCAAACATGTTATGATGTAGTAATATTTTTAGACTGTGTTTGGTTCTGAATAAAGAAAAAATGTTTGTAGTTCTTTAACTTTAGTGTCTACACAAAGTTCCTGGATTCTTAGAACATACAATTTCAATGATAGTCTAACAGTGAGTACATGCTATAAACAGAGCAGTAATAACTCTTTTGTGTTCCTGTTTTAATTCTTGACGGTTACTTATTGAAAGTTCTTCCCAGAATTTGATGGCTAGTAATTAATCGAAATCGTTACGTGATACGTACACCATCGTTAATGAAATTCTAACTCAACCACATTTCTCGATTCCACCTCAACTACCGAGCAACCTCGATTTTGAATAACCGCAGTTTTCACAAAATCCTTCCTATTAAAGACTTCGGAGAAAACGATAATTAGCTTACAGAAGTCCACCATCAATTTACGACTCGCTATTTTGACAACACCAGCATTCAGTTCGTAGAATTCTGTGAAAATGAATCCAATTAAGTTGTGCTGAAATCCGCGTGACTTAGACATTCCCTTGTCAACGAGAATATATTTTCCCGTGAATCCCTCAGCCAAAACTCGTAGTCGCATCAAAAGTTTAGTTTGTCTGAGCCAGCAAATAAAATTAGACATCACATCTACCGTCCGACTACAACAGTATCATCATCCGCAGGAAAACAACTGCATTCAAAACTACGAGCTCAAATGATAAAATTAATACCTCAGCGATCAGCAGTGCCACTGGGAGACTGCAACACAAAACGCGGAGCACAACAAAAGTCATTTCATTCACCTGCAACAGTAACGGACGGATAAGTTAAACTCGGCATGATGAATTCTGTCGGGATGACAAATGAAATTGCATCAAATTCTCCCTCTCACGAATTCCCACTGACGTTTCAGTGACTGTCAAACAAAGAAGAAAGTCCTTTTTTCAACCGTCCCTCAGTAAATCATTCCAAGTCCTTTATGCCTGTAAATTACACATATTGCATGCAATATAAATCAATGAGACTGTCTTCATTTATCATAAACACCCCAACTAACACTTATTGACTTTCAAATGCTCTCTATCTACTTTACAGATTGGACTTTAGCCGCAATTACACCCATTGTAACGCCTCACTGCTAGTCAATGACACATTGGCCATGTCCGGCGATCAGCCAACATGGCTTAAATTACTGCCACCAAGGATGCACACACCCGATGTTATCCTAAACACATGGCTGCATTTAGGTGGAGCGCCACAAGCTCCCATCGGTCTTATAATCGAACTGCCACCAGCACAAAGTGGTACCGGATTCACGGGATGTTTACATTCGCTTCGAATCAATGGCGACAGTCGTGAGATATTTGGGTAAGTTGCAACCAAAATTAATTTTCTCGATTTAATTTCTTTGCCTTGGGCGGGGTTTTTTCGATTTTATTTTGGTAAGTCCTGAGGATAAACCGTGTGCATAATGTCTTCCTTTGAACCGTCTCATACGGTTGGGGCTGGGAAATCAAAAAAGTGGGGAGCGGCGTCTTTGAAAATCTTGTCAGAATAAATGTTTGAGACCGAATTCGTTGTGGCGCGCGAGGACACTGTGATTGAGGTGTTGCCAATGCTTAAATCGGATTGCTATAACTTTTTTTAAGGAAAAGATTCAATTTTGAATCAGGTTTTTTTGTTAAATTGAACACAAAGAGTTTTTAGCAACAAAATTTTGAGGTACTTATAAACCAAATTTCGCAAAAGCTTTCTTTTATACTGCATTGGCCCAATCGTGCTGCAATTATTTTTTTTGTTAGTTTTTGATTTTAAAGGATTTATTTAATAGAACTTCTGGATGTCTCGCTGGCACAATTCGGGTTAATGCCAGTCTAGAAAAAACTCTCACCCGTTAACTTAAGGGGGACTATTTGGTTGTTAAGATTTTATAAAAATATAATGAAACAAATAAATAAAATCAAATTATTAATTCAACGAAAAGGATAACCCATTTGATTGTTTGAGAATGCAATTCAAAGGATGTCACCGGATCAAAGGATGTAACGTTAGTCATCTTGCCAGTGACTAAAGCTCCTCTTTACAAAGACACGAGGACGTTACGACTAATATTCTGCATTGAATACCTGAATTATATCTAAATTGCTTACATAGCATTAGTTTTTGATGATAATTCAACCCCACCAAATCATAGCTTTATGCCAGTCGTGCAACATCAATGCAATGATTACTTTCCCAATTATTGAGCTTAGAGTATGTGTCAAATGCTAAACAATTTGGTTAGAACTCAAAATTAAGTACGATTAATGTAGTAAAAAATATATAATCAAAAGGAAGCTTAGACCTATCTTTAACCTCAAAGTGGAAATGTCTTTCAGAATCACACACATTGGCAACACAAATTACCCTCCCAAGAACTCATTTCAATTGCCCTTTTTCTTTCAAATAGAACGCATATTCAAACCCATATCACATGTCTACCACATGAAAGAGAAAAGCGCATCTAGACATTCGAAAGTCTTCGCCGACTAAAATAGAATCATCAAAAAGGATAGTAAAATGCCACTCGTGATAGATTTTTCCATTCTTCTGTTTCATTTGGTCGGGCGGATTACAATTTCACCGTAAAACAGGATTTCAAGCAGCTACACACATCCTCGAGATGTTCACCACCCACTCTAACACAATAAATCATCATCTAAGCATCCTTTGAAAATCTCATTGCACCTTTACTCTACTGACACATCAATTGCCAAGAGGAAACCTATTGAGGGCGTTGCCAATGGCTAAAACGTCAACTCAGACGAGTCCTGAGATTTTCAAAGTTAATTGGTTTAAAATTGAAACTGAGTTCAGCGCTTTTAATACGTCGACGACCCCACCCCAAGCGAGGATCCTGGTTTTATGTCCTGTGCTAGGGAGTTTTCGTTTTAATTACCCATTAAAATAGCTGCCAGTGGTCCTAGATGCAACGAGTGACTTTTTTTTTTTTCCTCCCAAATAAACGAAATAAGTTTTCTCTCCATTCAGCACAAACACGAGTGGAAACATTTCACGAAACGGAAATGTACGGACAGAAGTCCATCCGCCCAAATGTCTGTGTCCCACGATGGAAGCTGATGGCGTTAAAACCGCCTGAAGAGAAGCACCGAACGCAGATCCCGGAACTCAGAACTCTCATCCGCAGTTAATATTGACATTTAAATTAGGTATTTTATTAAAAGGAAGCAGCTCGGTGTGGACCGAGTGGCAGATTGCCGCTCACACCGGAGATTGAAGGCAACTTTCCAATGATCAACTTTTTAATTACTTAATTTAACAGTGAACCAAATGGCATTGATGATGTCAACCGCGTCTGAGACAGAGTTGATGTCTTTTGTTGCGAACTGGAATACAACCCGCGTACTTGGTCGCTGAAATCGGTGTATGGGGGCATGGCGTCTAGGATATTTCTGTCCACCGACCAACTTATCGACAAGAGACTTAATCCGAACGCTGGGAAATGGTGCAGATGGGGAAATTGGTGGAAAAAATCATTACCAATGCGTCACGAATGTACATCCGCCTCATTCGTACATTGTGCCTGGAAGTATTTTTTGGACCAACGAGATCCGAATTTAATTTTCCTGGTGTATTGGAACACCCCGTAAATGGAGACATTGAGCACGTGAACAAAAAGACACCGAAAACTTTTAATTAGGTTTTCAAGTGATGACTTTTGATAGTTTAAAACTCTCTTTCGAGATTAGTGTCGTCACAAGTAGGTTTATATGTTTTCACAAGGAGTCTTGTACTTAAAATGGATTAAAATGTTCGCTTGAAGCCTATAACTTCTGACAAAGTTTTTATTAAATTGTAGAGAGATGCAACATTTAAAAATGTGGGATGTCGATTTCTATTGGCCCCAGCCAAAAAACCTTCCGCTTTTTACCTTGGATAATTATTTTCACTTTGGACTTAAATTTATTCATTTCTTTTTTATTACAAAAGCGGGGCTTACACTGTACGATTTGACGATACAGCAAGCAAGCAAGCAAAAACATGGCGGCGTGTGCTCTTCTTAACATCCAAAATAGACGTTTGATGTCAGTTTCCAAATCGAAGAAGTGCTACAGTCCACTTCAAACTGAAGAAAGTGTGCTTAAGTGCTTAAGGAACGCATCCAAGCCAGTTTTTTGCATTGCATTCTCATGGAGTCGTAGAAACATAAAAAGCTGGAAAAGCTTATAGTGGGCTTACCGCTCTCGAACAACAATCATATTTTCCATTGACATTCGGTCATTCCAAAAACTAACCTGAAAGGTCTCTCAAGTGGCTCCAAGACATCGATCTTTAAGCTTTTATCAGGTCCCGAAGTCAGTGGTTAATTCAGGGCAACCTGAATGACTACTGAGGAGCAGAGTTGTAAGAGACGTTGCTGTGAAATAATTTTCGTAATTTCACTTTATGAAAGCGAAATAACGCCGAATTTTTGCTCGGCGTTATTTCATGGCACCGTAAGTGACTTCAATCTTTTGTAATGCAATCCCTGAGCTCTTGGAAAGTATTTCACGATTTGTGATACATTCAATTGACTTCATTTGATGACTTGGATTTCAGCATTTAAATGTCTCATTCTTTTCGAAGTCTTGACTGAATCAGTCGGCTAATCTTTAGATTGTAGATCAATTGAATCTTTAGATTGACATTGCATTCATTAAAGTCACTTTGAAGTTTTTGGGACTTCAAATATTTTCGTTGTAAGTCTAAAGACCTGCATTCAATTTATTTGCAATCAAAAGATTGGTCAACTGATTCAGTCAAGACTTCAAAAGAATGAGAGATTGCAATGCTGAATGCTGATTCGCAGAGTTAATTTATAAATGGAAAATCAAAGATATGAAGTCAATTGATTTTTGAAGTCAAATCTTTTACATCTCTAAGGAGATATTCCGAAATAAAAAAAAACATCGAATTTTATATTGAAAGATGTATTTCCGTCCTTCTGAACCAACCCAATTTTTTTTATGTCACTCTATCGATTCGAAATTGGTGTTCACTCTCAGACATCACAAACAAAAATGAAAAAATGCCCCGAAATTGTACGGAAACTGTTCATAACTTACGATACGTCGATCAAGCAATAAAAAAGTCGATAAAAATTTACTTTCCATGCGCCAAATCTGAGAACTTATCATAAGAGCGATCATACTATACAATTTTGCCCATCAGGCAAGGCAAACAAACCGTATCGAGAAATTCTATAATGTGAACAACGGACGCACTCAACGGACTTTCAGTTTTACAATATACTAAGTAACACATTTTTCGAAATCACTTTTCTACGTTTACAGCTTTGCTTTGAGAGCGAAAATGATACCTAAAACACGTTCAAATTTGAATACGAAATCAGAATCAACAGCAACAAATGTATTTTAGAATTGCCAAAAAATTTATAATTTCTTTTCAATTGTGTTAATATTATAGTTTTCGAAAAATTCGCTTGCAAACGCAAAATTTTGTTAAAAAAAAAAGTTAAAGAAAAATATAAACCAATTTTTTTCTTAAAAATTTTGCAATAAAATGGCAAATTGACTTTTTGTGATCGATGCGTATTTTAATCCAGAATCAAGCACAAAAAAATGAATGGTTTTATCTCTTCTTGTTTCTAAGATACTTTAATTTTTAAGAAACATTATCATTTTTTAGCGCCAAAGTTGACGTACCTGTGCCAATTTAAAGTGTGCATGAGTTCTAAAGGAAACCTTCATAAAAAGTTTTAACTCATTTTAAATCTTTTATTTGTATTTGAATACGTATTTCATTCATATGGCAACATGTACTTGTGCATAGTCCAAACTCCAACCTGCAGCATTCAGGTCTACCATGACTCCCAAGCTTATTCATGAAATGATTCACTCCTTAAACCGAGCAAAACTTTTCATGCTTCTTTTTCTACATTTCATGCAAACACCCTGTCATCGACATGCACACCGATTCCCCTTTCCTTGATTAGCACTTTTTCAAGACCATTAATTTCACTTCTCAACTTCAGTCAGATCTAACGAACTGAATGAGCATGAATAAAAGAAGGGTCAATGAGATCATAAGTCTCATGCAGCTAAAGAAAAAGATTGATTATTCGTTTCATGGGTAAACTAATTAAGTCGCCACAGCTACAGACTTTCTTCGTCATGTGCATTCATTAAAACACGTCGGATTGAATGTGACTCATAAAAATAAACACTTAACCTTAACTCGCTCCTCTCATTCAATTCTAACTCAATCTTCGTCTCACCCATTCAATGGCATTGAAACAAAACTCATTCATTTGATTTTCTTCAACTTTAATTCGGCAGTTATCACATAATGATAGTCTGGTTCTTCGTGTTGAAAGAACATACAGAAGCAGTTACATTTCTGTGTGCAAAACCAGAAAAAAAGCGAAAAAAAATCGTTACCATAACAGTTGACCAGGGCAATGAACAGTACCGACAACCAGAAAATGACTGGGAAGAGAAAATGATGGAACTCTTGTCCGACCGTTCAACTCACAGATGAGATACAATCCAACACCAGAAAGATTGAGAAAAAAAAGCGAATTAGCTTAGCAGCCAATATCGCTGATTGGGGAAAAAGACGAAGACGAAGACGACGACGACCACGCCACTCTCGTTCTCTGAATGGTTTTTCCTCGATTGATGTGCATCTGGGACCAGTTACGTCAACGACGAGAGTGTGTCATGTTGTGTTAAAGTGTTTGGAAAGCGATATGTTCCAGTGTGCGACTAGGAATTGATTTTAGCTTATTTGAAATTGCAAACTGAGAATGGTGGTGAAATGATCGCTTACGGATAATTGGATTTTCTAATTTGCGATCAACATGGTGTCGGTTTAAATAGAGTTTTGACGGTAATGCAGAAGGACTGAAAAAGTTTTTGGATTTCGGGATCTTTTCGATCTGTCCAAAAACTAGACGACAAACTTCTTCTTTTGAAGATCAATTGCTATAGGATAAACGATCTCTGTCATGCAAAGCTTTCGCAATTCGTCGTTCGGAACCAGCTTCAAACAGTAGGGTCCCTCCACTTGTGTCGAAGTATATCGCGTACAACACAGTGGAGGTGCGAACAAGATATGCTCTGGCCCTGTATGGGCTGTTACGCAGATTATTTAGACAACTAGATGGAAATATGCTTGATACAGACAGCCTAGAAACAAAATTTAATAATTTCTTACACCCCCGGTAGTGCTTCCACTGAAACAACTTAAAACCTCAATTTAACTGGAATATGATGACTAATAAAGAGCGGGCCGACTAAGGGTTTCTTTTAAAATTATAGGTTATTTCGACACTGACCGCTGTTTCCCGCTCGAAATCTCGACAGTAAGTTAGTATCATACTTCAGTGGAACGAAATGAGTCGCTTTACGTAGGGAAATGCTGAAAAATTATTTCCAAAGTGAGTGCTGTGTAGCCCAACCAGTGGCTTTTTTGAAAACAAATTTTGACCGAAATGAAGCACCCACCGCGCCTGCTGCAAAAATTTTATAAGACTGGCACTCTTGATCTCCGTCATCGTACATTACGTACAGACGCAAATATGGCTGCTGTTTGCGCCTTCGAGAAGCTTGAATTGGACAACGATTTTGGGTGAAAAATCTTTTCTGACGAGCTGCATTTTTATTTCGGCGGCTTCGGTAACAAACAAAATTTCCGCTTAGAAAACCCACACATTATTGTCGAGAAGTACAGTTGCGGTCAAAATAATAGCAGTGCTGCTTTCTGGATACCTTTTTGCAACTTGAGTAATATCATGCTAAGAATTCGAGTAATTGAAAAATCGTTTACTTCTTTCAGTTAGCGATCTAAAGTAGAAGGAAATTCCCAAAGTATCCCAGAAAAAAATGTTCTCTCACACTGTTACTGCTATGCACTTCTATTATTTTGACCGCAGCTGTACATAGATATTATTGAATTGAAATTGAAGTCAATTCATCCACAGAAAGTGACAGTTTAGTGAGGTTTGTGAAGTGATGGCATTATTGGAGCATTTTTCTTCGAAAGTAACTTAGGGAACAATGTTTGAATCAACGATGGGCATTACTGATCCATGTTAATCGACTCTTTTTTTTTACTGAAATCCATGACATGGATTCAGACGACCTCTGGATCCTTTGCTGGATGATTCATGCAATCGATGTCTTGCGCACCGAAATTACAAATCCTATTAACACTGAATTTGTGGAAAACTATAAAGGACCGATGTTATTCCCACAATCCACAAACGATTAAAAGCACTTAAGGGCAATATCATTCAAGATATTCGTGGGCTGTAGTCCGAAACCATCAACACGGTCGTGGAAAATTAAAGCGCCAGGTTGAACTTCAGCTGAAATTAACTAAAACATAAATAACTCGTTGATCAGTACTTGTTATCTATTGTTTTGCCCTTTGCATTACTCTACCGAACCATTCTCATTTAATTCCAATGGTGATTTGTTTCACGTCGGACTAAGTTTATGTTTTTCATTTGTCCTTCTACGTAAAAAAAAATCATAATTATTACAGAAAAAGTGAAATCCCAATCAAATTTTATTGTTCCACAACCACAAACAAAATGATCCTTGTTCAAATTGAAAACCCCGTATAACTAGCAAAAAAGTTTCCCTTAGGAGAGAACAAAAAAAAATTTGTTTTATTTCAACATTTGTCAATAAAATCATGGTAACAAAAACTGTCAACAGGCATAAATAGTTAACAAACAAATAAAAATCTGTATTGATCTCTATTGGAATGAAAAAAAGTTGTTGAACCCTATTCAATCCCACTTATTTGGGTAATATCCAAATTAATCATTTAACAAGCAAGCAACTTTTCCACCAAAGAGTTAATTTGAAATCGAGTTGCTTTTACCTGACTTATTTTTTTTAATTTCAAAAGCAAAAAACAATCATTAATGACAATTTCAGATAGCGCACTGTTATTGGCATTTCACGTGAAGGCTATAACCTACAGCACCGTGAAACAGTTATCAAAGCCCATAAAAGTTGGCTTCATATTCTGTGGTCAAACACGTGGTTGAGTGGAATTCAAATATCTGTTGTTCTGATGTTTTCGTGTTTGTTTATTTTTTTTTTTTATAAAGCAGAATTGTCCGACATAAAAATCAAGTGCATTTAAAGTGGGCGCACTCTTCAATTTATTGGCATTTTTTGTAAATAATTGACAGCTATTATTTTATGTTCGAATATACAAGGTGTACATTTTTTTTCTTTATTCAAAAGTTTTTTTTTTTTCATAACCAATTAAATTTTTAGACTGTGAACATCAATAGTCACCTTTATTTTAATTTAAGGGCAGGCTTTTAATTATGACAAGCAATAACTTTCATTTCAAATTATCGAGATAAATCAATGCCTTTATTAAGAGCAAACATAATTTATTTTGCTAAAGGATTCAAGGAAAAGTCAGGTCTTGCCATTAAAGGGCATCCATTTGAACAACATCCCTGGGAATTTCAATACAAAGTTTTGACTCTCAAACAACTGATATGAATAAAAATACCACAACTCGATTATAAATCATTCCAATCAATTTAATGAAAAGACTAACACACACAAACACAATCTGAAAGCTAAAGGATTGTTTCCCGGAAATGATTGCTGCTATGCATACTAAAATAAAATACTACAATTCGTTTTTTTCTTAATTTCGCAAAAACTTGCTCTGAATGAAGACGAAGCTTACATAATTGTGGGCGACTTAGGGAATTCACCATGGTCTGTGATTTGAATCTGTGATTTGCCACGCGATACCTATTCCGCATATTTTTAAGTGCGTTAAATTCCACCGAGGTTTTTGTTTTTTTATTGATTACCAACGGAGTGACCTGGATTAAGATGACTGGATTGCGGAGTTCAATGGCTTCTGCTTATGTTTTATTGAATAAATTGGAGCGAAAGTAAACGCTGTAAAGAAAGCGCACCTCGTTCGGTGCAAGAAAGTTGATTTTTGTTCACTTTTTTTTTTTTAAGATCAAGTAGTTTTTTTTGTCCAAATCCACATTTGATTGGAGAAAAATGTGCAGCTGAAGAGCTGTTGGCTGTTTTATGTTTTGATTAGTGGTTGCTGCAAATTTCAACTGAATCTTTGTAACAAGTTTTGTGGCGTCTACATCCTTGTGACACCATCTTATAAATTCAATTTCATTTATTAGTTGATTTCAATATGTCTTGTTTGATTTATGAAATAGGGAGCATTACTGAGCCACTTGAACTACGACTTTAGAGATCTATTGTGTCCCTTCAATATCGTAGAATTATTTATCTGCAAAACCGGAAAGGCTTATATGAGGTGTACAACTTTGCTTCCACCGTTTTTTTCCGCAATTCGAGGCTTTATTGTAATAAACTGGTTACACACCTATGATTCATTTTGCGTTTAATTCGATTGCGTTTGACACGAGTCTTGATCAAGTAATGCCTCCAATTCTGCATCTTTGAAAACTTCTATCTTCCACCGCCATGCCGTCATTCGACGTCGAAATCACCATTCTTGAAGGGTTGAAACCGCTCTCGGCACGTTCTTTTATGAATAGCGGCCGCAACATAGGTATTTGAGAGCATTTGATGCGCCTCTGCAGATTTCTTTATATTAAAGAAGAAAATTGAAACCTCCCTCGAATGACGAGAATTTGGCTCGTAAGCTGACATGTTTAATCGAGAATAACTTTATGATGCAGTCACTCATCGACTAATATTTTGATGGCATTATTTACAAATACCTAGCCTTATTGTAAGACGTCTACGATATATTATATTTATTTCGACTATTGATGTCTTTGGCAACTTTGTTCAGAATTCTGTCAAATATATGTTGGTACCAATTTTTTTGGGGGGGGATTTCTCCCATTGAGGTGAAGTGAGGGCTGATTTTCAAAGTTCACCTGATCCTGTCTAGTGATATATTAACCAAAAGGTCTTCGAAAATGAGATTGAGCTTTCTTTCGAGTTTTGTCGGTGAAAAGTAGCGTTGGTAGGATATGAAGCTCCAAAGTTGTAAAAAGAGTGATCCCTGTGACTTTTTTTTAAATTTGATTTATTTTATGCGAAGCAAGGCGCGGCGGGTACAGCTAGTTATTGATATAAAATTAAAAATTTAAAAGCTGCTATGTTTGATTCACAGTAATATAAGTTAGCAAGATTTTATCGTTGCTTTTACTTTTTTGTAATCTCATTTTTACGCATGTTTCGATAGTCTTATGAGGACTCCATTGCGTATTTTTGGGATAGAGTCTTCCAATGTCCTTCGGTCTTAATCATTTCAGAACCTTGGAAGTCTAAGAACCTTCTCCGATATCCAACACTCTTGCAGTCTTGGTCTAAACCAATTAGAACCCCAATTTTTTGCCTACAACATCTTGTCTCTCCCACAGGGACGCTCTTGACGGTTTCGGAATCACCGAATGTGGGTCATTGGCATGCCTGTCCAGCCCGTGTCGCAACGGAGCCGCCTGCATTAAGATCGAGTCCAACGAAATCGACGAGAACGGAGAGAAAGCCGAAAAGTGGAAATGCAAATGTCCAACCGGATACATGGGACCCACCTGCGAGATATCCGTCTGCGAGGATAACCCCTGCCAGTATGGCGGCACCTGTGTGCAGTTCCCCGGTAGTGGGTACCTGTGTTTATGTCCGTTGGGTAAACATGGACACTACTGCGAGCACAGTAAGTACTAAGCCAAAAACAAAAAAAAAAAAAACAAACTTTACACACATAACCGTGAAATAGAAACTGCAAACATACAAAACAAACAGCCAGGCAAGAACAAGAACAAGAACATCATGTTGGTCAGTCAGTCAGTCATCAGTAAAGGAGAAGAACTCACGCTCACACTTTTCACACATTCCACTGACATTTTTTGTAAATGGCGCGTTGCTGTTGTTGTTGTACTTTGGCTTACATCCTCGCGCTCAGTCTCAGTCAAGTAGATGGTGTGGAATTGTCTGTGTGTGTTTTGTCTGACCCGGTGGTTAACTTTTTTGTGTTTTGTGTTTCTTCTTTCCTCCTCTCCACCCATCCCTGGCCACTCTTGCATCCTGCTACATTCAAGATCTTTCAGATTTGGAAGTGGCCCTGCCGTCGTTCTCTGGCAGCGTGAACGGACTCTCGTCGTTTGTAGCGTACACGGTGCCCATCCCGCTGGAGTATTCGCTGGAGTTGAGTTTCAAGATTCTGCCGCAGACGATGTCGCAGATCTCGCTGTTGGCCTTCCTGGGTCAGTCGGGATACCACGACGAGAAGAGCGATCACCTGGCGGTCAGCTTCATTCAAGGGTACATTATGCTCACGTGGAACTTGGGCGGCGGTCCACGACGAATCTTCACACAGAAACCCATTGACTTCCGGTTAGATGCGCCCAGGGTTCCGTATGAGATCAAGGTGGGCCGCATTGGGCGGCAGGCTTGGCTGTCGGTCGATGGAAAATTCAACATCACTGGACGCTCGCCGGGAAGTGTGACCAGAATGGACGTGGTGCCGATCTTGTACCTCGGCGGACACGAGATCTCGAACTTCAACACGTTGCCCCATGACCTGCCGCTGCACTCCGGCTTCCAGGGCTGCATATATGACGTGCACCTGAAGGCCGGACAAGTTACGGTGCCGCTTCAGGAGACTCGAGGTGTGAGGGGCCGTGGCGTTGGACAGTGTGGAACCAGGGAGTGCCACAGGCATGCTTGTCAGCACGATGGAGCCTGCCTCCAACATGGAGCAACATTTACGTAGGCTATTCGACCGTCTCCGGAAACGGAACTTATGACCTTTCTTTTTTGTAGATGCATTTGCCAGGAGGGCTGGTATGGACCACTATGCGCACAAGCATCAAACCCATGTGATTCATTCAACAACAAATGCGACGAGGAGTCCACGTGTGTGCCGCTCGTCAATGGCTACGAATGCGACTGTCCCGTTGGTAGGACTGGCAAAAATTGCGACGAAGGTAAGATCCCTGCCCCCTAAACGCGAATATGACCAAAAGTTCCAATTCATCCCCCAGACATCCACTCGCTAAGCGACGTCTCGTTGACTGGCCGACGGTCTTACTTGGCGGTCCGCTGGCCGTACCTCAACACCGACCGGTCGGATAAGCTGGGATCTAAACGATCGCAGATCGTTAGCTATCGAAACTTTACCAAAAAAGTGATGCCGCCAAAGCCGATCTCCTCGCCCAGCCAACATTTCGTGATGAAGCTCCTCAACGAGGTCGAGAAGCAAAGGAGCTTCTCTCCAGTGCCTCTGATGGGTTCCAAGAGCTTCGAGGAACACCATCGCGTGCAGTTCTTCTTCATCGAATTCCAACTACGTCCACTGTCTGAGCGAGGGCTGCTACTCTACTTCGGAACACTAAACAACAACCAGGACAAGAAGATCGGCTTTGTGAGTCTCTCGCTCCAGGGCGGTGTCGTGGAATTCCGAATCTCCGGACCCAGTAACCACGTGACTGTGGTGAGAAGTGTTCGCATGCTGGCAATCGGTGAATGGCACAAGATCAAAATGGCACAAAGAGGACGATGGCTGACGCTGTGGGTGGAGGGAAGTGCCTCTTCTGCCCTGGCACCATCTGCCGAGGTGCTCGTGGAGCCCGATTCCCTCCTCTACATTGGCGGCCTCAAGGATCTCTCGAAACTTCCACACAACGCGATCTCTGGATTCCCTATACCGTTCCGGGGATGCGTTCGAGGGCTGGTGGTCAGCGGCACCAGGATCGTCCTCAATGAAACCAACATTCTGGGTAAGTCTCATTCTCAGTACTAAAGTCTGTCGAAAGTCGACAACAACCTAACTCTCCTTTGCAGAATCACGAAACATTAGAGACTGCGATGGCACTGCCTGCGGTGGGGACTCGTGTGAAGCAGGTGGACACTGTTGGCTGGACGAGAAACTCCAGCCGCACTGTATATGCCCAGAGTATGCCAAAGGTGAGAGGTGCGAATACTCGGAAACCTGCAAATTGATCCCGTGCAAGAACAATGGCCGATGTCTTCGAAGCGGACGCTGCAGTTGCCCCAACGGATGGGGCGGTTTCTACTGTGAAATTGGTAAGTGGAAGCATTTATGAGCACATCACGACTGCCAATTCTCACATTTAATTTATGTAACCACAACGCCGCACCGCCATCAAACGAAGCAAAACAAAAACTCCTCATGCTAATCGGGAAAATTTCTCTTTGCAGCGATGAGCAAACCAACGACGCCCAGCTTCCGTGGCAACAGCTACCTGATTCTTCCGCCACCAAGAATTCCAATGAAAGACAAACGAAAGGGACCATCGATGTACGTGCGTCCACGCGAAGCCTTCCAAATCACTTTGAACTTTTCGACAATTGATCCGGATGGCCTGCTGTTGTGGAGCGAACGAGATCGTGCCACAAAATTCTTGGGTCTCGGTCTGGAGGATGGGCACATGAAAATCGCCAGCAATTTACTGGGCAGCAGTAACGACACGATTGAAGCACCATCCGGCGGATTCATGGCAGACGGTGGATGGCACATTGCGAAGATCATTTTAGATCGAAGCAGATTCGAGTTGGACGTGGACGGCGAAGTGATATTCTCTGAGAAGTTGTCCTCCTCAACACAACCGATGACATTCAGACGGGGCAAAGAGCCCTCAATCACCTATGAAGATTCATTTTATTTGGGTAAGTCACTTACCGACTGTGCGTTTCTAGTCGAAATCCAGACACTCACACACGTTTAACACTCACTCCACGTACACTCACATTCAGGGCTGAAACAAAAGAATTCACAGAAATTTGTTTCGTGTGCCAAAAACTAAACGACAACGAAATTTCACAACAATAACATGGAACAGAGTCAGAGTCTGAGCCTGAGAACAAATATCACTGTTGCACTGTTGTCTTCACAAGATGACACAGAAACCAACTAAAAAACTTTCGCACAGCTGACGGGTGCTGGGCTAAATGTCAAAAGGTAAAAAAAAAGTATCTCGCAGATAGTTGCAGTGTGTCTCTGTCTGATCCAATGCAAGGGTGGGGGAAGCGATAGAGAGGGGCATATGCGGTTTAGATACTGGCCGATGGTGAACAGGTGGTTGGTTGGTGTCGGCGCTGACAGGTAGATACGGAACAGTGGTGGCCACAGAAAATAAACTTTGTCAAGCAACGATATTTACCCAAGACCTAAGCAAATTTGAAATTGAAATTTGAATCGATTGATTAAGACTGGGACTTGCGATGTAGCTTGAACTCAAAAATGGCTGCTGAATGCTCAGCAAAGACTTCTAAAATTTCCTGAATGCTACGTCAAACTCTTTGTATGCTCAAATTTCCGAAACATACGGAACAGTACCACAAAGAATGAAGTATTTCGTTTGTTATTCAAAGAAAATTTGTTCGGTTCTTTTAGCTACATCAGAAATAATATTTTTGTGGCAACAAGAAATAACCCCTTGAGTCGAGTTTTGGCAAAATTGCAATTGTTTCGGCCATCACCATCATAGAATCAAAAATACCTTATTATAGTCAAACTTAAAAATAAGTCAAACGAATGTTTCTTTAATACAATTTCGTGATTTTTATGTGAGTTTCCAGAAAGATCTTAAGCTTCAAATTTATTTCTCAAAAGGTTGAAAAAAAAGAATCCAGCGGTAATTCTAGATTTATCACTGTTCCTCTACAGTTTCTCTGGTCCCCCAAAGGTGAAAACTAAATTGCAAGATTCTTCGGCATTTCTTATGCAATTTTTATTGTTAGAAATATTTCCTTCTGTTCACTATGAACTTTTAATTACTTTCTAGAATATTTTAAAACACAGCGAGAGGAATTTACTTCTTCTAATAGCGGGGCTCACACCTGACTACAAATCGCACAATTTGCATGACAAGCAAATTTGTCTTAGCGTTCATATTTAACTACATGCTTGACAACTTCAGTTCAAAAAACTCCAGTCAAAAATTTGTTTCTATGCTGGACCACATTTTTGCCGCTGAGAAATCACATAAAAAATGAAAAATACTCCGAAGTTGGACGACAAGTGTTCACTCTCAACTACAAATCGTTCAATCCAGGCAAAAAGTTGAAACTATTTAACTTTCTGACTACAAGTCATCCGATTTGTAGTTTCGAGCGTTCACATTGACGATTTGCAGTCCTCAAGTACGATTGTTAAGCAAATTGTACAATTTGTAATTAGGTGTGAACACGAATCGAAAAGCTCTGGATAGTTTTGCATTTTATTCTTAATATTTACATTCCATTTTCTTATTCTTTAACAGGTGGTTTTCCTAATGCCGAATCGGTAAGTGAACGCACCAAGCAACGCTTCGACCAACCCTTTAAAGGCTGTCTGCAAGACATTCAATTCGGTGCGGAACCAAACTCAATAATAACCGACTTCTCACCCTACCAAGGCGAGAACATCGGCTCATGTGACTTACATGGAGATGATCCAATTGTATAGGAAATTATGTACTTAAGAATAAAGAACAATTTATTAATTATACCATTATTATTATTAATTAACCAAAAAAAAAAGATAAATCCTTAGATTAAAGAAGAAAAAGAAAAATTATAAGATTATACTAAAAACAACTGAAACAAAAGGCAATTTTGTTTATTCAAAATAAAACAAGTTAAAGTGAATAATAAGGAAATTAACGAAAAATATGTTGGTTTCTAAACAAATAAAGTGACATTCTAATCTTAGGATTTAAAATAAAAATAAAAAAAGAGAAAAATGAAACAAAATAACGTAAAAAAAATGAAAATTTTTGTAAATTTTTTAGAAGTATTAGGGACTATTTAAACTGAGAGAAAACAAAAACAAAAAAAAAAAAACAAGAAATTGATAACGATAACGATGAAATTGAGATGAGTTTTAAACTTAATATTTAGATCCTTTTAAATTGTAATCACCAAAGCGTTTTCATTGAATTATTAAAAATAAATGAAACAAAATCTAAAAACTGATACAAAAAAAAAAAATGTTTACAAGTTAAAAGGAAAATTATTAATTCTTTCCTAAAACAAAAGAAAGACAAAAATAAAAATAGTAATGGAATTTAAAATTAGTTCGTTCAACAACAGTAAAAAAAAAACCTAAATGAAAATATTTATAGAATATATTATTTGAAAAGATATCCCTGGAGAGAAGAAACGAAATAGTGAATTTGTTTAGCCATTTTAATTTAGTTCTTATTTAACTGAATAACAAACCCAACAACTGCCCTTGTGTACTGTCCTTCTCTTAGATGTGTTCTTTTTGTTTTTTTCTTTTGTTATTTTTTTCTGTTATAGAAGTCTTTTAAGAAGGTTAAAAACAATACAACTTAAAGATTAAAATGAAATATACGTTTTATGTTTTCATAAGTATATACAAATTTAAGTTCTTTCTAGAGACATGATGATATTTTAAAGGAGATAATAAAAAGAAATTAATTTAAAAAAAAATGATTGATGTTTCATTTCATATGTTGGCTATTTTGTTGATCGGAAACTGCTCTTGATGAGTTTTTTAATTCTAAGCTTTTCAACCTGGTTAATTTTCTTTTTATCCCTCATTATTTTTCCAAATCCCATTTTTGTATATTTTTCACTACCAATCGGAGTTCTAATAACCTTTTTTCTAATCGAATCATCAGAACTCACCTTTCAGTGAAGTAAATAGCTGCCGATAATTGTTAAACTCCTACATGTCCATAGCCTGTGTCAACCAGTTGTCGCGATCGATTGAAGTAAAAATATTCGCTTACCCTTACAATAATTCCTTTCTAGGTTCATGGAGCATATTATTGGTTATTTTTTTTTTTTTAAATAATGTGCATTGATCTATTTCGAAGAGAGATTTTACTTATATTTCAGGATTTTTGAACCTTGAATGCGTTTTTTGTCCGTTCTAGATATTTGCACATAAAAAGGCTTTTAATTTCGGTTTCAGACGGAAAAATTGTAAATTTAGAGAAGACGGCGATTTACTACCTTTGTCCATCCATCCCCAATTCACTGTCGTTAATTGTATTATTAATAGTATTATTTATATATTATTAGAGGGTATTTCAATTATCTTTTTTTAAAACAAGAAAAGTATAGCTTGAGTTTATAAAAATCTATAAATGACGATGAATTCTTAGAGATCTGCTGAGTACTTGCATTTTTTTTACGCATTTTTTTAAGCATTTTTTTTTTGGTTCTCAACGGATTGCTCTTAATGCAATGGGCTCGAACAAATATCGCATTTTTACTTGTAACTAAGCATTAAAAAAGCGACGTTTAGTACACTGTGAGCTGTAATGTTAAAATTAGAACGAAGGCAAACGCGTTTGATTTATGATTTACAATCAAAATACAAGTACGCTGGAATAAGCGCACTTCAGAATACCTAAAACTTTTCATCGAGAGCAACTTGTGCTAACTTCTCTGCAAAGTAAAGCAAAGCTTTGCATATTAATGCACGGTAATCAGTCGGAAGGTTTTTTTCTTAAACTAAGAACTTAACTTCCACAGTTGTGATATGATTATAACTCTGCATCAAACAATCTTTCGCAATTTCCAACTTTTTTCCAACTAACTTTTCTATCATACCTTTTCTACTATAAACTGTCAATTATGTAAACTAATTAATGACAGGCAAATAATGAAAAAGTTGGCATCATAGTCGGGAGACGGTGTTCTAAAAGAAATATGCAAATTTAAATTTTTATCAATTGCAAGTTTAATAGAGTAAATAAGAAAAGGAGTATCAAAAAAATGAAACAACATAACCTTCATTGGTAACTTATTTTAGGTAACTTTAAAGTTCCTTGTGGGCCAAATCGACACACATATTTCAGGATTTATATTTTGTCTATTAATGAAATTATTATTATAAATTGACAAAAGATTACAGATTCTAAGTCGATAAATTGAGAAAAGAGCCCTAGCAGCAAAAGCTTTCCGCTCGATTAATGAAATTGAGACGGCTTTCTAATTGAAAACTTATGATTACTTATGGCCTAATTACTGCAAGTGGAAAAAATAGATCAATATAAAAGAAAACCAAAATAGCGCTTTGTACATAGCCGGAAAATTCAAGAGACAAAAAGGCGGAAGGGAGATATTTGACAACCTAATATATACACGATTATTACCTTGAGCCAAGATCCTAGCTCAGTTTGACGAAAGAATAGCATTGTATCAAACTGCATGAGTTTATAATTCAGCAGTAGATGTATTTTATGTTGTTAGGGAGCTTTGCTCTTTTTATAAGAATTCTTACTTTTTTGTGAGTGATTGAGAAGGAGCGATGGAGGAAACGAATGTCAAATAAGTGGTTTTTTCCTTTTGGTTTTCCACTCTAAAGTGGCTGTTTTGTTTTTTTTTTGACTGGGCTTTAACAAGCATAGAAATCTCAATTTGAACTTTAAAAGTTTGTCAAATTTACGCATGGGACCGAAACCGGAAGGGAGAAGTTAACTTAGTAAGTTAAGAAGTTTTTAACCTCAATCACTTACTTTTAATTTAATTAACCAATCACAAGTGTATGTTGCGTCAGGCAAATTTCATCTGAAGTTCAATTCATTTGGAAATGCAATACATACGCTGGAGTATGTGCTGCCAAAATCGATGCTCAGTGCAAACGTTTTGCATTTGATATAGTCGTGTTTGAAAGAATAGCCAAGCTATTATATTGGTTGTTAACATGTACCATGTTCTACACTGCATCTTAAGGCCGAATAATCTGAAAAATTGCATATCATTAGATAATTCTGTTATTAACTACACACTGGTATTGTAGATTCACAAAAAAAACAAATTTAATTTCGTAGCTACGTTGATAGGCAACACAAATTTTTATGGGAAAAATCATTAAAAATATGACCTTGCAATGAATGTCAGCGATGTGCTTAAATTTATCTGACAGTCAGAATTAAAAATTGATAACTATATATACATACACATATTTTGAAATACGAACTTTATTTCATTCATAATTTTACAAAGTTGTTACTTCCATCATTTCTACCGTTTTCAATTCAAATTTAGTACTTATATATTTTATTTTTTAAATTTGTATGTATATATTTAGATCGCAGATAAAACAATTAGGTGCCGCTTCTTAATATTTCCATACTAATTAATAATCATAATAAACATTTAAAAATTAAAAATAAAATACAAAATAATAACAACAATTACAATGCAAATTTTTTTTTGTTTTTTTGTTTTTGCTCGTTTGCTTTGAAAGAATTTCTCCATACAAGTATACATGTATATAATATTGTATATATATCGCTAAATCTTTCACGTTACTTTCCAAAAAAAATATACATATATATATACTTTTTACTTTTCTTGTTTTTAGTTGATAGAGTGCAGTTTCTTTTCTCGTTTTGTTTTGTTTTTTTTTAACAGAGTTTATTAACGTACGTATTAATTTAATATTGATGATGATCTTGTTCATTACAATTTGTTTTCTATATTCTTGGGTTTTTTTTTGGAAAACATAAACACGGAAAATGGGAAAACAACAGAATACACAGAAAAAGACGTATTGGTTAAAAGTGTACAGTTATTGGAATGTTTTATGTTTTTGTATTTATATAAAAGCAATGCATTTATGATTGGACAGCAAAGAAAAGCACATTATTCTTAGAATGAAAGAAAAGAAGGGTTTTTAATACATGCTTATACTGTATTTGAAAATTCAAAGTAAGACAAAAATTACATTGTAAAAATAGGGTGTGGATTTGAGAATGGATCATTAGAAATAAAATTTCCTAAATATATACTTCGCAAATTTATAGTTCTTTGAATCTAACATTAGGTTTTTATTCTTTTTCCTGTTAATATTACTAATTATGATTTTTTTACATATTCACTTTTCTTCTGTTTACTTATTATAATTTTTTTTCCTTTTAAAAACGAAAATAAATTTGTTTTATCAAAATTAAAATATCTAGAGTAATTTGAATATTATTTACTTGAATTCCGTTTATGTATAAAGATAAATATTTATTCTTTACGATATAAGTAATCTTTTGTATGTTTTTTTTTATATATATTTCATATACTTTTTTTTTTCTTATTGCAGTTTTGAAGGATTAAAAAATAAAATCGATGTATTTATGTTTAGGTTTGGGGATAGTGTTTGAGTAAAGTTATTTTTCTTTTTTCTTTTGTTTTCAAAATTATTTTGTCCAAAATGTTTTTTTTTTTTAATTCTTAAGATTGTTTTTTTTTATTCTTTCCTTTTTATAAATAATATGTTTTTTTTTTACTTTTGTTTAACATTTTTAAATGTTTATTTTGATAGAAAATCCCCAAAAAATCATTTCCTTCCCAATTTTATAATTTATATTTAATAATCTTAGTTTTTGCGACATTTCTGAAAAGAAAAAGAATCTGCATTAAATGGGTGTTGTAAAAAATTTTAAGGGAATAAATTAAAAAGAATTTCGAGTTCTTAGAATCTAATCTTTAAATTCTAAATAAAACTAAGTCAAATGATAACCATTGAGCACATACATCCATCACAGAGACCATAAATTCTGACTTGCGACTTTTTTGTGTGTACAATTTTTTTAATTTCAACTTTTAATACAGTTTTATGTATTCGTTAAGCTTGATTAAGATGCATCAGCTTACGAATGTTTAATTCATTCCTTCACATCATCACAATCCTTACAACAACGATACCAAGTCGACCTGGTTTGATAGATTTTAAGAACACGTTAGACAGACAATCAGCATCAAAACTTCGGTTTTCCCGACAACCAAATTGGAAGGGTTGTACAAAACAAAGACAGCAACACAGCAACATTAGAATAAACATACAAGTCATGCGTAAACGGATACGGAGGCAACTTATCACATTTCAAAAGCAAAGGAAGCTTCATTTTTTAAACAATTGATGACAAAAAAAATCCAAATGGGTATATTCTACACTCTTGAAGTTCAATATAAAATACAATTGGAAAAATGTTAAGGTTAGGTAATTTCCTTAGCTCACAGCACAAACTTTTGGATTTGGAAAAATTATTGAAGAACCTAGACATCTGTATATGTAAGTGAAGTTGAATTCCTTCTTATGTGATCAACGCATAATGCTAAGACGCATTTATACACATTTTCTAATCATCATCAACCGCCAGAGCAATGTAAATCAAAACAAAAAAATATATACTCGTCTTTGTCATCTATAAATGCTGCATTTATTTGTTTGGTTTTTTTTTTTTTTTTATTAATAAATCAAATATTGTATCATCATTATAGTAATTTATTTATCATATATAATATAATTGTATATATTTAATCAATTAATTTTATACATAAGTTGAATAATAAAAGTTAAACCAAAAAAGAAACAAAAAAAATTATAGTTTTTTTCTTTTTTCATTCTTAAATGATTAACCTCTTGAAATCTTACAATTGCTACGTTAAACTCGCTCTTAATAATGTTTTTTTGTTTTTTTAAATAATTTCATGCTGTTTTTTTTTTATACTAGATATTGGAAATATTCTTCATCAAAAAGCTGATGTGTGTGTTCTTTTTTTTTTTTTAGTTTTGTTCAAGGGTATTTATTTTTATTGCATTTTTTTGTTATGTGATTATGTCCACACAAAAAGATATACACAGATTAAAGTAGTTCGATAGCAGTAGTTGTAGAGGCGTGGAAGAAAATTTATTTAACACCAAAATAGAAAAAAAAAATGGAAATTTTTGTAGTGTGTTTTGTATTATATTGTTTTTTTTTTATTATTATTATTTTACATAGTCTAGCCGACGTATTTTCGCATTTAGCTTTGCTTGCAATCTCTCTACACTCTTACCTACAAAAGGACATCACTTGCAGCAATTATTCGTCTGTCTAGTTTGTTCATTATCAGCAAGCCTTCGTCCGGAACCACTACCTTGGTTGTTAGCTCCATCGTTTTTAGGTAGTTTTTTAGCTGGTGAAGAAAGAAAATAGCTTTAGAAAGATTCAATCGATTAAGGTGGTTCAAGGGGGCGAAGTTACCGATAGCTAAAAAGATGTCGTTCACATTCATTCCGGTTTTAGCCGATGTTTCCATGAATAATAGACCATTTTCGTCAGCGTATTGCTTAGCTTCCTCATATTCAACAACTCGACTGTTTGATAGATCCGCTTTGTTACCTGCTAGAGCTATGACAATGTTCGGTGAGGCCTGAAATGGAAAAATGCATTATTATTTATCATTTATAGGTGACCTAAGAAGACGGAGGTTTTTTTTGTAGCTTTTCCTTCAACAAGAATTTAAATAAATATTATTACTTTGCCCAGAACGAGTTTTAAGTTAAGGAAGCGCTATACCGACATGGCCAGCCATCTGCGGATCCAACGCCTACGGTGGTTAGGACATGTAGAGCGAATGGACAGCACAGCTCCGGCCCGAAGAATCTTCGACTCCGAACTTATGGGACAACGCAGCAGAGGACGCCGGCGTCTAAGGTGGCGTACACAGGTAGAGAAGGACCTGAACCAACTCGGTGCGTCACTGGAAGCAACTGGCACGGGATCGTGCTGGTTGGAGGAGTTTGCTAAAGGAGGCCCAGGTCCACCCCTTACTGTAACGCCACACAAAAAAGAAGAATATCGACACTAAAACGCCTAAAAAATGACTCGACAAAAAGTGAGAAATGGTGTTCAATAACAACGACTACCACAATAGGGGTGAATACCTTTGCAAATTGTGCAAGACAGCCTTAATGCTAATGTAATATTTTAGCTACAACAAAGATAGAGATAAAAAAGATAAATCAAATCAATGAAATTGTGTACATCGCTGAAGACTTTTTTTAAACGGTCCTTAAATTAGACTGGCATAGAATATATATTATAAACAACGGCTAGTCATTCGTCAAAGCATTTTCATGCAGTATTTTCTTTGCAAATCTGTCAAATTATATTTATATGGCGCACAACACGGTAGAGGCGTGAAAAGCTGGGCTCTGGTCCCCCGGGAACTGCTACGGCAAGGTTAGGTTAAGTTGATGTGGCGGGCTGCAGAAGAATAACCCACAGCTTAAGCCCATTGTGATGCTACAGTGTGGGCATGATCCCGCATTACCCATTGATTCAATTGGAGCTTCGTACGAAGCTGTGAAGCCGTCCGATGATGACGCAGCTCAGATAGGACAGACTATCAAAGAAGTACTCGCCGAGATGCGATCTTCTACGAAGCGCTAAGGCACCGAACGAACAAAGACGGTGGGAAATGGATTCATCGTCCTCTTCATTTTTGTAACCTCGACAAAAATCATTAGCACGGACTCCTAATCTGCTTGCATGTCTGCTGATTGTGAGAAATACGTAACGGCAATGATGACTTTAAAGGATTCCCACCTAAAGTTCTTTTAAATTTCATCAAACTACTAACACTAGTGTCGGAAGTGCAGTGTTAATTCAACCATCAAATCATTCAAAAAATCAGAAATTATTTGAAAAACACCTCGCACTATAAAAAATTATCAACCCACAACTCATATACTCACTTGTTTATGAAGTTCTTTAACCCAAGTTTTTGCACGTTGAAAACTATCTTGATTTTTTATGTCATACACAACAATTGCGGCCTGCGCACCTCTATAATACATTGGGGCTAAGCTGTGATACCTGCAGAACAAAAAAGAAAAAAATTATATAAACATGCTACCTCATAATTCAGATATCATTTATTTTTTTACCTCTCCTGTCCGGCTGTGTCCCATATTTCGAATTTAACAATCGTATCCTCTATACAGATAGTTTGTGTTAAAAATGCTGCACCTATCGTACTCTCCTGATACTCATGGAATTGACCTTTGACGAAACGCAACACTAACGAGGATTTACCAACGGCCGATTCCCCCAGCAACACCAATTTAAACTGGCATGTTTTGTTTTGAGATGTTCCATTTGGTCTTTGGGCTGTACCACCGCCACGGGGTGTTGCTGCCATTCTGATTTTTTCTGATTTATTTAATTTTTTTTTTGTTTTGTTGCTTGTATATGTGAGGAGACTCTCGATGAAGAGAAAAATATATTAGGCGGCTTTTTTAGTTTAAATATTAAACTGTCCGTCCGCCAGTGCTAAAAATTCTATTCCTGAAAAGAGAAAAAAAAAATTAAGTTAACAACAAATACGCACAATGTGTTGATTACAGACAGAAGCTTTGAGTATACAAAAGAAAAAAATATAACGCAGCTGTGTTGTGAATCATCATTTTGTCGAGTGAACACTATCGGAACCCAAATAAAGTTGACCCAGTGATTAGATACTATAGGAGCACTTCTCACATTCGTCTGCCCCTTAGTTTAAACAAAAAAATGCCATGGAAATTTTGCATAGCAATAAATATTTGGTTGTGTTTTTGTGGCGAGGAAAACATTTACGAAGAGGTTCAAAGTGAAATATATTTTTTTCACATTTGATTTGACGTCAAAACAATTTAATTATATGGATATTATCTTACAATTTAATGTCTTGATGATTGTTACTGAGACTACTTTGAACAAATTGATTTATAATTGGTTTTAGGGGCAGCTCTTATTTATAACAGTCACTTACAGCTACTGCAAAATTTATCTGACTTGATATAGGTTTATGGAAAGGCGCAGTCTTTTTAAGCCGAATGTACAGCCGCTTTGAAAAGGAGTTTGTATTTCCCAAACCGACCTAGTGGAATGTCGTTCAATTTTGTTGACATACAGTGGGGCAAATGGGATTACGATTTCTTTGAAATTACGGAAATGTTATCTCGAACGAAGGACTGAATTTCAACGCAGAAAAATGTCAATCCACTTATGCATTTTTGCAAATTCATGTATATTTGCACCCTAATGTATTTTAATTTACTCATTCAAGTACACACGAACATTTCTCAGCGGAAAAAAAATATATTCATAAAACATTTATCACTTAACTCGTCGTGCTCAAAGGAAAACAATGCAGTGAATATTATTAACGACTTTTAAAGTAAAATATTTTTTTTCTAGCCGCTTATTGAGTGCAATCGTCTGTAACATTACTAAATTTTGAACATTTATTACGACACACATATATAAATGACACTAACTATTCTCTTAATTGGTTGTTTTAAGCTTTTGAAATTGTATAGAATTAAGTGTATTGAATATAAAAATACAAATACAATACAAATACACTTGAAAATTATGTCAAAATGTTTAAATCGATTTTTGTTGAAAAACGAAATAACGTTTGCTATTTAATCTGCTAAGCCCGATTGCAGGAGAACGATCTTAACCTTTTTCTTGACAGCATCTCATTAAAGCCTGAGGTATTTTTTTTCTACAGCCCCAAAAACGAAGTAAAAGATCCCGAATATTCCAAAGAGATGTCTGATGCACAATAAAACGGACCGACGTTGGTTTTTAGAGTGAGATCAAGGCACCTTTTCTGCAATTTCAGCGATATTTTCGAGTTATTAGCAGATAAAATTCATGTTGTGCACAAAGAATACGGGGCATGTAAAGGGTAAAAAGACACCGATCAGACAAAAGTATTTCCATTTTGTTTAATTACTTGCATCAAAGAAAAAAGTAAACATTGATCATGGTAGTAGCTAAGTTCAAAAAAAAAAAAAAAAAATACAATACATACAGGGCCAGAGCCTAGCTTCTTCGCGCTAAGTAGCTAAGTTCATTGAATTAAAAAATAAGGATAGAACAATATGTCTGCATCACACTAGACCTATCGATGTGGCACACCACAATGAAACAACATTCAACGACATTTGTCAAGTCGTCGGAGACTAAAAATAATACCCGCTTCCTGCCGTTTCATTAAACCAATTAATGAGAAAATATCAGTTCCTTCTCGGTCATTGTTCTGACTCAGTGTAATCTCCTGCATCCCATCCAATTGTTATTTCTTTTCTCTTTTTTTCGTTTTTGAATCTGCCCAACATTGACGGTCATATATCACGCATACAAGGTCATTAGGCTCGAGACTTCGTTGTTATCTATACGTGACGTTGATCATGACCTTAAGTGGGAGCTCAACTCAGTGCGTCTTCCATAAAATGCCAGAACAATAATTTTATGTGTTGCAAAACCAATTCCATACGAATTGCTGTGTAAAGGAGACACACTCGTGTCCAAAGTGCACAACGGAGTTTCCGCATTGTGATAAAAACAAATAATTTCCATGATCAAAGAAAAGACCACAGACACACATCAACCCAATGTAATCGATAGGAAATCACTTAATCAGCACTCTAACCAGATTTCTAATTGATATCCGATTTAGAGAGAGGAATTGCCTTTTTTTTTTGTTCGATAGAAAAAAACAACTCAATCGGTGCACAACATGACACTAAAAAAAAAAAAGTGCTCAGAGAGAAAGTCACATCACACTTTTTTTGTTGTTATTGTACTTTGTGACCGCCCCCAGTTACAAGCTTCTGTTGTGTCGACAATATCTGCTGTTCGAGTATCTTCAAAATTATTTTATTAGTCATACTTTTTATTTTACTCGTATTGTTATCAAGGTGTTTGCTCTTCGGTTCATACTTTAATACATTTTTATTTTGCAGCTCTTTGTTTTCGTCTTCTTTTTTGTTTCATTTGCTTAATTGCTTGAGTAATACTTTCGTTATAGACGACCGCGTAGGTATTGCCTGTGAGAGAATCACAACAAATGGCACTGAGAAAGAATGCGCAACTAAATTTTGTTTGTTATCGCAAAAAAAAAAATGTATTTCAACGTCTGCCTATTCGCACATACATGTACATATGTGCGTTGATATGAAAATATTTTTTTTTTAGTTTCCATCTATCTCTGGACAGATGATTGTGGCCTGGTTTTGAATTTAGTTAAGGAAGTCGAAAAGATAAAGGATTTTCAATTGGATAACAATACAGAATACTTACAGAGAAAAACTCTTGTCACAGTTAAACAATAAAACTAACTAGCCTTAGCTTTTGTTAAATAAACAAAAAATTTTGAATTATAACACATGTGGAATAAGAAGGCGTTACACCAATTTCAGATAACGTCTTGTTTGAATGAAAATTAAATGATAAGCCTGCATACGTTGGCGCGACTAGTATCATTTTTTTTTTTAAATATAGTTCTAGTTAACAGAATTTACAACCTTCATATACATTACAAAATGTTCTTGAACTAATTGCGCTTTCAAAAACACCAGCAACATGCAACACAACTACATGTGTGTATACGTAGAGTGACTAAAAAAAACTCAGACACAAAGTAATAAATATCTTTTGAAGCTCAGAGGATCGAATATCAACTAAGGAATCGCATATAGATTTTGTTTGCCATTTGTATTTTGCAAAGCATAACGTGATGCATCGTCCATTGTTTCATGGAGATTGCGTGTTCACGCAATTATGTTTCATTTTTGTAAAACTTCTAAAACATTCGTCTATATGTGTGTGTCGGCATTGAAAAATGTTTGATGAATTCTGAAAATATTGCATTATTCGGTGCATCACAACTCTGTGGAGTTTTGCATGATTCCCCAAAACACGTCGTAGTACAACTGCCTACTTTGTTTTTTATCTTATTTGATTCCAGTTGATCGTCACATGATGTGTGGTGTTGTACGTGAAGGTGCTATTCAACTCAGCAGAAACACGAAAAAAAAAACAAATGTGTTAAAAGGCTGGGTGAATGTGATCTCACGACGTGACACGAAAATTCTTTGATTAATTTTATTTGTCTTAGTTCAGTTGAATTTATTGTTGTTTCGAAGCTTATAATTTTGTTTCTGAATAGGCCCAAAACTAAATAAAGTTGAATTCTTATAAAAGTACTTCTAAAGTACTTCTAATAAGCGGGTCTGTGTTATAGAATACAAAGGTTGCAAGAAAGTCTCAGAACAGGGTCAACACGTTAATAGGCCACTAAGCTTTCAGTTCCAGGAAAATGTTTGGGAGCATTTGCATAAACCCCAAACTGCAGGAGTGTTGCAAGGCCTTGCGTTCATAAACCTAAGTAAACTGCAGTACTGCGACATCGAAACAGTTTACAATAGCGTTTATAAAAGCATTGTGACTGTCACCTTCAACATGAACAAAATCCCTGCGATCAATTTTGCAGGGATTTTATCCATGTAGCAGAGCAGCAAGGAATATGCGGAACGTTTTTTTCGCCGCCTGCTGATGTTGCTTTCATGAACTCTTCTATTGGATTTGTTGAACAGCTGCAAATCTGCGGCAGTATTCGTGTTCATTTTTGCATAGTAAAATATTTTGTGGGCGCCGTGGCTTAATCGTTAGTACATCGGACTGCGAGAGTACCCGGGTTTGAATCCAGTCGGGGAAAGAACACCACAAACAATTTTCACGGCACATCCAGCGAATGACTGACAACCCTCCTGGAGTAACCTCTGCAAGGGTTTTATAATTGGCGCGTGCTAAAGGGGTTGGTTCTACCCTTAAGTATCCTGTTTAAGACACAGCACGGGCCGAAGGTACCGATGGAGAGATGGAAAGAAGGTACCGGTGCGTGTTGGTTTTAAATGTCGTCATGTTATACTCAGATGGGAAAACTGAGTTTGGAAGAGCATTCTATATACGTGTGGTGCGGCTAAAGAATGAGTCTCTGAACTTTACCGTACGTCCGAAGCAGACTTGAGGGCGTACTGATGAGCATTCCTAGCGTGGCGAGCATTGCGGGTGAATGTTTGAAGGGGGGGAATTCAGTTGGCTAACTCATTCGAGCACTATCTATTGAAATAGCGATAAAACAAAGACAAACAGGAAACATATTTTGTGCAGTCCAGGGACAACATATGTTGCAAATATGAACTCACCCACACCCTATAAATCCACAAATTCAATTCTTAAACATTCAAAAATCTCAAAACAATAAAATTCCTTGGCATTGAAAAACTTAAACAAACGAAACACTATAAACAATCCCTTAAATACCTAAAGAGTTTCATAGAATTATGCTTAGTTAGCTTTTAAATGATTCAGTCTAAGAATCGTTGATGCGTCACGAACTATGCACGAGTGGGGGTCAAAATAAACAAGACATGATCTATCTAGGCAGCGGTGCGTGATTCATCGATAATGTAAACTATACTCCTTTAAAAAAAAAAAAAACAGATCTTACACAAAGAACTGGTTAAATATTGCTTTTCATTAAATAACAACTTATGTATCTAATGCGTTCATATGACTGGCCGGCATAGACATTCCTTCTATATGACGAGGAACAACTTGCTGCGGGTCTTTCTTTAATCCATTCATTTAATTGCAGTTAAGATACCTACTGATTGAATATTTGAGTGTGCGGTTAAATTCCGTCACGAGCAAATTTACAACTGCAACGCCCTTGAAACAATTGAGGAGTTGTAGTTTATTTTTCACTCAAAAAAAATTGAGGTTTTTTTCTGTACGTATTTAACTATTTTGCCCACCTTTGAATCACCAAACACTCATATTTTAGTAGCTAGGCAAGTGATGTACCAAATGTCTGATTGTAAAATATGCGAGTCTGACTGTAAGTCTTTTATATGCAAACTGAAAACAATTTTTCACATATAGAATCTAGTGCTCTAGTGCTAGTCGCAGTAAATATGACTGCAACGGATGGGAAGAACTTTCTAAAGTATAATCTTGGAAAAGAAATACGAAAGTATGCACGAGTGAGGCAAGAAATATGAAGCTGCCTATATACAAAGGCTTTTTGAAGGAGGTGAATGCTTGTGCGTGTTTTGGTGACATTTATTAACAACTGCAAGTAGTTAAAAATAACACGACACTGTAAATTTAATAATTGTTGCATGCTATACAGGATTTTCACACCAATTTGCTGCAGTATACACGTAGTGTACTCGAATCAACTTAAATTTAATAAGAACGATGTTTCCAAGCACTTAAACTCGAATAACAAACCAAAACACTGAGGTTTTTAACCATGAATTCATCGTCATACACTGAAGGCGTTGTCGAAATAATTTTCTCATGAATTGGGAGTGAAAACATGCTATCTGTGTACCTTGAATGATAAGACAAACAAATGAAGGTTACATGTTTACAAGCAATGTCCAGTCGTACTTCACATCCCATCTGTTTTTTTTTTTTTTCTTACAAATTATTAAGTATCCACAGGAAAATTAAATTAAACTCCATTGTGAAAGTCTTCTCTTTTGTCTAGCAAGTCAGTTCGGTGTAAGTGGATGTTGGAATTATGTAAAACACTTTCTAGTGCATGGCACCTGTTTTAGCTGCTAAGCACATACTCAACGCCCTACTCCCTTCGCACCGCACAAAAAAAAAAATAGAAGACGAGAACGAAATGATGACGACAACGACGGCAATGGTGACAGTTGTGCTTAGTACAAATTGTGTTTATCGACCTCAAAAACGAAAAAAAAAAAAAGAAAATATTTTAACACACGAGTCAGCAACTGATTTAATCGCACAAAATATTTTCACCAAAATACTGTCGCTCACCCGTGCAGCAGCACTGCGCCCCAATCCGGGTTACATGTTAGAACATTTTCTCGAAAACAGGTTAACTCACAGAAAGGAAAAATAAAGTCACTTTCAAGCGAGAGATCATGTGATGGAGAGTTAATTTGTTTAATTACACGGATTGTGGGAAAACTGAGTGCATTTTCTTGATCTTTTCACGACTTCAGTGCGCTGCTGACCAGCGTGAAAAATTTATTGTTGGCCCTTGCTCTTGGGAAAACCGACGTCCACATCCACCACCACCCGCCGTCATCAGCCACAACTAATTAAATAAACATGTCATAAGTCTTATCGGAAACCCTCTTCCAAAATAGATCCCCCAGCACTACACGGAGAAACCAAGAAAAATTTTTGAAAAAAAGAACTTTTTTTTTTCTTTTTCTATCCTCTCGTCTCCGCGCAGTTTGGTGGAAAATATTGAACAGAAAAAAAAAGAACTAAAGTAAAACAGCTGATACGTCACCGGTGACGCATACCATCGCAACTAACACAATCACACACCGCACGCACACTCCGGCGGAACTGCGTTTGACAGGCGAACGATTTTACAGCAATAGAAATGCAATTTTCTTCTCCATAATTTCGCCTAGCGAACGATTTTTTTTTCCATCTTGTTTTCACCCGAATTCCAGATTTTTTCGGCACTCGATTGGGCTGTAACTTACCTGGAGGATGGCGAATCCAATTAATCCAAAACTATTTATCCAATTATTTGTGGGGGGGAATAAATAAAATAAAGAGAAAAAAAAATTATTTGGAAACAAAAAAACTCGTCCACTTTACAATCAATGCTGAGAAATTGCGACGCAACACACTTCACACTTCGGAAGCGAGAAAGGGAACAATGAACGGATATGTACAGGCAAATGGAAATGGATATGACAGAGATGGCGAACGGTGAGCGACGGCGAAATGCGGCGAACGATGACTGGAGTTTGTGTTTCGTCTCGTCTCTTCTTTTCTTATTCTCCTCCTCTTCCTTTTTTTTTTTTTTTTATTTCTTCGTTTTGTTCAACAAAGAACAGGAATAGGATAAAAAACGAAAAATAAGGGACGAAACAAAGTGAGGGTGTCTCGCTTGCGTTTGCTGCGAATCGGTATGCGGTGTCCCTTTCTAGCTTCACTTTGCACAATTGCAATGGATTAAATTTTTCTTTTTTTTTTTTTTTCTTTCTTCAATTACTGTGTTCACCTTATGATTTTAGCGGTTATATCTTCCAGTGGACGATAGGAAATTCACAAATTCTCAATTGTTGGTATTACGGGTCACTTTAACTGCACTTTTAGCATTAATCCGTGTGGTAATTCGCTTGGAAATCTCAAAAACAATTTCTCACAAAATTTCTCCTAGTATATACAATTACACTGCGACGGACATTTTTGATAACTTGTTGAGAGAATGTGTGGGTGCGGCGAAACAGCTATGGGTGTGTGGCAGCGAAAAGACTGAAATCACGGCGGATGGTGAGATTGGCAGCACTGATTTGTTTCTTATACAGAGGGTGTAGATGCGCTAAAAGAAGGGGAATTTACTTCTGTTCAGTTGGCCGAATAGTTATTTGGAAAAATGTTTTCTATTTCAGCTTAGTCCGTAAAAATCTGGTGTTTTAGTTCTGTAAATCACAAAGATTTGTAGTTTGAGGACATGGACCACTGATTTCAATAGATTACTTTTTTGGATTGGTATAAGTTTGCGCTGCATTCGACAATCAAAAAGATTCTGTGCTCGTCGGGCAAGACGAAATTTTCTATTTTGAATCGTTTGAACACATTTTGATAAAAAGAAGTGTTTTTTTCTGCCCGAAATTTGAGACTTATAGATTAGAAAATGGAGAAATCTCTCTTTTTAAAAGTCTTGGCGTATTTGTAGCTGTTGGCAAAGACAATTAAACGCCACCTAAATATAACCAGACGAGTCTTTTGAAAGCCTTGCGTTAAGACTAGACAATGTGCTGCATAAATATTGCAAAACACAGAAGTCAATGAATAGAAATTGGTAATTTAAAAGGAAAACCATTTCCATCCATGGAGTCAAGAAAGACTTAGTAAGGCGTTTAGAAAAACACAACCGCTTGCTGCTAAATAAAACAAATTACTTGTCAGTGATAAATCATAGTCACCATTAGTAAGAAAACAAAAAAGTTGAAAGTTATTGACACAAATTAAAATCTTGATAACAAAATTCACGCAGAGAGCACATTTAATTTCTTTCCGCTGATAATTTATTGAAAATGCCAGGCAGACAAAGAGATGCACTTGATCGTTTGCCAATTATTTGCGCAGTAAAGCCTCGAAAAAGTTTTATTTTTTTTTTAAATTAGCTTAAACAGTTTTATCCCAGGCTGGCTCACCACCGACCAAACAAGAAACCGCCGGCGATCTATTGAAAATATACCCACCATGTGATTTAGCTGAAAAACTAGTAAAGGAAAAGGATAGGGTAGCACGCTGGGTTCCTGGAGTTCCTGCTACACCCATTATTCCAGAAACTACGATTCGTGACATAATCGGGCCAGATCTGAACAAAAGCCGATTCTTAGAGTTCAAGGATCAATTCTACGAGAAGTTATATTGCAAGAAAGTAGATCTAGGAATGCAAACACCTGCTGGTTCGAAACCAAAAGAAATTACAAATGAAAACTTCATTTTCGGAAGACCCAATCCCAAGGCTGAGTCTCTTTACAACCTCACTTTGCCGAAGAAATCCCCGGATGTGGTCATGCGGGAGTACATTCGATGGCACGACAAGTACCGGCTGAGTCATGGAGACTATTATCCCTCGGAACGAATAAACAGGCAGTAAGTGAATACGACCGAGTGCGCTCCATTGTTGTCCGTGTCTTTTAGGTATACCGATGCTTTTAATCCCAAGAAGGCCTACGGGATGTTCCTAGATGTCGACAGAACCGGGGGCCGGGTGAAAGCCATGATGACCGAGCCATTCGGGGCATCGCAAATGTGCGTCGTCAGTAAGTGCCAGGATGAGTTCCTCAGACAGCACAAGTCGGTGTTGGGCCAGCCACTGAAAAGGTATAAAATTTACAAGAGGACGTTATCACACCCATAGCCCTGAATTTCAGGATAGGCATGGACTTTCCGGTGAAGAAAACTTTTGGTCGCATGTCCATTGCTGATGAGTACGACGTCAAGAGGCTGCTGAACAGCACGGTGTCGCCACAAGAGATCACGAAGTACGCGAACGAGTCCACGTATCGGCTCTTCTCTACAGATCTGTACAACTCGAAGCCGGATTGCCGACGACCGGCTGGAGACATGGAGGGCTTATACCCGAGGAAAGGCTGGGTCAAGTTCCGTGCTGAGAATTTGGGCGAAGAAACAACAGCCAAGGAGCTCATCTCGCCGAGTATTCCCACTCACTTCGGACTGACCCACAGAGACTTCTTGCTACCACGTTCGAAGGATGAAATCCGCAGAATCTTCACGAACGCCGGCTACGACCTCAAGGACGACGAGCTCTTCGAGAAGATTTGGGCCCAGGCGGTCAAGGAATGGACCTCACTCGGAGACCAAGCTTCGGTTGAGGCCTTCAAGTTTGCTCACCTCAAAATTACCAGTGAAGCGGCGCAATAAATGTTTGTCCGATGTAATTATTGTCCAAATATACCGGAGGTATTGTTTGAATTGGGTATATCGTGTCATTCTGCTGAGGAAACAGACGTAAGTTCAAAGCAAATAGAGCCAGACCCTGACCAAACGAAAGAAACTAGTTTTGATATTCAAATCTAACTTATTTATTTTTCAACATTATGAAAAAAAAAACCTTCACAACATACCGAAAAGCGAAAATAGTTACTATCCCCTTTCCTTAGATGCATTGCGCGACGATTTGTGTTCGTGAATACGCTTCCTCCCGGACTGGCTGTAGCTGTCGCGGTGATCGTCCCGATCTCTGTCGTCCCGCCGTCGGCCCCTATCGTGTGGTGCTTTCTCGTCCCGATCCCGCCTCTTGTTGTTGCGGTCACGAACACTCTTGGCCTTGCCATTGGACACCTTCTGGTCCACGGAATCCTTCTTGCTGATTGACTTGTACTTCAAGTCCTTTTTGTCGCTTTTCTTGGAGAAAGACTCCTGCAACTGGTTCTTCGATGCTTTCTTTTTGAGAACCTTTTTCGATCTTGGCCGATTCTTGGACTTGTGGCGTTCCTCTTCGCTGCTGCTGTCGCTGCTGCTTGATGCAGAGCTGCTGTCGCTGCTGGTGTCGCTACTGCTGGAGGTGGAGTCGCTGCTGACGGTTTCGCTGCTGCTTGGTTCGCGCTTCTTCTTTGATTTTTTATTTGTATCTTTTGCTTTAGATCTCTTTTTCTTTGTTTTCTCCATCAATTTTTGCCTGGAATACTTTTTCTTTTTCTTTCCCTTCCTTTTGCCGTCTTCAGATGAAGATTCCTCAGAGGAGTCATCACTATTTGATGGGGATGACGGTGAAGACGTTGTTGGTGACGACGATGACGATGACGATGAGGAGGTCGACGACGATGATGTACTGGAGACTTCTATCTTGTCCGGCAGTAGTTCTGAGTTGATGGCGGGCACGCTTTTCGGAGCACTTTTCAAAAACTGACGCAAGTCGTCAGTCAGCCCACCCAGCCCAATCGACGTGAAGAAGTTTATCGCAAAACGAGTGTTCCTGGGATTGTCTTTCGGGAAGAGACCCGCCAGACTCTCCGTCAACACTTCGTCCTTCAGCTTTTGGTTGAGCTTGCCCAGACCCATATATTCCGCGAGCTCTTGAAACAGGATTTTTATGAAGATCCTGCTGGAACTCGTGGTGTCGTCCTCGTTCAGTTTGATACACTCAATAACATCCCACCCGATGGCGTCGGTGAAGAGCAGGTGGGCAAAGAACTTGCTCACGTTTCTCAGTCGATTGGTGTCTAGTCTGTGGGTCGTCTGATAGGTGTCCTTAAAGATTTCCTCAAACGGTTCTATGTAGGTCTTATTAATGGAGCAGAACCTTTGCGCTAAGAGACCATAAAATTTTTCATACGTTCGCTGCTCGGCGCAGCAATCTAAAAACATGTGACATAGTTCGATTTCTTGACCGGGTTTCAATTGCATTTTCATTAACTTGTGCGCACACTCCTCGTAATCCAAACTGGAGTTGATAGTGAGATAAATTGTTCTACGAAGTGCCACCAAATTTGTTTCAGTATTATCGATAATAGCGGCTTCCCTTGCTTTTTCTTCATCATCTTCTTCGGTGTCGGATTCATCAGTACCACTACCGGAGTCATCATCGTCAGAGTCGCTAGCATCGCTACCAAGAATTTCTTTACTTAATCCCTTGTATTTGTCCTCGTTAGTCTCGTACTTATCATCAAATTTAAACGCATCTATGGAAGTGGAAAACATCAAATTTAAATAAAATTGTCTACAACGAAAGAAATTTAAATATTTTATACATAGAAGTATGTATAGACTCAAAAATAAAAAAAGTCAGAGCTAATGAGACTTGTACGAATGCTAGCCGTTGAAATAAAGTAGAAATCCAATGAAAGGGATCATTTAATTTTTTTGCTAAGCTTGTTTTTGTCTGCTCTGTTTGTAAAATTGAGAACAAAAAGTGTTCTTTGAGCTGGCACTTTAATTGTGTGTAAGGAGGAGCAGAGGAGGCGCGCAAATGCATGCGGAAGATGACAGAGTGAGCATTGCAGTGTGTTCATATATCAGTCCATGAAGACTATGGACTCAAACAAAAGAAACTTCTCAAGTTAATTGTTTTAATTTAAATGGGGTCATACTTTCATGTTCGGTCGAGGAACTATCAACCGCCGCCGGTCGTTCATTTGTTGACTCAATCAAAAGTTTCGCTGTGAGAGCAAGTGTTTTCGGGTTGCTAAGAAGATTTTCTTTGATGAGTATTCAAAGTGGCTAATTTGTATTTTACACAAATTTAAATGTGTAAAATGCAAAGTAGAAGGTAGGGTATGAAGCCGAAGGAATGTCGAAAGGCTGGTACGGGAGCCGACATAAATTAAAGTAAACTATCGATAAAGCGGTTTAAGCCAGAGTACTCGGGTTTGAATGCAGCTTAGGGAAAAATAAAACCCCATTTACATTTTTCACGGCCCCACCACCACCTCCAGCGAATGATTGACAATCCTTATGGAATACTTCTGTCACGGAAAGGCGGTTTAAAATCCCACCAGCCAAATTCGTTGCGCATATTCATCTAATTGTGGGAACCCAAAAGATGGTTGGCAGCACAATGGGCCTAGCTTTCGCCTAAGTATACCAACATTTCAAAATGTTTCTGTCACGGAAAGATTTCGCGATTCGCTGTTCGGAAACGGCAATTAACTGCAGGTCCCCTCCACATGTGTCAAAATTATAACGCACACAACACAGTGGAGGCTCGAGAATCTAGGTTCTGGCCCTTCATGGGCTGTTACGTGGGCGCATACGATGCCAGAGCTTAGCTTTGTCACGATAATGTAAATTAAACTGCGGCTTAGGTTTAGGCTACTACCTATTCAAAATAGGAATCCTTGGTGACAACTTGGACTCCTTGGTGCTGATGCGGAGAGGGAAGACACCCATCACTACCACTGTCACTGCCCCAGCCTTTGTCACTTGAAGTTTAGAACACTAGGAAGACATTTCTTCCAGGACTTTAACGAGATTAATGAAATACCTTTCAGGTATCTGAGAATGACCAGATGGAGGGAGTCATTGTTGGAGTTAGGTCACCGCGAATAAGGAAAGAGTTACAATCTTCCCATGGGTAACACAAGGGGTCCACAAGGACCTAAATGTGGCAGAGCTAATTCTGTCAGCCCGCCTACCTACCAACCTACCTAAATTAGTCTGCGTTTATGGTCAAGCGAACTCGCAACGCGCGATTTCAAGCATGGCATCATTGACATACTAAATTCGTTTTTAGACACTCGCGCCGTCATGAACACTTTCATATGTAAATATGGAACTGATTGCTTTTAGCGTATCACTTTGAATCGCGCAACGCGTATAAACTCTTGATCCTAAAAGCAGCCTCAATCGAAAACGTTAATCACCAAATCTTAATCCCTTCACCAAACCTGTCATCCCTAAAATATGATATTCCGACAAGACATCTCTGTAATGTGTATATCCGAAGACAACTGGTAAGATGATGATTTAATTCAATTTCCAATTACGAAGGACACTAATCCAAACTCAGCTTTAAGAAGAGTTACAAGAAATTAAAGATCTCCTTGCAATTATAGGTAGCGGACACAAAACGTTAATACAAGAAGTTCGAGAACAAGGGTCATCCCAGAAGGCATCAATGCACCTGAACAAATTGAAGATATTTGGGAGAATGGAAACAACGAAGTCACTCCAGCTGCTCCCAAAATAGCAAGCTCAATGCAATGCATCGTTGGCATTGCAAAAATGGACTTCTTGATTACGTGGATCAAAACGAATTAAACGCAGAAACGATTTGTAGTTTGGGCATATACAATAGAACGATCATTTTCCAGTCAAAAATAAAAAAAAATATTTTACCAAAAATTGAGAATGCCCACATCTATGCCGATATAAATGTCTTTTATAAAATTTTTGAAATTAATAAATTTATTTTATTTTCGTTTATCTTCCGAATTAATAAATATTGAAACTGTCTTTTAAAAAAAAAAATCATTGCGTGTTGTTTTTAATGAATTTTAAAATCTTTTTAAAACACTTTGAATGCCACGCTAATTTTACATCGTTAGCACAAAACAGTTGATTTTTGTAACCATTCGTGACGCATTCAAAAAAAACTATTTTTGTGTGTTCTATATTGCAGTCATTTCTTCAAAGCATTTTATTAACTGTAATAGTATTTTAACGTCTTTGCAAGCCTTTAATTCGTTTCATAAGCCTCGGTCACCGGTGACCCCCATGGCATTCAACGAGTTAATTACTAAAAAACAGTTTCAGTAATGTAAAGCCTTCTAAAATCCAAAAACAAACGTCTTTTGTTCTAGTTATCGAAGGACTACGGTGCTTGTAGAAGATTTAAAGAAAAAAACAAAACAAACATGTGTTGAAAAAAAATGTATTTTACAATTAGAAAGTAGTCATTCGGATAACGACGTGGACTTGTGAGAAGTGCTTCAAAGACTGGCTTTGCATTGTTAATTAAAAAATAAAATAATCTGCGCAGCAGCCCATATAGGGCCAGAGCTTTTTCGCGCCTTCACTGTGCTGTGCACGTTATAAGTCTGACACATATGAAGAGGACCTACAGTTTAATGCCGGCGAATTGCGAAAGGGGTCCGTAACAGAAGTACTCCAGAAGGATTGTCATTCGTTCGTTAGAGGTGGGGCTGTGAACATTTTTTGTGGTGGTTTTCCTCCGGGCTGGATTCTAACCAGTAACTTGCTTGACAGTCCGACGCACTAACCATTCAAGGTACGGCACCCACGTGCGTTGTTTATTCCGATCAGAAAAACACGACGCCGATCAAAACAACGCATTTCGAATTAACGATTCCCATATACATATTTCCACAATAAATGGGAATCGTAGTGCAAAAAGCTAGGCTCTGGTGCTCAACGGGCTGTTACGCCACCCCATGTATGTAATGTATACACACTCGAAGCCCTGCAAGTTGAACTCCCTGTGACTCGAACTAATTTTGATGCCCCGTGAAAATTCGACTTAGAGGGATTCGACTGTATTTCCACAATTCTCATGTATTGTGATTTTGTGAAAAACTCAAACTAAAATGAAACCGACGTAGCTTTGAAACTACGATAATTTTTAAACGATGCAACTTGGAAACGTCGCAGATCAAAACGATGCAAGTCAAGGTTGTAACAAATTTAATTAAGTAGCTGAAACATTTTTGTAGAAATTTTAAATGCTACAGTTTCGTTTATTAATATTAAAGAATATATGTACAGAATAAGACGTAGTGTTTTAAGTGTACTTAGTATACTTTCTACGGAAAAGATAACTATACAATTCAATTATTTTATGAAAGTATTAAGACTGGTTATTTACCCAAATCGCATCGAATTGTGTTTTTTTTTTTGTTTTTGTCTCATTGGGATTGTTGAAATGGGAATCATCAGAGCCTAGTCGTTTGGTACATACAATGGTGGTCGCAGAATTAGAAACGACTGCTTCAATGTTGTACGTGTTGTAACAAACTTATTAAATTAAAAAATTCTGAAGTGACGAATCACAATCTAACTTGATGGGTTTCGACGATAAAGTGTTCGTAAGACGTCCTTTCAATAAGCAGCTTGACCACAGGTACACCATTGAAAGGGTCCAGCATCGGGGAGAAAACATCGAATTTTGACGCGCATTCTCTTGGTATGGTGTAGGAGCTCCATTAGGTTTCCAAAGTGGATATGATAACTTGGATAGATTAATTTAAAGGGACATATTAAAAGATACAACTGAGCCGCACTGCTTCGTATGCCAGTTACGTCAATTTTCCAGTACGATAATGACGCTAAAAACACCGCATAGGTAGTAAAGAAATTTCTTTTTGGGGAAACAATTTAATTTGGACATTGGTCGCGACTTAAAAATCACTGGAAATTTATGGATAGACGTGGAAAAAAAACCTAAAGCATCGATCGAAAAACGCAAAAAAGCTATTCAACAAATCAAGAGTATATCACGCCGTAATCGCCAAATTATCTTAAGCGACAAAATGAACATTTTACAGGAGACGCTTTTTTTCCCATGTTATTTATAACTGAAATGTATTAGGCGGCGTAACAGCCCGTTGAGAGCCAGAGCCTAGCTTTTTCCCACCTTATAACTGAAATGCTTTATCAAAAAACCAATGATGCAGAATCACGCGCAATTGAAGAAAGTGTCGAACTGGATCTTTAACTCATTTTTGCTTAAAATGTCGCTTACTTGGTGGTTAGGACGCGATATGAGTTACTTCAAAATTCACGGCTCTGGTTGAAAGCATGACGATCAAATTTTGTTTGGTTATAAAAAACAAAGGGGTTCCAATATAATACCAACTATTTTGAAGAAATTTTTTAACACAGTTTTTTTTTTTATTTTTTCCTGTCCGTTTCTAATTCTTTGGCCAGCCTTAACCTCACTTCCATTGTTTTTCATAAGTTTTAAATGTGTTAAACGTAAAACTTAAATGAATTTAGAAAGTTAATGATTAGATGTCAAGTTACTTTTTATGTGCCCTTAAATAAGAAAATAATTAAAAGAAAAAAGCAACCGTTTCTAATTCTGTGAGCACCACTGTATGTCCATACCAAGGATGGGTTACAATCCGGTGATCGCCTGAGAAGAACAAAATTCTATTAAAAAAAACATGTGAACATACGTAGAAGTAGCATGATGCTACGAAGCGAATGCGACATACATCCGAAGAAGAATATAATTACAGTCACTCCACAAATGTGCCTCAGTAAATTGAATCCGATCCACCTATCTTACTTCTTAGTGCTTCTTTAAGCTTTCATATCTTGTAGTATTTTTGTATCCACAATAAATAAATAAAGCGAGCGAATGAAATAGCAAACAATTTCACAAGAAATAGCAAGCAATTTCAGCTACAAAGCTAAGACAACATTCAGCAAATAAAACATTTCCACAGTAAACAACAACGCCACACGTGCCACGTTTGAGCTGTCGTGGGCCGCTCTTACAGACGATTGAAAAATGTTTAGATACTCCAACCTCATTTACTCACTCAGATTATCTTCGGTGTTTGTGGCCTCGTCCAACATAAGCAGATGTGTGAACTGGTCGTCCTCCTCGACCAATTCCAGTGCCTCGATGACCGACTGGTGATCCTTGAATCCGTCCTTTCGCACCTGGAAGACGACCTCAATCATGTACTGGACGCGTTTGTCCAACTTGCCCTCATGCAGGATGTTCTTCAGCATTTCGAAAATCGCCCCGATGCCCTTCGATGACACTTCCGTGAGTTTCATGCCGCACTCCTTGAGGAAAGCGATTGCCACCTCGACAGAGTCGTCGGTCGGAGTCTCCACGAGGAGAGTGAGGATCTCCAGAGCAAGAATCTCATGCGCCACACGTTGGTTCACGAGGTGGGCGATAAACCGCGACGCCGACAAGCAAATGGCCTTGTCGTTGCGGCGGAAGGCCCGCTTGAACTGGATGACCAGCCGTTTGAGCAGCAGCTCGCCAATGTTCGGGAACTTGGAGTTGATGATGGCGACTAGAGCCGCATAGACGTGCGTGAAGGTGGGCGACGCAGCCTGGGCCTGGATGATGGAGCGGCAGAGCAGACCCCTGCCCCTGACGATGTTCTCCTTGAGCAGCTCCCGAGTTATGATGCCGATGTTGTCGACGTTGACTTTGTTGATGTAACCGTGGATGGACTTCTTGAGAGCCTCCCAGGCGATGCGCTGGTAGGCTGCGGAGGCCTTGTCGGTGATCTCGGCCTGCATCATTCGCAGCTTGGCGGGCGGAATGTAGGCGCCTCCGGTGCGGGAGGTCAGCAGATCAACCGTGCGGCGTTGCCGCTCGCTGATCTTCTCGTTTGGATTGGTCGGCTCGTTGCCGTCCTCGCTGGGCTTTTGTGGGGACCTTCTCCGCCGTCTGTCCGATGACCTGTCTCGAATGCGGTCCTTTGAACGGCTTCGGGAACGACTGCGTCGCCGACGGCGGTCTCTGCTGCGAGAGCGGCTCCGCTGTCGGCGGGAGCGGTCGGTTCGGTCGCGAGACCTTCGTCTTTCTCGCCTGTCGGGTGAACGGCCGCCGTCTGCTGAAGATTTGTGTTTCGCTGGTTCCTTTGCCGGCTCCTTGGTCTCCGGGACTTCCTCAGTTTTCCTTTTCTTCATCAGTGGCGCGTCCTCGTCGGGAGTCTCCTTCTGCTTCTCCGGAGAAGAGGACTTCGCCTCAGCATCTTTGGACTCCCCTTCCGTTTTATCGTTTTCTTGCGACTCACCGGGCTCAGAGGTGGGTTTGTTGACATCTACCTGCTCCGCTTCAGGCACTGGTTGTGATTCACTTGGCTCCTCGGACGTGTTTGGATTAGGAGCCGCCACTTCTGGTGGTGGTTTCTCATCATTGTTCGGTTCTTCTGGAAACTGTTCTTCAGGGGCACTTTCTTTCTCTCTTACAGCTACTTCTGTATCGGTTTTTTCCGCTGAAGGCTCATTTGCCGATGCGTCCTTCAACTCTGCCTTCAGTTTTATAATTTTCTCTCTAAGTACGTCTTCATCAGAGTCGCTGCTGTATGATGATGAACCCGATGATGATGATGAGGACGCGGAGCTGGACGACGCTTTTTTTGCCGGCTTGGTCGCATCGGTATCGTCGTCGTCGTCCTTTTTTGCGGCCGATGATGTGCCACGGGTTTCTGAAGTTTCGGCTTCGACAGGTGCCTGCTCCTCTGACGATGATGAATCAGAATCGGATGAGGATGACGAAGAGGATGATGAACTAGTTTCGGATTCAGTTTTTGCCATTTTTCAGATTAGAAATTTAAACGTATACGTATGCAAACGGATTATTTACAATTAAATCGTGTTGGAAATTAAGAACAGACTCGTACCGCAGTTCTACCCGCTCTTATGGGTGGAAGCGCATGTCAAAGTGACAGAATGTGGCAATTGGTTTTCTTACGTCGGAAGTTGGAAAGTAGTTAGCATTGCAAATGGATGCTTTCAAAGGAATTATTTTCTTATTTGATACGATGACTGTCAGTAGTTTAGGAGGTGATATATTTTATGGTTGTTCCATTTATATACAGCTTCAGATGTGAAAATA
This sequence comes from Syritta pipiens, assembly GCA_905187475.1. NCBI lineage: Eukaryota > Metazoa > Arthropoda > Insecta > Diptera > Syrphidae > Syritta > Syritta pipiens. The sequence goes on along the minus strand of LR994571.1, from coordinate 105,406,980 downwards.
GAAGTGGTAGTAATGAAATCACAAAAGACAATGCTCATTAAATTTATTAATTACAGACAATTAGAGGCATTTGTATTTTGTTTTTTTTTTTTTTTTGTTGAGATTTTATTAGGTTATAATCACAAATGAGCCATGGGTTGCCTGCCTGCCTAACAAGGTAAGATTTTTTGATTCGATTTCACCCGATAACTTATTTTAATTATAGGCATTACAGACAAGAAAACCCAGGCAAAAGCTACATATTTGTGAACAAAAGAATTTAGAAAAAAAAAACTCAACAGACCAACAAACATATGTACCTTGTTTACCATAAAAAACGTCTTTAAAATCTTAAAACTAAAAGCAAAAATGTTAACAGGAAGAATTTTTAAGTTAATCTGGTTAATCTGGTGCTTCACAGAGTTCCATTGAGTCTGACACCTCTCTTGTGGTTCTACCTGCGAGATGTCTGTAGTATAAACATATTTTTTATTATTGTACTGCTAGTCGAGACACAGATTCACTCCCTACTGTAGCGCCATTAAAGCAGACGAAGAAGATTTTAACCAAATGGAACCCAAATATACTCATAAGAACTCTAAAGCTGCACGCCAACTACATCAAAAAGGTGATGAGGATGTATGAAAGAAGAGTGTCTAAGCAAGTGCTTTTGAGTGTGCTATCAAATTCCAGGGGAAAACTCGTAAAAAAGTGGGAGGAGCTGGCTTCGCGAGTAGGTGAAAACTTTCACTTTTTACCCGGCATGAACCCTGTGGACCAGGGTTTTTTAAGAATTGAATTGAAAGGTTGCATATTCCCCTTATAGTTTTCTGTTAATATTTTTTGTTTTCATTTTTGGTGACCAAAAGTTTCGTACAATTTTGGAGAAGTTGAGCCACTGTAGCTACGAAAACTTTAAGCAAGAAGCACAGTCGTCGCAATACCGCCTTATTTACAGCAAGCTAAACAATGACCTCCTTGTGGGCAGCGTGGCTTAATCGTTAGTACGTCGGACTGTTAAGCGACAGTACCTGGGTTCGCATCCGGCTCGGAGAAAGAACACCACAAACATTTTTCATGGCCCCACCTCCAGCGAACGATTGACAATCCTCCTGGAGTAATCTCTGTCATGGAAAGCTTCGCAGTTCGCCGTTCGGAATCGGCATTAACGAGTAGGTCCCCTCCACATGTGTCAAAGTATATCGCGCACAACACAGTGGAGGCGCGAAGAAGCTAGGCTCTGTGCTCTCTGTTACGCCGATTATTATTTTTTTTTAAACAATGACCTCCACCAAAGCACGTACTTTCTCAACCGCCACCACATAAATATGATTAGTGTGATATTTTAAGTCCGGGGAGACCTCTTAAAATTAAATTAAGGCCCACATCAACCTGACCTGCCGATTCTATGCGAACTTTGCAACTTGAAAGTAAGAGAAGATGTGTTTCATTTCGTCGCCAAATGTCCCATTCTCAAAAAGTTTCGCCTTAGGTACTTTGGATTAGCTGAGTTGGAGATTGACGATACGTTGGACGTCCTAAATAGAAAGTTAGGCTGGGACCCTTTATATCAATATCACGACCGCACTCAAATATAGACAGCGTAATTTTGAAGGAGATTTTTAAAACAAACAGTGAATAATTACAAAGAAAACAAAAATTGTCAATCTGGTAGACGGCTACTTGCCAAACCTAATTAAACTTATGTATAAAAAAAATTGTTTAATTTGAATCTCTTGGTTTTTTAAATAAAGTTTTCAACTAACTAACTACACAGAGCTCTTGTCTCAGGAGCTCCCTGGAGATCGATTTTGTCCAATTCTCTTCTGCATATTGATAAATGAAATACCCGAGTCTGAAAAAAAAAAAAAAACAAAAAACAAAAAATAAAGTCAGAATAGTTTTGATATTTAATCAATATTTATGAAAGTTGTACTTTTTTTATCTAAAAATAAACACAAACATTGAAATAGTTTCCGAAAGTCTGGTTAACAAAGTTCAGTTCTTACTGATACTTCTGTTAGAACTCAGGAGTGATCAAATTTGAAAAAATACGACATTAGTTATTAGAATATTTCATTTGAATTTTTCGACTTTTCTGGGCCTAACTTTAGTCCGACAAAGACCAAACGCAAGTTAGTAGTATTGTTGATAAAACGAGCCATCCAATTCTTTCAATAAAAAATAACAAAATTTAGAGATAAATTTTGTTAATTTTTATGAAAAATACATCCACCAGATATTGATTTTGTGTAGTGAAAATTGGAAAGAAATTTAAGACCGAAGACTTGAAAAATTGAAACAGCAGTAATAAGTTTAATACTTTTTTTTATTTAAATAGTTAAGAACAAATATTATCTTTTATATTATATTACTTAAAAATAAGAAAATAACTTAAATATATACAATTTTAACAAAAACTATAATTAAATAATAAATATCCAGCGAAATCAGCTTAGTGGTGCTGGTAGGGCATGGCATAATGCATAGCCACGAGTTGCTCCGGTGATGGAAAATAAATCGGCATCAGCGGATAGAGGTGCTGCTGAATATTTTCCTCCACCCTGAGACGCCCGGTATCCTCTCCGATCTGGACACCTCTCGCAGCAGGATCCAATGTCCAGTATCCTCCCCTGCCTGGCTTGTTGGAGGGCCTCGGCACTTTTATAAAGTACCGATGAACACTCAGGTTGTGACGAATGGAATTCCGCCAGTCATTGTTACAGCGTTTGTAGTAGCTGAAATTATCTTCGATCCAGCTACAGATCTCACTTAGGGTGAGGCAGCCTATTTCGCTGCTGCGAAGGGCCATCACAATCAGCGCGTTAAACGCGTATTGTGGCCTTTCTTCTTCTTTAATTGGCTTTTGCTCTGGTTCTGGCTCTAGCTCTGGGTTTGACTCCAGCTCCGGCTCGGGTTCTTGCTCCGGCTCCTGCTCCTGCTCCAGCTCCAGTTGTGGCTTCGGTTCCGCCGGCGCCGGCTGTGCCTCTGGCTCTGGCTCCCTCAGTGCTACGTTGTTTACCTCCTCTCTTGCTTCGGCGTAGTACTGACCCACATTTTGTACGGGCCTAGGAGTCCGACCGAAATTTTCGGACAATATAGCACGGATAGAATGAGTCGATTCAAAAATTGGTGCCATTACGTTTTCTTTTTGACTTACAATCAAACTGATGAATATTCGCAATTTGCACGGCTTATTTATACCAAACAATTCTTAGTCCTGGGTACTAGTTTGCGGTATTGCAGGTAGCAGTAACTAATTTCAAAGTATATTTTACAACAGGTAAAGGTGAGCTTGGTCCAACCCATTTGTTGCTGTAAGCAAAGGATTAGTCGCATAGTAAAATGTGCCTAAAAGGCGGGCTGACCACACCTTTCAATTCCGTAGAACTTAACAACTCTCCTTTCTTTCGCCATTTGGAGCAAAAGTGTTAAAAGGATAACTTACTTGTAGGAAAAACCGCGTACACACAATAAATCGGGATCGACTTAAGCTCCTGCTTTTACGATTGCTGAATCAAACCTTCGCCATCCTTTCTCGAGAAATTCTAAGTTTATTGTTTTATGGTAGCTATATTCTTAAAACATGCATTATTTTCAATTTTACTAAGTACAAAATATTTTGGACCTCTTGGTTGTTGTTGCAGGTAAGGTCGCCAAACAATTCTTAGACAGCGCTCTATGTTTGGTCTCGTCCAAGTACAGTTTACGACATAAAAAAAAAGCAAGTCGAAAATCGAAACTATCGACCATTAAATGTTGATTACAAAGAATAACGAACTTTAATAATTGAAGCTCTCTGACAAATAGAAAACGAGAGACAAGTGGAAAACACATACAGCTGGGGTCAAAATAGTAGCAATGCATAGCAGTAAAAGTGTGAGAGAATATTTTTTTCTCGGAGACTTTGCGAATGTTCTTCTACTCCAGAACACTAACCGAAAGGAGTGAAAGATTTTCCAATTACTCCAATCACTAGCATGATATTACTCAAGTTGCAAAAAGGTATCCAGAAAGCAGCACTGCTGTTATTTTGACCACAACTGTACAAGCAGTACTGCCAGATTCTCATTTTACTCCTCAAATGAAAGTTTTTCCCCCATTTTCAAAATCGTTTTCCCCATTTACAGAAATATTCTAATATGCACTAATTTTAGTAACTTTGAATTATTTTCATAACTAGTTTAGTTGAAAGATTCATTTTTTTCAAACGATACCAAAATTCCAGTTGAAACAATAATCAAGGAGAAAATATTGTCATACTTTGCTTGCTTTCATTGTGTACTGGAGTTTTCTTTCCTAGTTTAAGCAATACTACTACTACTGCTACTACTAAGTATTAGAGCCATTCGTTTATCTTACCGTAACTATACCTTGTTTTTTATTCAATATGTTTAAGATCAACAATTTCGGCGAAAAAAGAAGAAGATAACAACGACGTGAACGTGTGATGACAATTCATCCACAATTTTTTAAGCACAAAGAAAAAACTTCGCACTTGTAGGTTGAAATTGGAAAACCTTCATATACTCGTACATATTTTTTTGCACACACGTTAAAGAAACGAATGAAAATGTATAAAAATCAAGTTCAAAGCACAGTTGTGATATGCGAAATTTTCTATTAACTTCAATTAAATAATTTGAATTGTTCTTAGTTAGGCAAAAAATGGCTCATTTGATTTTACTCATTTTTGAAGCAGTTTTATTCTTTTCCCTTTTGGGTTGAAAAATCCCCAAATGGGGAAAAAATCTCTTAGTCCGGCATCACTGCAACAACTCTTCTTCAAACAGCTTCGAGGTTTTTAATGCTGGGCCTCATCAGTATTAAGAAAAGGAAGAAGTTAGATTGCACACTTGAATTGTGTAAGTGACCATTTTCTAGCCAAAACAAAATTAAAAAAAAAGCTCCGAAAATATTGACATCTCACTTACAGCCACTCCACATTGACAACTTCAAGCTAGCAAATGTGGCTCGTAAATGAAAATGAAAGTAAGAACGCAGAAGGATTTATTGAATTTTAAATTTAAAGAAACATTATTTATTATTTTAAACATAAAATTATACAAAAATTAACAAAAAAGAAAAAACTAATAAATTAAATTATTTGACCCACTTCTAAATAAGGAAAATGAAAGGGAATACATATTTTTTGTTGATATTGATATTGCATAAAGTTTTCTTGTCCAGTCTTTAATTGAGCAGACTTGATGGCAGAAAGACGTTTTTTTTTGCTCAAGGTCTTGCTTTTTGCGAATACGTTCGGCCACGATGGACCATATACTTTAAATCATATTAACACCTGGAGACTGTGCCGATGAGTTAAGGACGTCTATTTCCAAGTGTGTCTATAACCTAAAAGTGTTTCTTACTAAAAAACTACTCTGCACCTTGAAGCACGCTGTGGTTTAGAATGTTAGGATAGAATATTGTACCCGTTGTACGTTGAAAAAAAATTGCTTGCGCTTGACAGTTCGCTTTTATTATTTGTCCTACAGCTCTGTATTTAACTTACGCTACACATAACATCTCTTTGAACCAACAAATATTAAATTTAAGCTCATCAGAAAAAATGGTTTGCTCCCAGAATTTTGGATATTTCCTAATGCCAAATACAGAGCTGTAGGACAAAAACTAGATCCAAAATATTTTGGAGTTAGCGAGATTCAGGATATACATACATGTTTTGAGAATACAGCTACCATAAAACAATAAAGTTAGTTTTTCTCTAGAAAGGATGAAGAAAATATGTCTTAGCAGTCGTAAAAACAGGAGCTTAAGTCGATCTCTATTCAGTTTTTCCCCAAATAAGTTAACCTATTCAACTACCTTGCTCAAAATGGCGGAAGAAGGAGAGTGGTTCAATTCTATTGAATTGAAAGGCGTATTCAGCAGTGGGATAGTCAACCCGCCTTGCTGGCATCATTTATTATGCGACTAATCCTTCAGTTTTAGCAGCAAATGGGTTGAACCAAACTCTTCTTTACCTGTTGCGAAATGGGAATACTTTGAACTTAGTTACTGCTACCTGCAATTTTACTAGTGCACAGGACTAAGAATTGTTTGGTATAAATAAGCCGTGCAAATTGCGAATCTTCATCAGTTTGATTTTAAGTCAAAAAGAAAACACAATGGCACCAATATTTGAGTCAAGTTATTCAGTCAGTGCTATAATGTCTGACAATTTTGGCCGTGCAGCTATTGCAGAAAATGTCGCACGAAGGGCGATCAAGGCAGAAGCAAGAGAGGCGGTGATCAACGAGAACAACGCCAATCGGCAGAGAGCGGAAAACAACGCCGAACGGCAGAAAGCGGAGAACAACGCCGAACTTAGACAGGCTGACCTAGAGCCAGAGCCAGTTCATGACGAAGAAAGGCCACAATACGCGTTTAACGCGCTTATCGTGATGGCCCTTCGAAGTAGCAGAATCGGTTGTCTTACGCTACACGAGATCTGCACCTGGATAGAGGACAACTTTAGTTTCTACAAACAGAATACTAGTGACTGGAGAAACTCAATCCGACACAACCTTAGCATCCATCGGTATTTTATAAAAGTGCCGAGGCCTTCCGACAGGCCAGGAAGAGGAGGTTACTGGGCGCTAGATCCTGCTGCCAGGGGAGTGCAGATAGGAGAGGATACTGGACGTCTCAGGTTGGAGCAGCATCCTTATCCACAGATGGCGGTCTACTTCCCCATACCAGAGCAGGTGGCAGCGATGCAATACGCGATGCCTTTTCAGTATCAGTACCACTAAATTGAGTACATTCGGTATTTAATACTTATTTTTGTTTGTATTTTTTATATTATTTAAATTTAAGTCATTTTTATATTTCTTGGCAATTCAATGCCTGTTGTTGATTATTTAAATAAAAAAAATGAAAAAATTCAAGAATGCTGTTTAAATGTTTTAAGTCTTCGTGCTGAAATTTCTTTTCAATTTTTACTGCTTAAAATTCCTGCTTTAGTCTTAAAGATTAATTCCGTTCAAGTTCTGAAAAGTTAATGAAGGGTTTGGTTTGTCTTATTCTTGGAGAGGTATGATTTCTTTTGGAGCAATTAGTTTGGTATGTCAACCGAGAATGCTATCCCTATGGTCTGTAATGAACTTTATTGGAGTTTAAATAACAACAAATAAGCTATGAAGGCTTTCGATCTAGTTAAGCTTCTGCTAAATAAACTAAAAAAAGGCTGACTTACGTGGTGAAAATGTCGACTGTCCACTCTTATTTAGGAAATTGAAAACAAAAAGTAGAGGCAAATGGAAACAAATCCAGAATCAAAACAATTTTTTTATTTGCTGACTCCGTTACTCCCTCTTTTCAAAATTATGAAGTAATAAAATGTTTCCGTTTCTAAAATGCTATGAACCAATTTTCCCTCTCGTCATACATTACGTCGAGATTTATTGAACTCTTAACTGTTGAGCTTGTTACGCATGTTTCGATTTATTGTTTTAATAAAATCATCCATGTGTTTTATTCTTTATAACTATTTACCGAGCAGAACACGGAGAATGAAGATCAGCTCAGTCTTTTGGCTCAGAGTTCTTCTCTCGGTAGTACAACGGGATTCGATGAGTCAAATTTTGTTTCTGCATAATCATAATTGCAAATAATTAAAAAAAAGCTCTCTAGGTTCCGTTTCGTCGAAGTACAGTTTAAGCCATAGAAAAAAAGCATGTCGAAACCCGAAACTATCGACCATGAAATGTTGATGACCAAGAAAAACGAGCTTTAACATTGTAGAACTTTTCTCACAAACAAAAAACGAGAAGCAAGTGGAAAACAAGCGGCAAAACGACAATATGAGGCATACAAATGGACATCTCTCCTCGGTATTATATGGGCTATTCGTGTTGGCAAAAGAGAGCAGTTAGATTGTGCACTTGAATACTGCCCATTTTGTAGCCCGCTCATTAAACTCACCGATTTTTTCACTGAATAGTATGCTCCAAATTAAAAACTACACCATTAAGAGAGTTCTGCAGAGTTTGAAACATATCGCGCCCTAACTGCCAAGTTATCGTAAGCGACAAAATTAAAATTTAGCAGGAGGGCCTTTTTTGGTTTTTGTTTGAGCTCAAACATGTGTAAATGTTAAATTACTCTATTATTTATAACTGATGTTTTATTAAAAACCAATGATACAGAAAGACGAGCAAGCGAATAAACTATAGACCTACATCACTAACTCTTTTTTTCTTAAAATCTCTTCACCACGATAACTTGGTGGTTAGGGCGATATGATAATCTGAAGGGGAAATTATACCATACTCCCAGCCAAGCTCCTGTAATTTCTGGCGAGTCATCAAAGATGTGTGTGGTTTGGCGTGGTCATAATTGATTACAGCACCTACATATATATTTCTTTAAGTTTTAACGATTTTAGTCTCCTTCAATTGCCAGTAGTGAATCAGAATCAATTATTTCAATCAGTTTGTAGAAGTTCATAATGACACAATCTAATCAGGCACAATTCAAAGTTCCAAAATATATTTTTGATTTTAGCGTTGCACTGGGTCATTAGTACAAAGCTATCCCAATAAGTCTTAAAATAGCCAGTTATCATTCTTTACTCGAAAGGAAGATACACTTTAACCCCACACCGAACAAACAGAGTACTTTGTCACATGTCATTTCAATGAAAATTTTCCCAACTCTGAAGCCTGCTTCCGCAGAATTTTTGAAAGCACATCACATTCCTTGCCAATTCTCTATCTAAATCCATTAACCCTTGTTTCGGAGCGGATATGATGCCAGTTATATCAAAAATTATGAAGAGTATCGTTGTGGCAGTGCCCCAGAGAGAAGAGACGTGTATCCCTGCTTCCATCAGAAGAACATCAAGGTAACAAACATATGTGGAACACACACTCACCCATAAATATGTATATTCGTCCTTTTGCTTTTCCTTCTTTACTCTCAAAACATTCTGAGGGATAACTTTATTTTTATGCTTGTTTCATGTTTCCTATTTCCGTTCTCTGCGGGTGTGTGCAAACACAGTTTTTTGAGTTTTCCTTCATGCTACCGGGTGGTATCCTGTGTGCAAGGATATAAATATGCACATGGCTAAAACAAAAGTTTGTATAGGAGCTGGATTTTGTAATTTTTACAAAACACTGCTGAGGGGAGTACAGTGGGGTGTTAGTTCTAAAGTTAAATGAATGATATTAAAGAAACTATGGTCCAATTAGATGTCTCGATTTAATCTAAGTCGGTGAGTGCATTCATAATTGAAGCAGTCCTTTTTTTTCTGAAACGCAGGAAGGAAGTGCTACAGCTCTAGTGCTGAAAAATACGTGAGGTCAGCAAAAGTTTTTGCGATTGGAGTGCACAGCTGGCGACCCGGAAGGGAATACAATTTGCTGCCATAAGTTAAACAATCGCTTATGCGAAAACTATCCACAACCAACGGGAGCCGTGTAACTTTTTAAGAAACATCTGGGCATAAACTTTAAAAGATGCTCGTAATGAATGCGAGTTTTGAAGTTAAACTTGAAATTACATTTGACCCCAATATGGCTTGATATAACAAAACCAATGCTGAAAAATATTTGAACGAATGCTAAAAGACTGAAAAAAGCTTATTCAGATTTAAGTTTCATTGAGTTTTCTTTTGCATTATACCTATTGTCTTTTGTTTCGTTTATTTTGTAAGACAAGAAAAAAAAAAAAAAAACAAATCTGGTTTCATTTTAAAGTAACAATGTAATTAACAAAATCGTAAATCGTAGACTAAAGAACGGAATCGCAGTACAAGTGGTCTATTGACACTTCCCAATCGCTTTAATACAACACCGTCTTATGTTTTTTCTCTTTAAGCTGAAGAAATCTATAGGGGCGACAGAGAAGTCCACAGGAAATCTTCGACAAAGGATTCGTAGGCGAAAACAGAAGGAGAAGCATTATCTTCCAAATCTTCAAAAAAGGTAACGCAGTACGCGAGAAATATCGTTTCAAACACAGGAATGCAAATTTTCTGCAAAATTTCGGCCCGTGCTGTGTCTTAAACAGGATACTTAAGACTAGCCCCAACCTTTTAGCACGCATCAATTATAAAAAAAAAAGGCTACAGCATTACTGACACGAATAAATTGGAGATCATAGAAACGAGAATTGGACCTGGAAAAGTAAGGAACTAGAAAGGGTGAAAGGAAAGGAAATGAAAGGAGCTTTCACGAGACATCAAAATTAGTTCGCGTGAGAGGATGTTGGACTTAGAGGATGATTTTTGTATGGAAAATTGGGAAGGGGAATGTCAAAGTATGGCGAAAAAATTCGAGTTGAAAGGAGTTCGACTTAGTAATTTATTTTACTCAAATCTAAAGTTTCTTTTTTGTGTTACAAAAACATGAATAAATGGTTATGGCATTGCCGTCAGCTCTGTTGGCGATGTATTTTTTTTTTTCATTAAATTTTACTATCGTTTCCTGCATAGTTAGAGTTCTTTTTCCGCAACATACAAGTCGCCTATGAGAAAATATTGGGTATTTATTTACAAAGTAAAAGCAGTCTTGTTTTGATTTAAGATTGCACAAGAAACAAAATTGATTGATTGAGAGGCTTTCATATACGTACAGCAATTTACATCATGTTTTAAAAATAAGTGAAATTTGCCTGTAACTGTAAGGGTCGTTAAAATAATTCACCTTCATCAAATTAGTATTAAGTTGTTAGTATACAATTCTCTAGCTGTTTCCACTTGTACAACCACCAATCTTTATACCTTAGTTATCCTCGTATGACAACATTTTCTTGGGGAGATGGGGTTTTGAGTGGGAGAGGACTGTAATGATATAGTCGGCCTGCCGTTTTAAAGTGTATGTGATCAATTTGGCTAGTCCTGTTTCAAGATATGGCATAGTTAGGTGCACCGAATAAAGGGTTGAACATTTTTTTAAAGATGTTCCTTTGGAACTTTCGACAGTTTCGTATTCATCGACCAGCATAACATAAAGTTGACTTAACTACCGCATCAAAAAATAGCTATCACAACTAGCGTGAAATACAAACTGTTTTCGAAGCGGTGCTAAGCTGCTCAAGTATGGGGATGTTTTCAGCATGATGCCTGAAAAACCTTAACGGTACTTCTTAAAGAGAGTTTTCCGCCTACCAGAAAATACTCCAATGTACATGCTCCACTTGCAGACTGGACTTCCCCATCTCGATAGTTTTGACTTTCGACTTGCTTTCTATGCTTTCTATGGCGTAAACTGTACTTGGACGAAACCAAACCTAGAGCGCTGTCTAGGAATTGTTTGCCGACCTTACCTGCAACAACAACCAAGAGGTCCAAAATATTTTGTACTTAGTAAAATTGAAGAAAATGCATGTTTTAAGAATATAGCTACCATAAAACAATAAACTTAGAATTTCTCGAAAAAGGATGGCGAAGGTTTGATTTAGCAATCGTAAAAGCAGGAGCTTAAGTCGATCCCGATTTATTGTGTGTACGCGGTTTTTCCCACAAGTAAGTTATCCTTTCAACACTTTTGCTCCAAATGGCGAAAGAAAGGAGAGTTCTTGAATTCTACGGAATTGAAAGGTGTATTCAGTAGTGGGATGGTCAGCCCACCTTTTAGGCACATTTTACTATGCGACTAATCCTTTGTTTACAGCAACAAATGGGTTGGACCAAGCTCACCCTTACCTATTGTAAAATATACTTTGAAATTAGTTACTGCTACCTGCAATGCCGCAAACTAGTACCCAGGACTAAGAATTGTTTGGTATAAATAAGCCGTGCAAATTGCGAATATTCATCAGTTTGATTGTAAGTTAAAAAGAAAACGTAATGGCACCAATTTTCGAATCGAGTCATTCTATCCGTGCTATATTATCCGAAAATTTCGGTCGGACACCTAGGCCCGTACAAAATGTGGTTCGGCACAACGCCGAAGCAAGAGAGGAGGAAAACAACATAGCACTGAGGGAGCAAGAGCCAGAGGTACAGCCGGCGTCGGCGGACCCGGAGCCACAACTGGAGCTGGAGCAGCAGCAGGAGCCGGAGCAGGAGCCAGAGCAAGAACCAGAGCTGGAGCTGGAGTCAAACCCAGAGCTAGAGCCAGAACCAGAGCAAAAGCCAATTAAAGAAGAAGAAAGGCCACAATACGCGTTTAACGCGCTGATTGTGATGGCCCTTCGCAGCAGCGAAATAGGCTGCCTCACCCTAAGTGAGATCTGTAGCTGGATCGAAGATAATTTCAGCTACTACAAACGCTGTAACAATGACTGGCGGAATTCCATTCGTCACAACCTGAGTGTTCATCGGTACTTTATAAAAGTTCCGAGGCCCTCCAACAAGCCAGGCAGGGGAGGATATTGGGCATTGGATCCTGCTGCGAGAGGTGTCCAGATCGGAGAGGATACCGGGCGTCTCAGGGTGGAGGAAAATATTCAGCAGCACCTCTATCCGCTGATGCCGATTTATTTTCCATCACCGGAGCAACTCGTGGCTATGCATTATGCCATGCCCTACCAGCACCACTAAGCTGATTTCGCTGGGTATTTAATATATAATTATAGTTGTCATTAAAATTGTATATATTTAAGTCATTTTCTTGTTTTTAAGTAATATAAAAGTTATTATCTGTTAGTAATTATTTCAATAAAAAAAAAATATAAAGCTATTACTGCTGTTTTAATTTTTCAAGTCTTCGGATATAAATTTCAAACAAAACCAGCGCCAACACTAAGAGTACGTAGAACCACATGCTGCTGGCCTTCCCCGCCAGGAAAAATATCTAAAATAGAACTGATGTCGAGGGTAAGTTTGAATAATTAAGACAGTCACTTTATTGAACATTTTTGTTTCAATGAAAATAAGCTCACTCTGGACGTAATTACTTAACCGAACACTTCACAAATGAGCAAATTCCACTGAAATGGCAAAGTTCGTTAGGATATGAGAAAATCGAGAACCACGTCAACATACACACATCTATCGCAACCTCAGTCAATTACACAGTAAACAGTTCAATGTCAAGTTTGCATATTTAATCCAATGCTCAGCAAACTCGAGCCTCACAACTACCCCATGCTCCATTTCCTCATACTAACATGGCCTGAAATTAAATACCAAAACCAAACCTTCCAAATATCTGCTAACTTCTAATAATAGACCGATCGGGCCGTCCTAAACAAATAAATGAATCCTTCCAAAGAAAAAAAAAGCTCAAATAGAAAAACTTTCCCCCCCAAACTTGATCCTTCTTCCCCCATCCGAAAAGATAATTACGTCTTCCGGCCCAAGCACAGATGCTTCATATCCGACAGCGTATGTAGTTGCTTGTACGCCCTCTCAACAGGAGCCCTCATCACTTATGTATGACCTGTTGAGCAAAGGCGCACGTAGAATGCTTCGATTTATTTTTTTCCATCCCTCAGAGCGTGTGTGTATTTGTTCAACTAATTTAATTATTGACAGCAGGCAATTAAACCCAAGACGCCAGGATCTTATGCAGCTCAATTGATTGTTACACATTAGACACAATCAATTAGAATATCTCATAACGATTAACCTTATCAAAGAGCCCTTAGTGGGGCCTCTTCGGTTTACGAGGGTGCTGGGAGTGTTAACACAACTCAACGACCCCTGTTGTGACGTGTGAAGATGTTATTCGATGCGATATAAGAACAAAAAAGTCAAATAAACAGGAAAGGACATCAAATTCGTGGTCCCTGGGAAAATTAAAGAGTTTTGTCTTACGCCAAAAATGAAACTCAGTGCTGGAACTTTGACATTTTGCGTAGGAACTTGGGCGGAGATTGTGGTGTTGATTTGTTGTCTTTGAGGGGGGCATGATGGGGAATTGAAATTGATTATGGTGCCACTACCCTTGTGCCGGAGTTAATTTCTTGGAAATACGTTTTTCGGTACTTCAGAGCAATACTTAACATTGGGTGTGTGTGTATTTGTTTTGGGCAATGGGTATGTCCGAAAGAGCTAGACTCTGACCCCCTACGGTCTGTTACGCAGATTATTTTTAATGGGTATGTCCAGGAAATGAGCTCCGACAAAATAAAGTGCCATTTCCCGTGTTGTAGTCCTCATATGTTTCTGCAAAAATTAACATTGCAAACATATGTGAATTACATTTTATTTTTTGCGTTTATGGTAAAAACAATTTGAAATATTTCAACTGAAAAATGTGTATTCTCCACCTCAAAGGCAGGAAAGGTTTTTTGAAATATTTCAACTGAGAAATGTGTACTTATCACCTCAGAACCAGGAACGGTTAATCATAAAATAAGCACAGTGAAACTACGTTTATTTGTAACATGTTATCTAGCTTAACGAGTAAATAAAAACGAAAAGATATAAAAACAATGATAATCGGACCATTTTAATCGCTTCGATTGTTGCCACAAACATTTTTATCAATTATGAATTAATGGTGCACGACTATAAATGCCATGTGAGTAGAATGAGGTAATAGCAGGTTTGTGTATATCGCCGATAAATAAATAATAAATTATGTCCTGGTAATGGCCAGAGAGTTGTGATACGGTAACAGGTTGTGTGTGGCTAAATAAAGAATATTTTATTTTTGGTTATGAAACACACATGAAGCAGTTTCCTTTTTTTTTTGAGTAAAGCAAAAAGGAAAATGTCTTTACATTGCATATACTGAAACCGTGTTCTATAGCTCTTATCATACAAATTTTAGTTTTAAGAAACTATTTTCTCACAAACCAATCAAATAAACAAAAATCAAACGTAAAAATAACTACATATTGTAACACTCGTTATTTTAAAAATAAAACGCTCACACAAATTCAATTTTCACAATTTATTAACCAACGTCTGGCCACTTTGAAGAATCACAATCGAATGAATCATACATACTTGAAATTACTCTTAACTTTCAACCCGGTAGTCCCTTACAATATTACGTCTAATTCTTGGAAGAATGTTTGAATTTGAAGCCTACTGAGTGTTTGAATTCAGTTCCTGCTACAACTCGGCCTTCCTGACTCAGAATCGCCCCGATTCCATTGGCTATTGCTTTCTCTATCAATAATCCATGGCTTTATGTTCGACGCTTCCCATATCCCTTCTTAAGGGATCTGACCTAATTGAAATCCCTCAACTTCTTTTAACACGTATCTGTCATTGGGTAGGACTTTCGATATACTATACGGGCCCTTGAATTTCGGGACAATTTTCTTACATGCACCTGGTCTACTTTCAAAATTCTTTACCATAACACAATCCCCTATCTTGTATTTCGTTCCGATCCTATTACGATCTTTTAATATCTTATTGCGATTTTGATTTACCACAATTTTCGCCGCTGCTTTTTTTCTCATCTTTTCCACATCTCTCCTCAATGTTTCTCCATTACACTCATCTAGACTCTCTTTCAAATAATCTATCACTACACCTCTTTGACCTTTTCCAAATAGCAATTCACTCGGTGTTGCTCCGGTACTACTGTGAACAGTATTATTTAGAGCAAATTCTATTTTGGGCAACACCTTTTCAAGGGAGAGGGTAGTACCCGCACTAGTGGCTTTCGCTATCATCGGTCCCAGGTTCCTATTGACTCTCTCGACCTGTCCGTTAGCTTGGGGAGATCCTGTCGAGATCTTTATGTGTCGAACATTGTTCTGCTTCATAAACATTTCAAAATCGTTCGACGTAAATGCACTGCCGCGATCGGAAATCAAAACTTTCGGACGACTGTAAAATATGAAATAGGACTGCAAACAACTTAAGACCTCTCTGGTGTTAGTTGTTTTAGTGGCGAACAGCTTCACATATTTTGTAAATGCATCAATAACAACGAACACATAACTCTTTTTCCCAGACCTCATTGATATTGGACCCAGATGATCTATATGTAAGGCCTCGAACGGTGTATCTCCTTTGGGTATGCTGTGCAAAAAACCCTTGTGTTTACCCGTGTTGGGCGAAAATGCAATACATTTCAGGCAATTGCCAATATGCTCCACAACTTTTTCCTTCATTCTCGAAAACCAATAACTCTTCATTATAACCCCCATAACTTTATCCCGTCCCATGTGCCCCATCTCATCATGATGCATTCTAATCACATTTTCCTCCATACTTTTCGGCACATAAAATAATAACGTTTGACCCAACTTCCTATAGATAAGACCATTTCTCATTTCGTACAAACTACTTTCCTGTTTCTCAAGTAACTCTCTAATTCTGTTTATAACTTCATCCCTATACTGTTTTATCGACAGATTTTGTTCAAATGTATTTTCCTCCAGAATCAAAATGTTTGATGCACGGCTCAAAGCATCCACATGTTGCATTTTTGACCCTCCTCTATGCTCCAGAACGTAATCATAATTTTGAAGCTCGAGTGCCCATCGTGCTATGCGCGGATTTATATCTTTTTTATTTAGTGTCAATGTTAACGAATTACAATCCGTTAATATTTTAAAACGCAGGCCATGCAAATATATCCTAAATCTCTTGAGCGCATATATAATCGCCAGCGTTTCTAACTCATAACTATGGTACTTTGACTCTTGATCTGTAGTCCTTTTCGAAAAATACAATATTGGGTGAAATTTTCCATCTCCCTTCCTTTGCATGAGTATTGAACCGAAACCTAAGGCACTGGCGTCACAATGAAGCTCCGTTTCATCCTTTGGATTGTATAGCGCTAATATCGGAGCCTCCAACAATTTTTGTTTCAATTTCTCGAAACAATTTAGTTCCTCGTCGCCGAACTTGAAAATAGAATCTTTTCTTATAAGCCTATATAATGGCTGCGCAATAATAGAAAAATCTTTTACGAATCTCCTAAAATACGAACACAGCCCCAAAAAACTATGGACTGCTTTTGCACTTCGCGGTACTGGGAAATTTTTAACTGACTCTACACCCTTCGCATCCGGTTTTATTCCGTCCTTAGATACTATATATCCCAAATAACGAATCTCTGACTTCATAAACTGGCACTTGTCCATTCTTAAATCTAACTGGTTCTTAACTAAAATCTCGAAAACTTCCTTCATAATTTCTAAATGTTCATCGAATGTATTAGTAGCTATCATTAAGTCATCAATGTAAATTCTTACTTTACCGGCTTTTATTAAATCTTCAAAAACTTGGTTGATGTATCGCTGAAACTCTGAGGGAGCATTCTTTAAACCGAAAGGCATTTTGAGATATTCAAATTGACCCAACGGTGTTACGAAAGACGTATATTTAACAGAATCGGCGTGTATTTGGATATGATGGAACGCGCTTTTCAAATCCAACAAAGTAAAAATAGTCTTATTAACTAAGGCATCAAGTAAATCCTCTATCAACGGAATTGGATAATTATCTCTTAAAGTAATCTTATTTAGTACGCGATAATCAACACATAGCCTTAATTCTCCTGTTTTCTTTTTAACGAGTACTATGGGTGAAGAATATTCTGACTTACTAGCCCTGATAACCCCGTCTTTCAATAATTCGTCTAATATATTTTGAACTTGTTCTTTTTCATAGTAAGATAGTCGCCTTGGAGGACAATGGAATGGTTTGTCGTTACTTAAAGCCAATTTCATTTCGCATTTTACCTCTGGTATATCGGGACGCCTGCAGTTCAGGTAGTATTTACTTAGTATTGTATTAAACGTTTCTCTATATTTAAAATCTATATCTTCATTCACAAAATACTCCTTCTGTTCATGTAGCTCTATTCTCATCAAATTCAAACACTCTTCTTTACACTCTTTATCTTCAGCGTATTTATCTCGCTTAACATTTTGGATTTTCAAATTTGCTAATTTCAAAAAGTCTTTTCCCAATACAACACTATATCTCATTGTATTATCTGAAACAACTAACAAATGCATTTTGATTTTTCTTCCTTCAAATAGTACAACACTCTCAATTTTTCCAAAAACAAGTAACGGGCTTTTATTAATGCCAAAAATATTACATTTTTCATTTACATTCTTTATTAAAATAGGTGGCACGAATTGTTGGCGTATTAAACTCACAGGACTACCGGTATCTAATAAGCTTCCTAATAGTACATTATAATTAGCATTTTCATTCTCAAAAATAAAATTAAAATTGCTTACGTAATCGTCCTCGTTGAATTCCTGTTGAATATGGCACACCTGAGGTTGAATCTTCTTCTTCGGGCAAGTAGCTGCAAAGTGTTCCATTTCGCCGCATACATGGCATGCTCCTCGTTCACGTTTTGGTTTGGAGCAGTCGCTGGCGATGTGCCCCAATATGTTACAGTTGTAACACCTAATGCTTCTGGGTACAGCTCCGTCCATAGTTGTTGTTGATCGTGATGCTATTGGTAACATCGGCCTGGGTTTTGTAAGTTGAATTTTGCTGAACGCCTCCAAAAGTTGATTCTTAGTGCGGAAACATTGCATCTTCGCCTGTGTTCGCAAATAGGGATCGGGTATCCCCTCAATGATACACTCGAGCAACTCGTCATCTTCCATGTTAATTTTATTGGCAAGGATAATTTTTTCGTGGAAATATTGTTGGAATGTTTCGCTTGTCAACCACTTCCTAACTTCAACCGCACGTTTCATAGTTAGGCGACTAGAACGATCTCCGAACATTTCCCTCATCTCTGACAGCAGCTGTTGAACTTCGATTGTGGTCACATCCGACCGGGAATGAAACCATTTAAGCGCTTTTCCTTTCAACCTGCAAGATATAAGGACTCTTAAATTTTGTTCGTCAATATTATATGCTGCCTTGAGATTGATCAGCTGTGCTTCCCAATGAGAGAACAGTTCCGCTTCCCCGGAAAATTCTGCCAGCAAGTCCTTGATGTTGTTAAAATTATCCACTGCTCCTCTATGTCTGTTATTACATATATTAGTTTCACCTCGTCTTTGTAGCAAATCATTCTCTCTTCTGAGAAGATCGTTTTCGCGTTTTTGTAGACTGATTTCCTTACGCAGTACTTCCACCTCCCTCATCATAAGTTTCCACTCATTGTCTTTTCCTTTTTTGTCACTCTTCTTGTTTTTCTCTTTATTTGGGTCACTGGTCGTACACTCTTCATTATTCGCTCCTTCATTTCGCTCATTGTCCTCATCTTGTTCCTCGCCATCTTTATTCACGCTGCTCTCATCTTCTCTCTCGTCATCTTCGTCCTCATAATCTTCGTTTCTGTCGCTCTCATCTTCTCTCTCGTCTTCTTCCAGGGATTCATCGGCCAGGGATTTTCGTTGAACCGTCGGCACATTTGTAACGCCGGAATTGCACTTTTCTTCGAAATTACCTCGTTCTTTTTCCGGCACAGACAAAAGACGCAACAATAGTTCGCTTTTATTGCCTGTTGTTTTTTTATTTAATTTAGCAAGCCATAGTTTAAGCTGCGAAGCCGTGTAAATTTTGTACATTTCAAAATCCATATCAGACATGGTAGTCATCCCACTTCTGAAGTTGTAACACTCGTTATTTTAAAAATAAAACGCTCACACAAATTCAATTTTCACAATTTATTAACCAACGTCTGGCCACTTTGAAGAATCACAATCGAATGAATCATACATACTTGAAATTACTCTTAACTTTCAACCCGGTAGTCCCTTACAATATTACGTCTAATTCTTGGAAGAATGTTTGAATTTGAAGCCTACTGAGTGTTTGAATTCAGTTTCTGCTACAATATATTAGTTTTTCATGAGACAAAAAAAGTGCCACAAAACTTTTAATTGTTGTTTTGACATTCTGTAGGTATTAAAAGAAAGTATGAATTAATATAAGCCTAAGGCTCGTTCGCTCTGGCTTTTTAGCTAATTTATAATTTCAATTGTAAATTATGCTTTTTTAAGTAAATAAATAATTGAATCATTCATTGGGTGGCGTCCCGTCAAGGGCCAGAGAGAGTTAGTGAATAAAATTTAAAATATATTCGACGAATTTAATCTTATTAGAGGAAACTATAACTACAAATATGACGCAAGAAACAAGAACTCAATTTTTTTTTACTTTATTTTAGTCAGATTATGTAGCTCTTCTTCCGCAATGCGACTCCTACAAGCACCATAATTTATCTCGAAAATGAAACGTGATATAGCAAAAGAGATTGTATTCCATTAAACAATACAATTTCGCCTTTTCAAGATTTTATGAGGCTAACAAATTTCGCGTCTATTTTAAAGTTATTAAGGTCAAGTTTCTGTTTTGATATGAAATCAGAATTCTCAAATTTTCAGCAATACGTACTTGATTTTGCGTTAAATAAAGAAAGATTGAAGAGATCCTTTTCCTGGCTACCACGCTGCAATATCCTTTTGTATTTTACTCAGTGTCAAGTAAAAAAATCCTTAACTGACAGCTGCATCGGTAAATCGCTACATCCGCCGTCGCTTAAATTACAAATTTCATTTTTCAAAGTGGAAACAAGGTAAGCGCTTGGCTCTCATTTAAAAGCACATAACTTTCACAAAGAAATCTTTAACAGAATCACAAGTTCCTCCGGCGTAGTGAAGATTTTTGGCTTTGTTAAGAGTTATTTAATCCACAAATTGCTTTCTCTCAGTTCAGAGTTACCGCAGCCATCATAAATTTCAAGGAAGTCTGTGAACTTTTTACGATTATGTCGCAGGCTGTAAGTGAAAAAGTTTTTCTCTTATACCGCCGGAAGTGTCAATCAAACTTTAGAACTTTACTTGATATCGTTCTAATGGTAGGGTTAGTTTAGGCTTTTCTTTTTTTTTTTGCTATTCAAAAAAAGGGATTTTCAACTGACATTAATTCAAAATGTCGGAAGAAGTTTCGTTTCTCTGATTTGACAACTTGACTTTCTGTACAAATATTTGCTGTTGAGAGTTATTATTCCGGAACAGGAACTGAGCCTAACTGAGGAGATTCATAGAACTACCAGAGGGATGATTACATGACGTTACACGCACAAAGGAAGCTACGACTGCTGTAATTGATGGAGGCAGGTCAGATGGCCCCCCCAGGAATTTAGTAGGCGTCTTTGGCGCCTTTGCTGTCCACACAATTGTAAACACAGGAGTGGGAAACAAGTTTAGAACAATGTTGATACAAAATACTTCCAAAGAAATTATGGTTGAACGTGTGTACAAAAAAAGTCGTCGATAATAGGAGCTGGGAACTTTTGAGACTGGCATTTTCTTTTTTTCGGAAGCTATGGGAAAAGTTCACTTAGCACACAAATAGCTAAACAACGAAACAAATTGGGCACGAATGGCACACCCCAATAACATTCTCCATACACTGGCAAACTCTTTGGATGCGTGTAGTGCCTTTAGGGGAGTGAATCTGATTTGAGAATGTGCATCGTCGTCAGAGCTGATTTCCAATTCAATAGATACACCACCTGATATGTGCAGATAGAAGTGAACCGAAACTGAATCATACATTGTACTCAACACAAAGATGATTTAAATTTCAAGTACATGAACATTTTCGTTACAAAGTAAGTTATCTGTTTGTTGGTTGGCTTCAATAAACTGGTTAGTTATTTAATCGGGATTCTTTCATTGGCAATGAATGAATGAAAAAATAAGGTTCTTGAATCAATATTCTGGAAAAATTCTGTACGTCACTTGAAAAATGTAGCAAGTATTTTGAACAAAAATCAGGATTTTTACAAATAGTAGATTCTTTAATGTTTTTACGATTTTGAAGCATGAAACTATGCGAAGTTCATTCTTTGAATATTGCAAAATAATGTTGATTACTACGGATTCTCTAGAAAATACGAACGTTTCATAACCGTTGTGTGGAACATTTAGTATTTTTTTAAGAAAATCTCAGCGTTTCTAATAATGTGCAGGGGCCATCTACTCAATGTTGTGCTTTTAGTTGATTACCGACTAAATTTGTAGTAGTCGATGCAAAATCCAGAGTTTTCCTAATAGACATAATCTATACCTACAATAAAAACCAAAATCACCTTTCTAAGGAACTAAGTAGATGTGTTATGATGAAAACAAAAAGATCATATTAGGTGTTTCTAATTACATGCAAGGCTGTGTTTTACGTAAAATTTTATCCTCTAAATAGGTTTCCAGTGCTTGCATATTTTCGTGCTAGTACAACTTTTCTATTCTAGTTAAAGAGAGCAAAGAATTCTGAGGTATATGCAAATGTAACCGCAGCCTAGGCAATGAACTTTCGAAATTACTCCAATTAATGCCAAAGCGTTGTTCCTTTTAAGCTCGTTTTTTTGGTTTTTTATTCTATTTTTTTAGTGAAGTCATCAAAAATATTCTGATATGTAAACCAGATTGATGCGGGTATATCGATGCCAGTGGTTGACTTCTTAATTAACACCAGCAAACAACTCGAATTTCTTCCACCATCCTTTCTGACTTAAACTCATTAATGTAATTGAAATACAGGCTTCAAAAATAGTTTCATAAAGACTGTAGTCAATAATGTACATTGGTTCTTCCCTATCATCTCATTAACAACTTAAAATAACCAACAGCAAGTAATCCGCTCCACACTTA
Source organism: Syritta pipiens (assembly GCA_905187475.1). Taxonomy (NCBI): domain Eukaryota; kingdom Metazoa; phylum Arthropoda; class Insecta; order Diptera; family Syrphidae; genus Syritta; species Syritta pipiens. The sequence continues at coordinate 105,384,549 of LR994571.1, read as the reverse complement.
AGTCCTTAAAATTCCGAGTAAACCTTAAACAGCATTTTATGGCTATTATCCGTTCATATCAATTAAAATACTCACAAAGTAATTCAGCGTACAGGATTACCTATAAACAGATATCACTTCATTAATAGTTAACTTCTGCACGATCCGAATGCAGTAAATTTAGTCTGCTTAATATATTCGCGAATTTACCATACAAAATTTCAGAGAATTAATTATCCTATTATTAGAGCCAATTGAAGGCTTTTTTTTTGTTTTCCGATTTATGAACAGCACAATGCAAATTAAATTCCAACCAAAAATTCCATTACATTTTATAGCGCCCATTAAACCATCCGATTTCGCTAATGTAAGGCACTTACCATGGGACGTCATCGAGGCATACTAAATTCTAGGATGGCCTCTAAACAACAATTAACGGAAAGCGCATTTTCATCGGCGTTTAGTTAGAATTTTGTCGTTCGTTTTAGTCCAGTGGGTTTTGAATAACAAAAAAAAAAGCAAATTTGGGAATTTTTCGAGAAGTAAATACTTTGCAAATAAAATTTTATTAGGAATCCGAAATGGCAATGTGGAGGTGTAAAAAATTGTTTGTCAGTCAGCGGCAATTGATGGTGCATATAGTTCTATTTTAAAATTTGATTTTCAGCGAAATCCTTAAATTTTAATTGATTTGAACTGAAACTAAAAGCATAGGCGCAGCTAGTTCTATTTTAACATTTAAATTTCAGTGAAATCCTTAAGTTTTAATTGATTTGAAATGAAACTTAAAGCATAGGAGATGATGTCTTGCGTATAATATAAAATAATACAAATTAAATTGTTTTTACATTCATGCTTAAAATGAATAAAACAAAATCCGTTCTCAAAAATTGTACAGATGACCGAAACTAAAATTCCATTGATTTTAGACCTCTTATTTGTTTCTTAACTTTGCTTAATATTTCTAATATTTCAAAATTATCTACAACACAAAACCGATTACAGTTATAATAAGGTAAGGAGGTTATTTTTCTAATTTTAACTCCGTAACCGAATGACACCCTTGAGCTAAACTCAAGTTTCACACGAACGCGTGAGTTCTTTAATACCAAAATCCCACATCCATTCTACTTCAATAGCCAGCGACAAAAAAAGCAAGCAAATTTCCTTTTTTCAGTTTTCTTCGCATGTGTCTGCAAGCATGAATAGAATTTCATTCATCTGTGCTTTATGCTCCTACACAATAAGGATTTCAAACACTTCACTATGTTAATGGAGGTGAGAGAAGCTGGAATTGCACGGATAAGAGGATAATAAATCCGATTTTATTCATTCTCTCGTTTTTAATAACCTCTATTTTATTTAATTTGTTTTGTGAATAAACCAAACTTATATGATACTTGAGGTCCTTTATTGTTAAATTGCGAGAAAAGTAAGTAAGCTGGGAAAACTTAGCTGTAAATCAGTTGTGTGTCATTATTTAAGACAAAATTATATCAACAGACGAAAAAAATAAAATCAATCGATTAAATTTATTAAATCTGATGCAAAATGATACAAACTACACCAGGACAATTCGCTTAGAAATTATTTCACTGATTTCAATTCGTTATGCTGTAATCTGATTCTACGTGACAAATGTTAGCAACTAGTTTAAATTTGATTGATGTTGTGACCGTTGTTCAACATAGTTGACTGATATACCTTTTTTTTGGACCCAAACAGATCTCTTCACTGTCTATTCACACATTTTTAGCCTCCACGTTTGCCTATCCGAGCGAGAAAGGATGTCAGGATGTCACCAGGACGGTCACATTAAATTCCGATGATGAATGAGCAGAGGGTCTAGTCATTAAATTTGTGTTTGGTTATCGAAAAGGCCACTGGTGGAATGTAAAACTGGGGAACATGACGTTGGCGCTGGATTATGGTTCATTAATGAGAAATCAAAGGTCATCTGCTTCCCAATAGACAGAACAACAAATTTGCATACACTTTTTATGAAAGGTTATAGGTTAGTTCAAATGTTGCGAAACTTTTTGCCACAGCACGTGTAAGCGTGGCTAAAAAAAATACTTTTTGATTTGAGATCTTCCACTAGTCCTTTCCCTCGCTGAATTAATCATGAGTGAAACTTTGATCCAATAAAACGTACGTACACAGGTCATCAGACAGAAATGTCCTTTGTATCCAGTAAATAACCACAAAACGCCTCGCACTCTCATAAATATTCGAACAAACAAAATTACGCACCATTAGGTTACGTTTCCCGAGATACCAATCGCAGAAGTATCGTATCCAAGGTTGAGAGATATCCCAATTGTATTGACTTTGTGGCTGTTTGTTTGTATAGTCCTCGAAGGGGCATTCATTTGAATGGGAAAGGAGGACATCGTAGTTCAGCACTCTCCGGAAATAGGTTACTGTTATTTTCAGTAAGGACGATGACATAGGGTTTTGTGTTCATGTTTAATTGTACGTGCGTGGTTGATTAATTGTGATTGCAGCAGCCTGACATCTTGGATTGAAACTTACGTAACTTGTTCTTACGAACAAATGTTCAAAATTTATTCGAAAACTTTTACTAGTTTTTAGCAATTCGCGGAACGACGTTCCCTAGGCATTTATTCAATTTACACAAGGATCTTCCTGGAAATCAAATACCCTTTCGTTCTTCTTTTTGCCTTTTTCTGTTGTTAAGGTAATAGGCCATGAAAAGAAGCAAATTAAATTCCCTTCTGTGCGCGTGGTGAATCCTTAGGGCCAACCTTAAGTCATTTCGTGGCCGGTGGTGATAAATGGATTACGAAATAGGAGTTGTTTCCATTTTAATCAAGTAGAATAGGTCCACTTAGCATTCCGGCAGGACATTTCACGTGTAATTTATTCAGTGTTTATTTTTCACATCTGCAAAGAGTACGATTTATGGGCGACGCATATGGAGAGGTGATAATGTTATCGTATGTAGATTTATGCTCTATTTAACTTCAGTTTGCTGACATTTGTTGCTGGAAAGCCTTAGAGTCAATATTTAGTTTCTTTGTTGCTCTTAAAGAGACCAAAGTAAAAACAGATAGAATTAAAATTTAGAGCAAAACCCCGATCGAATATCATGTAATGTAATCAACATGTTGACGACATACTTTTCTTTAAAGTATTTTTTTTTTTTTTTCATTTTTTTTTAATAAATATGCAAATATTAGGTTGTCAAATATCTCCATATCTCTCATATATTCTTATGAAGGAAACAAATGAAAACTATGTGAAGTGGAACGGTAATAACCTGTTGCAGAATTTTCAGTGGCCACTGCATGGATATATTTTCTCCTGGCACTGCGCAACTCTTTGCATTATAGTTTATTTGGAAATTGAAAATCGGTACAAAAGATTACGCTAAGCTCCTTTAATTATATGACCTAACTTTGTCAGCTATCACAGGCATTATGGAACTTAAAAAAAAAACATTTTGAATTACTGCCGTCATTTATTACTTTCGTAAAAAGCACTATAGCGACATATGCTAAACAAACTTGTAATCCCAACCGCTTCTATGATGACCCTTTTAAAACCTGATGTCTATGTGGAAAACTTATTTATGGTGGGGAATGTTTCATTTTGCTAATGAAGCCCACTTGCTCGTGTTTAAAATATTTGTAAATGAGAGCGAATGAGCTACCATAAAAAAAACTATGATAGATATTTAATTGACTAAAAGGAAAACTTTATTCTACAGATTTTTCCATACAGAAACTTGTAATGAGCATTTTTAATAACTGACATTTCAACATACGTCCATACGTTCCACAAAAAGAAGTGGAAGCTCATTAAAATCTATCAAAAAAAAATGTGTTCTGGAAAGGATTAAAAACTTAATGTACAACTGGAGTACCGTAACTTTGGCTGTTCCTAAAATGTGAGTGGTTTTACTTTTTTTAGTTGGCATTTACATTTTTTGAATAGAAGGTACTTAATTTCAGCACAAATTGAATAATTGATTTGATTATATGACTTAAATTAAATTTACTTCAATTCAATCCATTGCTATAATGGGCACCTCATGTGCACTTTGCACTAGTGAAGTGTAAAATAAATATCAAAATCAGTTACCGTGTTGGGTTAAAGAGTTCAGAAGCAAAGCAAACAAGAATGGGGAGGTTCAAATTAATTTGGGATGTGTTTTTGTTGTAAAATGGAAATAGTTCTAGTACACTAAATTTTTCATTTCAACTAAACACACTAATTAAATTGAGATTTAAAATTTTGGAATGCTCGATTTTGTGAAATATTACAACATCACAATCATCAAATCTGGTGAACAAATCTTAATTTTTTTTTGGGATTATAAAGTTTCTGTTATGAACTTGCAAACGAAGTTCGGAATGCTTTAGAAGGGAATGTTATGGAAGTTTTTTTGTAAACAATTTTGAAATAAATAAATAATCTGCGTAACAGGCCATACAGGGCCAGAGCATAGCTTGTTCGCAACACATCCGAACAACACTAAACATTTTTAGTGCATCCAATACTTTTGCAAGAATAGAAAGTGTGTACTGCAATAAAGTTTTTGATTTCTAAAATTTGGAAATGAAACAAATTGTTTGATTTTTTTCCAAAAAATTACTTCTTTTGCAGTTAGTGCCTTGAAGCCAGCACTTTAAAGCTACATATCATTTCACCCAGAAAAAACTCATGTTTGATTTGCCTCTCATTCTTTGAGCATGGTAGAAAAGCAGTCAGACATTTTTTTCCATCATCGCTCAATTTCTTTCACATTCCAGGTCAGGGAAAATCCATTTATTCAGTCTGCATTCTTCCTAAGATAAACATCAGACAGTCACATACATCCAACCTAATTCATTTACCTCTTAAACTGAAATGCAATTCCACCGTTTAGTCGTTCATCGAATCCTTTAATTTCCTCTGAACTCAAATTGAATCTGGAATTGCATCTACTGAAAGGGCCACGTCTAAAAGAAACTTACTCCAAGGTTTGTCTAGGCAGCAGCTTCTTCATTTTCAATTAAAATTTCCCCATGACATTGCCCTTTGAAAGGATTTTTTTTTTTTTTTTAAATTCAATTCAATATCGAACACTGCTACCGAAATGGAATAACAATGCAAGCGAAACCAGAATCCATCTGTGCTTAAGGACACGGCAGTGTTCTTAGTAGGTTCGTAGTTCAATTGATAACAGTCAATAGCCAAAAGTGTTCAGGAAGCAATCTAATCAGTGACAGTGATAAATGAATGGGAATTTCCCATCATACTACCGGAAAAAACCATTTACGGCACACCATTCAAACCAAACAGAGCGGCACGTTGGCATGAACTGAATATGTCAGCGGAGAGCCCAGTGAACATTTGTTTATGGCAAACAAACTTGGCAAACGTATCGTAATTAAATAAACATGTTCACAAAAACAACTGGCCAAGATTTGAGAGTGTATTTCAGATTTTTTGGAGAACTGAAAGAAGGCTGAGGTTCTACCCCAAACATCAACAGGAAACACTCAAACTAAGTGACCAAATTTTGTTTACAGATTCCTACAGAAAAGCTTGGGAGAATGTACTCAATTTTCTCTGTGGTACGCATGTCTTGAATATTCGAGATTGCCAGAGTGTCAAATCTAAAAGAAATTTACTCTATAATAATATCTCATTCGATAGATTCTAATAAAAAAAGATTTGCAAAAAATTTGTATTTTTAATGTTAATCCTTCAAACAAAAATTCGCAATTGCTTTTGCCTAGCTACAATTTGAATCCAAATTTCATTCCATAACTACGAGCAATTTTAAAAGTTGTAGGCAGAAATGTGAAAGACGACAAACAGTCGAACTCCGAAGTGATTTCAAAAAATTTTGTTATTTCCTTTCGAACAAATCGGTAAAAATAACCCTTAAATGTGGACTGGTCAGGAATTTATTTAAACAACATAGAGAACCTGTGCAAAGTGTACAAACAATTCGCACTCAAACCGCCAAATTATCGTTAGAGACAAAATGAAAATTTCTCAGGAGAGGTTTCGTTTTTGTTTTTTGCCTGATTGTGAGCTAAAAAAATATCAATGTCTCTTGCAGTAAATTTTGTTTTCTGTGTTATTTTTAACTGAAATACTTTATTAAAAAGCAATGATGTAGAAAGACGAGCAATCGAACAAACTATCGAACTGCATTATGTACTAATCTTTGTTTGAAATGTCGCTTACGATAATTTGGCGATTAGGGCGCGATATGTTTCATGCAAAATAAAAAAAAATCGATGCATCTCTGTTTCAAGTTTTAACAAGAAAACTGAACTCAACTGAAGTTTACAAAGTGGATTGACAGATCATATTATGATCTATCATTATATTAAAGAGTCCCAGAAGATTTCTACAGCAGAGATCTACCTTTTTTTTTTTTAAGGCCGAGGGAATACTGTTAAAACAAACGAAATGTGTATTCACTCCGTTCATTTCCAAAACGTAATGGCGTAGCACAGTTTAGAAATGCCATTTCCGATGAATAGCGTGAATATAAAAGATGTCTTCATCACAAATATCCAGTTGCATTCTTAACTCTCTTGACACGGAGCATGTCAAATGAAATGGTTCGAATATAAAAGCCAGTAATAAAAAAAACGGTTATCCACAGAGGGTGGGCACCCCTTCAATCGGAAAACTCGAATCACCCAAGCAGCAACTCCCGCAGCCTGCAGTCCATTGATAACATGAAAACATTTAAAACACATCGCACGAGATATTTCGCAAAAGAACGTATGTCTTCACACCTGGCAAATGCATTCGTGTCCTCGCTTTTATATCCTTTTTAACAGGAAGAGGAAGGAAGAAGTAGACTTTTGTCCCACTTCCGTGACCAGTGTAAATTATAAACTTTTCGCACATGTGATTCCCGTACAAATAGAATAGTCTACTGTTTTTCTTACATCCGGCTATTAATCTGATTCCGTAGAAAGTAAGAGAAAGGTAACTTTCACCCAACTGCAATAAATTACACTCCGCCAAAGTTTCCCAGATACTGGCCGGACTCTACACAATGGAGAAAGGATAATGGTCCCATTGTTATGAGAGTCACAATTATCGCTCGTCCTTCTGTTTGGCACAATTCCACTGCTTCAATTTCTTCCGGGGATTTTTGGTTTTGAAAGTGGCGAATGTCTTCGACTCTCTACTTCGCTGCTGAAATGATAAAACTTTAAAACTACGCTCACAATTGCTTCTTTTAAGTGGCTCTCTCCGCTACCGCCATCGTGGTTACAAGGAAGAGCGGGAATATTTTCTGCTATCCTCTTGTTCTGTCCTCAAAGGAGCGGCATTCATTACCCCAGACTATGATTCGATGATTAAAAAAAATTCTTTTGATGGGCTTTCGGAATTGCGGCTTGTGGGTTGTTTGGTTATTCTCGGGCTTCGTGTTGGGGAAATAATGACCCAACAATTATGTAGAGAGGACTATCGGGTAACCAACAAGTTTTGGTGTGAGATCGTTAAAAAGTCCTTTTAAGACTTGAATTGCATTTTAATTATTTTTTACCAGAGACGCACAACTTGAAATGGTTTCTACAGTTCTGAATTTTGCTCTCCTTATCGATTGAGTTTTATGGCAGTAACAAGAAGTATCTTTTTAGCGAAATTAGCCGAAAGTACTTTTAGAAACAGTGAAAAGTTCTAGATTCACCTATTGGCGCTTTATTTACTCTCGAAGAAGCCACTTAGAAAAGCATTTTAAGTTTTATCATGGATTTTATGCAGGCCAAAGCGGAAGAGTGTTAATGTGTTTTTGGGGAGATGCTATGCTTTGCTTGGACTTGTTGTTTCCCATTACCAGGATCATTTAGGTAGAGATTGCTCTAACTTGAATGAAAAGTTTTGTTTTCTCGTTGTATAAAGTGCTTAAGAAGGAAATAAAAAAAGGTAGCAAACATTTCAGAAAGCGTTGTGGGGTTCTTTTCTAATTTACTGAAAAAGTTTTATGTGGCGTTATAGAACACAAAACAATTTGCTTCTGCAATCTGTAATTTTTTTTTGCTACATTGAATGTTTTTTCGTTGTTTCCTGCAGTCAGTATTTTCTCTTATTTTTTCTCTTCATATAAAATCAGATAATACTTCAGATGTAAGATACATAACTAGTTATCGAATCTCTGTATGTAGATTGTATGAAACAAAAAAATAAATTCCAAATTCTAATCTGTAAATAACTTTAACCATCGGCATTTTGTTTTTGTTTGGTTGAACCAATACTTGAATTCGTAAAGTGATTTGTTTATCAGTTTGTTAAATCATTTGATGAATTTCTTGAATGGGGAAAGTCCTATTTTGTAAGTGTACTTCGATGTTATAAAATTGAATTCAAAGCTTCTATGTCACAAACTATATTGAACATTAGGCTTCTGAGTCCATATAAAGGCAGCAATTTGGAAATATGCATTTGACATCTCAGTTTTTGTCGAGCTTTTATACATCTACTTATCGCAATCTGTTTTTTTCGTTGAATGTTTCTTCGTCTTTCGATTTTAAATATTCTGTTTCACAAAAAAAATATCCGTTAAAATTAATTAAACACTAAGGCTGTCAAGACGAAAGCCAAACCAATGGCTTTAGGGATCAGACTAACAATTGAATCAAAACCCTCTTCCATTTTAAATTGTATACTCTAAAAGATCCATAAACAAAAGGTACACAAACAAATTTGTTGAATTAAAAATTAAAGAGCTACCGTCGTTCTTCTTCCTAAATATGATCACATTATTTTTAAACTTGGTTAGGGAAATGCGACTGTATACAAAGGTCCTTTCCTCAATGTATATCCTCCATTCATATTTTCAAACATGAGAATTAATAATTTAATATTATTATTGCATTTTCCCTCGTTTCACACAACTAATAAAGAAAGATTTTTTTCTAAGTCCTTGTGAGTAATGCCATCCTGTGATGTTTACATCACTCAGACACATTACTCATTATTATCCAGCGCTCTCATGGAGTGGCAAGGATACATTCATACGATTCTTAAATTATAAATGAACCCCACCACTGTAAAGTAATAAGAATTTTATTATTTTCTCCCGGTGAGTTGTGTTTCAAGAGCATTTCTGATATTATTTTGGAATCCTTTTATTCTTTTTCTTAGCAGCAAACGACACACGTAATTACTGTCAGTTGTCACGACATGAAGTGTTGTTCTTCAGATAAATGGAATAAATTAACTTGTAAGGCTTGAGTACTCAGTGAAAGACACGAATCAATAAAAAAAATGAATGCTTTTGACATGTAAGACCTTAACCTCGATATTTCTAAAAATATCAGACAAAATTGTTATCGTCTGAATCAAAGTAATTGATTAGCATGACAATGAAAATTTAAGATTTATCTTGTGGAAAAGCTGCACAAAATATCTAAGGTATGTTGTATGATTTGAATGTCTTTTATGAACAGGAAGATGATTTTTACATGACTCAAATTCAAGGTGAGAACAAAACATTGGCGAAAGCTACGCTCTGGCCCTGAACGGGCTTTTGCGGGATCCAATACGTGACATTTCATTAAAAACGCATTCTCTGACTCAACAAGCTTACGGTAAGAGCCTTGGAAAATTGTTTTTTTAGGATTTTTCAAGATCTGCTTGTACCGACTTGTTTTGAGTTTCTCCTCACCCTTTCTCGGAAAATTGAATATCCTTGGCTAAGGTTGTTCCGAAGAACCATAAATTTACAAACATAGAAATACAGAATTAAAATGCTAGACCAGAGCTAACTCATACTTCACCCACATACTCTAATTTAAGTCATAAACGGACCGTAGGCGGACACAAAAAAGTCATAAAACGTTTCCTAGTCTATTCCGCGATCGTAATAAATGCCTAAAAAACTCAAATAATAGAAGCCCGGTAGCTAACAGAAATTAGGTGAGGACCATGAGTAAAGTAATAAAGCAATTAAAATACGGATCTTTGAACATATTGACCGCCTCAAAATGCTTTAACTTAGTGCCCGATTGTATTATTCTCTGGTTTACCCACATCATATAAAATAAGCACTGATTTTGTAGGGAGACTTGAAAGTTGCTGTTTTTGTTCAAATCCTTTTTACCTGTATTAGGTACACGAATCTAAACCTTTCTACCTGTCAAAAACAGAGTTGCATCGGAATATGAGTATATATAGGCTTGCTTGCATTGGTGTTTTTATCAGTCTCGTTTTGTAAGATGGCATTCAGTGATTTTCGTATTGATACGATACTGGCCGAAAAAATTGAAGCCAATCGAGAATACGGGGACCGGGGAGAGCGACCGCCGTTAACGTTTGGCTCTTTAATACTTATGGCTATTCAGAATAGCCCAAAGGGTTACAGCACACTGAAGGAGATATGTGCCTAGATTAAGGACAGCTATGCGTGCTGTAAGTAAGCATACAGTGATTTTCGTATTGACACGATTCTAGCCGAAAAAATTGAAGCCAATCGAGAATACGGGGACCGGGGAGAGCGACCGCCGTTAACGTTTGGCTCTCTGATACTGATGGCTATCTCAAGTAGCCCAAAGGGTTACAGCACACTGAAGGAGATATGTGCCTAGATTAAGGACAGCTATGCGTACTGTAAGTAAGCATACAGTGATTTTCGTATTGACACGATTCTAGCCGAAAAAATTGAAGCCAATCGAGAATACGGGGATCGGGGAGAGCGACCGCCGTTAACGTTTGGCTCTTTAATACTTATGGCTATTCAGAATAGCCCAAAGGGTTACAGCACACTGAAGGAGATATGTGCATGGATAGAGGCGAATTATGAGTATTTTAAGAATAGTGCGACCGACTGGCGGAACTCCATCCGCCACACATTAAGCACCCACGACTACTTCGTTAAGCTGCCACGTCATCCGAATGATCCCGGCCGCGGAGGTTACTGGACGGTCCATTCGGCCAACGGGCCCTTGACCGTGGGTGCAGATACTGGGAGAGTGAGGAATGATCCATATCAGCCGGTTCCACCATATTTGCTAACTGCTGAGCAATTCAATGCGATGCAGCAATATGCGTTGCAACAGCAATTTGCGGTGCAGCAACAATATGCACAATACAATTTCAACATATATAATTAAAAAAATAATGTTGTAGTTAGGTTATCAACTTTATTGTAATGTAATGTATAAAATGTTTATATTAAGCTAAGAAATCGATTTTTTAAATAAAAACTGTGATCCAAAATAACTTTAGAATGATTTTTTTTATTAATTTTGCACTTTGGAACCATGAAAAAAATATGCGGATGTTTACTTTTCAGCTGTCTACACCAAGTGGCACTTTTCGTTTAAAAATGACTATGAAAAGTGTCACAAAAATCGAAACAACGACTCATCTTCGGTCCATAAGGAATACTGATTTTCTTGAAGTCAAACAAACTCTTTGCAAATGCTGATTAAGGATATTAACACAAATGTTAAAACGGACTTTTTTTGAAGGACAAGCAGAGGTTGAATGGTATTTGAAAATCTTTACAACAAAATAAATGTTTGTGTTATATTTTGGTTTTACAGTTCTGGCACATTTTGGAACGTGAAATTATCCTATCTCTTATTTAATTTCTGTATACAAACATTTAAAATAAACGCACAATGTACATTTTGAATAAGAGCAATTGTTTTTTTTTTATAACATCTGATGAAAAACCTTAGGAGCAACCGACATAATTCATACGACAGACTTATCCGTTGACGGTAACGAGTGTAGATTGTAGAACACTCGCAATATTTGTTTTCTCCTCAAGCTCTGCTTTTTCTGTTTTCATTTGTTTAAAACTAGAAATTATACTCAAAATATAATTCTGTAACTAAATAATTCAAATTAAAGTATTTAGATGCAATATTATTCATTTGGCTAGCGGTTTAAAGAAAATAATTTCTACTACAATTGACTACATATATTTCTCTCCAGGCTCTTAGCCTAAAATCTTTCTTGCACCGTATTCTGTGTGTTTGTTTTGTTTGCTATGTTGGTTTATTTTTTCTGCGCTTTGTGGTTGAATTGCTAAATTTAATTAAAGTTTTTCCGAGAAGATGCAAACAAAATATAGTAAAACGAGAGAGAAGGGTAAAAAATGGTCTGTAACTTTAAAAAGCACATTTGAATAACAACTCAAGTTTGCTTGAATAAATTTATTTGCGTAGTTGAATGCATTTCAAAATTTTAGCTTTATGTTCCTTCATTCATAAAAACAAATATTTTTGCACAAATTATTCTTGGTGTGATCATATACCTACTTATATTATTTCGTTACCTAGTTTTTCGCCCAAATAGGCATTCTATTCATATATATCACCTCAAAACGGAAAAATGATATAATATATAGCAAATAAATTTTTTTCGTACATAAATATATGAAGTACATTAAAAAGTTTGAGATTTTTGTGGGCTGGGAGTAGAGTAAATCCGAATCAAAATTAAAATTAAAAAAAACATTGGAATTTATTTTGAGTGCGATAAATATATTTATTAATTGCGTTTTTCAATAATATTTTATTACAATTTTGAACACTCTTATCAACAATTGTATTAAAGTGTAACATAGTTGTAATGTATTGTAATGATTGCAAGGTAGAAAGTGAGTATAACATGCTCGTTAACTTAATTCTTTTTGTGTTACTTAGTGTGTTCGAAAGAGGAAGACATTATTTATATAAGGATTGTCAAACATTTCGCGAATTTGACAGCTCAGAATGTGCAAATGTGGAATTCTTATAATTTAAAGAGTTTGTTTTACATTCGTTTAAATTGAATTATCAAACACCTCTTTCTCTAGTGATTTCAATGTCTGCAATTTTGTGACTACTGAATATTATAATTGTAATTAAGTGGTTGTAATGTAACTTTGTTCAAATAAGTTTCCGAAAAGTATTTCTGGCTTATATACCTTGTTAACAACACGTCTTAGTTCATAACTTTAAACTTACACTAATCAAATTAAGTTAACTTTCTTACATATTGATTGCCGACTTTCTGAAGTTTAATTTCGAAAAATCGTTTTTATCTTAAGTTGTGTGTGTATGGCACAAGGGACTACTAGCCAAACTATAAAACATGCTTCCGGACTATTACCAACTATTAAAAAGTTATCTGGACAACCGTTGTTTCTTTGTGCAACACAATGACGAACTCTCGGACTTACATGAAATTGAGGCAGGTGTTCCTCAAGGCAGCACATCGGGACCTATTCTGTATCTCCTATACCCAGCAAACATACCGAAGACTACAACACATGAATCCATGCTAGCAACTTTTGCAGACGACATAGTGATTGTTCCCTCGCACACCTCCCTTCTAACGGCCACCAATCAAGTTAGACGTATACTAAATAGAACAATCGACTGGTTTCACAAAGGGGGAATAACAATTAACGAAGAAAAGACAGTTCAAGTCATATACACTACAAAAAGGAATGTCGTACCCCAAACTATCACGCTAAATGACAAGGAAGTTAGTCTAAACAACTCTGCGAAATAGTTGGGCATTCTTCTCGACAATAAACTAACATGGAAACAACATATAATCCAAAAACGCAACCAAATTAATAACAAACTTAGAGAACTGTACTGGCTCCTTGAAAAAAATTCAAAACTTTCAACACAAAACAAACTTTTATTATGCAAAACAACAATCAAGCCGATATGGACTTATGGCATCCAAATTTGACTAGCAGCAGGAGACATTATTCAGCGACTCCAATCAAAAATACTTCGGTCGATTGTCAATGCTCCCTGGTATATTTCCAATGAAGACATATATCGTGTCAAAGAAGAAATTAAAAAGTTAGCGTGAAACACCAAATAGCTATAACAAACCATGAAAACGACGAAATTCGAAACCTGCCTGACCAAGAAATTAAGACAATAAGAAGACTAAAAACACGCAGACCAGTAGACCTGCAACAAAATATATGTGTAAGAGTAAAATGTATGTAATGTAGCAGTCATGTAAAATCTGTGTTGTATAAGACATATGTCCAAGCACAGATGTAATGCAAATCGAGAATTTAAAAAAAAAAAGAAACATTTAGTATTAGGTGTTCTAAATCCAAATAAGTATTTGAAACATTGAAAACAACGGCAGTCATTTTTGTGTACAGTTAGCAGTACACAAATTGACTACCGAAATTTAATAAAAAATAAATTATTGCACATGCGGCGTATTTGCTCCGATTTTTCATGTAAGCAAATTAGCTTAGCAACACTTTATATTCAAATTGTGAACATTTTTTTAGGAACAAATTGACAATTAATTAAACTTTTAACTTCTATTGCTGGCGCGAAATAGCTAGGCTCTGGCTCTCAACAGGCTGTTATTCCACCCAATGTATGTATGAACTTTTATTCAACTCCATCTCATTTAACAATCTCCAACATCCAAGCAAGCATGATAATGCTCCATTTAAAGAAACCCTCTTTAAATTTCAAACCCCAAACACACAAGAGTATTTCGGCTTCACTAAAATCCAATTGGAGCAAACATTTTTCACAGTAACCTCACGAATAATTCAGCACAGTACTTCAATTTCTCTTTCCAAACACAATAATCCACAAAAAAAGAACAGACGCTTCCCCGAATAACCACCACACTTTCGAGCGGTTGGGAGCATCTCCATGTCAAAACCATGCTGCCAATATCGATGCTCTGATAAATAACAATCGTGGTCAATCCGTCAACTGGTTCCTGCCTATCCGCAGGTTTCCACGTTCCGGGAAGACAAACGCCCAAAAGAGGTCTTGTAATTTGCATTCCAAAGGAGTCCATTAATCACACTCAACGCAACGGATCCTCGACTCAACTCGAATGTTGACGCCCAAATTGGAGACAGCCCTCCACTAATCAATAAGGACTCTGACGTTTCTCGTTAAAACAAATTCAAAGGCAATTTGGGCACGACATATGATACCAATACGGGAGCATATATTTTATGCCGATGATAAATCTCTCACTCGAGATGACAAACCGTGGAAAGAGCTTTCCTTTTGTTTGCAGTCTCACATTTATGAGTCTAGAATTGCCGTCATTTGCATTTTATTATTGTTCGAATGATTTACATGTGACAAGTTAGCACTATGAATGTAACTGAAAGTTCCAATTGTCTGTTGCACAATTCGTTTAGCGCTTTATGGAATGAACTTAAAAGTCATATGGCAATGATTTTTCATTTTTGTGAATTGTCAGTGATGAGGAGTTGTGTGATTGCGTCAATATAAACGAGAAAGCCAATTTCAATTTACTTATGCGATTTACATGTTCAATTAACTCCTTTACAAAGTGAAAACACGAATGAAATGGAATTTCAATGTCCACATCCTGGCAAAGGTTGGCTGCGCAACTTCACTGCTGGTTGTGATAACGATTAAATTAACATCTTTCGAAGAGACAGGAAACTATTAAATGCAAACATAAATCATGTGTGTTGAAATGAATGTCGCTAAGATGATGAAATTTCAGAGATGTACATGCCAAGTGTTGTAACTTGTACAAATATAATCTTCCGGAATTTAATTTGGAACACGAACACCGATTGCATAGAAACATTGGGCACTTCCTTGTTTGTATACTTTCCTGTTTTTAACTGGATTTGAGGCAGTAAGTTTCTAGAAAGATTTCTGTAGTAGTGCGCTGCGTGTCATTTGGAACCGTTAGTTTTATCTTTTTTATTTTTTTTAGAGCCAATTTTCAACTATCATTCATCACAAGTTTCGATTGAAAATTTTAATCAAGGGACTCGGCTTCTGACCTGTAAGGCAAAGTATAAACGACCTATTCAAATGGCTTGTATCATCAGTCATACTATCATCTTGAACAGGAAAAGCAATTAACAGTAGGAATGAAAAACAAATTACATTTTTCAATTGAGGCTATTAGAGGAGAACAATTTGAGAGTCACGCGGATGCCACCAAGCTCCTGAGACCACCCTTCACATATAGCGCATTAATTTTAATGCTTATTAACCCTTTCAGTACAAAATTGAGTATTGATGTTAGGAAAATCTGAATTTTCGTACTTAGGCTACTTGTGGACTAAATAAAAGATCTGCATTTCTACTTTTCCTTCTACTTTTCGTGGGCGCCGTTGGCTCGATCGGTTAGTGTCTCGTTCTGTTGAGCGAGAGTACTCGGGTTCGAATCCAGCCCGGGAAAAAAAACACCACAAATATTTTTCACGGCCCCACCTCCAGCGAACCACTGACAACCTTCCTGGAGTACTTCTGTCATGAAAAGCTTTTGCAATTCGCCGTTCGGAACCGGCATTAAACAGTAGGTCCCCTCCGCATGTGTCAAAATTATAACGCGCACAACACAGTGGAGGTGCGAAAAAAACTAGGCTCTGGCTCTCAACGGGCTGTTACGCCGCCCAATACATATACTTCTACTTTTAAAAAAAATTATGTTAAAGTTGAGTTTTGACATTTTAAACCATATGGTAACCGTCAGTGACGTTCTGTGTGGACATTTGAGGTCTAAGTCGGAATTTGGCGAGTTTAAAAAGTGTTACCGTATGGCAACGTTGTACTGAAAGGGTAAAGTAAAGTCCGCGACAGTGCTGCACGTTAAATCAGCCCATACACGATTCAATTCGAATGTAAACTGAGTTATCAACTCAATTGATAGTTGGCCACACACTGCATCAATTGAATTGAAAACTTGCCAATTTAAAAATAATATTTCACTTTAACACTGTACAAAACTCGATTACAAACGATTTCACAATGAATATCTACCGCATTTTTTTAAATTTGACAGCTTATCCACGAACTTGCCCACACACGATTTAATTGAGTTGAAAGATTTGCCAGCCAACTTCGAAAAATCAAAATCTTTTGACTTGTCGCGAACCATCAATCGGTCAATTGACAAAGCAACACATGGGTTGAATTCACAGTGATTTGACTGAGTTGACGATAGAATTGAATCGTGTATGGGCTGCTTAAAGGAGATTTGTTGTGGGCTGACAGAACTGCTTCCGCCACACACTGAGCACCAGAAAAGTTCTTTGTAAATGTACTACGATGCGTTGCAGTCTGTGCCTTACTTATGTAAGAGAATTTAAGAGACTGCCGGGTCTTAAGAGCGAAAAAGGTTTCATTCATCATTGGAATGTCAAAGGAGTTTGACGCGTTTTGAACGAAAATAATTAAAGTGTGTGTAAATACCAAAAGAAGTGTTTCATTACAAGTTTTTGTTTTATTGCATTTGGAATTCACTTCCAATACGTGTGAAACAATCAAGTGAAGCTAGGAAGTTTAAAAAAGAGATTCTCGACTTCTTGTTTTGTTAAATTATACATACTCCCCCCTTTCTTATCACTCCCCCTTCTTTCCATTTTTGTGTTTTTTCTTTTCGTCCTTCCTTTTTTACCTCTTTTTTTCCTTGAACTAATAATTAGCTTAAGAATAAACATATGTTATCTGTAAATATTAAATACCAAAAATAATTGTACTATAAAAGACTACTTTGTTTTACTTGCATACCGAAATAAATTGAGATTGAATTGAATCGCTTAGATTTTCAGCTCCTTACACTTACAACTAACTGGAATAATTGCCAACACACAAAATTGAATAAACTTTAACAGTTAAAAAATTAATATTTGTATTTATTAATTTAATTAATTTAATATTTTTAAATAATTAATATTTATTTGACATAAACAAATTTTTGTAACAGAAAAATTAAATAAATTGTTTACAGCGTTGGAATATAAGCCAGTCATAAACGAAGTGTCCGTATGATTTCAATGTTCGTATTTTTGCAATTTTCTTTAAGACGTCGCTAAGAAAATGGAGAAATGAAGCCATCACAAAAAGTTAATTTTGGTTTCACGAATTGTTAGGTTAAGTTGTGTGGTGGGCTGCGCATTGTAGCCAAGCACTTAGGCCAGACGAGGTCCATTGTGATACCACATGGAGCGGATGCAAACATCCCTATACTCCAGAAACCAATTAGCGCTATTGGTATAGCTAAGAATGCGGTTCATGTTGGTGTCATCCAGTTCGCCGAGATTATTGAGAAAGTAATGGCCAAGATGCCTCCGCCTGACAGACTTCAGGGATTTGATCGCAGCTGACTATCAGTACATATCGTGATAGAAGTACGAGATACCACGTTGTACCTAAGCCACGACAAAGCTTCATTGATCGCCATTATCTCCACTTGAAACACGCTGCAGTGTACGGAGGCGATGTAAGATCTGGATCCCTAGGTCTTCGGAAAAAACCCCTGCACCGGCTCCGGATTCAGTCACGCATTGTTGATAGTTATTAGGGTATTCCCGATTGGCTTCAATTTTTTCGGGTAGAATCGTGTCAATACGAAAATCACTGTATGCTTACTTACAGTACGCATAGCTGTCCTTAATCTAGGCACATATCTCCTTCAGTGTGCTGTAACCCTTTGGGCTATTCTGAATAGCCATAAGTATTAAAGAGCCAAACGTTAACGGCGGTCGCTCTCCCCGGTCCCCGTATTCTCGATTGGCTTCAATTTTTTCGGCTAGATTCATGTCAATACGAAAATCACTGTATGCTTACTTATAGTACGCATAGCTGTCCTTAATCTAGGCACATATCTCCTTCAGTGTGCTGTAACCCTTTGGGCTATTCTGAATAGCCATAAGTATTAAAGAGCCAAACGTTAACGGCGGTCGCTCTCCCCGGTCCCCGTATTCTCGATTGGCTTCAATTTTTTCGGCTAGATTCATGTCAATACGAAAATCACTGTATGCTTACTTATAGTACGCATAGCTGTCCTTAATCTAGGCACATATCTCCTTCAGTGTGCTGTAACCCTTTGGGCTACTTGAGATAGCCATCAGTATCAGAGAGCCAAACGTTAACGGCGGTCGCTCTCCCCGGTCCCCGTATTCTCGATTGGCTTCAATTTTTTCGGCTAGAATCGTGTCAATACGAAAATCACTGTATGCTTACTTATAGTACGCATAGCTGTCCTTAATCTAGGCACATATCTCCTTCAGTGTGCTGTAACCCTTTGGGCTACTTGAGATAGCCATCAGTATCAGAGAGCCAAACGTTAACGGCGGTCGCTCTCCCCGGTCCCCGTATTCTCGATTGGCTTCAATTTTTTCGGCTAGATTCATGTCAATACGAAAATCACTGTATGCTTACTTACAGTACGCATAGCTGTCCTTAATCTAGGCACATATCTCCTTCAGTGTGCTGTAACCCTTTGGGCTACTTGAGATAGCCATCAGTATCAGAGAGCCAAACGTTAACGGCGGTCGCTCTCCCCGGTCCCCGTATTCTCGATTGGCTTCAATTTTTTCGGCTAGATTCATGTCAATACGAAAATCACTGTATGCTTACTTACAGTACGCATAGCTGTCCTTAATCTAGGCACATATCTCCTTCAGTGTGCTGTAACCCTTTGGGCTACTTGAGATAGCCATCAGTGTCAGAGAGCCAAACGTTAACGGCGGTCGCTCTCCCCGGTCCCCGTATTCTCGATTGGCTTCAATTTTTTCGGCTAGAATCGTGTCAATACGAAAATCACTGTATGCTTACTTACAGCACGCATAGCTGTCCTTAATCTAGGCACATATCTCCTTCAGTGTGCTGTAACCCTTTGGGCTACTTGAGATAGCCATCAGTATCAGAGAGCCAAACGTTAACGGCGGTCGCTCTCCCCGGTCCCCGTATTCTCGATTGGCTTCAATTTTTTCGGCTAGAATCGTGTCAGTACGAAAATCACTGTATGCTTACTTACAGTACGCATAGCTGTCCTTAATCTAGGCACATATCTCCTTCAGTGTGCTGTAACCCTTTGGACTATTCTGAATAGCCATAAGTATTAAAGAGCCAAACGTTAACGGCGGTCGCTCTCCCCGGTCCCCGTATTCTCGATTGGCTTCAATTTTTTCGGCCAGTATCGTATCAATACGAAAATCACTGAATGCCATCTTACAAAACGAGACTGATAAAAACACCAATGCAAGCAAGCCTATTTATACTCATATTCCGATGCAACTCAGTTTTTGACAGGTAGGTAGCCTCCGGTCGCTCTTCTTGAACTTAAACTTGTTGTAGTTCACGATTGGCTTCTACTTTTTTAACCAAGATGGTATAATATAGTTAATTTTATTAAAGTATAATATTGTATAAGTCTGATATACATAAAAACTCAATACTGACACTTATTGAATTACCACACGAAAGCAAATCTGGAAGGCCGACAGTTGATCGCTACATGGAGTCGAAACGGTGCCTGTCAAATTTGCTGTCAGTGCTGTCGAATTTGCTCGCGTTCACAATAGTTTTTTTTACAATCTATTACAACGGTGTTGAAATATTGTTTTTTAACTAGATGTTCCAAACAAATTTCTAATGAATTGTTACTAGAGTTGCTGACGTAGGACATATTATTCGCGGTTGGCTTCTACCTTTTCAACCAAGCTAGTGTCGATATTGAAATTTTGTATGATCATATAAGTAAGAACACCTATTCGACCTATATCGATCTTATTTTTATTTATTTTTATTTTTCCGCGCAGTTGAAGTTACGCGTCCGCTACCGGCGGAGGTTAGTTCAAGACAATACACGTAAATTCTAATATGAAAATAAATATACAAGAAACAAAAGAATTTAAAAGAAAAACAACGAGATTGTGCATGAAAAATTGCAATAGTTTTTATAACAAAGAAATTTTTAATTTACGGAAAATAAAAATTTCGTCCGCTTCAAGTGCAGTTTTAAGACAGATTATATATTTTTATATATTTATATATTTTTAATACTTAGTACAAGTAGTTACTAGCAATATGTCCGCAAGGGCGCTGAAATTTTATTTTTTTACTTACTTTGAAATTTTGGTACACTTAGGTCAAAATTAAGTCCATTGTGCTGCCAACCATCTTTTAGGTTCCTCATTTTATCTTCACTATTTTTATACAAAACAAAATATTACAAATTTATTGAAACCATTGTTGTAAATCCTGTGTAAATATTCTTTTAATACTCTTTTAATTCATGACCATATCGGAGTCAGCCTCCAGGAGCCTCCAAAAACTATTCGCTCACCAACCCGAGAAGCATGGTTGGCCTTCAACCATGCTTCTCTAATAACTTATGCATGGATGTCGATGAGTCCTTACAAACATTGGGTAGGGACGAAAGACATCCAGTCCTGTTCTGAAATTTGGATCTTTGTTAATATGCTGTTGCAATATAGTTAGACGTGTACCCATTTAAGTGAACTACCCGTGTCTAAGCTGCCGTGTAATACGACAATATGTGTCACGTGTATACGTGTAATTAAAAAACGTTTAAAATCTGAAGCTTTAGTCGAAATAGCGCATAAACCTAATGCCTCATAATGATTACAACATATTTTCTCGAAACTAGCGGCTAAAGTTAATATCTAGACTCATAAACGCGATGATTAGAACTTTTCAAGTTTACGTAAATCAAAATTTCTTGACTCTTTCGTTCCAAAAAATGATGGTTAAGATTCCATTTATAGAACTCTGGACAAAAATTATCAAAGATTTCGGGTATAACGATGGCAATCGATTTTTTCCTTGAATATCATCTTAAGCGAGGAGATGAAACTATCACCGTTGACGATGAACAAGAACTAGAACTAAATATAATTCTACAATGAGACTGATTTCCTCAATATTCAATTCAAATGTAATTTGTTTTACAATTAGCGCTTGTTAAGGGTTTGTGGCTAACCTTAAGTGTCCAGATCAAGACACAACACGTGCCGAAGGTACCGACGCGATAGAGAGATGAAGAGAAGGTAGACATACTCGCTTTTAAGGTTGCAATGTTGCAATGTTAGGGATATATTGAGTTGGAAAGAGAATTTCATATTTGCGTGATGCGGCTAAAGAATGAGTCTCTAAACTTTACTGTACGTCCGAAGGCAGGCTTAAGGGTATACTGGAGCATTCCTAGCAGGTCGAGTATTACGGATGAATGTTTGAAGGGGAGGAAGACCGACGTGAATGAATAGATTCAAGTTTGTTATAGCAATGTGTACGTTAGTTTGAAACTTTGCGAGCACCGTTTCGTAAGATAAAGATTGTGAATTCGTTCTTAACATGCTTTTAAATTGAAACCGGATATATGGTGTACTTTTACTATGCAACACACATAATCATTTCTTTAATCGAATTGAAAAATTCCCAAATGAAAAACCAAAGCTGTTTTCACACAAAACAGGCCAAAAACATCTTCACTTGTGGCCTACGACTCCAATCCCTGAATACCAACCTCCGTACCCTGCCAGAACATCCCTCCGTGGCTTGTTGAAAAGTTTTTATCGAAAATTACTTTTGAGAACCCAGCATGGCGCCATCTTATGCCAACCAAATACGAAGAACATCAACACGAGCCCATTACATTAGGGCACACGCTGCCTTTTCCTTCCAACAAGTTCATTAAAGAAACCCTTTCTACGAACAAAAAAAAAAGTTCTGCTCCTCTCGCACAAATATAAAACCATTTTGTGCTCGACCACAGAAATCGATAATCTGCTGTCAATTTCACATACTATTGATTGTGATTGATAGAAAAAGTTTTTTTTCTCTCTCTCGTCTCGGTATTATCGCCAGGAACATAAAAAAATCTAGTCCCTCAAATTCTTTCCAAATTGTTACATCATTTTATTCTCAAATCCGCCCATCGCCGAGCTTCGAAAAAGGTTTTATTACACAATAAATGATTTAACTTGGCACAGTCGGTAAGGACATTGTCATCATCTCAGGATATAAAGTTACCAAAGTATTTTTTGATGATTTCCCATTCTCTTTGCCAAGAAGTGTCCTTTTGCAATATCGTGTTCGGGAATCAAAAATAAACTTTGACTGCGAATGGAGATATGTTTTTTTAGAGATGAAGGGGACAGATGTGAGATTTTGCTTTTCTATGGTGTGAAACGATTGGACCTGTTTCTAAAACAATAATTTCTATTGGTACAATAGATCCGCCGAACGTTTTATTTTCTATACAAAATACACAACTCATACTAAACTTCACATTTTAATTAAAATGAACATCGGAAGCTTTCTGCACATTAGGCATTAGACCGTGCCTTTTTTTTGGAAATCAAACACTCCCGAAATTTGCTGGCGTCGTGTAATAAAAAAAGAAAACAGCAAATCCCCCCGTAACCATAACGATTGCCATCAATCTCATGCATCCCGTTCAATGATTTGTGCAGTTGCGCTTTTATTGCCATAAATATACGATGGAAGTACAGGTGCAGGCATCATAATTCAGTTATTGGTGGGTGAGTTTTATTGGTCACCCACAGCTTTAACTGTCGGTGCTTTGAACCGACCATCGAGCCGCTTCACTGAGTCTCCATGGACTCTTTCTGATGGTTTATTTATGATCACAGTTAAATTTCTAACGTCCTAGAAAGTAATATGTCGAACGAAACGAAAGAAATAAATGGTAGGGTAGTGCATAAAAAAAAAAAACATTTTCCCACCGATAAAACAAAGAAGGAATTTTCCACCAAAAATAGATGGACGATAAGAATAACAAAAAACAAGAAAGAAAGAAATTCTCTAACTCAGATACAAAACAGGAACCCATCTAGTATTTCAGAATGGCCTAGGCAAGGGAGACTTTAAGATAAGGAAAACAAATTAATTACGTTTATTGTTCAGCTCCAGGATAGCGTACAGGAATGATTTATGACTCAAAAATGTTTTTTTTTTTTTGCTCAAATGAGAAAGTATAACTTAAACTTAATTTCGCTTCGAAATTCGGACATTTACTTTAAAATTTTATTTTTCACGTTTTTGGTGTGCTTTAAGAATCCGACGGTAATCAAGTACTCTTGTTGTAAAGAAAAGTATCGTACCGAAAATTCACAATGAACATGAAAGAAACTGAACAAAATTCTTCGTATCTATTTCATTCAATGCAGAACCGATTAAATATAATTTTGTAATTGTGCTCAAAATATTTACTATCAAAATAAATTCGATTTTATCGTCAACACATTATCCTTTAGATATGTATCACAATTCCAAAGAAATATTCCCTTTCCCTTTTAAAACTTCATTACGAGCATCAGTTTCACTTTGTGTCTTCGGTTTGGTTACAACCGCCCCAAAGTTTGGTACCATTTATCCACACACACATCCATATAGATAGAATCCGCAAGTGTCGAAAGATATTTTATCACAGAACATGATGATGTTTTTCTTTTTACGCTTAAAAGCAAATTATCTTTTATCGACAATTTACGTTATTGTTATCCTTACATATTTTATCCCGGGGGATGTTTGTATGCTACTGCTGTGGGATTTCTGTTTTTTTTTTGTGCTTTTTTATGGCTCCACGGATACGTGCAACGTTTTGGTATAAAGCGGTCCTTTTATTAGTACAAGTTTTGTAGGGAAAATTTAAAGGGAGTCGAGAGTAAATTGATATTCATTTATTATTTAAGTGGATATATGGGTAGGAAAAGTGACTTCTGGTATTTAGTGTTGGTGTATTTCTAGGATTATGGGTGTTTGTGATTTTTCTTTGGAAGCTAGCTTATTGATGAGACATGTTTTATTTTTCAAAATTGAAGCAAGTTGTACATTAATATTATTTAAAATTTATTCAAAACGAAAATGTTGTAATGACGATAAAAACTTTTAACAAAAAAACAATTTTTATTCATTTCGATGAGATTTCGAATTTTTATGAGAGAATATAGTCGACTTATTTAGGTCATTTCCAACACCAGAACTTATAAATTTTTTAATTGAAATTTAGGAAAATAAATATTCATTAATGATACGAAAACATGTCGTTGTTTAAGGCTTTATGGCTCTTATTACTGTTATAAGACTTTGTGGCTCTTTTTCAGTTATAAAACAAAGAGGAGTCACATCGTATATACAATTATATACCATGTCTTATACATGTGCAGTTCAAATGCAAGATTAATGAGGAAAAGAAGACAAAATTTTAAAGTTGTTTTAAACCACAAAATTTTATTTGAAAATTCGATTTCTTAATAAAACTTCATAGACAATTTTTTCCTATTTTAATAAAGCCAACTAAGCCATCGTTTTTATTTAATTTGATGTACTAAAATTTGTTTCTAAAGAACTGTTTCTGGGGTTCGTGATGCAGCACATATTGTTGCATCACACACTGCTGCATCGCATACTGCTGCATCGCACTGAGCTGCTCTCGAGTTAGAAAGGATGGTGGATCGGCTTGCCGAGGTTCTCTTCTCACTCTTACGGTGTTTTTGTCGACGAACAAGATCACATTGCGCTAATCAACCATCCAATAACCTGTTTGACTGGAAATATTCATTAGCCGCATCCTTTTAACAACGTAGTCAGCGTAGAGGATAGAATTCCGCCAGTCGGTCATACTATTTTTTTAATACGAAAAGTTAGCCTCGATCCCTACATAAATCTCCTGAAGGGTACAATACTCTTCCAGACTAGTCTGTGTGGCACTGAACTATAGTTTTTCACGGTTGGCTTCTACCATTTCAGCCAAGATGGTAACGTACTTATAATCTCGGTACGCGATCTTTCTAAAGTAGTTTGTAATTAATAAAAATATCAATACGAGAAAGATTCGTTTACCTAGTACAGGTAAAAGGATTTGAGCGAGCACAGCAACTTTCAAGTCTCCTTACAGTGTTCATTTTAAGTTCCTTGGAAAAGACCGAGGACTGGGGTAAACCAGAGTATAATAACATCACTAAGCTAGCCCGTTTTGAGGCGGAAACTATGTCTGAAGATCCGTACTGTCGCCATTTTATGAACCCTTTATTACTTTACACGTGGCTCTTACCTATCTTCGGCTAGCTACCGGTCTTCTATTATTTGGATATTCCAGGCATTGATAGACTAAAGAATGTTTTATGACTTTTTAGTACACGCCTACGTGTGGGTAAAGTATGAGTTAACCCTTGTCCATCATTTCAAATCTGTATTAGTAAATTTATGGCTCTTCGGATTAACCATGTCCAAGAATATTAAATTTTCCCAGATTCATGGAAAGGACGAGGAAAGACTCAAGACAAGTCGGAACAAGCAGATCTTGAAAAACCCAAGAAAAAAAAATCTAGGGCTCTTACCACCCTTGTAGCTTGTAGAACCAGAATATGTTTTATGCATTGTATGCATTTATACCTACTCGTAAATAATAGGAATAAATTTCCTTATAACATATCTTTAATATTTGGGACAGCTTTTCCACGAGACAAATCTTAAATTTTAACTGTAGGTCCTTTCGTTAATCATTTTATTACTTTCGATAGTTGTCTCCTCTATCACAATGCATTTTTTACAAGTTGTGAAACAAGACTCAGGTATATTCTATAGCTTTCTTGCGTACACCTACCGCCACAGTTTCTGCCTTAGTGAGTTAACTTTGGGTTCCATTGTCCCTTAGGTTTTTTTGGTACCGGTAAAGTAAGTTTACCATTAGTGCTTTCATATAATTCTAGCTTATAAATTTATTGTTTTTTTTGCTTACTTTGTTTAGAAGAGAGAATATTAATCTCCCATCATAAACCTATACTTTTAAATATATATGAATCTTAATCCTTCTGCCTGCCACATACAAAATTAGTTTTGAAGCGAAGTAGAAAAGGTCTTTTCGAATTGCTTGCATCAACAGTCAAGCCAATAACTAAGTAACGAAATAATATAAGTATATAATCACATCATAAATAATTGATGCAAAATTATTTGTTTTTATGAATGTAGCTAAAATTTTGAAATGCATTCAACTACACAAATAAATTCATTTAAGCAAATGTGCTTTTCAAAGGTACAGACCATGTTATCACACTTTCCTTTCGTTTGACTATACCTTGTTTGCCTCGTCTCGGAAAAACTTTAATTAAAATTAGCATTTCAACCACAAAGCGCAGGCAAAATAAACCAACAATGCAAACAGAGCAAACATAACAAAAATGTTGCACGAAAAATTTTAACCTAATTAATCAGCAACTTCTTTTTACTCATTAACACAGGCGGGAGAGAAATATATGTAGTCAATTATATCAGAAATTATTTTCTTCTTTAAACTATTAGGCATTCGATTTCAGTGAGTAATAGTTGAAGAAAGTTCATTGCATGTATTGAAGTCAATAATAGTGATATCAACATTTATATAATCAGTGGCTTTGTAGTTCTAATTACTATCGCACTCAGTTTCATAATTTCATGTTGATAAGGTCGATGTCTAAGTCTGTTTGAGTCTAATTTAAGAAATTTTAAAGAAATTCTTCATCGTTTTAACTTACAAAAAACTTGTTTTATTATTAAAACAAAATATATTATCACTGTTGTGGGCTTTGTTGTTAGGTTGTAGCATCTGCAGATTAAGTTTAAAAAAGATAATCTATAAAAAAGAAACTCTGACTCTGCGAAATCTTCAAAAAACTGCACTGCAACACAAGATTTAACCACCTTTCTTCTACGTTCCATCTGCGAACATTAAAATCCCCACCGGTCCTAAGCTAACCGCTCGTAAAACCCTTTTCGCAATTCTTATTCATACTTTGGACCCAACACCCGGCACAACGAGCATAAGTGTATATCCTTCGAAGAAATAAAATTCTATTATACATTTGCGTGAATTACGTTGATACGCCTGCTCCTGATTTGACTTCATCCGAAGTGTATCCAGTCTCCATTAACATCCATAAACCGATGTAGAGTCGCACTTCTGAGCCTCCTCAGTCTATCCCAACCCATCCCTGGTTCCACTCTTACAACGACGTAAAATGTACGACATCAATTGAAGCGAATAATCCAATGAACCATTTTACGCTCGATAGGAGCATAATAACCACAGCCCCACCAGAGCCCAGCAGGACGACCAACTATCTAGCCCATTATTATGTCAATGAATCGATGGGGCCATACGAATTCTCATGCCAGTCAGTGAAATTGTTTTTGGCACTTTTATTGAGGCACTTGACAGAATTGAAAGTGAATAACCTCCCAGCGCCAGCATATCGGTAGTAGCTGGCATAAAATTTTACGATTTCCCGGATAACCACTCTCCAAGGACGAGATGGAAAGGCGAGTGGTGAAAGACGCTTCAGGAGAAAACTTCTTCTTTATTTCAGTTGGGATACTAATTTTTGACCCACAGTATTATGGATCCCCATTCCTCTGACCCATATTCGATTTGCCCTGCGGTTGTGTGGAAGTTGTAAAGGAATGTGTATCCTTGAGACCGGATTGAAATTTGATGGTCAAAATGAAGTGAGGAATTTTAAAAATTCATTTTGTGGAAAAGGTGCCCCCAAATTTGAATGCGGTTAATGTTTGAGATATAGTTTTTTTTTCTCCTCTCGATCCTGCGGCGTTTGTTTGGTGGGCGTATTTAATTAGGGTACTTGGGTAAAATGGTTTGTTAATGGATAAATCCGGCTTGATGTTTGATGGGATTTTTTGTTTTATGCTGCAAATGGACAGCAGCGGATAGAGTAATGGTGGACCTCTCAATTAAAGGTTTAGGAATTTAATCTCGTGGTTTTTATTTCTGTGGAAAAAAGGGGAGCGCCGGATGTAAAGTATTAAAAGCTGGTTAAGTTTTTGTGTAACATCATGTTGAAAATGGACTAATGAATTATTGAGAAACAAAATGCTTTGTGAATGATAAAATAACTTTTGAATGTTACGGTTTAGTTTTTTGTAAAATTTACATGAAAAATGGAAAAAGGAAGCACCAATATCGGTGAAAGCTTAATTTTTCAACATAACTGATAAATATTTAGCGTAATCCGTCTGACTCCAAATCGATTCTCAGTGGGCAGACACAAGTGAAAAGGACCCACTGCACCTAAGTCAATTCAGAAAGCATAGATTTTTAACATTTTGTTGATTCTTCAAATTCGCTTTAAACAATCCCTAACTTAAAGAATTGTTGTAAAGGGTTTTCTAAAAAAGACTTGACTTTTTTTTTTAAATAAAACACAAACCATTTGGGATATTTCAAAAACTTCATTATCGGCTTGAAGTACAATCAAAATATTTATGAATGGTACTCGACTCCGTTCATATGGTCACCGCGGGCTGCGATTCGTTGGACCCAATTCCGATCACTTGGCCACACATTTCGGCCGAAATGAGCGCTATTTCGGATTCAATGTTGGCTCTGAGCTCTTTCAACGTCGTCGGCTTGTTGGCATAAACCACTGACTTAACGTAGCCCCCAAGAAAATAGTCTGGAGACGTTAAATCGCATGAACGAGGCGGCCAATCGGCAGGGCCATTTCTTGAGATAACATGCTCATCAAACTTATTCTTCAATAAATCGATTGTAACGTGTGCTGTGTGGCACCATCCTGTTGAAAGCACATGTCGTCTAAGTCCATATCCAAACCAATTCGGCTAAAAAATAATCGGTAATCATGGCGCGATAACGCTGGTCATTCATAGTAACAGCGACTAAAAAATATGGCCCAAAAACGCCGCTGGCATGCAAACAGCTAGCTCTACAGCTATTTTTGTAGAGGAAGTGACGATTCATGAGGCACATATAGATTTTCACCCGAACAATTACGCATGTAGTGCTTATGGAGCCAAAAATGAGCTTCGTCAGTGAAGATGATTTTGTAATGAAATTCATCATATTGGCGCTTTTTCTCCAGATCCCAATCGGAGATGGTCCATCAGTTTCAATTCTTCAGTCAGCTTGATCTTGTATATGGAGATGTGAACCAAGATCCTTAAGCAAAATACGCCATAAACTGATCTGATCAATTCTTCAGAGCCTTGAATTGACTGATTTGGATCGTTTGCCACGGACGCCTGAACGGCAACGATATTTTCAACACCTCGACCAACCCGTCGTCTCACTGACACGGCAACATCACACAATGAATATGTAGACACAAATTTTTGCTATAGACTTGTTATTGCCTGTCTATTAGGGCAAGAATTACGACAGAAAATTAAAGTAAACGCTCTTAAAGCTGCGGTCACCGACTTCGGATTTCGGTAGAAAATTTTTATAATTTGCAGATGTTGCTCAGTCGTGTACTTTAGCACGATGAAAATGTTAAGTTTACTGAATAAATTCACAGTAACAGTTCGATGATTAGTGAAAGGGTGCGTTCAAAAGTTAAATTCAAAATTGTAAAGTCCCTATTGGAAAGCCCTTTACTTTCTTGTTGGTTGCACCTGAATTGTGACGAGGTTTTCTTTCATTCGTTTACTCTGAGTGCACATCCTTCAAAGCAAAAGAAACAAACAACTCAATTCGAACAAATCTTAATTCACAAGAGTAGGCAGCTACAAGCTCGTCTAAAATATAACCTAAGTGCACGATATTCACTTCCTGTCAAGTAAACAAAACAGAGTTATATTCACGGCGGAAAAATCTAGCTCATGCAAACTTACCCGCCAAGTGAACTTGTGACCGAATTCATTTTCACTTCATGCCACAAACCGACACGGTTTAAAGGATAACGACTTCCTCGATCCACTCCCATTATGATGCAGCGTAGATGCAGCCAAAAGCCTGTGTGCTGTGGACATCTCTATCATATCTCGGCTGTACGAAAACCAACTCACCGTCGTCATGCAGCGAGAATAAGGACGAAATGAATGGTTTCTTTGACCTCCACCCAGGAAGTTAACTGCTTGGTGCTTAGTGGTTGTATTATGAATTGACACGATATGTTTCCGCGTTTGTGTACCCGTGTGTCCACCAGAGAGTGATGTTATCACGAAATTTCCAAAATCGTTATGTTTAAGGTGGTGGAATTGCTGATAAACATCTAGTACTCCTTAAAGGAAATGGGAAGGTGAGCTTGTGGCGACTATCAGACGGTCTGTGTTTTAATTGTGTATTTACGCACTCAAAATGTTTTGACCCTTTTTTTTATCAGCTTATGTCAAATTCAATTATAGTAAAACCCTTGGCAAGATAAAAGAAAACACACTTTTCTTTTGGTTAAAGATTTTACTTGCCTTCAGAGATCAAGGGACGAGAGGTAATGAAAAGGAAATATTAAAATAAGAGGATTAATGCTTGAGTGAATTCAATGTAGACACGTGGTCAGTTAAGTGATTGACCGTACAGCAAGGGATGAAGAACAATCACATCCCTTAGATACTCACAGGGTTTGCTGGAAAGGTTCGAAATGAACATTTTCTTTCTTTACGAATTGATGTTGGTAATTTCCGTGCGCATATTTTGCTTCACTCCTTCAGATAAAACAAGTTTATGAATTCACATCCATATGCAAGACTGAAGGAAATGGAAATCGTAAAGCAGAAAAGTTAGCGATTGCGTAATAAGCCATGCACAAAAAATACAAGACAAAACTTAATAAAAGCAAAAACAAAGATCAAAAGGAATCACCCTATGTAGGAGAAGACACTTTTCACAATCTTTGAACGTGGATGTGCTTGAATCAGTTGACTACGTTTAAAGTATGAAATATGAATTCGAAATCGATTTTATCTTTAACGAAAAAATAAGTACTTTTTGAGAACACTCAACGGATCACTCTGCTGTAAAGAGAAATTCACTGAAACAAAAAAGAAAAACTCTTCATGTTAAATTTTTGTAGAAATTATAAAAACAAGAACAAAGTTTAGTTAAGTCCTTACCCGAAATGATTACCATTCATGGAGACCCTTTCATTTTGTTTTCAGTAGTTCGTAATGACTATGTAAAAACTGTAGCCAAAAAAGTCCTTGTCGCCTTTAAAAGAACTTAATTCGAACGATTTTCTCTTCTTCAATTACAAGCATTTCCACTCGTTGCATCTTTCCATTAATTTCCTTCACATTTTTTCATCTAAAAAAAAAATTTTATTTTCGTCGAGGTAATTTATGAATTCTTAAAGACGCAAAGAGTAGTGGATACTTTTTAACGTTGTTAACGTTCATTACAACGAACTCTGGCTGAAAGAAACGTGATTATAGTGAAATATCTTCTGCCAGGGAAAACTAATTATGCATATTTAAAATTTTCGTTGCCCTTCAGTGCCATTGTCCACTAATTTAAGCTCTTATTTTAAGTCTCGTTTTTATTGGATTTAATGAAAAACGTTGCAGAGGGGGATATTTTTTTTTTTGAGGGCATTATTTAGCTTTACTGGTCTTGCATGGATTTTATGGAGCATTTTGTTAAAGCGATAACTTGGGTGTTTGGTTTTTATTATTTTTTTGATTTTTCTGCTGCTTCAGTTCACTGATGAAATAAAATTTGTGATACAATCACCTGCGAATAATTTGCTATAATTTGGTAACACACAATTAAATACATAAATTTATAAAAACTGAACGTTAATTAGTTAAATTAAACAACGAAATTTTAAAAAAAATCTCCGTCCAAAAGCGTTTTTCGACTTGTGTCAAGTTCTGCAGGTGGAAAGAAATTCGCAAATATGAATTGCGTATATGAAATCGTTCAAAAATTTCAGCTTTGCAATTCTGCAACGACATCTTCAAATCGTGGTCTCTCTAAATTAGCTTTAACACGCTAGGCCTCGTCACGAACGGCTTAAACTTGACACTAACACTTAATCTCCACGAGACCTTGACCAAAATGCTTGACTTATAAGACCCTGGCTTCCCTCCCTGCTGTCGTCCGCGGGTGCAATGAGCTTCATGTCCAAGACTTATGTAAGCACTAGGTTAAGGGCGTGCCGCCAACGGGCTAACAAAACGTCAAGTGCCCCCTCGGATGACAAAACAGAGTAGAACAGAACTAGACCAAACAAAGCGTAACTGCCTCAAATGTGCACAGAATGCATTTTTCATTACTATTTACTCTCGTTTTCCATTCCGCCTGCTCCCTCTGCTTCTTTCGTTTGTTTCTAGCCCACCCTAATGGCACCAAGAGGGTGGTCGTAGTCTTGAATGTTATCGCCGCGTTTGTCCTTTGCATACTAATGAGTACAAGGACGATTATCTGGTTGACCGAAAAGTCAAAATATCGGGTTCATGCGAACCTTGACCCCGGAAACATCTCCATCATAAGTAATTTGAAACCTTCTAACGCCGAACTCGTGGACAACAGCCCCACTCGACGTTAGACCCGTGCGCTTCAAGAGCTCAAAGTGCGAGGGTGGTGCACCTTTCCTTCTGTTTGTTTGTGTGTGTGGAAATGAAGTGAAAAAGTGAATATGTAAATTTACTGGATGCGATGACTGATGAAGAGGGGGGTCTTGTGGTCATAACTTGCGTCCTGGTCGTAAATTTCCGGTTCGTTGTAGTTGACATTAGTTGGGGGTAAGAAATATCGCAGATATTTGCACAAGTAATGTCCTGCCATAAACATGCCCGGTTACGAGAGACGGACGTTTGATTTGATGTATTTATGGGGGTTGTTTTACTGAAAATTGCCAGCTGGACATGACGACAGTCAAAGGAGCTAGGTGTCTGACGTATTTGTGGTTGCAATAGGGTTAAAGTCAAACATGCGACACCCGATGGGAATGAAATGAATTTGTTTGCATTTGATTTGAAAATTGGTCGGTGATGTGCTGCAGCTCTAACCGAACATGCAAATTAATTGCGAATTGATGACGTGCTCATCGACGACGAGCTTTGTGCATTAATATTTAAGTTTGGTGTTATTGGTGGGGTGCATGGTGACGGTTTTTGTCACACGACATTACGAAATTAACTCAAAATTGAAATGAAACAAGTGGTTGAATATCAATTGATTATGCGGTTCAAAATACCACAGCTGGTGGCGGTTGCTTAGTCAACAAAGACTCATTAATTATCTTCTTCAACTGCACACTTTTATCCAGTGAAAGGTTGATTTTGAAGAATATTAATCAAGAGCAACTTTCCTGCCAATGAATCGTTTTTTTATCTCCTTTAGTAGTAGATCAAAACTAGGATCTCTGATTTTTAATCAGTTGTTTCCCCATGTGTCTCAATTAGACACGGTTTTGATTCATTTGATGTCATTATCCTCTGAAGTTGTAACTCTTCGCCCAAAGACTGTGCTTTAATTTTAAAAGCTAATTGGAGTCTAAAGTGCTTCAATATTTCACAACGAAGCACTAAATTAATTACTCTTAAGTCTTCTTCTTGTTATACAAATTACAAAAGAAATATTTTCTTAACGACCGAAGAAAACACCGTCTGGGCATTTCCCGCACGCGATTTCCCCAACTTGTTCGCAAATTTTCTTCAGCACCTTCACCTTCGCCACGGAGTCAAGAGCACGGTGTTCACGTTCCTTCCCAGAGACCAATGTCAATGTCAAAAAAAATGTTTGTTCGTGGCGATTTCGTTTCAATAACCATTTAAGACCGTACACGCGACTTGTGGATACGGTCTGTTGTACCCTTAAAATAAAAACAACAACCGGCACCTTAGGAGTTCGTCGGCTTTTATTGATTTTGAGCCACGTTTCGCGTGGTGGTAATATATTTTGTTTAAACTTCGAAAAAATAAAGTGAAGCCAATAAGGCTTACAGGTAGGACACAGTGAGTCCCGAGGTGTTCTACGTAAATTGCATGCGAAATTGCATAACCGATTAGGGGTGGTGCACTAAGAAGTGCTTGCAATTTACTAACAAATCACGACAAGGCATTAAAATGATTTATGGGACTCACTGAATAATGGAGATTTTCTATGCTGACTTGTTTTTTCTTGCAGATTGCACTTATAGATATTCTGTTGACGTCAAACGTTGATTTCTCTAATGTTATTTGTGCGGTTGGTTATCAACGATGTGACATTTTCATCGTGTGCGTTGATGACTTCTTGTGCGGAGCAGTTTTTAGGTCGATTTAGTTTAGACCTCAAAACATCGCCCACATCCTAAAATGCTTGGGAAATGGGGAGGAAATTGGCTATTATTTTCTTCTACCTTACAGTTCATCTTTTTCATTTGAGACAAAGAACGTTAACAGACATAGTTCCTTTTCCGAGGAATAAACGGGGCAACTTGAAAGCGGGAACTATCGACCATCACATGCTGATGACGATGAATAACGAACTTTAATTACTTAGAACTTTTATTTGGGATGGCACGTATTATTACTTAATTAACATGCTCTACCCAGAATATTATTTAGTGAAGAAATCGGTAGGTTTAATGTGCGGGCTACAAAATGGGCGCTAAAATAATTGAAGTACACAATCTAACTTCGTCGTTTTTCCAAGACTGATAAGGCTCAGATAACACCAAAGCTGTTTGTAGGAGAGTTGTCCATTCGCGTGGTTCATGTTGTCCATTTTCCGCTTGTTCAACACTTGTCTCTCGTTTTCTATTTGTGAAAAAATCTAAACTATTAAAGTTCGTTATCCTTTGTCACCAACATTTGATGATCGATAGTTTTAATTGTCGACTTGCTTTTTTCTATGTCGTAAACTGTACTTGGACGAAACCAAATTGTTTGCCGACCTTGCCTGCAACAACAACCAAGGGGTCCAAAATATTTTGTACTTAGTAAAATTGAAGATAATGCATGTTTTAAGAATATAGCTACCATAAAACAATAAACTTAGAATTTCTCGAAAAAGGATGGCGAA
Source organism: Syritta pipiens (assembly GCA_905187475.1). Classification (NCBI taxonomy): domain Eukaryota; kingdom Metazoa; phylum Arthropoda; class Insecta; order Diptera; family Syrphidae; genus Syritta; species Syritta pipiens. The sequence continues at coordinate 105,349,071 of LR994571.1, read as the reverse complement.
GGTTTGATTTAGCAATCGTAAAAGCAGGAGCTTAAGTCGATCCCGATTTATTGTGTGTACGCGGTTTTTCCCACAAGTAAGTTATCCTTTCAATACTTTTGCTCCAAATGGCGAAAGAAAGGAGAGTTGTTAAGTTCTACGAAATTGAAAGGTGTATTCAGTAGTGGGATGGTCAGCCCGCCTTTTAGGCACATTTTACTATGCGACTAATCCTTTGCTTACAGCAACAAATCTGTTGGACCAAGCTCACCTTTACCTGTTGTAAAATATACTTTGAAATTAGTTACTGCTACCTGCAATTTTACTAGTGCACAGGACTAAGAATTGTTTATTATAAATAAGCCGTGCAAATTGCGAATATTCATCAGTTTGATTGTAAGTCAAAAAGAAAACGTAATGGCACCAATTTTCGAATCGACTCATTCTATCCGTGCTATACTGTCCGAAAATTTCGGTCGTACTCCTAGGCCCGTACAAAATGTGGGTCAGTACTACGCCGAAGCAAGAGAGGAGGAAAACAACGTAGCACTGAGGGAGCCAGAGCCAGAGGCACAGCCGGCGCCGGCGGAACCGAAGCCACAACTGGAGCTGGAGCAGCAGCAGGAGCCGGAGCAAGAACCCGAGCCGGAGCTGGAGTCAAACCCAGAGCTAGAGCCAGAACCAGAGCAAAAGCCAGTTAAAGAAGAAGAAAGGCCACAATACGCGTTTAACGCGCTGATTGTGATGGCCCTTCGTAGCAGCGAAATAGGCTGCTTAACCCTGAAAGAGATCTGTAGCTGGATCGAAGATAATTTCAGCTACTACAAACGCTGTAACAATGACTGGCGGAATTCCATTCGTCACAACCTGAGTGTTCATCGGTACTTTATAAAAGTGCCGAGGCCCTCCAACAAGCCAGGCAGGGGAGGATACTGGGCATTGGATCCTGCTGCGAGAGGTGTCCAGATCGGAGAGGATACCGGGCGTCTCAGGGTGGAGGAAAATATTCAGCAGCACCTCTATCCGCTGATGCCGATTTATTTTCCATTACCGGAGCAACTCGTGGCTATGCATTATGCCATGCCCTACCAGCACCACTAAGCTGATTTCGCTGGGTATTTAATATATAATTATAGTTGTCGTTAAAATTGTATATATTTAAGTCATTTTCTTGTTTTTAAGTAATATAAAAGTTATTATCTGTTAGTAATTATTTCAATAAAAAAAAATATAAAGCTATTACTGCTGTTTTAATTTTTCAAGTCTTCGGATATAAATTTCAAACAAAACCAGCGCCAACACTAAGAGTACGTAGAACCACATGCTGCTGGCCTTCCCCGCCAGGAAAAATATCTAAAATAGAGCTGATGTCGAGGGTAAGTTTGAATAATTAAGACAGTCACTTTATTGAACATTTTTGTTTCAATGAAAATAAGCTCACTCTGGACGTAATTACTTAACCGAACACTTCACAAATAAGCAAATTCCACTGAAATGGCAAAGCTCGTGAGGATATGAGAAAATCGAGAACCACGCCAGCATACACACATCTATCGAAACCTCAGTCAATTACACAGTAAACAGTTCAATGTCAAGTTTGCATATTTAATCTGACCATCCCAGCCCACCTTTTAGGCATTACTATACGACTTATCCTTCGGGTACACCACCAAATAGTTGCGAAATAAAAAGAACATTCTTTATACTCTCAATCAAGTCAAGTTTCAAGTCAAGCTCAATCTCCTGCAGTGTAATTTGGGATTCTACCAGAATATCTCTAGGCGAACGCACAGTCGAAACAAATATGTCAAATACCAGGGCTTTCAAGAAAATATTATTATTAGCATTAACTTGCAATATGGGTGTGGGGTCGAGAATTCGATAAAGACTCGAAGGTCTCAATTTTTTTTAAGTTAAACATCGGTGGTCTTCCGATATATAACGTTTTATATTATTTACTTGTTCAATATTACTTTTGTTTAGTTTTACTGTTACATTTTTGACGGGACATTGCGTGATATGTTTTTTTGTTGTTTTTGTTTTTTAATAATATTTTTCTTTACTTTTACTTCTCACGTGAAGTACTTGTCGCGATTTGTAATGTCTATGCTTTACGAAGAACAAAAGAGAATAAATAAAAATAGAAATTGAAAATAAATATTTTCAATCTAGTCACAGCTACTTGCAATATTGGCGTCTAGTACCCAAGGCTAAGAATTTTTTGGTGTAAATAAGCCGTGCAAATTGCGAATATTCAGCAGTTTGATTTTGATTCAAAGAGAACCGAACAATAGCACCGATTTTTGATTTTTCAATTGCGACAATAATGTCTGACATTTTCGGTAGTAGTAGTGCTTAGTTAGCAGAGCCAGAGCCAGTTAAAGAAGCAAAAAAGCCGCAATACGCGTTCAATGCGCTCATTGTGATGGCTTTTCACAGTAGCAAAATAGGCTGTCTCACATTACGCGAGATTTGTAGCTGGATTAAGGACAATTTCAGCTATTATAAACAGTGCAGAAATGACTGGCGCATCTGCATCCGGCGTAACCTAAGTACTCATCGGTATGTCATAAAAAAGCCGAAGCCTTCAGAGGAGGCTACTGGGCATTAGATCCTGCAGCGAGAGGAGTTCAAATCGGAGAGGATACCGGGCGTCTCAGGCAGGATGAAAATATTCCGCATCCTCTTTATGCTGATGCCGATCTACTTTCCAAAACCGGAACAGGTAGGGACAATGCATTACGCCATGCCTTACCAGTATCACTGAGCTAATTTCGCTAGATTTCTAATAGCTTTTTATTTTTTATTTTTTTCTATCCAAGAAATATAGTCTGTTGAAAAAATTTAAATGTTTTATCTTACGTTATTTTACTACCTATATTTGATGTGCGGCGAGAATAAGATAACTTTGGCGCCACAAATTGAGGATGACTTTTATAGAGCGTCCAAAAATGAGTTTTTTTTTTTGCTGTGGGCGCGGGGTCTTTCTCACCCCGCTTAGGAAGTAGGGGCAGTTAAAAATCAAATCATGGAAAAAAATTCATTAAAAAACAATGGCAACACCTACAATAAAGTACTACACCAATTTTTAAAGCCAGAAACATATTGAAATGGTTTCACAAAACTAATTGAAAATCGTTTTATTATAACAAATGTGGTTTTAACATGTTGGATGCCATGGGGGTCACCGGTGACCGGTACTAAGTTGGTTCGTAAATGGCGTGGCATTCAATGTGTTAAAGAAATGAAATAGCTTGTATATTTGCGTTTAATCCAGTTTTTATTTAAATGTTCGAATTCAGGAGTGACTATATGGCTAGATTAAATTTGAAAAGATGGGTCATTAGAATATTTAAATTGACTTTTTCGATTTTTTTTTTTGTTAGATTTACTACTGCAAAGATTAAACACAAATTAGTTAGTTAGTAGTTATATTATACAGAGAGTTCCAATTTTTCCTATCAATATATAAAGAATTGATCTTTTCTTTTTTCAGGTATTGAGTTTCTATGGCAAAAACTAGTAAGAAATTTTACGCCGAAGAAAATATTCAAATGGCATTTATAAATTAAATTTTTTTTTATTTCAATAACTAACAATGGGCATTAAATAGTTTAAAAAAAATGTTTATAAAATATTAAAAATGTAATATTTTATAAAAATATTACTTGAAGAATAAAACAATATAAATACAACTATAAATAAATAAATAGCCAGTGTAGTCAGCTTAGTTGCGCTGATAAGGCATGGCGTAATGCATTGCTGCGACCTGCTCTGGTGATGGAGCAGTAGTATGTGGTTTTACGTACTCTTAGTGTTGGCGCTGGTTTTGTGTGCAACCAAATATTGGGGGTTCGAAAAAACTCAGTAACAAATTTAAACAAAATGAAAACACTTTTTTCCCATATTTAAAACAAGCTTTATTGAGCCAATATAACCGTTTCGATTAATAACCTTTTTGCCAGTTTTGGTATAAAATCATTATTTCATGTGTGTGGAACTTCTAAAATTATTGAGCTAGAAAGTGATCCAAGAACGTTTTGCATTTAACAGATATTGAATTGGAAAGAAATTTAAGACCGAAGACTTGAAATATTGAAACAGCATTTTTAAGTTTTATATTTTTTTTATTTAAATAATTACGAACAGATATTATCTTTTATGTAACTTAAAAATAAGAAAATAACTTAAATATATACAATTTTAACAACAACTATAATTAAATATTTAATATCCAGCGAAATCAGCTTAGTGGTGCTGGTAGGGCATGGCATAATGCATAGCCACGAGCTGCTCCGGTGATGGAAAATAAATCGGCATCAGCGGATAGAGGTGTTGCTGAATATTTTCCTCCACTCTGAGACGCCCGGTATCCTCTCCGATCTGGACACCTCTCGCAGCATGATCCAATGCCCAGTATCCTCCCCGGCCTGGCTTGTTGGAGGGCCTCGGCACTTTTATGAAGTATCGATGAACACTCAGGATGTGTCGAATGGAGTTCCGTCAGTCATTAGCTGAAATTGTCCTCAATCCAGCTACAGACCTCACTTATAGTGAGGCAGCCTATTTAACTGCTGCGAAGGGTCATCACAATTAGCGTGTTAAACGCATATTGTGGCCTTTGTTCTTCTATAACAGGCTCTGACTCCGGCTCTGGCTCTAGCTCCGGCGCCAGCTCTGGTTCTGGTTCTGGCTCGGGCTCCGGGTCCAGCTCCAGTTGTAGCTCCGGCTCCAGCGCCGGCTGTTGCTCTGGCTCTGGCTCCCTCCATTCGGCGTTGTTATCTGCCAACCTAGCACTACTTCCAAAATTGTCCGACATTATTGTCACAATTGAAAAATCAAAAATCGGTGCCATTGCTCGGTTCTCTTTAACTCAAACTTATGAATATTCGCAATTTGCATGGCTTATTTATATCAAATGATTGCTAGTCCTTGGCACTAGTATTCAGTATTGCAGGTAGCAGTAACTAAATTCATAGTATACTTCGTAGTTTTTTGAAGCTTTAAATTCAAATGATTGCTAGTCTTTGGCACTAGTATTCAGTATTGCAGGTAGCAGTAACTAATTTCATAGTATACTTCGTAGTTTTTTGAAGCTTTAAATTCTCCCTTCTGCAAAACTTTTCTTGTATCACTTTGTGTTAACATATCTCACACTCTTCCTCCACTCTCCTCACCATCTAACCACATCAATTTATTACTTAATTCAAATTTCCAACTTTTGTTTTAAAACATTGGCAGCCATAGTGAACAAGAAGCTCCCGTCACAATTGAATTAATTTTCCTTCGGAAAACTTTTCCTTTTGACGTTGGTAATTTTCAAGGTCTATGCAATTTACTTTCTAATTTTTCTCCAACCAAAAAACAAAAAAAAAACACTATCTCATACCAATATTGAATTTTCATGAACCCAAAATAAAAATCCCACCCTCCAAAACGCCACCAACCGCCTTCTTTCCGGAAAATCATGTCGAGAGGAAAAAATAAAAAAACACAATCTTAACATTCCTGTGCCTTGTGTTTGAATTCACCTACCTACCTGACTTGCTATTTTTATTTTCCATTTCCTTTTTTTTTTTCGGTATCTGCTGGTAGCCTACGTCTGTAAAATCAAATAAATAAGCACCACAGGGCCACTCGCCACGAAAAGAATTTTAATTTCCATTTCATTGGCCGGAACTGTGAATGTTAAGATTCTTTCAGTTAGAAAGTTCAACACAAATTAAATTGCCTTTGAATTCAAATGGCCCCTCTGCAGAGGGTGGGTGTCTCACCTGTGGGCGGAAACTTAATCGCCCAGCGTGTATCGTGTTGAAAGTCTGTGTCTAGAATTACAACTGCAAATGAACAGCAATGTTCACGCCAGGTGGTGAATAAATTTCTTTCAATTTCTTTTTTGTTAAAAGCACTCAGTTGAATGGGGACAGGATTGAAACTAAGAAAATGTTATGAAGTTAGAACACTTTACTTCAATTTATTTGATACATCACCTAAATTATAGAGTCAAAGGGTAGGCTCAGTAAATAAAGTTCACCCTACTCTAGTCCAAATTGATTGCACAGTAAATTGATTCAAACGAACTCAAATAAAACTAGGACCCACATTTTCATCGCACAATTTGTTCGGTGTAAATATTTCGTTTATCACATCAATTCATGCAACTTCAACCGGACATGGACACACATGTTTGCTTAAAGTGATTAGTTGTATTAGATTCGTTTTAAATTACACAACATTTTAATTACTTACTGCTGATTCTGATTCTTCAAATGGTTTTTAATTGGAGACTAGATTGACATTATAGCAAAGTCTAGAAGAGTTGATAAAACTTTTTCCATTTTAGTCAACAAGAGAACAAACTTGAATAGCTGACAACATTTATGCGCACTAATGAATGTAATCGAGTTTTACACCAAACGGATAATGAAACATTAATATGAGTGAGAAATGGAACTTATTAAAAACAAAAAACAAAAAAACTTGGAAAGACTTTCATCACCACATGTTTCTAATTAAGTCAAAAGAGTATTTTCCATACACGGGAATGTATAATGAGCTTCTTAGTTGAGTGCACACATTAAGATGAGTTTGTTTCTTGTTAAAGTTGTCGTTAATTTTTTTATTTTTGATTATTCAAACCTAAAAAGTTGAAGTTTTTAATATTTCCACAAAGTACTATCGGTCTAGTAGGCTGTAAACGAAAACTTCGATTGATCACAAATCGGCCATCTTGAGAAAAGTGGGAAAAGGGCGAAGTTCTTACGAAGCACGTGTTTTCAAAACGAAAATGAACTTTTTGTTTTGCGATTTTCTTTTTTCTTCCATTTGCCATTGCTTTTTATTTATTGGTTTATTTAAAGTCAGCCTCTAGCTGCTGGATATTTAAATGACAGAAACTGCTTCATTCTTACAAATTCTGATTTCGTTGAACAAACAACACGGGAACATTTTTCGGTCGGCCTTAAAAAATTACAAAAAGCTAAAAAAAATATGCGGCAACCATATTATAAAATTTATGACTAAATAAAACAATCTTTCTATCTATATAATAATATACACAATAATATATGTATAAATGATTTAAAGTTACTTTTCCCTCTTGTTATAAGATAATCCTTTCATAGAACACGTCATTCATAAACCCTAATCGCCTTCTCTTGAAATATACACAATTATATTCAATAACAACGCCTATTCATAATGGATAGATTTCCAATAAATTTCAATGTTGTACCTTTGCTCTTTTTTTCAAATTGGCCATATCTTTAGGAATACAACAGGAAATGCTTCAGGCCAATACTATTGAACTCACTACGACTCCTTACAAATTTCAGATAACCCTAAGAACACATTTGAGACATCAACTCTCCACCCGGTTAAGCCATACATGATAACCATAACCTCAACATTGAGGTTATATTGAATTTGGTCAAAAGGTGGTTGGTCTTAGGTTCCTAAAAAAAAAGGACAGCAAATTGATTCACATTAAATAAATTCTCAGACTAATGGAAGAGACCTGCTACAACGAAATATTACACACACAATTACGTTCATCGAGTTCGGATTTCGGGAAAAATCTTGCGCATAGTTGAGAGCTGTAAAGAAAGAAAAAAAAACGTATCATATGTATAATGCTTCTCAATGATTTCCTTCAATTTCATTACTGAGAGCGAGCGCTTTTATGAAAACCAGAAGGTGTGTTTTTGTATATACAAACTATATTTTCTTAGTATCCTACATTTTTTTAAGTTTTATAACAGTACAACAATAACCAAAAGATGTGTTTTTATGAACACAAACTTTGTTTTCTTTTTATTTTATAAATTATAACTAATATATTTAAAACTACTTTAATGTACAATATTTACAATTTTTAACTTCCTTTTCTTTTTACCAGAGGCCATTAAAATTATGGTTGTGCATGGGGTTAAATTGTTGTGATGGAATATACGGCGGAATATATAGATGTGGTTCACGGATAACTCTCCCCGAGTTGACCCCCACTGACAGCGATTCCTTGGATGAATCAATTGCCCAATAGCCTCCGCGCCCGGGGTCATCTATCGCCCGAGGCACCCTCACAAAGAAGCTTTGAGTGCTGAGAGTGTGACGGATGGAGTTTCGCTAGTCGCCTTGACTAGTTTTGTAGTATACAAACTGGTCTTCTACCCAACCGCATATTTCGCTTAGGGTGCAATACCCCCTAGGACTACTCCCGATAGCGCTGAGGATCAATGCGCTATATGTAAAATCAGGTTTTGTAATGGAGTCTCTCTGAATATGGTCTACTTGGTCCTGAGCATTTTCAATGTTATCAGCTGCGTTATCTTCAGACGAAATGCCCAAGATAGCCTCAATTGTAAAATTTCGTGACTGTCATTGTAAAAGATGCTGCACAAACTGGAATAGTGTTGTCTGTGCCTTAAAGCCTTTTATACGCATGCTAAGGTGGAAGGATTTAGACAGGTATACTACTGACAAAATTTGTAAACACAATTTATGAGTACATGTGTTGGAAAACCGGATTATGAATAGAAAAGGACTTAGAACTAAAACGAAAGACTAGTTTCTTTGAACCTTTTCTAAATTATTTTATAACCCAACCTTCAAGCCTTGCTAACCATTGATTTTCGGAAGCCAATCATACCGCATATTTATTGTACGTCGCCATGTGCAATAAACAAATAAAGTGTATGGTTTTCTGGAAAACGCTCGTGGTCAACGCCTTCAATTTATGTTGAAATATGTTTAAGTTCTAGCTAGTGGGTAAATTTAGAGTTATCTGTTCCCGAAAATCTTACTTCGTACATTTATTGTTCTCTGGACTAAACCAGACCCCGAATATGCATTTTCTGTGTTGATAGGAAAACCAAAAGCAAAAACAAAACTCTCCTCTCCTGTCTTAAGGTTTCTTTCCAAAGTTTTTTTTTCTTTTTTATTTCGTTCAAAGAATTACAAACTGCTATCGCACAATTTACAATGGTTGTAATACAGAGATATTGTATTGCATTTGTATATCTTTCTACTGAGTAATTTAATTATTTTATTAACTAAAAGGAAGGTTTCTTTCCTAATAAAAATACAAAAATCTTATAAAATCTGTCTGCAACGGGAAGGTAATTAGCACATATCCACAACTTACGAAGGCAACCGTAGAATCTGCCTAACAGATAATTGATTTGTTCAGAACAAGACAGAAAGGGACCAATCCTAAGACCAAGGGTAGTTATTTTATTGACGAATGGAATACGAGTTTCCGACAAGTATTTAGATGGTAAGGACTCTAAGTCACAGGGGCTATTGAATACGATGATTGATACTAAGTCCGTTTTCAGCCGACCAAACGTTGATGGCAGACAAATCTTATTTGTGCACCTTTTCTAAGAGGCTTCATTTCCCAATTTTAAATTCTCAATCCAAAATTACGAGCTTTTTTATGTAATTTCCTGTGTTTTTTTTCCTTACATGTGTACTCTCTTGAAGAAAATAAAGGCTTTTAAACAAAAAAATATTAATCCCTCTAACTAGAACTAATTTTGATATCCTGTGAAAATTCGACTTAGAGGGCTTCGACTGTATATGCAAAAGAAGATCGGGCTCAGGATCAAGCCCTGAGGCACTCCTTCATGCAGTTACGTTCTGTCCGTGAAGTGTTCATCCACCACAATACTCTGAGAGCAAAGATAGTTCCCTGTCTTGATTCTGTCTATAAGCATAGTGTGTCCAGACTTTCATCCTCTATTTATGATATAAATCTCGATCAGTATATAAACTTTCGTATTATTTTAAAACTATTTAAAATTATAAAAACGAAGTCATCTAGTTATCTCTTTGAAATCCTAGTATTCGAACAATCTAATAGAGGAAAAAAACGAATTATACCTTCTTTCACACATTGCATTGGGGAGCAATCCTTTTTTGTATCTGCAATTCGCGCTTGGAACTATCTCCCACATGAATTGGAGGTAATCAACTCAGAAAAAGCTTCCTCTTTATCTTTCCGACAACCGCATCCTAACCTATGTAAGCAACTTGTTGGTAAATAAAAGAGTAACAAAGCACTTTTCAATAATTTATTTCCAAAACACGATATATAAAAACAATGATCCTTTCTACTTCACACCTCGCGGTCGACTGTGTCCCTTTTTGGGTTATCAATCTCTTTTGTTTGGTGTTAATACATAAACAGATGGTTCGTTCATTCTGCATGTGTGTATATGTTATATTGATGCATATGGGACACTTAGACATGAATTTCCGCGTCTTTTATTTTTTATTTACTTATTTTTTTTTTCTTACTTAATATAATATTTGTACTGTTTTAATGCTCTTAATAATAATAATTGTAATATAAATATTAATTTTCTTATGTAACGCCTGGAAAGCTATGCTTCTAAAAGATATTCAATCTTGTAGTATTAATGTTTAATCAGATACAAATACAAATACAAAATACAAATAAGTTGCACAGCGCTATCACTGAACCCAAAATAGTGTCGCAACTTCCTGCATAATACACTGTGGTTTACTCTGTCAAAAGCCTTTGAAAAATCAAGCAGGCAGAGAACCGTTAAGTGACATCGTTTTCATTAACAACTTCATAGTCCTGATCAAAGTGGTTAATAAGTTCAGTTCTCAATGAAAATTGCGGGTTGCTGCTACTAAGCGAGAAAGAAGCCCTATTGAGAACATTAGCAACAATATTACATCGACTACCTATACTTGAATATGGATTAATTGTTTGGGGTGGCACCCACTATAACAAAATTGCTCTTCTCCTTATGTCCCTAAAACATGTCATTAGGCTAATTTGTTGCAAGAACCGTAGGTTATTATTTAGATATCTTGGCATTTTACCTTTGACACATATTTTTTGCTTTAAAGTTTTAAAAACGTTTTTCGTGTGAACGGGTTATTCTTCTAATTATCAACTAAGAGTAAATAAAATAAATCTTGTGAAAGTTCCACATCATAATCTGGAAGTCTTTTTTAATTTTTTTTCATCGATTGCCCCCAGACTTTTCAACAAATTGCCGTACAGCATACGGTGTACCCAACGCTCGATCTTTTTCGAAGAACTTAAAATAAGCACAGGTTTTGTAAGGAGACTAGAAAGTTGTCGTTCTTACTTAAATCCTTTTTACCTGCAAGAGGTATACGAATAGGAATCTTTCTGCCTGTCAGAAACTGAGTTGCATCGTAAGAGAAGTATAAATAAGCTTGGCCGCACTACGAGGCTCATCAGTCTCATCAGTCATGGCATACAAAGATTTTAACATCGACACCATCCTGGGTGAAAAGGTTGAGGTAAAGGCTGATGATAGCCCACAAGTGCACATTAAAGAACATCGACCAGAGTATACCTTCGGCGCTCTAATTCTGCAAGCTATCCGAAGTAATCCAAAAGTGTACAGCACCTTAAAGGAAATTTGTTCCTGGATCGAGGATAACTTTCCTTTTTACAAAAATAGTAAGGCAGACTGGCGGAACTCCATTCGCCACACACTTAGCACTCAAGACTACTTTATAAAAGTGCCGAGACCTGAGGGCCAACCTGGACGTGGAGGCTATTGGGCGGTTCGTCCTAGTAATGAGTCGTTGTCAGTTGGACCAGACACTGGAAGAGTAAGGCGGGTGCAGTATCCAACTCCACTGTTTTTTATAGGAGAACAGATCAACGCGATGCATCAATATGCGATGTATCAACAATTTCAACAGCAGGTTCATTATTACCACTTTTCAGTCTGCTGTAGATCTCTTCAACAAAGACCATAACTGGGACCATTTGGTAGTTGAATATTTGTTCCTTAAAAGTATGTATAAAAAAAAATGTATAAAGAAAATATAACTGAAATATTAAATTCAATCAAATTTCAAATGATTTTTATTTAAAGTATGGTTTGAGTGTTTTGTCAAATTACGAAAACATCTTGGGAGATCCTAAAAAAAGCGATTTTATTCAATATATAGAATCATCAATTGCGGAAGGTGATGAGAAACATATATGTAGCTCACTGTTTTTCAATTAATTCAGTTCTTTGTAGGAAAAGTTTGTACATTTTTTAATTGAAAGCCAAGAGTATCAGTGAACTCTGCTGCCTTAAGGTAGTTTTCTTCATAGCCGATTGGTTTTCTTTTCGCACTTTCACTATGCAATAGCCTACTATTTCTTGGTACTGAATCCTACATCGATGTCTAGTTTTTGTTGGTCACTACGTTTTTCTAAGACGCAGCTAGCACGCGAAGAAAAGGCAGTAAGTGTACTTATCCACGTGTAATGTTCAAACCGGAAGGCTAACAAGTGTGTCGCACAAAAAGTTCCTTACATCGACTTTCAAGAGAAACGTGTGGGAAAATTTGTTAACTAACTAAGGTAAACACTTATTCAGCGGAAGGAAGACAACAGAATCGTTTTTCCATTTTCGTAAACACTTGCTGGTTCTTACTATTGTATATTTTCGGATGTAAACACTAAGGTTTCCATGTCTTCGTTTTTCTTTTTTTCATGTAATCGTGCCTAGTATTTTCTGCTCGTGTTTGATTGTGCTACGTGAGGATAACACAAATATGGCGAGAGAATGCTTTCGACGCCTATTAATCATAAACACGTAACACTCACAAATTCGGTAGTGGGAAAATATATAAATTGACAGCGTAGTGAAAAGGAGATGAGGGGGAATGCTTACAGAGAATCATGCCAAGTTTCCACTTGGTGGGCATAGTTTTGTATCTGATGTGTATCTGGGGAGTGGCATGGTGTTGAGTGTAGAATTTTAACGACTTCACTCTTGAATCTAGAAATTGTTGACATTTTCATATGGCTCATCATATTTTCCAATATTTTGTGTGGGTGAAACTTATTTTGAAGAAAACACAATTGACACTGGTGATGAGGTATAAAGGTTTCTCCATCTTGACTGAAAGTTTCGAATGTGGGAAGACAAGTTTTGAATCGGGTACCACGACCCAGATCAACTAGCTTATAGTCCTTATAATAATAATAATGATAATAATATTAGGTTGTCAAATATCTCCCTTCCGCCTTTTTGGCCTTGGAATTTTCCGGCTATGTACAAAGCGCTACAGAGCTCGTATCTGGCAATACATCATTTGAAAGGTCTTGACATAACCTACAAAACGACGCTATGCATGATTAGTTTGAATACGAGCTCTGTAGCGCTTTGTACATAGCCGGAAAATTTAAAAGACAAAAAGGCGGAAGGGAGATATTTGACAACCTAATAATTTGGTGGCGTAGCAGCCCATGCAGGAACTGAGACTTACTATTTTGTGCAATTACTTGCGCGGTACAATTTGACGCATATGGACGAAACCTAATGCTTATTCTCGGTTCCGATATGTGAAGGTATTTCATAAAAGAAGTACTCTGGGCGAATTGTTAGCCGCTCGCTGAAGGGATTTAGTGTTTTGCCTCCGACTAAATTCGAACCCCAGTGCCCTTGTTCAATAGTCCGACGTACTAAACACAGTGGTGGCGTAACAGCGGTGACCGAATAGCGGTGGCGTAACAATGGTGGCGTAACAGCCCGCTTAGAGTCAGAGCCTAGCTTATTCGCGCCTCCACTGTGTTGTGCGCGTTATAATTTTTGACACATGTGGAGTGGACCTACAGTTTATTGCCGGTTCCGAACGGCAAATTACGAAAACTTTTCATGACAGATGTACTCCAGGAGGATTGCCAGTCGTTCGCTTGAGGTGGGGCCGTAAAAAATGTTTGTGGTTTTTTTTTCCGAGTTGGATTCGAACCCGGGTACTCTCGCTTAACAGTCCGACGCACTAATCTATCAAGCCGACAGCGCCCAACTGGTTACACCCATGTATATCACATTGATCTTTGTCATTAGGAACAAATTTTTTCTTTAAAAGACTCAAACACACTCTCGGCATTCATTTAAACTTCATCATCATCATCATTTTTAGTGACCGCATGTTCCACTAAAGAGGCTGGGGGCATTGCATGCAGAAGAGATCTCCAGACAAACCAATCCTCCGCCGCCGACTCTAACTCCTTCATTTAAACTTAATGTCCTTTTTCAGATATTTTTTTCAAATAAGCACTCATATATTTTTATTTACAAAAAATAATTAATAGTTCGTGTGAAATAATTGATTAAATAAGACATACAAGGCCTTAAATCAAATTTTTTTAGATTAGTCTTTTAAAAGATTAATATTACGATGTGATCTGTCCCACGACTGAATTTCAACTGAACACAAATATGATTTTCTTTTATAATATAAAGCAGAAAGATCGCAGAATAACTAACGCTAGTTGATCTATGTCCAGTTATTGATAATAATACAACAACACATAATTTAAATAAATTTATAAATTTGATTTTCGCAAATGTTTCTGTTTTTTTAATTTTATTATTCGACCAACAAAGAGAAGCCGATTTTTTTTATTTTCGAACAAAATTAAAAGTAGTTAGATTTCAAAGCTAGCATGGAAGAACAATTTCTAAAGCCACTAAAGACACACATCACTTTTATTTCTTTTTTAAGTTTTGTTTGATTTGCTTGATGAAATGAACAATTTTCTAGATTTTCTTTGAAGTAATTTACTGATTTCCAAGAGCGATGCCTTCATGGAATTTTTACAACAATTTGACGTTTGGAACTGTCAAAAGCAGAAAGTGTTCGGAAAGATTAGCTCCGGCCATTTGCGGGTTTTAATGATTAAGTCGTAGGAGTCGAAGAGTATTCAGCGGATTAATTCAAATTGGTTTGCTCCCAAAACCATAACATTTTCTTGATTTTATTTCTCGCTAGTGACACACAAAGATTAAAAGATCTTTATTGATATTTTTTTGAGCATTTTACGAAAACATTATCGAAATTAGCCAGGTGGTCATTGCATTTGACGTGCTCCAAGGAAATGTAAATGCAAGTGGTACACAGTTCGCCCACCAATCATTATGAAGGTATGTTTGTTTCTTTATAGGACAAAAGAATTTAATATGTAATCGTTGTGAATGAGCTTGATTCTGATGCAGAACCAGCAGACGGATTAAATTGGGTTGAAATTTGAATTTGAATGCTCCTAGAGTTATTATTAAGCTAATTAATACAGTCGAATTTTTACGGGACACCAAAATTAGTTCGGGTTAGAGGGAGTTCGACTCAAAGGATGATTTTTGTATAGAAATTTGGGAAGAAGAATGCCAAAATATAGCGAAAAAATTCGAGTTAGAGAGAAATTCAACTTAGAGGGAGTTCAACTTAGAGGGACTCGACTGTATTTCGTTAGAAGAACTCAACATTTAATTTGGGACACCATATGTTTTCCGCTTACTTACCTTCAGGCTCTATATAAGAATCAATATTGATTATATTTAAAGTTGTCTAACTTCATCTGTTGGCTTGTGGGTGCAAAATGCAACTCGCGAGTATATACAAAAGAAAATGTTGGAATAGAAATTCATTTTATTTTACATAGGTACAATTAAAGTCCCAATAAGAGACAATGCCGCGGAACTAAGCCCATATTGCCGGAATAGAAATTAAATAAAAGTACAGCACTTTTTTTCCATTTGAAGTTATCATCCACAGAAACGACATGAAAAATTAAACTACATAAAATAACGCCCACTGCATTCGTCTATCACGGATAATTTCTTGTAATACAAAAACTCCAAGCAAACATTTTCTGAAACTCCGACCACGTGCGAGATTGCATTAAACGTCACACGAAAAAAAAACACATGGAAGGCTCAATTCAGCTTCGATCGTCAGCTTTAGACCCAGAAGAGGTAAAAACAAATCAAGCTTTTTCTTTTTCTCAAGTCAAATAAGGCTAAGCACATGGTTAGCAAATGCCGAAGCAGACAGCATGAACCTCCCTCATCACGGCATGTGTCATTGCACTAGGTCATTACCATTCAGCTATTTTTATTTTTCTTCTTGACCACAATTAACCGCTTCCATGAATTTCTCCCACGAATTTTTTTTACGATGAAAATCTTTGTTTGATCATTTTGAGACGTAATCTAAAATGAGAACTGAGAAAATATCGACGTTTGAAAGACAAACGTTTTCGTTGAAATCCATTAAAAAATAAACCCAAAGCGAAAAGTTGGCAACCCACCGTCCATTCACATGCGCACTAGCGCCCACTCACGAAAGCTCACCCACAAAATACCTGTGTCATTGTGCAAAAAAACATCTGATTCTACCCCGCACAATCTGTTGAGTGGAAGTTCGGTAACCACTAGCAGTCTAGTGACGTCAGCAGCACTCAAATCAGCTTGAGTTTTCACTCAAACGAGTGCCTCCACTCGATAGGGCTGTCTTTGCTCCCCCTCCTCTGCAGAGGAGCCCCACATTGTCGCACAGCTCCACAGGCCACAGTGCTACAGTCAGCCGCTCTGCCGCTTGTTGTGTGTTCACCAAGAATCGTTTGGAATCTCGCGCCGGGTGCTTTCGCTTAAACCGAATTCACTCTCCGATTGCGGTTTCAGTTCATTTCAACGTGCCACACTGTCTGGTAAGATTGGTCCGTTCTTCATCGGCCTCCCACACGTACCTACAGATAGATTAATCTCGTTGAGTTTATCGCTGCAGTCTTATTCTCTCTCTCCGGCGTGGTGCTGCACCATTACCTCCGCATTATCGAGCTGACGATTGCATAGGGTTGCAGCGTGTTCTGGAATCGTGTCAGTAGGTTGTTTTCGTAAACGCGAACGCGAACGTGAACAACGACGACGAACGACGAACAACGAACGGCAAACACGGCGCATCCGAAGACGGTCCATCTTAATCCGCACTGGAATAGAATAGATAAATCGTCATCCTATTACCCGAGTGTGCACTTCCGGAAGCAATCTTCGGGGAAGATACACGAGTATCTGTAAATCTGTGAAGTGCTATTACATGCGCGTGTAATTTGTGGAGAGATATAATTTTCTTTTTTTGAAATATTTTCTGTGCTTTGCCCTGCTCTGCTCGCGATAACGATTACAAATAATTGCGATGAATATAGAAATTTATATGCAGCAATAGATAATTGTGCATTTCCATTCGAGTGGCTAATAAGTTTGTCCTCCATCGGCTAACACTTTCAGGCGGTGTGGCATTTTATGCCGGTGTGTGTGCATCCTTTGAGTGAATAAAGTTTAGGTGCTGTTGTGTCGCTCCCAGACGGGTTGATATCCAAATATTGTGTCGGTCTTTGAGATTGGATTAATAACAACAAAGGAGGCGCTTGCTCCTTCATCTCATCTCTGACAGGAAACACTGTAATTGGATAATTTCATTGTCTTATCCTGACGTAAGTATGCGAACACGGAATGGATGCTGCTGCTGTACTTTTGTTTGTTTGCTAGCTTTGGGTTGAGTTCCATTGTTACATAAAAGGATGCTTCAGTGATGAGTTTTTCTTTTTTTTTTCTCCTGATGCCAGGATGGGCGGATTAGGGTGGTTTGGGTTTTCAAAGGAAATTGGGTGGTTAAATGTTTGCTTTGTGATTTAGGATTTTTGCTGGACGCAAGGACTTCCTGGGGTCATAAAATTCAGGGCTTCAAAAATCGATTTCAAAATTTCATAACAGTTTTATATGTTTGGGGGTCGGATAATTGAAACAAGCCCAATCGTGTAAATAAATTATCCGTACTTGAGTGGCCATCCCGTTGCCCGGAGGCAATCTAAACCATTTGCAAATGTGGGCGTCCTTTCAGGGGATGCGTGCATATGCTGGCGTGAACATGGAATTATGTTTGCTGGGCGTACACATTTGGCGCAGATCAAATAGCAGAATTTCAATAATTCTGTTGAGAAATTTTCGAAGAGAAGGGTATCAATATTTGGCTGGGTTAAACATGGTCATGAGTACTACTGATATTCTTGATTTTCCATGTTTGAAACAGAAAATATGTGGGTGTGCTGGAGTTTGTAGCCAGGCCACGTCCAAAAGTCCAAATAAAAGGATGAATTAAAGATTACTTGAGATAAGTGGTGGGCCAGAGGTCAGATTAAGACCTTTGAACGATGATTACGAAATGTAATACAATTTATCAATTAAAGATCAAGCTTGCTTAGACTTATTTCGCACAGAGTCCAAATAAGAAAATTTAAAAAAATCATTTGATTGAACATTGTCTTGAGTGATTAGTACTTTGTCAAAATATCAAGCTGCCTGTAAGGTATTTATTTAAAACCGGAAAAATGACAGTTTGTTAATTTAGAAATGGTTGTGCACAAGATCACTCTGAATACTTTGAGAAATCCAATTTCTTTTGCATGCCAAGTTGGCTGTCTTACAACGTGAAATATTATTGATTTATTATGTAATATCAGGAACTTAAAAGTAAAATGATAACAAATTTAAGAGCCTAGCTGCGAGGACTATTGGCTCTAACGTGGAATAGTAAAACCGCGAAGTACATACCTAAAGTTTTGAAAAACTGAAAACAATCTTTCCTCAAAACACGAATATCATCAAATATTTAACCCTACACTGCGCGACTTTTTTTTACTAAAACAATTTTTTTTTTTTTTAATTTATTGCTGCAAATACAAAAATAATAATAAAACAAAATTAGTCTACGTAAATTGGCATGATTATTTCGTTCAAAATATATCAAGCAAATCATCTACAAAGCTTAACAGAGTAAAATTCTGATCCATAGTTTAAGAAAGAAGTAAGAATTGAGTTGTATAAAATATGCTCCACTTCACAGTGTAGGGCTAAGCCTTGTTCCAAACGCGGAAGTCAATATTATATCTGTCTTTATAGTTAATTGAAATTAAAACCTTCATTGCTTTTCTCTCATTAGAGAAACATATAAACACTTTGCTTAGATATATTATTTTTTGTGTTTTAAAACAATACGACAAAATACTTTTGTTGTATACAAAACAAATACAACACGATACTAAGTTTTGAAATTTCTTTTTTCGAAAAAGATTTCATAAATTTGAAATAGAACTTAATCAAGCAAACATAATTTAGACAAAACGACCATGGGCTTACCACAAAAAGCACAAAACACTGCCCGCAGCATTTGCCAAATCATGCGAAAGAACTTTGAAGGTCATCCACAATTCTCTTGTTCATTGAAATTATAAAGAACCTTCCTGATAATCCCTACTTGTGCAGAAAACAAGCGATGGATATGTGTTGGATTGTTAGTGTTTCACTTCATCTCTCTTGCGGTTGTGCATCGAAGATATAAGACGGCATTTAGAAATGGTAAACATAAACTCTATCATATCTTTGCAGGATTATTAACAATACTAATAATTCTGCAAATAATTTTAATGGTATAGTAAAATAAGATGGTATGAAGTGCCGAAAGGATTAATTTCGCTTATACAGTAGTCCTTGGATAATGTGGTGTTCACATTAGTAAACATGGTTTGAAACAGCTTTCGTATGGATTTATTACAACACTAAATAGTTTTTAAGTTCAGAAAAAAAAATAATACAAATAATAGCAGTGCTGTTTTCTGAAGGATGTCTTCTTGAAACTTGAGTAATATCATGCTTAATGATTGGAGTAATTGAAAAATCTTTTACTCTTTTCAGTTATTGTTCTAAAGTAGAAGAACATTCCCAAAGACTAAAAGAAAAAAATATTCTCTCACACTATTACTGCTATGCACTGTTATTGTTTTCACCGCAGCTGTACATACTTAACGGATATAAGAAAAAAACCCTAAGAATATTTTTCCTTTAACCGTTTTTTTCTTTTATGAGATAAACGGATAAAAGGAAAGAAATTTCTTATAAAAGAAGAACGTAATATAAGAAACAACTTTTTCTAATAAGCAGTACAAAAATTTGCGAACCGAATGAAAAAAAACTATCAAAACCAACTGCTATTTCGTTTGAGCTATTAATGGTAAAATTTTATATTAAGTTTAAGGGGGTAATGTACTCACGGTATAAAACAAATCTTGCTAGCCATGTTTTTGAGGAGATCTTTGTACAGTAGAAAATAAATAGTTTCACAGTTTCTTATAAGCGTATTATTGCTCACATAAATTTAGATATTGGTGTCAGGAAATACTTTGTTATATCAGTTTTTTTCTTCCTTATATGCATTGTTCTTTGTTTCTTTTAAGCGTTTTTTTCCCTATATGACTCTTTCTTATATCCGTTTAGTACTATACTAATTACACATTCAATTCATCCCAAAAACTGAAAAAAAAAAAAAAAAACATTTCAATTGTCGTTGTATTAATTCTTGGCAAAATAGTTCATTAATTTGCTCTCAAGAATAGATTGATTTAATATTTCTATTGCTATCGAGCTTAGGTTTAGTAAACTAAAGAACGCAAGCAATTGATTTAGATCTGCATATTCGAGAAGCGTATTTAAGAATTTTATTGCTTGAGAGATCGTCACTTTGAAAGCAGCATAAGTGACTTCGTCGATTTCATTCTCCGAAATGTCGTCAGTCGCGGTTATAGTATAGTGCTTTCTACGATAACCTAGTCTCTAACTTCTTGTATTGAAATCGTCTGTTGTCGATCTATAACTCCAACTCCATTTCTTGAAATTATCTTTCAAACTGAATTTCAGGCTGTGTCCAGCTCCATTGGATAGGCGAAATTAAATCTTCAACTTCCCAGTTGTCTTCGGCAGTTCACATTTTAAAGAGGACATTATAGAGGTAACCCGTCGGAAGTTCACATTATAATGAAAACAACGTAAAGTATTAAACGTTCACATTTTTAGCAAATTCATATTATCCGTGATTTACACTAACGAAAGACTACTGTACCTTTTATATGGATACACAGACATCATTGATACATCGTTGCCCAATATGATTTGCATTTTGACAAAAAAAAAATCCTGTTTAACCCTTCGTCAATTTTCATAGCACCTAGCTTCTTTAATGATTAATAAATTTTCAATTTTTTTATTACTCAAAATTTGTCGAGCCTCATTTAAATGAATAATGTTATCACATAAGGTGCCTTGCCCTTTTATCAAAAATGCAGCTTTATATTCCGTTGAGGCACTTAGGAATACGAAATCTGCTCTTTATTGAGCATCATAGACCTCCTCATAGTCATACAAAAGGACCTCTTACGCTCACAGCTAATACTTTCAATGAAGTAAGTAATTTCTGAACATTTATTTAGATCGTGTTCGATTTACAGTGAACTCTCGATAATTCGAATTTCATCAGACCAGAGAAAAGCTTAGAATTACAGAGGTTTTCGAAATACGGAGGTTTCGGAATAAAATATTCTTGGCATTTTCGTCACGCACGCATTTAAACTGAGAGTGGTTCAAGAAAGACAAATAAACTTGACTTTGAGTTACAAAGGTAAACAAGTCATCATTTTCGAATTAGAGAGGTTTTCATGTCATTTTGCACAACAATAAATTCGAATTAACGAAGGGAACAAATTGCATAGGTTTTCTTTGATTTACAGAGTTTTTTTTTAGTTGACTGTAAGGATGCTTCTGCTTACAGAAGTTTTGGAATCATAAAGGTTTAAATTATTGAGAGCTCACTGTATAAGCTTTTTGTATCCTTAATCAATTTTATAATTATGCTAATCAACATTGCTCAGTATCTGTTACTACGTAAATGACTTAAATAAATAAATGAATAAATTAATTTATCATTCAACACTAACCATTAATTGAGTTGTTCACTGCAAAAATCGATTAACGCAGTAAAAAAATAAATTTGAAAAATTCGATGAAATAATTTACATTCGCCTCTAAAATACAACACTTTTTATTTGAAAAAAATTGTCGTTTAATGGGATTAATCTTTATTATTCAGGAAAGTTAGTGTAAATATAAAAGTGCTTTGACATTTAAGTTTGAGATTCTTCGAAATATACAGTTCTTCGATTTTTGCACTGAGCGGCTTAATCATTTCAAGTATTTTGCTTAATTTGTACATTGAGCGGCTTAATTATATCAAATATGCAAATTTTTCTAAAGCACTAGGGACACATTTCAATGGCTGTTATGGGGTACTACAAGTAAGTTTCTAGTCTCCCACAATTCGCCAAAGACCATGATCCTCTCTACACTTGGCTAAATGTCAGTGATATTGCGACATACGGTCTGAATTTTCCCCCAAAAGTTCTTAACACAATCATCCCCCACGTGGATTGCTTCTTCTGCGCACATCAGTCGACTTTTTGCGGACAGCTTCAATCCAATAGCAACGCATTCGTTTCATCTAAAGAAATTGTTACACCAATTTCTTCTAAATTTCCCCGAAAAAAGATGAAAAACGGAATTCGAAAATATCGTATTTCTGTAAATTAATCCACGAACTTCTCATGAACTCTTCTTCACCTACAAATTTGATGCTGGATTTTATTTTCGTCCTTGTTAATAAGAATGTATCGCTTTCACATAAATGTTTGTCGAAGTAAAGAAAGAGGCGAAAGCACTGTGTATCCTGCGGAGATATGAAAAGGAATTGACAATTTTCAGCCGCCCCTTAATCCTTTAAGACATTTCAGGGCGTACCCGTTGATGGACACTTTAATAATGGATGCAGGTACACACGCCGCCGCCTGGCAGTTGTCAACATCATCCTTCCGGAATGGCTCTTGATTTATTTTCAATTTACCAACCCGCCTATATTGGAACAAACTGAAGCAAACCGCCCCAAGTTCTCTTCACCTTTGACGCCCACTCATCCGCTTTTCATGTGGAATATTATAGTCCCGGTTGTTGACACTCCCACTCCAATGAGTTTGAGTACACTTTCAGAGTCCATGACCTTCCTCAATTCCATGTCGAGTGAGCTAAGTATAGATTTTTTTTTTTTTTTTGTTTTTTGTCTGTATTCTGACACAGTGGGGAGGTGAAACTACATTCGCAGCACACGCGGCTTTCGATTTATTTACTTACATCTTCTCGTTTCTTTTTTTCTTTTTTTGTCGGTTTTGTTTGAAGTACTGCATCCACCTACTTTCATCACGGCAGACAATAGACAGCCCGAGGACCAGAAAATATGGTCTACTCCAGAAATAAGTTGAAATAAGAAATTCCTTGGTTTGTAGATGTGAATGTGCAAATAGATGATGAAGAAAGGAAAAAAATAAATAAATAAGTTTATCTTCGGGGAATGCGATATCTGCCGAAATGGTTTTTTCGTGTATTCCACTGGCAAACAGATTGCTCCAGCTAAAAAGTATCTCAACATTGATTCTGGAAAAAGGAGATAGAAATGTGCCACGAAATTTTACTTCGAATATAAAAATCGTATCTCATTTTGATTGAATCATAAAGTTTGTGGACGGTTTGCCGATATGAAAATTCTATTTCTGCTTAGGACTGAGCATTATGGTCACAGTATCTGGGTTTTACGATTACTGCCGGCGTTTGATAGCGTGGTTCTCGGGATGGGCAATCGAATAATAACAGTAACCGTTCAAGAGATATTTGTTATTTATTCCTGAAGTGAACGATGTCCTTTTATTGAGTGTGCTTCTCTGGCACTTACAAGTGCCAGCTATGGTCTAAATTTAGGATATACCATCGAATGACGTACATGGATACAAGATGAAAATAAATTTACAAACAGCTCTTGAGCATAATGGCTGACTTCTCACAATGTGATCGCGTAAATTTGATGTCGGCAGCGTTTACACTCGGTTAACATCTTTGAAAATGGATATGCGAGTAATGTTTGCCAAAAATTAAAAATTGACGTCAGTACTTTTGTAGAGTGAGGCCGATTGTGAATTGCCACCAAAATTGATAGCTGTCGTGTCATGTTTTTGAAATTGGCGTGTATCGTTAGGCGTCTGTGGCTGTAACCAGTTGTGTTTGAATGTCAATCAGAACGAGACACCCAGAAATTTCTTTGAAACTCAATTTTGGTTCTGATCATAGTTTAGTTAGTAAAACGAGATAGATTTTGTTCAAATTTCCTTTTATTTTGTTAAAATGTCTGTCGATCAAAAATGCTTGTGAGAAGGACTTCAGCTACATTTTTGTTTAATGAGCTCACTGAAACTCTTATGTCGTTTTGACAAAAGTTTTCCTCACAGTGCTGGTTGAAAATTTGTGTTTTTGTTTAACTCTTTCATGCACAGTGTTGTTCACAACATGAATTTCACCAACTGACAACTCGAAAATTCTAGCGTAATTACAGTAAAACTGTAGTAATTTTATTCTAAAAGCCGATTTTAAAAGGAGATATCTGATGCAGACTTAAATGGTCTAAGCATTTAAGTCTGCATCAGACGTCTCCTAGTACAAAAAGAATGTTCGGGATCTTTTACTTCGTTTTTGGTGAGTCGAAAACAAATATTTTCCCTGCGGCTGGAATTGGACGTGGTCATGAAACGGTTAAAACTCCGGATAGTTGCTGAAAGTATTTTAGCGAACAAATGTTAGCGTTTCCCGTGTTTTCATTAAATTTGTTAAGTTGAATTGTATGTTCGGGCTAGTTCTGGTAGCGCTTGAAGAAATTAAAGAAGCTATTCAAAAAAGTAGCCTGACTTTTGTACTCACGTAAAAGAAAATGTCTTACAGACACGAAATTTAGTTTTGCTACAGATCTATCAAAGTGGTTCATATGACTGATTATAAGGAACCGAATGTAGATAACCACAAGAGTTCCCACAAAAAAGATTGATGTTCATACTAAAATAAACCAAATAAACAAACAGACAACCCACACGACAATGTTTACAAATTGCACTATCTCTACTGCACTATCAACAAAAAAAAACACACAAAAACTAGAACCAAGATAACATTGGCATTCAAATCAAGATAACCGCCCTTGTCGGCCCCATTGTGGCACACGAGTGTGCCCTTTGTATAAAGCATGGAAATTAAGTTCACTCCGACTTCGACGTTAGCTGCTCGTAAAAAAAACAAAAAACTTCAAATATTCCACCTCGTCCCGAGCATAAAAACGTCCAGATCCAAACAACTTTCTCATCTTTTTTTCAAATTTGATTTCCACCGGAACTACCATCCAATGGCACAGAAAAAAAAAGGACGTATGTTCTTATCGCTGGGTAACAGACTCTCATTTTTCCATCCACGTGGGGTGCTGCTTGCGCTTGTGTGTCTATACACATATATTGGTTTGCAAAGTGCCTTTGAAGTAGCTAAACGAAAAGAACATCGACGAAAAACTGTCGCAAAAGATACACCAACTGTGCTTCAATGTGCCAAAGCGACATTCCATTCACCGACAACGAGGAAATGATAATAAAAATGCCTCGAATTTCAGAAACCCAAAATGGAGCGCTATTGTGTGAAAATTAGTTTTCGCTTTTTTTTTTTCCACCCATTCACGGAAACAAATACTGGTTCTATTCCTCTTTCTCTTTCTCTTCTATTTCAAAGGTGTTTCTGTTCCTTTTTTGACCGCTTTGATCAACATCTTAATTAGAAAAATGTCTCTCTGTTTTTCAAATGTGCGAGTGTAATTAACAGGCTTTTTACCGGTGTCATTGTTTTTCACCCGCAGTTGGTGAAATTAAAAGATAACACATAACACACAATTGTACTTCGCAAAGAAGAGGTAAACATTTTTACTTTTAATTAGTGAGGTGTTGAATGTTTTTCCTTATATTCGAGTGGGGTTTTTGTTTGCACTGACGTACAACAACTTGCTGCAAACATTTATTCGAAGTACATATCTTCATTTTACTTACTCTGGTTCTTTTAAGATTTTAATTTTTTTTCTTAGGTTTGACTTACCCTGGTGTTTAAACATTATCCAAAGACAAAAGCCAAGCAAATAATGAAAAGAAATGAAAAATGTCACAAACGGAGACGCACGCTGTTTGCACAAAGATATTGATTTCGTAAAGAGCCTGTCCGTTAGCGCCTGTGGAGACTTTCAAAGATATAAAGTTTGCCACCAGGGAGTAATTTTCATTTCTTACGTGCATT
This sequence comes from Syritta pipiens, assembly GCA_905187475.1. Lineage (NCBI taxonomy): Eukaryota > Metazoa > Arthropoda > Insecta > Diptera > Syrphidae > Syritta > Syritta pipiens. The sequence goes on along the minus strand of LR994571.1, from coordinate 105,323,218 downwards.
TTCATTACACGTAAGTTACAGAAAAACTGAAGACTCGTCATGTCTTAGACTTCTTAAAGAGATCAAGAACTGCGTATACGTAAATGTCAAAAATTTAACGTAAGCACCATCTTTTAAAAAATGTTGTGAAGCCTGAGATGCTGCGGTGCAGTCGAGGGTACAACGGCATGCTTGCACAAATTCGGCTAGGCTCGTCCAACGAGGGTCATTTTTGCATTCTTCTGACTACTTAGTCACAACGTAAAAATATGTATTTTAGAGAGAGAATCAATTTAAAAGGATCAACTAAAGACGAATTGTAATTCTAGTTTGTATTCGAGACGTAACTCTAAAACGATGAAAACCCAAAAAACTATTTTTGCAGCCAAACTAAAAAAAACCCGCCTTTTCACCTGATAATCATACCAAATGCTTGCAAACTCTTTCTAATTGCTGCAACCCAACACTTTATAAAGCCTATTTGCGAATCTTCTAGTTTCAGTTTTCTACCCACCAAAGTGGCCAGATTACGTTCACTCATCGGTTATCCTTTCACTAAAATTGTTGTTCTATCCACTCAAAAGCCCACTTACCGAGGTTTCAAATTCAAATCAAAACGAATGCCAATCCTAATAGGCAAATCACCCTATCTCTCCGTCTGCAGTTCAAGTACTCTCTTTCACTCACCAAAACAATCTGAAAAACTGCTGGTCGATAGATGAGTGCAATATCAGTGCAACGATGGTTTTTTGTATTTAAGTTCATTCAACAAGTTGAATTGGAAGTTGAATTTCGATTCCTGAAACTGAGTAGATCGAAATGAAAATTCGAAATCACGGAAAACTTTTTGGCTCTTCAGTTTTTATTTGGCTTCGATGGAAGTGTTATGAGTGGCAATTTACCACAACTCTTGGGAGTTCAAATCATGAGAGTTTTGAATGATATTGCAATCTCATTATTAAGCTCGTTAGCAGATGGAAATTTAACAAGTTAATTTGTTATTAAGCTTTAATCTGTGTGTAATGAAATTCTAAGTGTTTTTAACTATATGCACGGCCTGTTTTACGCCTTTTCGCGATTTTGATGGGCAAACTCCTAAAGTTGTGGTACTTGCTGCAAAATCCATGGTTTTTCAAATAGATGTAATCTGTAGCTACAATAAAAACTAAAAACCCCCACTACTAAAAACCACCACTTTCTAAGGTGGAAAGTACATGGGCTACAATAAAAACAAAAGGATTATTTTAGGTGTTTCTTATTACGTGCACGGCATTGTATCTCGCCTGGAAATGCCTATAAGTTACATCCCTAAAAAATATCAATTTCTTTCAAAAAATAAGTTTAACCCTGTTAATTTGAAAAGAGAAACTATCAAGTCAAATATTAACTGGAGAGTATGAAATTTGCATAGTTTTATCTGTCAAAGAAAACAACTAATTGTCCGACTGAAAATTCAATACCGTGTTTAGTCTGCAAAATTGTTTGTTATATTTCAAAAATGTATTTCTGATCGACAAACTTCTAGAAGTCTTACAGCAGATATTGTACGCGAAAACTGTGACCGCCAAAATATCGTAAACGCCAAAACTAACAAAAACAAACGCTAGTTTAACACCTGGACATCTGCTTTCTTGTCGTATTTATAATACGAAAACGTAGTTAAGTACTTTTTCCAAAAACCAATGTTTTTTTAACTCAGATAAAAACAAAAAATAAGCCTCTACTGCAAATTTTTCATTTTTTCGCCTACGATAATTTGGCGGATATGGCGCGATATGTCAAATAATTCTCTCATATAAACCTCCTTACATATCCGCTTACAATACTGAGAGTGGTGTACTTTTTAAATTTATGTCTTAAATCTACACTCTTGAAACATCCTGAAAATTTGCATCCCCAAGTGACGCACTTGAAGCCAGAGGGAATATTCGTCAATCAATTAACAGATGTATTAGATCTTGTTGAAACTTCCTACGAACTCTGCCGCTGCGTACATCAAAACTTTTAAAAACAAAAACAAATCTTCGCATCCAAAACTCACAGCAAACTAAAACAACAAATAACACGTTGAAAGGCACGGCAGTCTAGAGTTCAAAATAAAGTGGAATCAGCATTTTTTTATTCTCATTGACCGGCTTTCATCAACGCATACGACTATTGTGTGATTAATTTTGATTCCAATGAAATATGAATCAGTCGGATGATAATACGCAAAAAAGTTGGACTCTGTCGCCATTAATTTGTGTTTTCTTTCTGTAAAATCTCTCCCAATAAATATATACGAGTGTGTACACAAATCTCATCAAATTCAAAAATTGCAGTCATCTCAACATACTAAGTCATAACTCAGGCTATCAATGCCAGACAGATCCCTTCGCACGTAGATTGAGCCACGATAAGGGAGGCGAATGAAACAAAGATCATCATAAAAGTAAAAATAAAAATAAAAACATCAACTGTGATGAAAAAATAAGCTTATCAATTTTGCGGAGAAACCAACAAAACTACAACTTTGGTGTACCGATGTTCTCTCACTGTCAGTTGTGAATTCCATAACGCGTCACAATCTCGGGAGGGTGGCGGATTTATTATTGGGCCACACTCGTACGAGACACAATTGAATAAATTTGCAAATATTTACTTATGACTATTTACTTAATATTCATATCTTTTTCGCTTTCACGCCGAGATGCGGATAGTTGGTTCTTCTTTAATTCAATGACATTTTTACACACAATTTATTTACTAGGGGCAAAATATAAGACTGTAAGATGGGCATTTGTTAAGTCAACCGTGAGCCTCCTGGGCAATTGAGCTGACGACAATTGCCGACGTCGTTGCCGATGTCGTTGCCGATGTCGTTGTCGTTGTCGTTGTCGATTTTGCTGTCGCCACTGTTGTCGACAGTAGCATGGACATGAGCTTCGTAGTAGCGAGAATTTGTCGCTTCAATTAAAGACACGCGGAGAACTTAATGACCTATAGAATGGAATTGAATAACTTAGAGAGTGAGGAGTCTTGAAATTACGTTTTCGGGTTGTTAGAAATTAATTGACAGTTAACAAACATATAACGAACTGAAAATGGAGCAGCAAATGAAATATTCATCTGGCGTAAATTGGATTAATCAAACTAGGGTAGTTCTTAGACGAGCTTCTATAGAAATAAATCTAATTTTGAACGCCTTTGTGTGGTTTATTCTTGGATGATAAATCTGGGATAGCAATGAGCTTAGAGGCTTTCTTCAACGAAGCTCACAACATTTGAATTGACTATGTACGACTTTTAAAGTTAAAATTTCTCTGAGACTAAAGCAAAGAAGACAGCGATGGAGCAATGGAGCCGCAAGGGAGTCACGGAAATGGCAGGGCGATGTACTTATCTTGATGTTTGCGGTGGGAGAATTAAAATTAAGTCTGGCATTTATGGGCGACGTGATAGAGGCTGGCTTCGGGATATAAAACTCTGCAGTAAAGTGTTCCAGTTTGCACGAAAGGAAGACGAAGTACACCGTGGGGAATGCATTTTCTGTGGTAAAAATGGTGGAAGGAGAAACTAAGTTTATCCTGTTTTTACTGCATAACCATCAACGACGTTGAGCGAGCGAAAATAAATTTATAAAAACTTAAATGACATCACATAAACTATTACTTCCTTAAAGCAGTTAGTCACACCTGTTAAGATAGGAAACAATCTATGAAATTTTATCAACTGCACTTTAATGGGATGACACTAACATAAGTATTTTCCAGAAAATATGTCTATTATTTTCATCGTGGATTTTGATCGCCTACAGTGTCGAGCGTGATGAATTCTTCGAACCAATATAAGACCTGATCACGATCAGGCAATTGCTCATGACACAGCAATGCCCTTAAGCAAGAAAAGCCATGGCTTTAAAAAGGTTTGCTACATCTATCTTAGATTAATCGGATTATTGGTATTCCGTTTCTATAGATTCAATGTAGGACCTTTAAGCCATTCCAAAAATTGCGTTTAATGTGAGACCCTTCTCAACCTTTACATACACACATTGATCACGTAAAAATGTTGACCTTCTCCACGTTTTCGCTCGCAATCTAATTACAACATCCATCCATCTTCATCGGTGCTTTTGGCAATCGAGCGTATAAAACTTTAATTGACATAAGCCGCAGTCATCAACATCCCTTGAAACAATACAAACAACACAAGTTCTTATCCAGATTGCAGAAACTAATTAATTCCCCAGAAAGAGCAGTCTTTAGCAATTAAACCGAAATCTAATCATTTTGGGGAGCCGATTTCAACTTCAACATAAACACGAGCAAAAATTCAACACCCATTCACTGATGATTAACGATTCAATAAAGCAGAGATACTAATTACCATTTAATTTCCGGTCTACATACTTAAGTGGAGGTTTTAGCACGGAAACTTATGCAAATAATAAGCAAGTAAGCCCCTGTGTTACCACCCCGTTTGGCTAAGAGGAAATAACTTAATTATGCACAACACAAAAGGCGAATCAATTACCGCTCGTATGCGTGTGCATATGGTTACGATGGGTAATCTCTTAAAGTTCGTCTGGCGTAAGGATATTCGCAATTGGTGGGAAGACATGTGTACGTGGATCTAATAAATCCTCTGACGTAGGCCATTTCAATTACTTAATATAAATGAGCGTAGGATTGAATTCAACGAAAAAATTGATACTCAAAAAAAAAAATCAAATAGAAAATTTAAACTTTTTTTAATGCTCTCTAAATGAATGTGCCGAATTTTCTCATATGACGGTAATCCCATAAAAATTTACGCTTTCAAATGATTTTAAATTGAATCCAAGCTGTACCCACTCGAGCTTCGGTATGTTGAATGCAAACATTTGCCAGTGTCACCGTATTGATTTAAGACCCCAGTGAAAAGTAATTGAGTTTTTTATGCTGTGTTATCGCAGTTGATTATTTTTTTGAAATTGAAATGTGTTTTTATTTCTGTCAGTGCTTTAAGTCGTATTGAATGTGCACTTTGATAGATTTTGAAAATGTGAAACAGGTTTCATAAAATTGATTTAATATTAGAGCTAAAATTCCTCGCAGCTCAGGTCTTATATATGTTATCAATTCGTGAAAAGAAAGAGTAAATAAATAAAAATTAATTTGATCCTATCATCATGCCTTCGAATGTTCTGTTCGAGGAAGAAAGGGATTAAAAATAAGCTCAACTGGTAGAAAAAAAAATCTCTTCAGTTTTTAACTGGGCTAAAATGCCTTGAACTCTTACCAATCCAAACTTAATTGTTGCAGAATTGTGTAACGTTCTTGTTGCTGCTTTCGCGTCCAAAAGTAAAGAGAGCGAAGCAGGTAGATTTATTTTCCAAAAGGCCAAAAAGAACAATTTGAGTAATAAATTAACAGTTAACATTTTGAGTTAAAGAAAACAGAACAAATTCAAAAAGAACATTCAAAAAAAAAATGTAAAAAAAATCTGAGAAGATTATAAAGTGAGTAGTTACATATTTGGCACAAACATTTTGAATTAGAAACAATGAACACTTGGCAAGAAATATAATTTAATCAATTAGTCTTGAACAGTTCTCATACGCTAAACTAAACAACTACCCTTTTTTTTAAGCTCATCTCCCTAAAGCAAGTTTTCATAATCGATTTTCTGCAAATAAAAACTTCGTTTTTTTAAAGCCATCTCTTGCCAAGGTCTTTCTAAAAATATGATTGTGACATTGCAAATTTATGTGAGGGTCTTTTCCAGATGCTTTAATGACCAAAACAAATGCCGTACTTACTGCATACTCGGATTCTATTCATAAACAACTGACCCGAGCTACGAGCTATTAAAGCAGCCAATTATTATGTAAGCATTTACGTTTGAAGAATTTTCCTGACAAAATTCCAGACCCGAGTTGTACCATATTTTGCTAATTTCCATTTCTTACTCTTTTTTAATGTTACCCCCTCAAAGTCCTTTTGTTTTCTACTCTGAAAAAAAAAGGAAAAATTTTACAGTTCACTCCAAAAAATTGTAATCAAAAACTTCAAACACTCAACCAAAACATTCAACTTTACGAAACGCAACTCAAAATGCTTGAGTATCCACTCACCCACCCGAACTATTTAAGATGGAAAATATACGAAAAAAATCCTTTCAGGATTTTTATAGGTACACTCCCCTTCCAGCGCCTTAACCAGCACCCCATCAACGAAAAGTGCTTCACGTACACAGTTACGTAACGTAACGGTGCGTTGGGAAATAAAACACCATTACTCGAGTGAGTTATAGAGACACGCTTCCTGAGCTTTTCCACTGCTTGTACGTCGCCTTCCAATTTACTGCTGAATCAAACATTAAAAACATTTATTTTATTATATCTCATTTTCCTTACTTCTTATTTTATATTTTATCGTCACTCATCGCCAAAAAAAAAACGAGAATAAAAACTGACACCGATGGAGGTGTACAGAATAATAAATGTTGTCATGGTTGAGTGAGATTTAAGTGCAAGTGGATAAACTTTTAAAAGATCTGCCAAAAAAGGTGGTACACATTTAAATCTGAATTTATTTCTTTTCATTTCAGATGGTCTTGATAAATCATCGTGTATTTCGTTAAGTGGAATAGGTAAGCTGTTGTTAGATGGACTTGAAGAAAATATATTGTGAAGCTGACAGGAAGTGTGTGTTACCATTAGCGTGATCATGCTTTACGATGTTTATGACAGATGTGGTGTTGAAAGCATTTGCACAGCTGCTTTATTCACTTCTTATGACTTCTTGAACAAGGTTAAAGGACTTGTGCAAAGTATGAGAACATTTATCGTGATTTGGGTTGCTAAGGTACTATACGTGATAAGTGACAGGGATGAACTCTTACACATGCCGTTGACGATTTCCGAAACTTGTTTCCATTAATCAGCAAACTTAGCACCAGCAAAAATATGCAATCTTTCTAGGTTTATCTGTCTGCGATGCTGAATAGCAACATGGTTTCGTTTCCTATCCTTGGGTGATTACCCTTTTCAAAATATAAGTCGCACAGAGAAAGAAATTTAACGCTTCAAGAACAAAATTGGAACCTGAATATCCTCACTTAGTCTTACATCACGTATGCACAATTATGAGTAATTTTCTTCCATATAGCAACGCCTTTAATAAATTACCCAATAATTTCAAAGTAATTGGCGTTCAAACTCATGGTAACAGTGCAATCATTTTCCAATTATTTTAACTATATATTCCATGAAAATTACAAACAAAAAGACAAAAAACGTATGCACTGATCTACAACACACTTTAGTGTCATCGAGTCAACTGCCAAACTTCACTTTTTTCGAAACAAAATTTTGAAGCATTCCCAGTCCTTATCACCAAATTTTATAAAAAGTCAACAGCACTTCGAGGCGGCGGTTCCTTTTAATTTAATCAAAGCATCGCAAACTCAAACGAACACCATTTGAATGTCAAAGCTGCTTTTCAAAACTACAATTAAAAACTTTTATATTCACCTATGTGCAATTTCATTCGATTACTACGCACAAGAAAAAAAAAACCGACTGCACTGCCACATTCAAAGAGTGAAACATAATCAAATCAATTTGATACGATTTACTAATTGGGATCCCTTGTGGCACTGTGGCACTGTGGCACTGTGGCAGTGTATGCGCAGCAGACCCACTTTATAATCGTACACCAACAAATGCCGAGCATTACGAGGAGCTAAGCAAGAGGATTATTCAAATGCCAGTGTCAACGCGACCACCACATGCGCCACTTACGCCATGAGAACCTTTCGTCGCGGTCATAATTATCCTCGCTATCAGCAAAAGTACCACCAGCACACACGGTGGAGGCATACATCAGGGATTTATGGCGCCCCGAGGACTTATGACTAATTTGCACTGAATTTAATTACACAATATTCAGTGAATTAATAGATCACAATGCATGCTCGTTGCTCGTGGATGTAAAATGAATTGAGGTGGTGCTAGGTTTTGGGGTTTCTAAACGTGTTAGTTGATTCGGTGTGTCTGTCGTGTCATGGAATCTGATGGCGTTAAAATTAAATTACACGATTATTAAATCAGGAATTATAAATAAAGTTCAGATATTGAGATGTTGGCATTCGCGAAATGTATGACACTTTGAGTAATTTTGAATTATATTGATTGAATTGAGTGACCTACAGTCATAAAAATGAATAAACGGATAAATAAAAATATTTTCCGAATAAACAAGCAGCTAGTTTATCAAGCATCCATTCTTTAGTCACTTCTAAACACCCCGTCAGCACAATGGAGAGTATTTGGCAATTTCTCAATTCCGAACTCATCGATGATTTTATAACAACCTTGCATGTAGCACAAAAGCTTGACACGCTTGTCAACCAAGTTCTTTGACATCAATTTGCAATGAATCATCTAACGTTTTTCGAGTCAACATCAGAAAGACGACACTAAAAAAATCTGCGAAACACAACAAAAAACAGTCAAAGAAATTATTCATTCCATATGGAGAAATCACGTCAATAAAAGGCAATTCTATTGAATTTAACTTGCAGGACAAATTAAAAAGTTCTACATTTTCCTAAATACCTTTTTGGTTTTTTGCTTTTGCAAATCCGTATGTTGTGACATGAAATATGAAAGACATTTTTCTTGAAGCAACCCTTCTAGTCTTTCAATAGAATTTATAGTCGAAATCGTTGAAGACAATACATGTTAAAGGTCTTTTATTCGAAAAGATTTGTCATCCTTGTTAAAGGGATCACAAAAAAAAAAAAAAACGTCGACGTTTGAAGGCAAAAGCACAAAAGCACAAGCTTGATCTACTTAGAAAACCGAAAATGAACGCTCGAAATTAATTACATCAAAAATACGGAACATGTAACTTAGACATTCTTCCACTTTAAATTAATGCTCTAAAGGAACCGCCCAAAATTGAAAAGACAACACTGCACTCTTTCTACACCCAAGTGATAAATTTCAAACTTTACAGCATCCATCAATTCCGGAAAAAGCAGCATGATATCTTAAATTGATTGCGTTAACAGCATCGTACAGCACAACATCCTTTTAGTCAGCTCTATGGTTTCCTTTTACTTTTGTTTTTCACTCCACTTACTCCTTTTTTTTTTCCTTCATACTCATGTGTTTCGTTTAGCCTTGTATTCTCGCTCAGAAATCAGAGCACTGCCCCACACAAAACCAACTGAAAGAAAAACTTCTATTTCATTGGAAAAATGTAGACCAAAGGATTCTGACTGCTCTTTGGCTGGAGCACACATAAACGATATTAACTCCGTGCTGCTTGGCCAAAATCCCTCTAGCAAAACCACAGGATATCTGTGTCTCTGGTGTAAAATAAAATATGCACTGGTGCTTTCGCCAAGGGGATGATGCTCTCACATCACCACCAATGTGCATTGTTGCAAGTAAGGGAGGCCAAATGTTGCAAAAACTTTTGAATAAATTTTCCAATTGTTCGTTTTGTGGAGTTATTCTCTGTTTTTTTTTTTTTTTCATCAGAATAAAACCGAGTTCTGAGTGAGAAAGGATCGGGATTTTATGAATTTATGGAATTTCAATCTTTCAGTTGCATTAAATTAAAATACTTTCTCGGATGTGTGGTGCATTGGTTCTTGCTTTGTAAGTGACTGCTTTGCATATTATTTAAATCCGAAGTAAACCATTTGAGATATGTAATTATTTGAAGCAAAGGATGGATGCAAAGGATCAAAGCTGTATGGATTTTGCCTAACGATTGCAGGGGAGATTGAAAACTCATTTTTGATTGCCTCTTTTGGTATTTAAGTCGTTTCTTCACAAACAATCGAACTAATCAATGAAGCAAAATCTTCCAGTGACGCACACCGAGACGCGGGCGTCCTCTGCTGCGTTGTCCCATAGATTCGGAGTCGAAAAATCGGAGAAGAAAAATCTATTACGTAGGAAATATAAACAAACACGTTTCACATACAGTTGCGGTCAAAATAATAACAGTGCTGCTTTCTGAAGAATACCTTTTTGCAACTTGAGTAAAATCTTGCATAATGATTGGATTAATTGAAAAATCTTTTACTTCTTTCAGTTATTGTTCTAAAGTAGAAGAACATTTCCAAAGTCTCCAACAAAAGAATGTCCTCTCACATTATTACTGCTATGCACTGCTATTATATCGACCGCAGCTGTAAAACCTAAATTTAATTTTATTAAAAAAGTGTGTATAAAAATCGCATCTAATGTTTTTATTAACTGGCCATGGCCCTCTATTCTTATAACTCTGTGAGTTAATAAAATCTGCACAAGCATCTAATGTTAATAAGAAGCTGCCTTTACTACCATCCTGCAAAAAGTAGCGCTCCAATTCTCGTAAGTCCTGCCTTGCTCTCAAGAGATAACGCGAACTAAAACTTTTTTTGGTGGACTGAAATTTTTTCGTCAAAATGTGTATAAGATGCGTGATTAATATGTCCCGATTAAACGGCGGCTTTTGCACAAAAACCGAACGAATTCAACGCTTTCTTATTTCCATTCTGTTTTATTTTGCTATAACGCACTGCAGCAGCTCTCTACTAGGTACTCGATTACCCTATGCTGGGTACCAGGTCATCAATGAATAGTGGAAAATGAAACTGCTGACTCACTAGCGAGGGAGGCTGTGTCGAATTCATTGGAGTTTACACATATCGCGACCCCAATCAAACACTTTGTCAGAGAATTCAACGCCAAACTCTACAAAGAGGCGGATGCCAGGCGAAACCTTGGCTCATCATGTCGGATCACCAAGTTCATTTGGCCGGAATACAACCGGAAAAGGCGGAACACATTCTGAGGCTATCAAGAGTGAATTGCAGCCTCCATTTACACGGGGCACTGCTTACTGGGCTATCACGCCCAAAAGCTTGGTCTGACCTCAACGGACATCTGTAGATACTGCAGGGACTCGTCTGCTAGTGAAACATTGGAGCTACGCTGGGTAGCTACTTCATCCAATCGCTGAATGAGGCAGCCAGCCTTAACTTAACTTATTTAGTAAAATTCGCAATTGCATCCAAAGCCTTCTGTCGAAACCAGGGGTAGAGGGATGCTACAATACAATACTTATTTTCTGTGACGGTGGCAGCACTATGGACCATCACTGGTCTATGTGATTGGCGTTTCGTCGCCACCTATATGTAACATAACATTCAGTTTTATCTATCCCAGTTAGGTGGCTGTCGCGACAATGCGATGTCCCAATTGTAAATTATTAATTTTATTCATTTAAATATCATTCGATCGTCACCTTATTCCCATTTAATCATTCTATTTCTGAAAGTGAAAATTGAGTGAAGCCTGTTGTTAGCCTCGCATTAGCTTTGTCAAGATTTGAGAGCTATGATCAAATTTTTTTTTAAAAAAAGGTTACATTTTAATGTTGTTTTAACATAAGAGTTTCAGACATATTCCGATTATTTTTCAATTCTTAAAAAACATATATTGTAAAGTTACATTAACTTTTAAATTATAAGTTGTGCTGTGTTAAGATGTGCCCTCAACATCGATATGAAACAAATACTGTGTATAGACACACCGCCATTATACTCGGAAAATTTATAAAATGTCTTTGAAATTTCTTAACTACAATAAATTTGTATTTCGTTAAAATCTAAGATTATGTACGACTATACGAATATTCACCCTTTTGTTATTTATTAAAAAAAGTAGCCTCACTTCTTTTTCTATTGTGCTATCAAAAAATATTATCAAACCATTGTCACATAACATCGTTTTACCCTCACGTTTCAAATGAAAGTTTTTGCATAGTTTTTCTCCAAATGTCCTTTGACCCTTAAACGTCGCCTGTGTTGTACCTAGAGATCTATCGAAGTAATATTTTCGAGTTTCAAAAAAAAAATGCTCGACTCTTTTGAGTCAAAATTTTGATTTTGACCGTTAGAGGATTAAATTACTGTACTGCATATGACAACCGCTAATCAATTGTATTTTCAACAGTAAGGTTCGAATCTCTGTGTAAGCTAGAGGAACATTGCTTAAATATTGTTATACCATGAAGAAAATAAATCTATCTCTGTATTTTCCCTTATCCTCACACATTTAAATGCAAAGCATGAAAGCAAATCAAATTCTGAGAATAGATAAAGTTATATACTTTGGGACTAATCAACGTCGAATTCAGTGTAGATTTGCATTTTCAAACTAGGCATTCGCAACCTGTCGTCTCCCCACAAATAGTAATTCAACAGAATTATTCATTATTCTCACATCTCTCTTTCATACTTTTGGGTTGATTACCTTTCTTATTATACCAAAGTCCGATTAAAGTCACCTCACCTACACTCCAGTTTCAACACTTTGATGAAAACACAAAAACAATTGAATCTTGCATCTAGACAAATCGTCTTACTTTATTTGTCCTCAAAAACTATTTTGGAACGAAAATCGATACTGTTTAGTCGTTCGTTGAGACAACTTAACCATGCAAATGACAAAAGAAGAGGAGGGAAACAAATTCACTGCCAAACTTGATTTTTTTTTTTTTCTAAATAATTGAAACACGAGAACTTGCTTCGTGGAACAAAACGTGCAGAAAAAAAAATCAAAATTAGGTCAGCGAATGAAATCTGAAATAGGAATATTAATAATTGAACACACAGCAACTCTGAGAATTAAAAACGTTTCTAAAAATAGACCGTTGTCAACTTGATAGGGGTTGTCGGACCATCACTGTCGTCGGAATGAATCACTTCTTGTCGGACATCCGACAGCAGCGTCATCAGAATCTGTGTATCACCCGTGTCATGCTTCATTGACGTAGGTGAAGTGTGGCTGCAAGTTGGTGGAAATTTTGTCATAAATAAAATAATCTCTTGACACATATCATGTGACTTGGTTTTTTATGAGCAAATGTCAGACTTCCGGGATGCTTCATTGAAATTGAGTAAATTTTTTGCTACTTGGAAAAATTAAACATTTTCTAATTCAATGTTGTGCAGAGTGTTGTAAAAAGAAACTTCTGAAAAGCTATGTGTTGTGTAGTTTTCAAGTTCTTTTCACTCCATCGTGAACGTTAAACAGATAGCAGATAGAAAACTTTATTTTAAAACAAAAACTAGAATCTCTCACTCACAGTTTGAAATCGCTAAAAAAAACACTTCCCAACTTGACGGAATTTCGTTGAGAGGAAAAAGTTCTTGAAAAATACAAGAATCCTGCTTCGAAGGATTATCAAAAAGTTGGCACATCTCTGTTTGTCGCCGTACATTTCGCCTTCCAAACGAAGTCTGTCATCAACAGATATCGTGGAAGGTGATGTTTTTCATTAGCCCAGTCCAAGATGAGCACATGTGTCCAATATTGCCCCTCAGCGAATTTCATCTGACAACCACAACCCCGTACAATAAACTTTCTAAAGCAACCCAGCTGCCCCTACATGCGACACAACTTTATGACAAACCATGTATTGCAAAAATTCTGCAATATTCCGCCTCCACAACAATGTCCAGTGTGTCCAATGATTATGTCAACTGAATGTGACAGCTCATATTGCAGGATAAAGTTTCTGCCGCAAATGGTGCTCCAGTCCCCTTCATTGGCTTCCATATGCGACCTGAGCCTGTATGAAAATTCATAAAAGACACTCACGTTGAGATAATCGTTGAACTCATGTTAGACTGTGACGGTTCTCAGTTTGCTTGTGACCAAAAATGGTCCTTTGGACACGAGGTTATTCCTCCCTCATGGGGGCATGAAAAACAACCGCCGCCCTCGAGTGAATAACTTCGTGTTTGCTGCAACAGCTACTACTCCTCGTCGAGATTAAAGCGCCTGTCAATCCCTCGAGATGAGGAAAAACTTCGCCACATTAAATTTACTTCACACCACTGAGATTAATTATCACAACCAAAATGGAGGCATTAACAAGGAGGAAATAAGGAAGCGAACTCATTTCATTGACCTGTCTCGGGATATCGACTTTATCCGGCTGAGGGTGAGGACCCCACGACCCCACCTCAGAGGCAACGAGTTTGTTGCTCCTGTGACACAAATACGATCCTTACACACTCTGCAGACGGTAGACCTGTAGACCTCTGCCACCGTGGCAGCTACGTTGATTATTATCGTCGTAGCCCATGATTTCCTGAGCCAAATCCCGTGTCCTTTCTGTACACGAGACGCATTTTGATTCCACCTCTGCCCAGGGTGAGAGCCTTACCAACCTCGCTGTACATTTTTGCCCACATTTTATTTCAATTATGACCTCTGTCCCCGGATTATGCTTGACAACTTTTTCAATTATTTTCACAAGTTTTTTTTTTTCTCTTCTTGTTTATGGTGTCTGCAGTGTTTCTTGGCCCGTTTGCGGCCTTCAACGAGGAGTCATAAGTGGTGGGTGTGGAGGTTGAGATGGAGGAGATATTTAAGGAGGACAGCCAACAAGATGTGATGTGGAAGTTGTGTTTTTGCTGAAGATTTTCTGAGTAAAATAGAACGAAGACCAAAAAGCCATAGACGAGAGAGAAATAGCAAACTCTTGAAAAGTTTCCACTAGAGGAGAACGCGCCAGAGAAGAAAATGTGGTGGTATATCAGTGAAGATGAAGATGATGTGGAGTGAAGTGAGTGCGCTCTAGCGGAGCCCTAATTTCTGGGTGCAAACATCTTGAGTGGACTGGACACTACAATCGACCTAAAAGAATTTCTTCTTCAACAAAAATGACAAATGATGTCCGGGTTGTGATTTTTGTGGAGTTTTTTTTTTTATCTGGACATGCGGTCAGAGCGTGCGATGGTGGAGGCAACCATAACATTTGGTTTCTTAGCGAGAACAGTCTATGTAATTCTTCAAACTGTACTTGTTGATGTTGAAGAAACCTGAAAATTTATAGTTCTTTCACTTATTTTCAGTTCCTTCCAAACTATCGAACTCAAACTTCAAAACTAAGGCGTACAGTTGCCTGAAAAATTGGGTGCACCAAAGTTCGTAAAATAATAAAAAGAGAAGAACAGAAGAACTGTGCGCATAATTTGATTGAGCTCTCGAAAAAAAATGAATAAATTAAATACAGAATTGTGTGTGGCAATTCATGTATTCTGAATTATTCAGTTCATAGTTCCTTCTCTGCCATTTTCAGTTCAGAGACAATAAAACTTTGGATTCAATTAAATGTGAAAAAATGTACAAAAATTAAACATTTTTGCTCGTTTTCATACATTTTAACAGAGACCAAAACTAAAAAAACAATTCGACAGATTTGACAGGTATTTAAAAAGAACAGTGAAAGCACGCACAATGACATGCCTCCGACAGGACAGCTTTTAAACATGTCAAGCTATGACGCCACATTTGAACCGAATGCTAATGACATTTGTGTCAAATGAAATCTTTGTGAATTTATTAATGTCCATTTGAGTGACATGTTGCAAAAGACATGTTCACATGTAAGAGGCCTTCATTTAACGTTTTGCTCACCATAGTTTTACCACATCGATTCTACAGGCAGTTTCCTGGGTCGTTTTTTTGAGGATTCCTTTGAGCCTTAAACTTTATTCTTACAGCCTAGATTTCTCGTTCGAAATTAGGTCAGTGAATTTTCTGTTTTGTAATTGTATTGGCGAACACAGGTGGAGCAGGACCTGAACCAGCTAGGTCTGCGCCATTGGAGGCAGCTGGCATGAGATCGTGCTGGCTGGAGAAGTTTACTAATGGAGGCCTGGAGGTCCCGACTGTAGCCCCGCACAAAGAAGTAGAAGAATTGTATTAGCCATCCATTTGACATCATAAGTCCACACTGACTGAAGCTGCCACTTTCTGAGTACTCATGACACACAAGTAACTCTAAAAAAGAGCACTCTAAATACACTTTGCCAAAAATTGAAAGAAATGTAATCAACTCCAAAAGAAAATGCGTGATGTTCAGCACTCACGGGACGGTCATGGACGGTCACTCTTCCAATTAAAGGTATGTCACAGATATTTTTAAAACCAAGTCAGACTTATCACACCATCAAACAGATTTCGAGCACGATTATAAAACTCGTCGACTAACCACTCACTCATCCCCAAGACTCACACGCCACCGTCTAGACTTCCACGAAAACGGCCGCCCTCTTAATGGTCAGTCACTTGCTAAGCACTAATTAAACTCAACTCTCAAGGCAACGTTTTGCCGTGCCTAAATAGTAAAATTAAAAAAAAAACCCAGACAGAAGACGCATAGACGACTCACTCTCAGGCGCAATATGTTCCCAATGCACGCAATGTGGTTCATTTCAATTCAAATTTCGCACCGCAAATAACTGACACCCACGCTGCCCCATCCCACCGGAATATATCACTTCATTTCCCATTATTTAAGTGTTTTGCTTTGTTGACCCCGCCAGCGTGTAAGACGCCCGCCCACTGTTGACTCAGAAACAGCATTCTGGCAAAACGAACACAAGGCGAGATCTGTGAATTGTTTGTTAGGAATTTTGCACTATCTACGTAGCAGGCCATTTGGAAGAATGATTAATTTGGACTCGGCACTCGAGGCGACACCACTGTGTCAGGCAGTCGATGAATTTATTTACTCGCCCCAACTCAAGTGGTGCGAATGAGTGCAAGTCCATTAAAGTGTCCTCTATGGGGTGGAACATTGGAAAATATTTCCATAAATTAAGAGCCTGCCATGGGAGCTTTGCAAATTACAGGCGTAATTACAAGCCCATTGAATACACGCGCCCCTCAGCTGCACTGCAATTATCGATTTGGAATCAGCCCCAAGGATGTAGTTTGCACAAAACGCTTCCTTGCTTCCTTCGATGGAAAGCAATCAACTGAATGGAGGTAAAGTTGCAATGCGATATGTACACACATCTGTATAATTTTTAATTAACGAGAATTCACTTTCGATTCGTAAATATAATTAATTCAGATTTTTAACTTTCGCTCGGGGATCTGCTCATCGCCGTCGAGTCACTTAATCAATTTCATTGCAGATTCAGTTGCATAAAACTTCTTTGACACTGACCTACATTAGTGCACAGTCAATAATCTTAATTGGTTTCCATTTTTAGTGAATGGAATCAATAAGTCGTGGATCTATTTTTGGAGCCTTTTCTCTATTTTGCTGCCTCGTAATTATGATTTTGGTGAATTGTTTCACCACGAGTATGCGGAAACACTCTCATTAGGGCGTGCTGATTAATGCATTCACATCTGAGGTGCTTAATTGAGATTTGACTACTCGGAATTTATCTGTGATTGTTTTTTCGCTTCCCTTCGGTGATTAGGAAATTCACCTAGTCATTCTGTAAATCCATTTTGCTGTCCTTATTTATGTGGTGCGATGTAGCCCAACGTACGCGGAACATGTTCGTAATCCGTAATCTTAAGCCTGACGAAGAAAAATGTGCCCTTCGTGTGTTTATATTAAGCAAATTGTCTGTCCATTCGTATTTTAGGGGCGATTATTTACGGGAAGATACTTGCGTGTGGTTTTGGTGGCTTGGGAATATCACACGGCAAGTACTCCGAAGAGAAAAATGTAATTTGTGGAAGTGTACCCAGCCGCTTGAAAGATGAGATGTCTTGAAATTGATGGCGTGTTGCGAGAAATATGTTTTCATAAAACCACTCTGTTCTGAATTGAATCCATATTCCAATTTTGTTCTCCGTGAAAGCTCTCATCACAACTTCTCGCATAGCAAAGAATCTAGTGCAACTATTTGTTTGTTATTTCGAAACAAATACGTATCTATTTTTAAATTATTCTGATCATGCAACACCTAAATTTCTAATTTTATTACATCTGTTTATTCAAATTTACGAAATTAAATCGACGCAGTCATTTTCACCTCGTTTCTTACTGCAGATGTTTTTTTTTTTTGGATTTTCTAGGAAATGTGCAAAGTAAAGTTTTTGTAGAAACAAAACAATGCAAAATGCAGAAAACTACTTTTTGGCCACGTACGAAACGAAAATCTAGTTTGCTTTAACGTTATATTTACGAGTTTGTTTATTATATTTTGAACAGAAAAAAGAAAACCAATGAGAGCAAAATCTAAACGGATTGATATTTTAATACATTTGCTGAAGTCTGGAAAATCTTGACCGATGTCTCTTTTAAACTACTTTACTTACTCGCAGTTGTTGATATGTTACTTATTTACATATCACTTGCGACCACTGGAGGGTCTATGCCTGATCTATAGACATGTAGATCTTATTGCCTTGGCGCACTGCTCCAGTTTATAAGATTAAAAAAAATTAAAATAAATAGTCGGCGTAACAGCCGATACAGGGCCAGAGCTCAGCTTCTTCACGCCTCCACTGGGTTGTGCACGATATATTTTGTGGAGGGGACCTACTGTTTAATGCCGGTTCCGAACGGCGAATTGCAAAAGCTTTTCATGACAGAAGTACTCCAGGAGGAGTTGTATCATCATCAACATCGGCGCAACAACCGGTGTTCGGTCCGGGCCTCCTGCAGCAAGCACTTCCACCTATCCCGATCGCTTGCCGATGCCATCCAGTTGGGCACCCCAAGGCTTCGGGCGTCATGGTCTACGCCATCCTCTCAGCGTAAGCGCGGTATGCGTCGCTGTCTTCTACAAAGGACTTTCCAATCAGGGCAAAGGACTTTCCGACCAGGGTCCTCTTCGCTCATACGAGCTAGGTGCCCAGCCCACCGGAGCCTACCAAGCTTTCTTTTCGTTTCATAACATCTGTTTCCAGGAATTGTCCTTCCTCACGTACGCGGCCAACAATTCTCTGTTTATATGCCGCCAATTAACCAACAATCTGACAAAAAGCTAACAACATGATGACCTTTAAAATGTTTAACATATGTTAGTAACAGTAAAATATTTTACTGTTTACCCATTCTGCAATAATAATCACGCTATTAAAATGCATGGCGCTTTAAAACATGAATACTTGGCACCACTTCATGAAAATAATTGCTCGTTTTCGTTACAAGTATAAATTACACTTTAAATACACATGAGCGAAATTCACTTTGAACAGAATCACTCAAAGATTCGTGCAAATTTTATTTGCTAACTTTCGCAAATTCGAGTAGATAAAATTCGTTTCAAATTGAATCATAATCTGCCTCGGATGTTTCGCTATTTTTATTTATTTTTCAGTTAATTTGTTCCATTAAAAAATACATCACTAGATCTCTCACGTCATCTCTAAACTATAAAATCTTTAATTCCTAATGCCTTTCACATGAATTTTATTAATATGCACAGCTTTTAGTCTTGCATTGCATTGGGCGACGTAAAAGCCCGTTGAGAGCCAGAGCCAAGTGTTTTTCGCTCGTGTTTTAAGTCTGAGTCACAGTTATATAAAACTACAAATTAATTTAGCATACTTGGCTATGTATTTCGCAAGAAAAGGATATATTTTAACAATTAACAATACGAGGTCTGTTCAAAAAATAAGGTGATTTTTAATTTTTCACAAAAAATGTTTATTCATTAATTTCCATTTTGGCGCTCAAAGTAGTTCCTCTCAGATATAATACACTTGTGCCAGCGTTTTTTTTCCAATTCTCGAAGCAGTTCTGCAGTGATTCGGTTTCTATCTCCTCAATCGTCGCAAAACGCCGTTCTTTCATGGGCCTTTTCAATCGTGGGAACAGAAAAAAGTCGCAAGGGGACAAATCTGGTGAATACGGTGGATGAGGCATGATTACAGTGTTGTTTCTGGCCAAAAAATTAGGAAAAAGCAACAGTTTTTTTGGTCAAAATTCGGCAATTTTGGAACGAACTTCACTGTCACACGCTTCATGTCCAAAATTTCCTTAAAAAATGCATGGCTTGAGCCAACCGATATGCCGAAATAAACAGCAACTTCTCTAATAGTGATTCCACGATTCTCCATAACAATTTTCTTTGCTTTCTTAGCATTTTCATCGGTTGATGTGCTGGGGCGTCCAAGGCGAGCGTCGTCATTCACATCTTCTCGACCTTCTTTGGAAAGCTTGTACCACTTGTAAACATTTTTTTGACTCAGAGTACACTCACCGTATGCCACTGTCATCATTTCAAGTGTTTTTGAGCACTTAATTTAATTTTTCACACAAAATTGAATGCAAATTTTTTGGTCCATTTTTCTCGACAGCAGGAAATCGCCGAACATACAAAACACGTCAAACTTTTATCCCTCTCACAAACAAAATAAGTATGCTATATAGCTGAAACTGTAAATATAAGTCTGAGACGAGTGTACCAATGTAACAAAATAAAAACAATTGATAATCGAATGTACGTAGCCCGCGAAATTTGAAAATTCACCTTATTTTTTGAACAGACCTCGTACAGCTAAATATAATTACTAAGTTTTTTAGATGTCCATCCTGTTTGGGGTACAAAAAAAAGGCAAGTTGAAAAGGCTTTCCTGACATCTGCCTTACTTTCGTCATGGAGTGGCACTCTAAACATAAAGTTTATTGGGATCATTCCTTGAATAAAGACGCATAAAGTACCATCGCTTTACCAATCCACAATGTTTTCTGTCCAAAGCAAAACAAAAGTATCATTTTCAAGAGTGACGACATTAAAACAATGAAGACAATTTCTCGACCCACCTAGAGTGAGTCAAGAGTTTTAAAAAGAACACAAGTGTAATTTTCCTATCAAATTCAAACATTCATTACCCGCTTCTCCTGAAAAGCAGAAAGCGCTTTGATTACTTTTATGTAAAGTCAATCAGCACTCATCAAAGGCGAGCACCATAAACAAGCCGCCTGCATTTCGTGTTTAATCACAACTTAAATTCAATTAGTATGCAATTTCAGACTTAAACTGAAATTCGACCCCATCACGTGGAAGAAAAGAACATTTTCACAACACCACATCGTACGTCGGTCTCTTTAGTCACGTTCGCCGTATAGAGTCGCCGTTCATCCCTGCAGTTCCCAGAAACGTCACCAAAATCAGTGAATCACAGAATGCAATTCTTGGAACCACTTGGAATCACTGGGTCCATGAATGCAGAGTTTCGCTGATTCGTCAAGTCAACTAACTTCAAACGAGAAACAAAATCTGAGCTGAGAGAGCGCTAAAAAAAAAGAGAACAACAACGCCAAACTGCAACATCAGAAAATTTATACCCGAGGCCACAACAGCAGCAGCACTGTTTGTGTTGAGTTTTTTGCGCAGACAAAAATACAGAACGCGGCGGGTAGTGTCAGCACAATGCGAACAAAAATGATGCGGAAAACTGCTGCAGTGTTCTTCTTCGGGCTATACTTTCGGAAAAATGTTCCTCCCTCTCCAAGTGACAACCATAGTCGACGTTGTCGCCTTCGTTGTTGTTGATTCTTTTAATGAGACTGACGACCTCGTTATTATTCAGAATCTCGATTCTTTGTCATCATCTGTCTGCGTATTGTGCCACTGCAACAGAGATATATTAATTTGATGTTTACACTGCGCGCTAAAAACAAACGTCAGTGCTAATGGTCAATTAATTACAAACATACAACAACCGTCTAAACCTATATCTGTGGTCACTCTCTCCTTTGAGCTTACAACAACCCGTGCATTCTTTCGCTCAGCAAGAGCATTCTTCTTTTTTCTTTTTTTTTTTTGCTAAAAATAATCACCGGCGATGCACACTCGACGACGCGTCATCGTGTAAACAAGTGGAAATGATTCGACGAACCAACTACAACAATCGTGAGGGGGCGGCATCACCACCGACCGGTCTTTGGACGCGCAAATAATGAAATTAGAATAAACGCCCCGGTGACAGTGGCCAGCGGAGAGTAGAGCAATTTCTCGGCCAACTGACCAAACAATCAGCGGAAAGTGGCTTTCGTCTCGTCGAGTC
The DNA here is from genome assembly GCA_905187475.1 of Syritta pipiens. NCBI lineage: Eukaryota > Metazoa > Arthropoda > Insecta > Diptera > Syrphidae > Syritta > Syritta pipiens. Next base: position 105,301,422 of record LR994571.1, on the reverse strand, counting down.
GCCGTACCCGTAGCCGACGCCATCAACCAGCAGTCCGTCGTCGTGAAGAGTGCTCTTCAATTCACTATTGAGTACCGTGGAAGTGGGGGCGGCGCACAATTGACGGATAATGTACGTTGTGCTTCGTTGAAAGTAATTTAACAATTTAAAGTCCTCACGCAAGTGAAACAACAGATTCTCCGGATAAGCATCAAGAGAGAAGAGCAGCCTTCGCCTTTTGTCGATTGTCGACGTCCTCACCCATATGGGAGCGCCTACGCAGGCCTGGTGCCTTTACTTACGTTACGGCTCCGACACGAGCCGTTGTAACTTAATACGTCAAGGAGTGCGCTCGTGTGCGTGTGCTTTTAGGTCATATGTGAACGCGGTGGTGTGTCGTTTCGTGATTTTGTCGTTCGGGTGACAGGTTCATTAGTGTTGCTCACTGACGTTCTTAGCGAACGCGTGTCGCGTCGTGTGTATTGTGTCGCCATCGAAGAGAACAACGAGGATGTGCGAGGCGCTATTAATTGCAAGGTGGGCTATAATTGCTTGTCAGGTTGTTTTGATTTGAACGAAAACCAACACGGTTATTTATACCGAAGCGATGATGGTGTTGAGTTTTAATAACACAAGGGTTGACACTTTGAGGGGCATGTGAAGAGAATTTGGCAGTTGAAAGGCAACGTGCGAAAGCAGACTCGCGTCTTAATTTGACTTTTAATTGTTCATCTAGAGTCATGTATCATTTTAATGGGAAATTTCACTGACGAACGGCACTTTTGAGTGATGAATGTGAGGATGACTGAGAACGTAGGACGTGCATTTGATTAATGTGCCATGAAGTCACACTTTTGGTCCGTAGACTGTTTCTGATTCATTATCACTTTTGTTGGTTAAGCAGTCCAATGGTATTTTGAAGTTTGAGTCTCATAACCTTGTTACCCGATGTAGCCCATCCGTTAAACAGTAAGAAAATCCCTCTTACTCAGGACAAGGAAAGCGGACTGCACCATGCGGCTGGTCAAGTGAGTCAGTCGTCGAGAGTTAAGATCGCTGGACGGACCTGACTGGAAGGGCGCTTGGCGAGTTCGCTAATGTGCGTTTCCAAGTTAACAACCTGAATGGAAACAGGAGTCTCAAGACAGGCGTGCTGCTGTAGGTAGATTTTTTATTCAAAAAAAAAGAGTGTGCTTTAGACCACACAACTGATGTACAACTTTAGCTCTAGTCAGGCTTAATGCATCGAATAGAAATGTAGCTTACAGCCATGTTTGCAAGAAAAGGAGTTTACCTTCCAAATCGGTTAAGCCGTTCAAAATTTACAAATTCCAAACAATAGTAGAGCCGATTTGAGAACCCATAGGATTTTTTTTAGTTCTTGAACGGCTAAACTGACTTCGATGAAATTTGGAATATAAATTTCTTATGTCGTACCAATATCAATGGGTCAACAACAAGACAACAAGCAAGCGTTAACAGGGCATTCACCCAATAGTGCAGAGTCAGCGATAAACCCAAATAAAAATCGATTGCAAGACCTGAACAACCGCCTAGTAATACGACTTTAGTACTGATGTGATGATCGCAGCGACGCTGAGGACGGCGGGTCATCATAACGGTTAAAATATTAAGTTCTCATAAAATAATAGTACAATAAAGCATAAAGGCCAGAGATCTGCAAAATAAAAAGTATTTTTTTATATACTCGGTGGCCGCTAAACACATAATTCGCGCGTAAAGGAGTTTTACTTCAAGAAATCAGTGACGCTCTTGTTTTGAACTCCCTGTCTGCTCGCCAATGGAAGTAATCAGTCATCTATAAGGAACTGAGTTCTTACATTATAATTTTGGCTGCAGGTGTATCCATCTTTAAGCCGGCAGACGGCAAAGCCATGTTTCATGGTTTTGTATAATCGTTAAAGAAAGACAGGATTGAAATAAAAATCCAATCTAATCTTATATCTGTAAGGCCAAGCAAAATGAGCATTTTGTTTCTACAAACCGAGATGCAGCTATAAGCATCCTGTAAATCAAAACTCTGAAACTCTGAACCTCCTTCAGTAAATCGGCTGCACCATATCCCTTTAAACACTCTACGTTCGATTGTAAACTTCTCTGTTTTAAAATTCATCTCAGAGCAGGATACTTCAACAACAATTCAGAATACTTCATTTTCCACGCCATTAAGTCGTCTTAGGCACCAAAGTTTTTCAAAAGCACCGACGTTATGTAAAAAGAGCATAAAATTCAACGTACAAAACTCTCGCCCTACCGCCGGACAAAGCCATTAACCTATTTTCAAACAAATACACGTCAGTGGAAACCCCAAACTTTCCCAAAGAATTTTAATTTCAATTTTATTCGCCCGATTCAACTGGCGAAGAGTTCCTCCTCCACAAAAAAACCTATTTTTTTCCTTTCAACTCAATGCCCAGGATGAAAGAGGTGTGTGTACGAATGGCAAGGCCCTACAAAAATGGCTACATGACACCCTCTTCTGCAATTGAAATCCTAATCGTCGTTTACATCGTGTGAAAATAATGTTCTTTGAATTCAAACAGCCAACAAACACAGTGACAGCGGAAAAAAAAAATTCTCATTAGCATTTGATCACAATCAAGAGAGTTGGGGCGACAGCCGCATGAAAAACAGAAACGCCCGGCGCCGACAGCAGCATGACAATTCACTGGTACTTGGACACTGGCCAGAGCCAAAGGAGGTGCGCCGAATCCCCCATGCATCCGGGTTTGAAATTCTCAACCGACACCTTAATTTACTGCCATCATTTAGTGAAACAAGAAACATGGGAAAAATTCTTACGAAAATTTGATTCAAATACGTGTGTCGTGTGTATGTGATTTGTTTGCAGGGTACATTCTGCATGCCACCCTTGATCCATGGTCAGCCGTGGTGCTAGGTTAGCTATTAATGTTGCATGCTTTGGGGAATCGTTGGGATGGGAATTGTTTTGCAGTTGTAAAGCATTTCGCCAGAGTGCTCCAGCCGATGAATGGGGAGCTGAGAAATGGACTGTGATGGGGGTGCAATTATTCAAAGGAAGCAAACAGGAATTTCAAATTATTTAGATTGTGTCTGAGAGTTTTTCATTTAAATTAGTATTATGGAAGTAGGGGGATGGAATTGGACTGAGTAGGATTTAATTGATTTTCTGGATTGCTTGTACCTCGATTTCCGAACTTTACATTTTCAGCAGATGTCGAATATTCGAACATGTTTAGCCCCCTGCCTCTGAAAATCTCTGTAGAATTGTGTACTTACTTATAGTAATAATTGGACAAGCAAAAATCTGAAATCTGGAATACTTGTCTCTTTCTCGGAACTCTTAAAAGTTACAAAAAGGAAATGCAATTTTAAAGCTTATACTTACTAAGCAATCAGCAGCACAATGGGCCTAGCTTTGGCCTAAATAGACCCAATTTTCAAAATGTTCAAAATCTACTTATTAAACAACAAAATTATAAAAAATCACCAACATAAAAATAAAACAGCTAAAAATGTAAAATCTGGTACATTTTCTTGTCCCATTATTTCTTTTATCTTTTTTTCAAAAAATTGTTTCAATTTAAAAACTACCTTCTTGACCATGAATAACTCTTTTCGGCTTTCACATCGATTTAACTTATGGGCCAAATACAAGTTTCTTTTGAAAAATGTAGTAAAATAAACAAAATTAAAACTTTGCATGTATCATAACTTTAGTAGTAAGAGCAAACATTTCCATCCAGAAAAGATTTGGGCCATGAATAAGTCTTTTCGGTCGGTTTTCACATCGACTTAACGTATGGGCCAAATACAAGTTTCTATTGAAAAATGCAATAAAAAAAATAACAAAGTTAGGTTTTTCGTGTATTATGACTTTATTAGTAAGAGCAACATTTCCATCACTTATGGAACACAATGTCGTTTAAATGGCCGCCTCGCCTGGCTTCGCAGCAGCGCATTCTATCACTCCAATGTCCCAAGACCTTGTTGATGGTTTTGGACTGTAGGCTGTAGCTCACCGTTTACTTTAAAGATATTATCTTAAAGTGCTTCATTAATTTCCGGGTTGTTGGGAAAAAGTCAGCATTTCGCAGTTCCCCACAAAAAGAAGTCAAATCGCAGCTCCAAGGCAGCCCATTGCCATCGCCAAGACGGTTGATTCTATCTATCTATCTATCTATATGGTAACGCTACAGCTCGGTCTCTAGCCAGCTGCTTCCAATGCCGCACATCAAGCTTGTTGACGTCAGCTTCCACTTGGGTGCGGTATCTGTTCCTCGGTCTTCTTCTACTACGCTGGCCCTCTGGGTGGATTCGAATATTTTTCGAGCTGGAGCGTTGGCCTCCATTCGCTCCGCGTGACCTAGCCATCTCAGTCGTTGGACTTTTATTCTTTTGAGCAGATCAGCGTCGCTGTACAGCCCGTACAGACCATGGTTGAACCTTCTCCTCCACTCACCGTCCGTTCAGACGGGAGCATAGATCACCCGAAGAATTTTCTTCTCGAAACATCTCAGTGCGCTTTCATCCGTTGATTCTATTCAAAAAAAGATCTTTTGGACCACACAGCACGCACTTTGCAACAAAAGTTTTCAATATTTGTTTTAGAAAAAATTATTCCGCTTCGCGGAGGTATCTGTCAAAATTTCAAACGGGGAACAGCTATCAGAATCAAAAAAAACACTAGATGGTCCACCCTTTGTTTGGAACAATTGAGATTGTTAATATCCCCCTATCGCCGCTGTTAAGCATTTTCTTCGAATTACATTCAACTTGTAGCTTAATTTAAAATAATATAATAATGCTTTAGTGCTCGACTTTACTGAATTAATTACTTGCAGTCTTTCATTTGAAGCTACACGTCTACAATAGATCCGATATTTCAACGTCTACCTTTAACAGATGAACATTTTTAATCTACAGTTGTGTTACAACAGCAAACAGTGGTGCTACGGAACAAACTTTAAGCCTCTTTGTTTTCCAACTACTTTCAAGGAATACAAAAAGGGTTACCTACCAGAAAGGAAGAAGTAAATTCCTTTCTTCTCCACAAGCACTTACAATAAATATCACCTCGACTTCTAACAAAATCTCTTAAGGATTTATTATAATTACCCACCAGAGTTGTATATTCTTCTCCAGGTGCAATTTAATTAGAGTATTAACACAACTTCCATTCCATGTTTTACGTGACTGGCAAGCCAAAAGGACCCACAACAACGAACGAACCAATCAGACATTAATTTTCACAGAACCTCCACCAATATCGAGAAATTGCTTATTACAGTGCATGCAGTGGAAAACCACCAACCACACCAGATAAGAAAGGAACTCACTTTGGACCGTAAAAATAAATTCACCACCATTCGTGAAACTACATCCCATATCATAAGGAAGCAGAACGTTGTCATTTCAAAGGCCATGCCATTTCGAATAATTACTTCGATCGCAGCCCGGAAATGTCTCAATACAATATAACTCATCCTCATAACTGACCACCAACCGTGCAAACACAAACGCCCGACCACAAACCGAATTTCAACCAACCCCTATACACACAAAAACCACAAGAACCACATGCATTTAGGGGCCAAAAAAAAACAAAGAGGCAACGAAAAGCAAACAAAGGAATTGCAATCGTGGTGTTTGAAATGCGAGTCTCCAACGTTTGGATTCCATTAGCTTCATTACTTTCCAGATCGCACACCGGAATACATCCGTTCTGATTTGAGGTCGCAGTGGGATTTCTTACCTCTCTCTGCAGCCATTACTATTTTAAGATATCCGTCTTTGTATACATTCAGAATTCATGGTGTATTTACCCTCAAAGTTTGCGTAGAAATGCACCCTCTGGCCCACCCTCATACGCCTACAAGCACACAGCAAGGCTGGAGTCGAAGCCAAGACAGCAAATATAACTATAAAATATGCATTTTGTTGCTGCTCAAGATAATGAAGTCAAAGGGGTGCTTATTTCGTTCGCCTGCAAGTTCTACTTAGGGGTGTGTCGAGTGGAGGCGCAGCCTTAACCCTCAACAACTGAAGAGTTAAAGGCGAAACAACGGCACTCACCGTTGCATTTAAACCGAAGGTGAACAAGGACTACGAAGACGATGGCGTCGACGGTAGCAGTTGTTTGTATGATCTGTAGTTGGCTTGAGGGTGGGGGAGCTATTTTATGACGATTCTCTCTTCTTCTATTCCCGACCTTCGTGTGGAAAAAAAATTATGCGAGTATCTTGGCACCCTTATCACTTTGATGTCAAGCAGTGGAGGTTTAATCGTTATTTGGCTGAATAGCTCCTCCTTCGTTTTGACGTAACGAACGTTTATTAAGAAATGTTGACGAAAAATGTGTGTATATCTCACAAGTAATTGCATTTCATTTAGCTATAATTGCATTTAAATGAGCTGCAGTTTCGGGTATGAGGACGAGTATAATTCGAAGCAGGAAGTTGTGTCAAAAGCCACTTTCCTCCAGTTGTATTTTTTTAAGAAAAACTGAGCATCTTTGTTGGAAATTACCCTTGACAACTTGAAGCCAAGCCAACAATTTAAATTCATGATTGAAACCTGCATTTTTTGACACTTTGCGCAGAAAAAAATTGAAAGCCTTAGCGAACTGATTAGCACCTGATTCAGTTCATAGTTCTCGATTGACCTTAAACTTAATGTCATGAACTTTGTGGACCTTGTCACAATCATCATAAGTTATGAGACAGAAAGGTTTCACTTGGTGCATACAATTGAAAAAAATAAACATCAACACTGTTTTTTCATGGTTCCAGAGTGCAAAAATTAAGAAGGAAAAGAACACATAATTTCCAATTAATTTTAGACCATAATAATTTATTTTAAAACTAGTCTTCTTAATAACAATATTCCTTGAACTTAAGGTGAAGATCCCTAATCAGCCCAGGCCAATTTTCTCCTGCCCTGTCCTGGGATTTGATCTGGTGATTGGGGGGATGATCTAATTACTTCGGTGTGTTATAAAGTAGCCATTCTCTAACGAGGTACGATGTGTTTTTAGGATCATTGTCGTATTGGATGATCCACGTTCTTGGAAGACCCAGTTTTTGTACACTTGTTGCTAAATTCTCCTGTAAGATATTCATGTATCCTCTCTTATCCATTGTCGAATCAAAATCAATCAAATTCCCAACGCCAGAAGCAGCCATACATCCCCACACCATCACTGATCCTCCACCATGTTTTACTGTTCGTAAAACATTTTGAGGTTCCAGCTCTGTATTTTTGCTTCTCCACACCTTTCCATTTTTCTTTGGTCCAAATATTTGAAATTTACTTTCGTCACTAAATAGAACATTTTGCCAAAACGAATTACCGAAATTTTTATATTTTTTTGGCATAGTCCAATCTTTTTTTTATATTAGCTTTAGATATTGTAGGTTTTTTCTGGGCACTCTTCCATGTAGGCCCCTTTAATAGAGGGCACGACGAATTGTACTCACGCTTACACTTTGATTATTCCGAGTAATTGTATCTGCAATTTGCACATCACTAGACGCCGGATTTCTTTTCACTTCTCTCACAATGTCTCTCCTTTCTCGTTCTTTCAAACGTTTTGGTCTTCCTGACCTCTTTGCATTTACTAATGTATGAAAAGTTTCATACCGATCTTCACTGTATTATGACGTCTTTTTATTAATCTACCGATTTTTCGTAAGCTTTTCTCATTTTGCCGCATGTCTACCACAATTCTTCGCATTTCAATTGTAGTTTCGGTTCGCATTTAAAAAAAAAAGAATTTACTTTAAAGACACTGCATATCAGAGTAATGCTTTCTTTTTAAAACTAGTACAAATCACCAGTTCGTATCATGGCATACTTATGCCGTTACATTTTCATTCGGAAAGGATCCGTTATATTTAAACAAACATTAAAGACAGTCATGGAAGTACCAATATGTACACTCACTTTTGACGCCTATTTTTTACCCATTTTTACTATAAATTGATTTAACTACTTCTTTTTTACAGTTTTCAAAATGAAATAAAGTGTTTATTGAAGTATGAGTTAAAACCTTTTATTTGATGTGCCCATGTCCTCTGTAGCTCCTGCAGGAATATTTTATTCTTGAGGATGAACTTCCTCCCGATGGCTGAACATTCACTTTACGTCCAAAAAAAACATGTTTTAATTGCTTTACCTCACCTAACTTCGGTTAGCTACTGGGCTTCGGTTATTCGGTTATTCCATGCAATTATTGCATGGGAATGTTTTATGACTCTTTAGTGCATGCTTACGGCCACCATTTGGGTTTTAAATTGGATTAGTTCTCAGTTCAAGTGGTGTTGGTTAAGTCTACCTAGCTCGGGTCTTGCATTTCAAATTTGGATTTGTAAATTTATAGCTCGGATATACGGAATATACAATTTTTTTCCAAGCTCTTGAAATGGACGAAAAAAAAATACAAAGCTGATCTGAAGCTTGGGGTAAAAACCCGAGGAAAATTTTCAAATGCTTTTAAATGCATCAAGTCCATAGCATAGGTGAATAAATTTACTAAGTAGAAAAATTTCACCATAGATACCAACCATCTTTAAAACTAGACTTACCTCATCATCATCATTAGTGGCGTAACAGCCCACGAAGGGCCAGAGCCTAGCTTTTCAAGCCTCCACTGTGTTGTGAGCGTTATAATTTCACACATATTAGGCTGTCAAATATCTCCCTTCCGCCTTTTTGTCTTTTGAATTTTCCGGCTATATACAATGCGCTACAGTACTCCAGGAGGAATGTCAGTCGTTCGCTGGAGGTGCCGTGAAAATTGTTTGTGGTGTTCTTTCCCTGGCTGGATTCGAACCCGGGTACTCTCGCTTAACAGTCCGACGCACTAACGATTAAACCACGGCGCCCGCTACTAGACTAGACTAGACTTACCGGACCAATCAAAATGACCGATCTTGCAATTTCAATTAAAAATTCCTACTGCATGAAACGTTTCTTTCTGAATTGATATCATGAGTTTTGTAGCTTCTTTCTTTCTCAGTGCGCCGCTACTGTCCCATGTGGAACCGACCCGCCGTTAGCAAAGTAACAGTTTCTAAACTGGGGATATTTTTTTGTGCACTACTATGAATATTATTGAACTCATTTTGCTATTTTTCAAAAGTAATTTAAGACTGGAAACTTCAGTAAGTACTTTTTTTAAAGACCAGCCATTTAGACTGGTTTGGTGATGTGAAATCCAGTGAAAGCTAAACTAAGCGACTGAGTAACACCGACTGCGGGTTGTCCTTGTGCCCGAAGTAACCCAAGCAACTACATATTATAAGAACAGTAAGGTCGACTGAACAGAGATTAGAACAAACTCAACATGCAATACACATAATGTTGTAGAATTAAATCTCTGCAGTGATATGTGCTGGCAATGCGAATCGACATACCAGAGAAATGAATTCCTCACATCCACATTCCTAAGCTCTGTTCGACTGAATGAAAAATGGAAAGTTTCTATCCCATCTGGATGATGGGATAACATCCCTCCCACAATAAGGTTTACCTCAAGAGAACACATTACTCCACCACTAACGCAGAGAACCAACTAAAGCACTCTCCCTAATCCAAATAAAAATTTAAAAACCCCACCCGATAAGCCCTAATAAGCTTCATTGGACCAACAGACATAACTCATGTCAATTTGTCCTCAATCCTGTAGCCCATCCAATTGCCATATGTGTCACTTTGTCAAAATACATTTCCAACACAATACCACGACCGCTGATGCAGAACACAGGACGACAGGTTGACTGCATCGAACACGAATTTTCATTTCAATTTTACATTTGTCCGGACTTGGTCAACCTTGGTGGGGGGCTGCTCTGGCTTTCAGCGTTGGTGCATAATATTTTCCAGGTGGCAGGACAGCCTGTCCGGTGAATGCATTCAAATATTCCGACTGCAATAAACACCCCCCCAACACAAACGTACACACATAACGGCACAGCGTATAGAACGACCTCAAAGTTCGCTAGTTCGCCAGCGTGGCACGGGAATTAAAACGAACTGCAGACGTGAGTGTGTAGTTGGAAATTATGTTTTCGTAGCTGAAAACAGCCAAAGAAATAATTTTGAAATATTTTTAAATGTTTACGGTCGACCTGAGTATCCATTTTTGTCTCATTTTTTTTTCTTTTAAAGCTTAAAAATGACCTAATTAAAGCGAATCGATATACCAGTACACTCTGGGGCGAAATTAAAGGATAATTATTTTTTGTTGGTTCTTTCCAGGACATGGGGAAATAAATCACAAATACGTTTTAAGTGCGAACAGGAATTGGCATACAAATAAATTAATGGCGTTGTGGTTGCAGAGCAGAAAGATTATCCCCGAAATGCTGTTGGTAAAGCGCAGAGCGAAAGTCTCCACAGCCTTGAACCTTTGTTCCTACGAAATCTCCTTACGTTATTCCAAATCTGTTCAACCTGTCAATGCTGCTCCACCAGCAAACACATAAAAATAATGTTTTCCAGGAAACTTGTTGAGACAAATAGAAAAATAGGATAAAATAATACACCTCACCTGAGCCGGAGTGAGCAGGAGATTATGTGATAACCTACATGCAACACTAAGCGCAAATGTGATTTGTATTTGTGTCCTGTGCTGGCAGTCTGCGATATGGCGTTATGACATTCACTCTATTTGAACTTTGGGTTAAACGCTTTTTTTTTGCTGCTCGCAATCTGCCGGGAGCTAAGCCGGCCAGCAGATGTGGAGAGCGAGATAGATCGATGGAAGTGCTTGTGGGCGTTGGGGCTCAAACTAAGCCCACTGTGGAGGATTGTAGAATGTTTTTATGATGAAATCTGCGGTCGATTGACGTATCATTTGGGAGATTTTTGTATTCATTTGAGTTATGTTGTGGATGGGATTTGTGGTTGGCTGCACTTTTGGCATTAAATCTACATATTGAATTTGCTGTTCACTGTGGCCGCATCTAGAGCAGGATGTATTTTGATGTGTGCAGGTGATGGAAAGAGAAATATTGATGGTCCACAAAACGAGCTTGATGTCATTTTTAAACATATTATCTATTTCAAACTTCGATGGAGACTATATTTACTGCCAGTTGAATCTAATCTAGGTTCAAAATTTTCAAATTTAGTGTTAAGACTGCGATTTAACATATTTTCGGACGTCTAATATAAACTTGCAACAATATTTCGCATGCACTGCCATTATTTAAAGAACAAGAAATCAAGTGGACAGAGAGGAGGGATAGAAGCGTATTATCAGCACAATTTGTACAGACGAACTTGAGCTACTGCTTATCAATTGTAAACCGCTCTAATCTCTAGCAAAAACCAGAAGCCTACAATATTTTTATGTTTGTAAGGTTCAAGAGAATGCGCTTCATATTGGGTACATAACTTAATTCGTGTTTGAGGTCTTGTGGAACCCAATTTCCTTGCTTTTGAATATATTCAGCTGCTTTTAAACGTTTTGAAATGGCTGCTTGAGTGACACCCAAAGATTCTGCGAGCTCTTCTTGTGTTTGGCAATAATCTTCATAGAGTGATGCTTCCAGTTCTTCATCTTCAAACTTTTTTGACTGCCCAGGACGTTCATCATCTTCCAAGCCAAAATCACTACTTTTAAATCGTGCAAACCACTTTTGGCACATTCGCTCGCTAGCTGAGCATGCTCACCATAAACTTCCACCAAAATACAATGACTTTCGGCAGCAGTTTTCTTCATATCAAAGTAATGAAGAAGAACTCCCCGCAAAAACACTTTTTTAGGCACAAAGTTCGACATATTTGAGTGAAAAAAAATGATTGTTGTTTATGCTTCAAGTGAAATGACGTACAATGACAGTAGCTTTCCAACGCAGGTTCCAATGGAATAATGAAAGTTACGCCATCTCTTAGCAAACCGAATTTAGTTATAGACCCAATAAAATCTAGCAACCATGAAACAATAAGCTTAGATTTTCTGGAAAAGGTTGACGAAGATTTGGTTTAGTCGTAAAAAAGAAGCTCAAGACGATCCCAATTTCTTATATGTACGTGATTTTCCCCACAAATAAGTTATTCTTTTCAACAGTCTTGCTCAAAATCGCGAAAGAAAGGAGTTCTACGGAATCGAAACGTGTATTCAGCAGTGTTAAGGTGAGCCCGCCTTTTAGGCATATTTTACTATTTACGATTAATCCTTTGCTTACAGCAACAAATGCGTTGGACCTATCTCTCCTTTATACTTCGAGCTTAGTTGCTTGTTCCTGCAATACCGCATACTAGTATCCAGGACTAACAATTATTTGGTATAAATAAGCCGTGCAAATTGCGAATATTTATCAGTTTAATTTTAAGTCAAAAAGAAAAGCAATGGCACCAATATTCGAGTCTAGTCATTCAGTCAGTGCTATAATGTCCGACAATTTCGGTCCAACTGCCAGATTGCCAGAAAATGTCTAACTAAGTGAGGCAACCAAGGAAGTTAAAGAAGAAAAAAGGTCACAATACGCGTTCAACACTCTCATTGTGATTGCTCATCGCAATTGCAAAATAGGCTGCCTCACACTAAGTGAGATCTGTAGCTGGATCGAAGACCATTTCAGCTACTACAAAAGATGCGGAAATGACTGGCGCAACTCCATCCAACACAACTTAAGCATTCATCGGTATTTTATAAAGGTAGAGGGGCTTACTGGGCGTAAGATCCTGATGCGAGAGGAGTGGAGGGAAACATTCTGAAGCATCCTTATATCTCGATGTGGATTTTTTTCTAAAACCAGAGCAAGAGACCTTAGCACAAACCTCAGCCCGGAGCGGACACGCAACATCGACTACGCTGAACAAAAAAAAAAATTTAATTTGAAAAAAATTCGGGAGAATAAAAATGGAAATTGAATAAAGAAATTAATTCTCATTTTATTTTAATTTAATTTATTTTTTCTTTTGGAGTTTGATTCCGTTTAAATTTTTGTGAATTTTTGTGTAAAGTGCCGTTGTTGGTGTGCGCGTACGATTGTTGTTTTGTTTTTTTTTTTTTTGTAGGTGCTAAACTTAGACGAAGTGGTTGACGAAGCCGAATAATTCCCCCTTCCATTCTAATGACGATGAGAACAGCCTCGGAAATTGTACCCCGTTTGGAGTATCGCCTGAATGGCGGCAATGTATTACGCCATGCCTTAACAGCACCACTAAACCGCAGTGTAGTTAGCCATTTGATGTCTATTTACAATAAAAACCCCGTAGTGATCAAATAAAAATTATTATAACGTAGATCATTAATTGGGCTTCATTTCTATTAAATATTTAACTTACGTTATTTCATAGTTAATATTTTTATACATTAATATTTTATATTGAATATATTAAATTTGTATTTTAACATTTTATAAATTTATTTTTTTAAATTGCTTAATTTTTATTATTAATTAATTAAATAAAAAACTATAAATCGTGCTGTTTAAATATTTAAAGTCTTGACACCGCGAGCCCATTAGTCGAAAATGCGTTCAAGAAGATGGTGATGACATTAAAACTATGAAGTTTATGTAAAGTAGGAACATAAAGGGGCCAAGTGCAGATCCCAGTGTTATAAACTTAGTAGAACTGGTACTGATAAGGCATCGCGTAATGCATCGCTGCATCAATTATGACGACCATAATCAAAGTGGTTACGTTTGAAACACTACATTCGTACTAAGTTTTAATAATTCTTACTCGTTGGTCGATTGTTAAGCGACCTTCCTCTTCCCCAATAGTATAGATTTTTACAATTTCTTTGTTTGTTTCAAAAATGTTATCAAACACTTTCCACTCTTATCGTACATCAATTCGAGCCTTAGCGAACTTTTCAGAGAACTTGGTGCGACTCCTTTCGATGTCTTCGTTTACTGTTTTGCAAAAAGTATTAAAGTGTATTAGTATCGCTTTTTTTTTATTTCCAATGGCTAAATCAAAAAATGTGGAGGATAATTGAAATTGAATTGATTTACTCAGCGTTTAAAAATGTAATATTCTTTTTATTTAAACAATCAACAACAGACAATTAAATAGTTTAAAAAATATAAATATAACTTAAAATTATAAAATATTAAAAATAAAAAAACAACTAAAGAAGCATTAACATTAACAGAAACATAAACATTAAACAGCCTGTGTAGTTTGCCTAGCGGTATTGGTATTGGTACGGCATGGCGTATTGCATTGCTGCCATCTGTTGTGGTATGGGGAAGTAGATCGCCATCGGTGAATAAGGATGTTGCTCGACCCTGAGACGTCCAGTATCCTCTCCTATCTGCACTTCCCTGGCAGCCGGATCTAGCGCCCAGTAACCTCCTCTTCCTGGCCTGTCGGAGGGCCTCGGCACTTTTATAAAATACCCATGGATGCTAAGATCGTGTCGAATTGAGTTTCTCCAATCACTCGTATTTTGTTTATAAAAACTGAAGTTCTCCTCAATCCAGGTGCAGATCTCGTGTAGCGTAAGACAACCGATTCTGCTGCTTCGAAGGGCCATCACGATAAGTGCGTTAAAGGCGTATTGCGGCCTTTCTTCTCCCTGAACTGGCTCTGGCTCTAGCCCTGCCTCTCTAAGCTCGGCGTTGTTTTCCGCTCTCTGCCGATTGGCGTTGTTCTCGTTGATCTCCGCCTCTCTTGCTTCTGCGTTGATCTCCCTTCGTGCGACATTTTCTGCAATAGCAGCACGGCCAAAATTGTCAGACATTATAGCACTGACTGAATAACTTGACTCAAATATTGGTGCCATTGTGTTTTCTTTTTGACTTAAAATCAAACTGATGAATATTCGCAATTTGCACGGCTTATTTATACCAAACAATTCTTAGTCCTGTGCACTAGTAAAACTGCAGGTAGCAGGAACTAAGTTCAAAGTATTCCCATTTCGCAACAGGTAAGGAAGATTTTGGTTCAACCCATCAACCCAAAACTGAAGGATTAGTCGCATAATAAATGATGCCAGCAAGGCGTGCTGACTATCCCACTGCTGAATACGCCTTTCAATTCCATCGAATTGAACCACTCTCCTTTTTTCCGCCATTTTGAGCAAGTCAGTTGAATAGGATATCTTACTTGGGGAGAAACCGCGAATAGAAAAACTGAATAGAGATCGACTAAAGCTCCTGTTTTTACGATTGCAAAGCCAAGCCATACATCCTTCATCCTTTCTTCAGAAATTCTTACTTTATTTTTTTATGGTAGCTGTGTTTTCAAAACATGCATTATCCTGAATTTCGCTAACTCCAAAATATTTTGAGTCTAGTGTTTGTCCTACAGCTCTGTATTTGGCATTAGGAAATATCCAAAATTCTGGGAGCAAACCATTTTTTCTGATGAGCTTAAATTTAATATTTGTTGGTCCAAAGATATGTTATGTATAGCATAAGTCAAACACAGAGCTGCAGGACAAACAATAAAAGCAAACAGTCAAGTGTGAGAGTTTCAAGGCTTGCTATGGGCCTATCAGTATGTCAGTAGCGAAAAGCTAATTTTTTTTAACGTACAACGGGTACAATGTTCTATCATAACATTCTAAACATCCTAGTGGGCCATAATTAAGCCACGGCCTTAATTATTAGTGCGTCGGACTATTGAGCGAGAGTACCCGGGTTCGAATACAGCTCGGGAAAAAAACACCACAAACAATTTTCACGACCCCACCTCTAGCGAACCACTGACAGAAGCTTTCGCAATTGCCGTTCGGAACCGGCAGTAAACTGTAGGTCCCCTCCACATGTGTCAAATTATATCGCGCACAACACAGTGGAGACGCCAAAAGCTAGACTTTGGCCCTTCGTGGGCTATTACGCCACTAATGATGATGAACATTCTAAACCACAGCGTACTTCAAGGTGCAGTGTAGTTTTTAATAAAAAACACTTTTAGGTTTTAAGGAAGAAATTAGAAGAAATAGACGTTCTGAATTCATCGACAAAGTCTAGGGTCCATCGTGGACGCAAGTATTCGCAAAAGCAAGATTTTGAGAAAAAAAAATGTCTTTCTGCCATCAAGTCTGCTCACTTAAAAAATGGACAAGAAAACTTTATCAATATCAACAGAAAATATTTATTCCCTTTCATTTTCCTTATTTAGAAGTGGGTCAAATAATTGAATTTATTAGTTTTTTCTTTTTTGTTAATTTTTGTATAATTTTATGTTTAAAATAATAAATAATCTTTCTTTAAATTTAAAATTCAATAAATCCTTCTGCGTTCTTACTTTCATTTTCATTTACGAGCCACATTTGCTAGCTTGAAGTTGTCAATGTGGAGGCTGTAACTTGTTTTTTGTACTTTTTCCTTAATATTTTGAACGTGTGTGCAAAAAAATAGATACGAGTATATGTAGGTTTTCCAATTCCAACCTACAAGGGCGGAGCTTTTTCTCTGTCGTTAAAAATTTGTGGATGAATTGTCATCACACGTTCACATCGTTGTTATCTTCTTCTTTTTTCGCCGAAATTGTTGATTTTAAACATATTGAATAAAAACCAGGGATAGTTGTATAAGCTAATGGCTCGCATTTCTTAAATTAGGAAAGAAAACTCCAGTACACAATGAACGCAAGCAAAGTATGACAATGTTTTCTCTTAAATTATTCTTTCAACTACAATACAATTTTGATGTCGTTTAGAAAAAAATGTTATAAAAAAAATTGCTAAAATTAGTGCATATTAGAATATTTTTGAAAATGGGGAAAACGATTTTGAGAATCGGGGAAAAACTTTCATTTGTTTGTACAGTTGTGGTCAAAATAATAGCAGCGCTGCTTTCTGGATACCTTTTTGCAACTTGAGTAATATCATGCTAGTGATTGGAGTAATTGGAAAATCTTTCACTCCTTTCGGTTAGTGTTCTGAAGTAGAAGAACATTCGCAAAGTCTCCGAGAAAAAAATATTCTCTCACACTTTTACTGCTATGCATTGCTACTATTTTGACCCCAGCTGTATGTGTTTTCCACTTGTCTCTCGTTTTCTGTTTATCAGAAAGCTTCAATTATTAAAGTTCGTTATTCTTTGTAATCAACATTTAATGGTCGATAGTTTCGATTTTCGACTTGCTTTTTTTTTATGTCGTAAACTGTACTTGGACGAAACTAAACATAGAACGTTGTCTATGAATTGTTTGCCGACCTTACCTGCAACAACAACCAAGGGGTCCAAAATATTTTGTACTTAGTAAAATTTAAGATAATGCATATTTTAAGAAAATGAAAACAATAAACTTAGAATTTCTCGAAAAAGGATGGCGAAGGTTTGATTTAGCAATCGTAAAAGCAGGAGCTTAAGTCGATCCCGATTTATTGTGTGTACGCGGTTTTTCCCACAAGTAAGTTATCCTTTCAACACTTTTGCTCCAAATGGCGAAAGAATGGAGAGTTGTTAAGTTCTACGGAATTGAAAGGTGTATTCAGTAGTGGGATGGTCAGCCCGCCTTTTAGGGATATTTTACTATGCGACTAATCCTTTGCTTACAGCAACAAATGGATTGGAATCTTTACCTGTTGCAAAATATACTTTGAAATTAGTTACTGCTACCTGCAATACTGCAATCCAGTACCCAGGACTAGGAATTATTTGGTGTAAATAAGCCGTGCAAAGCAAAGCCGTGCGAGAAGCAATGGCACCAATTTTCGAATCTAGTTATTCTGTCAGTGCCATAATGTCCGATAATTTTGGCCATGCTGCTAGGGAAGAAAATATCAAATGATGAGACAACAACGCCGAGCCAAGAGAGGAGAAGAATAACGCCGAACGTAAGGAAGCGGAGAACAGCGCCGAACGGAGGGGGACAGAGCCAGAGCCAACGCAAGAGCCGGAGCCAGAACCAGTCCACCAGAACCAATCACAATACGCTTTTAAGGCGCTAATTGTGATGGCCCTTCGCAGCAGTGAAATAGGCTGCCTCACCCTAAGTGAGATCTGTAGCTGAATCGAAGATAATTTCAGCTACTACAAACGCTGTAGAAATGACTGGCAAAACTCCATTCGCCACAACCTGAGTGTTCATTGGTACTTTTTAAAAGTGCCAAGGTCCTCTAATAAGCCAGGCAGGGGAGGATACTAGGCATTAGATCCTGCCACTGGAGGAGTTCAAATCGAAGAGGATACCGGGCGCCTCAGAGTGGAGGAAAATATTCCTCAGCATCTCTATCCACTGATTCCAATTTATTTTCCATCACCGGAGCAGCTAATGGCAATGTATTATGCAATGCCTTACTAGTGCCATTAACTACTGTTCTTTGCTGGGTGTAAGTACTCCATGGGTTCGGATCCAGCTCGAGGAAAAAAACACCACAGACATTTTTCACGGCCCCACCTCCAGCGAACGACCGACAATCCTCCTGGAGTACTTCTGCCATGAAAAGCTTTCGCCAAATTCTTTCACCTAATGTATATACTAGATTTATTTAATAACTTTGTATATTGGTAATTTTTACGTTTTTAGCCGACTTTTAAAACTATATTAATGTATTGTTGATTATTTTAATAAACGAAAATTATATAATTCAAAAATGGTGTTTGAACATGTAAAATATTCAGGCTGTATTTTCGTACCAAACTTTTGTTTCCAAAATCATAGTCTTTTAAAAAAGTAACTCAACTGAGGTTAAAGCAAAAAATAAAACCTAGATGTTTGCAGTGGCAGACAAAATTATAGCATCGCTTTAAAATTATTCTGTCTCCCGTTCAAACCACAGAAAACGCAAATAAAAAGAGACTAATGCAATTTGCTGCTGGAATAGTTCGCTCCGCCATCAGTCTCCAATTGAAGCTACCAGCCAATTTACTTAAATGTTACACCACCTCAAATTAGAGCGCCATCCGAGGACATAAGTTTTCGCAGCAAGAGGCAAAAGAATTTACATGAATGAGACTTTTCACGCTCGCTTTTTCTTAAGCGAACCTACAAAATTCAATTTACATGCAAATACAATTGCTCGCAGTTATAGCTAAACTTAAAATTGCTTTCTTTCTCCTCGTCCATCAAGTTCCACACTTATATGACTCCCATACGATTCACTGCGAATAATTTAACAAATAAGTAGCTTCTTAAATATTCATAATCCTAATTCAGAACCGCTTTTCTATCTCTAACTTTGTTGTTTTCTTTTTTTTCCCCTTACAGATACTCTCCACACAATAACTCATGCCAACCGGCCCTTCAAGTGATCGCATTAAGCATGATGTCGTTATAAATTTTGCAATTTTTCTCTGCCTCCACACGTGGAACTCACACACTCTCCACAAGATATCTCATAAATAATTGAAGAGCTATGCTCCAGGTGAAACTTACAACAGTGGCCATAAATTTTCAATTTCATTTCTCGTGAAGAGACCGAGGAGTGGGAAAAGCACGAGAGGACGAAGCGAAAGCATAAACGCGCCGTCACCCAGCGACGAGCATCTGGATTTTCATTTTTTTTTCTTGCAGCTAAGATACATTTACCAAATTGGCGGCAATTTTCCAACGAAGCCAAAAAAGCAAAAAAACGTTGGCCCAGCCAGAGATAGAAGACGTTCCCCTCTCAATATCTATAAATAAAAAAGTTTTGCATAAAATTCGCAGTCGTGGATACCGTCAGTGAATTCCAGGAGTCGCCAGTACCACCGTCGCCTACAACACCACCATATCAGCGGCTTACGAAAGCCCTACAGACCGATCCGAGATGTGGACACGAGGTAAGCAAGGACATCAATTCTTGGCTTTTTCCTCCTCTTTTTTCCAGGACTCTCCCTCTGCTTGTTTTTTCCGCCTTATACCCCACACCGCAGTGTAAGAGGATTAGATGGACGGCAGGCAGGAAGGAGCATTTCAGAAGTGGGACAGTCATAAAGTGAACGTATTTTGCTTAATCCGATAAAATCATTTGTATTCGTGATGAACGACGGCAGGCGACGCGCGGGAAGAGGATAGGAATTATCTCGTTTATGCACAATGTTTCCACTTCATCTAGGGTCGCGACGAGCCACCCTCTCCCTCTCCCCAACCAACGACGATCCGTCGATCCGACGACGAGCACAATCAATTTACCAGGCATCATGTGATTTTCATAGTTCATTCGAATTACTTTAGAAAATTTAATTAAAAGTTATATTGCGCCCCAGCAGGGCGGCCGCGTCGGTGAAACGAACTCTGTGTGATATTGAATACCCTCTTGGAATTATGATGGCGGAACAAGACATAATTTCCTTTTGAGTTTAATAGTTTTTAAGTTTGAACAGTTCCTTCGAATTGACGAGAGGAGAATTTGATTTGGGTTCCTTTTTTTTTTTAAGTTGACTCTTTGTACACGCTGCGAGATTGAGTGGCATTGCAGGGTGCAAACAATTGTCTAGCGTTGGCGAGGCGGGAGCTGGTTTTTCGTTTTCAATTAACTTTTCTTTTGTCTCAAAGTCAATGGAGAAACTTGAAAACTGGAGGTTATTTGGAAGCACTAACAGAAACCGAATTGGTGAAGTGCTAAAGGACGCCATTAGTGATGTTGGACTTGTGATTTGGAAATATCTTGACCTTGCACTAGAGTCTTGGACGAAGGAATTTGAATGGTTTTCAATACATGGAAGTCTAAGTCTAATTCAAAATTGGAAATCAATTTCCTTAGATTGCTCCCGAAACTCACAAAAGAAATATACAGTCAGTCACAAAACTAAGTCAACACCATGAGTAAAATTAACACAAAAACACGGGAGCGTTTAATGTACTTTTTTTTATTTTATTTCACAAAATCTATTTTTTTAGTTTAACTCAACTAGAATGCCAACTCCGCATCCGTTTCGTTTTTATATAAGTGGCTGAAACCCAGAGCGAGGTTTTCAATCAGCGGCAGCTAGCCAAGTCCCGGCTTAGCAACACGTGATGTAGCTTAGGGGCGCCATGTTGAGAGTAGGATAGCGTCGGCCGCCAGTAACCACGCTCGCACAAATCTCCGTTTTAACACGTGATGTGGATTGGGGACGCCATGTTAAGTGTGGTAACCACGCTCGCAATTCTCGTTTTAACACGTGTAGAGTAAAAATACACCGCGAACAAAGAAAATCAAAGACAACAAACGTACAGTAAATTTTTGTAAAACTCTATGTCTTTCTTTCACCGCTGCAATTGGAGGTCAGTGCATTTATACAAAATTCTATTAAAAAGCTTTGGAAATTTAAGGTCATTCACCTGATTGGATGTTCGGCTATTTTTTTTCGAAATTCGCGAACCTAACAGTCCGCAATGCATTCTGTGCATTCGCTCAAGAAGGTGCACTCCTAATATTTATTTTCCTACACACGTGATATGGCTTAGGGACACCGTGCATATCAGCCAACTGGTAGTAGGGTTATGGTTACGTAGGGGTTACGTAACTCGTGGGGTAGCCTTCATACTCATGGAAAAACAAACTCAAACCTTCACGAAAAAAACCTTAAATGTAGTTTTATTCGAAAAATCAAAAGCTTTTCAAAGCAAACCCGTAAACACCAAATTACCAACCCCAGATGCTACTATAGTATCCTATTCCAAAAAAAATATCAAACTCATGTTCTCAATCGAGTTCAATGAACTGTAGAAAATCGTAGTCAATGTCGAAGTTCATAAGTTGATGTCGAAGAAAAATTAACTACGCGAACTCAATTACTGGCCAACTCACCACTTATCCCACCCAAAAAAAAGCAAATAACCTAAGTTCCTGCGAGAGGAGAATTTTCAAATTCAAAGCACGAAAGAAATATCGATTTAATGAGATAACATTTCGTCTGGTGTTTTTCTTTTTCAATCTGCAACCACGCCAATTTTATAAATAAACGCAAGGAATAGGCACGCAACATTTGTGTTCGTTATTCAATTTTGTGCGACTACCCATACCAACCTAACCACACCAAAACGATAACCACCATGACAGATATTCAGGTGCATTAAATTAAAAAGACGTAACTAGTTGCAAGTAGACTTGTGTAATGGAATCGGGGTGTTATTTTTCGCTTAGACCATCCTATTATGTTGGTGACTTTTTATTTGCGATAGTGAAAAATAAAAATAAAAATAAACACGCAAATGGTGGACAAGCTTCTTGTATGAATTCTGCGTTACAAGTGGTTGGTTATTTAACGTATTGTCTGGGTGGTAAGGGTTTTTTTTTTTTTTTTGCGGTGTGAAAAAATAAATACCAAAGTGCAGGTAAACACTTTCACAAACGAAGGGATGAACAAGGCAGAAAATCACCTTTTAAATCGATTCCTTGTGGACATTTACATGTGGTCAACAATCTGAAAATTGACTGTGGTTATAAATAAAATATGTATGAAGGTATCATTTATTGCCTACAGGTATCATGGTCCTGCAAGGACTAACCTATCAATCACTTTATTTTACTTCAGATTGACCCCATTTATTGCGAGCAAGGACATCGTCATAAAACAGCACAACAGACCATACAGCAATTTCTCTTCCCACATGAAAAATATTCTGGTAGAATATGAAGAATGGATCATTAATGAATTATTATTATTTTTTTTTCTGCTTTGGACAGCAACAAGCAATCGAGCAAAGATTTTTAAATTTATCTCATAACAACTCCGACAACAGAAGCACTGTGAGAAAGATTCATGTGTCTCTAGTAATTGTCGTATCATAAAATTTGATTACCAATACCTTTTCGATTCATGTGACCCTAATCTTGCCATCATGTTTTTAGTATAAATAATGATCCTTTTTGCCTGTTACGGTAAGGTTAAAAAGACTATTATTGTTTGAAAGGAGAGTTTTAAAAAAGGCTTTAACATACTTGCTTAGTTTTTTTTTCTTCATCATCATCATCATCTTCTTGACCGCGTGATCCACTAACGAGGTCGCAGGAGCAGTGAACGCAAAAGAGATCTCCAGGCAACTAGATCCTCCGCCCCCGACTCTAACTCATCAGGATGCCTAAGCTTAACCAGGCGAGATTTTGAACTTGGTCCAGCCATCTCATTCTGGGTCTGCGGAGCGGTCGCCTTACTCTCAAGACCCGCCTCGGACGTCTTCTGTTTTTTTCCTTAAAATTTAAATTTAATGTTTCTCAGGACTGAGTGTGGCCACCATTCTTTTGATTCCATTGTATACAAAAAACCAGAGAACACACATATCTTAACTTATGAAATTCAATAAAGATTCAAAAATAAAATTTACAGCCCCATAACCACATTTTAAAGAAAATAAAAAAACCAACCACCAAACTGTTGATTTAATCAACAGATGTCGCTCCTTCATCAACATTCTTCAACATCACCCTGCCGCTTATCGCATGTTCCATTAAAAAAAACACATTCACAAAGAACAAAAATATGCTAACAAGGACATTCGCGTAACCAAAGAAAACAATAAAACATAACTCGCTTATACATTAAAATGGAAATCAGAAAATGGATATTTCCTGAGGCATAAATTTAATGAAATTTCTTTCATTTATCATCCTCGCCTCATGTGGGAGATGGTAATCTTCAGTAGAATGCCACCCCGCAGCAATGTCAAAACCGTCGACGTCATGTATGTCTTAGAAGAGGCAACTTTTCTCAGCAACAAAAAAAAATAAACTATCACGATGCCAAGGAGGTATTTTCGATATCAATTTCTCCTAGTCAGCTGTATGCCCTATTAGCATTAATTCGTTGAAACGTTTTACGCAAATCGGAATCACCTCTCGATGTGAGCTGTGTGTGCGGCAGCTGTGAGGAGCTTTTTGTTAGACAGGATAAACGATCTACTGCCAGAGAAATCATTCATCAAATTCGATTGTCAACAAAACCGACAAACTGACAATCTGTTGTTGATGTTGGTGTTACGGCAGAGGAAGGAAGTTTCGTTTCTATAACCTTCTGCGGGCGACTCACACTGAGGGATGTTACTTTGTTGTTAAAATGTTCCTTAAATGGGATGATGGGTTAGATAATCGTAGATGGAAATTTTCGCCTGAAATTGAAAATTGTGTTTCATTCTGGTTAATTGTGGTAACTGACTTTGAAAGCCACAAAACTCATTTTAACAAATGCTAAGAATTTTCAACTTAATTGGTTTTGAAATGTTAAAATGTTTGCTGGCATTCCTACACTTGTCAAAGGAGGTTCGTCTTTGTGGTTGTAATGGGGAAGAAGGCGCGGTAGTCCATTTTCAAAAGCAATGCAAGACAAATACGTTTGTGTTTTACACCTTTGACAACGTGGATGGAGTTTCGTCAATGATTTTTCATTTAATATGTCATTTAATTAATATGTCAATCATATTGTAAATATCTTTGTTATAATAAAAATATACTCAAAGCAATAAAATGAAAATTGGAATAGATTCCCATAATTATTCGATGTCTGTTTAAAAAATAAGGTGAATTTTAATTTATGACAAAAAATATTTATTTATTTGTATTTTGTGCCCCTCAAAGTAGTCCCCTTCAGATATAATACACTTGTGCCAGCGTTTTTTCTAATCCTCGAAGCAGTTCTGATATACACTTTTTGGTATACCCTTAAGCTCTCTCAGCGATTCGGTTTGTATCTCCTTAATCGTCGCATAACGCCGTCCTTTCATAGCTCTCTTCAATAGGAACAGGGAACAGGAAAAAATCGCCCAAAGAAAGTTCAGGAAAAAAATTTTAAGAAAATTTCATACTAGCAAAAAGCTTAGTACCAATACTAAAATTGAAAAATGAATTTCTTTTACTAGTTCCTTGATATGGGTATCGTTGGAAAGAGGATGAAAGCTAGATCAAAAAGTTG
This sequence comes from Syritta pipiens, assembly GCA_905187475.1. NCBI lineage: Eukaryota > Metazoa > Arthropoda > Insecta > Diptera > Syrphidae > Syritta > Syritta pipiens. The sequence continues at coordinate 105,276,709 of LR994571.1, read as the reverse complement.
TACAATGGCAATCACCTTACTCTTATTGGTAAGAAGTTATTAGCCAACAAATTGCCAAAAACTGACCTGTGTACCGTGTCCCCCACCTTAATTTCTAGAATATTTGACCAAAAAATCTGAAAAAAATTGGAGTTATGGGGCAACTCATCGCAATACCCCAAAATTATCCGAAAATCGTGTACGATTTTTTGTTCATACTAAAATAAATTAATTACTAACTTTTTTTGAAAAAAAATTTCACGCGAATTTATTAAGTGAGGTGCCATCGGATAGGTCTTAGAAAATGAAATAAAGTTTTCATTTTGAACTTTTTATTTGGAAGTTAAGTTTTCGAGATATTAAGCTTCAAAGTCGAAAAAAAGACGTCCCTCCCGACCCTCTCATTTCCACACCCGTTAGTCTAAAAATCTGAAAAAAATCTGGAATGTAGGTTTTAATGTAATCTTTGCGTTAAAATTGGTTTGAGCACTCTGGCTTTAATAGTTTTTGAGATATTGGCCAAACACCAAAAAACAACAGCATTCAAATTTTGAAGATCCGAAAACGCCATTTTGTAGATCTCGGCGAAAGAACAATAAAATATTATGTAAAAAAAAATATTTTCATACAATTTTTCGAGATATTAACGATTTAAATGGAATCAGTTATCGCAAAAAACGATGAAGTCTCAGTGTCGCTTGTGGCATTTCATCCCCTAAATACACCAAAGCAATTTTCACACGACTGGCGCGATCAGCAAATGGGAAAGGATTTTCTTTTGTTCAGTTTCGTTCGAAATGAAAAGAAGAATTTTAGTGAATGAACAGTGGATTGAGTTTGATTTGATTTGACTATTTTAGTTTGTTCATTTCTTAGACTTATATTAAGTGTAAGCTACTAATCTGTTTTGCGAACGAAACCCTCGGTGGGTGAGTAAAACTCACACTTGACCCGGTTTTTTTTCTTGATTTTTTGCCTGGCTCTGCCTCTCTCCGTTTCCAAAATTGTGACATTATGGCACTGATGAAGTAATTAAGCTCGAATTTCGGTGGCATCGTTTTTTCCCTTTGACCAAAAATTATTACTATTCGCAATTTGCACGACTTATTTATACTAAAAATATTTGTAAGTCCTCCTTCTATTTCGCTACTATGAAGGGCCAACAAGATGAGCACGTTAAACACGCATAGTGGCATTTTTCTCCTTGAACTGCCTCTCTCAGTTGGACATTGTTTTTTGTCAGCCAAATAGTACAACCTTCTAATTAAATTGGAGCGCCGTTGGCTGGATCGGTTAGTGCGTGCCCGGGTTCGAAACATTTTTCATTACTCCAAATAAATTTTAATTTCAGATTAAAAATTGTATACGTTTCAACTATCATTTCACTTTGTTGAATTTTCAACTAGCATCTTCTTTGTTGGTCCCCTTCACATTTGTCAAATTATAAGGCGTACAACACAGTGGAGGTGCAAAAAGCTTGGTTCTGGCCCTTCGTGGGCTGTTATTCCACTAATGATGATGATGATGACTTTCTTTGTACCTATTCTTCTTGTATATTTCCTTTTTGTTTTTAGTAAGTAAAAACTAGTAAGTTTTATTCGTACTATACAAGATTATAAAAATATTATTACTGAGCCTGATGGCCTGAGTAGTCTGCCGGTTGTGAAATGGATATAAAAAAACTTATAGTTTGCGCAAACTGAATTCAAATTATATTTTTATTTAGGTAGCGATTACTCACAGATATTTGAAGGATTTTAAAAGCTCCCATTTTTTATCTTTTCGGGGTATGCTAATCCAAGCCTACAGTATTGGGAAATTATAACTACATTCGTGTCGTCCCAAAAAGTAACAACCGAAAACTAGTTTCCTTAGTTCTCGAAGGGTAGATCACAAGCCAATAAAATGAAGCGTATCTTCTCCCGCTCTTAAATTACATATTCGCAGTAAAGTGGTAGATTGTCTCTATGGCGTATATAGTTTAGATTAAGATGCTCACTTCTAACTCTTAGCGAAATCTGATCAGCACGGTTTTCGTCTTGAAAGTAATTCTTTTCTTCTAGTATTCCTGCTCTGCTCTATTGGAGTAATTCCTGCTATTTCCTGCTATTGGAGTAATACAATATCGGACAAAGAGATCATAGCTGCAAAAAATTACAAATAAATTACTATCCAAACAATTATATAAAACGTAATTTACATTTATCAAATGAAATGTCTCCACGTCTTGCAAAAAAAAACTCTCGCAACCAAGCGGTGCTCTTAGTTCCGATCCAATTAATGCTCCGACGACAACTAAACCGTTATTGATTGACTTACCGCCTCCATTAAACATTCTCCATTAACAACTACTTGTCACTTCTTCAATGACAGTTTTGACATTGTCGCCCAAATGACGTGCCAAACTGAAGTTTATAATTAAAAGTACTCCTCCCGTCCATAAATTTTCGAGCTAACGTCCATCAATTTCTCAAACTGAAAGAACTTATTAAAATCCAAAACCAACTCTCACGTAAACAGAAAACAAAGTGCGTTAAGTTTAATTCTACCCGTCAGTTCAACAAACACCCGAAAGTATTTCTGTTGACTTATACAATTATGTTGACAGTAAACAGCAATTTTCGTTGGTGTCGATTGTGAAAAATACGCAAATATGTAAGTTAGACTCCCAATGGTACCCACTAAATAAAGCCAACTATATGATACGAAATATAAGTCAACAAAATGCTCTTAGCAAAGCGTCGTTTCCCTTCTATCTATTGACTGAGGGTGCCATTTCCACAGAATTTATTTCTCAATAACATCCGCAAATATTAATTACCACATCGCTTGCACACACAAATGTCGCGACTGGTTGTGGGCGGAAAACACACACACACACACACACACACACATAACTTCGAACCCTATTTTGGTCTCCACAGTGACACTAAATAAGCGGAACTAATCCCTTCCGAAAAACACACTGTGCTACGGATTCACCGCCAAAATAACAAAGCCATCCGCTTTTGTGAAATATTTGTCTGAGCGTTTAAATCCACCCAACCGCGCTGACCTCGCCCCACACACCAGCTGAAATCCTTAACCTTGGTAATGGGTGTTACTTTGCCTCCGCCACAAGCCACCTAAACCTTTTTTGTGCGGTGCGGCAGCGCGGTGCGTACATTGCCCGACAAAGGATTGGATCTAAATCAAGCGGCGCTCCGGTAGCCAGCTCGGGCTGTTTTCAATTATGCAAAGTCTGCGGAACTAGGGGCAGGCGTAAGCACAGCAAGGGTGTATTATAGATTTTCGTAATTAATGACTTTTCCGCACCCACACCAGTGCAGCGAACGCCGTGGGTGGCTTTCTAGAAAGCGAAAACTCGTCTATAAGGTAACTTTGCGGGGGATAGACGGCACATGTAACACACGACCAAGTTCCCGGACTGGAATTCCACATGTGGAAAAGTTTGTTTTCGTTGAGCACGGGCCAAGTACTTTTTTTTCGAAATGCAATCGATTCCTCCCCGACGAGACGGGAACAAGTGGCGAATGCGATAAATCCTTTTCAATTTCGCCCACCTGTCCCCCTAGTCAAATGTAATTGGTCTCGGGCGAGGAGTCTAATTTACGTTGGCAGCATGTCGTCTCCGGCTCATTAGTTCACCACTAACAGGAAAAAGCAAACGTGAAACTGCGAGAACCGCGTGTGGGATCTGGGACCGCTGCCAACAGGTCCATATAAAGTTTGTCGGGTTGGGGATTTTATATTTCGTAGAAAATAAAGTAACTTTACCTGTCAACCGGGGGAAAAACTAATTGATTAACTTTGATTTACAGGACTAATTTAATTTCAATCTTTTTGCAGGTGGCCCTCGGGAGGCGTGTCGGTCTATACAGATTCTGCGGCGATATCGGACGTGGAAACTTTTCAAAAGTCAAATTAGCCGTACACCAGCTGACAAGAGGTGAGTTCAAATGTAATTTGTGAATGAATGCGGGTGGGAAATGCAGTGACAGTCAAAGTTTTGCTGATTGCATGCAAAATCCTCACAGAAGACGCGCGTAAGAATGTCATGGTGGAATGAATTCTGCACCAGTCATACGATGATGTGCAAAGTTTAAGCACTGACATTTTCGAAATTGTTACTTAGTGTGGATCTGAGACTTGACATAAAATACGATTTGCAAATCCTAACCCAAGACTCGAACATATTTCAAGTTCTAGCTGTTCATCAAATGTTTGTGGTTACAATTTAATTGTGCTGTTTGGCATTTTAAAATTTTCGGTGAATCTGCGCAAAATATTTGCACAAATATTAGGTTGGCAATACATCATTTGAAAGGTCTTGACATAACCTACAAAACGACGCTATGCATGATTAGTTTGGATACGAGCTCTGTAGAGCTTTGTACATAGCCGGAAAATTCAAAAGACAAAAAGGCGGAAGGGAGATATTTGACAACCTAATATAATGAACAATGCAGTTGAATCCCGATAGTTCGAAGTGGCAAGGGAACAGCATTTTTTACGATTTACGTTACGAATTATCGAGATTTCGATTTAACAAGTTGAAAAACATTAAAAATACGAATTAACGTGTCTTTTACATTTCATATTATTTTCCAATATGTATATTGTTTAACTTTATTAAAACCACAGACAACCCAAAATAGACACCCATCTGGCCAGCTTCTTTTCCCTTCGCCAAACGATGAATTTGACAATAATTCACGAATGTAGTTGAAATACAGAAAGCATTTTGACAATAATTCAGGAATCATCGAACACTAGCTCATCATTTTTACGCACATTTGTTTGGTTTGTTGTTCAAAGTTCTAAAACGTATTCACAGACATAAAATGGTTTAAAAAAAAGGCTGTCAAATAAAATCTTGGGGCAAGAGAATAAGAAGTTGGGTGTCTGTATTGGCTCATCTGTGATCAAAACTAAACTCGCAATGTCATAAAACAATAAAGTCCGATGTGTAAGGCGACATCAAGGCAACAAAATTGTCTACCAAAGTTAACGATAGTTAAACTAAAAAGTTTTGTTTTACATTTTGCATTACGAATTATAAGGGTTTTAAAAAACGAATTACGATTTAAAAGGTTTTGTGTTCATTGCATTGCAAATAAAATACGAAATGACGAGGGGAGCACAATGTTTTTTTTTTTATATTTATTATCAGTATTCTTAAACTACTAGCACAATAAAAAAGCCAAGAAGTCAAATAGTTAACAATGTAAAATCAAAAATTAATGGTAGAGAAAGAATAGTAGTGACATTCGTATTTAAATAACAAATAGCGTTGAATGCCACATCAAAACGATTTATAAATATTATTATTTTATACAAATTTATATGGAAGTGATGAATATAAATGGACATTAAGACTTTAAATTATTCATTGCACACAAATACAAGAAAAATACTGGAAAAATACACGAGAAACTATAAGAAAAGTAAGATTAAGATTAAGATACGTAGGAAAGCAAAACTTCAATTTGATTGTGGTCGAACTCAAGAAGCCATTCTTTGATTTTGTTTAGAAAAGATGAAAGTGTTCTGACTGCGCGAATCGGATTAGGAAGTCGATTGAAAAGTTTACAACTAACGACGGAGTAAAAGTCTCTAAAGTGGGTGGTTCGGAATGAAGGTATGCTAACCAGAAGCTCAACGTTGCTGCGTAGGTTACGGGCATCAGAGATAGGGCTTTGCAAATAACCACCTCTCATGAAAAATATTTTAGATACTTTATAATAATATAAATGTCTAACTGGCAAGATTATCAGTCGCCGAAAGAGTTCCATAGAACGGCTAAAACGCGTGGCACCACAAATTGTACGTAAAGCGCATTTTTGTAGTAGCAACAAAGGCTTGATTTTTGTGCAGTAAGCACCGCCCCAACACCCTATTCCATATTGCAGTTTAGAATGGATTAAGGCGAAATATACGGTCCTTAAACTATCATTCGTGCAGTATTTACGAAGATGGAACAGACCACGTATAGAAGAACGAACATACTTTTTTAGACTTGTCGTATGGTCAAGCGAATTCATGTTTTGATCTATGACAACGCCAAGGTATCTGTAATTTTTAACAATATCAACTCTAAAACAGTTAGAGTGACAGGGAGCATCCTCATTAAAACGTGGTCTAGGATAGGTTTCGTGACAATCATCAATTCAACAATTTGTATCAACTATTTTACAAATTAGCTACGATTTTTCAAGGGACTAGCAGTTTGTTGCGAGTTATTGAGGTTTCGATTTATCGGGATACGAATTATCGCGATTCGACACCAGATGCGACGAATTAATTTTAATCTCAACTCCTACAACCTGACATTGAAATATTTCGTTTTTAAACAACGAACAAAGACAGTCAGGCAGCCATAAAGGCTCTGGAAACACCATCGATTAGATCAAGAATGGTAAAACAATGTCGCCAATCTCTAAAGGAGATGGCGGACATTTGTAGTCTCACCCTGTGCTGGGTCCCTGGGCACACGGGTATTCTAGGCAATGAAATGGCTGACGAATTAGCGAGGATCGGAGAAGATATGGGTTTGAACGACAACCAGGAGACCCCATTTCCCTCCATGCAATTAGTAGGCTCACAACTGTTTGCAGTAGCCATAACGGCAGCAAACTCCAGATAGAGAAATTTACATTCCTGCAATATCTCTGGGCTTGTGTGGCCTGTACTAGATAGGAGTAGGACAGAACAGTTGCTCTCGATAAGCAGAGCTAGCATTAGTGGACTGGTTGGTGTCTTAACTGGTCGCTGCCTCTTCGGCAATCACGCCGGAAGGATGGGCGCCCCCTTCAAAGACTTCTGCAGAAGTTGCAGAGTTGAGAAGGAGGAGGAGTGTATCAGCGGTTTCGTCTAGAGATACAACTGGGTTTAGCACAAGGGATATCAGACTACGAACTATGCACATCAAACAGGTAGTATTACGTGCCTTTGCAGGAAACTTTTAGGCAGCAAGTCCGAGCATTGGGAACAATCCGGTTGTATGACAATGACACAATGAGCCAACAAATGGCCTATTTGAGCCAGCACATAGCGCAGGCAGTCACTAGTACCTAAGACCTAAACCAACGAACTTTTAACTGCTTAATAATAATAATTATAATTGGGTGGCATTACAGCCCATTGAGAGCCAGGGCCTAGCTTTTCTTAAAACTATCTACACCGCATAATAATAAAGTACTCCAACGGAAAGCCTCAAGCTAGGAAAACTTGTAAAAAGCCAACAAACAGCTCTAATGAACTTCCACTTCAGCATTCAGTGCCATCAGCACTTGTACATAAGCCCTCAATGCAACCAAAAGTTTCACCCAATAAAATGTTCGTGTAACTTGTATCTCGTCAGAACACCACGCGCCTGTTCACACTCCCTTCGATAAAATCGATAATACCGCTAAAATTAAGCAAATTATTTAATCATTATTTATTACCCCCCCGTTTTCGAATTAGAATTTCGAATATTCAGCAAACACAGTCCCATAATTCAATTTACCCACTCCCCATACCCACTCACCGTCGCGGTAAATTCTGTGCCACAACAAATTTCGCGTGATCCAGAAACTCAAATTTAAATGCAGACACAGCCTAAACGAATTCCCTACGCCTATCTCCTTACCTAATGGCCACCACGAACACTGAATAATTATCAATTAGCATTTCATATCGTGCCGAGTGTTGTCGAGCCTGAGGCTTTCTTAATTAACCAATTTGAGATACAGAGCAAACATGGAAACTGGCAACCGCCAGGAATTAAGATGCTTCTGCTTGCCATTTTGCTTTTTGGTGGGACATTTGCGATTTCCATTTTGAAAACACGGATAATTACGTTAGAGTCTTTTGAGTGAAAATAAATCGAATAACCATTGCAAATGACACGAAGGACTTTAAGGGTTTCCTTTTTTTGCAAAATTGCTGCGATTATGTGTTCGCATGATACAAAAAAGGAATTTTCAATTTCAATTAATTAAAATTTCGTTTTTGTTGGTTGGTTCACAGCGCACTGAAAGCAATCCTCTTTGATTTATATTTCGGGTGAAATAATAGAATCCTATTTGGGGGAAAATCTGACACGTGAAGTGCCGATGATGGCGCGTAAAATTGGGAAAAGCATGTTATGGTGGTGAATATCAAAGGATGTGTGTGCGGCACGTCTGCCTTTGGAGGTTGAAAGGAAAACAACTGCGTACTTAGCGTCGACGTGAGCCATAGCAAACGATGAATGCTTATTTTGGTTTTCAGTTTTTTAGACTTTATTTTACTGGAAATTCAAATATTGAGTGTTATTTATGTGCGTTTGCTTAAACACACGAAACCCATAGCCCGGTTAAATAAAATTCACAATTGACATTGACATTTCAACTGCAATTAAATTGTGGTGAATAGTTTAAATACGATCACTTAAAAAAAACGGAAAAAAAGATTTTTAAAGATGAGGATGACTTTCAAATAAAGTACGCACTCGGTTAACGCAACTCTCGATTCGCACAACTTCTCGATTTTCGCAACATTTTAGTCGTAGCACAGCCTAATTTTATAAGTGCAACTTTTTAGAAGTGTTACTTCGATTATTGCAACTTCTTAAGTTTATCTATTAGGAAATTTTTGAAATATTTTAATGCCTACCAAGAGTAATTGGGATGAGCAGGACGAGCTACCATTATCTACATTGGCTACAAATATTTTAAAAGAAAGAAAATATTTTAAAAGAAAGAAAGAATTGATTTCACTCGTTTCCAAACTGCTTGATGAATTTTTAACCGAATATTCGCATCTGGAATGAAGAAATCAATGGATTCATGGAAACTGTGAGTCCTCTGTGAGAATCTGACAGAAATTGAGAGCGAAGATAAAGTTACCCCGGCCTGCGTTTTATCGAAAATTAACCTTTTGGGGCTGACGTGTTTCTTTTTATTAATATTTCATTTGATTAAGATTAAGATTTCATTTCTATTAGTTGCGTAAGCCAAGTCCGTACTGTACTTTGACTTTTCTTTAAAATCACATCGATCTGGCCTTGCCAGTTGGCCATTTTCTTTTGCGAACTTTGTAACTTCCTCTTCATATTCTAGCGAAGAAAAGGTTTCGTCATTTTAATCTTGCTTTTCACAAACCAATACATTCTTATTATTTTTAAGAAAATATTACAAACAATAAAACTTCAATCACTAAATCAATTATAAAAAAAACTGATTAAGGAAACATCGTGAGGCTCGATGAAGCACGGTGCACATGAAACTCTCTCCGTCTCATCGTGAAACAAGACCAGGAAATTATTTCTAATTTACCATCAAATGCCTTGGTCTTTGCAACCCTGTTAAAAAAAAGAGTGAAAATTAAGAACCACTTCTATGTGTCAAGGAGAGCATCCACGTCCGCAAGTGATGCATTCGACCTCCCTCTCGTCTCCCATCGTAACTAAATTTTCTTTAGAACATGCCACAATATGCCATTACGTATGCACAGAGACCTTCTTAGCACATTTCACTCCGCCGTCATTGTTGCCTGCAATGGCAGTCTGAATCTGTGGACCATGATGTAATTCCATTAACCCCCCGGCTGCATATCAATCGTCCTTGGGCAGTCACATCTCGTCCCTTGATCGTGTCCATTCGATTCCAAAGTAAAAGTTTATTATTTTGTAATTTTGCAGACAAAGTTGCCATCAAAGTAGTTGACAGAGGTGGTCTCGATGCTAGAGCCCTTCGTATGCTGTCCAGAGAGGTCGCCACCCTCGAGTGTGTTCATCATCCCAATATACTGAGGTAAGTATATCAAGCTGTCGCTCATCATACGTAACGAACATATGCTACTACACGAGACGACTCCTTAATCTTAGGCTATTTGAGGTTGTTGAGACCCTGGGTCGTGTCTATCTGGTCACTGAATGGGTGCGGGGCGGTGAGCTGTACAATCACATCACACAGAATGGACCACTTAGGGAGACTCATGCTTCGCCATTGTACAAGCAATTGCTTTTAGCTGTTAAGCATATGGTAAGTATTCTGAGAAGTAAAGTTTCATTCCCCCACAATGATAACAATGCACAACGTCGTCGTCGGTTAATACCCCCAAGCTGTTCTGTATGTGTGTTTTGTTACTTCTATTGTTTGACAATTGAATGGAATTGAGAATAATTCTCTACTTCTTTTTTTTCCGATTTCCTTCTGCTTTGCTCTTTATTCTCTTCTAAATCTTTTGCCTTTTTCTTTTTTGTTCGTTCTCGATTTCAGCACAGTTTGGGTTTTGTTCATCGCGATATCAAGGCTGAGAACGTTTTGCTTGTTTCGGAAAATCGCCTCAAATTGGCCGATTTTGGATTCAGTACGGAACTGATAAATGGTGAGTATCTAAGCACAAATAATTCCCCCTAACACTTTCGGCAATTAGAGGAGACCCATCCATCAATCAGTGCCAGGTCAGTGGCTGTCCGAACTTTACTCCGTCTTGTTCACTGTTCAGTGAGTTCTTATTCTTGTGCTTTTGGGTGACATATCAACGACTGGGACGCCATATCCGTTATCAAAAGTCAGATAATTAGCTCATACAATACTCAAAAAAAAGTTCGCATGGCCTTGGAACGCTTCTAATTGAAGTCTATTCACTTTGTTGGTGAAAGTGATTAAGGCTCCACTCGATGAATGGTACACCACGTCAATTAATTGCCAAATCAATTTGGGCACGGTGAAGTATCTGATTTGTGCGTGCCCCTCGAACAGCCACCAACTGAGGCAATTTGAAAGCGATAAATCTTAATTTGCAGCCGTAGCTAGAGCTGGAGCTGGAGCGTGAAAAAAACGGATGACTCTGTAGTTCCAATGACCGCTATTGAATGATGAGATTTTTTTTTCAATTGCAACAAATTGTGGATGAACAATAGGACTCCAATTGAAAGTGAACATGGACGTGATGAGTACATTAATTTGCTGGGCATGACGTGACATGTGAAAACAGCTCTTCTACTGCGATGATGCTTTTCAAGTTGAACGATGACCTGGCGCATCCTACATGTCACATGGTGCCTGATCATGGGACAACACATATTCACTGATTGGTCTTGAGGATTCTATTCACATGATTGGCTTCGGTCATTGTCAAATTCATTGCAAAATTAAACCACAATACTGAATTGAAAAAGCAGTAACAATTGGTTTGACTGTGCAACTCCGTACGACTTGCAAGTTCGTTGTTTTGGAATCAGAAAATGATAACATAAATTCTAGAACTTTTATTCTAGTACAAAAAGATGATGTGTCTGGTTTTTGCTTCAAATTACTTTGGAACGTTTAAATCCATAAGTCGATTTACTTTGAAGTTTATTTACATTTAATCATTCTTATGCTTAAGTGAATCGATGATTGTTAAAACAACATAAGTAACACATTTTTCGAAATCACTTTTATTGCGTTTTTTGCTGCTTATGGGTAGATCTTTACGTTGGTAGTAAAAACGTGATAACTTGGTACCTGAAACTCATTTAATTTTGAATCCCAAATCAGTATTGGATGCTAAAACAACATACCTCTTTTGAAATTTTTATAATTGAGTGCTAAAACACTCCAAGTGCATGTAATTATTTTGTTTTTACACTCAATGCGTCGTAGTAAAACGGCCTTTATTGAAGTTCTGCTATTGTTTGTGGTTTTGCGAGTGAAATAGCGATCGTGAAGAGGTTAAATATTTAATGATATGGATAAGAATAGTAAAAATTCTGAATGGAGATTTAGTCCCATACAAGAGATCAAACAATGTAAGTTCATACAAAAGAAACGGACTAAACCACAGCATCCTCTAGTTATTTAAGGACAGTCAAATTTTGATTCAGATTTAAGGCCTAATACGGCCACTCCTTCTGCAGGCTCTGATCTGCAATTTGATCTTTAAGAATTGCCTGGAAGACCAGAATTCCTGGAGCTACTTATAACTATTTTTTTACGTACGTACTTTAAAGCTGGTGCACTAAAGGTTTGTTTAGCAACAATTGCAGATGTTTAGTTTCCCGAAAATACTTTAATACATTAAGAGAATTGCAGTAGCTTCTGAAAGACTGCGAATGTAAACTGCCCAATGATAAAAGAGGAAGATATGGATGCAAAAACACAATATCTGGTGAAGTGTGATAATAAATCGAAGATCACTTCAAATGTTTTCCATAAAAAGTTAGCCATTATTCGTTTTTTGTTTTATTATTTCATGAATTTCTGTTTCTAAAAGAAAAACAGTTTAGTTAGAACTGTCAAACCGCCTACGTTGCAAAAAATTTACTGTTTTTTTGTATCTGCTGTAAAAAATAATAAAAATGTCACTTATGTTGTTTTCATCGATTCGAGTGCCAATTATCATACCAATATTAACTTACTTTCTGTCCTCGGGACGGCCGAAGATCATATCTTTCTCGATGTACTATGCTGTGCGAGTTTTGTAATTTTCCACGACTAATCTTTAAACTCTCTACTGTATTGCCATGCTTTTAATTTTTGGACGTATTATTTTTGGGCATATTAATTTTGGGTATTAATTTTGGGCATAGGAACTTTTTTTTTTCTTTTATCATTATCTTTTTCTCCTTAAGAAATACTAAAGACAATAAGCCTTCCTAATTTGATCGTTTTGAAAACAATTTAAAACTGCACTATAGCACTTCATAGCCTTGCCTTTGTTTTTTTATAATTTTTTGTTCAAGTCGATTGATTTTTCTTTGAAATTGCCCCTACCTCCTAAACGAGACGAGATAGGCCAACCGCACAATAGTTTATAGTTTTTTGGCGCCAAAGCTGTAGTACTTGTTGTATCGGGTGGCCTCAAAAAATTACGAATACATTTGCGGTTAGCAAACTTGATATTTACTCATTACTTTTTTCTGGCACGATCAAATTAGGAAGGAAGGTTTATTGTCTTTAGTATTTCTTAAAGAGAAAAGGTTAAGGAAAAAAATAAAAAAAAAATAAGTTCCTACGCCCAAAATTTGTCAATTAATTACATTTTTAAGACGAAATAATCAAATTACGAATACTTTTGCTGGGCACTGTATATTTGCGAAAGCGTTCATTTCCGCATGTCCGCCTACAGAACTGAACTGTACCTTTCAATGATGTTTAGGTGAAGACACAAATTGAGATGAGAACAAAAGAATTAAGAAAGGACAGACCTACAATTCGGTTTTCACAAACCTCAATTTGACGAATTAATTTAGTAGAAGACTTAAATTCATACACAATATTTTGTGACATTACTTCCAAAGTCATGTCCTCTTCACGAGACAACACAATCTCTATCCCTATGTTATTTTTTTAACCATAAAAGTTTTACCCCCCGACTCAATTCCCATGTGTCTCACTTGTGTCTGGTCTGGTCAGCAATTTGGCCACGAAACAAAGAGCAACTCGTTTACATTCGGTTGTAAATTTTCTTCTCTCCAACCGAAGCTAAAAGGTCCTGGTAAGTTTGCAACAAAATGTCTATCTGTCCTTCGAGCTGTTATCCTTCGTCCCTTGTATAGTATTTCATTCTCTTTACCCACTAGGGAGTTGATTTTTATTGTATTCTTTTTTTGTGATCCACCCACAAATGAACTGCCACGATCCCAGTGATTCTGCCACTGCAAGTGACACCTTCTACAAAAAGGAATACTGGCCAATTGGGTGTAATTTGAATTCCAGTGCATTGTCCTGTTTCGCTTTTTTTGATACCGTTGTGCCGTTCTGTGAAGCTGTATTTGGCTGTCAACTGGGGTGGTTGGGTGCATGATTTACGCGATGCCATGATGAGGTTATTTAGTGAAAAGTAATGAATGCAATTCTTTAAATGATTGTCGCTCAAAAGGCGAACTGACTGGAAAATGTTTTTTTGCATTTAAATTCTTTTTTCTCCGACAGAAGTTATTTTTTGTGAAAGTTAAAGCTACAGAGGAGGAAAATGTATGATGCTTGTAAAAGAATCATCGATGTTAAAAAACTGTCAGGTAGTTTTTTAATTTACTTTATGTGGCGTGTCTTAAAAGTTCATCGAAAAGAGAGCAGCTCTGCAATTTCGTTGAAATTAACTACGACACAAGCTTAATGGCGTGTTCACAAACAAGCCTTTTGAGGAATTCGTTAATTTCATTGTTTACGTTGTCCTTTAGACTTTCGATTGAAATTTCGTTTTCATTGAGAATGTTTCAGACATATAGAAATTTAACTCCTTTAAACCAGGGTCCGGCTCTCGACGGGATGTTACGCCACCCAATGTATGCATGTGCATTACCCCCGCGACCCCGTTAGTGGAACACGCGGCTAAGAAGAAGATGATGATGATGAAACTTGTCTCTCGTTTGTAGGCCAATTTATCATGGCGCCTAGTTTTTATTCTCTATGTTGCTGGCTGCCAATCCTCCTGGAGTACGAAGAAGCTAGGCTCTGGTCCTGTATGGGCTGTTACGCCGACTATTTATTTATTTTTTTTTTTTATGTTGCTTGTGGTCGAACTCTAGGCTTATTTTGAAAACCAGGAATGCATTGAAAGCAAAAATAATAATCCAAACCAAAATCGATTATTTCTTATTCTTTACAATTAATTGTAAAAGAACGATTTGTTTGAGAAACCAAATTGACTGAATAAACGAGTAAAATACCTAATACCGAATGTCTACAATGAGTTTACTTTACATAAATGCTAAAGAGTCTTTATTTTTTAGGTGCCAATCAGAAGCTCGACACTTTTTGTGGATCTCCACCATACGCAGCACCGGAACTTTTTTCGGATGATCATTACATTGGGGGACCAGTCGACATATGGGCACTCGGTGTTCTCCTCTATTTCATGGTAGTTGGAAACATGCCATTCCGGGCGCCGACTGTGCCAGCCCTACGAACTGCTGTGTTAAAAGGAGACTACGTTCTTCCAGGACACATCACTCTGCCGTGCATTCGACTTATTCGTAAGAACACACTCCTACAGTCTGGATCCACATAATTTTCATTTTTTTTTTTGTCTCAGAACGAATTCTAGTCCACCTGCCAGCACGCAGACCGACTTTAGATGACATCCTTTCCAGCCAGTGGGTTACAAGTCCAAATCTCAGCACCGAGCTAATGCAGCATGAAATTAATCTGCGAACCAAACCAAGCAAGCGCTCCGGTTTCTGGTTTCGCACAAAGTCCCGACGAATACGAAAGAGTTTTTCGCTACGCGAACGCTACATGGAAATAGCCAACAAACCCCCACTGAATCTGAACACCAAGAAAACCGAAGGAATTTTCGTGGATAATTTTCTGCAGCCGATTGAAATCAACTATGACGCCAGCTTGGTGGAATGCTCCCAAACAAGCCTTCCGCGCAAGTCGTTCTTTGGCAGCACCTTGAAGAAGAAGATAAGCCCGCTAGGCACGACTAAAGAGAAGACAATAATGAACGGCAATGGATCGAAATGCTGTGAGAGTCGACGCTGGAATGCAGAAGCTGCCGCAGAGTCTCCCCTCTTCAAGAATTATGATGAAGAAAAAGGTGCTTTCATAATGCTGCCAACTGCAACAGATAATCTGACGGAGCTGACTCCTCTCGAAACGGAAGCACGACAGATTCTCGATGAACTTGGTGTCACATCGGAGATGCTGCGAAACGCCAGTGAAAATGGACCACGAAGCGATATTATAGGAGCTTATAGGATCGTAATAAATCGTCTTCAGAAGCAATCGTGGCTAGCGAAACGACATGTAGAGTTAGCTTTGCAAGAGCAGCCAAAGATTCCAAAACAAAATCGAACGTGCACGATTCTTTAAATTTTAAATTAAAATTAGTTTATTGTTCATTTTTAAACGTAAATAGTGAATGGATATGAAACGTTGATCTCTGCTAAAAGTGACAACTGTCCGTGTGACAGTTTTCTATTTCATTGTCGATCCTGACAGTTACTAGTTGTTAATCCAATACCAAAAATTTGAAGCAAGTCATAGTGCTGTACATGTTTAAATTTGTTTTGTATTTTCTAAGTTTGAACAAAAGTCGTGATAAAATGGATAAATGTCAAGCGTATTTCAACTAGACCATTGCAAGTAGTTGACACTTATGTCTCCTATGGAGTCGCATCTTCTTTTAAGTCAAAGAAAATCACAATCGAACTGTAATGATAGACGTTCAGGATTTTGTATTTTTATAGCTGTACGCAGGGAGTTTTATACTTTAAAGACCAAAGTTTTATTTTTTTTAATTACAAAACTTTTCTTGAAAACGATGGCTATTCAAAACTGTTTTTGTAGACTTACTAAGTAAAGTTTCAAGCTCTAAACAATTGTTAGGGAACGGACATAGTTTGTTTTAAGGCTCTATTCATTGAAAATGTGTAAAAATTGCAAATAGATTTGGCCAAATTAAGACAGGCCTTAAATGGCAGTTAGATGTAGTTAGTTTTCTGGGCTAATTGACGGGAAACAGTTCACCTTTTTACTGCGATTTCTCTTAACAACGTAGTACGTCTAGCTCTCCCAACCTACATTCATTAGCTCTTCTATAATTTAAAAAAAAGAATTGCAGAAGCTTTTGGAGTGATGTGTAATAGTTGCTATCACATGCACTTTTTGAGTTGCACTTTTTTTCTTAAAAGAGTCCTTAATATATAATAGAATCTTGGTTAGAAATCATGTTTTTTGCCTGTCAAGTTTTTCGCGAAACTCTTCAAACATGTCGCCATGGAAGCCATCATTTATTTTTCATTTTAAAATTTGTTCCTTTACTCCTCTAGATATCATCCTAAGTTCCATTTTATTATATGACTATATGTTCCTTTTTGAAAATATATTTTGTTCAAAATAAAGTAATTTGCACAAAAATAAATAAATAAATATAACATATGAGAATGATGCCAATTAAAATAAATTTAATGTATAAATTCAATTAGTTATAAGTTAACCAAAGTATTTTTTAGCAAAATATAATCTAAGAGTATAAGACAACAAAAATTAACATAATTAGTAAATTATAAATCCATTTTGAAAAAGAAATTAGCTTAAGAAAATTCATTTAAAGTAAGTATGAGAATTTTTTATGAAAAAAACAAACCAAAACTTTGAAAGAAAATAAAAAAAAAACAACACAAAAGAACCACAATTCAATTGCCTAATTCACATGAACTTAAAAAAACCAAAAATCTCTTTTTTATTACACGTCAGTTTTTAAAAAACAATCTATTGCTAAATTTTACTGAAATTTTCGGAATCTGAAATAAAAAATAATCAATATAATCTTAACTTATAAAAATAAAATAAATGTTAATCAATAAAACGATGAAATTATATTAAACCAAAAAAGCAAATAAATAAATATTTATTAAATAGCTAGTAATAATAGTGAAACCATTCATAAGAGAATTTTTCAAAAAAAAAAAAAAAAAACTCTGTAAGGCCGACTTGCGCTATTCTCTAGAAAGTTAGTTAACTGTCATACGAATGTTATTTAAATAAATCAGACTTGTTGATTAGTAGATTTCTTTGTTTTATTTTTGTAATAACAAATATGCCAGAATGTTGGAAATATAAACTTCATTTAAATGTAAAAGTATACGTCTACATCAAACTTCCAAACAATTCCACAACCATGAACGAAACAAAAGTTAAATTGCTTTTCAGAAGATTCTTGTAATAACAACCCATAACATTTTGGAGTTAGCGAAATTCAAATAAAGCATATTTTCAAAATACAGCTACCATAAAACAATAAACATAGAATTTCTGTAGAAAGGATGAAGAAAATATGCTTGGCAATCGTAAAAACAGGAGCTTAAGTCGATCTCTATTCAGTTTTTCTAGTCGCGGTTTTTCCCCAAGTAAGATATCCTATTCAACTGACTTTCTCAAAATGGCGGAAAAAAGGAGAGTGGTTCAATTCGATGGAATTGAAAGGCGTATTCAGCAGTGGGATAGTCAACCCGCCTTGCAGGCATCATTTATTATGCGACAAATCCTTCAGTTTTAGCAGCAAATGGGTTGAACCAAACTCTTCCTTACCTGTTGCGAAATGGGAATACTTTGAACTTAGTTACTGCTACCTGCAGTTTTACTAGTGCACAGGACTAAGAATTGTTTGCTATAAATAAGCCGTGCAAATTGCGAATCTTCATCAGTTTGATTTTAAGTCAAAAAGAAAACACAATGGCACCAATATTTGAGTCAAGTTATTCAGTCAGTGCTATAATGTCTGACAATTTTGGCCGTGCTGCTATTGCGGAAAATGTCGCACGAAGGGAGGTCAACGCAGAAGCAAGAGAGGCGGAGATCAACGCCGAACGACAGGAAATGGAGAACAATGCTGAACTTAGAGAGGCAGACCTAGAGCCAGAGCCAATTCAGGGAGAAGAAAGGCCCCAATACGCCTTCAACGCGCTTATCGTGATGGCCCTTCGAAGCAGCAGAATCGGTTGCCTTACGCTACACGAGATCTGCACTTGGATTGAGAAGAACTTCAGTTTCTACAAGCAGAATGCGAGTGACTGGAGAAACTCAATCCGACACAACCTTAGCATCCATCAGTACTTTATAAAAGTGCCGAGGCCCTCCGACAGGCCAGGAAGAGGAGGTTACTGGGCGCTAGATCCAGCTGCCAGGGAAGTGCAGATAGGAGAGGATACTGGACGTCTCAGGGTCGAGCAACATCCTTATCCACCGATGGCGATCTACTTCCCCATACCACAACAGATGGCAGCGATGCAATACGCCATGCCGTACCAATACCAGTACCACTAGGCAAACTACACAGGCACTGGTTCAATGTTTTCTTAGTTGTGTTATTATTTTAAATATTTTACGATTTTAAGTTATATCAATATTTTTTTTAACTATTTCTCTGTTGTTAATTGTTTAAATAAAAAAATATTAAATTTTTAAATGCTTTTTTTTTTAATATTTTATAATCTTAAGTTATATTTACATTTTTTAAACTATTTAATTGTCTGTTGGTAATTGTTTAAATAAAAAAATAATAAAATTTAAATTAAATGTTGTGTTAATCAATTCAATTTCAATTATCCTCCACATGTGTTGATTTAGTGATTGGAACACTAAACGAAGACATCGAAAGGAGTCGCCCCATGTTCTATGAAAAGTTCGCTAAGACTCGAGGTTTTACGGTAAGAGTAGAAAGTGTTTGATAACATTTTAGGAACGAAAAAAATTGTGTAAACATTTTTACTGTTGAGGAAGAGGAAATTAGGTCCCTTAACAATCGACCAACGAGTAAGAATTATTAAAACTTAGTACGAATGTAGTGTTTCAAACGTGACCACTTTGATTATGGTCGTCATTATTGACAAGTAATCGGTAAAATTGTGAAGAAAATTGCACACTTAATCAAAAATACTGCTGCTACAAATGCAAATGTTGCTGATGATCCGATAAAATCCAATTAAAACTCCTCAACAATTCAATGAACTAGAATTACTCTGGTACTTAATCACCGGATCTATTCTCCAATAAGAAAATCTAATACATTCTCCAATCAACAATAGCAATTTATACCATTCACACTGCCTTACTCAAGTTTTAAGCTGGTAATACGACAACCGTCAAACAGAGGAGAACAAAAAAAAAATCGCCAATAATTGCATTTTACTTTTAAAGACGCGACGGCATCGGCAAATTCATTCGTAATATCGTTTTTTTGAGAAAAATTTATTAATCTACAATTTTTAATATATCTAAACACACTTAGCTTACACATAATGGCAACACCAAATACTCTAGATGACTACAAATTGAGTTGTGAACTAAATGGTCATAGCCTAGACGTTCGTGCTGTTTCGCCGGGTAAAGGTGATAATATAATTTCTGGTTCACGAGACAAAACTGTAAAAATATGGAAGAAATCGGGGTAAGTCGCGGTCAAAAACCAAAATTGCAATTGTGTGATGAATTGGAATTGTTTTAGAAACGAATACGTGGAGGGTGTAACCTTTCGTGATCACTTGAATTTCGTGTCTTGTGTTTACTATTTGGAAGCGAATGGATTAATTTTCACTGGAAGCAATGACTCGACTATTTGTGTGTACAAAGAAGACGGTTTTGTTCCCGTGGTGATTCTAAAGGGGCACGAGGCCACTGTCTGCTCGATAAGTAAGGGCATTGTACCCATGAGCATCATATCAGGAAGTTGGGATCAAACTGCACGCATTTGGACCATAAGTGAGTCAGGGTCAACTACAGCTGTTGTTTTAAAGGGTCACGAAGCTGCTGTGTGGGCTGTAGGATCACTACGTAACCAGCAGTTCGTTACCGGATCCGCAGACAAAACGATTGTGTATTGGAATGCTAAAGGAGAACGCTTAAGGGTCCTCAAAGGTAAGATCCGTCTTTAATTCTAATCGGATTCAGATTTAAAAGAGAATTTCCTGTAGGACACACGGATTGCGTGCGTGCGGTTCTTGGCCTCGAGGATGGATCCTTGGTAAGCTGTGCAAACGATGCGGTGATTCGATTTTGGAATGAGGACGGGGAATGTGTTCGTGAATTCCACGGCCACACGAACTATATTTACTCAATTGCACAAAACGCTGCCTTAGGAAGCGATGTGATAGTCTCGTGTGGGGAGGACAGTACACTGCGAATGTGGAGCCTAAGCTCGGGCGAGCTGGGCTCTGCTATAGTCCACCCAACTGAGTCGGTGTGGTCTGTGGTGTGCCTTAAGAACGGGGACATAGTCACAGGCAGCAGTGATGGTGTCGTGAGAGTCTTCACAAAGGACCCGTCACGAGTTGCTAATGAAGCCGTACTTTCCGCCTTCAAGGCAACGGTGGACGCCAGGATACAGAAAATGAACGAAGAACTCGGTGGCATCAAGAAAAAAGAGTAAGTTTCAAACACCACGTGCTTTTCCGATGCTTATTTTATTGAGTTACAGTCTGCCGGGCTTTGACTCGCTCCTCCAAAATGGAACGTATGAAGGACAGAGGACAATGGTGCAGCATCCAGACGGCACGGTCAAGTGTTACACGTGGAAGGACAGCAAATGGAATCTAATTGGGAATGTAACCGGTGCAACCGCAGGTGCTTCCTCTGGAAAAAAGCTCTTTGAAGGGAAGGTGAGTGAATCCATCGGATAATGAGTCATGTGATACTTATTCGCATTCGTAGCCTTATGACTACGTCTTCTCGGTTGACATCTCCGACGACGCCCCACCACTAAACCTTCCGTACAACAATGGCGAGGATCCTTGGCAAGTGGCACAAAGGTTCATTCACAAACACAATCTACCTCAGGCTTATTTGGATCAAGTTGCGAACTTCATTGTGAAGAATGCGAGTGAAGGTGGATCTATTGTTTCCCAGGCTCCGGCAAGGTAAAGCCTACAAAAGGAAACGCTCATGTCTATTCACGTTTTCTATTTTCAGTGGCTATCAAGATCCGTTTACCGGGGAATCGCGTTATGTGCCTGGAGCATCTGGCAATTCTGCTGCAGTTAGCGGGAATGTTGATCCGTTCACTGGGGCATCAAGCTACTCCGCATCAGCTTTGCCGAAGAAAGAAGTTGATTTCGCTCAGGAAAAATATTTCCTGACGTTCGATAAATGTGATCCACAAAAAGTTTTAGAAAAACTAAGGTAAGCTCGAACACACAATAAAAGGGGTTGGGCAAAGACATCACTCTGGCACCATTTTGATTTAATATTTGTTTCCATGATTGTTCTAACAGTGTTTTTCTCCGCTTTTTTTTCACAGGGAATTCAATCGAAGGCAAGTCGAAGGTACCGGTGTTAGCGATAATCTGTTGGAAACTGTCGTTCGATTAGCCGATGATGTTCCTGAAATCGATAAGACTGCCATTGAAGCACTGCGTCACCTCTTACGGTGGCCAAGCGATATTCTATTTCCAGTACTGGACATTCTACGATTGTCTGTCCGAAACGAACAGATCTTTAACTTGCTTAATTCATACAAGTTTTTGGATATAATACTGCCGAATCTTAACACCTCAGCTCCCAATCAACTGATGATTATTCGTTGCTTATCGAACATGATGAGCCATGCAAGCGGCCGACTGCAAGTAGAATCCCACCTGGAACCAACAATTGAAGCTATAAAAAGAATCAGATCCGGCAGCCCCAATCTCCAAATAGCCATTGCTACATTCTATTTCAATCTGGCGGTTTCACAAAAAATCACCACAGCCAACGTGGATACATGCCGCCTCATAGCGGAGGGAGTCTTAGAGTTTCTCACGTGGTCAACCGAATTAGAAGCATGCTACAGATCGATACAGGCACTAGAGAATCTGACAACGACACCCCATAAGCAATTGATAATGGCTCAAGTGATATCTGTCGACAATGTTGTGAGTAAAATACGTGGATTCGCCGAAAATCCACAGCCCACAGGATTCGAGAAACTGAATGGGGCTGCTAAAGCATTCTTGGCTGCGTTTTAAACGACTTGTAGTTTTCTATTATTTGCCTTTAATTTAATTGTAACACTTATAGAACATATTTACACTTATTTTTGTTAATTCGGAACAGTTGTCTTCTGTGAGATAGACAAATTAAGTGAATAAAATATTTATGAGGTTCTGCGAGAACTGGTGTTTCCATTTGGTGAGATTTCCTTACGTTGTCGTATCCGCTCGAGAAGATCCTCTTTCCATCGCTCCTCTGGTACGCCCTGCGCCCAATCAGGAATGGCGACATTTGGCAATGTTATACCCGCCATAGCAGACATAATCTGAAACGTGAAGCGATTGGAGAAAGCAGAAATATTTGCAAGCACTTGAGATTACCTGCTCCGTTCTCGAACTATCCAACTCCAACTCTAATTCTCTTGGCCGAGGTTGACTCCATACTTCTCGTTCAACTTCAGCGTCAACACTTTCAACATTCGGGAAATTTGGATCACCATGAGTTACTTGCTCTGAAAGAGTGTTATCCATCTCCATGGTATCATCGCCTTGATCGGTAATTGGCAATGGCTGATATCCATCATACTCATTCCCATCCTCCCCTTCGCTATCGCTGTCGTTGCCGCCGTGATTCACAATATGTGCCGGATGTGGACGAAGCTCTTCTTCTCCAGATTCACCTGGTAGTTCTGGTGATCCCATATTTTTCTTAATTTTAGTTAATATTTTCAAAGATTCTCAGTTTGTGAGAAAAACACAACTTCGGTCAAATTTGTGGTAAACAATGAAAAATTTGACAACTCAATTTGACAGTTCAAATGAAATGGAGAAATGGTTTATACCAGTTGAATGGAATGGAAAATAAATTCAATCCATTCCCAAACGGTCGTTATATTGAAAATATGCAGTGTTTATTTATAAAATTCGTTACAAAAAGAAGTCTTTGCTGTAATAATTTCAATTTCTGCCTTTCTCCAAGCAAACAGCTCTTAGTTTGAAATGTCTATAACTTTAGGTGACGATTCAATTAACATTTTCATGACCGCACCTTATTCCAAACCAAAGAAAAATAATTGTTGCGGGAATCTAGCTTATGAAGTCTCAACTAAGCCAAATTCAAAAAACAAAAATATGTTCATGGACGAAAGGATGTATAGAATGTTGCTCCTATGGAAAATTTGTCTTCTAGGGTAGCTAAAATTACATCGTATTCAAAACCAGACATTTAAACTGAAAAAGTCTCTTCTTTTTTTTAAATACATGTGTACATAAAATCGCATTAATTAAAGAATGCTTTTGTGATTTTGAAACAAGTTATGAGACGTGTTGAAATACGTTTATTGAGATTGCCCTTCACCAAAGCCAAAGTAATGGATCCCGAATATAATATTCCTTTTGCACCAATAAATATCTGAAGCAGTATTAAATGGATTAAAATAGTTTTAAGCAGGAACCTAACACACATTTTGTTTTAATTGCGCCAATATTTTTCGAGTTCTGAGTGGATGAAGTTCATGTTGTGCACAAACAACACAAAGCACGTCTTACGTAACATTTTCTTGTCTAGAAAAATGTTAAGAAAGACATACTTCAGTCACATAAAAGGCATTTTCTTAAGCATCGGACCATATTTTTTAAGTGTAAAAGTATGAAGCATAAACTTCGGGCTTAGAGAAGCTTATCTGAAGTGATGGATTTCATTTCAGCTGGCACTAGTAAAAAAGATGTGATGGTTACTAGATTTAAAATAAATCTAGATAATATACTTTAAGCAAAGTACTTGTATCTTTCTCTGAAATTTCATTCCTTTTCCACATTTCATATTTTTATACTTCAAGTTTTTTAATCAATCTAAGATGTCTTTCCATCACAGCTGATGTGCAAGTTAAAACAAATTTTCTTTGACACCATAATTGAACCTAACCCAGCCCCATTTACAAAAAGACAACATATTATCTACACAAAATCAAACCGAGTATACTTTATTTTATATAATTCTAATATAGAATGTTAAATGTGAGTAGCAACGACTTTACACCACTTATGCTTACTATGAAAACCAACGTAAAATCCGTAACATTGTCTTAGCAGAATACCAACAGAATGGATAGTCTGCATTGCAACGCTTCACGTCACCTCGAAACGCCAAACCCTTTGCATACGCTGACGTCAGAGTTTCAGGTGCCGTCGTAATAGTCCTTGAAAGGAATTCTTTAAATATAATAGCCTCTGGATCATCTGCTTGTGCCCCTGACATTATCTCACAAATCATCAACTGCAAACAACTGAACGGATCACTCCTCAAGATACTTTTCCAGTCCACAAAATTATCATCAATCTCGTTACTATCAGTGTTGTTATGTGCATCACGTTTTCCTCGCAGTGCTCTCTCTACCGCTTTCGTAATTGGTCGACGTATTTTATCATAGTCCTGTGCCAAAAGATGCATCATGTACAATGCTCCCAAGCCCATTGCCGCCAAAATAACAAGCCTACAAAGAGTCAGCTTATAAATATAATAAAATCTTGGATCATCCTTTAATTTACCTGAATCCCATATTGCAACTGTGTGCACTGGACAAACTCCGAACACAAACTAAGCATTTGATCAATTCGGAAAATTCGCTTTTGGTTTCGCTTTGCAATAAAAGTCCAATAACCGGAAACCACTGCCGAAAATGTTTTTCCGGACTCTCAACTGCAACCAGTGACATAAGCACATGTCTGCACAAAGTTGCGAATTATTTTTTTTTTTGTCGTAGATTTGAGCATCCAAACCGGTTACCCACCATCGCTAACAACTGTAGCATGGTCACATCGGTGGCATTGGACCAA
Source organism: Syritta pipiens (assembly GCA_905187475.1). NCBI lineage: Eukaryota > Metazoa > Arthropoda > Insecta > Diptera > Syrphidae > Syritta > Syritta pipiens. The sequence continues at coordinate 105,251,529 of LR994571.1, read as the reverse complement.
GGCAGAAAACTCAATCTGGCTTTTCAGGAAAACCATGTAAACGTCTGATGTACGCACTGCAGCTGCACTCGCCCCGTTTGGTTTGTTGGAGGAGTAATGGTATTTGATAGCAATTCGTTTTGCTACTGTAGGAATTTCTTTTTTTCTCACAGGTGATCTCCGTTAAAGTATGTAGTTGTCACCGGTGTGGTGGACAATTTTCATGTTATTACGCATTCACGCAACGCTATTTAAATTAATCATAGCTTCATGAACTACTGTATCATGTCTGTTACAATGTTTTTAATCAATCACTTCTTCCTAGGTTTCTCCAAATTCAATGCTACTTTTTTTTTTAATATCAACCAGGAAACTTTAATTTAAGCCCACGTAATTTATATCACTAGGAAATGAGTACATTAACAAGTTTCTCTCGTTTATTTTCCCTTTTCGACAATCGCTTTCGGTTTCTTTAGCAGACCGCATGAATCTTCAAACCTGTCCAAAGATATCTTTTATTTTCCAAAATAAAATTTTGCTCTTCTAAATTTGATTTACGAATTTTGTTTATCAAATAAACTTTTACACTCTAAGTCTTGTCTTTGCATTGCCTTTTGTAAAATATAGGTTATCAAAATCGAATCAGTCTTGAAATGAAAAAGCTTTTGCAAACGAGTAAAAGTCAATCAAACTCTCTTCCGATCCGATTAGTTCTTCAGATCAAAGGAATGATAAGCAGCACAACAAAAGCGATTAGTTTTTCCTCCCATTCCATTAGTTCATCATGATTTGATATGATGAAATAGGGAGTGTCACTAAGTCACTTGTGCTGTGACCTAAGAGATCTATTGTATTCCTTTCTTTGATTTAGGACTTCAAAGCTGCCTTGAAGTTCCTAAATTTGATGTCCTCGAAATCGGTCTCTGCTAAACTCGTTCTATATCCCTTTATATTATTGTAGGACATTACTGGAACATATGTACCTTATTTGTCTATATAAAATTTAAACCAAATTAGTTTTTCTGTTTTCGAACGTCGTGATTACGAATGCCGCTCAGTAATCAGCGCAGATCGTTTTGTGGTACATTTTTCTTTTTCTTGTAACACGTGTTTTTTTATTTACCAAGTGGTATCCTCTAAGTCACTTTTTAAATGGATTCCTTAGCCTGGCCACAGTGTCTGCAGATATCCGTGCTGGAGAGACACATTTTGTGTTTCATCACGCACAACACAGTGGAGGCGCGAACAAGCTATGCTCTGGCCCTATATGCGCTGTTACGCTTTGTTTCTTTTTTTTTTATTGCAAGCTCCGTGCCCTGTAAGTGCTTCGCACAGCACTTTCAGCTTAGGTTTGCTTAGTTTAAGAGCTTCTTTAGCTCGTTTGAGGTTGTGATTGCATTTCATGAATTTCCTCTATTGTTTGATACCCTTCTGGTTACTCTAGAAATCATGCTTTTGCCTAACAATCCAGCTCTTAATGTGCTGATTTGTGTCTGTATTGTTGAATCCAAACAGAGGAGAGGGTTCTATGAACGGAGCTTGTGCCCCGAGTAAAATAAACATTCTTCATTTTGTACATTTCCACATATCCATCAGCGTACAGCACATGAAATTCCAGAAAATTTCAAAAACTACTTACAATTGTTTACACAATCATCTTGAAAACAGCTTGCATATTTCTTCAGTATTTTTTTGCATTCCGTACAAGACACAAAAAAAAAACATGTGTTCAGCAAAGATTTCACATTTAAGTTTCGTTTATTTTCATCTACTATCTACTCTTTTGCTAGACTTACAAAGTAATATAAATATTCTTTTGAGTAAATAAACTTAATTCTAGTCGTTTGTTAGAATTTAATTGATGATATATTCCTCATTTTGTAGTACAACTCTATATAATATATATATTTTATAATATATGTTTTTATTTCATTTGATTCTTAAAAAAATGTAAAACTCCTATGAATAAGTTTTTTGTTTTTCTTTTTGTTTTCATTTGTATTTTTCTCTTTTTGTTTTTTTTTTAAAGTTGATCCTATTTCTAAAAAAAAGTTCAGAGATGATTCAACTCACAATAAATAACAAATAAAAACGATGCATTTCTATCAATAAAACCTATTAACACGGGGAAGAACTATTTAAAGTACATGTCCTATTAAAAATATGTATTCCATTTCATTCTTTTTGTTTGTTTGTGTTTTACCTTTTTAATAGACACGCTTTACATATTGCAACTTATTTGTTTTTGTTATAGGTAGTTTAATAATTGATAAGACTTTCTTTTTTATTCTAAAACAAAATATAAACAACTTTGGGAAAACAATTTGTAAAATAATTACAGTACAAGGTACAATCAATAGTGTTGTAAACGAAGAATATCTTTTTAAAAGTTTTATCGTGCATGTTTCATTCTTAGTTTTTGCTCAGCGTTGTTAAAATTAGTTATTGTCAAGTTTTTCTTTAGTTATATATTTCTTTTATTTGTTTTTAACAACTAGTTACTTTTCTAATTATATGTATGTATGTTTTGCCACTTTAACGTTAAACAAAGTTGATGACTAAAGCGCTTATTATTACTTCGAAGCAGAAGAATTTTACAAGAAATATCAAAGAGTAAAGCTCACAGATCGATTGGTCATTCAGCACCAATCATAGCTGCCGTATAAAATTTTTGATAAATAGAAAAATTTTAACATTTTTCTACGTTCACATATGTATGTATCCACTACTAACTCCTCACACTCATGATGACATCGAAGATCAAATATTGAGTTTCCTACAATCATTTAAGTTTTATTTTACTTTGAGCATATGTATATATCCTTTCCTCTTCCTTTTTTGTTTTTTCATTTGTAAAAGCAAATTCACACAATCTTATATGCATGTTCTTCTAAAAAAAAAAACTGACGGTCTAATACCTTCTAAAGCTGAATGCTGGCAGTGACTTGGCACAACAGCAAGCCACCACGTACAATATTCCGAAGAAAAAATTCAATTTGGCGGTTTGCCGAGGCACAGAGTTCATTGTTTGCTCATTGCGAAAGAGCTTTTCGATTTTGAACGCCTGTGGCACCGTGACTAGAGGCAGTAAAAACCACAGTGAGTACTTTAAGCCGTAGACGACAAAAATGCTGTACGGAGTAAATAGGAGCAATGCATAAAGGACGTGCGACGAAGTTCGTCCGATCAAAATTGCCAGCGTAACGATACCGGCTTTTCGGTCATTTTCCACATCACGAGTGTTGTTGCTATGCAAAATTGCTTCAGTGTTGAGTGCCAATGGAATTGCATAGTAAATTGTTCTCCAATCTACGTGACCGGTTTGTGTCATAAAAGCGAACAGCACTGAGAGTGGTCCAAATAAAATGAGGATCACAACATCGCCGAGGGCAATGTACTTGAAACCAATGCCACCAGTGTAAAGGAAGCTCGATGAAAGCCCTCCAAAGTAGATGAGGGCTAAGTGTTCCATTTTTGCTGGACTTAAGATGGCCAGGAAAATGAAACCAATACAGCCAGCCATGTATAGAATAGCTCCTAGTGAGACCACCTGAAAGAGAAAATTGTATATATTTGGTTGTTAGTTTATTATCAAGGATCTAAGTTCATTCAAACTCTATGATTTCATGTCAAAGTTAATCAACTAATCATATGAATGAATTGCTTAATCTCCTTGGGTACATGTAACCCACAATTAATTTGTTTTGATACGCTAATCTGATTTTATACACTCCCTAATTAAAGCGAAATTATTTTAATAATAATATGGGTCGCCAGGTGAACCTTGTACAACAGAGCATTTAGTTTAGCAATTTCATCATTTTATCTGATATAATCATCGACCATGTTTCTGTGTGTACGAACATATGGTTCGTTTGCCGGTCCGTCACACATCTCAATGTATACTAAATAAAATGCTAATACCGACACAGGGCTGTACATTATATCGTATACTTTCCCCACGTTCCGGGTTAAAAGTTCAACTTATCCATAGTCCTCGACAACAGTTGTTGCTTAAAATGACTGGCATAGTTTTTCGTTCAAGGTTGAAATGAAATCATTTTGTCAGCTTCTGTTTTTTAGACTGGAGAAAACTGCGAATGAATTAACTTCTTTTGTGTCTCAAAACATTTACATGAAGCGTGTCAAGTGTCAAGAAAATAATGAAAAACATTTGAAGAAAAAAGGCAACAAAAATTTGCAATCGATGGGGGTAGAGGCGACCCAAATGATTGAAAAGCTTTCTGACCCATTTACCCGTTCAAATTATTTAACGTAGTCATTGACCCAATTTTAATTTAAAAGCTTTCACCTATGTATCGTGAACATTCGACCGAAATAACTATTGCAATAAGCACATTTCTCTATGTAAGAAAATTATTTTCTTCTTCTGAGATGCCATTTGCCGCTTCATAAAACAAATGCAAAAGAGAAAAATTTATCTTTGCAGTCTTCAATAGAACTGAAATTCTCAGTAATTGTTTATACATTTTTTTTCCAACAAAAATAATTGCCTTTCAGTAAACAGACACATGCCGGTTAAAGTTCACCTCCGATCACCCCTCAAGTATCTTTTTATAGCTCACACTCCCTGACGGAGAATGATACAAAACGAATGGTACCGAACTACAAAAACACGACGGGAGGCCGTTAAAACTCAATTTAGTCTGATAATTTTTTGCCCAAAATATACTAACAAAATATTTGATACTCACCTCATCTTTGGTCAGGATATGATCGACGAGAGTTCTGTCATCAGCCTTACGATTGTCTATGCCCTTTATGAAGTCAAAATACGTATTTACCACATTGCCCGCACAGTGCACAGTCACGACGGTGAATATGGTCAGCACAAATGTAATGAAATTGAAACCCGATGCCCACTGAGACCGATATGCGAGGGCAGAACCCATAAGAGTAGGAACTAAACTTGCCGACAGTGACCACGGACGCAAAGCGTGTAAATATGTCTTTAGCTTCATAAATGTTCCCGAATGATGATGGATAGTTTGTTCCACTGATGTTGGCTTTCCATTGGAAAGAATTCTATCCTGCTGCTGGTGCTCGTGCTCAGCATTTGCCGTGGACGCAGAAACATTACATTGACTCTTACCACCTGCCATCCCCTCTGCATTGGTCTCGAGCAAGGGTACCCTTAGAGTTTCAATCGGCATATTGTAATTCGTTCTTTTTCACGCTCGATCTACACAAAAAAAATGAAACCAAAAAAAGCCAAGTGTTTACGAATGTGATAAACTATGAATGAAAACTTCACTTCGAAACTATGCGATACCTTTATAAACTTCCGAAATAACACAAATTATCTGGACTGGAATTTTAGACGATGCGAAATAGAATCATTCGAATATCCTTATTCCAATGCTTAAATATATTGCGGCAGCCGTCGCTCAACTAGCTTTGTTATGGAAATAAACACCCAGAATCCTCATGAATATTATGATAATTGTAAAAGTGAGAAAAACATTTATTTTGTTCATAACATTGCCCGAGCACCTGGGTATTGTTCAAGCACTGTATTTAAATTTAAATTAAGTGATTTTTTGTTTACGATTAGAAAGAATACGGCATCCCGAAAGGCGAGGAAGGTGGAAAATCACTTCCACAAAAAACTTTGCGCTGGAGGTGCTCTCTTCTTTTTTTTTTTTTTAGTTTTTGTCTAATCAAACAACTGTCACGTCACCTAAAATCATGCTTTCACTTTCTAGCAAATGGAGTTAACTAGTGTTCAGGAAACTAGATAAATTGGTGGCAAATACACTTTTTTTTTAAATTACATATTCCAAATCCTCGTTAATAAACACCAGAAAAATTCCATTCTTATCGAAACATGTATTTTAATTCCATGTCTTGTAATTTTGTGAACCGACGCAGCTTGGAAATACGGCAATTTTTAAACGTTGCAACTTCGTAACGATGCAAATCGGAAATACGCAAGCAGATCTTTTGATGCACTTATTTCAAATTAATTTAAATTTTCGAAATCGTTCTTAGAGAACTTAAGAAAACATGACAACAACAAGACCATTTATTTCGTTAGCAAAAGTACTTTATTGATTATATTTGCACAAACAGGTTATGCAAAGTTACAAATACAGCTTACATCTAAAAGTCGCTTATTCCTCACTGGAAAACATCGTGTTTGCAAGAACTCTGTTGAAATAAGAAAAATTAGGACTCCAAGAACGAACAAGTTTTTAGCGGCTATCAAATTTTCTACACATAAAAACAAAACAAAAAATGTACTGCTTTACTATTGTTCTTCTACTACATTCCTCGCACAGCTTTCAAATAGCTGTCAAAAACATCTGCTCACTGATAAGCACCAAACATTTTCAACATAAACAAATTCATTTTTTAACAATAATTTTTAAATCACTAAATAAATATTACATATTAAAGTAGTATTATTCAAGTTCTAGCAATGGACTATAACATTCATAAAATATGTCGCGTTTGCTTAGAAGAAGGTGCACTTACTTCGATTTACACTACTGAATTTGCAATGATGCCTTCGACTATGATGATGATGTGTGCGAAAATAAGAGTAAGCAATTCAAGAATTCCCTTTGCGTGGATCCACTTAACAAAATTAACTCTTCGTAGGTATACAAAACGGATGGACTACCTGCTGTGATATGTAACAATTGCATTTATCGACTGGGTGTGGCATACCACTTCAAACAAGAGTGCGAAAATTCAGATATACGACTGCGACAGTACCTAGGAATCTTAGACAGAGGATTCGGGTAAGTTCATCGTCCCCGTTAGTGGAATATGCAGACACAGAAGATGATGATGACAGTCTAGAAACAGGCTTACTTAATGATTTCACAAACAAATTCTTGCAGGTTCTGCGATGCTGAGACTATGACCGATCCCATTCCTCAGCGCGAACCTAGAAAAATATTTCTCGATGATGATAAAGATGATGACGCCGAAGACGACGATGAAAAAGACGATCACAAAAGCCGGAAAAGGTATGCTTAGGTGCACTCGCACACACGCCCGTTAATAACCAGTGTTTCATTTCCCAGCAAACGAAAATCTCGATATCAGCGCAAAGCTCCCGAAGATCACAAGAAACGAGGTCCAAAGCCAATGCAAAAAATGCCGCAAACCTGCTATGACTGCAACAAGACATTTAAATGCGCAGCTCAACTGCAAATGCACATCCGTACCCACACTGGTGAAAAACCATACGCCTGCAATTACTGCTCTCGCAGATTCGCCCAGAAGTACAACCTGCAAATACACGTTAGGACTCATACTGGCGAACGTCCCTTCCAGTGCGAAATATGTAGCAAGCAATTTTCGGCGCTGGGCAACTTTCAAGCGCATCAAAAAATCCACACTGGTGTACGTGATCAAATCTGCCCAGTATGCCATAAAGCATTCTTTAGCTCTGGAGATCTATCAAAGCACATGGTCACACATACCGGTCTAAAGAATCACCACTGTGATATATGCGGGAAAACATTTAGTCGCAATCGAGATATGGTGGCGCATAAGAAGAAAATTCATCTAAACGAAGTGAATACAGAGAATTTTAAGTGTCCCGAATGTCACAAAGTATTCGCAACATCGAGCAGTTTGAGTGTACACTTCCGTAGTCATGGAAGTAGTACCAGCTCATTGCCGCTGGTACATCAACCTTCACTGCCACAAGTTTCGGTGCCTCCTCCAATTGCACCAACTGCTATTGGTGGGAGCATGTGCCCACCACCAGCTCCGCCTCCACCTACGTTAGGTGGAATTGCAATGGGAATGCCGCCACCACCGCCACCTCCTGGAAGCTTAGGGATGTTGGGACACAGCCAAGGCACTTTGTCAATGATGCACTCACAGCGCTTGCATCCTTATTAAGAAGTTACAAACAGTCTTCCTCTATCGTTATTCAGAAGAAGAACTACGGAATGTCACACTACCAATTTGATGATGCCTAGGGCAATCTGGCATTGCTCAAACGATGCCTACTCTTTTCCTTTTGGAAGTACAGTGAACTCTCCCATAGCCAGACAAATTTGGCCGGTTATTAGGAAGAAGTTCACTGTACATACAATGCACTTAGAGCACCTAACCGGGTGTAAATAAACTCAACTCAGATTAGAAAAATTCACGTAAATAAGCAATTAAGTAAAAATAAATGCAACTATTAGTTAAAGGTTAGTTTTAGGGTTTTCTTTGTTCAACAATTTATTGTATTATTATTGAGAACTAAGTAAAATAAATGTTTTTATTCTTAAAAACGTCTGCATGATTCGTTTGGTTGCTTTTCAACTTTTGTAAAGATCTACTGATATACATGGAATGCCTACAGTAAAATAAATTGATATAAACCCAGTAATTATTAAGGAATCTTAAAATTCCCATAAATTCTCCTATGAGCATACGCATTTTGGGACTTAAGCGTCCCATCCTCGCGAAGAAGCTAGGATCTGGCTCTGTATGGGCTGTTACGCCGACTATTTATTTTTGTTATCTACGCTCTACGGATTAGTAGGCAGACTCAAATAAAATGTTAAAAGTGTGAAACTTTTTTTATCAGAACATTATAATGCGAAGCAAACTAAGCGCTCAGTTGAATAAAATCGTACGTCTGTTATTCAATCCATAGTGTTAAATAAATCGTGTTCTGACTTCACAGTTTCAACCTTTGTATACACGAATTCAAAGGCATTAGTTGTTTCTTGTTAGCTTTCTGTACGCTATTAGAAAAAAAAATATAGTAAAAAATGCCCGATCACCTTGTCTCCCAGATAACAAAATGCCTATAACACATTTCATTCCCTGAAATTCACACTGACTTAGCAAATTCAATGTCACTTCATGAAACTCCTAGGGGGAATGAACTTGCAACTCACCTTAGTTTTCTAGCATTCTACCGCTCGTATCTAATCATCATTTGTAATCTTTTATTATATTAACATAATTTACTGCTTAAAATAATTCTTCTTGGGAGTATTTCGTAATCACAGCAAAGGTAGAGAAGACATTTTCAATTTTTAAATTTATTTCTCTTTATTTTGAGTAATGGAAATATACATGAAAAATTACCACTTATGAAAATATAATAAGTAAATTTTAAATAAGTTTCTGTGCACATCCGTACGATTATATTCGTACTAGTATGTTTTTTTTTTCTTTTTTCGTATGATTGGATGTGTGTTTGTATGTTATATGTAAAATTACTTATTCTTAAATTTAATACCTTCTTTAAATTAGAAGTACTTAACAATCATACGAAGTTCCACCGGCTTTTTTCCCTAACGAAGTTTGTTCGGATAATTTCTTTGGATAGAATTTTATTTCTACGAAGCACGTAATTAGAAAATTCTACGTCGAAATTAGCGAGTATACCATGCTAAAAAGCAAGTAAATAAATTTAGCTTAATGGTTCTTAAGAATTATTAAAGAAAAGAATTCAAGACATACCCATAAATATAGTAGAAGAAAGAGATCAGGTAAATAGCTAGCTTAATCCAACCTTCTCGCATGTTCTTAGACAAATTATCCGTACTAAGAACTGTTGTGGGATCATATAAGCCGGGCCCGGTCATTACAGGCCGATTTTTGTACCTAAAAACCCATACATTTGTGCGAATATGATTAGTCATTCGAATTTGTTTGTCCACTTTAAATCATCACTTACCGCCATATATGGTACGCAATTAATGGTATATTTATGCACAGAGAAAACCACTCGCCAGAGAACAAAAATAACATGTTGAGGAAAATGTGCAGCAGGTATTCAGGGAGGACCAGCTAAAATTAATAATAAGGACCAGGTTATTTTAGGTCAGGCATGTGATGTAGTGAACGTAAAAGCGTAAAACGCCTTACTCTTACCGGATTGAGGCTATTGCATTGATCAATGGGATTCTTATAATCTGTCTTGAGCTCATCAAATGCTATAACATGAAATATAGCAAAAAATATTAAGAAAGCATCGCCGATTAAGGCTACAATATATGTAAAGGCGGAAAAATTAAAAGCCATTTTCTATTTATATTTTTTTCTTCAGATTCTTGTATTTGGCTTGAAAAAATTCTACGGAAAACACAGGTTCACTGCTGCCGAAGTGACATTTGTTGAACAAAATTCTCATTTTTTTTTTCTTTTGCTAATACATTCCGAATGACAGTCATCTTCGATTCCCTGAATACGCCCATTTTAGTGAGGACATCTAGTTAATCGAGCTTGAACTTTTAATTTGGAATGAAAATTCTTAGATTATATGGCGAACGTGGGATAATTAAATTTAAGTTATAAAAATCTACGGTCAGAAGACTGTTTGCAATGATATATTGCTTTTCCCACACATTTACTTCGAACTCAATACACAAAACTAGTAAACGTTGCTTAGAAACTTGTGTAGTACGTAGAATTTCACTTCTAATAAATCTAAATCAATCAGAGCTCTTCTTAAACTTATAAAAACCATTTTATTTCTCTTTTTATTCATGTTTTTTTGAGCAATTTAAAATCAGGTATTTCCTCTTGATCTCGTAGCCACAGCGGACTTGTCAACATCTGCATTTTTATGTACTCTGATGCCTTAAAGCAATTTGTGCTACAAAACATTTTCCTATACGTTATGTCGTACACTTTATTTGTAGATGTAGAAATTTGATATTTCTGGCCGGGTATACTAGAAATAGAAACAAAATTATTTATACGAATATACTTGTTACTTGTATAATTACTCATTTAAAATATTGCTGCAAATCGGATATCCACACAGTTTCAAAATGAATCGTTCCTCTACAACATCCTCATAGTGGCATTGATTGATGGAAGGGATCTACTGAACATTAAACAAAATATAAACACTTGAATATGTTAAATAAAGATTTACCAGTTCCAGAAAATCCTTTGGTTGAATATCACTTTGAAGGAGATTCGTAACTATCGTTTGTGCCCTTGCATTACACTCTCTTTTTTTTCTGACTGCTTGGAGAATTTGTTCCTTACTACAAGAACCCACTACATTAAATTTTTTATATAATTTATTTATATTTGCAAAGTTACCTTAATTGTGAAGCTGTTGTACGTTTTTTAGATGTTTTATCAGCCATGACAACTTGTTCTATGCATCTGAACACTGCGTTTACGGTTATCAATAGATTAGCTTCCTACAAAAAAAAAATAGGGAATTTTATTTTGTTATGTTAATAAGTTAGTATTCCTTTCATTTATTTCATTCAGAATGTAATTTACTTTCAATTGCTGGTAAAGATTTTGGTTAAAATCAACATAGCACTATTTATTTACAACTGAATCATTCACTAGCACCTCTGACAGCATACAACCAGCTGTCAAAAATTGAGTGAATTCAGACTTTACTGTAGAAAAACTACTTCACCCATTGCCATATTAGGTTGTCAAATATCTCCCTTCCGCCTTTTTGTCTTTTGAATTTTCCGGCTATGTACAAAGCACTACAGAGCTCGTATCCAAACTAATCATGCATAGCGTCGTTTTGTAGGTTATGTCAAGACCTTTCAAATGATGTATTGCCAGATACGAGCTCTGTAGCGCTTTGTACATAGCCGGCAAATTCAAAAGATAAAAAGGCGGAAGGGAGATATTTGACAACCAACTCCCACTGGTTCCAATATCTAGGGCGACATAGCAATAAACGTGGGTATTTAGAGAAACTCAAATGCTGACTAACAAATTCTCACCTGCTACTAGTCGTAGCACACAATAAAACAAAGTAAACGGATTTAAGTTTAAACTATTTCAATTCATTGAGTTTTATTTACAAGGATTTGAGAACGAAAGAAAACAACGAAAAATCAACAAGTGATCATTAAAACGAGGGCTATGAAAGTCCCAAAATAGGCTGTGCTGATGGCTCACATTGAATTCCTTTCCGTGACCATGAAGGACAAAGGATACACAATCGAGGCCCTCTAAGTCGAATGCCCTCTAAGTCTAAAATCTCTCTAGCTCGATTTTTTTCGACATTTTGCGTTCCCTTCAATTTTCCATACAAAATCCATCCTCTAAATAGAACGCCCTCTAAATAGAAAATCCCTCTAACTCGAATACATTTTTTCGCCTCTTGATCTATTTTCGATTCGAATCGATTTTTTTTTTTTTGCGAAAAAAATAAACGAAAAATTTCCTCTCGCAACTTGTATCAAGCACGCAACTTGTATTGTATGCTCTGTCTCTCTTTCAATTTGGCACTGAGCGACGAACACCTTTCATTTCATGTTGATTTTTTAGTGCAAACACGTCGGAGAAAAAAGCACATGTGGTTGCCCTTATTATTGTTTAACTACGCAAAAAAAAAAGAGAATGTTCACAGCAAGAATAAGGATTTGCGTGGCGACCTACACGACAAACACCGAACCCAAAGAATATAAAAAAAAACGAAACTATTCGCTAACGCTCGAAGCACTATCATGTTGGGCGAATACAATTGTCGTCTAGGGCCACATAATCATCGTCTACACACAACCACAAATGAGTTGTAGGTTATTTTTGCACACAGCCGTGCTGCGCTGCATTGCATTGTGTTGTTGGTTGGCCTCAAACAATTTTTTTAGGTATCTGGATGTTTTTAAACTTCATTTAGTGAATGCATTGAGAGTCCGGATGATGTCCAACAGTGGCTTTCAGAGTCTTTTTTTAAAACGCTTCATTTTACAATTTTAAAGACTCAATACAAAATTACAAGCTTTTTTTTAGTAATTTCCTGTCTTTTTTCCTTACATACATGCTCTTTTGAATAAAATAAAAGCTTTTGAACAAAAAAATATGATTCCCTCTAACTCGGATTTTTCGAAAAATCCCTCTAATTCAAACTAATTTTGATATCCCGTGAAACCTCAACTTAGAGGGCTTCGACTGTACTTCTATTTACAGAGGAGTTCGAGTCGGAGCTTGGATTATCTAGAGTTCACTGTAATATGAAACCTAAGACCGTTTCAAGAGCAAAAATTCGGCAAAATTTGCTTATTTTGTTATAGTCAGATGCCTATCAGCAGTCGATACACTAGTAATGCCTGCTATCTGATTAGTGACTTAATGTTAAATGCAATAGATATTTCATATTAAATACCAATTGTATGAAGGACCTAGAGTTAGAAATGGGACTCAACGTCCTAATTAAGAAAATTTCGTTCGCTGAACAAACCTACTAGACTTTATTTCCATCAATCGCTTCGAAGTCAATGTTAGACAAGATGTGTGACAGGTGTCTCTACCAAAGCTGTCTAATATATCAGCAGCTAATATCAAAGTATTCTATCTTAGTTAATAGAAATTTGTGGTGTGCACTTAGCAAAGCGAAAAACATGTGGCCCTGTGGCGCAATGGATAACGCGTCTGACTACGGATCAGAAGATTCCAGGTTCGACTCCTGGCAGGGTCGTGTTCTATTCCTCCCTTTTTTTCTCTTTGTATTCCCAAAGCTTAAAAAGCCACCAAACACACATGCGATGACAGTATTTTCCTTTTGTTTACATTCATCTACTACAACGTACTAGATTAAAAACTTAACTTTTTTTTTGACAGCAATTAGACTTTTGTTGTGTTTTCTTTATCAGTCGAAATTTTTGTCGAAATAAAATGACTGATGATATAAAGAAATATTTTAACAGCCTCTTACAGAAGTATTGTTATCAATTCATATATGCAATAGAATTCTTAATAAATATTTCCTACCACAGGGTCAATGGATTATATCTAATTCTCATTACGGATCGGGACGGTGTTCCCCTACTGAAAGTGAGTCAAGAAAGAAATGTTGATTTCGCATTGATGCCTTCGTTTATACCAACATTTACTACTGCTAGTGATCAAGCTGGTAAATTAGGACTTGGGAAAAATAAAACAATCATTTCGATGTATTCCAACTTTCAGGTAATAAGTCCTATTTCGGAAAATGATATGTTCTTATGAAACTTTTTCGCAGGTGGTTCAGATGAACAAATTGCCACTTATATTAACTTTTGTCGGTGCTGAGAATTGCAATACGGGTCATATATTATCTCTAGAAGCACAGATTGATACACATTTGGGTGACATAAAGCTAGCTGTAACAGAGTCTTAGATTTGTCATAAGTTTTTCAAAGTGAATTCAACAAACCAAAACGAATTATGTATATAACTTAATAAATAAATAATGCTTTCATAAAATGAAGATGAACAAACAGAAATACACTCACTATGAGGAATTGAAAATTATACCTGACTGTTGCTGTAGTCTAAAGATTTGCTTGACTATGAATGCTTTGTATTGTCTTTCAGGGACAACACCATACTGCCAAGCTGAGTGTAGTTTAGGACAGGGAAAAACGTCTATGATCTATTCTATGTCAAAAATATTTGAGCCATCTCAGAAGGCATTGAGCTGGTGGAATGCAAACCTCTCATCATAACACCTCACCTCTCATCATCAATAAGCAAAGCCAGTACTAAAAGGATATGTTTCTGTGTTGTTTTGTACACCTCATTGAAATTGTGATGCATTGAATAGGTTGAAGAGACTAAAAATATGCAAAAACTTGAATCACATGGAAGATTTTCACAACACAAACTTATAATGGATGCCATCCACTCAATCAACGACAGCGTCAACAGACATTTTGAAATATTGACTGCACATACATGTGTTATCAGTCATTGATAAGCATTTTTCGCCTTATAACGCCCAACCCTGCTTGCTGATATCTAGAAGTAAAATTAACTGCAGCTTCTGGTGGGCATTTTGTCATATTCCTCCACTTAGGGCTCACACAAGAAACCTGAGTCCATGATGAAACTTCTATACTCTTGATTGAGCTAGAAGCGATATAGTCTGCTCCAAATAAATGTCTTCATAAGTGACGATGCTATGCTCGGGCCCTGTATGGGCTGTTACGCAGATTATTATTTTTTTTTTATAAGTGACGATGACGTGTACAGTGACAAAATATGTGCTCTGTTGTTTTTCCGTCCTCAATAAACATTCTGCAGCTATTATCTTGTGTTATGCCCATCGTTTCAAGATTTTTTTTAATAGTAATAGTCAAAAAGGTCCATTTAACGTATAGATATGTAAACATTTCACTTTTATATGGGAATTATTTTCTTCCGTCCGTTTTGGTCTTTTTTTTTAAACAAAAATAAACCACAAAAACTAATACTTTTTTATAAACTTTATTTTTATTTTGGTGTCATATGATTAACAATCCCTACATATAGTTTAGAATCACACAAAAAAAAAGAAATAGTGAACGTAATGTCTAGCTCACATTATTTAAAAAATAAAAAAAATATTGGCAAGCGCAGCTTCTTTGAAGTGATTTTCTACAGCCTAATGCCTTAAATGTATTTCTTTATTTGAAGATATGGTGCTATAAGAGAGTTTAGGATAAAATAATAAAACGTACATTTGACATAATGATGTGTAAATGCAATTTGGTCTTTTATAAATTTGTAAATCTACTTAAAAAACGCTTGTTTGACCTGTTATTTTTGTTTTTCTCTATTTTCTGCAAAATCAATACCTAAAAAATTGATACGAGTACGTTCTGGCGAATACTTTTAATAAAAAATATTTTGGTATGTTGTCGTTGGTATTGGAATTATTATTGAACACAGATCGTTTGCGTATTACGGTCTTCACTTAAGTTTCTCCTTTAGCCAATCCTCAGTTAGCTCGTCTAGCTCACGGATCTCATACACTCTGGTCAAGTCGACCTCACGCTGTAGAGCGCTCTTAGTGCAAGCGTACATCATTTGCAACTCAATCTATGAAAAAAAAAAAAAACATACATGTAACTATGTCGTTACAAGATATCAAAATTAAAGCGATAAGATTACCTGACTGTCTCTCGGAGTATAGAATATGAAACACATCGGATATGAAATTCTTTGGTCGTCATGCACCATCTTGTATGTGTAAATTACATACCTCGGTTGATGTCCTGGCAGGATATCCTGCAATTCGTCCACTGATATGTCTTCAACTAGTTCATCCAAAACGACAGTTTGCTTTTCGCGGTCAACTTTTACTGTGCCAAAAAGAAAAAAAAACGTTTTGTATAACAGTTTAGTTAAGGTCATTCTACTAACAAACAAAAATCTGTTTATAGACAACAAGGGGGTGAGTGAGCGTCGGTGGACAAAAGATATGCATCTTTTTAATTGACACGCATTACTCACATATCAATGCTGAATTCGATGTACTTTTCCTGAATCGAAATTTTTTAAGCTGTTCACGTACGTCATCAGAAATATCGCAAATCTTACTGTCACCCTGAAATGAATTATTTCATGCCAATTGTATTTTAATCAACATCACAAAGCCATTAGTCATTTCTAAACTATTTGATTGTTTTTCTCTTATTTACCATTGTTACTTTTTCACACGTTCAATATAAGGTTTCTTATGTTTTTGAAATTAATTTCAAAGCAAATTTAATTTAGAAAACATTTGTTTTTCGAAAATTAATATCGAAGTAAAAGTTTGATTCGTTGGGTAGGGACACGATTACTTCTTGTATGACAATTATATCGTGTCAAAGTGACATGAGTCATAATTACTCTTTTAGAACCTGTGGTCTCGTATGAAACCGTGGCGCACAAATGAACGAGTTCACGCTACAATGTAACTATTTTAGGCGGCCCACAAACGACATACGCATAACGAGGGTCAAGAAAGAAGAGCGGGATGTATCACTCGTACTGTGGCAAGCCAGGTGGGACGTAGGGGGACCTACAGATTGATCCCTACAATGATGGCATGGATAGAGAGAGCAAGGGGGAACTGTAACTTCTCGCTCAGGCGGATCAACTCTTTCATCGTAATAGTACAAGCCGCTCTGAGAAGAGCAGAAGCCCTGAGCCCTGAGAAGCCCATCGAGCTTAATAGCTAACCAGCTCCGCGGGAAGAGTGGTTGATGAGTGCAGGGGTGTGGTTTAGTACGTAGGCGCGAAGAAACAGGAGAATAATATCCCGCGAATCGTGCATGCAGGTAACACCGGTTGCTAGTATCTTACGAAGATTACACATTCATTGGGGCAAACCATAAAAAAAAATTGGTACAAATTTCTTGTGTGACTCGGATTTATCAACTGTCGAAATGCCCGATCGAGTAGAACTTCAATTCAACTTTCTATTTCCACCTACGATATTACGGTCAAAGCGCGAGCGCCCTACTTCGATTTGTCTAATGATTTTACATTTTTTCATATTCAAGTATAAAATCCGACACCGCAAGCGCACAGTTGCGATTTGGGAATTAAGTTTGACGCTGAGTTTAAATCACAAGTCAACCAGTATTGAGTGATTTGTGGTTTGAATCAGAAGGCGCCATACAGTAGGATGGATAAGGGTCTTGTAGAGTATGACCTTAGTTCTTCGAGTCATTAGTTTTGACCCTAGTTGCTTGGACAAACTGAAGTAGCAGCGGTTGCCAAGGGTGATTCTACGACGAATCTCCACTACGATGTCATTAGTGGAGTTTACGTTCGCCCCGAGGTATACGAACTCCTTGGCTACCTCGAAGTTGTAGCTGTCGACGGTCACGTTTTGTCCTATACGGTGTGCGACGGATTCTTTCTTCGTCGACAGCATATATTTCGTCTTATCCTCATTTATCTTGAGACCAGCTCGTTTAGCCTGTTTCTCAATCGCGGTAAAAGCTTCCACAATGGCCCGCTGGCAACGAGCGATGATATCAATATCATCTGCGTAGCCCAGGAGCTGGGCCGACTTGTGGAAGATAGTGCCTTCCGTGTTGACGTTGGCCCTCCGTACTATTTGCTCCAGCACGAGATTGAAGAAGTCGCATGACAGCGAGTCTCCTTGCCGAAATCCGGTGCATGTTTCAAAGGACTCGGAGGTTCTTGAGCCGAACTGCACGGGTGCACGAGTGTTGTTGAGCGTGGCTCGACGCGACCGGAGCAGTTTTGCCGGGATCCCGAATTCAGCCATCGCACTAAACAGCTCCCTGCGATGAATGCGGCTTTGAAGTCGATGAAAAGGTGGTGCGTATCGACCTGAAACTCGCTGGTCTTTTCCAGGATTTACCTTAGTGCGAAAATTTGGTCTATCGTCGATTTGCCGGGCCGGAAGCCGCACTGGTACGTGCCGATTAGTGCGGTGCAAAACCGCTTTAGACGTTCACACAGTACACTGGACAGGATCTTGTAGGCGACATTGAGCAGGGTTATACCTCGGTAGTTCTTGCACGAGATACGATCGCCTTTTTTGTGGATGGTGCAAATAGAGTTGGTATTCCAGTCGTCGGGTATGCATTTGTCCTCCCATATTCTACAGATGATCTGGTGCATACTCCCTTCATCACCTTCAGCTTTGAAGAGCTCAGATGGAATACCATCCGAGCCTGCGGCCTTGTTGTTCTTCAGCTTTTTGATGGCTGTGCCGATTTCTTCAATGCTGAGAGGGGAAACGACTTCATCAACTGGAGGTGGGATCTCTTCGTCCACTACCACTCTCTTTTCTTCATGCTCGTTAAGCAGCTATTGGAAATGCTAAACGGGGCTTGCTAATCTCATATATTCCCACAATATATTCACCAACCGATTTCACACAATAAACTTGAACGCAAAATAGCTTCAATTTAGTAAAAAGAAAAAGTAATTTATTAAAAAAAAAATAGTAAGGCTATACTATGGAACGTGATTAAAACAAAGTTGGTTTTTTTTTTTGATTACGTGTTCTGCTCAAGCATAAAACAATTCAAGTGTTTTTCATTTAAAGCAATTTCTTATTAATAAATAAACATAAATATTGATTAATGTGCAGCTGCAGCTTGCACTCCACTAACTGGTGGTTTCACACCCATTAAAATGCATAATTCATTGCGAATTGGGCGAATTTCCAACAAGGGCAGTCCCCAATCAGTCTCCGACAGTATATTCAATATATCATCCATTTTCTCTTCAGGAATGTCACACGAATCACCATGCAGAGCAAGGGCTTCGTAAAGTTTTGTCGCTGTAGTCTTACGCACATGAACATGGGTAAGACCTAAAAATATTGCCATTTTGGATAAAATTTTCTTACATAGTCGAGGAACTTGAATCAATTGGCAATAAACATTAATGCTAGATACAAGTTTATAAAGTTTTTTATGTCCTTTGATCTCAGCATTAACCAAGCGAAAGATTTCATCTGCAAAATTTGATTCTTCGTCCATCAAAACAGCATTTATGGTTCCTAATAAACGAAAATTCGATTCGATTAATATCAATTTGAATACTGCGAGGTTATTTCATTTTTCTTTTATACCTGAACCAATTAAAATATCCAAAAAGTTTAGCATGGGGTACGTTACTCGCTCAATAAGATAGTTTTCTTCAAAATTATACACCACTTCATTGCAAAGCCGCGGGATTTCGTCTGGATGCGAACGTAAGAACTTAAACAAGGCTGCTGATGAATATTTAATCTGCAAAAATTGTTAAATTTATAGAAAAAAAACTGCAAAATCGTACCACCGACTTACTAATGATTCTGTCAATTGTCCAACACTTGCGCTGAGACCTAAGAGAACTTTCTGTGAATAGTCGGGTAGTTCCAACAGTGAACAGAACATGGGAAATGTATGATCAGCAAACAACCAAAGGACTGTTGAAGTATCTTCCGGGAATATTTCCTTAAGACGCTTATGTTCACTGATATGGGGAATGGGCGGATCAGCATTGACAAGACAACAAAATAGACGGCCAGCAAGACCTCTGGTGCGGTCTATTTTCTCTACAGCTTGTTGCACTAGGCCCAATAATACTCGTTGAACGTGCTGTGGCTTAAGCATATCCTTGGGACAAGTTGTCAGCAACTGGTATAAGGCTAGAGCATAAACGACTTTAAGAAAAGAGGGATGAAAAGCGAGAGATATGTGGATACCATTCATTGCTGCTTCCCGCACCCAAGCACCGATATCACCTCGGTTATCCACTGAATATTCCTCGAGTGCCTTTAAGTAACTCTGGAATATTCTCTCGAAATACTTGGGATTTCCTATTGAAGGACCACTGCTATCGGCGAATCCAATTGTTTGGACTACATTTGAAAGCGCCCGGACACTTTCTCTGCGCGCCTCGCTCCACTTGTATGTGATCACATTTTCGTTTTCTGCCTGTCCAGCCGGATCGTTTGCGATTCCCTGCGTAGCCGCATGTGGAAGGAGAGCATGTATTACCAGACAATCAATCACTTTGTCAAGTTGTGGCAGTATCATGAAATCAGGGAGAGCTCCAAGAGCACACAAGTAGCCCATGCGAATATTCTCCTCCAAATCGTTTTCGGCTCCTTTGAGATATGCAGCGACTATTGAGTCATTTTCGTCTTTCCTTTCTGGTGTGTTGTAATACGCTTTACACAATTCAGAAAGGGCTGTTGTTGCCGAATCACGAGTTTGACCAACAAGACACTTGTCAATTGTTTGCTGCCATGACTCTGAAATATGCAATACGGAATATAAATTACTTAAAACTTAATAAATTATGTTGTTACCTAAACATTTAGAATTGGCACTGATTGCAGCAACACTGCAGTTCTTAATAAACTCCACGCAGCACTGCTTCATGATCTCTCCACTCATTCCTAAAAAAACAAACTCAAATCAGTTTGCAATTGTTGTAGATTTGCCAGATATAATTACCTCTGAACTGATCGCGGGTCAAGAATCTGCCAATCAGTTCGTTTAGCTCACTTATTATTTGATTCGTAAGAAGAGTGTCTTTTGATGAGTCCTCCGCCAACTTCAGGGCTAGGACTATCTCGCCAATAGCTAAAATAGATCCATGTCTCGTGTTAATATCTATAGAGTTTGTTTTCAAGAACAATCTCGGAATAACCACACTTGACATGTACTGCGGAGCTCTACACGTAAGCTTGTGGAGTGCTTTCGAGGTTAACTCTCTTATTGCGGTGTCCCAATGGCCAACTTTCTTTTCAACCAGATGATCAATCAAGGGAACTTGATACTCTTCGTACTGTGCTATGTAGTCGCTTACTTGCAAATACGAATTCTGTTTCAAGCCAACAGTGTAAAAATCAGTGGTTGTTGAGATCTCAATTCCGTGCGGAAAATTGCCAAGTCGCCCAACGCTTTCTTGAAACGCTGCTGAGGCAGCCCGCCGACAGTTGATTTCCCGATCAAAAGAGGCCACTGTTAACAGTCCGGCAGAGATTTGATGAACAAACGGTTGCAAATCACCAGGATTATACGCACGGGCAAAGGCCCAGCACATGTAGCAAGCAGCGTCTCGAATATGTTGACCAACTGACATGTATCCTTTCATTTCATCATAGAAGAGTGCTTGAATGAGCAGAGGCACTAGTTCCTTTAAGCGATATGGTAGCAGAAGACCACGTTTAGCAAGTTCTGCGAGTGCCAAGCATGCACCATGCCAGGCCTCATGAGATTCAAGTGGATTTAAGATCTCCACCACCGACCCAATGACTTCGTCTGCTAGAGTACGAGAAAGGCGATTGGTGACTCGACCGATGCCCTTTGCAGCGCTCCAGCGGATATCGCTGCCGGCACTTCGTAGACCTTGAAGAAGTTCCTCGATGACGTCCTCCACAAAATCTGGGACAACTATTTCTTCGCCATCTTCCATTTCACTATCTCCATCTTCGTTGTTTGTTTGTCCAGGTGCATTTTCGTCCGTTGCTTGAGAAAGGTTAACCGCTAAGGACCGTAGTCCTGATGAGAAAAGTTAAAAATTTAATCAGATGTTGTGATTCAAGGAAATCTACTCTAAAAAAGAATTGATAAACTAACCTCGTTTGTATCTCCAAGCAGCTACCCTTGGCTTCAAGTACACCAATCCGATTCTCTGAATTATTTTTATATAGTATTTGTATTTCAAAAAGTCCGAGCTAGTCTTGTAGTTGCATGACAAGATCCACATCTGTAGCCTGTGAGCATAGGGAAGTAAATCCTCGCGCTTTCCATGTTTAAGGATTGCAGCTACAGCAGCTAATTGCCCAAATTTTACGTTTTGCGTCTCTGCATTATTATTCTCTATAACCCAGTCGAAATACTTTTCCAAATACGCATCTTTTATGTCGGTTCGAATGAAGTACTTTGCTGATAAGTAGGCAGTTATTCCCGCACAAGTATCGTTGGTTTCCGAATACGTTTTGCATATATCGAAAATCCTTTCCATTTTTGTTTTTGCATTTATGTGATTTGTGCAATTCATTGCACCTTCTGTTACATAGGCATCAAGCCGGGCCATGTGAAATGGATTCAAGACCAGAATCGACATCCACAGCAAGAGCATGTAACGTGTTTCCCAATTATCAAATGCCTTCGGCGGTTGTCGCTCTAACAAGTCCAGTGCGAATTCCAGGTCACTCAATTCGTGAGGTAGAAATTTCACCAATGCCTTATGAGTCCTTACCTTACATATTGTGTATAAATACTTAAAACATGCGTGTATTAGATTTTCTTCGCTGCTGGGGTTACGAATTTTATCCAAAAGTTTTTTAAGTAAAACATCCAGATGTGGGTCAAGAAGATGGGGCTGCTCCTGATACCTTTGCGAATATAATAAAATTTTACCAAAAATCGATGAGAAATATATATCGATTTGTTTTTACCTTGTTAGAATTTCAGTAAAATGCTCATATTCTTTTTCGAAGCTTGGCAAATGACACACCTTAATGGAATCGATCATGCCCAAAACTTCTTCAAGTTCTGAAAATAATTCTAATGTATTTGATGGACGATCATCGTCCTTTAATTCTTCACATTGTGCCATATTTTTCTTCAATATTTTTTATTTATTCCGTCTGATACTTTCGTTACAATTTTAAAAGTTTTTAGCAGCCGGTTTAGCTACCGAACTTCCTTTGTTGACAAAATTTCGATTGGTAATTCTGAAAGTTTATCATCTGTCGTCGTGTCGATACCATTTTGTTTCATTACCTTAATTTCCTTTCAATAGTGATCACATACTTTATTCACAATGAAAAATCAAATGTGGCTTTGTTTTTCTTAGAGATTTCAACGTTAGTGCGTAAATCGAAAAATTAATTAATTAATTAATTAATTAATTAAGTATTGTGTTATAAACTGTAGGTCCCCTCCACATGCGTCAAAATAAAACGCGCAACACACAGTGTAGGCGCGAAAAGCTAGGCTCAGGACCTTCGTGGGCTGTTACGCCACTAATGATGATGATGATAGTGTTACAAATGCTCACAATATATTGTATTTTAATAACCAATATCTGTCTTGTTGATTGCTTTCATATTTTCTAACGATACTCTGCTTATGGGCTGTTCTCTGCACGTCCGCATAAGCATACGTTTCATGCTAGAAAAACTGTCTACCGTAATCTATTCAGGACTGGACAATATCAGTTTCATCGATATCACTATCAGTTCTTTTAATTTTGCTCATACAAAATAGTAAAATACATTCCATCAGCTCTTTTTTCCTCTGAAATTCTTTTAATTAAGAGAGAATACCATATTAACAATTACATCTGAAAACAACAAAAATTCTCCACCGTGATCTTTTCAGTAGTTCATCTTTTCGTTTCATCCAAATTCCCTTCGTTGACATTTGTTTTATTCCTATTCGTGTCAACTTTGTAAATCTTTTTTACATTTTAGAGCTCAACTTTGACCATAAATACTAGTGGTATCAAACTAAATAGTTTATAAAAAAAAATAAAAGATGGTCCTAACAAATGATAACGCAGTAACTCCAGTTGCAGAAGAAGAAGAGGCACCTGGACAATTATTGGGTGACTTAATTGTTCAACTCGAGGATTATGTACCAACAGTTCCAGACGCAATCTCTGCTCGATATCTACGTGCAGCTGGTTTCGAAGGTACCGACCCAAGAATTGTTCGGCTGATGTCTGTTGCAGCTCAAAAGTTTATTTCCGATATTGCAAATGATTCTCTTCAACACTGCAAAACAAGGACTAGCAATACGCAACATTCATCTGGCCATGGATCTTCCTCAAAGGTACGTTGAAGGATGTTAAAAGGGAAAACATAGTTTATGTTTCTTTTTTAGACTCAAAAGCCATCAAAGGACAGGAAATATACCCTTGCAATGGAGGACCTAACTCCAGCTTTGGCTGATTATGGTATAACTGTCCGGAAGCCACAGTATTTTGTTTAAAAAAAGAAATAAAATGAAAATATGTTATCATTATTCAGTACAGTAGATGTCATTAGTAATTGTCTATGGAATTGGAACAAATAATAAATAAAAGAATTTCTTCAAGAAACGAAACAGTACGAGTTGTCATTTAATTCATTTGTGGCGTTTGTGTCGTTTCGTCTGGTTGCTTTTTCTAAAACAAAACAAAATATCTCTTTAACAATGATAAGTGGCGATAATTTTGGAATATATCGTGGACCAGCACGACAGGGACAAGAAGAACGTGTCCAGGGGCAGATATTAAGTGATTTTCTACTTCAACTTGAAGACTATGTCCCCACAGTCCCAGATGCTGTCACCGCACATTATCTGAATTCGGCAGGATTTGAGTCAACAGATCCTCGCATAGTTCGGCTAATATCTGTAGCAGCTCAAAAATTCATATCTGATGTTGCAAATGATTCCTTACAGCATTGCAAAGTGCGAACGAATAATCAACAATCAGCCAACTCTGGAGCAAACAAGGTACACAAACGTTTGCAGCATAGAATTGTTACAAGTTAATAAATATAAATTAATCATACTTGCAGGGACAAAAACAAAACAAAGATCGAAAGTACACCCTTACAATGGAGGATTTGGTGCCAGCCTTAGCTGATTACGGAATAACTGTTAGGAAACCTCATTACTTTGTTTAAATAATTCTTGAAAGCAAAGATGTATTTTGAAATGAAGACATCTGTAATTAATCCCACACTTAAGTATTGCTGTCTATTAAATATACTTGAAATTCATTTAGCAGAAAATAAAAGATTGAATTATACTTAGATAAGTAAAAGATATTGAATTTATTTTTTTGCGGTAAAAGACATTGACTACTTCAAAGCGAAGTCGTATGCTTACTGTTGCACAGATACGCCAATGGCTAAAAATGAATTTTTTCGAGGTTTGAAGTTTGTCAACCTTCGGGCTAACGTACAAAAATAAATGATCTGCGTAACAGCCCACACAGGACCAGAGCACAGCTTTTTCGCGCCTCCACTGTGTTTTGCGCGGTATAATTTGACGCGTGTGGAGGGGAAATACTGTTTAATGCAGGTTCCCAACAGCGAATTGCGGAAGCTTTCCATGGCAGAAGTACTCTAGGAGGATTGTCGGTCGTTCGCTGTAGGTGGGGCAGTGAAAATTGTTCGTGGTGTTCTTTCCCCGGGCTGGATTCGAACCCGTACACCCCATTAACAGTCCGACGCACTAACCATAATCAACGGGCTAACATGTATTCGACAAAAAACTTTTCCGTTTGGACCCAACGTAGAATCGCATTTGGTAAACTACTGCTCCGCTTTCGCTATTACAACCGAAGTTCATGCCAACAATCCTACTAAATGAAAATCCTACCATATAGCAGTCCTACTATATTGAACTCAAAGCTGGACGGATTATTAACACCGTAGAATAGATCTGTTCATAGAATTCTCACGGAACTGATTTCACGTAATATTTTGGGTCATTTTTTGAAGAGAGATGAATTTAGTTTATTTTTCTACCAAACCTTTGATGGTCATCACAAATATAAAGCAATTTACTTATTTTCGGCATGAAATGGGTTGCCGGATTAAGAAATAAATCAAAAGTGTATTCTAAAACAATTTAGGTGAGATTTTATAGGTTCGTTTAAATTAAGAAATATATTTTATGTATTTTCAAATATTGTCTTTGTAAAGCTGAATTATTGCGACACTTTTGTGGAACAAGAAATAATTCAAAAGCCGTTTATTTTCAAAAAAAAAAAAAAAACTTTACTTTATTGAATAAAAATTAATTTAAGGTTTTTCGGAAATAAATCCAACCGCTTACTCTTGCACGTAGATTCGGTACATGGATACCTTTCAAAAAATGAGTTTGCCTTACAATTTTCAGCGACAAATTCCCCCTTCTCTAATATTATTTGATTTCTAATTCCCGTCTTTAGTATCTTAAATCTCTATGTAACTGCAACGAAAACATAAATTCGTACAATTCATTCAATTTACCGCCATATGAAATTTCGATTTTCGCTTTGGTTTAGTAGGGTTTAGTAAGACACTCACTGACGTCGGCCCATTTGTACACAATGACGTTAAGATGTGTCAAAAATTTAGTTGACATATTTCGAGGTTTCACTTTTGTTAGTCGCCGATTGCAATTTTCATCTGCAACTTAAAAAAGAAATTACTCGGCCAAAAAGAATAAATTCACGTTGCATAAAAATAAAATCATAACTAAACTTATCAAAAATGGCACTGGCAGAGTTTTTCGGCTGTACTCTCCTCGCCTTTGGACCAGCTCTGGCAATGTTTATCTTCACCATCTCTTTTGATCCAGTTCGCATTATAATACTCATTGCAGCTGCATTCTTTTGGCTTCTATCTCTGCTAATATCATCCGTACTTTGGTTTTCAATAGTTCCATTACGAGAGTATCTAGCATTCGGCTTAGTTTTCTCCGTAATATTTCAGGTAATTCTTTAGGGCAAAGTGGAGTGGTTTGAAGTGTTCAACAAATATATTTTCTAGGAATGCTTTCGCTACGTCATATACAAGATTCTACGTGTCACAGAAAGAGGCTTGCAGGAGGTAGCCGATGACAGCCGTGTCACAGATAATAAGCACATCCTGGCCTATGTCTCAGGTCTTGGATTTGGAATAATAAGTGCAGCTTTTGCTCTTGTTAATGTTCTGGCCGATATGGTATGATAATACACTTGTTTTTGATACAACATATTCAATTGATTAATTTTCAGACTGGTCCAGCGACGATGGGACTGAAAAGTGGTTCGCAAGTTTTCTTCTTGGTGTCAGCATCGCAGGCACTATCCATTATATTGCTGCATACATTTTGGAGTGTTATATTCTTTAATGGCATGGATACGTCGCGGTACCTTCATGTGGCGTATGTCTTTGGTACACACATGCTTGTTTCTGGAATGACTCTTTTAAACAAATATGAACTATATGCACAAACGCTAACCACAAGCTTCTGTGTGACAGTCTTAACGGGCCTGATAGCATTTAAGGTTGCCGGTGGGTCATTGCTTTCATTTAAGAGATTCATCACATGCAGATAAACGTAGAAAAAAAAATGTCTATACTCACGAAGTTTGAGCTAAGTATTTAGTTTTATAAATTAACCAAATTATTCTTAAGATATTCGCCAAATAAAAACAATATGACTCATTTGTTGTTTAAGTGTCGGTTCATATAATCTGTGGGCGCCGTGGCTTAATCGTTAGTGCGTCGGACTGTTAAGCGAGAGTACCTGGGTTCGAATCCGGCTCGGGGAAATAACACCACAAACATTTTTCACGGCCCCACCTCCAGCGAACGACTGACAACCCTCCTGGAGTACTTCTGTCATGAAAAGCTTTCGCAATTCGCCGTTCGGAACCGGCATTAAACAGTAGGTCCCCTCCAAATGTGTCAAAATTATAACGCGCACAACACAGTGGAGGTGCGAAAAAGCTAGGCTCTGGCTCTCAACGGGCTGTTACGCCGCCTAATACAATAAATATCATATAATATTTTCGAAGATTAGCTCAGTAGTGCAGAAATCCGTTAAGAAGGCAGAGAAAAACGGGTTTGATGGAACGAGGAAATACAGAAGGTCAAATGCCAATGCAAATAGTCACGGCGGAGATATATATAAGGAGTTCACTAAAACCAAGAACTTGAAGAAGAAAACCACTAAAATCACTAAAACCAGTTCACTAAAACCAAGAACTTGAAGAAGAAAACCACTAAAATCACTAAAACCAAGAAGTATTTAAGGATAGGTTGCAACTCTGAACTAACTAAAATTTAGCTGACTTTAGCAGTGTCCACCGATGCCAGATATCTTGCAGTGGTGCAACACTTTTACATTTATGAGTGCATCTCCGCTTCCCAATCTAAATGTTGTCAACTTTAAATGAGCAAAGTTCATGTCATTTGTCGTAGACAACATTTGGAATACCTCAATTCCAATCATTGCAGGCTCACAATCAGAAAAAGAAATCCCCAACCCAAAGAAAAAATAAAAAACAAAGTTTTTTTTTCGAAACAATTAAACATATTAATTTTCTTTACTCTTTATTAGTTAGTCTAATAGTCCACATGGTGAAATTAAAGTTTTAAAAAAAGAACGCATTTTTCTTGCAAAGTATAATAGACATTTCATCGGAACAATCTAGTGAATTCCTTTAGAGCTATCGTCACGCCCTTCGATGTATCCTCACTGAAAGTAAAATAAAAGAAAATCCTTTAGAAATGATTAAATTGGAGAAAATGATTTATAAAACTTACTTTAAAACTGTATGACTAAATTCATCTAATTGCTGTTGAGTTGCCGTTACATAACCTCCACTGTTTTTCTTTGGCAATGCATCTAATGCTCGCTTAAGGTATGCTCCCATATTTTCTCCTTCAACTGCTTTCATTTCGGTCAGTACTTCAGCAACATCTGGTAACATGTATGAATGTAGACAAAACACAGACGCATGAATCAAATTCATGACCAACGCTTCACCATTTTGTTGCGCAATATTCTTGACTAGAGGGCGACATTCGGGAAATTTGTATGTTGTTCGACCCCAACGCAAGAGATTGCAGAAGAATTTCATGACTGAAGAATTAGCTTCCCGATGATCCAAGGTGCATGCTAGTAAAGCACACTGGAAAATTGGAGTTACTAATGGACTTTGAAGAAACGGAACAGGACAGCTATCGATAAATCTCGAACATAATCTGAAGAAATCATCTACGGTGTCAGGATTATTCTTCAGTCCGTTTTCCACTTGTAACATATTGAAGGTTGGTTCAATGAAGGCCTTTAGCATTTCCAGTAAGCCAGCGATACAGTCTTCCGATTTGGCAAATTCGTCCACTAGAACACTGCCAAGGTATAAGAAGCAGCTGTGATGATGCAGTACGTAGAGGCCAACTATTTGTTTAACTAGCGGCTCAACTAATGGTGATGCTCTTATCCCAACCATTCGGACTCCATATCTGATGAGGCGGCAAGTTCGTTCCATTATTCGCAAGTCACTTTGATATTTCTCCATCACCCGAGAAATTAATGGCCAAGCGTCAGTTAAAATTTGCAGCGTCGGATGTACTTCGTCCGGTTGAATATCCGGATTTGTATGCCTGATAATTGCACAAGCACGATCAATCCAATAGGCCGGATCTGTACGTTCTCCTTTTGTCACTACCACACTCCCCGTGTCGACAATTTGCGCCAATGGATTGAACTGGAATGAACAAACCTCGCGCAATGCGGGTTCTAGCTGTGCACGTTGGAGACCTGATAGGATTAACGAAACTCCCTTGAGCAGTCCAATCGCAAGGTCATTAGATATTTCGAAACTATCGAGACTACGGGCAATTTCAATCAGCCCACTAAGATGGAAACTCATCTGCTGGCGACAAGCTGCACAAATTGATGTCAAGGAAATCGCCGCTGCAGCTGCCAATCCATTCTTTTGTTGCAGCGAATAGAGAAGGAAGTTTAACACGGCTTGCAACGATTCTGGGTGATTCTCAATCCAATCGCACAACTCACCCAACAGCATTATAGATGTGTACCGTACGGCTATATGTGTATTTTCAGGAAGGTTCAAGATTGCTTCAACGACTTTTGGTATAACCTCATTTTCGTCTCTGAAAAAAAAAAAAAAAAATTGGTTTAGTCATCTCCTCTAACTTTTGGATATTTTTAGCTTACGGTATAATGTTTTTTGCAACATTTTGCATAATAAACAATGCTGATTCAGTACTTTCCCAAGTAGCTGATGGGTTTTGAAGAATTATAAACATCTGCTTGAAGCAGGCTCCTGATCCGACGATGAATACCACATCCTTTATAAGGTCTGATACTTTTCTTCGAAAATCCTGCAAAAGAAAAAAACAAATACTTGAGTACATTCTACAAATCTCATGCATTAACAAGCAACTAGAGTGGTGTACGATATTTCAGTATTCTCTTCATAGAAAAAATTATCTTACTAAAAACTTACTCGAGCAACTCCACATGCAATGCCCTGGGAGAGATATAAACCTAAGCTGGATCCTTTTGCCAAATATCAAAATTACAACCGATAAATGCATTTCATTATTCAAATGCATAAGAACTCAACAAATTCTAGACTACTCTCGTCCGCCCAAGTGAAGAAACGCGATATTGACCGAAACGAAACTAAAACAAAGACAAAACCAAATCGTAAACCTCTGCTAACCTCCATTTAATGTCTTTGAAGTACTGAATTAAAGTAACCATTCAAATATTAAAATACCAATACTTACGTTAAAATTATCCGATTCGTCGATAAGACCGTCATGATCTGCGTCCATCTGGGCATGCCGGTATAATGCACCCAAAAGCCGCTCGATGTGTGGCTTAAAGTGCATAGTCATTGTGTCGTTATTCCGCTGATATAATTCCTCGCTTAGTCGATACCAAAAGTTAAAGGTTATTTCAGCCACCTCGTAGTCGTAATGTCCTACACCTAGCAAAACTAGATCGAGTCCCTTGACTGAATAATGTGGTTTTTCTTCGTTAGAAACCATTAGCAGCAAGAAAGACTCCGACAGCACGGTGAAGATGCGACAGTAATTTATCGTCTTTTCCGCGTCTTCATGTGCAATGCTGTTATGATAAGCAATCTCTAGCTCCATGACACCATTGAATACCTGAAGTTCCAATCTCTGGTCCCCATTGTAGTGATTGTTATTGTTCTCCACACACCCGAGCAATGTGCAGAGACATTCAGTCGCAGAGTCATGCAATTTCCTTGTCGTGTCTGATATCCTAAGAATATTGAAAACATGCTCGGCTATAGGACTCTCCGGGAAGGTAGTTATCGGAATTGCGTGAATTCCTATCCACGATGTAAAACAACGTATTATCTTATTGAGGATGAATTCATTTTGCATATATGTGGACAGGCATATCACTAAAAAGTCGTTTACTGTGCATGCACTTGCGTCCAGTTGTTTGTGGATTTCTTCTCGGCGATTCGCTCCGAGACGTAAGTAGCGTGAGTCTATTTCTTCGGGTATCAGTGTTAGTATTTCCAATAAAGGCCATATAGTCTCTGGATGCTTCGACAGCGATTCAACCATGGCCAAAATGGGATCCTTCCAAGATGCCATTAGCAGTACCAAGTCAGATACGGCCAAACACAACTGAGTTACTATTACTGGGTCAGTTTCACTAGTTATTTGACAGACATGTGCTATCAAAGAGTCCCGCAGACTTGCATGCGAGTTCGGAGGAAGCTCGTTGAAAGAATTCTGAATTTTGTTTCGCATCGTTTGAGCTGCGAAGTAGCAAGAATGCAAATCCCGCTTTTGTTGAAGAAGCTCATCAGCTATTGTCCATGAATATATCTGTAAAAGAAAGTAACAAACATTAGCAAACACCGGCCTGATTAGCATTATTAGCATCACTTACAGATTTTTGAAATTCTTCCAACCATTTCGAAGCCTTCTCCTTATCCCTGGAGTTTGGATTATTAAATAGAGTGTATATGCCTTGGTACACGACATCCGTTGATGGTGGGGATTCCATTTTTCTTATTAATGTTTTGATTTCTTCTTTCTGATGGTTTTTTCTTGGATTTTTGGCGAGATTTTTTTTTTAACTGGAAGAAAATGTTTGACAGCTCAACATTAAGGCCGGAAGATATTTTTCTTTCTCACTTTGCAAACAATCTCAGCAAGTACTGGTTTTCTTTATTTATATTATAGTTAAATTATTTGTTTTAAATATTTTTCATGCAAGAAATATAGTTTCAAGGCATTTTATCAAGAGAAAATTGAAACAGAAAATTTTTTATATATTAGACTCGTCTCGAATGTTGAGATGTATTTACAAAAAAACGTCAAAGCTGACAGCGCCAAAAGAAGCCGCTGCGCTTTGTAGTGGACGCGTCTAGTGAAATTCAAACCAAAAAAATTAATCATTAATAATGAGGAGAAAATGCTTACCTCTTTGTGGCTAAATAAATCCGTTTCAAACGGCTTCATGATTTTAAAATCAATGAAAATAATAATAACTTACAATTCTTACTCTCATGACAAACAGAAAAGCTCTAAAAATATCTACCTCAAAATTAGGGTTTTATAGTTTTCTCGTGGCAGTCGGGTAATTAATAAATCCCACAAGCTTTAATTACATTTGGTAAATTAATTAGGTTTTTTTCAAAAATAAATAATCCCTAATGTCCTAATGACCTTTTCTCTCTCTGCCTATGAAGGGTGTAACCTTAAACTTTCAAAAAAGTCTCAAAAATTGCAGGTCTGAAAAATGAAATGGCCTTGTAATTACCTTAATTATCGCTTCCACCGAATCACAATTTAATAAAATATTTTGCTGGCTACACATTTCTTCTTTTATATTCGTAGAACCGATTTCCTTGAGAAATAAATCTAAAATCTAGCATCATAATTCCAGTCAAAATGTGCTCACTTACTTTAATGCCAATAGAATACTAGAATTCAACGACTTGTATGCAGCAATACCATTATAATCAAAAAAACATTTCTCAAGGTCAGAATTAACATATTTATTTACATTTATTACTTCGCTAAATAATATCAATTGCGCGTAACCTTTAGAATAAACAAATGTTCGCCAGGAATTCGTCGTTCTTTGAATTGTATCGCGACAAAGTTATGTACCGCCAATTTAGCAATTATGTCCTTTGGTCTGTTCTCTTTCAGAACTAGAAGATATAGAACTCCACGAGGAGAGAGAATACTGTTCAATTTTTCAATAAAAGCATCGATTACACGCCTTCCATCTATTCCTCCAGCCCATGAGTATATAAGATTTCTGTCCGTTACTTTGGATTCAAAATTTTCCTCTTTATGCTCCAGTTCAGTGTCCGTGGTTACGACATATGGTGGATTAAAGACCAGCACATCAACCAGATTAGGTTTAAAGTTATCCAAGAGATTCGTTTGTATTGAATCAATTGAAGTTTCATTACGTACAGCCGTTTTCTTTGTTGCTTTACAAGCCCAATAATTAATGTCGGTTGATAACACAAGTGCTTCCGAAAATCTCTTTGCAAGAGCTGTTATAATCACACCACTTCCAGATCCGATTTCCAAACACAGACTAGGTTGAAGTTCATCTAAATATTCTAGGTCATCTTCCAGTGCGTCCAGAAGTAAGAAAGTGTCTTCGGCAGGCTCATAAACCTTCTCATAGTCATCTAAAGTTAAATGGTCGTAATATGGTGTTTGCATGTTTGCAAAATAGAAATCTTTTAAAACTATTGTTATGCGTCCGAAGAAATTGCTGATTCCAAAAGGGCTTTTCTCCTCTCTTGTTCCTTATCGATTAATTTATACAAACTTGTAAGTCTTTCTTGACTAGTTGCAAGGACGTTTGCAATTACAGTAACCTTGTGTTTAACGTTTATCAGTTCTTTAACTTTATCCGAAAATTCAGGAATATCGACTTGAGCCTTTTCTATTTCACTAAGTTGTTCCGATAGCGAATCCAATTGAGCTTTAAGTTCTGCTTGAGCCGCCCTCGTGGCTGTTATTCTTTCGTCGAGACGATCCACTGATGGCTTAAATAGATTTATAATACCTTCGGCCAAAATATCTCGTGTAGGATTGTTGCAAAAGTTTTCAGTGTTTTCATCTAAAGAAGTTACAGTGCTATCTGAATCCTTATCCATTGCAATTTATTACGAACAGTAGTTAAGGTATTTTTTGTTTAATTTTTATTCTGCATCACAAAAAATAATTCTACTGACAAATGTCACAAATTTTGTTATTTGACATTTATTTTGCAGAGTACGTTCACTAGTTACAAAGTGATCAATTGAAAAAAAAAAATACAATATTAAGTTATAGTTTGATATACTGGGCATGTTATATCGCCCTAGAATATAAATATTCTTATGCTTATCAGTTCGCTACTAAAAAGCAAATACAATATTAAGCTATAGTTGGACATATTTGGCATGTCATATTACGCCAGAATCTTAAATATCATCGTTCTTTTGATCAGCGTCCTCAATTATTTACCCAAAAGGCACACTTTAGCGCTAATTTTGCTTTATAAATTTTAAGAATTATAAACTATAACCAAATATGTATTTATTTGTCCTTTTTATCTCTAACAGGGTTCTGAGAATCATTTAAAGCATATTCATTAATCTATTTTGCCTCTGAATCAAGACACAATACGCAATAAGTTTTTTTTCTGACGAAAGACCTGCGCTATCCAAGCGTGCTTAAAACAGAAACCTAAAAATTTCCTAAATGACTAAGAACAAAAATCATTGTACATACATCTACTTACATGAACATCAACAGAATTAAATTCAAAAAATGCCAGGAGCTTATTGCATGAAATATACAGCTTTTACTTTCGTACCCATAATTCAGTCCTTCCATAAAATCTACAGACGAAATTATAGGCTTCTTTTGTACCTGACACAAGGCGATGCAGATGTTTATTGCCCCTAGTGCAAATGTCTACACACCAAATGTATCTATCTGCATATATATGTATGCCTTAATACATGAGATGAAAAATGTTTAGTCACTTCATTGAAATGAGTTTTGTGTAGTTTTTCTCCTTTATACATCTATCGATTAGAGATGAGAGAGGAGAATTCCTAACGTTGGTACGCATGTAAACACGTTGGTATATGCAAAAGAAAAAAATATATCTAGAACACTAGGACATGTACTATTGATTATTTGCTTTTTTTCCCTTTGTGGTATTTAAAAACCATGAATTGATATTGTAATTAAATCGGGTATTCCCGCTTTTCGGATTAAGTTTTACTGCCTTGAAATATTTTTTATTGCTATCTACAGACGTATTCGGGGTGTTAGTAAATCAATCAATTTCTCTACGATTTACTTACAATTTAAATAGTTTTGCAAAAATCCCTATTGCAATTTTTTTTAAAAGAACTGATTGTGATGAAAATAAAATAAACAATCCCACCCTACATATCAGTTTATTTATTTTATATAAATACTTGCAATCCAATATGCAACTGATCAAATTGAAATAATCAAACAACAGTTTTTTAATTTTTGTAAACATTTTTTTTTCTTGTTTTTTTAAAGTAAATCTTCAGCTTTTAAGTTTTATTTACACGGTACTATTTAATTACAAAATAATATAAATATTTAATGGGTAACATTAGGTTTAGAGATGTTTTTTTTTTTTAATTCATTTAAACATATTTAGGTATATATGTATATTATACAGATACGTAAATATACATATATATATATATATATTTGTGTTTATTATGTAGATTCATGGTACAAAGTTTATTGCTCTTGATTGATGTATTTTCCAACTATACAATGATGAAAAAAAAAATGTATTTTTATTAATTGTATTATTATTTTTTTGTTTCCATAGACATGTCTAAGTTAAGTAATTTTTTTTTTTTTCAATGTCGAAAATTAAAAATTAAACTAGTAAGTATTTGGTTACAGTTCAGTCAGAGAAAAAACCTTTGTGTTTTTCTTAATAACAGTTTTTTTTATTTACCTTTCAACAATTTACATTTTATTTATTTTCTGTATAATTTGTACATGTTATTTTAATCGTTATGTATTACGCTATTTGAATATAAACTAAATACCGGGTGAAATGAACTGATTTTATTATTTATTGTAGACTTAAATCTATTCTTTATAACTAAATCTAGTATCTACATTTATATTACTTCTTAAATTGTTCTTCACTTTTTATACCATCGAAAAGCGGTCGAACACGTCTACTACTTATATGTGTAAAACTAATACTGAAGCGAACAATACGAACCATTTGTTGAATTTCTTTTTTTTTTTTTTGTTTTTTATTTTATTCTTGCACGACAATCTTTAAGAAACATTTTTTTATGTGAATTAAATAGAAAGAAATAAGAGGAAACCAAAGAACGTAATAAACAATAAATAAGAATTTCTCTAGATTCCAAAAAAGAACTTCAGAATAATCTCTCCATTCTTCAATCCGCATACATAACACGCAGTCTACGAGCTAATTGTCGTCATCAGTACATGAGTGTCGCTCAAAAAGCCAGTTTTTCGTATATCGTCGCATATTAAATTTGAAAAATGGAATCAATTAATTAATTAGATTCGACTTTCTGAGCGACAATGTGTAAACAATGATAAAGAGGGTTTAGATGGTGAATGACAACACAGAAGTGGCGAAATTGTAAGAAATCGACACCAAATTTTAACACTTACCTAGTCCGTTGAACTTGTTTTTGTTTTTAATTTTTTTTTTTGTATCTATATTTGCGTTCTTTGCTAGATTTGAGAAGTTGGATAGTTTAAAAAAAATAAAAGTATGCATGCATACATGTATAACGAAAAAACGTAAAACGTAATCAGTGGCAGCATAAGAGACTTGTACGGAAGTGTTTTTCTTCATCACTTATAGAAAGAAGCGAATACAAAAGTTTCCCCAAAAACATTCGCTCTAAATTTTCGTCAGTTTATTTTTTTTCATTTGTGAAATCTTCGAAAGTGTGTTTTTGGTTTTTAAAATAAATTTTTATTTTTCTCAAATACTTTTTTCTTATGCATTTGCTGTTACTGCTATTTTTCTTTCTATTTTTAACGTTTTTCTCTTTTCTTTTTTGTTTTTTTTTTCAAATATATTAGAACTTATATATTAAAGGAAAAAATCTTGTATCGTGAGTTGGTTTTTTTGTTTCTTATTTCTGTTTTAAATAAAAAAAAATTACATAATAAAAAAAATAAAATAAGAAATTAAAAATTATTTCTTATTATATAATATATATAATTTTTTTTTGTTTTTTTTTTTTATTTATTTATTTTTTAAATTTTGTTTTTTGACTACATTATTATTACGCTTGATCGTCGGAGCCTGAGACATCATTTTCTTCGTCATCTGAAAGCGAAATTTTATAGAAAGCAACTTTTAGTTAAGGTCTACTCATAGGTTTTGGGTAGTTGTTCATAATAAGAATCTCTAATGCTACTAGTCGCAACTTCTACCTTACTAGAGTTGTCGTGAATTTATTGAGGGGCTTTTTCGTTATCAAGTTTTGAATATTTTAGTGTTAAATTGAGATTTTATCTAGTCTGTTTTATGGGCTTAGTTAGAACATTAGAATGTCTGTTTTAGGCTAAAATATTCAAATTGAAAAACCTAACAAAACATTTGAAAACGAATTTGGTTTAACCGTAAGTCTAGTATTTACAAATTAAAATAAAACAATTAAATACCTTCTTCGCCGTCATACGGGAGATCGTATTCGTCGCTTTCAAGTTCACTCTCAATTTCCTCGATGATCTCTTCTTCAGTGATTTCTTCCTCAATGATTTCGTCATCTTCGGAGCAATGACTGGCATTGGCTGCGCTGTCCTTTTTGGCTTTCTTTGATGCCGCTGATTTTTCCTATAATCAAAAAAAGAAATTCAATAACTCTTCTTATTTTCCAATTCTTAAAAACGAACAACAACAGTGGTAATACATGTTTATTTATTTCGCAAGAATTACAGAACATACTTTGAATTTAATGTCGGTTAGAGACACAAATTTAAATTGCAAATTATCAAGTGGTAAATACAAAATCGTAACGGTCGAAGAAGCTCATCATCACATTTAGTCATGGAATACATGTTGACCTGTGCATCACACATCTTTTGGTGGACGGCTAACAAGCGTCGGATAGTTTAACGTTGCTAACATCTGCTATATAAATACATATGGGCTGCTGCCGTTTTATTACACTCCCTGGCGTGCGCATTCTTAAGCGATCGAACTCTCCTTCACTGGTGTAGAATTTATTAAAAATATTTGAAAGAAAGAGGCAAACTGAGTGGACGCATTGCCAACACGTTGAGTGTAAAAGCAAACGAAAGAGTCGACCGAACCAAGCGTCCGCCTTATGTGTGCTCAAACGGAGGGTAACCCACCTTTTAATCATTCTCTTGTATAGCCACGCTGCTACTCACCCTCATTCAGGGTTTCCGTTGAAAGACCATAGTCACGGAACACAGGGGAAAACAAGAAAGCGGCGTGGTATAAAGAGCAAAGGGAATGGAAACATTTTAATCACACACATTGCCAGAGCACGCTTTAACGAGTTCTTTTTTTTTTTATGGAAAATACATATCTCTGTTTACGTACCCTACGCGGTGTCCTCCGTTTTTATAGCGAAAGGAAAACAACTAAGGTACAGTTTCGCTTTTATGTTGTTTTTTTCCCTCTCTTTCTCTATGAATCAGCTTGACAGATGTCAAACTGATAACGCACGCATAGATGGTTTTTTTTTTTTTTAAATATGATTACCACCTTGATCAAGGGCATAAAAAGCGATTTATTATTTATTACCGCATGTATTTAAGCTTCAAAATAGTCTTTGACTGCTAACACTGCGGTCAAACTGTACCTGGGTTAGTGTATTCGTCGTGTAATCACACGTTACCAATATATTTTCAAAGAATCTTTTATTATACTCTTTTCATTCGAATTCTTATGTGCCCAGCAAGGTGTATATAACAGTTTCTAGAAGTGACATACGCGCAATAGAATGAGATGCATAGACGATAAAAGAGAAAGATGGCAAACGGGCGAGTGAGACCACTAATTTGATTGGCTCTTAACACACTCAAACAATACAAAATACAATGAATGTATTTCTTTTTCCTCATATTATGTTTATTATAGTTCGTTCTTATACCTAATTAATAGACGATGATTTTCTATTTTGATAGTTTTGCGCCTTCGACAGAGATTATTACTTTTACCAACGTCAAACTGTGTGTGCGTGTGTACCGGCCGGCACTCCATGCCACAAACACACACAACATGGCTTCCTCCATTTCTTACCAAATGTCAGTGCATGAAATAAAAGACGCTTGTAGGCTCAAGCGAGCTTTAGTAGTGTGCGTGCGTGGTTGCAATATTTGAATGCAGCGGCTGTAGTGGCGCGGTAACGCCGTTTAATTTTATTGAATGGGATTCAGCATACACACATATTTGTAAATAGTACACGTAATACCGAACAGGTACCTGTGCCTATTTCTCTCTCTCTTCGTCTCTTTTCTACTGTCATTAATTTGACAAGTTGTAAACTGAAGTGAACTGAGGTGGAGAAAAAAGCGGGGACCGAGTGGAGACAGAGATGTGATTGTGTTTGCTCAAGAGGCAACTTAGCGTCGTCGTTGTGTATACGTTCTCTGTGTACAGTAGGCATTAACTCTGAAAAACATCCAGAAATAGAATATAATTTGAAATAATACTCGGGGAGTGAGGGAAATGCCGTGCGGTTGAATTCGTGCCGACATCAAAACAAATTTCTAAGAGAAAAACTACTGTAAGTCGAAGTCATGGATGCCGGGGCAGTATCGTCATGTTTCTTTCCCTTCCTTTCTCAAGTGTGTATGTTATTTTTATAAATTGCATGAGAAATTCAAAACAAGAACAAATAGTTGTTTAATTATGCACCGGCATCTCATCGATGAGGAGAGATGAGATTATTACAGAAGGCACAAACTAGAACCAGAAACAGTTAGCAGTAGAGGAAACTAATACTAAGAGGGCTAAAGACAAACAGCCAATCACTTAAGTTGTTCACCTGTACTACTGATATTGATGGTTGTTATCTGATAATGCTTTATCGGCCCCCGCTCCCTCACAGCTCAGTGTGTCACAATCGCTCTCAATCCAACGGCTACATAGCTTGTGATAAAGTCTATGTGTGTATTTGGTAGACATTTGGGGGGTGCATAGTCACAACCAGGGATGTGTGCTTGCCGTTTACAAATGCGCGCGCTTGTTGTATTTTCTTTAGAGAAGAATGCCTCTCTCATTACAGTCGGGGGGGTTTTTAAGACACATAAAAATATTTTTATGTCATGATGGATCCTTTTTGTTCGATATCACAGCACAGTCCATGGCACCTTTGAGATTATTGTGCTACACATGCTCATGTATTATAACAGTGAAATAACCGACATACAGACAGATAGAGTAGGTGAGGCTGCTGCCCTTTCTCGTTCGTTCGTTGTAAAATTACTCTTATTCTTTTTCTTCTTTATAGAAATAGATATTTAATTAATTCTGGCGTGGTGAATGTTCATTTTTCCGTTCATAATTACTCACAATCGCCATCACAGTATTACACTGTTGTTGTAGTGTAGCGATTTAATAATTCTACTTACATCTGCAGGCCGTTTTGTTCCTTTGACCTGGTCTTTTGTGACTGCTGGTTTTGTAGTACCATTGTCTGAGGCTGCTGATGTTTCTTCGGATGCTGGTTTTGTTATTTGTTTGTCCTCTTTCACGGCGGCGGCGGTCGCGTCGGCGGCAACTTTTTCAACCGCAACCTCTCCATTATTTTCCGCTGCTGAACTCATTTTTTTATTTTTTGTTTTGGTTATTTTTTTTATATTAAATAATACAATACAATTAACTTGTTACTACGACACTCACTAAGACCTTAACTGAAAACTACTTGGCTAGATAGATTTTATTTTCTTAAAACACTTATTTTATATTTGTATTTTTTTATTTTTTTTATTTTTTTCTTTGCTCGTAACTAGCCTTTTACCGATGTTCACCCGCTGAATGCTCGAAATCGACTGAAGGCGTCTTCTAAAGTGTGAAATACATTTTGAAGGGAGCGCGCCATTTGAGATTTCATGCCAATATATGAATAAAATTTCTATTTTATTTTTCACGCTGATTCGCTTGTTCAAAATAATAAAAATCTGCAACCAGCCAAAAGAGAATTTTATGGAGATTTTTTTGATATTTTTACTTTTGAAATTGAAATAAAATTGCTCCCAAAAATGACCATTTAAGAGGGTTTCATGAGTATTTTCATAGTAAAAGTGCTTGGGTGTCATGAGTATGGCGTGCAACCCTGTAATGGTGAGTGTTTGGCGGCAAATTTGAAAATGTTTTTCCGTACGGGCTCCAAACAAATAGCAATATATTATTCTCAGAGTTAAGTTTTGAAGTTTGACTAACTTAAGATAGTTGCTTTCCGTGTCACAATTAATGCAAGCTGTAACTTGAAGCTGAGTATTTGTCGTTAGGTATCAATTAATCGCAGAATTTAGCATCTCTGCCATAATTGTAGCGAGTTGCATATTTATCGGTCGCATATTTTGAATAGATGGTCGGTCTATCACTTGTCGATTCGAGAATTTAAATTCACACCGAACTATCCCAATATCAAAACAGACACTAGAGCATGGTGTGTTGCTCTCTCGGCTATCAGCAAATGTACCCTCCAGTGCTTGGATTCTTATCAATTGCTCTTGCAAGATTTGTCGTGGCTTTCTAGAGTGGCCTGTGATTTGATAGCAATCATAATGTTTTGATATTTTGCCCATCTTATTTTGTTTTTCGACTTTTTGTTCTGTAATGAAACGAGAAAAAAAAAAAGGAACAGTGCGGTTACGCAAAAAATTCGATTATTTTGTTATTGATGAGTATCATAAACAATCGTCCAAAGAACTTTTTACAAGTTTCTACCATAAGGGGTAGTTTTTTTTTTTCTTTTGGTATGAACAACCCCTGGAATGAGTATACATTGGGCATATAACGCCTTCTTCACGCATTGTATTTGTCAATAAAAGGACATGCCAGCTGAAAGAAGTATGATTTGCCAACACAGATTTGTGTGTGTACTGTTTGGGCCTTATTCACTTTGTGTATCATGTAGATTATGGTTAATTTGGAAGTAAGCTTTTTTAAAGCGATGCTGGACTTTTATTTTTATCACTATGATATTTTATGTAGTGAGCGTGGATGCGTTACTTTTTTTAAAAGCCTCTTTTTGGAATTTTAACGTGGAAAATGGACTACAGATGCTAATGCGGAAATGTGTAGTTTGTGATTTTTTTTATTGCAAATTAGTGCAAATGAAATAAAAAAACATTAATTTTAAGAAAAAAATTGTAAGGGGCATAATTTGTATATTCCAACAAAAGCCTGTCT
This sequence comes from Syritta pipiens, assembly GCA_905187475.1. Taxonomy (NCBI): domain Eukaryota; kingdom Metazoa; phylum Arthropoda; class Insecta; order Diptera; family Syrphidae; genus Syritta; species Syritta pipiens. Next base: position 105,209,428 of record LR994571.1, on the reverse strand, counting down.
TGACTTTTGAAATTAGTTCCAGTAGTGGGTTTTATGTGAGCTTCGCCTGATAAAAAAAAAACTTTTCATATTGAATTTTTCCAATAATTTATTTTGGTGAAAAAGCTTTTCTGGAATCTATTGATAGCCCTATAATATGAAGAAAGACTACACGAATCAAAAAAGAATACCTATATAAAAGTAATTTTGTCGTTACATATTTATAAAAGGTCATCTAATATTTTGTATTTCACTAAGCAAAGGGTTTAATAAAACTTATAATGCAGGAAATGTATGCATCTTTTTTTAAAAAGAATGTTTACATACGGAAAATCAAAAGAAAGTAATATAGACCAAAAGAGAACCAACAAAAGGGTATAGCTTTCCAAGCTAAATGCATAAAGAAGAAAATAATTACTATTATCGTCCGGTGATTATAAGAACATTAATTCATTAGTTGAACTTTGTAATGTTATTCCGTAAGTCAGTATGTAACCAGCCGACGGCCATTCATGACTCAAAAGAACATCCAAATATCTACCACAACAAACTTTTCTTTCACCTCTCCGAAAAAAAAATGTGTGGTCGGTTGACGAGCGATGCCATTCGCACGTAGTTCATTAATACATTGCTGTGCATACTATCTTAAGCATTTGACTGAGAACGTAGTAAATTAAGTTTGCAATTAATTATTATTTGGACTAAATACTACCACTGTGAAAAGTACACACTTCTACAAATTAGAAAAAAAACACGTCTAACTTAGGCAAAAAAGAGTGAAGCTTCATAATGTTAATGTTGTTATTGTGTAGCCAGATTCAAAACACGCTAGCAAAGGATAAATGAGCACGAATTTAAAAGACGGCAGTGCATAATTGCATATTACTAAACTGTTTAATCTGTTTATCGTCGTTTAGTTTGGTTATATACGTAATTAAATCGATGATTGTTAAAACAACATAAGTGACATTTTTATTTTTTACATGAGAGGCAAGGCACAGTATATTTTATAGAATATATTTTATGGAATATACTGTTTTCTCATTCAAATTTGAATGTGTTTTAGGTGGAAAATTATCTCGTTTTTGCTCTTAACGCAAAGCTCTACCCATAAACAGTACAAAAAACGTGATAAAAGCAATTTCGAGAAATGCGTTACTTATTGTTTCATTGTACTTTTCGATCGGAATCTCAAACGAATTTTATATACAGTACCTCACAAAATTGAGCGTAAAAAAATAAAATAATAAATACCCATTAAATGAATGTAATTTCGGCTCGGTTTCAATGCGAAGAAATATTTTTTAACATAATTTAAAATGCAATATGATTTATTGGCTTATTATTTATTACTATACAAATGAAAATAAAGTCCTATCTTTTTAAGAACAACAAAGGAAAAAAAATTACCCCTTTTCACTCACACGAAATTGAATAAAAAAAGTGTGCATAAAAAAAAAAATAGAGACGGACACATAAGTGAATCTATAAGGGTTTCGTTATTCCTTTGGAACGAAACCCTAAAAAGAGTGCCTTAAAAGGCCCATAGACGCGACACAGTGTTGAACACGGTATTCAACACGAGTGTCACGTGTATGGCCTGGTGTGCACACCGATTGTGGGCGGAGTTTCGGGTGTGCCGAAAATCAAAAGTTTTTGATTTTCTTGACACGGTGTGAACACAAGTGTCTCGTGTGTGGGAAAGTGTGCACACTTTCGAGCTAGCAGGTAGCGAACGATCGTCAGCGGTCATTAGTGTTGTTGTTGTTTACGCATTTTTATGTATTCATCCGGTAGCAGGATCCGCTCATATCCGTGGTCCTTCCTCGCTGACGACCGAGGATTAAATCATGTGTGCACACATGTGTTACGTTTGTGGCAAAAGGCAACACAACACCGTGTTTAACACTGTGTCTCGTCTATGGGCCTTTTTAGACCACAAAACTGAAGTAAAAGTTACTTAGGTGTAGTCGAACTCAATGCATCGAATAGAAATGTAGCTTAAAGCCATGTTTTTTAGTTTAGTTTATTAATTGGGGAAAAAGAAATCCATTATTTTTGCGAACTTCAAGACTTTATTTAACATGTTTCGGACTGTCCGATTTGGGTCAAATATGCACTGTTTTATTCTATAATTTGTTGCCATTTTAATGGTAGCTTCATAACGCCTCTCTCATAGAAGTCTTGGTCCTTATTGGCGAAAAACTCTAGTAATCGATTTTCACAATAATGGATTTCTTTTTCCCCAACCTAATATGTACAGAATAAGACGTAGTCTTTTAAGTGTACTTAGTGTACTTTCTATGGAAAAGATAACTATACAATTCAATTATTTTATGAAAGTAATAAGAAAAAAAAAAAAAATACTATGGAAAGAGAAAAACTAAAGGGAAAAAAAGAAAATTATGAGTTAGCTCGTGTTTGCACGAAAAGGAGTTTATCTTCCAAATTTCTACCAGATCGGTAGAAGCCGTTCAAAATTTGCAAATTCCAAACATTAATAGAGCCGATTTAAAAACCCATACTGCTGTGAACCACAACGCATAGGTTTACATGAGAGGGAGTGAAAAAATTTACAAGATTTTTTGTAAATTGAAATTTTAACTTTTTGGAAACAAAAAAGGCGGGTTATAAGTTGGCCGTTCAATTACAGAATATTTTTTTTTCTCAGCAATATTTTTAGTACATTAGTACATTGTGAATGTCAGCTAAGGTGCTGAATTCATTTTGCATCATTGACATTTTTTCTTTGCTTTGACGAAACAAGGAGAGAGAAAGCACCATCACACTTTCGTAATGCTCTCGTCTCATATAAATCGGTTTATCCCCAACGCGCGTAAAGAAGTTTTACTTCAAAAACATTCAGGTTATGGCTGAGCTACAAAACGTCTCCTTCTGCATTTATTACAGACTTGCAACAGACGACAAATATTCGCTTAAAGATGGTTGAATGCTATCACAAGCAGCCTAAATTTGTAATTTTACCTCCAGTTTATTAGTCCGGGTACTTTCTTTAACCCCCATTCTTAGGGTTTGGTTCCAAAAGAATAATTAAAACCTTATGGAATCACTTCGGTGTCCGTCCCGTCTGCCAGACGACACTTAACTATTTTCCTATAACTTTTAACTCCTTTACAATTAAGAGATGAAATTTGGGCTGTCTATCTAGGCAACCCGAAAATAAATCATGATTTTTTTCAGAATTACTTATTGATTAAAGGAACAAGTATTTTAAACCAATTATTAATTATTAAGTTTGAATTTTAGTAACTGGTAAGCCATTTAGAGTAAAGAAATCAAATTTCAGTAGGAGATGCAATGCTCTTTTTTTTCGCAAAAAGTACTGTTTTCCTCTGAGAAAAAATGTTACACTTTATTTTTTAGTCGACCAAAATTCAAATATACTCGTAACTGTGAGATTTGCACACATAATATAGATTTGCGAAGAGCTACGGCACTAATGACTAAATCTCACAATGGCCATGTTTTAACTCTGAATCATCTAAAGAATCTTTTCAGGTATTTGAACCGGACCAAATGGACCGAGGATGCACTGGGATAGGACACCGCGAGTGAGGAGGGGGACACCTTACCACCCCCAATGGGTAACACAAGGGGTCCACAAGGACCTAAGTGAGGCGGTATATCCGCCGGCCCACCAACCTAACCTAACCTAACTCTGAATCATTGGGTTGATGATTGAGTTTTAAAAATTACGATTGCAATTACAATGAATTTACTACGATCATTGAAAACATTTTATGCTTGTCAGAAAATTCATAGTCGGTGGAATTAGTTTTTGCTGCAGTGAACAAAACTTGGACGTCAGAAAAACCCGATTAGATGTGGAGATACTGAAAACAATTCTTACCATCAAATGCAATTTGAAATATATATGCATTGACTTCTACAATTATTTTAAACCGAAGCTGGAATTGCTTTGTCAAAATTGCATCAAGAAACAAGAATAATGCAACTGTCACGGAAGAACCCAAGTCTCCAATAGAAATTTCAGGCGATGCAGATAATTGAATGAATCGTTTGATTTTATTTTATCCTGTCAAACGAGCGTTGGGTGTAAACTGATTTATATGAGATGAGAGCGTTACGAAAAATGTGATGAGGCTTTCTCTCTCCCACTCATGTAAACGTATGGCTATCGTATTTTGTGTATTTTGTTTTTTTAGAGTAAAAAGGTGTTGAAATAACTTAGCGTTGTGGTTCACAGCATATATACTATATTTAAATACGTGTGCGCAATCGCTAGAGGGTTCAGAGGATCGGTTCAATTTCTTTGGAATTTATGGAGACGTCGGCGTGTTATGTGCCGCAATTGCTTTCTGAGTTGAAGTCAAACTCATTGCATCCAAGAACAAATTAATTAACGTTGTAGGACATAGGAAATTTATATTCCAAATTTCATCGAAATCGGTTCAGCCGTTCAAGAGTTAGAAAAAATCGTACGGGTTTTCAAATCGGCTCTATTAAAGTTTGGAATTTGTAAATTTGGAACGGCTTGGCCGATTTGGTTGAAATTTGGAAGGTAAACTCCTACCGTTACCTATACAAGATATCCATCTTACTCGTCTCTTTCCTCTTGATTTGTGGATAATTTGTGTTCAAAATACAGTGCGTTTTTGGCCTCATCCATATATAGCTTTTTATTCTTTTCTCCAAAATATGAATAGTCATACACTTTAACTTTTTTACAAAATGAAAAACAAAAATGACAACCTTTTATTATTATTTTTATTTTTTGTCATTTGAACATAATGCGTGTAGTAGAGTGTTAAATACATTACGCATGTTACCACCGTTTCTAACTCCTTAAAAGGAAGCTTTTGGTTGTTTGTCATACTTGAATACGTTTTTGAACTTAAAAAATCTCGCAATTCGTTTTTACAAACCGATCAATTTCTCATTATTTATTTATTATTTATTATCAGTAACTTGAAAGTTGTTTGATAACGATAAATACGGGGCCCCTAGTTATGATGACTATAAGCTCAATTCCTTATTATATGGTGCAATCTCCTGCAGTAGATTAAGTAACATAGTTCATAAAATAACACATCCATCGTTGTTTTCATTTAAGTGTGGATTTATTTCCATGTACGGAAGAAAAATCAAAATCAGTTTTGATCAAATTTAGTGTTCGGTTTTATTTGAAACACGGTTACTTCACGCATTAACGCTTCTTAGTAAATTTATTGAAAGTTTCCTTGTGACTAATTCAGTCTGGTTCAATACGTTGCAATAATTATAAAGCACACGAAAGCTTTACGAATAACTGCTGGAACAAATCGAAGCGATTTGTCGGACAGGCATGTCGACCAGATTTGTCGGCACTGGACGGCACCACAAAAAAGTTCGTGTAAAATAATGTGGAATGCTCTAGTGAAAAAAATGTAGCCATTACTCTTTTGTCGTCAGCCAGCCATTACCTCAAGAGTTCAAAATAGGCGAACTTGCACTAGTAACGTTGCAATTTTGAGTTTGTATGCATTTCTCACCGGACACAGTATAAATAGTATTTATTAAATACTCGTATTCGACAGCAAGGAAGGGTTTTACTATTACTACTCCTTTTAATCCTAAATATTGTTTGAGAAATTGTTGAGAAAAATTGTTGGAGAAACTTTTATTTTGTACAGTTTTCTTTACCAGTTAAACTTTATTTGATGAGCCGCTCAGTGCACAAATTGACTAACTCCACTTTTTGAAAAATTTTGGATTTAATTAGCAAAGTCACAGATTGATTAACTCCACTTTTTGAAAAATTTTAGATTTAAGTAGCAAAGTCATAACTTTTTAGGTTTACAATAAAGATTACCACCATTAAAGGACAACTATTTAATTAAAACTTTTCTAATGCGAATGAAAATTATTTCATCGTTTTTCTCAAATTTTTATTTTATAGAGTTCATCGATGTGTGTTCGGCTCATATGTGAATTAGAAAAAAAAAAACTGCAAATAATCATTTTCTATACAACATACGCCGCATATGATGCTATGTGATCAGACCTTAATATATTATTATTTCACTCCGCACCATCCCTGTGTGAAAATCGAATTTCGAAATCCAATGTCATTTTTGACATTATGAAAAGTCGAACTTCCGTTTATGTCACCATCCCTTTCTTTTCGATTCGTTCTTTGACAACTGAAATTCGTCAAGATGGTATGCTTCTAAATAATCTCAAGAATTTTTAAGAAAATCTCAAAATATCGACGTTAATTCTAATCATCTGCCTTCCAAATAGTCTTAGTTGTGTGGAAAATATTTTATACTTTTGTTTTGTGTCGATATTTTTTGTGTTTCTAATACGTGATGTTTTGTGGTGAAATTGGAATAATATGTGAGAAATTTCGTCCCGTAGGTGAATGTACCAAAACAAAGACGTACCTTCTGCAAAAAGTGCAAGGTCCATAAGTTGCACAAGGTAACACAGTACAAGAAGTCCAAGGAACGCAAGGGTGCCCAGGGCAGAAGACGTTACGACAGGAAACAGCAAGGTTTCGGTGGTCAGACTAAGCCCATCTTCAGGAAGAAGGTAAATATCCAAGTGGTTTGCTGAACACGAATGCATAGTTGTAGAACTGAAAGGCTTGTTTGTTACCAAAAGCCATTTGGTGGGAAAAAGTATGCTACAGCAAAACTGTGATCTGCCCATCTCGTGCGTCTTGTGTGTATTGCCACTCAAGCTGCCGGCAGATTACTTAACAAATTTTCTATGAGTACTCGTGACAGGATTGGATCTAACGCACAATTTTCTCTTCTGATTTCAGGCTAAGACAACCAAAAAGATCGTCTTGCGTATGGAGTGCACGGAATGCAAATACCGTAAACAAACCCCCCTTAAGCGTTGCAAACATTTCGAGTTGGGCGGCGACAAGAAGAGGAAGGGACAGATGATCCAGTTCTAAATATAATAGCATTATTATATTAAGCAGTTATTTTTTACCCTGGGCTCTAAAATTAAAGAAACAAAAATCTAGACAAAAGTGGTTTTTAATTTTCGGTTAAAAAAGTATTTATTTCATCATATTCATCACTAGCTACTGACTCCGTCCGGCAGTAAGGCATTCGGTGAGCTGGAAGGAAATTCGTTTACTGTGGCGAACTATTTAAAACCAAGTGGCTTACTCTAAAATAGACGGGTCGACGCCTTCAGATTTCATTTTTAGTTTCACGGCATTCATGGGCACACCGAACTGCAACATTTTGAAGAACTTTACGTATCTGCTGTCCTCGCAGGCTTTTATCCCCGTTGGTTCTGGTTCTGCCACTTCCACCGGCTCTTCTACGACGTCTTGCACTTGCTCCTCCGCCTTTGATTCTGGCTCATGTTTCGCTGAGCTGTCCTCAGCGACTTCCTTCGTTATCACAGTGTCTGCCTTCTTATTTGAGTCATTTAAATCAGGAATCGAAGCGAGCTAGAACAGCAAGAACCGGTGAGCTACAATATGGGTTTTGTGTGGTTTTCATCTCCCTCACCTTTGCTTCGATTATAATTAGGGACGCTTCTACTTTTTGAATCCTCCTGTCTACTTCAATAAACTTTGCTTCACATTTTGTTGCAAAATCATTTAGGAAAGAACATGAACTGATAACGAAGTGATTGACAAAGGCAAGGATTCGCTTTTGATGCAGTGGTGGTATCTATGGACGTGCAAGGTGATACGACTCAGTAAGAAATTGTCTGAAATATTTAACAGATGTACCTGACTTTTATCGACAGAATTATTGAGAATATTTGAGTTCATTGCCAAGTTTTCTTTTCCAATTTGTATTTAATTCGGTAAACAAATTTTCTGTAGGATTCTCTGGGTGAATGTCAGAGGAAATGAGTGCGTTCAGAGCGACAAAATGTATATGCCGGTTCTTTTTGTGATTGTATAACAGCTTTTAAACGAAAATTTGTTTTGCTTAAGTAATTTAGCGAAAGAAAGGAAGGTTCTGCTTGTAGAGGTGGAAGGATATGCGCAAAAAAAAAAAAGAGGTGGAAGGATATTGAACTTTAGGTGTACTCTTAAATACTCGAATTTTCTGAACTCTAGTGATCAACAAAAGAGAAGAAGCTTCTACTTGTAGAGGTAGAACGATATTGAGCTTCAGGCACAGATAATAAACTACTAGCAGCTCCTAGAGGTTGAATAAATCCGAGCATAAAACAGATTTTTTTTTCCGAATTTATTGCAAATCATAAGCGAATTATACAAGTATTGCAAAGAAATTTAGTCCTTTGATAAGTAGTTTACCTAAAAAAAAGCATCCGAGTATGATTCCCAAACATGTGATCCTTTAAACTTGTTTCTTTTTTAACTACAGTAAAAATTATCTTCTACTCTCTACATGAACTGAATTTCAAAAGATAATTCATTGATCGAACTTAATTAATGTTATACTTGTTGTATTAATTTTTATTTATTCATTATTAATTAAGTAGCGTGAACAATATAGTGTGCATGAAGTAGGAAAATTAGTCTAGATTGTTGTATTAATTGTTTTTTATAGGTAGAATCGTTTGTGATCATCTTCGGAGAGAAAGGAAATTGAGTTGTTAAATGTATCACTCCATGAATATGACACATTAAAAACAAGAACAAATCGCTTCACTGTGAGCCGTCAATAGCGAAGGCAATACTTTTTTGTTTTGTAGACACAAACCATTTGGTACAACAACTGCTTCCAATTATAGCATATGAAAACATTCTGGTAATGGTTCTGGTAAAAATGTATTGCATATGCTAGGGATAAATTTATCAGAGAAGAATGCAGTGCAAAGTTTGAACATTTGCAAGAGAAATGTATTTTATTACACTAAGTTAAAGTTTTTTTTTGATTTTATATTTTTTGATAAATGCACATTTATTCTCTAAACAATTTTCTGACACGCATTCTTGGGAAAATTTTTAGCTATCCTACCCATGAACTCACAGCATCATGTCCAATCAATAATTTAAAGTTATCACATTTATGGTAGGAAAGCAGAGTCCATATACGAGTATGTATTTCCTTTTTTGGTCAAAAGCAGATATTGTAGGTAAATTGAAGTCAACATAATTTAAAAGAAATGGGCTGGTCGCGGAATATGTCAATTTTGTGGTTAGTGTTTGTGGGTATTAAATTTCGTTTATTTAATGCGGATTGCCGCTAAGTGAGCCACTAGTAATTTAACATAATTCAATTACTGAATTTAGTTCGATTGGTTTTTATTTTTTTTTTTCTAAAGAGAATATCGCATGTTTAAAAATTTGGAGCAGAGGGGACGTTACTTTGACGGTTTGTAGCTTCAATTGGTAGTGTGAGTTAAATAAATGGGATTATGGGGAACTTAGTTTTGTTACTTTTTTTTTTCTGTGGTCTTTTTTTGAAGACACTAGTTCACTTAGAAGCATTGGTATATTTAATCACGTTTTTCTAATGTCTTAAAGAAAAGGAACTCAGAGCTTGATCCTTGAAATTCAGGACTATTTTGACGAAAGTCGAGATCTCGGGTGAGTGCAAATGGTAATCAATTTTAAGATTTCTAATTTCAACGTTATTTTTAGTGGAAATAAAGAGCTAAATAAAGTAAATAATCTAAGTAACAGCCCATTCAGGGCCTGAGCATAACTTACAAGCTAAAGAGCTACTTCAATTAAAATTATCGTCATATGTGTAGGCATATGAAAATTTAACCTTCATCCGTTCCTCGGGACATTTTGACTTAGGCGATTGTGGTTTTATTTCTTTTACATTCTTTCTTATTCTTTTACTGCAACGAACTTTGCCGTCAATTAAGCATTTTTTTCCAGAACTGCTAATTACATACAAAATCGAAAGTCACTTAATTTCAAAGCCTTATGTTTTATATTTTAGAAGATATTTGAGAAAAAAGGCTGCTTCTGATTCAAAAAGTAAGGGACGGATGAAGGCTAATTAAGTTTATAGTCCATTTACTGGCATTTTGGAAAGTTTGGGTGAGTTCATAAAACATAAAACGACACTGCGGCAATCCTGCAAAGGAACTGTGAACGAAATACCTTGTAAGACTGCCGCAGTAATGCTTTTATGAACTTACCCTATCACTCAATCAAAGCCCAGTTAAATTAAATAAAAATGGAAACTAATAGCCTAAAAACGGTATCACCTTTGCAGGTAATTAGCAACTCAATCAAATAACGTGTGTTTTACTTTCACCCGAAACACAACTACTTCCTGAAGCCCTGATTTAATTTGTATAGCTTTAAAAATTTGATTGGATCAGAGTCCCATTATACCCCAGTAAACATTGCACGGCATGAACGCGTTTAAAATGTAACAAGACGGCATGTGATATTTTCCTTTTCATTCATTCTTCATTCTAGTTAATTGCATTTAATGAAAAGTAACGCACTTGTGGCACAACGATTTAATGTAATTAGTTTTAGTAATAAGCCCGGATTCCGCTTCAATCGTGTTCTAGTCAAACGGATTTGCCACACATGTTCGAGCAGCCACCGAACATCGCACTAATTTGGGGTGTCAGAAGCCTTTGTTTGCATACTACCCTCACTGTACATGCGTATCTGGCAGATACAATGCACAATTCATATTGGTACCGAAGCTGAGCGCAGAACACAAGAGTCATTTAAAAAAAAAAAAAAAAAGGCAAAAACACTCCCAGCGAGTAGAACAGTCTGTGTCAAACATCTAACGGGAGTCGTTGTCACCGGAGAGCTTCGGTTTAAGTTTTCCCCGTGCGGTTATTTTGTTTTTGAAGTTTTTCATTTAAATACTTTTCTTACCTTTTGTTACATACTCGTATCTTATCGTGAAATACGTTTGGTTTAACAATAATCTCTCGATAGCTTGCACTAATCCGTACCAATTATCCAAAGTATTTTTTGATTATCGTTGGTTTTTTTTATTTTTGAGCTTTGTATTTGCACTTAGTGCGGCAACATGATTTTGAGTAATATAAATTGTGCAACATTCAGTTGATAGTATCTAACTACTTGTGAATGCGCGTTGGCGGTCCCAGATTAATCGTGTGTATGACCCCTATCCAAACTTTTCTAACTGCGGACGAGAACAACCCCTTCTGGGCAGCGCTCTGGAGACATATCAACAAGTGAGCTCTCAAGTCTTGTTATCAAAACAGAAACACTGAACAAAAAAAAAATTAAATCTGTGATCCAGTCACCGAGTAAGATTAGCCCATTGTTTATTATCGAGAACAATGAGCGACTGAGATTCCAAGGGGATAAGCAAGTGTTTGTGTATTGATTACTGGACGCTAAGGTCTGTATGTGCATTGATGTTGTATCATCCTTAATTTTCGATTTAAGTATGTTTTGCTAGCTTCCGCCAAGAGCGTGCGGAGGTTGACCTAGATTCCATCAGATTAGTTATGATTAAGTGTCACTTTGTTTAATTGGTGCATGTCTCATGCAAGCTTTTGGAAATTAAGATGAGAAGGTTCTAATGAGTTTCGGTAAATGTAAGTTTTTACAGGGATATGTTGTTCCGACGATCAATCAGACAGAACAGAAAGAAGGTGATTCAATCTTGATTGAATCTGGATAGATAATTTTGCGTAACATGTCAATGACAATCGGGACACATAAATCAAACATTTTTTTTCTATATTTTTGTAAAAAAAAAGTAATTTTCTATTTGATTGTGTCACAAATCTACACATCAGAAATAATTGAAGCAATTAAATGTAAAGACGTTTAGATAAAGACAAACAACAATCAAACACTAATAGATGTTGTGAAATTAACCAGTGAATCATGACAAGTTACTACTAAAATAGTAGATGCTGACGATGTTCAATTAGTAGTTAGCCGTCTTCCTTATTAATCGGGCTTGCAAGCTGTGGAGTTAAACCGGCTGCGGCTAAGCTCAACTTCAGGTATAATTTACTGGTGAAAGTAGAACAAGGAAAGTTGGATAGGTGTAGATTACATATTTTCAATGGTTGCAAGTATCTAAGCCTACTCAATCAATATCACTGAACACTGTTCTGTTGTTGATCCCTTGTTAGTTCGGATCGGTGACTTATTTTTGCTAACCAATCGTTGAAGACAACTTCTTTGGTTTTGTTGATCTGCTTGCCTGTGGCACTTGTGGTAAGTTTCACAGGAAATATACTATTATATTATATTCTTCGAAAAAAAGCTAGGCTATGGCCTTAACCGGTCTGTTACGCCATCCAATGTTATGCTCATTGGATTTTACGGATCTACGACCCGTCAGTATAGATTTTAAAGGTGTTTACCCCTTTCATGCTTAGTATTGTTCGTAAGCCACATGAATTTCATCCGCTGACAAAATATTGGCCCAATTGCAGTAAAAGTGGTTTAAGTTTAACCTTTAACCCAAACGTGTTGAAACATCTCTTAGTGGGTGAAAAATATTCGGATATTTCATTCCATTTTTGGTAAAGTGAAAAAAAAAATCCTCTGACTGGAACTATGTGCAGTCATGAAAGGGTTAAGTGACTTAAATAATTTTGTTTTGTAAATTAGGTTGCTGCCTTTTTTATAAATTCGTTTTTTTTTTACTAACGCATTTGAACTTTTTAGGTAGGCGTATTGTATTATTCTGTAGATTATTCAAAGTCTACGCATGTTTCATTTCCACAAATAGTGCAAAATTCAAATAGTTAAAAATTCTTTCGTGTTGAGGGAAACTTCTGCTTTCTAATTGGGTCGAAAGATATTTTTAGGTACATCAAGAGAACACTGAACTCATTTATTCAATCATCCCCCGGCACAACGTAAAAACCAACCCCAACCCAACATCATTGCTCACACCTACACAAATTAAATAATTTATTGAATACTTCCTTTGATTGTCATCGTTTACATCTCGCATCTAACTGAGGTTTTCTTTTTTCGTTTTCTCCTCAAGTCTGGCTTTTTTTATGTTTGTTTTCTGCTAATTACAAAGACAAAATTGTTTAGTAAAAAGATATAGAATCTCATCATATCTCTGCACTATACCAATTACAAATTGTGCGATAGCGGATTGTAATTTATTTAAACGAAAAATAAAAAAAAAATCTCGTATTTAACGAATCTAATCGTTGCCGTAGGTCTGTGTCTCGAATAACATGACTTCCATTGAAAGTAATTTATATTTTTGCATTAAGAAGTTACAATTTATCTCTATCTGCAGTCGAATACATCGATGAGTTTTGTAATCTAACAAACCAGTATCTGATACTTGCTTACCTTGAAATCCCAATGACGAAGCCTTACGGTTACCCTTTCTGTGGAACACACACAGGAGGTTCTTCCTTAATAAAAACACGTTCTCTTTGAGATTTTTTTTTTTTTTTCATTAAATGGTCTCTGCGACAAATTCCGCATCATAAGTGACGTATTAGATATTTTCCCATGATTGTTCTTCATGATTTGCGCAGCCAGAGGCGGTTTGTGGAGCGTGGATAAACGTAAGATTTCCGTATTAGTTTTGGTTTTCTCGTTGTATAGAAAGCACCCTTTCCGAAGAGAGGGTGGTTATTTGAATTTGACGACGTTTTCTGATTTTTAACCTTTAACGAGTGTTATGAGTATTTGATTGAAAATTTAAGACGTCTGTGGGGCTGACAGAAATACGAAACTTGTTAATTATGTGCAAATAGGCAATTAGTTTAATATCACTGAAAACTCAATAAACGTATAATATCCACATACAAAACAACTCAGTGCACTAATTTGAGGGCACACTGATTCGTTTAATTCATGCAAGTTCACCGATTGTTTTTACAACCTTTTTGTGATAAGTGGTTCAGTCAGGAGCGCTTTTTAAGAATTAAATACTTACTGTGCCAAAAGTCTTTAAGGGAGATAATTATCAAGTTTTACTATTACTTAAAATTATGAAAATTTTATGGAACCAAGTTACAGCTGAGTCAACACCGTAGGGAATTGTGTTGGCGATTTGAGCTTGCACATTCGGTGATAGCAGTCAAAGCGTTTAAATGCATTTTTGTTTAATAGCCAAAGAGTCATGGGGAAAATTTTAACACCATTACCGATTCGCTTTACGAAACATCCGGTATTGTCCTTTGGGCACAACAAATAATATAGTTGCACATGCAAATTTTTTAAGTGTTTGGGGAACGAAACCAAGTACAATTTATAAAACTAAATTTCTTTATTTTTAGCAGATCTTTAAAATAACTTTAAGTTGTGATTTTATCCCAATTTATTTAGGGTTCACTTTACCGGCAGAGAGCTTTTAAAGAGACTCTTCCAAGAATTCTTGTAAGCAAACATCAAATTACAAATATTATATGCGTTTGTACAGTAAAGAGAACACAAAACAATCAGTAACCACTACAAATAACTTGTAAAGAATAGGAAATGAAAATATTAAAGAGGATTTACACCTGCGGTCAAAATAATAGCAGTGATACAGGAAAAACCAAGCAGTTTAATAAAATGGATACGTACAGTGGCGTGCAAAAATGGATACATACTCGGCGGTCGTATGGTTTTTTGTAAATAAAAAACCTCCCATTTGACCGATTTGAATGATTTTTGTGTTATTTGTTTCCTTACCTATACTACACCAAAAAAATAGAGACGGACACATAAGTGAATCTATAAGGGTTTCGTTATTCCTTTGGAACGAAACCCTAAAAATGAAGTATAAACAATTTTGATCGCATTTATAGAACGGTAAAAATTTACAAAAGTTCATCTCGACCTCAATGTATCCATTTTTGCACGTTCAGAAAAATATCTATTTTGATGTGCGGGGAGAGTTAAATAACTTTGGCGCCAAAAATTGATAATGGTTTTTCATAGAGCGTCCAAAAACGAACAATTTTTGCAAATCAAATAACATGAAAAAAAAAAAAAAATCATTAAAAAACAATGGCAACACCTACAATAAAGTACTATACCAACTTAGAAAGAGGGAAACTTGTGCTTTAATAGTACATTAAAGTTAGATTGTTCATGCCCATAGTTTGTGGAAAATTCGCATATAAACTCAAAATTTTAATAAGCAATAATAGAAAAAAAAAATTTTGATAGTAAAGTGATAAGTAAAGTATAACTGTAAGTCGCAGAGCTATTTTAGGACTGGCCGTTAATGCTCACGTTCATTCTGAGTTGAACACAAAAAACAAAATGGTCCTATGTCTTCTAATTCAAAAGAAAACTAGCATAGACCAACGACTTTTTTAAAGAAAATTAAAGTTACTATTACTGCAAGCAAGTGCCTTTGTGCATAAGAGTGTGACTGGTTCATTTAAAAAGTTGTTGGTTCATACTTTTGGTGATGAAGTAAGGAAACAAATAACACAAAAATCATTCAAATCTGTCAAATGGGAGGTTTTTTATTTACAAAAAACCATACGACCGCCGAGTATGTATCCATTTTTGCACGCCACTGTATATCATCCATAAATTATATTGAAATGTTAATAATTCTTATTTTATAATAAAAATTCCAATCCTATCATTAAGAGATTATATTTAAGTTGCAAAAAGGGTATTCTTCAGAAAACAACATTGCTATTATTTTGACCGCAACTGTATGTACATACGTACAGTGCCAAGTAAACAAGTGGATTTTTTCGCGGCACATTTGAGAGAGTTTATACAAAGTTTTTTTTTTGTTCTTTTGTATTTGTTCCGCAGCTTAGATTGACGATTTTAAACAATAGAAAAATCTCTTCCTTCTACCATGCCAATATAATATGGCTTGACATTTAGAGTTTGTCAGGAGCTTTAAAGGGCGATTACTTTCCGTTTACGAAGTTTAAATTGAGCAGATTCAATAAATGAGAATTTCATTGATAAGTTTAAGGTTGAAAAGCTGATATTTGGTATACTAAGAATTCATTTGCTGACATACTCTGCAAATTCAAAATGGTCCATTTGACATTTTTATAGGATTACCTTAAGTTCGATATTCGTAGAACCTATAGCATTTTTTTAAATTGAGTTTTTTTCTTCAAATTTAGATTCTGATTAAAAAAATCCTAATAATTGTTGGCGTAACACGGAGGGGTCAGAGTCTAATTTTTTCGCGCCTACACTATGTTGTGCCCGATATAATTTAACACCTGTAAAGGGGATCTACAGTTTATTGCCGGTTTCGAACGGCGAATTGCGAAAACTTTTCATGACAGAAATACTTCAGGAGGATTGTCAGTCGTCCGTTGGAGTTGAGACCGTGAAAATTGTTTGTGGTGTTTTTTCTCCAGCTGGAGCCGAACCCGAGTCCGATGCATTAACCATAAATCCACGCCGCCTAGGTTCTAATTACTTTATTTTACTGAAGACCATTTGTGTGAGGTATATCATAAGAAAACAGAGTGACTTCATAGCAGTGGTCGATACCGAAAATTGAAATGAATTCTCTAATTTATTTACTAACAGATCACAATTAGAATGTTGCGTTAACTTTATAGGAGTTTAATTGTTTGTTTTAAATCATGCTCCTAAAAGCTTAACCATTTTTGGGTTTTTCTAATGAGTTAATTAGTACATTAAAATTTTCTCTTGATAATCAAAATCTGTCATATTCTTCACAATCTGATTAATTATAGGTTTCTGTAAGCTACCTTTTTGCTTGTTCACAATTAGTTATGATTCAGAATCGGCGTCATAGTCGCAGTTGGCTATTTGTTTCTTTATGCATCACGCAAATTTCATCAGATATCTGCATCGCTTGATTTTTTAATGAATAATTTGCAATAGAGTGTCCGATGTCCGATGTCAATGAAATGTTACTATAATTATTTTTAAGTGATAAATCGTCGTCATCGTTTCAAGGTGTTGATCGTCTAGCACACTTGGTAATTTTTTTTTTCAGCACATTTTAGTCTTCTTTGATTTACAATTCATTTGTCAGTGTTTCTCTTTTTAGTACTACTGTAAGTGAGTTCGTACAGTGAATCCATTTTTTGTTTGGCTATTAAAATGGAAGCATGTTCACTTTAATTTTTTCCTGCGCAGCAGAGAAAATCTATTATAAAAATAAATCAGCTTGAAACAGATTAATTTGCAATTTATTGTTATGACAATTCTATTAACATAACATATTAGCTCCAGCTGCTAGGGCTTTCGGCAATTTACAATTTATTTCGTTTTGATAGGGTGATGGCATGTAAGGTCGGTCACCTCCAGTAGGCGGCCGCCGCGTCAAAAAAATGATGCGTAATACAATACTTAATCCGTTTGTAATACAAATTTAAAATTGTTTTTCCTATAAAGGATAATGATTTTCCTATCTGTGAGTAAAATGTTGTTGCAACGCAGTTGCTAGTTTTTAGTTAAAATTGCCACTTTGATTTAAGTTTTCATCGAAAATGAAATGTTTGGTTTTTGGGTTAAAAAAAAAAGTGGAAGTGATTTTCAAAAAAATTTTAAAATCAGTGAAAAATCACTGGTAGATGCGTTATATTATTGTATTTGTTTTATCAATAGATTCTTTTTACTGAATATATTGAACAAAAATTTTAAAAAATATTTTAAACAAAAACTGAGGAGGCCGTCGTAAGAAGGCATTTTTTCAATAATTCATCTGAGGTCGGCCGCCCTGGCCGAATACTGAAGATTCGGCTTTTGGAGGCAGGTTTTGTTAAGTCGGCCGTCAATATTTGATATTAAAAAAATTGCTGCTTGTTTTTTTTTTCTGTATGTAAAAGCAGGGACCGACTACTGAATACTTGACTGACCGACTTCTGAGGTAAAGGTGGCCGACTACTCAAGAATGACGTTATCATTTAAATTTTTGTGAATAATTTGTTTTCGGTAGTAAATACCTTAAAAATGACTTTGTTTTCATAATTAAAACATTTTAATTAATTGAAAATGATGAACAGCCTATTCTTTACTACCAACACCGATTTTTAAGAGCAAATCAAACGTAAAAAAAAGTTAAGTGGCCGACTACTGGCTCCTTCACCCAAGATTGAAAAACGGCTGAGATATTGAAAATTGAACCTGGCTGTGATGGGTATCCCATTTTTTTCTTGGCTCACTGTATACATTAACTTTATGCAAGTCTAGTAGCTCACCTTCGACGTTTCCAACGCCTGCAAAAAATATTGTATTCATGTCGTCGAAATGTACATAAGTAACTTCCACTTCGCCAGGATTACTCGTTTTTATTTTAAAAGAATGCCTAGAAGTGCACAGGGGCTGGTTCGATTACTGAACAACTCAGTCTACTGCGAGGATATAAATGCCGAGAGGATACATTGGGGTGGTTTTTTTTTGTCAATCTTATGCTTGAAAGTATTACGTCATATTTTAATTGATTTGTTTGTATTTTGCGCATATGTATATTTTATAATTTTTTTCTTTCTTTCTAGCGTTCATCGTAAAAGCCACTTTACGATTCCTTAATTCATCTGTGATAATATAAAGGTGAGGCATTCCAGAGATATAAATATGTTTTTAACAGCTGACAATTGTCGTGATTCAATTGACAATCATAAAAAGGCTTGACAAAACAAACAAAACTAACCATATCGAAACTAAGTGATCCACGTTTGTCTAGGTTACAATTTTACAAAGCACTCCAAGTTGAGTGATCACACACAAATTAGAACTAAATCATTCTCATTAACATGTTTCGTGATGTGGGACACTTTACTCTTCTCTCTATTGTTCACGCATTGAGAATGCAAAAAAAAAAAAAAAGAAAATTAAATAAAAATTATTCGTATGGGCGGTAGAGAGCAGACTCTTTCATTATTCTGAAGAAACTTTTTATGAAGGCTTCCCACCCCAGTGTCAGTCAGACTCAGTTGAAGATGTCCGAGCTAACGGGATCACAGCACATTCAATTTAAGCAAGCGATTGATTAACGTGAGTGACAAATCGTCCGTGCTTTTGTGCATTCATTTGTGGTGATAGGTTTCAAAACTCTCCCTACACAATGTAAGTTCAAAGTGTTTTTTTTTTTTCTCTTATGATTTATCTTGTTGTGGACCTAATCTGCGTTAGATATAATTGTATCAGACGTCCGGGAATATGCCGGCTGACATTCAAAAAAAAAAAAAAAACTCCAGCAGATAATTCTGAATAATAAACAGCTCACAGAGTTTAAGCTTTATTGCAAGTTGCAATTATGAGTGGACACGAATTGAAATTATGAGTGGGTACTACTTATCGGTCGAATTAGGGCTGTGTAAAGTGTTCTAAGTGTTCTGTTGTTTAAAGTGCTGTATAAAATTAATAGGCTTCCGTTTTTTTTGCCGTGTTCATGCCGAGACAAAATGTTGTCGTAAAACTAACCACATGTGTATTAACTTGTTGATAGTGTAAATAAGACACAATTTAGCCTTCCGAAAGGGACGTGAGTTTATAAATTGGGATTGGTCGAAAATGTGCTTAACTTGACTCGAGATGTTACTTAACTCGATCAATGATACTTCAGTCTCAGGTTGTCTTTTTTCTTTGGCTTATCAGCTGTTGGTTAGTTAACAAAATTTCCTTTTTATTTGTGTTTTTATTGGATTGACATATCTACCATGACTGACGTTTTCTTGTGCCGCGTTTGCAGTGTGCATGAAGTTTTCATAATGTCTAGTTGACCGGTTTTTCATTATTTACATCGCAACATTCCTTTTCGAATTAATTATAGGATGGACAATCGCAATTTGGGAAAAAGTGAGATTTGGGTAGAAAAACTGCTCAAAAATATTTTTTGTTTTTAATGAAGTGAAACCTGCCTAAAACCTACCTTATTTAAGTCAAATTAAGTAGTTTGATTTGATGTGTTCTTAAAAACATAGTATTTTAATGTTGTGAACCTACTAAACTTAGCTTAAGCTCATGCTTGAATGAAATTTTCAGGATTTTATGTTAAATTCACTAACAAAAAGTTTAATACGTAAGGACTCTAGTTTTAGGCCTGAAACCCTAAGTTTGGCATTTTTGAGCAAATAGCTCTGAAGGAAATAAGGCTTAGAATCATTCTGTTTATGCTCAGTGATAGTGCCATTGAACTGTCCTTAAGTAAGAAGGCAAAAACCAGATGATCCTTCAAGCAAACAAATGTATTTACTTAAATTTTGAAAACTAAAACTAGGCAAATATCAGGGTCGATAAAATGTAGGGGGACAGATTGGGGCAGGATTTCTCTTCTTGGCATCTTCCTCTATAAGCTGATACCAAAAGAGTTACCGAATAACACCGAATACTATAGAAAAAGGTCCATCAAAGAAAATCAAGAAAGGAAAAAAATGCCTATTTATGATTATTGCAAATAAATTCAATATCTTTTATGATAGAGCTCCAATAATCATAAAAAAAGCTTTATAATAAAGTAAACACCTCTATCTTTATAAAAAAAATATGAGCAACGAGGATAAAAAATAACTTCATATTTTGGCAATGTAATTTTTCACACAGATCAAAAGACTCCCAATGCAAGCTTGCGATCCATGACTTGATCCATGATGCTATGACAAAACACGCGTATAGAAATAAAGAAAAATGTGAGCACATTGTTTGGTAGGTATTTAACTTTAGCTAGGAAAAAAAATTTTTTGTCAACTCAACATTTTGAAAAATTGATTTTTGAGCGGTTAATCGAGGCAAATACCACTATGTGGATTGGTGCGTTAAGGAGGATTGGTAAGATAAGGAATATTATTTTAGTTGCAGAGCCGTGCACGTAAATAGAAACATTTAAAATGATCTTTTTGTTTTTACCATAACTCATGTACTTTTCACCTTATATGCAGAAAATGCCTGGTTATTTTACGTCTTCTTGTGCTTCTGATGGCCAAACGCCAAACGTTGTGGTACTTATTGCAAAATCTACGGTTTTTCTAACAGATGTAATCTGCAGCTACAGGTGGAAATTACATGAATTATGATAAAAACAAAAATATCATATTAGGTGTTTCTAATTACGTGCACAGCACTGTTTATGATTATGTTGCTTCTTTTTGATATTTGGCTGAGATCTTCGGCACGTTGAGGTTATTGGGCCGGTATTATTAGGTTCACCTTTTCGCAAAACGATAAACATGGTAACCAGGTTCTGTCTGTCCGAACTGTTTTCAAGAGAGAGACTTACGAAAGTTTTATTTCGACTGCGACTTCTAGTCAAATTGCTATCCTGACACCTGTTTCGGCACAGTGGAGTTTTTTGTTTAAAGGTCAGCTTTGTTACAGGCAGGATACAAGAAAAAGGATTTCTTGTTTATTTGCCACCTAGAATGTCTAAAAAAAGATTTGAAATTAAACGCCTGCAGGCATAATAGTACATAGTAGTTCGCATAGTACATAGAAGAGTTCACAAACCAAAAGTGTTTACCACCTACAAACATGAATAATTTTCCGTCGCACTCTCGAAAAATCCCTACCATTGCCTGGTGTCATTATTTGCCAAGTTACACAGGATGTTACTTGAATACAACATTTAAGAAAGGAGAATCGTGCTTAATGATTACTAACCATTTACCCACACACTTTACCGGGTTTTCTCGGAAATGTTAATTGAAAGATTAAACGTAAGCATGGTTTCCCTGAAAATGTGACTTTTCCACTCGGTATTATTGAGCGTATTGAAGTCG
This sequence comes from Syritta pipiens, assembly GCA_905187475.1. Classification (NCBI taxonomy): domain Eukaryota; kingdom Metazoa; phylum Arthropoda; class Insecta; order Diptera; family Syrphidae; genus Syritta; species Syritta pipiens. Next base: position 105,187,912 of record LR994571.1, on the reverse strand, counting down.
TAATTAAAATATTCACGCATCTTCTTTTGATAGATTTGCACTCGAAACGTACGAATGTATCTGTGCTCCCATGGCGAATAAGATACGCCCTAACAAGTCATAATTATTGAGACAAATTGTCACGAATTGAATTTTCCTGTATATCTGATTCAATTAGTGTCTTCATTTTTTGTTTTATTGATGGGTATACTTAATTGACCCTATGGCCTGCGTTAGCCTCGAGGCCAAGCACTGAACATCGATCTCCATGGGCACCGCCACTTAAAATGCCGACTTAAAAAATGTCGATGGGTCTACTGCGTGTCGAGTATAGCACGCATAGTTACAAATAGTCTTCTTCTTTGCAGAAAATTGCCTGTTATATGGACAATGGGAACAATATTGAATATTGATTGATAATCGCATTTTAATTTGCTACTTTTTGTTGTTCTCTTTCTAGAAATCTTTTCATCTTCAGTCAAAAAAAAATGCCAAAGAAAAGCGATAAACTCAGGTTCCGGAGGCTGTGCAACAGGAGATTCTGCATAACTGGCGCCGGTCTCATCTTGGCGCTGGCGGGACTACTGTTCGGAATGTTTTGGGTGGAGCTGTTCACGTATGGAATGGGAAAGGTAAGGATTTTAATTAGAACATGGACTTCCATGGGACTAATCCATGTGATGTTTTAATTGGTTTTCAATTGACATTTTCTGGTGAATAATTGAGCCCTTGACTGCTGTTGTTATTTATGGATATCTGTGATTTGAAATTTTATTGTTTCATCCTACAATCGGGCTAATCCCGTCAATTAAAGGCAATGAGTGGGTGGCTGTCGCAATTAGATTGTAAGCTGAAGGCAATCATCTATGATTTCAGCGTTAAGCGCCCACTATTTTTTTTTTTTTTGATTGATTATTTCAATCTCAATTGAATGCACGCTACATACGATATATTAGTCCAAGGGCCTTTAATTACTTGCTGTTTATTCAATGTAAACTGGGTGAAGTGCCTTATAATTGATTTCTCTCGAGTTTTGAGAATCAAAATCTTAACATTTCACATATCCATTTAAATCTGAACAACTGCTGAAATATATTTAATGCAGGTTAATCGAATAGTAGCGGCATCACCATTGGACTTACCTGGCCTAAGTGCTGCTGTGAGTTATTTGCTGCAGCCGGCCATATCAACCTAACCTAACTTAGCAAGCAAGTGTCTGTCATTGCAGCAATCGTTTGAAATTCCAAAATACATTGCATACTTATGGGTGAATGAATTATTCCTTTGCTAGTTGTGCTTCTATTGATGTTTGCCAATAATTTTACGGACCCTATGGAATCGAAGGTGTTTGTAAACTGGGCTCTCTAACTACACAAAAATACCTAAAGAATACTTATTAGTTAGCAGTGCCTTCTCTCATCTTTTCGAATGCTTTTCTTCAAATCTATTTATTTTTTTTTTTACTTTCTATTCAAGGAAATGGCTTTGCGACCCAACACAAGAGTGTATGACTCGTGGAAAGTTCCACCATTAGATTTAAGCCTTGATGTATACTTTTTCAATTGGACAAATCCGGACGACTTTAAGAATCTATCAACCAAACCAATTCTTCAGCAATTGGGTCCCTATCGCTTCACAGAAAGACCCGATAAAGTCGACATAACGTGGAATCCTGAAAATGAAACAGTGACTTTCAGGAAGAAGAGCGACTTCTATTTTGACGAAGAAGGCAGTAATGGCAGCCTGGAGGATGAGATCACAATTCTAAATGCTGTTGCTTTGGTAAGATTATCCACCTTCATGCATCTTAAGGTACCCTTAAAAATGTGTTCCTCAAAATTTTCAGTCAGCGGCAGCGAAGACTAAGGAATGGGATGCCATAAGACGGAACATGGTGGACGTGAGTTTAAAGATCTACAATCAACCAATGGCAGTGACGAAAACTGCAGATGAGCTACTCTTTACTGGATATCAGGACGACATGATTGATATGGCCAGGATGGCTCCGATCTTCGGCTTTGAAGTAGAGGTGCCATTTGACAGATTTGGATGGTTCTACACGGTGAGTAGTGTAAGTGCGCAAAGTTGAGTATAAATATCCAATTTTTTTTTTTAATGATTTCAGAGAAATGGAAGTGCAGACTTGACTGGAACATTCAACGTGTTTACCGGAGTGGATGATATTTACAAAATTGGACAAATGCATTCGTGGAATTTTAAGGAACACACGGGCTTCTCCGATTCTTACTGTGGAATGGTTAATGGTTCAGCGGGTGAATTTTACCCGCCGAACCTAAAGGTTGGCGGATCTGTGTCCTTATTTACACCAGACATGTGCCGCAGTGTGCCTTTAGATTATACAGAGACAGTGGAAGTGGAGGGAATCAAGGGATACAAGTATAGTGGGGGACCAAGATCAGTTGATAATGGTGAGTTTGTTTTTTACTGACAAGGTCTGGCTTAGTGACGTCTTTCTTTTTGGTTTTAGGAACACTTTACCCAGAAAATAAGTGTTTTTGTGGAGGAGAATGTGTCGCGTCAGGAATCATGAACATTTCAGCGTGTCGATTTGGATCGCCAGTATTCATGTCATATCCACATTTCTATAACGCAGACCCAGTCTACGTCAACCAAGCCGAGGGTCTAAACCCTAACAAAGCGGACCATGAATTTTACATGATTTTGGAGCCCAACACTGGTATGACGCTCGAGGTGGCAGCAAGGTTTCAAGTAAACATGCTCGTGGAACCCATTAAGCACATCAGGTATGCCCTTACCATTCTCATCCATTAAGCCTCTCAACATTATAAACGTATTTTGCAGCTTCTATGAAGGCATTCCCCGCACGTTCTTTCCATTGATTTGGTTCGAGCAAAAAGTTCGAATATCCCCTGAACTCGCGGCTGAACTGAAGATAGTTCCTACAATCCTCATTGCAGGACATATCATAGCCGGGGCCATTTTTGCCATAGGACTAATTCTTCTCTGTTGGTATCCAGCAGGATACTTTATACTAAAACATCGAGGCGAATTGAAACCCAAGGCAAGCGCAAAGAAGTCTTCAAAGCACTTATCAACCACGGAGGCAGCGGCTTCCTATAAGAAATCCATTGAAGCAGAGGCTCAACCAGAAGGCTCTCCACTTCTAAACAAATCATGTCTTGCAGGTGTAAGAATTGTACCTAATAAGCAGCCTGCTCTCTCCAAGCCGTCCAATACTAAATCTTAAATAAAAGATTATGCCAAAACTTCCTTCCAAGAGAACAATCTAGATTTTGATCACCGAATTCTTGCCAAACGAAAGATGATAGATATATATATTTTTTTTATATGTAACTAAATAGGATTAAGAAGAGCCTGAACGAGACCAAAAAACGAAAAGGTATTACATTCCATGTAAGAGAAGCTTGCCAAAGTTGATAAATAATTTAAGAAAATTGTTTTTTACACGCGATTGAATTAAAGTTTATTAATAAATCGTAAATTCTCTGCGTACCATCACCTAAACATACACAATTTTACTTTATGAGAAAGTAAACTCAAAAGTGTCTGTTTGTGGAACTTATTAAAATATTGAAATGAAATTTTAAAACAGGGCATTGTTGTCAATTTCATAGGATCTATGATATACTACATTATCGAATAAGCTTTATACAAAATCAATTTTGTATTTTTATAAGATACCAAAAAGTTTATAAACTTTAACATTTATTCCGAAAATTTACATTTGTATACTAAAGATATTATTGTTACAAACTCAAATGTTATTGTTTACAAAACAAAAGTTAATATAATATGTACATGTGAGAAAATATCATAAATATGAGAGCTGTGTTCAGATTTCAGAATTTCTTTTAATCTGACTACAAAACTAAGTAATAAAAGGTGTTGGGGTTACAAATCAACATTTTCTGAGGGTCATACAATAACAGGAGGAAAGCTGTCTTTAAAGACACGCAGTCACAAGCATTAGTCTGTGATTTGATCCTCAGGAAAATCTCAGCATCATCGTCATCGGCGCAACAACCGGTGTCCGGTCTGTGACTTCTGCAGCAAGTAGTCCCACCTATCCCGATAGTTGACCGACGCCATCCAGCTAGGTACCCTAAGGCTTTCCTAGTCTACAGCATCCTTCTAGGGCAAGCGTGGTCTCTATAATGAATTGTACCGGAAATAACTTTACAAGCAGAATCAACTTCAGTCATAAGAGCTAGGTGCCTAGCCCGCTGGAGTTTACCTAAGTTTATTTTTGTTACAAAATCTGCTTCGCAGTATGTAATAGGTAGATAATTCATGGCTGTACCGTCTCCAGATATATCCTCTACGTATGGCCAACTATTTCCTGTAAAACTATTCTTTCGAACTCGAACGCCTAAGTTGGCAGAGGCCTTTGGATAACCACAAAAGCCTCGGATCCATATAAAGTGAAACTTCTCCTTACTGACAGCCCTTTATACGGCCACTCCTCTTACGGGACAATTTCTCTGGTCCCCGGAATGAGGAAAAGTATACATTTCTACCCCTACACAACGCACCCCCTTTATACCGGACAATTTTAATGGTCCCGAGAGCGTCCGCTATAGAGAAGTTTCACGTAGCCACTGGTAAAACTGGTGTCTTGTAAGGCATCATTTTTGAATTCATGGCAAGGTTTCTGGATTTAAAAAGCCTTGCAAGACTATAGTAGGTTCTATTGCCTTTAAGTAACCGTCTGCGAATTTCTTATTCAATAATAATATTCGCGGCTACTGCTTACCCAAGTTGAACGATTGCACAACTTCAAATTCATCCACGTCTCTCTTGACTTCTTCCAAAATTTCTCAAACACAATGCCACCGTGTAATTTGTCTTCCCTTCACTTATGTGCAGCCCCAGGAGAAGATATCAAACGCTTAAGTTTTTACTGCGAGATCCTCAACAATTTAGTTAAATTACAAAAAGGAAGACAATTATAAGCCGAAGGAAATTTGTTAGGTTAGGTTAGGTTAGAGTGGCTCGCTGGGGCAACAGACAACCACATTGTCGCCAGACTAGGCCACAATGCGGAGATCCATTCCGCACCCTAATGGAACCAGTTGGAGCTTCTTACGAAGTTACGGATCTGATTGATTGCTGATTCTCAGATCGCTCAGAATGTCAATTAAGAGCTTGCCCAGGTGAGTTCTTCTACGAAGCGCTAAGGCCTCGCATGAACATAAGAGCTGGCAACTTCTGCAAAAGTCATTGGCAGGCACTCCAAGTCTGCTGGCATGTCTGCCGATGGTGCAGTGTCCCGTAATGACGCCTATAATGACACTAATCGCGGGTCTGTCCATCCGAAGGAGGCAGGTCAAGGCCATTTGTTGCTCTGGCTATATTTTTCTAGCTGTCAATTAAATATTCAACTAACTTTAAATAAATAAAAAACTAAAAAATAAGACGACTTTAGTGGAAAGAAAGGTTTACAAATTTCCGAGAACCTTTTAGTTTCTTCAGGTGTGCTTCAGAGTTTATCCGTTTAAATAAAAATGCAATTGATAAGTAAGTAATAAAAAATTGTAAAATTAATTACCACTGAAGCCCTTAGATTAACAGCTTTGAGTTTATGAGCAGCACTACTGCCTGACAGCTGCTCTAGGAATCAATTGCAGCAATAAAGCTGTATTATCTCTGATTATCTAAGCCCTTTTGACTTTAGTATTTTCTTTGTGTTAGATTTCGAAATTTGTTTTCTAACCTCAAAAAATAATATCTCTCAATTTGGATGGACAACATTTTTCTCTGTCTCTCATGTTCTAATTTGACAGTTAGTAATGTAGGTAAGTAGCTGTAACGGTCAGTGAACCAACAATACGCAGTTTCGAATCTGACATTCGGGCACAAAAACACCGACATTTAGCCGTAGGTATTAGATTGAATTAAATGATTTCTTCCACACGCAGAGATAGATAGGCTGATATCTTCCAGGAACTTAGAAGGACGCACTTAGTGCTAAGACTTAACACGTTGAATGCCATGGGGGTCACCGGTCACCGGCACTAAGTGTGTTCGTAAATGACGTGCCATTCATTGTATGAAATAAAAACAGGAAGTACTTAAAACTAGTAGATTCCATGTCAATGATCTTTTCCACGAAATGCAACACCTGTTCCAAATTCGTATCAATGCCTGTTGCGCAACACCACGCATATAATCAGAATAAAGACCTCGGTAATCCCACACTCGATCATTCGATTACTGCCACACCGCAGCTCAGAGCAGATATTTGTTCAAACTATTGAATTTTTTCACCTCGTAGATAAGCTAAAAAATAATTCAGTCGTTAGATAGCATTTTTTTTTTGCAAATAACAATATTCCGACTGCAATCGATGAGATAAAGAAATTTCCAAGCGACACTTCTGTTCTGCTGGCAACAAAGAAAATAAATGCATCTGAGGTCATTGGCATTGTTTTCAATGCAAGTGTATTATAATTTTTTTTATAAATAACATGCCGAGAGAGATAAAGAATATCGCTAAATTTTATCACCCACACAGACAGACGGTGAGAATTATTTGATTGAAGAGCTTAAAGTGGAACGTTGAGATTCGGCTTTTAGCTCTTAGATGTAGGAAAGTTTTAACGTCTTAAAACCAAATTCCCTGAAATAAAACTGTTTGGGTGCTTAAAAAATTATTACATCAAATAACTAAATGATGAATGATGGAATGGGCGAATTGGAAGGATTTATTTTTTAATTTTCTCAAATGGATTTTCTTTTAGAGGTCTTTTTTATCACAGTTGCAAAATTACAGTCAAAGCCCTCTAAGTCGAATTTTCATGGGATCTCAAAATTTGTTCGAGTTAGATTGATTTTTCGAAAAATTCGAGTTGGAGGGATTAATATATTTTTTTGTTTAAAAGGCATAATTTTATTCAAAAGAGTATACATGTAAGGAAAAAACAGGAAATTACTTAAAAAAGTTTGTGATTTTGGATTGGGTCTTTAAAATCGAAGAATGAAGCCTATTCAAAAGGACTCTATTTTAAAAAGGCAGTGTTGAACCTCATCCGGACTCTCAATGCATTCACTAAATAAAGCTTGAAAGCATCCAGATACCCAAAAAAATTGTTTGAGGCCAACCAACAACACAATGCATTAGCAGCGCAGCACGGTTGTTTGCACAAATAACCTATAGCTCATTTGTGGTTGTGTGTAGACGACGATTATGTGGCCCTAGACGACAATTGTATTCGCCCAACATGATAGTGCTTCGAGGACCATTGGCGAATAGTTTCGATTTTCTCATGTTCTTTGGGTTCGATGTTTGCTGTGTAGGTCGCCATGCAAATCATTATTCTTGCTGTGAACATCCTCTTTATTTCTTGCATAGGTAACCAATAATAAGGGCATCCATATGCGTTTTTTTCTCCGACGTGTTTGCGCTAAAAAATCAACATGAAATGAAAGGTGTTCGTCGTTGAGTGCCAAATTGAAAGAGAGTTAGAGCATGAAATACAAGTTGCTTGATACAAGATGCGATTTTTTTGTTTATTTTTTTGCAAAAAATAAAGATAATTCGACTTAGAGGATTTGAAAATAGACCAAGAGGCGAAAAAATGTATTCGAGTTAGATGGCTTTTCAACTTGGAGGACGTTCGACTTAGAGGATGGATTTTGTATGGAAAATTGAAGGGAATGCCAAATTATGGCGAAAAAATTCGAGTTAGAGGGATATCCGACTTAGAGGGCGTTCGACTTAGAGGGCGTTTGACTTAGAGGGCCTGTACTCATAAGTTCTGACTCAGGATGTACAACTTAAATCTAAAAATTGTTTGGACGCACCTGAAAAGTATCTTCGCACAATTGAACCCCAAAAGAAGAAAATACCTTTTTCCATACCTGATTTTAACCCTTGTTGGGTCTGACATACCCACTCTGGTATGAAGATACCTGTCTTTTTTTAATTAATCACACAAATGCCTTGTCGATTCGTGTAGCTGGAAATAAAGAGTCAAGGGATGAAATAGTGATGTGTTTACAGTGAAGTCATCGGTCGAGATACAGGAGTGCAAACACCTGATTGGTAAGTAAAACCCGCCACATAGGTGGTGTATGCAATATGTTTTTGAAAGATCTCTTCAGTTTTTTCATTTCATATTGTTCTTCATTTTTTACTGATTTTTAAATAAGTAAGAAAGAAAACTTGTAAATATTTGTATCTAAGGTAATACTTCGAAAATGAGAAATGTTTGTTATAAGAGTATGGCGAACTCCGCTTTCTTTCCGTATTAATATAAAAAAAAATTCAAGTCTTAAATGTGTTTCATTTGAAACTAATATTTATGTACCCTATATGGTAATATACTATTTTTTAATGTTACTAATCATTAACATAAACTACTACTACTAAAACTTAAACTAAAGGAAGCTCACGAAAATAACCTCACAACCTACCTTAAGAACCTAACTCCAACATCTACGACAAACTACTCATTATGGAGAGCAACCAAAGATATGACAAACAAAATGCAACACCATCCTCCAATTAAAAAAATTGACAACACATGGGCTAGAGACAACCTTGACAAAGCAGCTACCTTAGCTAAATACTTTGAGTCAACATTTACAAACCCTGAAGGAGACAAGGTTTCGGCACCACCACTCGAAAACATACAAGACACTCAACCTATAAGAAAAATGACTGCCAATGAAATTGAAACCTGTATAAAAAAAGGGATCAAGAGTAAAAAAGCACCCGGTTACGACTTCCTAACAGGCAAATTGTTAAAAGAGCTCCCGAAAATAGCCTTTATTTTCGTTCGGAACCTATTTAACGGAGCAATCCGGCTTAAATATTTTCCGAAGCTGTGGAAAGTAGCTGAGGTAATAGCTATACCAAAGCCTGGAAAGGACGCCACAATGACAACATCCTACAGACCAATTAGCCTACTTCCAATCCTGTCAAAAATTTTCGAAAAACTCCTCCTCAAAAGACTTCTACCCATTTTGCATAAATCAAACGCTATACCAAACCACCAGTTCGGTTTTAGACGGCAGCACTCAACAATCGAGCAAGTACATAGAGTGACAAACAAAATATCGGCCGCACTAGACGAAAAAAAATACTGCGTTGCAGTATACCTTGACGTGGCTAAGGCTTTTGACTCGGTTTGGCACAAGGGACTATTGGTCAAACTTAGTAAAGTCGTTCCTCAGGACTTTTTTGTACTCTTAAAAAGTTATTTAGAAGACAGATGCTTCTACGTAAGAGTAAATGACAAGTGTTCAAACATGCACCCAATAAAAGCTGGAGTGCCCCAGGGAAGCATCCTAGGACCAGTCCTGTACCTCATCTTCACTGCAGACATCCCTACCCCAGACAGCGAAACGGCCATGATTGCTACTTTTGCGGACGACACTGTCCTGCTTAATACCGGACACGGCCTTTCAACTGCGACCTACCAACTACAACAAATACTGGACAAAGCGAATGCTTGGTTCATAAAATGGAACGTAAAAATTAACGAAGAAAAAACGATACAAGTCATTTACACAACTAAAACGAAATACGTACCGCTACCACTTACAATAAATCACAAAAATATATCTATCCAACCAGTCGCTAAATACTTAGGGATCCTCATAGACAGTAAATTGACTTGGAAGCTACATATCCAACAAAAACAGACTCAGATAAAACACAAATTTCGACAACTTTATTGGCTTCTACGCCCCCAATCAAGTGTTTCTCTCAGAAATAAACTACTTATTTATAAATGTATTATAAAACCAATATGGACGTATGGAATTCAAATATGGGGAACATCAAAAAAAAGCAACCTGTGTATAATTCAAAGACAACAGAATAAAATTCTAAGGACGATTACCAACGCCGAATGGTATATCTGTAACAAAGACATTCATCGCGACCTGCAAATAAACACAATTGACGAAGAGATACAAAAAATAAGCAAAAAACACTTGACAAAAATCTTGGCACACCGCAACCAACACATCAACCTGCTCTTCGACGACGAAACACTTAGAACGAGAAGATTGAAACGAAGAAGACCTATTGATTTGGTTCTTCAATAAATATAAAATACATATATGTAATACATTTCATGTTGTCTGCAAGTTTACTGTATTATTGAAAATGTTAAATTATAGCGTATTGATGTTTTTAAACGTTTTGCTCGAATTGCATACGCAATTCCACAGGTGACGAAAATTCGACACTGGTCGGAGTCACATGTTTTTTCCCTGTATAAATTAAAAAACATTTACTTAATGTCCTAGAGACAGGTGTAAGTATTTATTGGGATTTATAAAAAAAAAAAAAAAAAAAAAAAAAAAAAACTAATCATTATAACAATATAAATAAGTAGTTTTGTTTGTAGAACGAACAAGCTATGCTCTGACCCTGTATGGACTGTTACGCAGATTATTTATTTATTTTATTTTAGTTTTGTGTGTGGGTCATACCCGGCCACATACTCCAGGTAATTTTTTCGCCACACTCTCGCCGGGTTAACTGATGTCCTATCTCTCAAGGCCCACGAATTTGGAAATTATATGGGGGTGCACGACAAGTAAAAAAAAAAATAATAACTACTCTAGTTACACAAGAAGTCGTTGTACTACAAATAGATCTCCTATTGGATCTCCTATTGGATCTCCTATCGCCAACTGACCCTGACCACGCTTGAATGAATCAACGTGACTCACCGACCATGGACCTTTGCTACTTGTAAGCTGATACAAGCCTTAAAAGACGTGCTGCATCTGGCGAGATATTGCGCACTCACAGCTTAGCGATCAGTTCCTACGTCACGAAATAGTACGCTGATATCTGAAACTATATCGACTTAGCCCCACTTCATGCATCAGATCACTTTTTAAAAATTCAAATTAACATACGCAGGAAAACGAAAAATAAATAAAAGAATTCTTACTCTTTAAAATATGAAAAGCAAAACAAAGAGCGAAAAGTCTTCTTTGTGTCGTATTCGTATTCAAGCATGCTACAAAAACAAAAATCATCAACACCTATCTTCAACAAACACCGATACATACACGCACAAAGAAAATTAAAAAAAAAAAATCTTTATCAACTCGAATCAGGCTGGAGCCCCTCCGATTATCAGCGATAGGTCGGGCTAAGTAAACGTTTAGCGCGAGTAAGAGAGCCAAAACATTATTGGATGCCAAGCAATCCAGACGCGTTTACCCCGGCCCGTTAAAAATTCAAAAGAATATATTTTTGATTTGAAGTACAAAAAAAATATACGCTCACGCGACCATTGTGTAGCTTTGCTTTTCATTTTTAATTTTGGTCTTATTTTTTTTTTTTGTAAACGTTTTTCGAGTTCAAAATGAGTTGGGTGTAAAAACACAGCGAACGAGAGCTGTCAACGCGGAGAATACAGTGATAAGACGGCGCTACTGCAGGCGCGGTCGGCGTGTAAACATTCGGAAAGAAATTTCTACGCACAGTCCATCGGGCATTTGTGGTACACTTGTGGGTTGAAGGTTACCGGTGGAAATAGTGTTGCATTCATTTTGTGGCAAGCACATGATGCCTGTTTGAAGAGTTTAACAAGTGTTTTCCCAGTGTCAAAATGAGTTGTCGTATTTGTAGCAAGGAGTGTGTCATATCAGGACTGGGACTTGTCCTGACCATATGCGGAGTAGTGCTGTATATGAATTGGATTAATTGGTTTACGATACTCAGGGGGAAGGTAAGTTGCACACACAATACATACAAGTGTCTTACTTATTCAAGAACTGCTTCAAGATGCTAGCTGACGAACAGGTTTTCTTCAGTTGAGTTTTTGGTGTGCGTGTGTCGTAAAGTAAAAATATGCAAATAGGAAAAGTTTTGGTGTTTGAATGTGACATCTCGCCCACAGACGCTGTATTTGGACGGCGCGTTGGTCAATAATAAATGTGCGTAGAGAGACACATGGTAAACAACAGTTCGAGCAACACATGGCGAGGCATTTGAATGAGTTTAATTATGCAGCTATTTGGGACTTTGTGATTTTGTTACGGAGTTATCGATTGATCAGATACGTACAAACGTGGATTGGTCTCTTTAATTTTTGGTCTCTTGAAAGAATAAACTGACGGTTGCAGGGAAAAGTGGAGAATTTAAAGCAGGTTTTCAAATCAACAAGTCTCAGAAAACAAAACAAGAAAACAAAACGAAAGCAGCTATTTTGTGACCACGAATGAGAAGATAGGTCGTCATAAGTGTTCGTGTTATTCTTTAACAGAAGAAGAAGGTATTTTTTTAACTAGACTTGTATACATAAATAAGAAACAAGTGCATTATAGTAGTGTGTAAAAAGTGTGCATCTAAGCCAACGTTGAACCTCGTCTTCCATCTCAACTGCTGTGCTTTATAGGTCCTAATTTTTGCTTTTGTCAACCCATTTTTCTACTCCTTATTGCTGTTTTCTGGCCCTTACAAATCTTGAACGCTACTAAATTTCTTTAATTTACAGAGCTACGAATATCAAAAATGTCAACACAAAGTACAACAATTAAATAGATAAAATTTAACTTTCATACTTGAACTTTAAACTTTTTGAAAAATAACAAAAATAAACAAAATAATAAATTCGAATCACGCTTTATGTCACCTTAAAAACATATAATCGTGTCAACCTAAGTTCAGTCTTAGCTAACATTCAAATATACCTATGGACCTCAAATCCACAGTACATGAAAATTATTACAAAATTGTTATTCATTTAAACTGGTTTTTATTAAAGTCGACCACAAGAACTCACTTGCAATGTGGTGTAACAACATTAATTTGATAATGGTTGTAACGTTCTTCGAAAATAGCTATTTGTAGTTCAAGAATTTGTCTTACTAATTTTGTTTGAACTAAACAAATGATGTCAACCAGCAGTGATTAATTGTTTCATTGGCTACTGCGATACGTGTATCTATGAATAACGATTGGGATTAATCGTAAATCATTTCGATCGATCCACAATATGAGGAAATTACATTCAATGAAATTTTATTTAATCCTCAACAAAGAATGCCGCTAAGAGGAAGCTTATTTCAGGTTTTCGCAATTTTCGCCTACCACAAAGAACACTGTTTGTTATTCGCACAGTGTAAGGTAGTCGAATGTGACCAAGCTGTATTTTTAAGCTACTTCTTTTTCATGAGATTCATATTTCAACTACGTGCTAATTAATGCTAACAAATAGATCTGCGTAGACTCGATAAACAGCAAGTCTAATGGTGCGTTTTAATGAAGTTATGACAAATATCATATGTCGTCATTCAGTTTTTGTTTTGTTTTTTTTGAGTGAATTTATTTGCATTTATTGTTGTGTGTTTCTCATGAGATTTTTTTTCTTTCTGATTTTATATAAATTTAATTATTGGCTTGAAGACTAAGTTTCTGAAAAGAACTCGATTGGTGACAAAAAAACACATCATTTTCGATAGAATTGAGTTTCATGCTGCATTCTAAGGCCCATAAAGTATGATAGGGTGTACAGTCTGTCACAAGGGCAGCATACTTAGCTGTCGGAAGAAAGCGTATGGCGTTTGGTTCATAAAAATCAACAAAAACTGATTTTTGATGAAGCTCATCGCATCCATATGATCGTGCCTATTTAAATGGTTCAACAAGTGAATTACAGCACACTATTAACTTAATCCTCACCATCAATTAAATTTATTTTTCACAAACAATCAGTTTCTTAAAATAAAACTTTTGTCTTATTTGCCGAACACATGTAAATAATTAGGACACATTGCGTAAACTGTACACGTACATAATCCGGAAAGCAGTAAACTTTTTAAATGCCCCATAACAAAGCGAATTCCTGAGCGATTTTAAGTGAACAATTTTTTGCGACTTAAATATTTAGCAAGACGAAGATTGGAAGTGTTTGAACAAACACTAGGTCAATTACTGACTTAAATTTATTCTGGTTGTTGCTAAGGTTTTGTGGGTGATCTATGGAAAGACAAATCAGATCTGTTTTATGGTAAAGAATTGCAGAGGTATTTTTTGTTGGCTGTATTCGTTTAGATGTGACGACTCTTTTTCCTGTTTTTCGATTTCAGCCTTTTGTTTGTAATGATTGCCAGATGCATTTCCATTTGCAATGCATTTTATTAATAAGGAAATCTTTGAGTGTTACTCCTCTCCTCCTTTTAAGTAGCATGTATTACAAACATTCTTTATTATTTTCAAAAAAAAGTATAACATTGATTTGTATGCAAAAGAAAAGTTAACATGGCAAAATGCCGTCTGCTGTGAGTTGACGTTACTTACAGATGTAATTCAACACAATAGTAAAAAGACATTTAAACATAAAAGAAATACAGTCGAAACCCTCTAACTCGAACTTTTTTGTCATATTTTGGCGAAATTTTCTACGTCGAACACCCTTTAAGTCGAAAAATCCCTCTAACTCGAACTAATTTTGATATCCCGTGAAAATTCGACTTAGAGGGCTTCGACTGTATATATCTATAGAATGCGAACGCGGTATTAGATGAAGCTATTTCGGTAACTTAAAGCTTGAGTACAAAAGCGAAGAATTAGGTTTCATCCCTCTGTTCCATTTAGAACGTTCTTCGTTCATAGCATGTATCTTTAAAAAAATATCTGTTCAACACATGATGCTCAACGTGTTTCCAACACTAGACACTCATGATAAGGTCAAGGCCAATAGGCGCTCACCCCAATGCGCGAAATACCCATTGCCAAACATATTCATTATCAAATTGAGGAATCCCAACTTCCTAGAACTTTCAACATCACGCTAAACACAAGTGAACATAACAAATTAGTTCACACTGAACTCCAATCTGATTTTTTTGCAACCAGGTGTTTTGTACTCGTCTCGGTGCAAAAATTTCATACCGCAACTCTCAGGTCAGATACGAGACACACTGTCTATTTTATTACCTCATTACATTGTGTCGGGGGGTAGGGCTTGTATACATAGGGTAAAGTTGCTGATCGCACTCAACATGGCGAGTTGCCAGCGTCGATCCCTATAGTGTACAGGTCAAGCTGACATACAGCCTCCACGCGGCACCCTCTGGATAGCCTCCTAACAACCGTTGGGGGGTGAACTAATGTATGCAGCCATCGCTCCAGGCAAGAGAGCGCAACCCAACCCGACCAGGATGGCGGTTATGCGGAGGGCTAACGACCCGCCCATGTAAAAACCTCAATTGTTATGGAAGAGCTAAACCAAGCCTCGGAAAGAAGAAACCAACGACGACAACACGGCACGAAAAAGGACTACGATCTGCGAGTGTGCTCCTGGAATGTGAGAACTCTCTACACTCCTGGGGCTGCTCAACAACTGGAAACTATCCTCACGCAGTATAAGGCGGATATTACTGCGATCCAGGAAATACGCTGGATAGGACAAGGTACTATGAAGCGAAAAAACTGCGACATTTATTACAGTTGCCACAAAAGGATGCACTTACTGGGATGCGGGTTCGTCGTGGGAAAACGGCTAAGGTCGAAAGTAATCGACTTTAAGCCAATAAGCGATCGCCTAGCTGTGATCCGCATCCAAGGGAGGTTTTACAACATTAGTCTCATTAGTGCACACGCCCCCACCGACGACGCTGAAGAGCCCATCAAAGAGGAGTTTTACGACCTCTTGGACAACGCCTACGGAGCCTGTCCGGAGTACGATGTCAAAATCGTGCTCGGGGACTTCAACGCCAAAATCGGTCAAGAAAACATCTTCGGCGGAGTAGTCGGAAAGCACAGCATCCACGACACGACAACAGACAATGGCTTCCGACTTACGGACTTTGCAGCAACTCGTAATACGGTGATAAGTAGCACAAGATTCCCTCGCAAGCGCATCCACACAGCAACCTGGCGGTCTCCAGATGGCCGAACAGCCAACCAAATCGACCATGTGCTCATTGACGCAAGGCACGCGTCCAACATCCTGGATGTACGAACATTCAGGGGGGCAAACGTCGGCTCTGACCATTTTCTAGTGGCAGCACGATTCAGAGCCCGACTTTCCAATGTTCGAAAGCTGCACCAGCCGACCAAGAGGATGTTCGACATTGGACGCCTGAGCACCCCGGAGATCGTCAGAGACTACAAGGAGCGTCTGAGCGAACGACTCGCGAGTATGCCTACGTCGGACACAAACGCCAATAATATGTGGCTCCATTGCCGCTCTGCCATCCAGGAAGTAGCCGAAGCCACGATGGGCTACCAACCACCCCCGGCAAGAAACCCATGGTATGATGGCGAGTGTGAGCAGAAAAAGCGAGCAACCGACGAGGCGTACCAAAAAGCGTTGCAAAGGAAAACAAGGGCAGCGCGCGAGGAATACCGAGCCAGAAGAAGGGAGGAGAAAAAGACGCTGCGGCGAAAAAAGAGGGCATTCGCAGCCTCCCAGCTCAAGGATATTGAAGAGTCCAGGGACAAAAACCGAATACGATCATTTTATAAGAAGGCCAAAAGTCTCGCAGCGGGCTTTAAGCATGGCACCCTGGCTCTCCGAAATTGCGAGAATAATCTTGTCACCGACCCGCAGGGAATAGTGGATGTCTTTAAGCAGCATTTCCAGCAGCTGCTTAACGAGCATGAAGAAGAGAGAGTGGTAGTGGACGAAGAGATCCCACCTCCAGTCGATGAAGTCGTTCCCCCTCCCAGCATTGAAGAAATCGGCACAGCCATCAAAAAGCTGAAGAACAACAAGGCCGCAGGCTCGGATGGTATCCCATCAGAGCTCTTCAAAGCTGGAGGCGATGTCCTGGTAGGGAGCATGCACCAGATCATCTGTAGAATTTGGGAGGACGAATGCATGCCCGACGACTGGAATACCAGCTCTATCTGCCCCATCCACAAAAAAGGCGATCCTACCTCGTGCAAGAACTACCGAGGTATATCCCTGCTCAATGTCGCCTACAAGATCCTGTCGAGTGTACTGTGTGAACGTCTAAAGCCGTTTTGCACCGCACTAATCGGCACGTACCAGTGCGGCTTCCGGCCCGGCAAATCGACGATAGACCAAATTTTCACACTAAGGCAAATCCTGGAGAAGACCAGCGAGTTCCAAGTCGATACGCACCACCTTTTCATCGACTTCAAAGCCGCATATGATAGCATTCATCGCAAGGAGTTGTTTAGTGCGATGGCTGAATTCGGGATCCCGGCAAAACTGATCCGGTTGTGTCGAACCACGCTCAACAACACTCGATGCACCGTGCAGTTCGGCTCAAGAACGTCCGAGCCCTTTGAAACATGCACCGGATTTCGGCAAGGAGACGCGCTGTCATGTGACTTCTTCAATCTCGTGCTGGAGCAAATAGTACGGCGGGCCAACGTCAACACGGAAGGTACTATCTTCCACAAGTCGGTCCAGCTCCTGGGCTACGCAGATGATATTGATATCATCGCTCGGTCCCAGCGGGCCATTGTGGAAGCTTACACCGCGATTGAAGAGCAGGCTAAACGAACTGGTCTGAAGATAAATGAGGAGAAAACCAAATATATGCTGTCGACGAAGAAAGAATCCGTCGCCCACCGCCTAGGACAAAATGTTACAGTCGACAGCTATAACTTCGAGGTAGTTAAGGAGTTCATATACCTCGGGGCGAACGTAAACTCCACGAATGACATCGTAGTGGAGATCCGTCGTAGAATCACCCTTGGCAACCGCTGCTACTTCGGTTTGTCCAAACAGCTAGGGTCAAAACTCCTGACTCGAAGAACTAAGGTCATGCTCTACAAGACCCTTATCCTGCCAGTCCTACTGTATGGAGCCGAAAGTTGGACGATAAGCAGGACTGCAGAGCTGATACTTGGCTCCTTCGAAAGAAAAATTCTACGGCGGATATTCGGTCCAGTCTGCGAGGAAGGCGAATGGAGGAGAAGACATAACCGCGAACTTTATGAGCTGTACAAAGATGTGGATATAGTCCGGAAGGCAAAAATCCGTCGACTACAGTGGCTCGGCCACATCGAGCGCATGGACACAAACGCTCCAGCTAAAAGGGTCTTCGAATCCGAGCCTCCTGGTTCGAGGAGAAGGGGGAGACCGAACCTCCGGTACAGAGATCAAGTGATCGCGGATGCAAGACAGCTTGGTCTTCCGGACTGGAAGCAGCATGCCCGGGGCCGTCAACGTTGGAAGGCGGCTTTGGCTCAGGCACAGACCCTCCAAGGGTTAAATGCCTGCTAAGTAAGTAAGTAAGTTACATTGTGTCGATTGTCGATAACAGGCCCCTTTTTAAGCTGTCAAAATAATACAATTAGGGAGCAATAGCGGTACATGTTGTCAAATTGATGCATCTGACATTGGCATTTATATATGAGAAAATAATT
The DNA here is from genome assembly GCA_905187475.1 of Syritta pipiens. Taxonomy (NCBI): domain Eukaryota; kingdom Metazoa; phylum Arthropoda; class Insecta; order Diptera; family Syrphidae; genus Syritta; species Syritta pipiens. The sequence continues at coordinate 105,169,605 of LR994571.1, read as the reverse complement.
AGTAATTACAATATACGCGCCATAGTCTAGATTTAGCTTCAACCAATGATATATCAATGGTCATGAATAATTCATACATGTAGCATGAAGCGTGTCAAGTTTAATAGCATTGCGCAGAAGCGTAGAAAGCCACAGACTATTATTAGAAAGACGCACGCATTTGTGTGTGTTGTGTTATCTTGAGTGTTAAATTTATCATAAAGTGATTTTTTTCCTTCTTCTAAGAGGTTTGGAGGTTTTTTTTTGTTACATTCTTTTTTTGGAGCGTAATCAGTGACGGAAATTCGTTTGGTCCTTAACGAGAAAATATTTTTCCCATTTAAATATATTTTTAAGTCCTATTCGGTGATTTTATCAGTCAACGTTTTCGAAAAATGTCAACTCGGTAAACACTTGAATTTCTTTAGTGCGTGTATTGGTCGTTATTTGAGATACATATCTGGAACAATGTTTGCTCGAAACGTTCACAGATTAAGTGGAGATGAACTGTAAGGAAAATATTATTTAAACAATTTTTTGTAGTAATTATGGAGAAGCAAATATGTAAGTTGATTTAATGATTTGTTATTGCATTTGTTTATGTCTGTTTATTAGAATAGAAAAACCGCTCAACTATATTCTCATAACAACCATAGAGTATTTGTCTCTGGAAGGATTAATTGCAGAATTTTTTTATGTAAAAGAGAGGGAGCGAGAAATCACACAAAGAAGTGCATCAGCTCAAAGGGGACGTGCATGTTAACCTCTTTATTTTTCTGACTTAGACTGCACATATCAACGTGCAAGTGTTGTTATCATATCTGAAAACATGTAAGACCTATTGCGTGATCAGACTGGTCTTAAATTTTTTTTTTTCTCAAATCAAACGTGCTCTCCTTTAACTTCACCTACCAACTAATCTTAATTCGTTTCCTATGAGTGATTATTTTTTTTTTTATAATAATTTGTTCTTGTAATCTCCAGCTTATTTCTGTCGAGTACTGCACTTTCTCAGTATTGAACTCGTACAGCCAGTTGAAGATAGTGTATCACAAAATTCGTATCAGTTCCGATGAATCACAAAGTTTTTTTTTCTTTTTTTCTAATAATCTTTAGTGATTCAGTCTCGTAGGAATAAATATCGATAAGCCCCTTCATAATCAATTCCACCCCTTCTTCGAATATCAACACAATTTCGATGGAAAAATTTAACAAAAAGAAACTATGGCAAGATATTCAGTTGATGACTAAAAAATTAATTCATACATAGTTTTAGATGTCAGGTTGAGTTTCCTTTTTAATGCTATGCCTGTTGTGTAGCAGATGATTATGGGCGCTGTGATAAGAGAAGTTCAATAAAACTCAGAAATTCACATTTTAAGCAGTGTAAGCCAAATTTTCGTACAGTTGGGAACTATGTAGATAAAGAATTTTTTAAAAAAAATTGTTTTAGAAAAATTTATGTTATCTGCTGACATAATAAAGATAGTGTCAGAGAGTTGTTTTTTTTTTATTTTGGATATAAAAATAAATGCAATTTAGTGAGGTAGAGGGTGATCATTTAGCAACACCTGACATTTAATTAGGACAATTGTTTCTTTTTTTTTTTTATCAGAAACAAAGAAAAATTTAAAATCACATTGAGTGTGATTAAAAATCAATCAAATTGAGAAATCAACCACATGTTTAACCCATTTCAAATCCGTTTTTATTTGTTTCTTTATCGTATATCTGATTAGAAGCAGACATTTCAAGTGGTGACAAGAAGATGACGTCTTGGTGCAGCAAGATGTCGATCCAAATTTAAATCAAACATTTAAACAAACTTTATATCTGTTGTTCTAAATAAGAAATGCTATGTTTTTTACTGAGCTTCAGTGTAATCTTATCCTCTAGTCTATAGTTGAAGTATACTTTAAGCCGATAAGCCATCTAACAGTCTGTGATCCAATCAATTTATTTGTTTTTTTTTAAATACATATATACAGATAAGGGATTAAGAAAAGGTTAGCTTGTAGAAGGTGTTTTTCAATCTGTTTGCATATTACAGTGGATCATAATTAATACACACTGAAAAATATTGCATTTTATGATAGTTATTGAATTTGAAATCTGTATACCAATAATTTCAAAGATCAAAACGTTTTCTTTGTCAATTTATAAAGACTATGTGTGTAACAATTATTTTTAACGCCATTTGATGCATACTGGGAAAAAAAAAAGTAAGGCTAGTATTTGAATACCGACTAATCTACAGGTTAAACTGGTGCGGTCAAATTAACTAATTACATGTACAGTCAGTAAAAAAAGTATTTGCACGCCGAGTTTTTTTGATGATTTCGCGGTAATCGGAAAAGTTTGTATAGAATGTTATATATGAAAAGAAAGAACAGCAAAAATGGTGTCCTAAAATTGGTTGAGAATTACTACAGCTATTCAGGAAAAACACCAAAATCCATGTCAAAAAAAGTATTTGCACACTTTCTGTTGTGAGCGAAATAAAATGAAAATAAATAAGTTGCAAGTAAAAATAATATTAGGTTGTCAAATATTTGAGTCCCGAGCTCTGTAGCGCTTTGTACATAGCCGGAAAATTCAAAAGACAAAAAGGCGGAAGGGACATATTGGACAACCTAATATTTCATGTGCAGCCAATTTGCTCTCTAAACCCTCAAATTGGTAAGATTATGAAAAATTTCAGGATCTATCTGGAGCCTTTCCTCAAAAAATGCAGCCCAGTCAGTTTGTTTGAAAGCCCAGTTTTTCTTACTTCATATCCCAACATAATGCACGAATTTTGTATAAAGTTCACGTCTCCTGATTGGAAAGACGTCTCAAGTTGTTGGGGGACAATATACAATAACCATTCTTTCATAAACCTTGCTCGATTTTCCTATTTTTAATGGCCCCCTTGTCATGTTCTTATGAAACGATCACTACTTTTCTCCGTAAATGGCAATGCACCTTACCTGTTATTTATAAGTGAGTGGCAAATAAAAACGTAAAATCTGTTTCCACGTTTAAAAATAAGAAAAAAACAAAAAAAAAAGAACTCCCGAAGTTCGGTTCAACGATTGTGGAGACATGGAGCGGCCCAAAGAAAACAGCTTGTATGGATGAGGCTCATCTGTCTTTTTCTGAAACTTATGAATACATTCCATGAGTGGATAGCGATGGTCAGTTTAAAGAATCAAATAATATAAAGAATTGTTCTAATTTTTTTCCTTTTTCGCGACGAAATAACTTAGTGAGCGACTGACAATCCTCCTGGAGTACTTGTTTCATTCAAACCTTTCGCTATTCGTCGTCCGGAATCAGTAATAATAAAAGTGTACTTTTACACTAATATAAGGTAGAATAGGTCTTCTCCAAATGTGTCAAATTATGCCACGCACAACACAGTGGAGAGGTGAAAAATCTAGGCTTCGGCCCTCTACAGGCTGTTACGCAGACTATTTGTATTTTATTCATTTTTCTTTTTCGAGGAAGACATTCGTGAGAGCTGGGAAATAAATGCTAAACTGGTCCTCGCAATTTCTTTTTACCTTAGTTGCTGTTTATGATTGACAATGAAAGCTTCAAAATTGTCAAAAACTGAATCCGGAGTCGGTTAAGGGATCTTTTCCAGGAACCTAGGGATCCAGATCTCATTTCGCCTTCCCAACCACTGCAGCGTGTCTTAAGCGGAGATAATGGCGATCACGTCGTGGCTAAGGTACAACGTGGTATCTCGCACTTCTATCACGATATACTAATAGTCAAGCTGCGATCAAGTCTCTGGAGTCTGTCACTTTCAACTAAAAAAACAGCTCTCAACCGCCGCATATTTCTTGACGAGATGGAACAGCAGTTTAACATTCACCTCATGTGGGTGCCGGGACACTGTGAGATCTCGGGAAGCTGTCTGGCCGATGATCTTGCCAAGCGCGATACCATTGAGCCCATCCAATTGCATAAGGTCGGTTTCTGGGCATCTCTTGCTAACGCGCTTCTCTATATCTAAACTAAGGTCATCGCAACAACCAATCTCAGGTGGTCGCGAGGTACTACATGCTGTTTCACCACAGATATCTGGCCAAAGCTAAATCCTGGACGCTCAATTAGTGTCTTGTGACTCAACGGTGGGCACTTTACATTTGGCAAATATGCCACCTGACTGGGCTTTCCGGTCAACGACTTCTGTAGAAGTTGCAGTAACGAGGAAGAGGAAGAAGCCTCGTTCCACCTTTTAGGGACCTGTAGCGCTCGCGCGAAACGAAGCATCAGGCATCTTGGCCATTACTTTCTCGATAATCTCAGTGAACTGATACCAGCATGAGCCGAATCCTCAGCTATATCAATATCTCCAACTGGCTTCTGGAGTAGTGGAATGTTTGCATTCGCTTCATGTGGTATCATCGTCTGGCCCAAGTGCTTGGCTGCTCTGCGCAGCCCACCACACAACCTAACCTAACATATGAAAATTGTTTGCAAAACAAACTATTCGCCTATTTGTAGAATAAAAACTTTGCGAAAAAAAAACGTGTTAAGATCATTGCTCGTCTAGTTCTTTGATAAAACGTCTTAGATTTAATTATTTTGTGATAACAGTCGTTATTGTTAGCGCAGCTGGTCGGAAATATGTATTTCCCGAAGTGTACAGTGGAATCACATTTTTCGTTTATCTTACAATTTACGACACCAGTATCATGAGAAGTTTTTAAAGCTTCTCAAATTGTATACAGGAGAGAGAAACGTTTCAGTTACTTTACTTCCAGCTTTTACTTTGAGTAAAATGTAAATTCTAAAAAAAAAATTTCCTCTAATGCTATATTTACTGATACATTGTGTAACTTTCCGCCTATCACTACGCTGCTTATCATTAAAATAACCTTACAAGTAATGTACTTAGGGCTACAGACATAAAGTTCAGACTAAAAAAGAGTTCAAAGACCTTTGGGTACATTGTGTCCTAAAAAAAAACGTCGAAGTAAACTTGATATGTTTTGAAATCAATAAAATCGATTAAGCGTAGTTTTTAAATTAATCAAGAAATCTTAGGCCGATTGTGTGGGTACATCTTATCTCAAGTATTTGTTTTTGTGTTCGGTGCGTAATACCTTAATTCAGTGGCTGGACAAATAGGGTACACAACTTTCTTTCCGCTGAATCATTACGTTGCGTTGTTGAGGAATTAGAGTACCAGATTATCTCATCTTGATTGTGATAAAATAAGAGAGCTAACATGTGTGTATTTTTTTAATTTTTGAGAGAAGGCGTAAGTGTATATTTGAGAGAATATCACATTATTTCGGCCCATGCTGTGTCTTAAACAGGATACTTAAGGGTAGCCGCAATTCCTTTAGCACCATTTATAAGAAAATAAAACTTTTAAAAAAATTCCTGTACACATCATTAAAAACACAATCATTAATTCTGATTGACTTTTCCCCCCGATGAAGGTGTTACGCTTATTCTGATGATGGAGGGCAGACAACAAGGTGAAATGGCAAATGATTTATTGATTATATTTAATGAAAATTTAGAAACTGCAGCACGGAGAAAATAGCAATATCGCTTTGAATTGATTATATTGATATGCAATACCAAAGTAAATCATTAATTGCTAGTTAAACGGGTCAAATTTAATCTACACATATACAGTGCCTCGCAAAAGTATTTTTAATTTTTTTATTATTTCGTCTTTCAAAATTTTGTGTTTGCATGCAAACGTTTCAAAAACTATGGACATGAATAATTGAACTTAAACGTATGATTTTTAAACCTTTCACTGTACTTTATTGTATGTGTCGCCATTGCTTTTTAATTTTTTTTTTCCATGTTCATTGTTTTTTCTATACAACTGCTCATGGCTCCTAAACGAGGAGAGATAGATCACCCCTTCCATACTAAAATATACTTGTTTTTGACCCCTCTACAATAAACCGTCATCAAATCTTGTCATCGAACTTACCGTAAAAATTTACGAATGCTTACGCAGTTCGAAAAAGTATCAATACCTAATCATTATTTTTTCTGACACAATCAAATTAGTAATGCCTACTGTCTTTACTATTTCTTAAGAAGAAAAAGGCAAGGAAAAAAAATTAAGTTTCTATGCATAAAATTATTCTGTTTATTACACTTCTAGGGCGAAATAATAAAATTCCGAGTACTTTTGCAAGGCACTGTATATGTTTATGTAAAAGTCTTCTCTAAAGAAAAAACAAAGTCCTCGTCTTTAATCACCTTGCAACGAAACTTGAATAGGAAAGCATGCTCAGTTGCAAGTGTTATTTTTCGTTTTTGTTTTCAATGCATTTTTATTTTGAGTTCAATTAAATCTTACGTGCTAGACAAAACGAGTTTAACTAACTTAACGCTAGCTTAACTAATTTACTGGCCTCATGCAGGGACTCTAGGCTAAGAAGAACTCTAAACTGAAAATAATGTCTTTTGACGAACTCAACAAAACATTTACCGACTGACTTATAACTTAGACTAAAAAACTAGAAAAGAAAAAGTATTTTCAGCATTTGATGATCTTCTCAATTGTAAATCACTATACAAAAATTCTTTTTTTTTGCAGGAACTCGCCCTTAGCCCAACTTCATCCTCATACGCTGGTTGGAAGCAGTCACCTCTACCGTTGTACCTAGATATTTACTTATTCAACTGGACAAATCCACATGAATTCACAAACCACTCAATCAAGCCCAGATTTGAGGAGCTTGGGCCTTATCGCTTTAGAGACATTCCCGATAAAGTTGACATCGAATTTCATCCCACCAATCACTCTGTTACATTCCGCAAGAAGAGTTTCTATTACTTCGATGAAAAAGCCAGCAATGGAAGCCTCAGCGACGTTGTTACGAGTGTAAACATGGTCGCATGGGTAGGAAAGCCTAGCATTCCTATACCTTTTTTTTTCAACCGTGTTTATTTTCTAATAGGCAGCCGCCTTTAAAAATCGTGATTCAGGATACTTCCAAAGACGTAGTCTTTTAGCTCTCTTCTCTCTCTACAAGGAACAAGTGTCAGTGACGAAAACTGCCGATGAGTTTCTTTTTACTGGATACGAAGATCCAATGGTTAGCCTGGGTAGTGCATTTTCCATGTTTTCGAAAGATGCAGATTCCATTCCCTACGATCGCGTTGGATACTTTTACATGGTGAGCTTTTGATATAAATTGAGCTGAGATTGTAATAATAATATTCTTGTTTTTTTTTCTAGCGCAATGGTAGCTCAACTTTTAATGGACTGCTCAATATGTTTACTGGCGGAGACAATCCCATCAATATGGGAAGGATCCACACATGGAACTCAATGAATCACACTGGTTACTATGAATCCCATTGTGGAATGGTAAATGGTTCGTTGGGAGAGTTTTTCCCACCAAACTTGAAAGAGGGAGACTCAATTGAGTTGTATCCACCGAATATGTGCCGAACGATTCCATTAGATTATACAGAGACAATCGAAATTCATGGAGTGAGGGCTCTCAAGTTTTCTGGTGGCCGACGTTCTGTTGATAATGGTATGTTCTCAGTTTTCAAGAGAAGTGGCATAATTCTTTCATTTGTAGATTATACCTCAATTGCATTGTATTTATTTGCAATTCATCGTCCATACTGTTACAATTTAAGATTTGACTATTAATTTTAATTGTAACTTTTTAGGAACTATGTATCCAGAGACGAAGTGCTTTTGTGTTGATGGGCAATGCGAACGAGCAGGAGTTATGAATTTGTCGCCATGTCAGTTTGGTTCAACAACATATATGTCATATCCTCATTTTTATGAAGCTGATCCGTTTTACTTAGAACAAATCGAAGGTCTAAAGCCGGTTAAAGAAAAGCACGAATTTTTTATGACATTGGAACCTAACTCAGGCCTTCCATTGGATGTAGGAGGCGGTTTTCAATTGAATGTCCTCATGGAACCACTTTTCGATATGGGGTAAGAGGAATTTGTGTTTGTTTTAGTCAGACATAGAGTTTTTTAGCTAGCTTATTTAAAAAAAAAAAAGGTAATAATAATCTGTATAACGCCTGCAGAAGGCAAAAGCCTAGTTTTTCGGGCAACTTCTGAGTTGTGCGTGGTATAATTTTGACACATGTGGTAGGAACTTACTGAACCTAATATTATTGTACTGTACTATTGCCGGTTTCGAACGGTGAATTGCAAATGCTTTCTATAACGGAAGTACTGTAGGAGGATTTCCAATCGTTCGTTGGAGTTGGGGCCGTGAAATTTGTCTGTAAAGTTTTTTCCTTGATCTGGATTCGAATCTGCGTACGCTCGCTTAGCACTCCAACGCACGGCGCCCACGAAACAAAAAAATTCATAGACATGGTCATCATAGACGTAGTCAAACACACTTTTCATCTACCAGAGGGCGTACTTTAGGCGGCGCACAAACGGCATAAGCATAACGAGGGTCAAGAAAGAAGAGAGGGAGGCATCACTGGCACTGTGGCAAGCCAGGTGGGACGCATCCACCAAAGGTAGGTGGACCTACAGATTGATCCCTACAATCGCGGCATGGATAGAGAGAGCTAGGGGGAGCTGTAACATCCAGCTCACGCAGCTCTTGTCTGATCACGGCGGCTATCGGAAATACCTCCACAGATTTGGGCACGATAGCTCGCCCCTGTGCCCGATATGCCCAGATGAAGAGGAGGACGCAGAACACGCAGTATTCCACTGCGTACGATTTAGAGAAGAGAGGGTCAACATACCAAGCCCGGAAAATCTAGTTAGCCAAATGACTAGATCGGACGGCGAGTGGACAGAGATCAGCTCTTTCATCATTAGGGTGCAGGCCGCTCTAAGAAGAGCAGTAGGCCTGAGAAGAGCCCAAGAGGCTGCAAAACCGAGCTTAATAGCTGACCAGCAGCGCGAAGTAATACCTAATGGCAGTCCCGCGGGGAGAGTGGTTGATGAGTGCAGGGGTGTGGTTTAGTACACACCTTTCATTTATAAATAGAGTATGAAAAATTTAAAATATCTAATATAAAAATGATCTGAACTATAATATTCATGCCCAGTTTCACAGTGAAAGGTTAACCTAATCACGCAGCAACAGAGCTGGGGAGGTCTTCGAATCCGAAGTGATACAAACCTCTGCTTAGGAAATTTTCATTCACTTTTCTTAGACTTAGACATTCACTTTAATTGTTTATACTTATGAAAATAACATTTATTTAATTTTTCAGAATCTATGAGGACATCCCTCGCATCGTCATGCCAGTAATGTGGTGTGAGCAGCGTATTCGTGTGTCTCCGGAAATAGCTGCCGATATTGGGCTAGTTCCCCTCATCATCTACTGGGGTGAAGTTTTTGCCGGTTGTCTAACCCTGTTTGGACTGGTGCTATTATGTTATTACCCCGTTCATGCAATCAGAACTTTATGTACACCAAAGGATAAGCGAAAAACTTCACCACAGAAAAATTACGAATTGAAACCACTGAAACATGAAGCCGTTCCATTTGTTGAAAAAAATGAGATCGGGACAATCATTATGAAACCACAAAAACTGTCCATATTGGGCAACTCGCCAAGTGTGATCCAAAGATAAAAGTTAAGTGTGTTGTAGATAATTTACAAAAAGAGATAAATTTATAATATTAGATTTACTATTTATTTAGTGGATTGGATATTTATTTGTTTAAGTTATACGTAGTATTTTGTTTGTTAAGAAAAGTAAATTCTAGAATACTTTAATGCAATATAACAATTGATTTGGTATTTTCTTTTTTATTGTCTAAACAAATATTTTTTGCATGACGAAACTTGCTGCTAGCAAAGACAGACTTATCACAGTGAAGTTCACGAGCGAAGGTACCGCTGCTGCATTGTTGGGACCCTTATCGAGTTCTAGTTTACTAGAAACTTCTTCAGGAACATCCAGATAGATTCGGTTGAGACCAAAGGAGAAGATCAAATTTCGTAGTTTCTTAATATCAACATTATCGTTTGCCGATGACCAAATGGTTAGTGAACTTTCGTTGGTGTCGTTGACAGAGTTTACGAGCTGGTGTAGTTGCGTCTCACTGTTAGCGGCAATGCCGGCTCGCACGGGGAATGTTATTGGCTGCTTAGAGTTGGTAATGTTGTTGTTCTGCAAACAAAATAAATTGAGTAAAAGTGTCTAATTCAATATGATTCTCACCTTGATCGCTTCTATCATTTCGTCAACTTCGGTCTCCGTGTAGTTTCCCTCCGTGTAATTATTTCCCCATTGTGTAGTCCACCCAATCGAAAGAACTGCGTTATCGAAATCCCTGCAACCAGCAAAAAAACGGTCTGGATTCACAGGTACCGTTTCAGTTTGATTCACTGGGCCTTTTATGATGTCAGCATTCAGCCAAATCGGATAGGTCATCTAACGCATAAAGAAAGTCCTATTGTTTTTAGGAAAAAGTGTATTACGACCACGATTACCAAAGGCCACAATTCACGTAAGATCTCCAATGACCCCTCGAAAACTTCAATTGACTTAAAGTCCAGTTTGACGCCTTTCTTCTCTTCGGTGTTACTGTTGTACTCTAGGATAGTATTCAGAAAAGTTTGAAGCGATATATCCGATGTTACAGCTGGAGGATGGCCCATCACCGGAAGATCCGGGCCCGTGTTATTTATCTTCCCAAGCACAATGTCAGCTTCTATCATTTGAATGTTACCTGTACAATAAAAAAAAGTCGTGAATGATACAAATTGTAAGAAGGAAAAGACCTTCAATTGAAGGTTACTTTATTGAATTAACATATTTTGATTGAGCTTATTTGCAATTGCTCGCACAAACTAATAATTTATTCGTTTTGTTGCAATTGATATACAAAAGCTGAGTAGCGAAGTAAAGATTGTTTATTGAAGAGGAACTAAGAAGATGAAGAACGCATTCTCTGCTACAACCAATCAAATAATTTGATTACAAATCATGTTCTCTATCAAATGAAGCAATTTGCAATTTGACGCCAGAAATGATAAATGTTTCTTTATTGGTGTGCAAATATTACGATCTAGATGACAGTCATCAGCATTTCTGCAATTGCTTTGTGCACCAATGGAGGAAAAAATGCCTGCCTATTGTGGGGGTAGATATGTATTAATTTTGGCATCGTTAGTACAACCTAAGGTGTAAAGCAAAAATGGACATACATATAAGCAATTTTAGGTTTTTTTTGTAAATAAGACGCCTCATGGAATGCACGGTTTAAAATTCTTGTAGCCCTGCAAAACTATAAACTATTAAATAATCTTCAATATATTCATACATACTGTTTAATGCATCCTCCAATTCTTTTTGGCTGTTTACTGCATGAGCCCAACTTATTGCAGTTAAATTGGCATCTGATGTTTTCGTCATTCCGGATAGGTCAACAATGTCGTAATAATGAATGGAGGAGGTGTTAATAGCTGTTGCCAAATTTTGGACAATTAAACCTAAAGAACACACAAGAAATATTTTAAATAGTATTTTCTTTCTAAAGAAAAAGAGAAAAATACTCAACAAAGAAAAGCAATGAAACAGATTACATACAGAAAGCTAAGCTAAGAGGTGATATATAGTTATAGTTATTTTCTTATTATCATTTTTTCGTATTGCTGATTAAATTTGAGCCTAGTTAATAACAATCATAACAATATAATCCAATTTTTATTACAAAGTTATTTACTTATCGTGAATCGATTATTTCTTGAATATCCGTAAATGGCTTAGTTGTAGCAAAACGCATATTGAACCGCAATGGGATTATCTACAATAATCTAGAAAAACAAAGATGCTGTAAGTGTGAGCAAGATGCAAGTTTTAAAATTAATTAACAAAAAATAATATTTTATCAGCAACGTTTTGAGATAGTTTCATAACAGATATAAACATCTATTACATATTTCGACTGCTTTCTTTTTTCAGAATTTTGCCAGTTGAACATTTTTTCAGAAATCCAGAATCTCAAGTCTAGTTTTTAGCCTTATTGTTTTATATGTAATTTTTACTTTATCGTAGTGGAATTACAGTTGATAGTCCATAATTGTTATTTAACATGTGGTGGAATCATTGCACATTAAAAAAAATTGTTATCATTTTTAATAAGGTTAATAGACAATTCAGCTATTCAAAAGGTGATGATAATATATCCTCTAAAGAAATGCATCTCCTTTATTCAGCTTATTTAATGGCATTGCATTCATCCATTCCATTTATCTAATAAAAAATCTTTTATCTAATAAAAGATGCTACAAGATTAGTATAAATCACAATACGTCGCTCTTAAAGATCATCATACAGTTAATATATGAAATTTTAAAATAACGAAAAAATGCACGATAGTCATGAACATGAACATATCGCATATACGGCGTAAAAACGAATGAAGTTTTATTCTCTAGAACAAATTGCATACATATTCTTTTGTTGATCCATACGTAAACAGGTGAAACAAAGGTAAGACTTTATCATTGATAAGATTTTAAAAAGAAAACAAACATGAAGTGCTGTACAAAACATGAATGGTGTTTGTGCATGAAATCAATAGTAATTGACAAAACGTAATTAAATGATTACTATATTCCAGAGCTAAGCTAAACATGAACATTAAACAAAAAAAAACTTAAGATTTAAAACCTTACCTATAACAATGGTAAAAAATAAAACCCCATTGCGTTCCATATTTACTACTATAAAAATTCTAAAGCAATATCGGTTTGCTAAAATCAAAATACATACGTATATTATTTAAATGCTCTCAAAAGAAAATCAAAACAATTCTTTTTAGTTAAAGCCAATTAGGTGGAAACCTTATTACTTGGGAATTTACAATTTGAATGCTTCTCTAAGCATTTTAAATTGAAATTTAGTAAATAGCAACAAATTAAAAATAATAGTTATTTACAAATATAGAAACAAACGTGTTCAGTTTGTCTTTTAAGTTCGTTGGAAGACTCGGTTGACTGCAGAACAATGCACTTTACACTTTGTTACAGCACGGTTACCATTTTATTCGTTGTTAAAGCTAATCGAATTAGTAAAAATGCCAGGGCGGTCCGGGACCGGAGCTTCACGACTACTTTATTATTTCTTCGATAATAATTCTTTAGCAGACGACTGAACAAGTGCTATGCCATCTCATCAACAGCTGTTCCTATCATTCTCTTCAACAATTTTAAGAGTACATTTGGTTGGTCGATAAATAGTGATGCCAGGCTATGGATTGGTTGTGGTAATAGTACTAACAGCCACAGTGTTTCTATTCAAATGGATTTTAATAAATGCTCTTTTACAAACTACAAGATTTGTTTTTTTTTTTGTTTATCAATAAAAAACATGTTCATAAGAAAGAATATCGCTATGTGATTCTGGAATTGATATACATGAACCATTGTGATATATGAATTATTTATAGAATAAACATAGACATTTTTCACGACCCCACCCCTCTAGCGAACGATTGACAATCCTCCTGGAGTACCTCTGTCACGGAAAGCTTTCGCGGTTTGGTGCTCGAAACCGACAATAAACTGTAGGTCCCCTCCCATGTGTCATAATTATAATCGCGCAAAAACTAGGCTGTAGCCCTTCGTGGGCTGTTACGCCACAAATGATGATGATGATAATGATGAATTATTTGTGTGAGCATTTATTTGTTCATTGCTTCTGCTTGATTTTAACGCTGCATCTTCATTAGCATTTTTTGTGGCAATGACAATAGCAATGATTCGATTTCAAAGAGGAGTAAGCATTTAATTGCTTTGTAATTTCACTTGTGAACTGTCAAAATGGCATAAGACAGCATTGTCTGTGCGGTAATATCAATTCGGTGTGTCGAAAAGTTTTCATTCGACTGTAGCTCCGACATGCTTGTTATTCTCAATCAATCATCTTTCCTTTGCGATATAATTTTTCACTGTATTTAGAAAGGAATTGTTAAATCCATTGCTTTCATCATTGAACGCAATTAATGCCTGCCATGGGCCTATCGTAATTGCTATTGCCATTGCCACTGGATCTACATTGTTCATATCCGAGGCAATGGCAATATATGTTCCAACTTGTTGCCTTAAAAATTGCAACAAAATTAAATTAATAAAAAAAAGCCACCTAGTTCCGATCTTTGCTTATAGAATACAGCATTGATGTCATAATATTGTTACCACAGACTACCTCATATAGATCTGAGCAGCTGCTATTTACCCTTGCCAAGCGATGAATTTGACAGTAATTGACGAATGTAGCTTAAATTATTATTATTATTATTATTTGGCGGCGTAACAGCCCGTTGAGAGCCAGAGCCTAGCTTTTTCTTTGCTTTATGTAGCTTAAATAGAGGAAGCATTTTGACAGTTTAAAAGAATATGAAACGTTTCTCCTGCCATTTAACTTGAACTCCCATTGATACTCAAAAGTTCTATTTCACTGTTCTAATTTTCGAATATTTTCTTTAGTACCATTCTACGGTACTGTTCGCAGATGAAACGAAGCCTTAAGCACTTCGTGTAAGTCTGGCATCACAGTCTTATCAGCTGTTTTACCAATCGGCAATCGGATTCGCTTGTTTTGGTCCATTCAAACTTGTAATTTCGCCGAAAATATTGTTATTTTATGACAAAAATACTAACAATCCGTGAATAAAATTAATTTTAAGCAAATTGTAGTTAATGTTTTTTCTCAAAATAGTGTCCAATTCAGATTAAAAGAACGAATCTATTCAAAGTGTTCATAGAAGTATACAATTGATTGTAAATAAAAATTTTGACGTTTATTACACACACTATTTTGACAATTAACTGACAAGACCAAAACATATATGTATCACCCCTGTCATGTTGAAAATTTCTTCAGATTTTATGGCGTTCATTTTCGTAGTAAAATAAGTCACCCTTTTGGAACAGTAAAAACTAAATAAAATTTAAAAAAATTCATTAACTATAGTTTATAGATCACGTGTATCACGTTAGTACAGAATAAGATGGAAAGTTGAAATAGTTTTAAAGTGTTTGCATAAACTAACCTAAAATATGTGAATGTATTAAATTGTTCTTTTAAAACATAGTTTCCTCCTAATTGCATATAAAGAATAAACAAAAAAAAAAACATTTCTTAGTATTTAAGTGAAAACAAAATGTCTACTTCGATTGTGCAAGATTTTGTATTGGGACTTAAATCCCGTCATCGCGATGTGCAACACAAGGCTGCACAAGACCTCTTCCTGTATGTTAAAACAGAGCTACGTGAAATGTCTCAGGAAGAGTTGGTACAATTCTTTGATGATTTTAACCATCACATCTACGAAATGGTTCTTAGCTCCGACATCAATGAGAAAAAAGGAGGTGTCCTGGCAATTAGTAAGTTGTTTAGTCTTATGAATTCAAAGATTTGTTTCAATTCATTATTTCGTGTCTTTTAAAGAATGTCTCATCAGCGGGGATGTTGTAAATACAACGACACGAATATCGCGGTATTCTACGAATTTGAGAAATTTATTGCCCTCAAATGATGTATCGGTAATGGAGGTTGCTGCTCGTACCCTGGTGAAGCTGGCTTCACTGCCTGGTTCCAAAGGAGCTGAATCATTTGACTTCGACATAAAAAGAGCTTTCGAATGGTTATCTGGTGATAGACAAGAGGTAAACAGAATTAATATAAATAAATTTATGATTTGTTTGGTTTTTGCCCATTAGGCAGCCAACAAAATATTTTTAAACAAAAATGCAACCTTTGTGAGGGTTTGTAGTATAATCCGAAGAATTTTGTAAGAGTTTCCCCTTAACTAGGATGAACATTTATAATCCAAATAAAAAAAAATAGTTGTGTGTTGGAGAACTTACATATCTTCATTTGAGCCCAACCCTGTAATTAGAATTAGGGAAAATTTTATTTTTAACAATTTTCTCTTTTCCAGTACCGTCGGCATGCAGCTGTTTTCATTCTTCGCGAGTTGGCACTTGCAATGCCAACATATTTTTATCAATCTATTTCTACGTTCTTTGACAACATCTTCAATGCAATTTACGATCCGAAACCAGCAATTCGAGAGTCGGCCGGGGAAGCCCTTCGAGCAGCACTTATTGTCACATCACAGCGTGAAAATACAAAACAGTCCAGCAAACCGCAGTGGTATAAAATTTGTTATGACGAAGCGGAAAAATGTTTCGCTATCGACCCGCCGGTTTCCAAAGAGAAAGGAATCACTCGAGAAGATCGTATCCATGGTGGACTGATTGTGTACAATGAATTGTTCCGATGCTCCAATGCATTGTGGGAACGTCGTTATGGTACACTAAAGAATCTTACTCCAGAATCATACCCCCGGAGGCCATACGCTGAGAGCGGAGTAACGGCAATAGTTCCTCGTTTGAAAGCACCATTCATAGAAAAATTGGGAACAACCCAAACTCACCTTGAACCAGATCATTCAACAATGAAATTTTCTGGAACCAATGTCCAAGAGTCGGCACATAGTCGACAAATTCTGGTTGAGAACTACAGTAAAATCTGTGAAAGTGTTTTGGAACAACGCCTCCTTAAATCTGTCCAGGTACAGCAGGGACTTCTGGAGATTCTGCCCAGATTGGCTGCATTCAACCGCGAAGCTTTTGTCTTGAAATACCTCAAAGCGGCTATAAATTACCTACTTGGTACGTTGCGCGGAAAGGAGAAAGATCGAAACAGTGCGTACATAACAATCGGTTACATAGCTGTGGCTGTTGAAAAGGACATTGACAAGCATTTGAAGAGCATTATGGACGTCATCAAACTGGCGCTGCCATCGAAGGATACACCAGTCAAGCGAAAGCCAACTATCGATCCAGCAATTTTCACCTGCATCACACTCTTAGCACATGCAGTCAAATCGGGTATTACTAAAGACGTAACCGGGATACTAGAGCAAATGTTTTCGACTGGCCTTTCGCCAGCTTTGACTGTCTGTTTGCGAGAACTGGCCGATAATGTGCCAGATTTGAAACGACAGATAGCCGATGGGCTGACGGCGATACTCTCTCAGGTTTTGATGAATAAATTCTCGACAGGAATGGGAACACCAAAGCACAACTTAACTGCACCGTTTGCCTCTCTTACACTGGCTGACTCAAGTCAGCAGGATATTCCAACTATTATATTGGCCTTAAAAACCCTAGGTAGTTTTAACTTTGAAAGCCAAAACATGCTAGACTTTGTGCAGAGGTGAGTTTACTGCCATAGTCCAACTTTAAGAAATTACGAGAATTCATTTTTTCTAGATGCGCTGATTACTTTATAAACCACGAAAACGAAGGGATTCGTTTGGAGGCTGTCCAAACCTGCACAAGACTGCTAAAACTCGCAATTCAGTCGTCGGAATCTCAGTATGAGAGTTCTAAGACTCTCAGCGAAACGGTGTCGCATGTCCTCGAGCGTTTATTGATTGTAGCAATAACCGATGTTGACTGCAATGTGCGCTTGAGGGTTCTGCGTTCGTTAGACGAGACCTTTGATGCAGAGTTGGCGCAACCGGAGTCACTAGGTGCTTTGTTCATAACGCTGAACGACGAAGTCTTTGAAATCCGCGAGCTCGCAATCGTAACCATTGGACGGTTGTCAGCAATGAATCCGGCGTATGTCATGCCAAAGCTGAGAAAAACCCTCATCCAGTTACTCACGGAGTTGGAGCACTCAGGAATGAGCCGAAACAAGGAGCAAAGTGCAAGGATGCTCGACCACTTGGTCATCAGTACACCGAGGTAAGTGTTGAATCTTTATTTTGAATTCAAGAGTTGGCATGGAAATGTAAATCTTTCAGGTTGATCTCGTCTTACATGCGTCCGATACTAACCATTCTTGTGCCGAAGCTCCGGGAGCCAGACTCGAACCCCGGCGTGATTTTGAATGTTCTCCGAGCAATTGGCGACCTCGCTGAGGTGAATGGTGGATCCAACGAAATGGAACGGTGGGCGGATGACTTGTTGTCAATTTTACTGGAAATGCTGGGTGATTCCGGCAGTCCGGATAAACGTGGAGTAGCTCTGTGGACTCTTGGCCAATTAGTGAGCGCAACTGGCCGTGTTGTATCGCCTTATCACAAGTACCCAGTCCTCATTGATATATTGATTAATTTTTTGAAAACCGAGCAACGGCGGTCCATTCGGCGGGAGACAATCCGTGTGCTGGGCCTCTTGGGAGCTATGGATCCATACAAACACAAAATGAACAAAGGACTGATCGACAGTCAAAAGGATAACATCTTAATATCGTTGTCTGACTTCAAGGTAGACGAGAACCAGGACATTTCCACAGCCGAGCTTCTCGTGAACATGGGAAACCTACTCGATGAGTACTATCCGGCGGTAGCAATAGCCACGCTTATGCGTATTCTCCGAGACCCTACGTTGAGTCAGCATCATACGAGCGTAGTTCAGGCAGTCACTTTCATTTTCCAGAGCTTGGGCATTAAGTGTGTGCCGTACCTGTCGCAAGTGCTGCCGAATTTGTTGGAGAACGTACGCATTGCGGACATGAATCTGAGGGAGTTTCTGTTTCAGCAGCTGTCAACGTTGATTGAGATCGTAAAGCAGCACATTATTAGCTACATGGGAGACATCTTCAAGTTGATAAAAGAGTTTTGGACTATCAACACTCCACTGCAGCCGACGTTGATAAATTTAATCGAGAAAATTGCGGTAGCACTGGGCTGTGAGTTTAAGAACTACTTGTCGCAACTGGTGCCACAGATACTGCGAGTGCTCCAGCACGATACATCGAAGGACAGGATTGTAACCATAAAACTGCTCCAAGCCCTACAGAAGTTTGGCAACACCCTGGATGATTATCTGCATCTGATTGTGCCTCCTATTGTGAAGCTGTTCGATGCCCATTACGTGTCACCTCAGGTTTCGTCCGCAGCAATGGAAACAATCGACAACCTAGCTTGGATTCTGGACTTTAATGATTTTTCTTCGCGGATAATACATCCGCTGGTGAGAGTTTTGGACACAAACTCAGAACTCAGAGACCAAGCTATGTCCACGCTGCGATCTATGATGATTCAGTTGGGTAAGAAGTACCTCGTTTTTGCCCCGTTAGTGAATCGTTCAATTGCAAAGCATCGCATCGTTGACTCGAAGTATGAGAAGCTGCTTACGAAGATTCAGAGCAATACCACCATGTGCTTGGACGATGAGTTCCATATGAGGCAGGCCAAGTACAAGAGTACAGATGGATCGCTTAGCGATGTGAACATTACAATCAAGAAGTTGCACGTTTCAGCGACTGATTTACGAACTGCTTGGCAGGTCACCAGGCGTGTTTCGAAGGACGATTGGGTTGAGTGGCTGAAGAGGCTGTCCATTGGGTTGTTGAAGGAGTCACCATCGCCGGCACTGCGTTCGTGCCGTGCTCTAGCTCAAAACTACGATAAACTTTTGAGGGACTTATTCAATGCTGCATTTATCTCCTGCTGGACAGAGCTGGAAAAGGATCAGCAAAACGAACTCACTCAGAGCTTATGTCAGGCGCTGGAAGTTACCGATATCCCAGAAATAACACAGACAATTCTGAATCTAGCGGAATTCATGGAGCATTGCGACATGCCACCAATACCTATAGAGACGAAGCTTCTGGGCACACGAGCCATGGCGAGTCTGGCGTATGCGAAGGCTCTGCACTACAAGGAGGATGAATTCCTACGGCAAAACGATCGCCACGTCCTTGAGTCTCTTATCTTGATCAACAACAAGTTGCAACAGAAAGAGGCCGCCGAGGGCTTGCTGACGACTTATCGTAATGATGCCAACGAGCTTAAAGTCCAAGGTCGATGGTATGAAAAGCTGCACAATTGGGATCAGGCCCTAAAGCACTATTCGGAGAAGCTGCAGATTGATTCGAACGACTTGGACGCGCGATTAGGACACATGCGCTGTTTGGAGGCACTTGGAGAGTGGTCGGAGCTGGGTGCAGTAGCCAAGCAAGATTGGGAGACACTTGACAGCGATGGCAAATCTCGTGCGGGACGCTTGGCAGCGGTGGCTGCGTGGGGCTTACAAGATTGGGAGGGCATGCAGGAGTACGTGAAGTGCATACCAGAGGAGACTCAAGATGGTAGCTTCTATCGCGCTGTTTTGGCTGTGCACTATGGAGATTTCGAGACCGCGCAACGATTGATCGATGAGACTCGTGATTTATTAGACACCGAACTTACTTCCATGGCTGGAGAGTCGTACGAGCGCGCCTATGGTGCCATGGTGTGTGTCCAAATGCTGGCCGAACTTGAGGAGGTAATTCAGTATAAGCTGATTCCCGAACGGCGTGAGCCTCTGAAGACCATGTGGTGGAAGCGTCTGCAAGGCGCTCAGCGATTGGTCGAGGATTGGCGAAGGATAATTCAAGTACACTCATTGGTGGTAAGTCCGCAGGAGGACGTGCACACTTGGCTGAAGTATGCTTCTCTTTGTCGAAAGAGCGGCTCACTGCAACAGTCGCACAAGACCCTTGTGATGCTCCTCGGCGTGAATCCCGCCAAGAACCCTACTGATCCACTGCCGTGTAACCAGCCCCAAGTTACCTACGCATACACAAAACACATGGCCATGTCGGAGAATATGCATGGCGCATACGAACAGCTGAGTCGATTTGTTCGAACTTTCAGCGCCCAGTACAGCCTTAACTCTGATGAAATTAAGAAGGAAGACAGGCGACTTTTAGCTCGTTGCTACTTGAGACTTGCTATTTGGCAAAACAAACTGCAAGACATCCAGGATCCATCTGCGGTGCAAGGAACTCTCAAGTGCTTTAAGAAGGCCGTCGAATACGACACCGACTGGTACAAAGCTTGGCATAGGTTGGCCTACATGAACTTCAAGGTTGTCCAAACGCAGAAACAGCAGTTGGAAAGCAATGTGAATGGATTGAGTGAAGAAATGCAGATGCAGGAGGAAAAAATGATCATTGAGCAGTACGCAGTCCCTGCCGTGCATGGATTCTTCCGTTCGATCAGCCTCGTCAAAGGAAACTCCCTTCAGGACACACTCCGACTTCTGACTCTATGGTTCGACTACGGCCAGTACTCGGAGATATACGACGCTTTGCTGAACGGTATGAAGATCATAGAAATTAACACTTGGCTCCAGGTGATTCCGCAGCTTATCGCTCGAATCGATACCCATCGCAATCTGGTGGGTCAGCTAATACACCAGCTGCTCATCGATATTGGAAAGTATCACCCGCAGGCACTGGTGTACCCTCTCACAGTTGCCTCTAAATCAGCGTCGGTAGCTCGAAAGAATGCTGCCTTTAAGATTCTGGACTCAATGCGGAAGCACTCATTTATCCTGGTCGAACAAGCGATGATGTGCAGCGAGGAGTTGATTCGCGTTGCCATCCTGTGGCATGAACAATGGGCTGAGGGACTCGAGGAAGCGTCCCGCCTCTACTTTGGGGAACGGAATGTGAAGGGAATGTTCGAAATATTAGAACCGCTGCACAACATGCTGGAGCGTGGACCTCAGACGCTGAAAGAGACCTCTTTCAGTCAGGCGTATGGACGTGAACTCACCGAGGCCTACGAATGGAGCCAGAGATATAAGACTTCCACAAACTGGATGGACCTGGACCGTGCGTGGGACATATATTATCATGTGTTTAGAAAAATATCGAGACAACTACCGCAACTTACCTCATTGGAGCTACCCTATGTGAGTCCGAAGCTGCTCGCCTGCAAGGACTTGGAATTGGCCGTACCAGGCAGTTATAATCCAGGTAAGCAGAAGATCTCCTCGGTAGGGGTTAATTAAAACATTTTCTTTCTAGGCCAAGAACTTATTCGCATCTGCCATATCAAGACAAACCTTCAAGTGATCACTTCGAAGCAACGACCACGAAAGCTCTGCATTCGTGGATCGAATGGCAAGGATTATATGTATCTGTTGAAAGGACACGAAGATTTAAGACAAGACGAGCGGGTCATGCAGCTGTTCAGTTTGGTTAACACGTTGCTTCTGGACGATCCCGACACATTCCGACGTAACCTTACCATTCAACGCTATGCTGTTATCCCACTGAGCACCAACTCCGGCTTGATTGGCTGGGTTCCACATTGTGACACTCTGCACACACTGATTCGGGATTACAGAGAGAAGAAGAAGGTTCCTCTGAACCAGGAGCACCGTACAATGCTGGGAATGGCCCCAGACTATGATCATTTGACGCTGATGCAGAAGGTTGAGGTGTTTGAGTACGCCTTGCGGCAAACGCAGGGAGACGACTTGGCCAAGTTGCTGTGGCTTAAGAGTCCATCATCGGAAGTCTGGTTTGAGAGGCGAACTAACTACACTCGCTCGTTGGCAGTGATGTCAATGGTTGGCTATATTCTAGGTCTCGGCGACCGTCATCCATCGAATCTGATGTTGGATAGGATGAGTGGCAAGATCCTCCACATTGACTTTGGTGACTGTTTCGAAGTCGCCATGACGCGGGAGAAATTCCCAGAAAAAATCCCCTTCCGATTGACTCGGATGCTTATCAAAGCTATGGAAGTGACTGGCATCGAGGGTACCTATCGTCGAACCTGCGAAAGTGTCATGGTTGTCCTGCGTCGCAATAAGGACAGTCTAATGGCTGTGTTAGAAGCCTTTGTCTATGATCCGTTGCTTAACTGGCGCCTACTGGACACAGACAAAAATCGGCGGTCCAAAGCAAACAACGACGGAACAACAACCATCGGAAGCCTAACCACGGGCGATGATGACGAATCAGTGGGAATGCTGCGAAGTCAATCGAACGCAAAGGCCAAACCATTTGACACGGGACTCGGCAATGTAGGCAACAACACGCAAATGGCGGCTGAAGTCACAAATACCAAAGCACGATTGATTGTTGGTCGTGTAAAACGCAAATTGACTGGTACAGACTTTCAAACGAAAAACGCAGTCACTGTGCACCAACAAGTTGACCTACTCATCCAGCAATCCACCAACAATGAGAACCTCTGCCAGTGTTATATTGGATGGTGTCCGTTTTGGTAAACTTAGACGTGGGTGGGTTGTGCAACTGCTTTCGAAACTAAGTTTTTCTAGTTTTAAGTTTTTTTTTTTTTAATTTTAAATTTAAGTTAATTCACTTACAGATCAGGTCGTACCGCTCGGCCTTCAACGCGCTCTAATCCTTAAGTTAGGATTTGATTATGTATTTTTTTTTTCACCAATAGCTTTGTATATATAAAAATATTACAAAAAAATATTTGAAATAAATTTTGACAATACATTTTAAATAGATTTTCCTTCTGTTTTGCTGGTTAGCCTACTCTGTGAACAATATGGTGAAGTTGCTATTTGAAAGAAGCTGCGTTTGTGTCCGAATGTTGTACGGATCTTTAGTTCGGCTTAAATTTAAAACTACTGGCTTGAAGAATCAAGATCATGCTCTACAAGACGCTTATCCAGCCGGTCCTACTGTATGCAGCCGACAGTGGGAGGATAAGCAGGACTGCAGAGCTGGTTCTTAGATCATTTAAATGAAAAAGTTTACGGTGGATATTCAGTCCCATCTACGAGGAAGGCGGAGAATGGAGGAGAAGAGGAAATCGTGAACTTTATGAGCTGTAGGAAGATGTAAAAGTGTGAAGTGCTTGCTGCAGGAGGCCTGGACCAGATACTGGCTGTTGCGCCGATGATGATGATGATGATGAGGAAGAAGTGGCTGTCGCCCAGAAGGCAAAAATCCGTTGACAACAATTGCTTGGTCATATCGAGCGCATAGACACAAATGCAGCAGCTAAAAGGGTCTTCGAATCCGAGCTTCCTTAGAGAGTTAGACAGTTAGGGGGGGGAGGGTGTGGGAAAGTGTCACCTGAGTCACTGCGGCCGCGAGTGGGCCTATTGCGGATGCCCCCACTGATGGCTCACGCAAAAAGCCCGAGTTCGTGATGAATCTTAGGATGCTTTTGGGTGAGCTGGCAGCGATATTTTCTGCCTCTAGGTAGTGTCTGCCAAGGTGTCGATGACCTGTATTGCCCATCGCTTTTAGGCGTTTGTTTACTTTGCAGTGCCCAGTCAGAAAGACTGTGACGGTTCGAATCTGATTCCTCGTAAGACTGAGGAGTTGTTTCGTTCCTCCGAGCCTCCTAGTTTAAGGAGAAGAGGGAGACCGAACCTTCGGTACAGAGATCAAGTGATCGCAAGACAGCTTAGCCCTTCAGACTGGAAATAGAATGCCCGGAACGAATCAACGTTGGAAGGCAGCTTTTACTCACGCACAGATCCTCCTGATTTGACGGAGAGACTGAGATTTGACTGCCTGATAAATCTAAACTAAATTCATAGCGTATGGCGCTGCCATCAGGAGTGAACTTGAGTCTTTACGAACTAGGATGAGTTCATATTTGCAGCATATGTTGCCCCTGCACTGCACAAAATATTTTACAATGCAAAAATGAACACGAATACTGCCGCAGGTTTGCATCTGTACAACAAATGAAAAAGAAGAGCTCAAAAAAGCAACATTAGGCGACGAAAAAAACGTTCCGCATATTCTCTGCTGCTCTGCTACTCTGCTACTCTGCTACATGGATAAAATCTGCGCGAAATTGATTGCAGGGTTTCAGTCACAATGCTTTTATGAACGCTGCAAACTGTTGCGATGCCGCAGTACTGCAGTTTATTTACGTTTATGAACGCAATGCTTCGCAACACTGCCGCAGTTAGATGTTTATGAAGTCGCCCCTAGCCTCTTTTGCCATTTGTCCCCAGTTCGATACCTTCGGCCCGTGCTGTGTCTTAAACAGGATACTTAAGGGTAGTCCCAACCCCTTTAGCACGCGCCAATTATAAAAAAACAAAAGTTCCATACACCGAATTGGTTGTGGTTCTTCTCCACTTGTGTGAAAAATTTTCGTAAAAGGGGGCGTCTTTTGCTGCGTTAATACGGATACCAAGACGGCTAAGATTACCTACAATACTGAAAATTCGGGAAAAATTCCCACCGATGAATAGCAGAATAGGGCTCTAGATAAACGTTGAATTGTCGATGATTGGCAAAATTAATGGAAAATTCATTTTGTTCTTGTATGGAAGCATTTTTTTTTTTTTTTTAGCAAACGTTGAAAGAAAAAATGTGGTGGTTGGAACCTAAGAAAGTGGTGCTTATATATTTGTTAGTGGTGGTTACTTTTGATCTGTATAGGCTAGAGTTTAATGGCTTCACCAATTTGTATAGAATTTGATAGATAGATTGTCCAAGTTATATACTACAACTTCCACCATCATTAATTGTTGTCTAATAATTGGGTGCCTTTACAGTCCGTTGAGGACCAGAGTTTAAATTGTTCGTTAACTGTTGTCATGTATACAGTTCACTGCTTTTGAAATGGTTTTAAATGACCCTGCAAAAGAGCTTCAATACCAAAATAAAAATAAACTTGATTATGACAAAAATGTATATTTTTCGTTTTTTTGTTTCTCTTTTTTAAACTCTCTTTCTATGTATGTAAGTTTATGTATAATAGTTCCTGTTACATTCCCAAGAGATTCAAATGTTTTCTCTTTATGGATCATTCCATTTACTCTTTCATAGATATATATATATATTTTTTTTTATGTTTCTGCTTTGTTTTGTTATATTATGTATTTTTAATTACTTTGGATCTGATACAGAAAGTAAGAAAAAGAAAAAAAAAATATAAACGAAACGAAACGTTCAACTAGCGCCAATAGTCTCCCCAGCACATACAGCAACACAAATTAAGCAGATGTCTGTGGATTTCTTGGACCACGTATAACATGGATTCCTAACTTAACCGACGATGTATAGTAAAAAAATTTATTAATTTAAACCCTAACAAATTCAATCCGACAGAGCCATAACTAACCGAAAAAAAGAAAATATTTCTTTTTATATATAATAATTGCATATAAAAAAATCATAATAATATATTTGAGAAAACAAGTGGTAACGTGCTTAGCTACTTTTATCGTATAAGTTCAATTGCTGCTGATTTTGTCTTTTATCTCGCTTTTCCCGTCGCCATGCATCAATGCGATCCTTCAGCTCTACGTTCGGCACAAGCATGTCCTCGGTGAGTGGTTGTCTGTTGAAGGGATCGGTGCTGCTGTTTAAAAGATGGCGGGTGATTATGGAACGGTCCATAACCGTTCCTGACGGAAGAACAACTGGATCGAGCATAAGTGTGTCCATTAATGGGTCCTTGAATTCGTCGGGCGCATCAGCGCATTCGTCTTCTGCTTGTTGATTTGCAACTAAAAAAATAATAAAATTTTTTTTGTAAAATTGCAGGGCAAAAAAGTGCAATCAAAATATATGTTTACCATAAATGTCATGTGCTTTTGTTAGCAAATCTCTGAATTTTTCAACTTCGATAGGCGATCGAATGCCAAGTCGTTCAATCCGGCTTGCAGCGTCATCGAACAAGTGCTTTTGAAATGATCGCTCGTCTGCAGCCAGCGCTTGAGCGAATCTATCACAGTCAAGATGTAAATATATGTCAAAGATCTGTCCCAACAAGCGTCTCGGATCCCAACCATATTTGGCCGGATTTCTGACTTTCAAATCATTGCACTTTGGCCCGCACAATTGCTGTAGATTGAAATTCAACATAGAGCTAAGCCGGTCAACTAGTTCGGAACGCATAAAAGGTTCTTTGATGTCATCCTAGGGGCAAAACGAAAATATTATCTTAATTTATTCATTTCTTTTACTTTTTACAATTACTCACAGTTAAATAGTGGAACATCTCAACTGTTTCTCTGGCAAGTGTAAGATACGATCGGCATTGTCGTTCATCTGATGACAACTGTGACAGGCGAGATTGTTGCTGCTCAGATCCAAGTTCTCCCCATGCGGACTCGTTTGCCATCAAGACCTGGAAATAGTTTTTTTATTTGTTAAATTTTATTTTTGAAGTGCGTCCACAAATAACGCAACGTTATTGCTTTTCAAACAAATCTCACTGAGAAAATAACCTTGTGAACTAATTCATTGGGAGCTAATGGAGCTGGAACTTCTCTTTTTACTAGCCTTAACAAAAAGATGCATGCAAATGAGTTGGACACGCTCTACACACGTCCGGTAACTTAAATCTTTTGAAAAAGTACTTTGGAATTTATGTGCAATATTCAAAGCCAGCCACGCCAAGGCAAGGCTCATGATTTGCGCTGCTTTCCTTTCCCCTTTAACATTTCATTGCATAGTTGGTTCATTGTTATGCAAAACTATGCACATTGACGTAGTTTTCTGAGGTTTAGGCAGCTTCGCGCATTAAATACTGTATAATGAGCGTTAATTGCCTGAAGATACTAACAAAAAAAAACAAGTTTTTTGCCGGCATAAACGTGCTTTGGCATAATTGAAACAAACAAAGAAAATTCAATAACACAAATAAATGAGGAAAAAAAGGGTTTACCTGAGTCTGATGAATGCGCTTAAGGTTCTCCAGACATTCGTCCAACAAGAAGGTTGTGTCGTTCATTAGCATGTTTACAAACTTTACAAACTGTTTGCCTGATTTTGACTCGGTGATCATCACCTGCCGATGGATTGGACTGTCCCACATGGATTTGAATAAATGGCTTATGTGATACCTGCAAATGGAAGGAAATCATGTCATCAAGCAATTCAAATTCAGGCCATTTGTAAATCCAGACTCACCTTATTGTAAACTTATCATAGAATTCAGTACTTTGTCCAGTCGTTTCGATGTCAGTGTAGAACTTCATCAAAGAGCTTACCAAAACTGTTTGGGACAGTTCATGGTTCCATATCTGTAAACATTCCAAGACGAAATTAATTTGAAGTCCAACGGAAGTCTGCTAAACACTTACCAATACATTCAATGACGAATTTGGAGTCAGCGAGAACACAAATAGTACCTCAACTAGTTTGGCAGTGACATATGGATTCTTA
Source organism: Syritta pipiens (assembly GCA_905187475.1). NCBI lineage: Eukaryota > Metazoa > Arthropoda > Insecta > Diptera > Syrphidae > Syritta > Syritta pipiens. The sequence goes on along the minus strand of LR994571.1, from coordinate 105,141,755 downwards.
ATACAATGCGGAGCACAGACACAGGTCAGCAACCATGTGATAATTGGATGGTCGATTGCTTGACGAACTGCGTCCAGGTCGTTTGTAGCATGTTGTAGAGCAAACAGTATAAATTCGGCAATGTCATCGACATACCATTCAGGCAGTGCTGAAAATGCATCTGTGGGCTTCATCTGAGGTGCGTTCACTTTCGAAATGAAAGGTCCCTCAATCTTGCGTCCCTCCATTTGGTACAGCAAAAACTCACAAACAGTCGAAAAGAAGTACATGCAAGATGTTATCAGTTTCGGGTCCAGCAGGCAAACTTCACTGCAAAGCTTTGACCTGAAACAGAAATGGTTCATAACCTTCGTTTAGACTTATTTATTTTAATTTACCTGTTTAGTTTCCTTTTTTGCTTCTCCCAACGATCTCTGAATTGTTCGTTACGTTTGGCATATGGAGTGTTCTTCCAGTGGGATTCGGTTTTGTTCAACTCGTCTATTAGCTTCTGCAGCTCTTTAATAGCACGCGTTTTTTGTCTATACCTTTGGATAGCCGGCATAAATCCCAAGTGGTGGGCTTGTAGTGTTAGGAACCAACATTGTGTTTGGAAATTGGCATTCGGTTTCGCTGACTTAAATTCACGTTCAACGAACTTTGTGTATTCGTCCTCTGTGAAACGTAGTTTTGTGTCATTATCAATGCGTATAAGTGAGTTCGAATAGAATGGAAACATGGGATCGACACGATCCAATTTTATCTTAATGGAAAGTTCCTGCAACACAACCATTAAGTTTATGACGAAACCGTCACGGGCTAATAGCTTTTCATCAGAAGCAATTTGCACACGTCTGTCGTTGTGCTTCAAGATTTGTGATATATACTCAAGCGTTACCGGACGACTGTTTACGTTGACAAGAAGCGCATGTATGATATTATACATAGCCGTGCGCATTGAATGAAGTTGCTATAGAAAGAAAAGAAATCAATATAACCACATAAATGTATGTATACCATAAACCTACCAATCTCAGTTTTCCAGATGTAACTGCCAGGATTGAACCTCGGCCATGGGCCTCTGCGAACTTAATATTCTCCTCGGCGAACATTGAGACTGACAGAAATGGCCCTAAGTAGCTGCACTTGACAATCTCACGGCCGGGAATTTTAGTGCACATCTCTGGTAGAAAGTTTGCCTGCTTTACCATAAGGTCGCAAATTGGACGAGTGTTGCCAACTTTTATGCTGACCAAGTTCGCCAGGGTCTGTATTTGCTCAATGTGAATGTATGAGGTGCAAATATTCCTCTGCATTCCCATGAAGAGCCCACGCAACATCTGCTCGAATATCATTTCAAAGTCTGCAATATTTGTCGAGTACGACTCCGTCACCAAATCATGCAAAAACTCTTCGGGCACACGCTCCTGGTATATCAGCTCCAACAGGCATGACTGATCGATGTTGTAGGTCAAATTTTGATAGATCTTGTCTGTTAGCACGAGGATGGTACTTCGCAAAATGGACATGTGGACGAAGCATAGGGTGGTTTTGAACAGTGGATCAACTGATAAATCTGGCTTGTTGTTTATGTTCTGATAATTTTTGTAGCATTTGATGAGATACAAGAGTACATTGGTCTTGCCTTGGCGGAGGGCTTTCAGCCCCGGTGTTGGACAAATAGTAGTATCGGTTGCGGATCGAGATGTGCTCGGTTGATCCAGTCTTGAATCGATATCTGTAGAGGAGCTAGACAAAACGTTTGCAAGTATCTCCTGAACTTCAGTGTCATCACTTTTGCTCTTCTTCGGTGTCGAATACTGGTCGCTGTTATCTGAATCAATCGAGTCCGATTGATCGTTGTTATATATTTTTAGTATACATTCCATCAGCACATCTGTGACAAGTGTTTTAAAGTCGTAGCGTTTTTCTGGATACATTTCGATGAAATTGCCAGTTTGTGGACAAATCATTGATCCGCTGCTATTCTCATTCCAAGTGGCATTAAGAATTTTTGATACAATTTGCTCGATTTTCTCTTCGATGGCTTCAATTGCTGGAACCATAAGACATGGTCCATCCAAGATGGGTGATGCATTTTCGCTGGTCTCCATATTTTCGATGCCTGAATCTGAGTCCTTGAATTTCTCAGTACTTTTGACTGATCTAATTGCGTTGGCAATTGAAGAACATTCATCAGTCTCCATTTTTTGTTCATCTTTAATTGCATTTGTTTTAGATATTTCAGTTGAGCTCGGTGATGTGTTAAGAGTTTTTAAATTGGTTTTGTTGACATTTAGGGACATTTGCAGTGCATCTTTAACTAATCGGGATTCTTTGGCCACATTCGTTGTACTGCGTGGAGCTTTAAGATAATAATACATTTTTAAACATAAGATAATCTAAAATCTATGTAATACTTACTTTCCACCTGAGGGGAAACCTCAGTCTCTACTGTACGTGGTGTAGTATTTAGGCCAGCAGCTAGCGTACGAAGTCGTCTGGCTCTGATCTGAAATTAGTAAAAGGTTTCGTTAAAATCATTTAAATCTTTTTCAAGTGAGTATATCAATCTTCATTTAAGGGAACCTAACCTAATCCTCATCCTTTGGTACATAGAACAGCGGTCAAAATAATAGCAGTGAGACACGAAAAACAACAAACCAAAAAGCTCAATAAAATGGATATATGTATATCATCCCTAAATTACAGTCGACCCCCTCTAAGTCGAGTTTTCACGGGTTATCAAAATCAGTTTGAGTTAGGGGAAGTTCGACTTAGAGGATGATTTTTGTATGGAAAATTGGGAAGGGAGTCGACTGCATTTTGAAAAGTTGATAATTCTTATCTCTATATATAAAAATTAATATTTCTTTGTCCTTTATAGACGTCTAAATGGTGTAAGATAGAGCATTGATGTCTTTGGCAACTTTGTTCAGAATTCTGTCAAAAAGGTTTTGGTACCATTTTTTTTTGGAGGGGGGCGACTCCTATTGAGGTGAAGTAGGGGCTGACTTTTAAAGTTCGCCTGATCCTTCCGAGTGATAAATCAATCAAAGGTCTTTGAAAATAAAAATGAGAATTTATTTCGGGTTTTGTCGGTGAAAACTACTGTTGGAAGGATATGAAGCTTCAAAGTTGTAAAAAGGGTGCTCCCTGCAACTTTTTTTTTTAAATTTGATTTATTTTATGCGTAGCAAGGCGCGCCGGGTACAGCTAGTGTTATAATAAAAGTCCAATGCAATCATTAAGTAAGAGATTATACTCAAGTTGCAAAAAGGTATTCGTCAGAAAACAGCACTTCTATTATTGTGACCGCAACTGTTATGTGCCAATGATGGATGCCCTACAGCGATCGCCCGAGAAGGAAGCAATTCTATTATTATTAAATTTGAAGATATTTGTGGTTACAAAGCAAGGTTTTGGCAAAAGACAACACTCGGACTCTACAAAGCAGAAAATGATTTGAAATTTTAAATAAATTTCAAAATCTATGTATGCATATAGAATTTTATTTAGTATTTTACCCTAAACTGCTCAGGTGAATTCGGTGGAAATATTAATATCTCTGTTACAGTCACATATTTTTAACATTTTGTTTTCATTTCTAAGCAGTATTTCGGTAGGAAAACAAAATGAATGAATGCTTCTAAAAATACTTTCTAAAAATTGAATTGAATTGTGAAAACTCTAAAAATTGAAGCCAATACGGTGGCCCCAAGCCGCTGCAACAGCGCATTAAACTTCTATTTCGAAGTATTCATTACAATTCTTCATTTTGAAAGTTGTTAATTTCAATTTCAATTTATTAAGTTAACTCTGTACATTTAAGTTAAATTTACATTGACTTTTTCGTTAATAGATGTGTTGACATATTCACGGATGTGCAAGTACTGGCAATTAAAAATTATTTATGTTCTCTTTAAATCATCGCGAACATCAATAATCGATATTTCGAACCTTTTCTATCTCAACGAAAGATTTATTGCTATATCGATGTTAATGAATTCAGCACATTTATGTGTACTTGCCGCCATTTCACAGAAACCTACATTGAAGTCCTACTTCCCATTGAGCCACGCCAAATATAGTTTTGGTTAAAAATGTATAATAGTATTCGGAATTGCTTTCAATAAAAAGCTCTAGAACCTTAATAAAGCTTTTATCTCGTGGTCAGACACGCTTCTCCGCCCGCTGCCCATCAACAAATGGCCACCCTCACAGCTGTGATAAAATAGTGTCCAACACTTAACACCTATCCCACCGTCCTTTTTTTTTTATGTATCACAAGACATCAGTATCAACACAAATTTAGCAAATCATTTTCATTGTTTTTGTTTTTCTCGAAAAGAGAAGTGTGTGTATAACACACGCCTACGAATTCTCTAAGCTATTTAGTTTCAGCAATGCCGGAAAAAGAATTCACTGGAATGCACAAATAAAGTTCCAGAAGAATATTTTTGTGTATCTATTCACATGTGTAACGATATCACAGCTGTTTAATTTTTCTTTTTCAAGTTCATTGAACCACACAAATTATGTGATCTTTCAAAAACCACGCATAAAATTCAATTGTTCTCCTTGTCAACGTTTTGAACTGCCTATTATTCATATAGCCATTGTTTTTTTGTAACCAAGGATATCCAACGAGCAATTTTCCGGTCAGGTTTAGTTTAGTACTCCTTTCGCGAACGAACACAAAGATCAAACAATCAACACAAACTTACCTCTTCTGGCGATAGTTCACTCATTGTTGCGGATGCTGTTGAACCTCTTTCTTCGTCTGTCCAGCTACTTACAGCTTGGCGGATGATAAAGATTATTTGTAAATTTCCTCGATAATGCAATAAACTTGCTCTTTTTTTCTTTTGCGTTTGTCTTTTCTCTTGTTGTTGTTGTGCACACAGTTCACTGCTTTTGTTTATTTGGCAAATTGCCCTATTTCAACTGGTCGCTGCGATCGCCGTGTGTGTATTCGTCTTCGTCTTCGTTCTTCCTCGCCTCCACCAACACTGCTCAATGCGTAACAAGGTGAAAATTGCGAATTTTCTTCCGAAAAATATAAATCTCTCAAATGCGCTGCGGGTGGATGTGGGTGAACGACACGCGTCTTCTCTTCTGTTTGTTGTTAATTTTTTGTATTTTATTACAAGACGATCAACAATACAACACAAAAACAAAAGGCAGTTCTTTTTTCTCCGAGAAAAGAAAAAAAAAACACAATACAACTTCGATAAACCTCAATTTTCTAAAGAAATTTGTTATGCACGTCGTTCTATGTTGGCCAACTTTTATTTTCCTGAAAGCAGACAAAAAAAAAAGTATTTTCAGCGATTTTTCCTGCGTTGTGGATGACTTCTTTGTTCTTGAAAATATGCGTTTTCTCATATATCTGAGACGGTGAAGACGATTTCTCCTTGCCAAGTGTCAAGATTATAATTAATAAACCAAAAAAAAACTATCTTAAGCAATAGAAACAATAACAAAATTGCACTTTTATCAAAAAACAAACAAATGCATATTGATTGGGACACATAATTTGAAGGGCTTTTGCAATCAAATCAAAAAGTTAAAATAATACAGAAAAAAAATTCTATGTTGATTGATTTTCAATTCGCCTTACACCGTTTCTCGTTTTCACCAAATCATTTTTTATATATCAAAAATTACAGTTAAATCGGGATAGAATTCACGAGATTATCTCACAGGATTTGTTTTAGTAGATTTCTTTGATAACTGATTAATTGTATTTTGCTTTCAATTTCATTTGGGGCAATAGATAAATAAACTTTTGGGTTTCTTGATCTACAGTTTCTTCCACTGGCAATTTTCCCTATACTTTTTTTTCCTATCTATTTTTTTTTCTTTTTCGTGGTATATTGGACAGACTTCTTCGAATCACTACAGAGAACGACACACTGAATGCAAGCGAATTGAAGTTTCTATGAATTCGCTTTTCGCGTAAGGTTAAGATTACATTTTTGCAATGTCGATGAGTGTATTCAAGTGTGGTTTGCATGGGAGAGTGATTGTGATTGTTGATTTTGCATATCTCTTAGGTATTAGGTTGTCAAATATCTCCCTTCCGCCTTTTTGTCTTTTGAATTTTCCGGCTATGTACAAAGCGCTACAGAGCTCGTATCTGGCAATATATCATTTGAAAGGTCTTGACATAACCTACAAAACGACGCTATGCATGATTAGTTTGGATACGAGCTCTGTAGCGCTTTGTACATAGCCGGAAAATTCAAAAGACAAAAAGGCGGAAGGGAGATATTTGACAACCTAATATTATATACCTGAAGTGCATCTTTCATGCTTGAATCTTCATTATTCATGACAAGAGAAAGAATTTTATAAATTTCTTTAAATGGATTGAATATTGCTTTCAGCTTATATATTGTCCCTCGTACCCTGGTACAATTTTCGAACATATTTTGAACACAATTTAAAGTTATTTTCTTTTCTATGGAGCTTCTAATCCCAGGGGTATTTAATTATCGCTAGAAGCAGCAGAAAACAAAGAAAATTAGCACAGGTTGCAGTTGCAAATTTTGATTTTATCTTCAATTTTTCTTCCCCATAAACCACAGACTATCCAAAACTTCTGCTATAAACTGCCTGACTGAAAAAAAATGTTGAAGAAACACAAATAGATTCACTAAAAACTTGAATTTTCAAATACAAATGGATCACTAAAAACTTGAATTTTTAAACGTTGTCTATGAACACATATTCCTGCCGCTGGCTTGAATGCACTCATTTTAAATGAATTTTTATTTGTTTGATTACATCTGTGAGAACAGCTGTCGTAAAAGAGGTCAATTAAAAACGTCATTCGATTCAGCAACAAAATAAAAACACATATATTCTATGAATTAAATAATTACTCTGGTCAATTTCGTCAGCGTTTATTTGTAGTCTGTTATTAACTTGAATAGAGAAATGTCTGGATTTTTCATAAACGGTGTACAGGATGACGAATCAATAAAAGAATTTGATGGACTAGGTATGCGGCTGAAAGCATCAAATTAAATCTAGACTAATTTAAGCTTATAGATAGCTCCGTGAAAAATCTCATCAATGCAGCCATAGAAGCTAGAAAAAGTGCATACTGTCCCTACAGTAACTTCGCAGTTGGTGCAGCAATTCGGACCGAAGATGGGCAGATTTACACAGGCAGCAATATAGAGAACGGCGCTTACAGTGCCTCATTGTGTGCTGAGAGGGTGGCAGCCGCAAAGGCGATTAACGATGGAAAACGTGAATTTGAGGCAGTTGCAGTAGTTGGATTGCAGGAGAAATCCTTTACCACTCCTTGTGGTATGTGTCGTCAGTTTCTTATGGAATTCACAAAGAAGGACTTTCCAATTTATGTTGCGAAACCAATTAATCCACCTCTACGTGTATTGTGCACGAGCATTCTTCAGCTGCTGCCAAAGAGTTTCTCGCTAGATAAGTAAGACAGTGACTCATTTTTAATCAAATATGGACGCTAACAAAGGTTTTTGAGGCTTTAGATGTTGTGCAAACATATCTGTTACTTTTTTTTTGTCGAATATCGTTAAATAAAGACTGACCAAGTACATTTGGCATTTTGAATTGTTTGGAAGAGCTTATACTGGGATCTACATAAAGTTTTGGGAGTGTTCATAAAAGCAACACTATAGCTGTCTGCCGGATTGTCGGAGAGTTTCGTTTAATGTTGCCGGACTTACTTTTGGGGCAGTCTGTCCTTGAAGAGTCGGTGTCACAGTAAGAGCTGCCTTGCAATGTTGACGGTCACAGGCACGCTGCTTCCAGTCCGGAAGGACAAGCTGTAGGAAGGACAGTTGTAGGAAGGACAGCGTGCCTGCGACCGTCAACATTGCAAGGCAGCTCTTACTGTGACACCGACTCTTCAAGGACTGACTGCCCCGTCCGCGTGCCTGTGACCGTCCGCGATCATTTAGCCTCTCTACTGGAGGGTTAGTCTCCCTCTTCTCCTCAATCCAGGAGGCTCGGATTTTAAGACCCTTTTAGCTGAGGCGTTTTTGTCTATGCGCTCGATATGGCCGCGCAATCGTAGCCGACGAATTTTTGCCTTTCGGACGACATCTACATCTTCGTGCAGCTCATAAAGTTTTCGGTTTTATCTTCTCCTCCGTCTTTCTGGCAAACAGGAACGAATATAAGCCGTAGAAGTTTTCTTTTAAAGGAGCCAAGAGTCAGCTCCGCAGTCTTGTTTACCGTCCGCTTCTCGGCTCCCTACGGTAGGATTTGCCTTGTAGAGCATGATCTTGATTCTTCGAGCCAGTAGTTTTGAATTTAAGTCGATCGTGGTTCTACGAGTAAGACGTTTTGACACTAGCTGCTTAGATAAGTAGTAACGGTTGCCGAGGGTGATCCTACCACGAATCTTCACTATGATGTCATTTGTGGAGTTTACGTTCGCTCCCACGCATACAAACTCGGCCACGTTTTGCCCTAGGCGGCGGTTGACGGATTGCTTTTCGACAGCATAAACGTAGTCTTATTTTGCACAAGGACTACTGAAATATTTTAGCGAAAAAACTAAAAACAGACTAAATGAAAAGACCTACTGAATGTATTAGAGACTTAAAATTATAAAAGACTTGCAAGAGACTTTAAAGTGTGGCACCAGTAAACAAAGACTAAAACCATTCAACTTACAGTGAATTGACTAGTTTATTTGACTTAGTAGTCGGTAGAAGTGACTGGTAGTAGTTGTTTTGAAGCCAAAGTCATAAGATTACCCATAACTTTTATTGAAATGATTAAGTCAATTGACTGCGACTTATCTGACTCCATTCAATTGACTTAATCATTCTAAGTAAGTATAATCTGACTCTTTTCATCAAATGACTACAAGCGTGAAAGCTTTATTAGTTTTTCCATAAAATATGCCTCTACATTTTACAAAAGTTCGATTAAGGAAAATATGAATTTTCTGTAGGAGTTAGAATTACTTTTGATTTCCGAATTCGAACTTTTGCGTTTTCTATAAAATTAGAGTAGACTGATTTTCAATATACATTAGTTATAGAGCCAAAATAAAAAAGGAAACATCTTCGTTGTTATATTTTAATATTGCACTCCGCAAGTTTTATTTTATCTCACTTACATATTTTATGTGAACATTCTTGCAGCTGCATTCTGCGATTTCAACTGTGCGCTTGTACGTAACTCATGAACATAGCAACCAATATTATTTATTTCTAGTTTATTTCCGCTACGGATTGTTTACATACATAGGTTTATTTTTCTTATTTTTTTTTGCATGAATGGTTCTACCATTGTATTCTGTTTGAAGCCTTTATAAATTTTAGTTAATTGGCTTACGCAAACGTAAAGAACTCATAATGAATGTATTCGGTAATTACGATTATAAGAAACCTCCCGGTAAGCAGGATGACTTTCGTACATCTACATACCGGGGCCATTTGGTGCTGGATGATGCCCCAACTATTCGTCCACCAGGATCACTTGCAAGTGTCTGCTATAAGTTCAAGGCAGATGATGGCGAGCGGCAGCCTTGCCAAAGTGAAGTGAAAGAAAGTTACACATTGAAGGTAAGCATTTTAAAAGAGTGTACATAAGTATACTTATTATTCTCTTTTTTAAGGCACCGGATCCATTTTTGACAAAGAACACAACTTTGCATGATACAAAATCCATCAAGATGTTTGATGAGACACGGCTTCTTATGCCCCCAAAGCCACTTCCACCTCATTGTAGTACCTACAGAGGTGATTACCAGTCGAGAGAACTTACCTCTCCAGAGAAACTGCCACCAAATTGCATTAGAGCTCCGGTTAAAAATGAAGTCAAGTTATCTATTAATCGGATTAAGCCAGGATATGCAAAGTATTTAGATCCCGGCGCGACAACACAAAATCTTTCCTATTTGGCCTACACGCCTCAAGAACTTGGCATTGCGCAGAAGGATAATATAACTTATTGGTCTTGGAAGAAACACAATTTTAATGTGTTCAAAGTGAAGGAGACACAATGTGACAAAAACAAATCGGCGCAGTGTCCAAAACGTAGACGAGAATTTCGTAACCCTTTAAAACCTGTACCCCATGGTGGCTTATTGTCAGAGTTCCAAGCCAATTATATTACACGTCCTGATGCTTTAAATTATGATGTGACTCATATTAAGAATAGAACGGTAAACTATGCTCGGCAACCGTTAAAAGCCGAGTCCGAATACATGATCTATGGATCAGGTAAACGGACTCAAAAGTATGTTTAACTAAATGGAAGGCCTATACAACAAGAAATAGGCTAACAAAAAGTCGTTATACCGTTGCCTATATTGTTGTAGCGATTTTGAGAAAAAAAAAAAAAAAAATAAATCCTAAGTAGGGATGTCGAGTGTATGTGCACATATATATTCAATAAACTACCAGAGTAGTTCAAAATAATTTGTGCTTTTTTAATTACATTTTTATTTTTCCGATCAAAAGAAACCCTTTAAATCCTCGCATATAACTTTTAAACAAGGATTTTGTAGAAGCAATGGCAATCAGTCTTGCGGTAAACAAACCCTTTTGTGCACCTTAATTGCATGAGAGGGGTGGATGGCTCCTATTGAGGTGACGTTGATGCTGACTTTCAAAGTACGCCTGATCCTGTCCCGTGATATATCAACCAAAAGGTCTTTGAAAATGAGATTGAGCTTTCTTTCGAGTTTTGTCGGTAAAAAGTACCGTTGGAAAGATATGAAGCTCCAAAGTTGGATAAAGGGTGTTTTTTCAAAAATTGGTTTATTTACGCCCGCCGGGTACAGCTAGTTAAAAATAAAGCAATGAAATTTGCCTGCCAGCCATTGAAAACCGAACCGAAGTTGTGATATATAGATCTGACAAACGAACAGAGAGGCAAGCGTCTGCGAGAAATGTTAGAAGAACAGTCAAGGTAGCGGAGCATTAATTTGAAATCGTGCAATCCTTTAGCTGCCTAGGGTCAGTAGTAGCCGCAGATAATAATTCTTCCGCATGGAAGAAGAAGTACGCGGGCGGTTACTTAAAGCCAACAAAACCTACTACAGTCTTGCAAGGCTTTTCAAATCCAAGAACCTTACCATGAATTCAAAACTGCTGCTATACAAGATATGGATCCCAGACTTAGGTACCTAGCCAAAGGCACTCTGACGTCTTAGCCGCGTTCGAGAGGAAAGATTTACGGGGGATTGTTGGCCCCATACGTGAGGGAGGACAATTCCGGAGACGGTACAACCATGAGTTGTATGAAATCTATCTCGAAGCAGATGTTATAACGAAAATAATGCTCGGTATACTCCGGTTGGCTGGGCACCTAGCTCGTATGAGCGAAGAGGACCCTGCTCGGAAAGTCCTTTGCGGTACAATTCATGGTACAAGACAGCGATGCAGACCGCGTTCAAGCTGGAAGGATGGCGTAGACCAGGACGCCCGAAGCCTTGGGGTGCCCAACTGGAGGGCGTCGGTAAGCGCTCGGAATACGTGGAAGTGCTTGCTGCAGGAGGCCCGGACCGGACACCGGTTGTTGCGCCGATGATGATGATGATGAAGCGAACAAAAAAGCACATTTAACTGATGAAGAGGTCTGCTTATGAAGAAAAAGTTTTATAAACAAGACGAAAGATGGTAAAAGATGACTGTAGTATATTTTGCTACAACGGTGTTGAGAAAAAAAAAACACAAGCCGGAAGTTGTAGTGTATATGACCTCACTCAATGCACAGATTCCACTTTTAAGAAAAAAAATTAGATTTTAGTGTCGAAGAACTTGATACGTCCATAACCTCTTATGTTTACAATTTCTTTTCTTAATAATAAAGATTATCACCATTAAACAACAACTATTTGAATAAAACGTAGTGTATTTCTGAGGTAACTGAAAACTATTTCATCGCTTTTTCCAAATTTGTGTTTTATGGAGTTAATCGACGTGTGATCTGAACAGCTCAGTTATAGAGCGCATAATAACATATTATCACCCTTTAACGAAAGTTAATTTTTGGATTACTTTAGAGTGGTATATGCCTATTACTGGAAAATAAACATGGATAGTTACTGAAAGGAAGGAAGAAGAAATCTGTTCTGCCAATCACAGGTATTATTGATAATAGCTGATGATTTTTTGCCTGGTTTTGTAAACTTTCTTTAAAGAGATCAAATTTTCTTATTGAATGTACAATTCTTATGCAATTTCGTTAGTTAACGTTGTTCTCCCCTTAAGTATTTCGAACTACCAATCCAAAATTATAATGAAAAAATCCATAGTCATTTCATATTTTATTCTTAATTTGAATAAAAACAAATTAACTCAACTTCAATATTTTTAAATAGTTATTCTCAATCATGAAAAATGAATAAATTATAATCACGTTATCGATAAAATCGATTACATTGGCAGTACATGAAGCTATGTAAACGCATTTAATGGAAATGTCATTATTCAATCAGCTGCTAGTCTATCAACAGATGTTAAATGTTTTGTGGTGATATTTTTTTAGTCTTATAAATATCCATCGTTTGCCATGGCTGAAAACATAAACAATTTAGGTAGACTATACAATATATTACTTCTCTTATCACAGCGTTAACGTAGAGACTTCTTTTAGAAAATGAGGTTAAGAGCTACATGTATGGAGGATTTCAAAGAATTAGCTCTTATGACCCAAATATGTGTACAACTGCAGCGCGTTTCAGTCCACCGTACGGAAAGACTGCTGGTTCTCAATCAAAGGATAATCCGGAGAATTCCTACAAAAACTTAATATACGTTCAATCCTCGAATGAGGCTATACACGCAATAGATGCCTCCAACCAGCCTGCGGAAACACACAAGTCTATGGAGCATTCCTATCTCTCATATCATAACAATGAAATGCTGATTGAACAACAGAGCACCAGCACCGAAGTATTTGTTAAAAATCAAATCATAAATGCAGGAAACACATCCGTCCTCTCTGATGGCGTTGGTTTTGATTACATTCAACAAACGGATGAGGTTACAGGAGAACCCATAACAGCTGGCATAGTCTTACATCGCTCACCAAATGGTCATATCTATCAAAATATCTACGTAGCGAATGAGGATGGAAATCCTGGTGAAATAGTCGAACTGGTGCCAATAGAAGCAAGTCACGTGAATCATTTGGAGCAAATCGAAAGAGATTGCTACGCAATGCAACCATATGAATTTCCAACAGAATGTAATATGCAAACTTTAGAAGAGCCTTTTAAGGATGAAAGGGATATGCGTGTGGTGGACGATGACGAGAGAGAGGAAGACATTTTAGCTGCACAGATACTCGAACGGGAGCAGCAACGGATTTTATTGGAGAGCACAATGTCTCCACTATGTAGGTTTCTTTTTTGGAAAATAATTGAATGGTTTTTGATAGTTTGAAATGAACTTGTAGTGGCTGCGGTTAACGACATAACTCAGAGAGAGGCAGAGCTTCTTTCGTGCCTTAATCCTAATCAAGTTGAAAAGAGGGAGGCTGTTCCAGAAATAAAGGATCGCAGCGATGAATATAATCGTACGTTTTATAATCAAAGTGGAAGGGACTCTTCAGAAGAAGATGATGACTACAGTAAGTATAGTGCTGGCATGAGAAAGTGGTGTGATTTTAAGAGAGACGTGTTTCGTAGACCCCTAAAAAAACGATTATGCTTCGAAATGTGTGTTACATTAAGGGTCAATAAACCGACAGTCAAAATTATCATAGTCCTATCCGAGAAAGGAAATATAAAAAGTTTTTGGCGGATAGTGTAGTGTAATGTAGGCGGCGAAACGCTGATCACATAGAACAGTGTTGGCCCATAGTGTTGAAAAGAAATTTCTAACATCCGGTCGCCCCTGATTGAGACAGAAGCATTACCAATAAAGTTGATTTAAGGCTTGCCTTTGGCGAAGTTTAAAATGGAATCTATTTCGTTATCTAAATTTGTAGAAAAGATTTATAGCAAGCATTCCAAAGGAATCTTGAACCCTGAATATACTCGAATGTACTTAAATGAGAAATACAATGATGCCAATAAAATGTAAACGATAAAACAGTGTTTCATAAGGGGCCTTGTTATGTTGAGGTGGTGGCGAAACATCGATCACTCAGTTTTGTGTTGGTTCAGATTTGTTGGTCCAGTGTATCCAACGTCATAGAGTTTATGGTATGGTTGACACAGAAAAATTTGAACGGATGTGCGTAACTTGCCATTTAATTCGGTCTAAGGCTAACTGCTTGTTAAAGTAGACTCCTAGCGTCTTTAATCTTGTCTTAGCTACCACAGAGCAGGTGCAGTGAACAGTGTTTCGCAAGTGGACTAGTTCTGCAGGTGTCCAATGAGGTCAGGCCTAGCTTAAGGGCTTGATAGGTCAGTAAACAATAATCCGTGTTGTAGCAATAGGCTGCAATTGACCCTAGATAGCTTCAAAATTTGTTCTATCCTACTCCGGTTGTATATCGCTCAAGAGATCTTGGTTATGCAAAAGGAAGTGTCCTGGTTCCACCGAGTCTATGAGAAGTTTTGAGCCGAATTCATTAAAAAAGTGTTTAATTGACATTAAGGACCTTAACGTAATCTGTCTTTGCATCAGTTCTCGTTTCAGATAAGCCCGTAGAGACACGGGCCAGAGCTACACTTCCCACAAACTATCTTTACCTTGGTTCTGTAAAGGCCGATACAAATGGTATGTCCTTTTTTCGAGTATAAACACCTCAGAATATAAAATTATATTTATTCACATGCCTAAGAATTATGTATGAAGTAATTTTTGAAAATATTCCTTTTATCAGAACCTTCAGTGTATGCGAAGAAAGCAATTCCACAACGAACAAAATTTGGTCCATTTGAAGCTGAAATTCGTTTTACCAGTGATGTTTTCTTGAACATTCTGCGATCGCAATACCCACGTCACTATCCGCTGTTATTGATTGGCAAATCAAGAGTTCTAATCGTCACCAACGAAAGTAAGTAACCCTCTAAATGACTCTAGCTCAACTAACCGAGTACCTTTGCAGACACTTCTAATTGGATGCGTTTTGTTCGCTTGGCTCAGTCATATGCAGAACAGAATTTACAAATAATCGAGGAAGACAATCGAATTTACTTCAAATGCAATCGTGATATTAAGCCAAAGGAAGAGCTTCGAGTTGGTTACCACAGTACCTATGCGAATAAATATAATTTACCCATTCTGGAACCATCAACTGAAGACACAGAAAAACAATTTGAAGTGAATAATCCGTGGACTTGTTTTGAATGCGATAGTAGATTTCCTACTTCACAAGAACTGCAAAAACATTTAGAGGTTCACGATGTGGAAGATGCGTCTTGTCTTATTTCTAAAAGAAAAATCAAGAGAAAGCGAAAAAAACTTAATCAATTGCCCAAGAATTCAAGCCGATGTTTAATTTGTTTTAAAGTGTTCATGACAAACACGAGCCTACAAAAGCACTTCGCAACACATTTAGCTGCAAAAAAACCCAAAGTAAAAACGACCGATAGGAAGGCTTCAGAACGGATCCACAACAAATGTTCACTTTGCAGTAAAAAGTTTGGATCTGAAAAGAAGCTAAAGGTAAGTGCTTTATAAACCATATTTTGTAGCTCGAAAAAAAAAGAGGTTCACAATTTTTTTATACGGAACTTGGGTACTCCGCAGTCTCATCAACAATCCCACTTGGGCAACGAAGAAAAGCCCCACAAATGCCCCCAATGTGATCGACATTGTGCAACGCCAACTGCGCTCGCCGCTCATATTCGTGGCCACACAAATCGCCTCTACTCATGCGTATATTGCCAGCAAACCTTCAAGTATGTGATGGACTTTAAGAAACACGTTTCTTCGCACTGCAAAGATGGAAGTTATTCGTGTATGCATTGCAAAAAGGTAATTTCTTTCCGACTTTGCCGTGTAATCATTTAATTCGTTTCTCTTTTTCTTCAGAAATATAAGGAGTATCATTTAGTTCGAAAACATGTGCGGATCTTTCACCCTGCGGTGAAGTATCCCTGCAATGAGTGTGACCGTCTTTTTCTGCATATGAGCTTTTTACGTCGCCACAAAGCAACTCATGAGAAGGAAAAGGTTTTTCAGTGTAAGGAATGTTCGCAGGAATTCAACAAGAAACAAGACCTTAAAGAGCATGTAAGAATTCACCATAAAGTTAAAAAGAAAAAGGTGCCGAACCCAGTTAAGGAAAAGTTAACTCCAGAAAAGAAAGAACTTTCGCCAAAGAAAAAGAAATTCTCAACAGTCAAAGTTAATGTCGTATACTCAACTGAATACCAGCAATTTCAATTTAAGTGTGAAGACTGTAAGACAGGGTTCAAGCGCCGAGGAATGCTGGTTAACCATATCGTGAAACGACACCCGGAGCGAAATATTGAATCTATCGAGGAGCTAAATCAGCCGATTATTAAGCTTCAAACAGTGTTTAACTGCCCACACTGTCCAAAAACGTATAAGAACAATTCAAAGCGAAAGGCACACATTCTAAAAAATCATCCGGGCATGGAAATTCCACCATCGTTCCGTAGTAATCCAATTTTAAGCGATCTAAATGTTCAGACTGTAGGCTGCATAAAGACGGATGTTCAAAAGTGTCAACTGTGTTATAAGCAATACGGATCTCGTACGCGTCTTCTCGCACATTATCGCGAAGGACATAGAAATGAGACGGTTCCAGAAATTCCTGCAGCTGAATCACCACCAACGCAGATTCTCATCGAAGAGCAATGTGTAGAGCCTGTGATAGACATTTACAGGCCACCGGTGTCACCAGAAAATAAACTTCTGAAGTTATCCTCTGCTGCACTTGAATTGTCGAGTATTGAGGATAGAAAATACTTTGACTTCCTTAATGAACGATCTGATACAACAGATATAGTTGGCAATAGCAGGACTAACTATAAAATAGTGGCCAGCGAATTCGGAGAGACTTCATCAAACACCGAACTTAATCGGTTTCCTGAGCTCTTTGAAGAATCTATTGGATGTATATAAAGTCAAATAAAGTGCGCTTATCAATTTTAAACCAAACTTTTTGTTAATTATTTTTGTGGTTGTCTTTTTTGAACAAATGATGCAACATAGGTGGCCACAGAATGGAATGAATGGGTTAAGATGTAAAGCTATTTTTTATGTGCCCCTAAAAAGAAATAAAGGGGAAAAGTAGTCATTTTTTATTCTGCGGCCACCACTGTAAATGTGTCTGAATTGAACGAGAGGTTGGTATGCAAGTAGCTTTAAGCTGCTAACTTTTATATATCAAGTTTTGAATAGAACATTTTTGATTTCCCTGACCCTAGTGAGGCAATGAAATTCTTCAGATCTTTCTGTCACCTGCGAGAAATCCCGTCATAAGATCACGACATCATGTGCTTTCTTGATCACGCTAAAATAAGTAGTACTTGTTTTTTTTTTAGAAATGAAAGTGTTTTATTTAATTTTTTATTTTATACATTTCAAATGCATTTTTTTTTGTTTAACACAGAAGATAAGTAAAAGTATACAATAGAATATTGAAATAAAAGAAGAAGAAAAAAAAAAAACTAAAATAATAACAATAATAATACCGAAAAAGAAATAATGTTTAACATTTGTATGCTTATGTGTATTATATGAGCGTATTCTTTGCTTGTTTTTTTTTTTAATATTTTTACATTAAAATCATACGATACATCTACGAAGAGAGAAAGGAATGCAAAAAGTATTCAAAGAATTTAATTTTTCTAACGTTTTTGATCGATTTATCTAACGTTTGTTTTGTTTTGCCATGTTTTTTTTTTGTAAAAAAAAGTTACTTTTCTGTATATATCTTTCTATCAAGTATATGCTGTATGTATATAGATGTGTGTATATATATATATTTTTTTATATTTATATTATAAATATTAATTATTTTACAAAGAACATAAGAGGCCTTGGCGATGGTTTGTCAATATTCAATATTTGTTCTTTCAGCACATTTTTATGTATATAACGTGTACGTGTGTATTTATTTCCTTAGCGCCATTTTGTTGTTTTTTTTTTCTTATTTTTCGGGGGAGAATTTAAATAATACACTTTGAACGCAGTACGTTTGATTATCCTCTCGACTGTTATTTGTTTAATTTGTGGTGATGTCCGGTACTCTTGTTTTTTTTTTTTTTATTTTCAAATAGACTTTAAGATAGTTGAGAACAGTTGAATAGAAGAATTATATTTTCGCGAAGAAGATTTGCAGAAAGGATTTATAAATTGGAAATTTATTATAGCTCCTTCAAAGCGTTCAATGACTGGCGAAGGAATTCACATTGGGCCTTTGCATGTTTAATTTCTAGCTCAGCAAGCTCAACCAAGCTACAAGAAAAAGGAAAAATTCAAGAGAATTGAACTCTCTGTGATGTGAAATGATTTACCCTTTTTTGAACGCTGCTACACGACGATTGCGAAAACTGACAAGTTCTTCTTTGCCACACGCCGACATTGATTCGAATTTTTCGCATGCTTCTGCTTGAGCTGCTTCAGCCTAAAAGAAAGTTTATGATTGAATGTGTCCTTAATGCGAAACATGATATGTGACTATCTATATGTTATTTATTGAGATTATGAAATAAAAAAAGTGAAATGTTTGGGTGTGTTGTGGTGTAAGTTGTTGACAAAAATGTACGTACAAATATGTGTTGCAATCGAAGGGTGTTAAAAAATGTTAAAAAAAAAAATGGTACAGCGAATGCCTTTGAATGGCTTTTTCAAGATCGTACTACTGATTTCTGTTGCGTTTGTATTTTTCATCGCTTGCCTTTTGCAATGCATAAATTAATATTAATTTAATCGTGCCATATGGGCTTCGCGGCATTGTCTTTTATTCGCAAAATGTAAATTAATTTACACTGTACATATGTAATATAAAATAAATAATTTAATAGTATTTACAACCTTCTAATAAATGTAAAACAAATCAACGTCAGATACTTGTTCGCTTCAGGTTGCACTACAAGCATTGTTGAAAAATTACGTCAGAGATGCTGCGTTCATTCTCGACTGTCGATAAGTATAAGGCGGCGTAATTAAGGGCGTAAATCTTGCGACTCAAACAAGGCAAACTACACTGTACCACCTCAAATCAAAATTACGAACTACTCAAATTCATTTCATGCATAATACGTAATTTAAGGTCCTGTTTGTTGTCTTTAACTGTCTCACTTTGTGTAAATAATCACCAAGTTTTCAATGTGTATACACAAGTCAAAAAAAAAAAAAAAAACCAAAATTCCATAAAACAAAAATAAAATCAAATAATGACGTGTTTTATAAATAAACAAAAAATTTAATTGTTCACACTAATTCATCTATAAAATACAACAAATACCTCTTGTACTTCCAAAGGCTGCATTTAAGGTTAATTCATTTTTTGAATTGCGAATTGAAAACAAAAAACATATTAAATATTGGTGATGATTTTCGAGACAAAGGAATGTGCAGCGATAGAATTAGAATTTTTAGGAAAAAAAAAAAAAACAAAAAATCATACCCACCGATTCATTTTACTTACCGCATGAATGTCTTTGTTTTTCGCACGAACTTTTTCCAGATTACGATTTGCAGCCTCATATGCAGCCAGGCATCTAAGACGACGGATAAGCAATGCCTTAGCTGCATCACTGTCCCTTTGGTAATACCTGAGCGTGTCACCGAGTTTGAGATCTTGATCGCTGGCAACTCGAGATTCGAAGTGCTAAATAAAAGGTGATTTTTTTTTTTTATTTCTGTTGCAATATACCCTACTTCAATATTACCTTAAGCTTTTCGAAAACCTCAGCACTTTTAGCGTAAAATGTTTCCATTGTACCCTTCTCAGCTATCGATAGTTGCATAAGTGCATTGGAAACTTTTTGATGACACTCAGCAACTTCACGATGTTTGTGTGTCATTTTTTCGGTTCGCAAGGCGGCTTCCTTTAGATGGCCATGATATTCGGATAGAAATTGCAACTCGTTTTCGAAAAAGTCATTGACATCACGAACGGTCGCACCTAAGAGAATCTCATCGGTTGTTTTTCCGAGAGATTTTACAAAACCTCCAAAAAGTGCCATCTTTTTGCGTGGTTTGGCACACAAATCTTGGTCGTATTCTAGAAATACCTTTAAATGTTGGTCCATACGAAAAACGGGATGTTGTGCGAGGCGCGTCAAGAACACCTCGTGCATTGCTACGGTCTTCTTAAACGTGGCGAGGTATTCACTGAAAATGAATGGAATTAGATTGCAGTGTGTTAAAGGCTGTTTAAAATAATGCCTACGCTTCGAGTTCGGATTTCATCTTTTTAAATTCTTCTCTGGTCATATTTCCTTCACCTTCTCCTAGGCGTTGAAGCTTCTCCCGCGATGCATCGAAATCTGGTCTGGGCGGGCAAGGTGGAATCTAAAATTTTAATGGAAAACAAATTTTCTTTTAAAATGTACTATTTTTTATGATGATGTACGAATGAATTATTTAAGCTATTTTAAAGATTGTTGTGTCCATTTAGGGACCCACGAGTACAACGAGGAGTGGTCAACTGTCTACAAAACTCCCATGTGGCGTAAAGCCAAGGCTCACGGTATCGCATAAGAACAGTACGCTAGCGATACACATTTTCGAATTCCCTGTACCATTCCGCCTAAGATATGATAGATCTTAGGCCTAAGATATGAAAGATCTTAGGCTGTCCTAATCGTATTGACGAATATAGCACAGAATGAAAGAAGCGGTGGACAAAGCTACAGACCTCTGAAGGTTGTGTTGGGAGGATAAAGAACAAATGCTTCGAGTTTAATATCAAAGAGCTGGCACTTCGTTCTATGACATTTTCTAGAGTACAAAACCCAACATCTTATATCTCTTGTTTGGTACAAAGACTTGTTGTGTTTACTTCCTGTTGCTTAGGATCAAAAGACCGGGCGAAGTAATAATTTAAAATCTGTTCAGCGTTATATTTTTAAGCGAAGCATTTAGCTACCTCGATTATAAATTCTGTTTACTAGGTAAACTCTTAGATTGTTACATCTGTCTGTTCTCGTGGTGTTTTCCTATTACATTAACTCGCTTTAACCCTAAACGGATTCATTTACAATTGCGTGACTCGTTGGACAAGTTATAAGATTTGAAAAAATCAATAAATATGATTCATTACAAAAAATCCACTGTATAATCTAAAACATCACCCATCGTTTATGACTTACAATGTAACCTGCATATTCTTCGTTCTCCTCGAAGCGATCATGCAGCCAAACGAATTCTTCATGCTGACGCACTACCAGCATATCTTGCTTAGCGTACCCAGGCAATGTGGTCCTCGTATGCACTGTGAATTTAACTTTATCCTTCTCGCTAAGTGCATCAGATATGTCTACGTGTAAAGTATTCTCCGGGAGGTGGATGGGACCAGCTTGATGTGGTGGAGCTGCCGTCAAATCACCAGCATTACCAACTGTTCCTGGCAGCGCCTTCGAAGGGGCCGATGATGATGCAATGTCCAGCGTTTGGGTACTGGGAGAATCCGAAATCCTCATATTCTCTATTCCAGTAGCTTCATCTGTACCATCCTGTAGAGAAAAAGACGAAAAAAACAAGAAACAAACACTCATTGAATACGCCCCGATAAGAAGTCTATTGTTGTTGTGATTGTGGAACTGTTGCGCCCAAGTGTAACGCCCTGGGCAACAAAAGCAATTATTAACATTCCAATTTATCGCCATTCAAAGTTGAAAGAGGAATTTTAGGGCCGCGCACAATGTGTGAAATCACACGACTTACCATCATTGTTAATTAATTTTCTGATTTTCGTTTTATTTAGAAAAAAATGAAAGCGTTTATTGTAAGGGATCCAGTTAAATCCGTTTATTAGTCAGCAGCATAGAAATGCGATAAGGATGGCTTTTGATTAGTTTTATTTTTCTTCTATTTTGTGTTATTCGGGCCTATACCGACAAACAAGCGGCGATAACACGAAATAAACATAAAATAAAACAAAAATAAAAAAGTTTTTCTTTTTGATTTTACGCGAAGCCGCTGAGTATGAGCAAATTTAGCACTTGATTTCTACTTGCTGCTATGTGTGACGTTGAAAAACTTATCGGTATATGCGTTTTGTGATGACATTTATCATTGCATTGGGGGTTATTTGTTTATTTCGAAACTAATTGTTCATGAAGTTTTTCGAGTATTCGAACAGAACAGCTGACGATGGAATGACATTAGAATGGAGGAAAATATGGATAAAGTGCTGCCAGAATCTTGTGGGGAGATGGTTTGTGTATTTTATTTTCTGATTGGATGAAAGTACGATTTGGATTGGAAAATGTTTTATTTTTTAGTGAAAACGTTGTTTCAATAATTATATATGTGTATTGGGCTAATAGAAGGAACATATCTAAGCTACGTGTTGTACTTCCTTTTTTTGACACAGAGAACTTACTGGCGATTTTAACAAAATGCCGCGCAAAGCTTTCAGAAGAGTCAAATATGCGGCGTTAATTTTATTAGCTTATGGGTTAAAACAATAAAATGAACAAAATTTAAATATATAGTTTTCAAAAAAACAACTGAAAAATGTTGTATTGTAGTATCAATTATTTCTAATTAACGATCTTTCGAGCTATTTGTAGTAACTAGTATCGATGTAGATGGGCAAAATAATTTCGTACTGGCGCATACTGGGGACACTTGTATGGATAGCGTGCTCAAAATGCAAAAATGGACATTTCAAGAGTAACGTAAAAGATTGGTATCGTTAGAAAGAAGACAAAATTCCTCAACAAGTTGTTAAATTTTTAAAGCGCTGGAGGTCTAGAAAGCTAAGCGCTCAAAGGCAGGATTTTTTGCAAAAAGTACGGAATCTGTTTTGTTTGTTGAGCATAAAAAATATATTTCGCACTAATTTAAACTAAAAAAAATATATATGTCGGTATTTCACGGCTTTTTTGCCCAACATGCAAGACACATTCCCTACTTTTAAGAATTATCCTACCTTTCAGCGCTTAGTCCTCCAAACTTACAACCTCCAATGCCTTAAAAGTTTAGCAGCTTGACGAGAAATTTTGTCTTCTTTTCAAGGATACCATTCTTTCAAATAAGGCTGGAAATTTCAATTTTGCATTTTGAGCATGCTCTCCATACAACGCGCTCCACTGTGTGGCGCACATACGTGGGCTTGTATAATTTTAAAATGAGAGACCTACAGCAAGTAGAGTTTAAAAAGGGACAATCACACATTCGAGTTCAAGGCTAAGGTACACCGAAGCCTCACTTTGCGTTCAACGATTTGCAGGGTCTCGACGTTTCGTCGTTTAAGAACTAAGCGTGATTTCGAAACTGAGTCGTTTTTCTTTTAGTTTGCAAAATTACAAAATTACAAATGGGAATTATGGCGTTAAAATATGTGGTAATAGTTAAATCAATTTACATCGTATGTTTCTTTACCCAATTAACTACAGAAAGTGAGATCTTAGTGTACTTAGTTAATCAATGTTTTCTGCCAGGCACTTTCTTTTACACATTCCCGAGGACTTTACAAAAAACAAAAAATTATATGTCACTGATCAATTTCTTACATCACTATCACTTTCTCTAGAACAATGTGCTCTTTCAAAAATATTATATTTTGAATTCCTTCTCGGCTCATCAAAAGCTTCCTCTGCGATTTCGGCTTTAAAACGAGGGTATAGTGGCATAACTTCGCGTTAGAATTTAACAAGTGTCACAACAAAACTAAAGTTTTTTCTTCAATTTACTAAGCCAATGAACAGTTCTTTATATGCAGATATAAAAACAAAAAATAAATAACGAAAAGTAAATAAAAAAATTTAAGTACATACAAGTTAACAGACATTACAGTGGCGGTCATGAAATAGGACATTGTTAGAGTTTAAAAATCAGTGAGCTAATTTAGCTGAAAGACCCAAAAAATACTTGATAACAAACTTAAAACTCACGTGTTTTTTTTTACTTTCCAATTAATGAAGATCGAACAAATATACTACAACTTTTAGTTAGTTGACTGGTATTCCTTCAGTTAAAAGATTGTTATGCAACATCATGGTCCAGTACTTATAATAAGTTTGCGCTTTCATTGTTGTTTTATCTGATATATTTAATGTTTTATCTTGTTCCACTATCTCTGATATTTAATTCAATTTATTTGAAAGATCCATCTTACTGCAGTGATAAGACAAATCTAGGTTTTCTTATCCATTCCAAAAAAAAAAGACCGTGGAGACGCACACTCAGTAAGCAAGCACAGAGTTTCTCTTAAGCTACCAACATGACGAAAGAGAGTACTCCAGCGCAGCAGCATCGCCAACAAAAGAAATAAAACAACTCTACCCGCCGTTCCAGTACATGTACCAAACCAAGAGGCACACTCGAGCAGCAGTTCCACCGGCCGTCCACATTCAGTCGCAGTTCGACCCGTCAAGCGTTAATACCGTACGTGTACCCCTGGTGTTTGTTCACTTGTGCGTCACAGTCACATCCATCGTTATACAGTTGAAAATAAACAGTTTGTTCTTTTTTCAATTTAGTAGCTGCCGAAAGCAGGTGTCTTGAAATTTATTGTCCTGCATATCCTTCCGATTGCGTGTGGCTTAGTGTTTGGACCGTCTGCTGTGAGATTACGGGGTGTGTTTCGTGTACGGTGTATACTTAAGAAAAGGAAGTCGGCAGAACATCCTTCGTATTGTTTTGTTTACGTGGGAACTGAAAATTCCCCCATCAAGTGGCAGTGAACTGATACAAACACACAGACAGAGAGTGCCTATTTATAGACACATTGCTCAGGAAGCACAATTTTCGAGAGTGCACCACCGGTCGATCGATACCAGTATCCTCGGCGCTGCCAATTGACATAGAATTCACTTCCCCTAGTTTATCCGTTGGTTGCTCCACCTGCAGTATAATTTAAAGCCGCAGACACAAAAATTAAAAATGTCTTCGTCCGCTGATTCTGAGTTAAGTAACATCCTGAACCGCCGTCAACAAATCAATGACGCACTTGAGAATGGCCAAGAAGTCAAGCACACCTTTAAGGTTGTCAATGTTTACACGGAGTTTCACGAGTTCAGCCGAAAGCAGATAAAGGATTACCAAGCAACATTCAATAAGTGAGTACATACTCGTACATACATAGCTTGAGCAAAAAAAAAAAGGATAAATATTTATATAAGCCGAGGGTGTGTGTCCTTGACTGTGTCATTATCTCGAGGTTGGCAGAAGGATAAATTATCAAGGTCGACGTTGACAATACAATTTCGTTTAAAGTTTAGGTTGCCATTGGCTGGGGAAGAAGGGGTACCAAACCTTTTAAATCCCGACTAAAGGGTGTGTCAGTGCTCATGCACGTTTTGCAGTATGAAAAGTGCAGTAAAAAAAAAAACTTGCTCTGAAAGGAGGAGAAGTTGCAGACTGCTTTTGCTATTGCTATTCTGATGCTGAAATTAATTGCAGATTTCATTGTTCTTGTGTACATAAATTAAATATCTTAGGTAATGTCAAGTGAGAGTATTAAGCTTGAGTTATGTGTTTTCTTCTTTTTAGTTGAGTTACGTAGATATTATGGAAAGAGAAATATCAGCAGAATGAAAGCCAAGAACGAGTGAGTGGGTCGGATTTGTGGCTAACCTTTTCGAAACCGCCTCTGCAGGTTATTGAGATTTTTTTTCAGTGATTCAAAGCCTTGTATCGCAGGACTGTTCAAACAGTCACATGCGGCCTACGGCTTGTTTTCCTGCGACCCCGACGGTTTAGATGTTTTAATCAAAAAATAAAAAATCAACACATATAATTAATAATTTGTTTTTCCTTAAAAAAAAAATAAAATAAATAGTCGGCGTAACAGCCCATACAGGGCCAGAGCCTAACTTCTTCGAGACTCCACTGTGTTGTGCGCGATATATTTTGACACATGTGAAGGGGACCTACTGTTTAATGCCCGTTCCGAATGGCGAATTGCGAAAGCTTTCCATGACAGAAGTACTACTCCAGGAGGATTGTCAGTCCTTTGCTGAAGGTGGGGCCGTGAAAAATGTTTATGGTGTAATTTCCCCGAGCCGGAGTCGAACCCAGGTACTCTCGCTTCACTAACGATTAAGCCACGATTAAGCCACGCACTAACGATTAAGTCACGGCGACCTTGTTCTTCCTTGAAAACTGAAAATATTTTTTTCTGCGGCTCTAAAGTTTTTGTAGTGAATTTTATTATATTAGCCCGTGAAGATATATACAGTGGAATGCCTCTAAGTCGAACGTCCTCTAAGTCTAATTTCCCTCTAACTCGAATTTCGTATTCCCCTCAATTTTCCACACAAAAAACATCCTCTAGGTCGAACTCCCTCTAAGTCGAAAATCCCTCTAAATCGAATACATTCTTTCGACTTTTGGTCTATTTTCACTACCTCTAAGTAAATTTTTTTTTCTTTTGCTGGCAAATAAAGAAAAAATGTCCTCTCACAAGTTGTATCAAGCTTTTAATCTGAAAAGAGTTATCTGATATGTTTTCTTGCTTTATTTAGTGCGGGTATTGGAAGTCTACTTTAAAAAAAGTAACATCCAGACGTCTCTAGACTCCAGTTGTAAACACTTGCTAAAGTACAAAAGTAAAGGCTTTCAAACAAAAAAATATTAATATCCCTTACTCGAATTTTTTCAAAACTCCCTTGAACTAATATTGATATCCCGTAAAAATTCGACTAAGATGGATTCAACTATATATTAGATAGCTGGGCTCTATCAGATAAAGTTCTGGTTTGTTTTTCTTTGGGGATAAAATTGTTTATTTGATTTTTTTATATTAGGAAGTCGCCGAGTCGCCGAATGAAGTCGCCCAAGTTAAAAATTTATTCCAAAAATGTACGTGTATGTAGCACGCTATTTGCGTATTCGCTATGATATTAAAAGAAAGATCAATATCAATTTCAAGAGTCTTTAAATCTTCTAGAAAAAGTTCTCCTGCATCAATCAAAATTCAAGCGATGTACTGAAATGGAAAGCATAAAATACTCTTGAAACTCAATTAAGTGGCCAAGTTTTTTTTGCGTTGTTTTAGACGTCTTCTAATTTGAAGAAAACTAAGTATTACATGTTACAGGCAGACAGGCAGAAAAAGGAACTGCTTTTCGGATTATTCTCAAGTTCTATTCTCATTTATATCTTGCAGGAAGTTCTGCTCATTCTCTCTTAAATTCTTTTTGACGCAATTACATACGTGCCTTCGTAGATTGATAGCTTTTATTTGAACCTTCATAAGTTTCATTGGAGACTTCATTTTCTTCTTAAAAGACCAGTGGAACTTTAGCAACGCAATTTCGTTTATATTTATTTGCAAGCAATCAACGCCGATTGAGAAAAAAACGCATGTTAAGACGAACTATGACTAATCACGAGTACATGTTTTTTGCTTGTTCGCAAATTGAATTTATAAACAAACACTAGCCCCTCTGCACACCAAATGCGAATCGAATTTTATTATTTCTTACGTTTGCTCATCTCGAATCGGTCGACCTTTTAGACACAACACCGGAAATTCATTAAAAAAAACGACGATTATTTGTCGAATTTCGAGTATGTTTGACCCCAACTAAAAATCTTGCTTTAAGATTATTTCGAGGCAGTTTATGAATTCAATGTGCTTATGGTAGTTTATAAAATCACGTATAATCAACATTATCTGCTGATGAGACAAGAAAAAAAATCTAGCTATAAAAAAATCTAGCTAAAAAAATCTAGCTATCAATCTTACGCAAAGTTGCCATCTAATCGCTTGTTCGTTATTTGTTCTCCCCACTCAGTCGCGTGTTTTCAACAAATTTTACTTATTTTCTCAATTACAAAAATAAAACAATTAGCGAGAATAACAAAATCCACCTTCTCCTGCTTTTCTCATCACTTTCGAAATTTTCACTTTCATCTTATCGCGCCCAAGATGCACTTAGCCTCAATTGAACAAAATTTGACAGACTACCTCAGCTTTGGTCATCACAAGAAGTGCACTGCTTTACGGCTTCGCTGTCATCTCTGGTAATCAAATTAAAAACGAAAAGCCCAGCCACAACCAAAGTGAATCATGTGATATCACTTTGATCGTGATTTCCTCGAAAATTAAAGTCAACAAAAAAAAGAAACAAAAACGTTCTGACTGTTTACGCTTTATCCAGCCAGCGAACCACATTGCTCTCCAATTGACGTCACAGCAGCGTGCGATGTGTAAACAGACTTTATAGTTCGACCGACAAATTCTCATCTTTTCGCTCGAATGAAATGTAGGGAGTTCAGAGGAAATTAGCATTAACAAAATGTTGTTTAATGAAATCCAGTTCTCTAGTATAGCGGTGACATGGCTTAAAACACCTAAGCGGTTCGTTGAATTCGCCACTTTTTTACGACAGTGGCAACCAGTTTCCTCTTTTGCACACTAACAGCTCACTAAGTGTGGCCACATGAATGAATGTGACTTGTTCACCTGGTTCTAGAAAACGCAATTGAAATTTCCAGCGAAAAAGTCAAAGTCATCAACAGGCTTTAGCTTCACCTGTCGAATGACTAAATACATTCATTAAGTGAGTGACATGACGACTGCAATTCCTATAGACTTCGCGTCGCGAGGAGGTCAAGGTGAATAGCTTTTCTGTATCTGTAAACTTGAAACTATTGCGTTGTCGTAGATCGTAGAACTGAACTAGCCAACTCTACCACCACGTCTGGAGCAGCACAAAGGGATAGAAATCTGATATGCATCTCGCATATCATGCGTGCACTCAAATGTTGAATAATGGATGTGAGATGATTTTTTTTTCTTTATACTGCATAAGTTATAATAAGCGTTACGGTGGCGGCGACATTGTTGATAACAAAAAAAAAAATAAATAAATTATCGGATGGATGGATGTTTCTCTTTGTCGCTTGCCCATGGTGGCTTCTCTGTGTAATCGGCGAATATGAGGGTAGTTGTTGTCGGTCCTAGATTTGAAATGACACGTTGACATGACACGCCAGTGGTCAGATGACTTTGAGAGGGTGCAATCAGAAAATTAATTCAATTAAATGCGGTTTGTGTGATTTAGGGTCTATCGAAGGGATTATTCTTGAGCCATTAAAATTGGATTAAATGTGAATGTAATTGAGTGGAAATATAAATTTCAATATTTTAGGGGAATGTGTTGCTGGCTCTAGGCTATAAAAAACCATAGCTATCAAACAGTATATTGGAGTTTGTTTAATTTAAGTGTTTGTCTGTTCAAATATTTTGGTTTACACAATCTTGCGTCAATATGGATACAGCTCGGCACTTTCTCTTTCAGAAACTCATCCATACATCGATGACACGTGGGTAGCTCGATATGTGTTTGTTTAATTTTATTGGTCTTCAAGTTTTTTTTATTGAACTAGAGCTAGAAAAAATACTTTTAACCCTTTACTGCACAAACACCCATGTATGGCTTTTGATCTTTACACGCCAACTACTAAAAATTCCGAATCACCATTGGAAAAAATATCATTTTGACCGTTTATATTAATGGTATAGTTTGTTAACTCGAAACATGCGTAACTGCATAACCAGCCATACATATATGTCAAAAGTTGTATAACAATTAAAAATTATATATATTTCTTTTGTTTTATTCCTTTAATTTTGCAAAACGAAACGCAGAAATGCTAATTTTTAATTTTTTTTCTGTCATTGGAACGGTAGAGGGTTAAAGAATTCAAATCATATTCTGTGTATTTCACGGGTCTAGTGCTAAGCTGTAGTTTCACCCAACCCCTCTGATATTTTATAAATCTTCAAATTCTTTCTACAGTGAACTCTCTATAATTCGAATTTCATGTGAATAGGGAAACTTCCAATTTCAGAGGTTTTCGAATTACGAAGGTATCAGAAAAAAATATGGCTTACTTTCGTCACTTGCGCAATTCAACTAATTGTAAGGGTTGTGGCAAAAAGCAAATAAATTTGACTTCAAATTGTAGAGGTAAAAAGCCATCATTTTTGAATTAGAGAGGTTTTCATGTAGTTTTCCACCAAAATGATTTCGAAATAAGGGGCCAAATTACATAAATTTTCTTCGATTTACAGAGGTTTTTTCTTCAGGGGACTGTGATGCTTCTACTCGTATTTACAGAGGTTTTCGAAATACACACATCCCTCACTTTGCGCGGGGTTTAGGAGAATGAAGAGTTTCGCGCCGAAACCGAAACCGCGCAAAACGATTTATGAGCGCACATGCATGTCTTTTGAACAGAAAAACCATAGTGAGCCATGATTCTTTGAAGAAAAACGTTATTTCGCGCAGAGCAAAGACGCCCAAATCGAATTTGGGTAGATATTTGAAAATCGTTTTGCGGCGGAGGTTTTCCGACGTCACGAAAAATATTGCAATCCTAAAGAATTGATCGAAAAATCCTTCAATCCCAAAGGCTGCAACGAAAATATTTGAAGTCCCAAATAAGTTAGTCTAAAAATTTGCATTCAATTGATTTGCAATCAATTGATTGGTCGTAAAGATTGCTCCACTCAAGACTTCAAAAAGAATGAGAGATTTCAATGTTGCAGTCTAGTTCGCAGATTTAATTTATGAATTGAAAAATCAGAGATATGAATTCAATTGATTTTTAAAGTTAATAGATTGCAATCTTTCACATCTCTGGTATCGTCTATATGTTTATGCTTCCGATACTACAGGTCGGCTCGGTTCCGTAGTTTTTACTCACGCAACGTTTGGCTGATCTGGAATGTTTTATGTTTATATTTTATTAGTCATTGATATTCGGTTTCTTATTACTAACCCAACAAAAAAGTAACTGCAGTCGCAATGAAAGATCGGCAAAAAAACAAGTAGCGTTTTGTTAGAAATCTAAAGGATTTTATTTTTCTTTCTCTGCTCTTCATATCCTTTTTTTTTATACAGTGACGGACAAAACAATAGGACCATTAAAAGTATTTTTACCATTAATTTCAAAAGAAGTCTGAAAGTTGTTTATACTTAATTTCGAAAGAAGTCTAAAAGTTTTTTTTAGATTTCATTTCAAAACTTTTAATAATTTTACACCTACACTTGTAATAAAGTTCTATACCAATTTGAAAGCCAGAAACTTGTTCTTTAATCCTACATCTAAAATTTTTTAGTTGTGTTAATAGTTTTCGAAAAATTTATGTAAACATAATGCATGTGAACTCTAAATTAAAAAAAGTTAAGATACATTTTTTTTCAAAATTGGTAGATGGAGTGCTAAATTGGTTTTTGGTGGTTAATACTTGTACCAATTCTGATTTAAACACAAAAAATCTGAATGATTTAATGTCTACTAGTTTTTGAGAAAATTGAATTTGTAATGAAATCTAAAAAAAAAAAAAAAATTAGGTTCGTTCGTCACTGTAGGTATATATAATTGGCACGTGCTAAAGGGATTGGGGCTACCCTTAAGTGTCCTGTTTAAGGCACAGCACAGACCGCAACTACTACTTTGTCGATAAGAACTAAGAAAAAAAAAGAAAGATTCTTTGTTTCTCAGTCACCAACAAAAATTTCCTATTACAGACAAAGTTGATAAAGTTGCGCGCCTTACACGAGATCTATGTCTATCCGCTCTTTGCTAAACACTTTTATTTGTCTGATCTCTTTTTGTTTTCTGTTCTTCGCATTGTATCTTTTAGCAAAAATTAAAAACCTGTTTAACCAAACGCCGGTTTTTGTTTTCAATCCTGTCCCATTTCATTCCAATCGCACGAGTGCATCTTCATATAAATATATGTTTTCTACTCGGTGGCGCGTCGCATAACGCCACCGTTTGGTGTGCACTGCTGCCGCGGTTCAAGGGTAACCATATAATCATAAAAGCGTCTCTTGTATTAGTGTCTCTGCCTCTGGCTGGTGAGACTCCACTCCAAACAACACGATAACCTTTCATGCACAAGAATGAGTTGTGGTCTTCTTCATGGTGCATAAATTGAACTTCTGCAAAAGTTGGTGTTTGTTGATCACTGGTGATGGTGTTGCAGTTGAAAAGCAGCTTGAAATATTCTATATTCATTATTTGATGCAAAAAGGTCATCGTAATTCATGAGTTTTGAATCGGAAGAACATTTTTGTAGAAATGAAGAATGTGTATTTTAAAATTGATTTTATTTATAGGCCATTGTAAAGTGGTATACTTGGATTAGAAATTTCATTTTCATGTGTGCTCCAAGTGGCGGAACGATATTTTTTTTCAGTTCCACTTTGTATTGACATCACGTTGAGATTGTTATTTTCTTTGTGCAGCAAACAACAATGAGGGGACAAAAGCTTTGTCGAACAAATACCTACTTGAGACTGTGGCTGGTGAAGTTTATGGGATCATGTGCCATGATCATAATGTCACTCATCATTTTACTCTTGACTATATGGATGGTTGTAGTAGGAAGATGGTCGAAAGAAAATCCGCATTTGTTTTGATCTTTAGAAATGATTCTCCACGCACTTGGCTTACGGATAAGATTCGAAGAAATTCTATAAAAAGAAAATGAGAGTCTTTGAGGGATTTAAGAAAAGTAATAATGCTGCTTCGATTTTTGGAGAGATTCGTAACTTTGAAAGCCTTAAATGTCAATTCAAATCCCAAAGAGATTACAGTTTGTCGCTTTTTTACAGCTTACGACTGAAGCTATGGATTTTTCAATATGATACGGCTCGTGGAAGTATTATGAATGTTTATCGTAAAAATTATCCTAACACCCTTAAGACACTGGAAGACATGAATTCTTGTAAAGTGATAACAAATTTTGCTCTACGAGTTACTCGAAAATCGTTTGCATAATGTGTGGTTGTAAAATTCCGAAAAATTTTCTATTTCTGGTGGTGCAGTCACATTCGACGAACACGATTTTTCTGCGTGTCCAATAGGAAATGCCGATAAAAATATGCTCATGCTGCACTCATGTACGCACTAGTGATAAGCCTAGAACTAAAAAAATGCACACGCAACGAATGCAATGGAAATGTGTCATCCATTAACATGTTTGTGAGTCACTTCACGCGGAAATGCAGTTGTTTCAACGTCCTTGTGAGATTATTCAAAACTATTTCCTTATGGTTCAATCTAATCGGTAGGTCGTCTTATTATCGAGCTAATCGAACTTATCGGGCTATACACACAAAATCACTAAAGGGAAACTAACGTGTTTTATTCAAAAAAGTTGTATGCCCTTTATTACTTTTATCTCTAGAGCGAAAAACTTAATCCCAGCTTTGAATGAAATTTCTAAAATCAATAATCCATACGTGTTACACACCACTTGAGCACTTAGGCATTCTAAAAGGTCTTAAAGCAAAACTGTGCCTCCAAATGAATAAAAAAAAACGAAAGCAAAATCGTGAGGAATTAAATTGTGAAACGTGATCTTAAGTCTTGTGCTAGAAAATGGTTTCCTGCGTTCTTAGAACGCAGTGAAATTGTGTGTGCGTGGTCTATGATAAAAACAAAACGAAAACGAGCAACGACGCAACACAACACACTCCAGTAGATGTGTGTAGATATATAAATCATGAAATGATTTTCTGCACAGTGGCGTATTAATTTAATTAAAGTAATAAAAAAAAAAGAAAATTTTGTGCCACTCCCTTGAGCTTGTGAAATCAAAACTTATTCAATTACGACCCTCCAGCGAGTGAGATAAAAAGCAGAAACTTTTTATGCTGCAGGAAGCGCTCATAACTTGATAACCAGAAAAAGGGATCGCCCAGAGAACGAGAGCAGAGTATATTTAAATGAATCACCCCAGCCAGGCCACCACCCCCTGTGAATGCACTTCAGGAATCATAATCTGGCAGTAATCACCACCCTTATCGTGGTGCCCAAGTATGCGCAGTGAAATGCGTTGCAGCCTATGGTTGTCGGAAATCGAGGGTTCACGTCCTCTTCAAAACCACAACTTTAATCAATGCCTCCCGCAAAAACGTGTATCTACATATAAATGACACATGCGATATACGTATGCAAATGTACAGATATCTATAAACCCCGAGCCAGCGCGGCCGATGCAATTGATTTTGCCATTTCTCATCGCCAGCGACGTCGGCCGATCTAACTCATTTGAAGCGCCTGCATGTCTCTCTGGTCGTCGCAACGAGCTTCGACTCTGATGATTCATTCATCACTCTGCAATTGCATACCTCGGGAAACGTAGCACTATGCAAATTGTGTCCCGGTTATGTTATTGCTAGTGCATTGGAGCGCACTGCAGGAGGTGAATGTCTCCTAAATGCAGTCCGCGTGGACAGAGAGCAGTGATTCATTTGACTTGTTTTTATTTTGGATTGATACGAGTATGTAAAAAATAAAAGCAAACAAACACATCAGCAATAAAAATTACTCTTTTCCTTCTTTGAGCTTTGTCAGCTTTTTTATGCGGATGTTCATTTTATTTTTGTTTTTTAATTTCTGCTTTAGGACGTTCGTTGACATTCATTTGGTGTGATTATTCGAATGTTTTTGAACTACTCCGGTTCTCAACGAATCGAATGTGCATGCACGCAGGGGTCACAGTCCCAAAAATGGAACACCGCTGTACGGGGGGGGAGGTTTCTCTTCTGCGACTGTGAATCAGGTGGATGCAGGCAGTTCAAATCGGATTTTGACAATTATCAGACTCAACTTATTACGTTATCTGTTGATCAAAAAAATTCTTCGAATTTAATTTGGATTTAGTAAAGAACTTGTTAATGAACTAATATAATTTGAAGCTTTGCTTGATAATTGCCACGCGCTTCTCTCAAACCGAACTGGAAGTTATACGTGAGTAAAAAGGTGCTAAGTGAGTCACAAGATGTTTACGCGCAATCAATGAATCACTGAAAAGAACTTAACATATTTTTTCGTCTCCATTTAAAACAATTTTAAAAACGAATACGACAGGTTGGATAACTATGCTCTTTGATTTCGAAAACTTTAAATAAATAACCCAATTTATTTCTTCAAGGACTAAGACTTTCTTAGCTATTTAAAAATTGAGAAAACACAAAGTTTTTTATATTTCAAAACACAGCCTCTTGACAACATTTATAATAGTTTCGAAATGTTGATGAATTTCTTTTTTGCTTTGTAAAGGTGCCTTAAGGAGAATGTTTGTCTGTTTATAATACCAAAAATTCCTAAAAGTCATAATCAAATCATCTTGGATATTATGAAATATAGAAATTAATACCATTATTTATTCTGAAAGCACACCCAAGTCTGATAATATTTAAATGCTTATCACAGGGTTTTTCTTGGTTTATTTTTCGCTATTGAAAGCATAATTAAAGTAGAGTACAAGAAAAACCCATTCACGTTTATGTTTTTCCCCAGTTCCCCATTTGTTTATTTAAACTACAAATAAGATTTAAGTGCGTAATATATTCTTGTCTTCGCTGTATCATAAGTTTAAAGATACTTTGTACTCAGAAAGCATTTTATGAAACGTGAAATAGTCTTGTTAACTCACTGTAAGCAGTATGTGCAATATTTATGACACAAATGGTTTTGTCTTGTGAGTCACTACTGTTGTGTGTGATGAGAAAGAAAACAGAATGTGTGTTGGACGTGATAGAATTTTATTGGCACGATGACAGATTACAGTGTTGACTTTTTGATTTGCTGAGGTTAACAAGACAGAGGCAATGATTATGTGTAGTTTTCTATAATTTTTAAATAAAGACATTGTTTGGTCAGTTGCTTGTGTTTGGTAGGAAGGAATATTGAATCATAAGTCTGTGGTTTCTAAAGTTTTCAAACTGTTGATCATTCAGAATATTTTTAAAAGTGATGTATTAAGGATTTCATTTTGATGAATTACCTTTTTTGATAATTTTGTTTTAACTCAGTGCCTACATTGGCAATTTTTAAGGCGATAAATTGAACCAATGAGACAACGCAGCAGAGGATGCCCGCGGGTAAGGTGGCGTACATAGGTAGAGAAGGACCTGAACCAATTCGGTGTGCGTCACTGGAAGCAGCTGGCACGGGATCGTGCTGGATGGAGGAGTTTTCTAACGGAGGCCCAGGTCCGGTACCCCGAGCTGTAATGCCCCACAAAGAAGAAGAAGAAATTGAACCATGTATTGCCATTTCTCGGATATGGTCAATAGATCCTGTGTCAATGGCAATAGCAATATTAACCCTTTTATGACCACACCTAATGCCAGCCGTAGGGAAAATATTCTTTTTCATTTTACCAAACACGAAATTAAAGATTCCAAATAGTCTTATTGCACTAAGAGACGGTTACTGGAGGATTAAATGTTGAGTTGTGGAATAAACTTAGGGCACTTTTACTACAATTGCTGTAGTATTTGGAGTTATCAGCGTATGAAGTTCATGTTGTATACGAACAACACTGGGCATAAAAGGATTAACCGGCATATGGCAGGCAGTAATTACTTTCTATGATGAAAGCAATCGATTTGACAGTTTAAATTTTCTAATATGGCGAAAAATTAAATCGAAAAAAATTGGTTGAGAGTCGCAAGCATTTCGGAGGTACGTAGCTACGGTTGAATTCAATTTCTTCGACATACTGAATTAATATTACCGCACGCACATACCACAAATGTCATGTTGACAATTCACAAATAAAATTGCTAACCGATGAAATGCCCAGTCTACATCGAAATCGTTTATCACAATTGCCTTAAAAAATGCCCATGTAGTCGCAGCGTACAATAAAGCTACGCAAAATCTAGTTGAGTTAAATAATATTGTAAGTAGTTCTCGGTATTGGTACTTGTAAACGAGCTTGGTACTAATGCTGTCCATCCTGCCTCCGTATGGCTGATAATTCTTTGTTAAGAAAATTATGAAGCCATCCCAAACTAAATGTTTGTATGACATAAAGCCAACGCAACGCTACAAACAAATGAATAGTGCAAGCATAGCTTATTTGTCAATTTTTTTTTTATAAGCAAACAGGTTCCCGCGACCTTCTTTCAACTTTTAACCTGTTTTAAAACTTCGATCTATTTTGATAAATTTAAAAGGCATCGCAGACCAATGAGAGGAATATTTAAATTATTTTCGCAACACTATGGTATACGCCCAACAGTCTATTTCTTAATCCATGCCTGTTTTCAGACGGCAGCATAAAATTAAAATTTTATAACCATTAACTTGGAACTTGACAGACTTGAGTTTGCTGAATGAATTGACTTTACTCTTCAAAAAATCGATGTGACATTATCCTCCAATTAAGTACTCCGACTAAAGCAATTATCTGGAGTATTCTTCATTATAATTACGTCCATGATTAACAAAAGACCTCTTCTGCAAGACTTTTCATATACACACAACGTTGGCATATTATTCCGCATGAAATTATGTCAACAATTATACCACGGTGGAAAAAAGAAGAGGAAAAAATAAAATCGTCACAAAAACTAAGGCATATGCATAAAATTTTTTCACACAAGTGGTATAAACTTAGAGCCGGTGCTTGTAAGGGCGGTGTGCAAACAACATTGCGCTCGCATATGCCACAGGAGAAGTGCTGATGCTGCAGGCTATTTACAATTTGAGGAGTTGTCACTTCCCATCGGATTCTGGGGCAAACACATCGCCAGCAGTAACAGCAATCGCAATCGCATGTCTGAAAATAGTTTATGACTATTGCAGGGCGGCTGGAAGTGTCT
The DNA here is from genome assembly GCA_905187475.1 of Syritta pipiens. Lineage (NCBI taxonomy): Eukaryota > Metazoa > Arthropoda > Insecta > Diptera > Syrphidae > Syritta > Syritta pipiens. The sequence goes on along the minus strand of LR994571.1, from coordinate 105,104,119 downwards.
CGAATTACTTTTTATGGTTACATCAGAGCCTTAAGGCTTGACCTACATACATAAGGATTTGTTTTTCATCTGACAGCTCCCCTAAGACCAGTGGATGACATCCGCAAGTTGGGGGTGGTGGTGAACCGAAAACAAAAGAGCATTGTGTCTGAAAGGAGCTGCATACGTAAAAAGATCCTGTTTGTACATGTCAAGAGGGGTGTCAGTCGAATCCTTTGTGTTTGTACATTCCCTTTGTTGCAAGAACTCCCCCGTTTTGCATGCGAAATCAATTTAATTTCCGTGCGTTGTTACGTCTGAGTCTAACACACGTCTGAGAAGCAATCTGCCTTTAATTGTGACCATATCAAATGCCTCAATCTTTGTCTGATGAACATTGAGCGCATGAAACAAAGCTAATTTGGAAACAATTGGCGTGCATATACACCACTTCCCGTGTGTTGTCTATTCGTCTAATCGCACGCAGCCAGAGCCAGGCGGCAGTGGGGGAAATAATTTGATATTTCCTCAATTGACTGTCCCACTATGATAATATGATTTTTTTATTGTGTGTGTCAGGTTTGCGGATTGCTTTTTTTTTTCCAAAGGTTTGGCTCCAACCAAAGAGTGGACATGGTTCTTCGCCCATTCTTTGATTAACATCAATTATGAGTGACTAGGTGGATTGGGGAGGCCATTGGTCGAGCAGAATGTCATTACGTGGCGTACTTGCGTGTCAATCGCCTCAAATGACGATGACGGTTTGGTTTGGCGGTTATGGGGCTTTCGAAAGTGTGATTGTCCGTGCGGAAACAACGCTGGTTTATTATGCGTAGCAACTGCTCGGGTATAACGTATGTCGCAAGTTAATTTGATTTTTTATGTGTATCTCTTTATCATTCAATTAATATTTAGAAATTACCTTTGGTGGGGGCGGAATTTCAAATTTGGTTTCCTCTTTAATTGAAAAGAAATTTGTTGTAACGGTAAGTTGCATGGTAAAAGGGAAGAAATCTAGAAAGGGCTGTGACTCATTAACAGTCTGTTGGGTCACACGCCGAGGGGTGTACTTTAAAAGCCTTTTGCAAGAACTGAAATGTGTATAATATGATCTATACCTTTTTTGGGTGGGGGCTTAGGTAGGTAGATAGGTAGGTTGTGTGGTGGGCTGCGCAAGGCAGCCAAGTACTTAGGCCAGATGAGGCCCATTGTGATACCACATGGAGCGGATGCAAAAACATCCCACTACTCCAGAAACCAGTTGGAGCTATTGATATAGCTGAGGATACGGTTCATGCTGGTGTCAGCTAGTCCGCCGAGATTATTCAGAAAGTAGTGACCAAGATGTCTCTTTCTACGGTTCGCGAGAGCGCTACAGGTCCTTAAAAGGTGGAGCGAGGTTTCTACCTCTTTTGGGTGGTGGCTTAGACAGACTTCAAACTTTTTGTGGTTGCTGTTTTGCTCTACGGAAATTTTAGGAATGATAGTGTTAGCCATTGTCTGGTGGTTATAATCCGCATCTGTACAAATGAAGCTGTGGGACATCAAACAAACTCGCAGCAATAAGAAACATTTTAGACCGCATACTTTCTAAGTAAAGCAGTATTTCATTAAAAAGCCTAATCTTATGGCTTCTTTTGAATCAAAGATTATTTTGACACTGATAGTTTCTTTCCGCTTACAATCTTGACAAAAAAGTCAATGTACAATATTGGACACGAAATGAGTCGTTTACGCTGGAACAACGGTGTAAAATATTAAAAACGTATTTCCAAAGTAAGTGCTGTCTAGACCAAATAGTGGATTTTTGAAAAAAAAAAAGTGTTAATTGGCCGCCTCGGAGCTTCGATATGACAAAACTTTCTTTTGTGGGTAATCATGAAGGACCTATGTTAAGACAATAATCAGGAAACGATTTAAGGGAACAATATCATAAAAAACAATCTGTGAGCTACATCCCGAAACCATCAACAAAGTCTTGAAAAATTGGAGTGACATATGCCGCTACTGTGACGCCAACCGAGGCAGTCGCTTGAAATACGTTGTGTTTCATGATTAATAGGAATGTGGGCTCTTACTAATAAAGCCATTGCAGATGTAACAATTTAATTGTTTACATTTTATAGCATTTTTGAAAAAAAAAACTTGTACTTGGTCCACCCTGTACAATAGAGCCAAGTCAACGGCAGAAGGATAGATACTAATTCTTCATCCCTAAAAATTCGTCCCGCGAGTTTCAAACCCGTGCATTCAATCTCTGAGCGCCACTCGACCAATCGTTAGTCCCCGCCGCTAACGGTGAGCTTACAAAGACAGATAAGTTTGAATCTATTTTTTTCAAAACCCCATACAATGAATCAAAAATAAAGAGTTAAAATAAAATAGACTGCGTAACAGCATGTACAGGGCCACAGAATAGCTTTTTCGCGGCTCTGTTGTGCGCGTTATAATTTGATACATGTTGAGGAGGCCTACTGTCTAATGCCGGTTCCGAACAGCGAATTGCGAATGCTTTTTATAACAGAAGTACTCCAGGAGGATTGTAAGTTGTTCGCTAGAGGTGGGGCTTTGTAGTGTTCTTTCCCCGGTCTGAAATCGAACCCGGGCACTCTCACTTAACAGTCCGACGCACTAATTATTGAAGCCACAAGCACTAAAGGGTCAATATGCAGAAGAAAACTGTAAATATTAAGCCTTTGAATAATCATACCACTTATTCGACGTAATAAACGACTAAATAAAAATGCAGTAAAACTTTGAGAAAATTTTGCAGCGATATGTAGTAAAATCTCGAAATTGGCAATATTTACGTTCGATTTTATTATTTATAGTTAGTTATAATATTCACAAATAAAATTCATCCGGCTTAGATGAATGATTGTAGTTCTGACTTAGTGTTTTCTATTTATATAGTATTTCAGTGGCTTTTTGAATATTTATTGAGTATTAGTGCCAGCAATAAGTTCTTGCAATTCCTTCAGGAAATACACACAGACGTTTCATGTAAACAAATTTTCTGTTTTGTTATTCCCCATGCGTTTATTTCCTCATAAAACTTTAATTACACGACTATTTTATACTCCGGTGAACTTTATGACTCATTTCATAATTAAGAAAAAAAAAACACTCTGTTGCAAGTAACCAACATTACAAACGGTTTCTTACTTTGAAGTTAGTGCATTTCTCTATAGCAAATCAATTTAAAACTATTTAAAGCTGTTAAATACAGATGCAATTACTCGTGTCACGACCTCCGGTGAGTCAGAAGCCAGTTCTCCGTACACTTCGGCCCCATGCGAGGCAATATCTTCGATCCTCTGTTGTTTACAATCCTCCTGGAAGCAGAAGAAGCTGATGTAAACATTTTAAAGCTATTAATAGTGTTTACACGTTTTTTTTTTCTCCACTCCAACATTCCCGGAAATGTTGGAAAACAATGAATTATGTTAGCCTCCTGAAATATCTTTCACCCTAAGGCAATGGTCTGGTTAACTGAATCGTGCAAAAACCATCGGCCGGAAGAGTAAATACGAGAACATAGACTTGCGTGGGTTGGAACGAAATTCGATGGGCAAGTCATTAAGGCAATCGTTTATTTTCTAACTGCTCTATGACTTGAAATTTCATATTGGGGTAGGTTTACCTCCCTCACTGGATTTGTTTGGTTGTGCCAATAAGAAGAGGATGAGGAAAACCAGGGGAGTAGTGTTGTCTTCGGTATTATGCCATGGTTACAGAAAAATTACATCAACTTAGTGTGCTTTAAGCAGACCAGGGAAAAGAGTTTGCATTCGTTTTTTTTTTTTAATTGCCAAGAAAGTATCTTCAACTAAATCAATAGGCAAAACGACAAGACACGACATGAGAAAGCCAGTGGCAATTTGAGTTGGCACATTTGCAAAATTGAAATGTCATGCAACAACAGCAGTGGTATGTTGGCGTGCAAGTTATGCTGCTATAAATTGTTTAAGGGAAAGTCTTGCGAGGTGGTGCAGTCTTTGCAGATGTTTCAAAAGTTTAATTAGTTTTAGTTTTGAGTTGAGTTGTTTTTTGGCGGGAATTTTTTTTTTTCAATTCTGATCAATTGAAGATTAGATTGCCAGATTAAACTACCAAGAACAATTATTCAAATAATCAACCAGTTATTTATAAACAGCTCTTAAATAGTAGAAAGTACTGAAAAAAAATTCGAGTTTTTGAAAATAAAATTTTCACACTTATTATTTTGACCAGTTGTCTGAAAAAGTGTGGGCGTCGTCGGCTTGATCGGTTAGTGCGTCGGACTGTTGAGCGAAATTGAAAATTATAAAGCGCACAACACAGTGGAGGCTCGAAAAAACCAGGATCTGGTTCTCGAGGGGCTCTTACGTCGCCCAATGCAATGTCCGAAAAAATAGCTCAGAAGTCATTCCATTTAAAGTGTTTGCATGTGAGTAATCTGTGTGCCCTGTAAACATAATTGCTATTGACGTCCAATTATTACAAACACCCTCGTCATTACATTGCATAACCTGTACTCATCGAATGCCCACGCCAAGTTCCAGGTGGTACACTTCATGCGACATCCATTAGCAGGTATTTCAACAACACTTAATGATGACATCCACACGCGTGTAACATGAACACTTAAAAAATGTGACAGCATTCATTGCACTTTCATCTCCTACTTTGGGAGTAATTAAAGGAAAAAAAACACACATTCGCCTCTTCGAAATTGTATCACGTAGGACCCACGCAGTGCAGTCTATTTTGGAAGCCGTGTCGAAATTATAAAGATGTACATCTCCTCCCGAGTTCAAGCCCGTTTGCTCTTAATAACATACTCTGCACTCCGATGCGACGTAGCGTAGTGTGTTTTGCGTTTCGTAAGTAAACACGGAGGGTCTGATAAAATTAAATTCGTCTTGTTGGGACCTCTTGACGAGTCGTCGTCAAATATTTATTTATGGATAAAGAAGCCTTGACTACCATCATCTCTATCCGTTGGTTGGGTTAAGTGCTGGAGTACGTGATAAGATCTTGACTCTTGTTTGCTGAAGAAGCGGATGAGCGCTGTTGGTAGAGGAAAGCCAACCACCATCATTTCTCTGACTCCCGGGCGTTTGTCGTCTGGAAATTGTGTGACAATTTGTGGCAATTGCATGCAACAGAAGAAGTGGCTGACTGGCTGCAGTGTGTCTACGACGGAAAGAAACATTTGCAGACCCTTTTGTGTGCCATTCAAGTTGTCGTTTGGGTGTGGATAATTGTAACAATCACAGTTTAAGATGTTAAAAGAAGTTCTACAATGAATGGATGAATTAAAAACTGGTAAATTTGTTTTTGTAGACTTAGTGATTCGTAATTGGGTGTTTGGATTTATATTAGAAATAAGGAAAACCATTTTTTCTGATTTACACCACGAATCCTCCTCGCTTGTGGGAATTACCGCAGTTTAAAAAGAAGAGTTGAAGGGGTGTTTTTCCACTCCACTCTTATCGTGATATTCCTCTTTTGTTTTGAGTAAAAACCATTTTCTGGCTGAGCTAAGAGAAAGCAGTACACCCAGTGACTCAAAACATATCTCTGTTGTTTTCCACATCAATCAAACAACAAATATTAATGTCAGTTTAAGTCTGATTGACGGATATCTGCTCCTGTGCCAAGCCACATACCAATGTTGCATTCACCATCTTCTGCATCAATTGAAATTGCCTAAAGAAAAGAAAAAAAAAATGAACATTCAAGGACTATTATGTACAATACACAAAGCAGTAGCGTACTAAAGATCTGACCAAACCACAAACAACACAAAGGTGCACAGTGCGACATGATACGACTGTGTGAAAGCACCAGGCTTTTACAAACTGCATAAATTGCATCTCATGGCGGTTGGATTGCACCAGACGCAGAGTGTGCACATACTCAGAGAGGCCTCGAGCAGTAGGAGTACCACAAAACTACTACGACTACTGCTTGGGTGTCTTAAGCATTGAAGGAACCATTCGGGGAGTCTGAAAAGTGTATTGTTACTCTTTTTTGTTTTTGCAGTTTACAGGTGAATGACTCTGTGATGATTGATTGAAATTTATCTTAAAGGTGGTTGGTTACCTGACGATGTAAATGATTTTGTAGATGTGAATAGTGGCGGGATATTACGACATTTTTATGTTTTCGGTGTGCAACACAAAGAACGAAAGAGGTTTTAGTGGGCGAATTTATGTTAGAGAAGTTATTGGCAATGATTTGCAAAATGGAAAAGGGTCTCATTTGTCTTGGATGATTGCAAAAGATCCGAAGTTGTGAGGAGAAAGTACTGATTTTGTTCAACAATTAAACATAACCTCGACAGCAATTTAAAACGTCATTTCTCTTTTCGAATGGCTCCAGTTCATGATTCATAACTTATTGTGGAAATGAGTCATTACAGCCTACGTTAAATAAAGGAGTTCAAATGAAATTCATCACTGCAGCACAATTTATGATGATCGACAGCCAACGCTCGCACCTTTCACAAACACCACCACTGATTTCCTGTTTGTCACCAAAAGCTCAATAACATTCACGAAACGCATTAATTTCTCGATCCTGACACCCGTGGATCTTCACTAACGTAATACATCACTTTCTTGTTTATAAATTAAATAGAAATTGAAAGCCCAACAATACTGTGGCCTTATCAGGAAACTGACAGCCATAAGCCACATCAGTCTTTGCCAAGTATCCAACAATCCACAACTATCCACTATTTCATCCGGTTCTTCAGTGTACCGCATAACCTAATGCAATAAACAATTTCAGGTTTCATTGTCCACGCTGTGTTTGCAGTTTATTTATTTTTTCCAAGACTCACCTAGAGAATCAGGAATAACTAGATTTCGTAGACACTTGACCATGGCAACGAAACCACTGCCTGTTCAGATGGACGTTGCAATTGTAGCCTCAAGGGGACTCGACTTGATTGCGTCGTCTTCGATTTTAATTTCAATTTTTCCGGAACACATTCGCTTTCATTGCGAAATGCTTCAAAGAAGAGATGCAGATTGAAGAAGAGAATGACAATTTTGCCAGTGAAAGTGATCTTGACGTTGTTGCAGAAAAAAAAAAACACTCAAACTCAAAGTGTTCTACTGATTGCCCTCAGTTGGTATCTGGTTTTGGATTATGCGACACATTTTATTAATGAAATAAATTTAAAATTTTAATGAGACGGGGGACGGTTTACATATTAACCTGTTTTTTTTTTTTTTTGCCGGGAAAACGAAAGTTCAGCCAGAGCATCATCGATTATAAAACTTTTACGGCCATTCAAATGCGAAATGTTTGAATGTCAGATCTGATGATTCTCCTACTAGAGTGGGGCAACTGAATGTTGTGGCAATAAACTTCAATGACCCTCTTGGCGACTCTGTGGTAGGAATGTCTTCACATGCATGTCTGTTGGTTTATTGATTTTTGCTTTTGTTTCAGTTAATGTGAGACGAAGAAGAAAAATATTTGCGCAACGTATAAAAAAAAAGTAAACAAAGTGGCCAATAAGTCAATTTGACTCCAGTTCAGTAGATAATGGGGGCGCACCTGTTGGCTGTTTAGCCGATATGCAAGCAGGGGCTTGGAGTACGGATTAGAAATCTAGAATTTCAGTGAAGGTGATGGGTCAATAGCTTCTGGCAGTGTTTGTAGACAGGGAGCCGAGCGATTGAGTGTTTGCTCACTTTCATTTGCACGTAATTAGCAATTCACGTGATGCAAACAATTTAATTAGCCATGACGGTGAAGGTGAAGTTGGTGTAGAAAAGGCAGAGGTGACGAATCGTGTAATTTTCAATATCCGGACGTTTAAGTCGTGAGAGAGTGGTAAGACAAATTACACGGCACAGCGAATTGATTAAACATGTGGCTCTAAGTAACTTTTGCTTCAGTGCTTGTTGCTTAGCAAATTAAAAGATCTTGAGTTCATAAAAGTTTTATTTTCTTCTTTTCTGAGGATTTACCAGTTTTAACAAAGTGCTCATTTCTTCATGTCCCTCTCAAAATCTACGACCACTTGGAATATTATTAACTTGATGGAAATGAAAAGTAAGAATCATGACTTCGCACAGTTCCGGAGTGTTCATCGTTAATTTAATGTTTCGTTAATGCCCACGAAGCACTATAATAACGCCTTGTGTTGATGTTTTTTTTTTTCGCAATTGCACCTCGCTTTTTGTTATGAAAGCGCATCGCCTGACACAGCCATTCATGAATTCCTAACACACAACAATCATGTTATCTCATTTGATTGTAGTGCCTGTAGAATTTGAAATGAGTCTACGCCAAATTAGATGTGTAAAAATTCATTCCGCAACTCGTAATTTGTCGATTATATGCGCTGGGTGTACTTCACCGAGAAAGAGAGGTGCATTGTTGTGACCTCATTTTCGGGGAGGCAAACCTTTCTTGACGCCCAATGAATGCACAAATAATGACATGTCTTATAACTTTGTGTTTTCTCTTCCATTCCAGATATGACAGTGGCCACGATGGTTACCTTGACTTGACCGAACTCAAAGTAATGATGGAGAAACTTGGCGCACCGCAAACACATTTGGGTCTTAAGGGAATGATCGCCGAAGTCGATGAGGATCATGACGGAAAGATATCATTCCGTGAATTTCTTCTTATCTATCGCAAGGCACAAGCTGGAGAGTTGGATTCTGACTCTGGACTTAGCCAATTGGCACGTTTGACAGAAATCAACGTAGATGAAGTGGGAGTTTGTGGTGCGAAAAACTTTTTCGAAGCCAAAATCGAACAACAGCTGCGAACGAATAAGTTTCACGATGAAATTCGACAGGAGCAAGAAGAACGACGAATGGCCGAGGAACAAAAGGTTATGCGACGAGCACAATTTCAACAAAGAGCCGCTATATTCCAACAGAACTAAAGTCAATAAGCATTACAAAACTCCTAACCGGAGCTGCATGAAACTAAATTTAAGAATATAACTTTACACACTAATTATTAATACTGACTGTTAACTTGTATCGTAGATTTGTAAGAGCCTCATGGAAGTGTAGTTGCAATAATTTTTGTAGTTTTCTTATTTACTTTTTATTTGTATTTGTATTTTTATGTTTTGTATTCGTTTTAAGAAGAATTAAATAGGTTTTTTTTGGTTCAACCTGGGCTGTAGGTCGGGTTCTTGTTTTTTTGGGTTTAAGTGCTGTTTAGTGCCATTAGTAGAGAAGCATCATCAGATAGATCACTCACTAAATATAAAAAAAAAAGTATACATATTGGTCATATTCATACGTATCCACACATATTCAAGCAAGAGCAAGTTTTTTAAATCATCACCATTATAATCTATTTTGAGATTTTAATTGTGACTTATTTTTTTATGTTCGTATGTATGTATATAATTGGTAAATTCTAATATATTCTTCACATAAATAAAGTATTGTAATGTATATAAGAACATTCTTGTGTTTGTCTCAAAAAAAAGGTTGACAATATTCGTTATTATGCAAGTAAAGTGTCGCAGGTGATACTGTGACCATATTTATTGAATAACTCCACGGGTAAGCTATTCCAGGTTAATACACTTAATCAGACCTGTAAAGTAATGAAGTACCTTTGGACTGAAATCCAAGTACAAATACTATTAATCGCACTTTAATTTTTACACGTACAAATATGATCCCTTGGTACTTTGATTTAAAGAAATCAATTACCAGTCCAAATGATTCTAAATGAACAGTCGGAGCCCTCTAAGTCGAATTTTCTCGGGATATCAAAATTAGTTCGAGTTAGGGGGATTTTTTGACTTAAAGGGCATTCGACGTAGAGGATTTCGCCAAAATATGGCGAAAAAGTTCGAGTTAGAGGTCTTTTCGACTTTAGAGGGCTTCGACTGTACTTATAATTCTATCGAAATTCCAGTACTTTAAAATTGTTTTTCAGGTTAAGTTTTAGTGGGGCTACAGCTCCGTTTATTCCCTTAAGCAAGCCAAAAAAAAACTTAATCTAACTTATGACCTAACAGAAAAACTTAACCTTACTTAAACGTTAGAGGCAAAGCAGGGTAGTTTTAGCGATTGGGATTGGGTTGGTGAAGGAGACGAGAGAGAGTAGCGGGAGTGCGGCTAAGGTCAAAGGCAACCACGCTATTGCATCTACGCAGCATACGCGTAATGGGTTCATTTGAGCCGTAAGAGGTATGGTGGGAGGGGAGGTAAAAAAGACGAGGGGTGCGAGTGCCACGTGGGCTAGTGTTGAAATGAATGGACATTAAGATGTTAGGGCAGTAAGTCAGACCTTTTAGGAGACGCGGAATAAAAAAACGTCGGCGAAAAATCTGCGAGATTCGAGTGAGGTCAGGTTGAGAAGATTAAGCCGGTCTTCATTGGGAGTGAGTATTAGGGGGTTGTGCCAGCGTAGACCACGAAGGGCAAAACGTAGAAAACGACGTTCTATGATCTCTCGATCCTAGCAATATGAGAACTTTGGTAGGGACATCAGACGTCAGAGGCGTACTCCAGAATAGGGCGGACGAAAGTGTTGTAGAGAGACTTGCTCACATATGGATGGAATAACTCTTTTGACCACCGTATCACAAAACCTAGTGCAGAGTTGGGTTTATGAATAATTTGGTCCATGTGAGACCGGAAGTTGCGTTCACTGTTGCATTCTACTCCTAGGTCACGAATCGAATTTACGCGAGACCGTGAAGGCAGTAGATGCGAGGGGCTGAGCTGATGCGTTCCCGAGTGAAGGTAATGGACTGGCATTTTGAGATGTTGAGGACGAGTCAATTTTTTTTTGCACCAAGTTGCAAAACTATCAAGGTCATCTTGAAGCTGATGAGAGTTGATTGATTTAAAGAATTTGGTGTCGTCAGCGTAAAGAGAGACCCGGGAATATTTGATGACAAGCTCCAGATCGTTGACTGCTAGAATAAAAAGGAGTGGACCGAGGTGGCTACCCTGGGAAACGGTTGAGATAGAGCTGATCTAAAGCGGACTTGGTAGGAACGATTTGTTAAATAAGATGCTATCCAGGAAAGAAAGGGGGGCCTAAAACCAAGCGCAGTTAATTTAAACAAAATCATTTTGTGGGAAATCTTGTCGAAGGTCTTATTGAAGTCGGTGGTGATTACCTCGACTTCATTGCCACGTTCCAATGCAGACGAAGCGAATGAGACAAATTCGACCAGGTTTGTTGTCGTGGACTTCCCCTTAGAGAAAATGTGCTGGGAAGGAGATATTAAGGGCAGTTCCCCAAGTACTCTACAATTCCTTTGAATTACTTATAATTCCTATTTTTTAATTTGGTTTTTATTGTAGCTACAGATTGCATCCATTGAAAAAACCATGAATTTTGCATGAAGCACCATAACCATGTGATGGAGTTTGTCCATCACAAACTTAGAAATGAGCATGCATAACTAAAATATTGGTAGTCATACTTGAGCGTTGCACGGGTGTACCTTGGGTGAAATTCCTTCGACGTGATGGGCCGTACAATGGCTTCGATGTCAAAAGAGATTGTATTTATTTTACTAGGTGGTCGTCCACTGCCTTTATTTGAGAGCGACCTCCAGTCTTCTTGTACTATTCTGCTCTGGCATAAATGATTTCTTTCATAAGACGCGTATAAAAAGACAAGAGTGGCTTAATTTTCGCTTTAAAGCCCCAATGGACGCCTCCCATTCGTATCTAATTATTTTCGTACCAATTTCTTTAGAATGCAAAAACTTATTGCTATAGCGGTCAATGCTTAGTAGGTAGGATTGTCTTAGCCCTAAGCTTGCTGCAGAGTAACTACTTACAATATTGTTTTTATTGATAATTAATAAATAGGAACTATAAGTAATTAAAAGGAATTGTAGAGTACCGAAGGAATTGTAGAGTACAAGACTGTTGATACTTTTTAGATTCAGATTTCGTATTTGTCTTGGACTCCGGCATATTGCTGCATAAATATGCACCCATTCACATAGAGATAGATAGTGGCAGAAATTACTGGGTGTGTTCTCTTCTGTGAAACAGAGCCGACAGGAGGTTTCATAAGACGCATCCAGACGCATCCTCTTGATATCTTTAAAAAGTATCGTATTTTTAAACTATTAAATAATTTTCGTGCTCGTCATCGACCACAGTGAGCTTGGAATCAGCCAGAGTGGCAACTAAACAAAGCCTTTCTCTAGATTGCTGACAACAATCGTAAACAAATTGGACATATCTCTCAAAGCACGAAAGGCCTTACACTATTCAATTAAAAGAACTTGTACGAGTTTTTTTTTTTCTATGTAATTTATTTCTAAGAGAAAACAACAACTAACGTTCAATATTTCAGTGTCGAATGCTTACATCGCAACATATCTGCCTTTAACGCAAATCGCCTCTTACATACTCCGCACTCGTGTGGCTTCATCTTCAAGTGATAACCCTTCATGTGCTGCTGTAAGCCACCTCGTCTCTTGAATATCTTCTCGCACAGTTCACATTTGTGCTTGCGAACGTTTGAGTGTGTGATACGATGTTGTGATAGAAGATTTGAGGTTGAAAAAACCTTTGGACATTCCTTGCATTCATATTTTTTAATGGACTGAAAGTGCCTGTGAGATCGGAGTTTGGCGAACGTGGTGATGGGTCTGTTGCAAATACGACAAAATGCAAGCACTTCATCGGCAGAAGGTTTGAATTTGCACTTTTTATCGATGTAATGCAGCCGGAAATGGTCGATGGATTCGAATCGCTTATCACATCCAAGACATAAGAGATTCCAAGAATCAGGAGCAGGTGGGTGATTTGTTTTTTTTAGTGGCGCACGAGTATTTAGATGTTTGGGAGGCAATTTCTTCAATGGCTTGGGTTTTTTTTGTTGCCTTCGCTTGCAAAGTGTCTCGTGATTGCGATAGACTCTCCAGTGGTTAAATGAGTCCTTCAGACAAAAGCGACACTTGAATGTTGTTGCAGGTTTGCTTGTCTTCGATTGACAAACGTACTTTCGGTGGTTGTTGAACGCGACTTTGCTGATGAAGAACTTTTCACACATGGGACACTCTCGGCCTCGTTTTTCCTTCTTGGCAGTCACCTTGGAATGCGCCCTGAGCTTGTGCTTCAAAAGTTCTTGAATAGAGACGAAGCTTACCGGACAGGATGGACAGGCTTTCGATTTCGAGTCCGACATAATGTCGTTGTTGACTTGTTCGGGAGCACTGCTGAGAGGAAGTTTCACCATTGGAGCTGTGAGAATATGAGTATTGGTGACATGATGACTAAGACCTTCTGGTGAAAAGAACTGCGATTGGCACATGGAGCAGGGGTACAGTTGAAAGGCGGATGCGGTTTTAACGATACTCTCGTTTAGGACAACGATATTCGGCCTCTTCACATTCGTTTCTGCAGTTGGTTGTGGCACAGAATCGCCGCACATGGAGGTAACCATGAGTTTTCCTGGCGACTGGGAGTTGTCTGAGAAACGTAGGCTGCTGTTGAATATGGTGGATTCGCTGACTATCGCGGGTGTGTTCGAGTATTTGGGTTTCGCGGTGATTAGAGCGTCTGGTGGGGCGTTACCTGTCACCATTTCATCCTTCTCCTCCGGCTTTTCAGTCTTGTAAACATTCGGGAAGTGAATGGAATCCTTACATTCGATAGGCATCGCGTAGTTGTGTTCATGGATCATGCTACCAGTATCGAGGAGTATGTGCTGAGATTTCGGAGTGGAAAAGTCCACGTTAACCATTTGATCCACTTCGTTGCCGTTCTCATCGTCGGGAATGTCAATAAATGGATCATCGAGGTTAATTATTTCCATGATGTCGCAGTTATCAACGATGTCTTGTGTATTCAGCATTGGAAAGTCGCAAAAAGAGAATTTCTGTTCGCAATCCTGATCCTCCTCCAGTTCATCACTTAAAAAACTATCGAAATTTTCTGCGACCTCTTGCTTTACATTCACAACTGGTTCCTGTTTGATTTTTAGTTGCCTTTCCGGTGGTTTTATAAACTTCTCCGTGCGAAACTTTCCTTGCAAGAGTTTTTGAGTATCCAGAACTGCGTCCACAAACTCCGAGAAATTATTAAGTCTCTTCAGGCACCCAGAGCACATGTCTTTTGGCAAGCTATCGTCCAGTTGAATGTTAAGAGTTGGAAAACATTTCTGGATCATTCCGAAAATTTCGAAATTTGTTGCGAATGTTGCAACTGGACGGCAACAGATCCCACAAAGCCGACAACTACTATCGGGTAACTAAGAAGAAAATATTTATGTTTGCATTTTCAATTGTACTTTAAGGTTTACCTTCAATTCGTCCTGGTGGTTCTCCTGAAACTGCGGATGCGGAGAAACTTGCTCGCTCTCTGATACTCTCACTGAAGGGATAGCACATTTTTTAAGGGTCTTCCGAGAGTTCACATTTCGAAAGTCGTCGGGTGAGAAATGTCGACTGCAGATTGCACTCCACTTAGATGGTTTCCAGTTGGGTCCTCGGCTAGCAAAATCAATCCACTTGTCTAGAAGATCTTTCCGGCTATGGGGAAACCTTTGAAAACAAAAATTTCTTAGGCTTTCTGGTTAAGAAATTGTCGTTCTTGTTTACTTGTGAAAGGAGACACTCTCTGAGTGGGCGTATTTATCTTCACAATCCTTAACAACACAGAATGATGGCATTTCTTCTTTCTTTCAGAAATAATTTCCTTTCTTTATTTCTGGTGTATTTGCTTCTTACAAATTGAATGTTTTGTTTACAAATATGTGACAGCCATCGAAGTGTCAGTTGTTGCAGGCATGCACAAAGGAGAACTGCCAGGTATAGGTTTTTGAAAAAAAAAAAAATCAATGAAATGATATTAATTATTGTGTTAAAATTACGAATTATTGTATTATTAACGAAGAGGGGAAGACAAAAGATGAATTATATTATGTATAACAAAAATAAAGAATACTTTTTGTAAGGCACAAAGGCACAGGCATGTATTGTCAACTTCAGGAGTTTTTAGTCGGAAGAACATCTGGTGGATGTGTGTGGTTTCTGACTAACGATTTTAAGTTTAAGGTTTAGAGGAGCATCATTTTTTGCTGTTTTAACACAAATTTTGTAATGATTCCGTTTAATTTCTTGTTTGAAATGAAAAAAATTCGACCCATGAACATTAGACAACATATTTGGCGTTAAAATTTGATGATCACCCATCAAAATGTGTACCTAGGTTGTTTTTTCTAACTTGATTCTAGATTACTAGATCTGATGTTAAAGTATACAGGAAAGAATCTTGATTATTTAATTAAATACTAAAACCGACTTAAATTTTATTCAATTCGCAACAGATGTCGCCGAGAACAATTTGAAGAGACACTCGTTCTTTATCAGCTGACTGTGCCATCGAATTCTTAAGAATATTTGACATTTATGGAATCAAAATTCTTCCGTCCGAAATCATATTTGAAGAAGAGAAAAAAAAAATATTGTTATTTCCACACCACGTCTCCAGTCCAATGTGCGTGGAATGACGAAAAGGTCAATCAAGGTCCTTCAAATAAACGCGATAGATCGGGAAAAAATCGAATTTTTGTAATTTTAAAATTAGTCGAGATTAGGAGCAGAAGCAACGTGTAAAAATGGCTCTAATTAGAAGTACAAAATTACTAATGTTATCGAAATTAAAAGTCAACCTGGGAGCAGTAAGCAGGTTGCAACAGATGGGCACGATTGGCGGTAGTCAGTAAGTGGCCTTGGAAGAAAGTTATAAATATTTCATTTTATCTGATTTTATTGTTTTATATTTTTTGGTTGTTGATTTTGTTGGCGCGTGCAGCCAATTTGATCTAGTCATTGTGGGAGGAGGTATTGTTGGCATGGCGTCGGCACGAGAGATCATAATGCGCCATCCACACCTAAAGATTGCCCTACTGGAAAAGGAGCACAAGCTGGCAGTACATCAAAGTGGACATAACAGTGGCGTAATTCACGCCGGTATTTACTACAAGCCAGGGTCGCTTAAGGCGAAGCTATGCGTGGAGGGTATGAAATTGGCCTATGAATTTTTGGATGAGAAAAACATCCCCTACAAGAAAGTGGGCAAACTGATTGTTGCCACAGATTCTTCTGAGCTAGGTTCACTGGAAGAATTGCACAGAAGGGCCATTCAAAATCAATGTCCTGACCTTCAAATGATCGATGGCGAAAAAATTAAAGAAATTGAACCATATTGCAAGGGTGTGAGAGCTCTGTGGTCGCCCCACACTGGAATTGTTGATTGGGGCCTAGTCACGCAGTACTATGGTGAAGATTTCAAGCAGCACGGCGGTGAAATCAAGCTTTGCTTCAAAGTCGTGCGTTTTTGTGAGAACAAGGACAGTTCTCTATACCCAGTAACAGTTCAGGGTGCTAATCAAGATCAGCGAATATCAACTAGGTACGTCCTAACGTGTGGAGGACTACAATCAGATGTATTGGCTGAACTGACGGGTTGTCCAAAGGCACCAAGAATTGTTCCTTTCCGTGGAGAATACCTTCTACTCAATCCAAAGAAGTGTCACATGGTGAAGGGAAACATCTACCCAGTACCGAATCCAAAGCTTCCGTTCCTCGGTGTCCATTTCACGCCACGAATGGACGGAAGCGTGTGGCTTGGACCAAACGCCGTTCTGGCCTTCAAACGAGAGGGCTACAAGTAAGTTTATTACACAATTCGAATTGTGAATTTGACTTTAGGTTTCTGTTTATAGATGGTCCGACATAAATCCTGTTGAACTCGCCGATGCCTTGTTGTACCCCGGCTTCATTAAAATGGCTTTGAAAAATCTTAAATTCGGTTTACAAGAAATGTCCAAGTCAGCAATTCTACCTCTTCAAGTTAAGGATCTACAAAAATACATCCCCGAAATTAACGAATACGATATCTCGAGAGGGCCGGCAGGCGTTCGTGCCCAAGCTCTCGACTTAGATGGCAACCTAGTAGATGACTTTGTTTTCGATCGAGGCGTTGGCAGTGGAGCTATAGCCAAGCAGGTATTGCATTGTAGAAATGCACCATCACCTGGCGCTACTAGCTCATTGGCAATTGCACGAATGATTGCTGACAAAATTGAAAAAGAGTTTAAGATTTGTTGAGAAGACTTTTTTTTTTATTTTTTTGTTACTGCTTTTGTTTTTGTAAATATTTAAAAATATTTTTTACTACTAGTAACAAATTTTTTAAGGATATAGATATGAAACACGCTTAAATTGTGAATGGAATTTCATTTTGTCTTTTTGTTATGTAACTGTAACGTGAAGATGATACTGATTTTGTACATGACATTGTATTGTAGTCAAGGTTGGACGTGTACAAATTTGACGAGATGAGGTCTAAGCAATCAAGATGATAATAGAGAACTACGTCAGGCAGTCTTATCGAAAATAGCTTTCACCCGCTGTTGTTGGCTTCTTTAGCAACAGTCATAACCATCGTTTGAGTTGTTGCTTAAAATGTTTTGTTTTTTTTTTTTTTCAACAACACTGGAAAGTTCAACAAAGGTTACCACAGACATAAACAATGGCCACATGATCATTTAACGCTCAAAATAGATAAGTGCTGTGCGGTGTGGGGGGCTCATTGTCCACAAAATTTGATTATTTTTAACGAGGTAGTGTCAATAGCACAAGTCAATACATTAGGAAGGCTTTTATTTTGATAAATCGGATTCTGTCTGAAAATTAATATGAATTTGATTGTTTAGCTGTGTCATTTTGCACTAAATTTTGGTTTTAAAATACAAAATGGAATGGAGGTATTTAGTTTCGTTAGTTTGTTTGTTTAGTTTGCAAAATTTATAAAATAAATAAATTGCTAATGTTACTTTTGCTGAGTCACAATTCTTCTTATTTAGATTACCTGACAAGTGCATTGCAATTATTGTGAAATTATGTGCAATGTAAGAGCAATGAAGCAATTGCATTGAAGAAAATTATCGAACATTCTCGCAGATGGCATAAGCATCGTAAAATTCGCACAAGGAACGCAAGAATTAACACCTTACAAAAGAAAAGTCATTGCAAAAGATGCTTTAACCGCGAGTAACACGCAATCAGTTAAGAAATTAAAGTCGTTCTGAAAACAAATATCGGCCGGTGAACGGCAGAACCTTAGGTTAGGTTAGAGTGGTTTGTGGGTGCATCAGAATCCCACAGCCACACTTAGGCCGTGCGCATAGTGAAGAGAGAAAGCAATGCGATGCGAGATGCGATGCGAGAAGCGATATAGTGCACACAGTGGAGGCTGTACTGCTGTTACAAGAGCTCATATTTAAAATAGAAAACAAAAAAAGTGCACGAAATTTATCTGAAAAGAAAAAGGCATGTTTCGCCATTTATATTCACGAAAAAGCATGTCGAATATGCAAAAATAAGGTTTAAAACATTCGATTTTAACAACTGCGAAGCTTAAAATAAATTCAAAAAGTTTTTTCTCTACTTTTTCTTGATGTTTTAAGATAAATGCAATTTCCTAAACAGTTGAAATCAAATCATCAGATGAAACAACAACCATTAATATTAGGTTGTCAAATATCTCCGTTCCGCCTTTTTGTCTTTTGAATTTTCCGGCTATCTACAAAGCGCTACAGAGCTCGTATCTGGCAATACATCATTTGAAAGGTTTTGACATATCCTACAAAACGACGCTATGCATGATTAGTTTGGATACGAGCTCTGTAGCGCTTTGTACATAGCCGGAAAATTCAAAAGACAAAAAGGCGCAAGGGAGATATTTGACAACCTAATACTTTTTTTTTTATAATTGGCGTGTGCTAAAGGGGTTGGGGCTACCTTTAAGTATTCTTTTAAGACACAGCACGGGCCGAAGGTACCGAGGGAGAGATGAAAACAAGGTACCGGTGCGCGTTGGTTTTAAATGTTGGTTTAAGTTTGGAAGAGCATTCCATATTCGCATAGACAACGCTTGAAAATTGGTTAGAAGAGTTTGAAAGCGAGATGTTTGCGAGAAGCTTGCGAGAGGTTGTCGCTTGTCGCATTGAAAATCGCTTCACTATGTGCACTTACATAAGACTATATGGAAACAGTTTTTTCGCTTTCTCACTTTTCGCATCGCTTCTCGCTTTCTCGCTTCAGTGTGCCCGCGGCCTAATGGAACCATTTAGGGCTTCTTACGAGACTACAGATCTGATTGATGCTGATTTTGCTCAGATCGCTCAGACTATCAACGAAGTCAGTCTACGACACGCTAGAGCCTCTCACGAACATAGGAGGTGAATGATGGTTTCCTCTTCCTCCTCATCCTGGCAGCTTCTGCAAAAGTCATTGGCAGGGACTCCCAGTCTGCTGGCTTGTCTGCCAGTGCGGTGTCCCGTAGTTTTTTTTTTTTCAAAATTCATTTATTCAAAATCCATTATAAATTTATATAAAGAAAGGTTTCTGCGAAGCCTAGGGTTTTCTGCAGAAGATTGCATTTCTAATTTTTAAGCGACGAAGTGGTCTGCCCATTCGAACGAGGCAGGTTTTGCGTTTAGCATCCACTGCGTGTGGGGTGTAGACAAGTTGAACCTTCCTGCCGCCTTTGATTTGTGGTCTTAAAGCTATGGAGCCTTACGGCTAATTTGGTTGTAACTATTGGCATGGCCGGTAATTCTCTTCGGGATTGTAATGGATTTGTGGTAGCATGCCTGGTAGGTGAGTTAGCTTGGAAATTACGCGTAATGTCACTGTGTCTAGCCACCCACATTAGGTAAATATTGGAGTGCTGGGCCATCTACTGCAGAACCTTGCTTTATCTGTAGAACATCATCGTATACTTACGATGTCTCGCTGGATAACACCGACTCGAAGTCAAATTTAGGAAGACAGCACTCAAATCTCAGATCAAAGAGGGTGGATCTTTAACTCGAAGTCTAATTTATGAAGGGAACACTCCAATTCTACATCAAAGAGGGGGATACAAGAGATCTTTAAGGTCGTAGTACAAGTGGCTCAGGGACACTTCCCATTTTCATCAGCATCAACACCGACTCGACATGGACAGTTCAGTGAGGTTCAACAGGTTGATGGCAACGAGGAGGAACAACTTTTAGTGTCTCAAAATGAAGCAGAAGAGGGGCAAACGTTTTTAACAGCTCATGACGAGGAAGCATCGTGTAACTTGACAAGTTTTCAACCTTAAAACAACTGCTTTTGGAATTTTATAAAGGAAAATACTTCCCCCGAATTCTTTGAAAGTGTTTCGCTTTCATGAACTCAAACTCATGTTTTGCTGTTTTTGAGTGAAAATGTTTCGTTTAAATCGACACGTCCGTCTTCCCAACTAAGTCTAAGTAAAAAAAACTATTTTAATTTCTTTCTAAAAAAAAAATTCAAATAATTTAAATTTTATAATTAATTCGAGCATTGCTTTATTTAAGTGATAATTTCATTGAAACTTAAGCTACGTTCAAGATCAAGCAACGGCCATCAAATCAGAAACGATTCAATTTGTTTTTTTGCAGAATGCCCGTCTATCAACGGCTGCTTAAAGCTAAAAACTATATGCTTAACTTTGAGAGGTGTTAACATGTACTTTAGTGTATAAAAAACGTTTCCAACGCTTGTATATGTTTAAATTGGCACAGCTTTAGTGGTTATAAAGACATCAGAGTGAAACAATTTCTAACAGCACTGCTTGTAGAAGGAAAGAAATAAGAATTTTGTTTAGTTGCGACGTTGGACGAACCAGTGCAGTGGAGTGGGTTGCTCATTCGTTTACGATTTGATTTTCGATTTTGATTATTTTCTCCTGAAGGCTCTTGCTCTCTGCTTCCATGAGTTTCAGGTCGCCCAGGATGTTCTCGAGGTTGGACAATATGTTCCTCGACTTTTCCTGTTCGATTTGGTCTTCGAGGTCTCGAACCTCTCGCATCACGGATCCGGTTTCACGGACGAGCGCTATTAAGTTTGTGCAGTGGGAATGTAGGGTAACCAACAGCTTGTACGCCTTCTTTGAGCACTCACTGTCCTTGGCGGTTGTGAAGAGCAGATCGTCGGCCACTGTGAACTGTCGGTCCAGCTGGCCGGTGATCGTGTTAATTTGCTTTTGCAGTTGCCTCGTGTCCCTGAGGACCTTCTCGATGTCGTCCTTCTGCTTTCGAATGTTTCCGATAATTTCCAAAATTCGAGTTGTGTAGGCCTTGCGGCTGGTCGAGCGGTTCTCCTTCTGGAGGACTGTCACTAGCTGGGAATGCAGCACGGACTTGACTTTCAGTTCGTTCTCCATTTTGGAGACCTTGTCTTGGATGCTTTCCAGTTTTTTCAAGCCCTCGTTCGCTTGGGCCGCATTGTTGTTCTTCGTTTTGGTCTTTTCCCACGCCTGCTCCAGGGGCTCTCGATGGTGCACCCACTTCTCGGCCAGCTTCGCCTTTCGGCTTTGTGTGGAAGCAATCAGCGCTTCCATTTTGGCAATGTTCACCTCGGGGTTCTCCAGCAGCACACAGGTCCGCTCGTGGACCTTCTTGTCCTCCTTCAACTTCGTCTGCTTGGTGTGGGACACCTTCCGAAGTTCCTTCATGTTGTTGATCCCGATCTGGATCTGCTTGTGTTCCGAGACCAGCTCGTCTATTGTCTGCCTCAGTGTCTCTATGTCCGAGTTCAATTCCTGTATCGAGCTAAAGAGCGTTGCAGCGTAGGCGGGCGCCTTCATTTTGTCGCCCTCCACAGAGGCGATTTTCTTCAAAGTCGCGGTCGCCTTCTTTGCCTTGGACACCACAACAGTCGGCAGAGGCTGAGATTGTTCACTCTGTGTGTTTATCAGCTCGATCAGCTTCTCCGTCTTCAGCTTTTGGTTTTCAATCATGCGGCACTCCTTGTCGTTCATGTGGATCAGCGAGTTCGGCAGCGTGTTGATTTTGGTCTCTTGAAAAATTCCCGGCGACCTCTTCAGCCAATACTTGCGGAGCTCCGGCGCTGCATCACAGGCTGACTTCTGCGAGAGACGTGGCACATTCAGACTCACCTTGGACTTGAAGGGGGTGGTCTGCGAGTACGAATCAATGATGACCTTATTCCACTCCCGTAGTCCGAATTTCTTGCAGTATTGCGTCACCCAGGGGGAGTTCATCGTGAAGTAGACGTTCTTCTTGATCTTCTCCTCCAGTGCTGTGAGCTTGTTTGTGAGAACCTCAAGCGATTGCTCGAATAGAAGATTTTCATTCTCCTTCGGTAGCATTTCAATCAGAAACATGAATAGTCGCCTCACCTCGACGATGTTCGAGTATAGAAACGTCTGGTAGCCGATGTCCCCACGGAATCCAATGAACGAGCATGCCTCGGCTAGAGTGGCTGCAACTGAGAATCGTTGAGCCATTGCCGCTGGAAGAGTTGTGGGCAGCACCAATGATGGATTTATCAGTTGGAAACATTTCGAGACGGTTTGCACTATGAGTTCCGGTGAAAAACTGGACAGACTGACGATTTCTTCATCAATATCACATCCGATTTGGCGCAGCGAATGCACTATGATTTTATCTATTTCATCCATTGTATGGAAAACTGAATGAGAATTTTGAAAAAACGAATTAAATTCGTAAAACTAAGAAATACTGAATACTCTTGCACTGGAGATCATTTGACAGAGAATTTGGAGCAAACTGTCATCGGAGAAGTGGCACTTTTTCACTTTCAGTTGTCATTAAGTAATAACAAGAGAGTGCGATAGTTTTACTAGACGGTGTAAGTAGAAGCGAGATAGAAGGTGATTGTTTCTATTTACATTTGAAGTGAAGAATCTTTGAGAACGCATATTCCCCGTGAAATTGACGTTTTGCACAGTTTGAGGAGTGATGAGAAATGGTCATATGTTCGGAAATTAAACTGGCGAAGGGAAGTAATTTTCTTATTCGCATATGATTTTCTGTCATAAAATTTTAAATTTTAACAAATTTGTGATTGTACAAAAAGTTAAGCGAAAAATAGAGGACAACTAACGATATGGCTGGATGAAGTCTTTAAGTTTTTTCATTGACTCAAAGGCCAATTCATCACGAAATTGTAATAACATATTCATCTACATTTTAAGGACTTATGAGCTGCTTTAAGAGTAAAATCATAGTTTTTCATCTACTTTATACTTATTGCTTTTTATCGGGCATCGTGGTCCACGTAGCAAAATCTACCTCGTCGCTGGCAAATGTAAAATTTGTCTTTGGTATAAAAATATCTGTAGAAAAGAGTCTTCAGAGCTAGTTATATTATCCACCTCAGGAAGATTTCGATAGAAACTATCGAATAAGGATCCCGAACAGAGAGGAATGGGAGGAAGATAGTGTGAGAAACCAGGCTGCTCTGGAAGTATACACGGATGGCTCAAAATCGGAAAAGGGCACGGGCATGGGAGTCTTCGCCGAAAGACTAAACATTGCGAAATCCCTCCGGCTCCCGGACCATTGCAGTGTATTCCAAGCGGAACTAACGGCTATTCATGAGGCAGCGCGCTTGCTGTCCATGGGTTCGATAGATGGCCAGTCTATTGTAATCTACATAGACAGTCAGGCGGCCATAAAGGCTTTGGAAACACCATTGATAAGATCAAAAATGGTAAAACAATGTCGCCAATCTCTCAAAGAGATGGCGGACAGATGTAGTCTCACCCTGTGCTGGGTCCCTGGGCATACGGGTATTCTAGGCAACGAAAGGGCTGACGAATTAGCAAGAAAAGGAGGGGAAATGGACACCAACAGCAATCAAGGGACCCCCTGGCCCTCCATGCAAGAGGTTGGTTCACAACTAACTGCTGAGGCCATAACGGCAGCAAACTCCAGATGGAGCAATCTACACTCCTGCCACATCTCTAGGCTAATATGGCCGAGACTAGATAGGGGCAGGACAGAACAGTTGCTCTCGGTAAGCAGGGCAAACATAGGCAGACTAGTAGGAGTTCTAACTGGCCACTGCCTCTTTGGTAATCATGCCAAAAGAATGGGAATCCCCTCCAATGATTTCTGCAGAAGCTGCAGAGATGAGGAGGAAGAAGAGACAACCATACATCTTCTGGGAACATGCCCAGCACTTGCACGCACGAGGAAGCGCACCCTAGGTGCATACTTCTTCAAGGAGTTAAGCGAGCTCGATAGCATGGATGTGAGGCGCATCAGTGGCTTCATAAGCAGATCCAACTGGGTTTAAGCCAGGGGATAATAGACTATCAGCACTGGCATCAGACAGGTAGTATAACACACCTGCTAATTACTCTTTTTGGTTTGGTAGTTTTGCAGGAGACCCTTAGGTAGCGAGTCCGGATCGGGTGGAAGCAACCCGGAGGAGTGGCAACACAATGGGCCTACAATAGGCCTAAGTGAGCCTGTGTATAAAGCAGGCAGCCACATACAACCTAACCTAACCTAGTTTTATTACATCTATAGAGGCTACTAGTGCCTAGCCATCGGAGTTTAAATATTCTATGACTTTGGTACCCAGGTAGATATCGGATGACTCTGTTAGTGTCAGAAAAAATACCAATTTTCTTATATGGAGCGAAAAGAGATCCATTAAAAAACTATTTATGATCGCCGCCACAAGCTTTAAATGTGTATTTCTATAGGTTTCTAAAAACTCCAAAACTTTAAAAATTTCTACATAACTAATCTCTCGATTATCTCGAAAATTTCTACATAACTGATTTAAACACCCATGAGTATAATTTGAATCTTTTTCGGGCTTGGCGGCAACAGGAGAGAGCTTTCTTTTGAGCGAGCCTTTTATCAGTGCTGAGTAATTGAGGTAATAGCTATACCAAAGCCTAGAATGAACGCCACAAAGGAAACATCCTACAGACCTATTAATCTACAGTCGAAGCCTTCTAAGTCGACTCTTGGGCTACTTTCAATTCCTCTAAGCCGTTTTTTTTTCGAACAAATAAACAAAAAACTTGTATTAACCACGTAACTTGTATTGACTCTCTCTCAATTTGGCACTGCACGGTGACGGAAGATCACAATCTTTGGGTTTGTTTACTGTTACTGTCTTAGTACAGTACATAGTTTAGTTGGAAGCAAAAACGATTTTATTTAATATTCCGCAAATTTTATCTACCAGACAATAGATTCCCCCTTTTACGAAATTTGAGGCCAGGATTCCTCACAAAAAGGGGAATTCCCCGCGATCTGGCAATACTGACTGGAAGACGAACACCTTTCATTTCATGTTGATTTTTTAGTGCAAACGCGTCGGAGAAAAAGCGCATGTTTTTGCCTTTATTATTGTTTCATCATCATCATCATCGGCGCAACAACCGTTGTCCGGTCTGGGCCTCCTGCAGCAAGCACTTCCACCTATCCCGATCGCTTGCCGATGCCATCCAGTTGGGCACCCCAAGGCTTCGGGCGTCATGGTCTACGCCATCCTCTCAGTGTAAGCGCGGTCTGCGTCGCTGTCTTATGCCATGAATTGTGCCGCAAAGGACTTTCCGAGCAGGGTCCTCTTCGCTCATACGAGCTAGGTGCCCAGCCCACCGGAGTCTACCGAGCTTTATTTTCTTTATAACATCTGGGTCGAAATAGATTTCATACAACTCATGGTTGTACAGTCTCCGGGATTGTCCTTCCTCACGTAAGGGGCCAACAATTCTTCGTAAAACTTTCCTCTCAAACGCGGCTAAGAGGTCAGAGTGCCTTTGGCTAAGCACCCAAGTCTCGGATCCATATGTGAGTACTACTAATACAAGTGTCTTGGAAAGTAGCAGTTTTGAATTCATGGTAAGGTTCTTGGATTTGAAAAGCCTTACAAGACTGTAGTAGGTTCTGTTGGCTTTAAGTAACCGCCCGCGTATTTCTTCTTCCATGTTATTATCCGCGGCTACTACTGACCCTAGGTAGCTGAAGGATTGCACGATTTCAAATTCATGCTCCGCTACCTTGACTGTTCTTCCAACATTTCTCGCAGACGATGCCACCATGTTACTTTATCTTTCCTTCATTTATGTGCAGCCCCAGGTTTTTTGCCGCCTGCTCGATGTGGATAAAGGAGTTTTGTATAACTTGTTCACTTCGTCCGAAGATGTTTATGTCATCTGCGTAAGCCAGTAATTGAGTAGACTTGGTGACGATTGTCCCTCTTCTTGATGCCTCAGAGTCTCGGATTGCTTTCTCCAACGCCAGGTTGAAGGGGGGGCAGGCCAGCCCATCCCCTTGTCGGAACAGCAATCCTTAACTTGGCTTGAAATATTAGTCATGGTCATAGTCTTGTTAACTTATTTGGGATGCCGATTTCTCTCATGGCTTTATATAGTTCTACCCTGGCTATGCTATCGTAGGCGGCTTTTAAGTCTATAAACAGATGGTATGTTGGAATATTAAATTCAAGTAAAATTGTTTTAAAGTTTCTATATTGTTTTAATTCATGGTGTAAGGAATTGATTAATGACGGAACCAGGTACTGCAGCTGCTTTCTCCCATATGTGTTGTAGATTCTCGGTATTTGAGACATACCTTGTGCGCGTTGTCTAGTATTGAATTGATGTTGGATCGGCTGGATAAAACGGTTGTCGTCCTGGTACTGCGATATTGCTGTCATCTTGAAAATTTATTGGACTCTTAGCACCCTAAACTAACACTTCCGCTTTGCTGTCTATTAGTGTTTTTTATGATTTTTAGAGCTGCGTCTTGGAGTTGCTGCAGCTTGTTGATGTGAGCTGGTGCTGCGTTCCCCCAAGCAAGGATGCCATACCTTAACTTAGACTCTACTAAAGCATAATAGACTTGCCGCAAGACCTCCTCACTAGCATGGTACCGTAAGTGTGAGAGTGCATACAGGCCCTTCTTCAGATCCGTGCGTAGCTTGTCTACTTGCTTGACCCAAAGGAAATGGCAGTCAATAACCACCCCCAGATATTTGTAGCTGTCAACGACTTCGATGCCTTCGCTGGGCGTATTTGGACAGGACTCGTTTCTAAGGAACACTTGATTGTTGGTTCTTTTAAATTGTGGGCCTCGGATGTGCAGTAGTTTAGTTTTCGATGCGTTTATTACCAAACCGTTGTCATGGCACCATCGTACGGCTGCGTCGAATTCCTCTTGTTTCACCATTGTCGCTGAATCCAATGACCTATGTTGAACAACGATTGCGGTGTCGTCAACGAAATCAAATGGAGTACTTAGCTTGAAAACCCGATGAAGCTCGTTGGTGTAGAGAATGAAAAGAAGTGGGTCCAAATTAGATCCTTGTGGAACTCCATATTCAACGTTCTTCGCACCACTGCAAGTCTTTTATTTTGACGCGAAAGTCTCTGTTGCGAAGATAAGTTGTATCAGATCTGCTACACTGCGCAGCGTAGGGTTAAAGCAGAAAATTAAAACCTGACATATTTAATCGAGAATAACTTTATGATGCAGACACAAATCGACTAATATTTCGATGTCGTTATGTTTACAAATACTTAAGCTTTTTGTATGACATCTGCGATCTATTTATTTCGATTACCACTTACCGCTACAGCCATCTATTGCAAAACGGCGTAACCAAAGTCGTACACCTAATATATAAACTTCGCTGCGAAGCTGCAAACTCGCCTTCATGGACAGTGTAATCAATAACCCAAACTTCAGGCGTGAAGAGCCTCGTGCGCACACTTTAACGGACAAAATCACTGAACTTACCGCAGTGAATGAAAACCGCTCTTCCGGTTCTAGCGGTTCTAGCTGTTAAATTTCCTGCCACACGTATAAATAATTGAAAGTGAAACTCCTGGATAGGAAAACCTAGTTGTAGTATGAAATAAAGAAAAAAGGGATGGGTGTGGGATGAAAAAAAAGAAAAGCTTGAAGCCGTTGCAGAGTAAAACTTTGGTGTTCCTCGTGTTTGGGAGATCATCAAAAACATACCAATCTAATCATTCTGAAAACTTCTTATTCGTAAACTAAAAAGAAACACAAAACCACTTGTAATATTTTCTATTTCAAAGAAGGATTTCATTATTCATTCAAATTCTAATCATCGTTTAGTCGCTGACGGGCATTTCCTTTAGCAGCGAATTTTCGTTTCTTGAATGTGGCTGGAGCACCCGCAACGACGCTCGGATCAAGGCTGTCGATCGTTTTCTCCTTGAAACGCTTCACAGGTGGCTCGGGAACTATTTCACTCACAACTGGCGGCAAATAGTAATTGTTTTGAACTGGTAACTCCCAATTGATTGGCTTTTCCTCTTCCCTGTAGCAATAAAAAACTGAATTAGAGAAATCTTAAGAAGTAAATGGAATAGTTTACTTTTTCTCAACAACTGTCCACGCTCCAATCTCTGCAGTTTGTGACTCTTCCTCCGTCTTGAAGGTCTGTCGCTTCTCTTCCCTTGCAGTCTCTTCCATCGGGTCCGGTCGTCGGAACATTTTCAGCCGTTCTCGATTGTACTTCGCCACCTCTTCGTGGGCATTCTTTTGGAATTCTTTAGCTTCCTGTTCCAACTGAAACTCTTGCTGGGCTTCAGCAATCTGATTTATCTTATTGTACTCCTCCAGCGAAAGGTAACCCTCCTTCGGTTCTGTCCAAACTGATTCGTTGGTCTTAACGTTCCAGTAGTATGTGTAGCCCTCGGGTGATTTGCCTTCCACCCACAGCGAGGCATTGGGCACGGTTTCAGGGTCGGCAACTTTGCTCACAGACGGACGCAGCGAGTCGTCTTCCTCGTCTGAGCTTCCAGGCAGTCGCATAGGATCAATTTGACCAGGCCGCTTAAGCCCTCGTCCACCACTGCTGGAGGTCCCTGTCGCACTCATAACAGACGACACAGATCGCGCAGTCATGTCGCCCTTGGAATGAATGTCCATCGCATACGATCTTAAGGCGGCTTCTTCCATCTTCCGGATCTCCATGTCCATCTTCTGTCGCTCCTTCTCGGACTTCTCGCTACTCCGACTAATGTCGGTGATGCGTTTCGCCACATTTGCCTTGTGTCGTTTTCCACTCTCGTGAAATGCTATGCTCTGAAAAAAGATTCAAACAGATTTCTTAGATCACTTCAGGTTGCAGGTGTGGGCCAATCTTACCGCCTTGTTGTCACTTATCCAGCATTTGCAGAAGTCGCAGTACTTCTTCTCGTTCGACTTCCAGTAATCGGTCCTAAATAAGTCAAGATTAGCTTCGTTAAATCAAAATTGTTGTGAATCTCGATAAGCGAGCTTGGAAATTCTGCAAATGTTCCACCGTCCTGTGCACGCCCCCAACATTAAACTTCAATTAGCATGCTTTGTCGTGGCTAAACTTCGCTTTAATGAAACATGGCATGCAACTGCTGTGACTGGCTAACCAATGCGTCTTAATGCGCCACGAACATGCTAAATGCACTCGAATGGTTATTAGAGCCCACATCGCGTGACCACGTTCTTTACTAAAGTGTTAACTGACCTACGTCCACTTGGACAAGCGTCGTTTGTGTACTTTAATTCACACGCAATGCACTCGGTTGGCGACCAACAACAAAAAGAGACGCACATAATTTTGTCAAATTAGATTTTAAAAATATGGCCAGGGAAATAAAAATACAGCCCGGGCAGGGCTAAATATTGGTGTGGTGATTTGACCTAATTAACAAGACCACACGCGCTGCATTTGAGGTTAAACGCTGCTTTAGGTGTCGGTGTAGCATAAACTAAAATAGAAATAGGGTCTGCACGACATAGATTTAGAATTGTTTTCATCGGTTTTTTTCTTTTTGTCGGTTTTATAGCCACTCATAAAGTCTGGAAGCTAAACTCAATTTAGATATTGAGGTTATAAAATATAAGGCGAATGTTTTGATTTCAACAAGGAGAAATAGCTTGACATTATTTTGCTCGTTTATAACCAACAGATTTAACGATTGTGCTTTACCTTTGGTGGAAAAATGCGATAGTTCAAGTGAATGGAAAAAATTTGGTCGGAAAATAAGGTTGACCATGCTCACGAGTGCATGAGTTTCGAGTTTTTATGTCATAGATGATATTTCAACACATTACATTCCACTGTGTTGTTTTGCAAGTGTCAAGAATGCAGTGTTTAAATTTTATTACTTTCGTGAAGTTGGCTGTGCGAATTATGTTTGAGTAAGTTTTGAAGGAGGACAACACACGGTTGAAGATTTTATTTGCAGAGTTCTTAAAATAATTCTAAGCAAATACTTAAACTTGCAAACGCTGGGATGTCTTTATGGAGCATAAGTTACGTGTTTCATCAAAATGAAAGAACAGATGAGTTTAGGGAACCATTTTCTTAAAAAAAAAAATCTTTTTATTTTTTACTTGGCAACTATTCTTAAACAACGATTTGCTTGGAAATTTCTTTGAAGCGTTTAATGACTGATTTTTATGCCATAGAGAGAGGCTTCTTCGTTCTTCGAAATGACAAATTGCTACTGTGATAAAAATATCATACGATCATTTTAGTGCTAATAAAAAACAATTAGAATACTTGAATTACAGTGGGGTGCAAAACTAAGTCACTTATAGCGAATAAGTCGGTTTTTCAACAAAAACTCAAAAATAAAAATGCGTAACGTAAACCAAAACATTTCAGAATTTATTAGTGAGCTATAAGTAATTATTTAACACAAACAGAAGCCAGAAAAAATTGGATTTTTTGTGAGCTAAGATCGATTTTCTCTGACTCAGTTTTGCACCAGCTTTTCGCAA
This sequence comes from Syritta pipiens, assembly GCA_905187475.1. Lineage (NCBI taxonomy): Eukaryota > Metazoa > Arthropoda > Insecta > Diptera > Syrphidae > Syritta > Syritta pipiens. The sequence goes on along the minus strand of LR994571.1, from coordinate 105,073,555 downwards.
TAATGAAAACGGAGTGATGACAATATCTTAGTACTGAGTTCAGAAGTCATTTTTTTTATTTATGTATATTTATTTTATTTGCATGGCTTACACATTAAAATACAATATCTTTTAAGGTAGTGAAGCTGCTAAGAATTTTGTTCCAATATTTGCCGACTTTCGGACAATCGATAACAAAAACTGCTTCAATCTTAAATCCATTGTTGGTAGACTCTTTCCTAAAAAACAGTAAAGAATGATTGTTGCGAAGCATATTCATTCAAAAGGGAAATTTTTAAAGAATCGCAAAGAGTTTCAATTACGTTCAAGTCTGAGTCTTGTACTGGCCAGTCTAAGACATTAAATCGTTGCATTTGAGGGCAATCCTGAACCTTATCGGCCAAGTGTAATGCGTCTGTATCGTGTTGAAATACAACTAAAGGGCATATCACCGATTGATGCTGTGGCCAGGCCAGTCTTTAAAATATCCAAATAAACATGTTGGTTCATTATGCTCGCTGTGGGGGGCAATTTCCCAACATCAAAAGCACTCCTGCAACACTTCAGGATTAGCTATCCACCTCCGTACTTTAATTGTTTAACGAACGTGAAGTGGTTTGACCGACCCACATTTTATTTCCTAGCTCAAGATCGCCCGTTACTGCAATAGGGGTTAACTTTGGTCGAATTATTCCTCTAAATATACGTTTGAGCCATCTTAAAGCCGGACTTCGAAAAAACAAAAAAAAAAAAACAAGGTGAATCACATCATGTGAAGTAAGCAGTAAAGCACAGAGGTAAATTCTCCATGCTGTGAGGTTGAGTGTGCGGTTTCGGAGTTTGGAAATTAATAATGACTGAAGTCATTTAACTGACAGTCAATTGACTGAATTCGTGACTTATTAGTTGGACTATTCAAGAGGGCTGGTGACTGTAATTTTGAAGTCAAAGTCGTAAGACTAAACTATAACTAGTTGGGTTCTCCTAGAACCACCACCTCACACACACAAACTATAACTTATATTCGAAGAATACAGTCAATTGATTGAGACTTATCTGACTACAGTGTCAAATGACTGCAGTCGTCACACCTCTGGAAATTATTCTTTATGAAAAGTATAAAAGACAATTTGGACATTTTGAAGTCTGATATCACTGTATAAAGTTGTATTATGCCCTGTTCTCCGAGTGAAGTTTAATTTCAACGTGATAGAGCCTCAAAATACAAGGCCGAACAGGATAAGGATTGGTTTCAAAACCAGCAATTTGATGGCTTAGACTGGCCAGTACAAAGCCCAGATCTTCAACCCAAAGATAATCTCTTTCCTACTTGAAGGGTTCTTTTGTAAAAAAAAAGCTCTCTAGGACAGTGTCTAAGACTGTGAGTTACAATTTCAAAGGACTGTCGTTGATTATTTGTTGAGCGAGAGCACCCGGGTTCGAATCCAGCTCGGGAAAAAAAAGCCCACAAATATTTTTCACGGCCCGACCTTCAGCGAACGACTGACAACCTTCCTTTAGTAGTCTCTGTCATGGAAAGCTTTCGCAATTCGCCGTTCGAAACCGGCAATAAAATGTAGGTCCCCTCCACATGTGTCAAATTATATCGCGCACAATACAGTGGAGGTGTGAACAAACTATCCTCTGGCCCTATATGGGCTGTTATGACACCCAATCTATGTCGTTGATTATTTGGAGGCTTAGCAAAGCTTATTACGCAAATGAAAAAGGCAAAAGGACTTTTGACAACATATTAAAATATTCTATAAATGAATTTTGTCAAATTATAACGCGCATAACACAGTGGAGGCGCGAAAAGCTAGGCTCTGATCCTTTGTGGGCTGTTACGCCTCTAATGATGATGATAAATAAATGAAAAACTGCTGCAAAACTGAGTCAAGAAAAATTCCATGGTGCCCTTACAAAATAAACTTTTTTAAATTGTTGTTTATGCCAATTATTAATAATTAATAAAGTCTTAGGGTAAATTATCCAATAGTTTGTTTGTTTGGTACGGTTTTTGTTTTTGAGTCTTCTCTTATAAACCTATTTTTTCGCTTTAAGTGACTCAGTTTTGGACCTAAATGTATGCTTAAAAAAGATAATGAGCTTTAAGGCAACACATTTTTCGTACAGGGTAGGCGACAATGATATTGCGAAGTCGGTTTATTTGTTCAACACTCTCGAAATGTATCCTGTCTGTCTTTGTTTTACCGATAGTTCAACAGAAATGCTCGACTGAGTTAGCTCACTGCAATCCTTTCCTTTAAACATTCATCGACATTACTCGACTCGCTGCGAATGCTCATAAGCCTGTATTAGGACGTACAGTAAGTTTAGGGACTCGTTTACCTTCAGCTCGTGTTGTATCTTGAACTGGACACTTAAACGTGTCGATTTAGCGTTCGCCGATTATAATAACAAACAACCTAATGTTTGTTATTTCATGTTATATATAAATCCTTTCATTGATATAAATCAATCGTCTACTTTCTGTTGAATTACAAAAAGTCATATATCGGCTGCAAGCCACAACCTTTCATGTCGCTGTCACAAATATGTCACCCACAAGTTCCTTGCATATTTGGAAAGTAATACTAGTTCTTCACACCTCCTGTCACAATACAACGGTTAACAAAATGATACGGAAAAATGATATAAAAAAATACGAACAACGAAAAAAATAAATGGATACACAATAGCAAACCCAAAAATAGATAAGCGCCTTGGAATCCTTACAGATGTTACAGCCAGTACGCACGCATATGGGACTTCTTGCGTACAACGGAAGACCTACCCATGTGTCTCGGACAAGGGTGGACACTTTACTTAATTTATGAATAGTGCTGCAGGTCATTGTCAAAATAAAGGATTGACACTGGTGACACTCTGGCATTTATGCAAATGTTTTTGCATGATGTGTTTGCGTACGCGAGGAATTTATGTTAGTAGAACAGGCAATTTAGTCATGTGGGGCAGGTTTTATTTTCAGTTTAATTTTGTGTTTGTTTGTTGTGACACGACACGAATTTAAAGTTGTTTGTAGTTTTTTCGTTCGTTCATGTTTTGGATATAAATTGTGCCTCAAAAGCTGATTAATGAAGCTGAAAGAATCCATAGAATCGGAGTTTTATTTTATGTTGTTGCTCTATTTTATTTAAAGCCTGCTAATTCATTAAAATTAAGTCAGATTACATTCAAATTGTACCCGCATGTAAAATGAGCTTAACTCCCAGCCATCATTGACTTTCAGTGGGTAATTTTTTGGCAAATTCAATCTGCAAATCAGAAAATACATTCGTCGATTTCATGAAATCTTAATCGCTACGATAAACCAATCACTTTACCGCCATTGTCACGACGCTATTGTCGATGGATTTCACTGCCTGACGTCGAGGGTAGAAAAAAGCCTAAGGTGAGAATAAACAGGAGTACTTTCACCTTCAGAAACTCATGTATCTTCATTCGTTATCAGAATGGTTAACCAGATACGCACATGTCAAGATATGCGCCACTCAATTTGCTGCCTATTTGGCTGTCTTGAAAACAAAGTTAATTTCAAGCGAACACAAGCTCATTCCAATACGATCGCGAAGAGGAGTATCTTCTATCTTATCTTCTCCGTCGCCGCCAGCAGCCGTCGACGTTGTGCACACATAATCTCTAAGGTGCGAAGTTGAAATGTTTATGAGGAGCTCATAGGACTGACAAACGAAAGCTGATTCTTCCCGCATGCCACTGATTAGGAGCAATCAAAACAAAATATCTAATAACACCCAGGGAAAAGTTTGTTCCAAACAATTTCCACCCTCCTGAAAGAATGAAGTGCGAAGTGACTTTCGGAAAATATTTTGCGCGTAGAAAAAAAACGAAAAAGCGCTCAAAAATCAATGCTAATTGGAATTTTTATTTCCCAGAAAGTAAATAAACTCTACTGATGTGTCACAACACCACCTCTCTCAACCATGAGCCGTGTTCATCTCTGTTTCATGAACAACATTCATTAATGAAATTGTGTTTACTTAAAATGATTTTTCTTCCACCACCCACCCGAAAATATTTTCCGCTTTTCCATTGTAAAACGTCTTTTAGCTGCTCGAAAATTTAATACCGATTGCTTGTCATTTTAGGGGCTACGTCTGGTCAAACCAAAAAAAAAAAAACTTGGCCAACACATGTTCTCATTCATTCACAGAGTGTGAGCGAGTAGCACCCCGGACCGATATAATTAATACGATTATGGGCGTATAAACGATTCCCCGCAGCGGGAGACTCTGACGGTGACGCTGACGCTAACGTACTATAAGCAACATTTTGAAATGTGTCTGACCATCAACGCTCTCCGTGCATTGTTCAAGATCGATCGGCGGACGACGACGTCCCATGACTCATTACTCATAAAGCAAAAGTGCTTTTTCCTCCAAATGCTTATTTCGTTAATAGCTAATTAATGAGAGCGTTAAAGAAACCTCTCACATTGTGTGTTTAGCTATCGTTAGGTGAATTTTTTTATTTTATCGGTAATATGGTTGCTATAAATATCCTTGAAAGTTTGTAAGCAGATAGCAAGCAAGTAATAAACGATTCACGAGGTATGAGCTCAGACACAGAGGCAATGTACTGTTGGAATGTGATGTTAGGAATGTGCCAGATAAGTATCAAATAGGCACTGAGAAATATTTTCATAGATGCTCAATAAATTTTTATCGTCAATTGTGGTAGGAAAGAAATAATCGTGTTATCGTGATTGTGCTGCTGGTAGTACACAAAAGTTGTTTTTTTTTTTGGTTGATCATATTCGAAAAAAAGTTGGTCGTTGTTGAAATCTAGATCGATCTTTATCGAAAACATCAGCAAAACTTGTACTAGAGTCAGTAACGTAAATAGATTGGTTAGTAAATTGGAAGAGTTCAAGGCAATCAAACATTACTGGGTTTTTTGTAATTCTAAGCAAATGTTTTCTAAGTGTCGAAAAGAAGCTTTAATGTCTTATCTACGAGATTTTTTAGGCGTGAACTCTACAGCAAGTCTCAAAAATGGTAAGGCTAATTATTGAGAACCATTCTATTACATTATTAAAGCGAAAAAAAGCTAGGCTCTGGCTCTCAACGGGTTGTTACGCCGCCCAATGCTATGCAATACATTATTAAAGTACTCATATTCATAAAATCTTTACAAATATAATACTGAAATGTATTTGTGTTATTCTTCCTCCATTTTAATAAAATTTTTTTTTTTTTTTTAAAATTGTAAATGCTGCTGTTCACAGTTATTTCTTTAAGAAAAAAACTAATCTATTTTAAAACAATAATGCAAACCTTGCTCATCCTTCCTGTAAGTTGTACATCTAACACAGATTTAAAAGAGAATGTCTTATTGTGGTGGCATATTATGAAAATAAAATAATAATAATAAAGAAAATCCGAAAAACAGTGCTGCCCCAGAGTTTGAAATAAAACCACAAATCCATTTATTACTATAAATATACGTAATTTTGATTTTATTTGTTTAATTTAACATCGCCTGCTTATACCGTACGTACGTATACTCTATTTAATTCGAACAATTGCTAGGATTTACAACAGAAACTAAATGAAAACGAAAAAAAAAAAAAAAACTCATAACTTAACTATCAACCGACTAATAACGATAAATAATACTTGAGTTCTATCATTAATAACAAAAAGGAATACACATTCGAAACGATAAAACAAGGGGGATTCTGTTCATCGTCCGAATAGAATCTAATAAATATAAAGTATATAGTATATGTATGAAAGAATCTACTAACTCTTTGGTCTTTTGGTTCTAAACACACACAATCTTACACATTCCAAACATATACACATTCAATCGGCTTTGGTTCGATTTGATTTATTTTCTTTCTTTCTCGTTCAATTTATTTGGTATTCTAGGACTATTTAGAGCAGTATTTTGGAATAACGTAGGTCTTCGGTTTGGTCTACACTAATTGAATATTAATCATGCACGGCGGGCTTTGTGAGCCTGATCAGGACGGGGTAGTGGATGTTCTCGTCGTAGAGTTCGGTGCCTTGAAGTTCAAGGTGCCGCTGCCAGATGATTTCATTGTATCGATGAACAACGTCACAGTTGAAGCCGCGTCTCAGGCACTCTTCGACGAATAGGGTGAGGGTCTTGCCGCGTTGAGGTGCCATAACTAACGCCTCGCCGTCAATGGCGAGATAGTACCAAATGGTGTCTACGAGTGCGGAACGAGCCTCGTCGAAGAACAAGCAGTCTGCCGAGAGGATGTAGTCGAATTTCTCGGACTCATTTGCAGCTCGTGAAGTCGTGTCCTCCCACTTGAGCACCGAGCACTTGGTGTAGCTGGAAAGTTCATTAAGGCAAACTGTCTTTTTGACGTTGTCCACGGAGACGTCGTTCCCGTCGGTGAGGTGGACAGCGAATGGCTTGGAGTACTTCGAGAGCATAAGCCCGGTTAGGCAGGTCATGCCACCGCCCAGTTCCAGAATCCACTTGCCCCGGTATCGCTCCAGGTCCGACAGAACGTACACAGTGAGCGCCTCTTCGGAGGGCCACACGCATATGTTGCCTGTGTTGTTGAAGCCCATCAGGTCGTTGGCTGTCAAATGTCGGTCGATATGGTGGATATTCACTGAGTATTCGGTTGGTCCGATGAGAACCTTGTATTTGTACCAATTGTCCGGTTTGCCAAGGCAATTTAAAGCTATGTGGTCCTCGAAACTGTCCTGCTTCAGCAGATCGAAACTCTTGAAGCGGCGCACCGACGCTGTACGTTCTTCGTCCTCAGAGGACACGGTCTCCTCGGAGTCTTTACGCAGGACTTTCGCCAAAATCTTCCAGCGCTTGCGGGCGTTCGAGGGCAGCGCTGGAGACGGTGGACTCCGACTCAACTTCTCATTGTTGTTGATCTCCACCTTCGGAAGACAGCTTTCCTTCATCAGGTGGCCGTTCTCCTTGATCGTGTTGAGCGTGTTATCGATGTCGTACTCGAGCATCAGAGATATCGATGATAATTGTTGAATTGACTCGGCAGATGGCGATTTCTTGTTTTGTACTATCGTTTTGGTGGCCATAATTTTTATTTTCTTCTAATTTTAAATTTAATTTTATTTATTTTTTTCACAGCGGTTCGATATGACGTTTTGATTAGAGTTGCTACGACTGGAAGTTCTGAAAATTCTGGCTCATTGTGCAGAGCTGATCTTTTGCTGCTTGTAAACCTGTTTGGAAAAAAAAGTCCAATTATACGAATTGAAGATTTATTTTTCAGTCAATCCCTTGACGATTAGAGCTGGTGTGTGTGCAAACATAAATTGAATAACTCAAAAAAGCCTTGATCGGAATTCGTATGCGCGTTTTTCTCTTAATCTCTTGACAACTATTAATAAATATTCCAGAAGGGCAAGCGAATTGTGGGCCAAACAAAAATGTTCTTTAACGAGGTCAACAATCAATGCGAGATTTTAAGAAGAGAAATAAAAATATTCTTACACGTGCTCGGATATTATTTATGAGAAAAACGCTACATCGATTGGGAATTCGTGAAATTTCTACAATGTGCAATAGTTTGTGAATTTTGTTGAACAGTTCACAATGGCACGTCGAACCTGTCAGAATTCGGAATTGTATTTTATAATAGAGTTGAGTTGGTTTCAAAAAATTTGCTTTGCTTCTTTATAAAGCGTTCAGTTTCATCTGATTTTTCAAATCAATAGGCTAAACAACTACAATTGTATAAGATATGAGCGATTTTCTTTTATAAAAAAAAACTACTTTTGAAGTCTAGCCTCGAAGTGTTCGATCAATCAATATTTGCCCTGATTTACTGAGTAATACAGCTCGCAAAATGAAACCGCTTTTTCTAGCTTTATGGTAAAAGCATTCTTAATTACCTCGGCGAATTATGCCTTACACCCAGAGGGTTAGAGATTAAAAACACTAGGTAGCCAGACAATTAGTCTGCATACGTAAGTAAGAGCTTAACCGACACACTAAATTTCCTTGGTCAAAACGAGTTCCTAACTCCGCAGTGCCTCCTCTTTAATTTCTTTCACTGCATACCTATCCGTTGGTTAATTGTTTTTCCCACCCGGAAAAATTAAAACCTCCCACCGGCGGCGCCACACAAAACATAATCTAATCCATTCTCCCCTTTTCGCCCAACCTCATCCACTTTCACATAAAATAGCAAAACAATTAATAGCATAATCCTGCCGGCAAATCTCCACATAATAACTCGTAGTCTGTCTTCCCCCCAGACCACCTGCAAATTTATCAAAATAGAAAACGTCCTGCGAAAGGGAAGAGCAAAGCAGCACAGCGCAAAGTATAAAAGAAAGAAAAGAATTATTCAACGGAACACCTTACAAATTTCTGAAACATTTATCCTTCACGACTATTGCCAGCAACAATGCGAGCAGCACACACAAATAATCGTTCTCCTCCATCATCCACTCTGGCTGGCTGGCAAAATGGAAGGATAACATGAAAATCCTTAGCGACATTGAATTTGTTATCCGTGTATCGCTTCGAGTAAGGTATTTCATGCGACAGTTAATCCGCCACGATTTATACACACATACACACACATGCATATGTACGTTCGTTGCACACGTCACGTTCTATCAGTGCTGCTGCTCTGAACCTACTTAGCGCTTGATAGTCCTTATGCAGGATAACAAATGTGAAAGCGTCCTTGAGGGAATCAAACAAAACGATAGTTGCTGTATGCTGTGCGCGCGTATTGCTGCATTCAAAAGGAACATGCGGATGTGAAAAGATTCCCAACACAATGTCTTGCTCGTCTCAGTCCTTCGGATCTTTGCACGCCAAACTGGGTTATAACAGAGGACTTCCCCCAACCTTCTCTGCGCTAACGCTCCTTTTGAGCCATAAAAGTGCTGTTACAATGTTCTTACCGCCGAAAGTTTTCAGCGTTTATTGCACTTTAAGCCTTCTACTCACAACTCTTATCCAGTTATCCTTCGCGTCGTTCTAAAACAAATTGTTTATGCAATTTATTTTCGGTTAACCCATCCTACTGGGAAAGTGAATAATAATAATGGTGTAAATATGAAAAGGATGTGCGGGAAGTGGGTGCGCCGATACGGTACACTTCCTGCCACACACACACACAGCTCGTTCTCGAAAAGGGATAAAACTTTACGATATTGCGATTGCAAATGATGTCTTTAGGGTGGAATGCTCGGACATAACTTTCTCGTGGTAGTTCACTTAATTTTATACTTTTTTCCGTTAGTTTAACAGTTTTCCACCGCTGGCTGTTGGTGTCAAATACGTGATGGTGAGACGATAAAATGAATTTTTCGGAAATTTATACGACAGACGAGAATCTAAACTAAAACCTCAACTTACGAGTGATTCAACACGGCAATGGGTGATGGTGACCTACATTCCACAGATACCTGAATTCCCTTTTCCTTTATTTAATTTAGTTTGAAGTTGAAGTTTCTTTTCTTCATGTACCGGTAGAGTGGAAAGGCCTCAGGATCCTGGCAACAAGAGATTCTCTCAGGACATTATTGCAGCCCCATCTAATTTGTGAGCGACAGCGCAGGCAGGTATCATTTTAAATTACAGTTTATTTACCTCTGGTGTTTGTTGTCAGGGCGGAGAGTCGAAGTCGAGAGTCGGTTGTGTCACCGCCATGGAGGTGGAGGCAATTGAGTTCTTGTTGGAGTAGGAAATTGCTGAGGAGGTTCGTTCACAAGTGGTTTTTGAACTGTCAATTGTGTGGTCGGGAATCGATTATGGAAACAATTTAAGGCTCAGTTGTGATGTGCTCGTTTATGTTTGCCAGCCGCCACCAGATTCAATTATACGAAAAAAGCTTTTATGGGTCAGAACAGGTAGTTAGTGGGCTAATAATGGTGGTTGAGGTAGAGTGTATACGTTCAATGGAACAGCGATTATTTTCGGATGGATTTACGAAGATTTATTGATTTTAAAGCGTTTACTTAGCATTGATTTCAATTTCATAAAACTAATTTGTACCTTTCACTCTGAGCTTTAATGCTTCAATGTTGAACACAAACTGTAGTTCTAAAAATTGGCATCTACCCCTGCTCACATCCTCACTCTTTCCACCCACTCTGAGGCTGAATGTGCGATATGCTACATTATGCAATTATTTTTACACAAATAGAAACTGTTGCCAGAAACGATACACTGTACATAATACGTGCATATTCTTTAAATTGGATTAATAACATTAGAATCATCAGCTTCGTCTTTTTGGCTGCCTGCTCAACGTCGGCGACGGTTTCGCTGTCACTTTATTTTGTCGCGTCTTTAGGTTTATAAACAGCTAGTGGACGCAGTCGGACGTGGTCGACAGTGGTGATGGAAAGTGTTTACAAGCTATGAGTTGACGATTTGAGATTTAATCCTTTCATGACCGCACCTTGTTTCAAACCAAAAAGAAATTTTGCTGGAATCTAGTTTATGAGGTCTCAACTAAGCCAAATTTAAGAAAAGAAATATATTCAAGGACGAAAGGATAACGATATGTAGAATGCTGTTCCTATGCAACACCTACGGTTCCTAAAATTGTATCATATTCGAAACCAGACATTTCATTTGAGAAAGTCTCTTTTAATTTTTAAAACACAATCAAATTAATCTCAGATTGATTTTAATTTTAAAACAAGTTATGCGGTCGGTTGAATTGTAACTTTTTATTGCGATTACCCTTCACCAAAACCAAAGTAATGGATCCCGAATATTAGGTTGTCAAATATCTCCCTTCCGCTTTTTTGTCTTTGGAATTTTCCGGCTATGTACAAAGCGCTACTCGTATCTGGCAATACATAATTTGAAAGGTATTAACATAACCTACAAAACGACGCTATGCATGATTAGTTTGGATACGAGCTCTGTAGCGCTTTGTACATAGCCGAAAAATTCAAAAGACAAAAAGGGGAAGGGAGATATTTGACAACCTAATATAAAACTCTTATTGCACCAATAAATGCCTGAAGCAGTATTAAATGAATTAAAATAGTTTTAGGCAGGAACCTAACACACCTTTTGTTTTAATTGCGCCAATATTTTTCCAGTTCTAAGTAGTTGAAGTTTATGTTGTGGACAAACACCACTGGGCATGAAAGGGTTAATTGTGGAATAAAGCTGAAGGCATCTGCCGCGACTTTGAATGGACTTGAGAGAAAACAAATTTATAAATTTGAATTTATAAAGATTCAATGCCATCTCTACACATTCAGATACGATAAACTTTTGAATTTGCACAGGCTAAATTTTGATTGAATTTGTTATGACTTCTTGGCATAAATTGTGCAAATGAGTTTATTTTAGTTGTATACATTTTAAGATGCAAACGATTTCTTAATTGAGCTAATAAAAGATCAAAAATAGTGTAACATTGGCGTAAGGTTACATAAAATTGATGTAGCTTCAAAATTACTCTTGGCGAACAAAACATATAATGACTTTCGAATCATATCGCGCCCTAATCGACAAACTATCGCCAAACAAAATAACAATTTTACAGGAAAGTTTTTCTTTTTGGTTTTTGCCTGAGCTAGATGTCATTTATGATAAATTTAGTTTTTGGAATGTTTTGCTAAAAAACCGAATGATGAAGAAAGAAAGAAAGAAACCACCGAACTGCATCATTAACTCATTTTTGCTTAAAATGTCGCTTGCGATAATTTGGTGATTAGGGCGCGATATGTCACAGGAATGGATTTAGGCTTTATTCACTCTGAAAGTAAATTCCATTTGCATGTTAAGTTTGGTTATGTTTAAGAACAGAGCCATTAGCATATCTTTCGGACGCAAGCGAGTACCCTTTTTAGGATTTCGTTCCAGAGGAATAACGAAACCCTTATGGAATCATTTCGGTATCTGTCTGTCTGTCGCCTTTTACATATTTGACTATAACTTACAAATCCTTTTGAGTTAAGGGATGAAATTTGGACCGACCCAAAAACAAATCATGAATATTTTGTTTTTCTTGTCTCAAATTCAAAAAAACATTCAAATCCTCTTTCGCCACACTGTTAACACAATTTCTTTGGCAAGCGCCAGAAAGACCTTGCCTAACTTGATCATGCACGCTGCATAATGTACACCACTATCCTCAGCATCAATTGAGCGAGCTGTCGCAACGACAGCTCTGCACCGATTGTCGTTGCTGCCTCAGCGAAAGAACTCTCTATAATTGGTTCATTGTTGACCCAGCGTCAGACACTTCACCCGACATACTTTTCAGATCTCATTAATTTCATCTCATTAAAATAGAATTCGATTTCAAGATGCTGCCACTCGTCTTCATCTTCATCTTCATCTTCATCAGAAGGGTGACATTGCAGCATTTAGCCTACCACCCGCTCACTTGGCGGAGCATTACGTGCCCAAGTACCGGTATCTGTATCTGCCAGACCGAAAGTGACTTATGTAAGCAAAGCTAAGTATTAATTATTGATTTAACCTTGAGTCTATGAAAATATATGCGCCTACATGTGTGTAAGCTTGCAAGACGACGTCTGGTGGTCACCGAGCTCACACACCTCCCAGCTCGCACACCCGCACTGTCACACTACATAAAATTAACAGCGACAGGTAGGGGCAAATTAATAAAATAGAACAAAATGTAAAAGTGAAATAAAATCACAAATTTTGTTTAGACACACATACACGCGCTGCTGCTCGAGTCTCCCTAGCGATGGGTTCTGAAATTTGTTTCGTATGCACGAGTGTTTTCGCTGAGCGCTATAATTAGCCCCCGCGGAGAAATAGATGAGATATTACATCTTCTTAGGACGACGCCGAAAACAACGACGCAAACGACAGCGATGGCATATTTAGGGAGCGCCAACTATTTGTTTGGATTTGTCCTTCCGCAGGGTCTAGTCACCACCCTCTGTGGTTGCCCTCCCGCGCCGAGGGGATGTGTGCTACCTTCGAACAGCATTATGCTCTTAAGCTAAGCGAATTCATCTCAGCACGGCGAGTGTGTGCTTAGCGAGGTGAATTACTACAGCTGGGAGTAATTTATTCGATTTTAAATTAAGCACCGTATTACGCATTACAGACCTCCGCTCCGCTCCGCGGGATTTTGAGCGAATTAAGCAGCTTGTTAAATAAATTAAAGTGAAATTCGCTTTCCAAAAGGTTTGAGTTTGCTTTGGTATGTAAATCTTAATTTTCCTCGTCATGACAAAACATAAAACATCAAAATTTACTCAAATATTCAAAAAATCATGGCGAAGGGGTGAGTTTGATGAATTTAAATGGCAATCTTCGATGATGTTTTGAAAGTGACCTTTTTTTTGTGCCCGTGATATCCTTTTTGTGCGTCCACTGATAAGGGACAGTTTTTATTGGAGCTTTAGGGGATTATCCCTGAAAATTGTTATGGATTATGGACCAGCAATTCCGTTGATGTAACAATTGATTTTTAAGGTCAGCAAAGGGGGAAACAAACTCTGTCCGATGGAATGGAGAATTTGTTGTGTGCTGTATCGACAAAACTTTTATTATTTACAAAAGAGGATTCAGAAGTTATCGTCAGACGAGGACGAAAGTTTTCATATTTGCTTTGTGCATATCTGTTGAAAAATGAATGTGGATTTCTAGTCGGACTCTAAATCTCTTAATTTTGTTTGAAGAAGACGAATTTTTTGTGGAAAAGTCGTCTCATTTTAGAAAATTTCCAAGAAATCATCCATTTTTTGGTGAAAGTTTGTTCCTTTGTAGCTAAGAATGCAGAAACTTTTATCAAAATTTAACAATTTCCTGTTGTGAGAGAGAAATTTTTGTCGTGAGATTTTGACAGTTTTTAATAATTTTATTGCAAAAATCACTGCTCAGCCAGAAATGTTGACGTTAGCTCTCATATTATTGATTTTTCATTAAGGTTCTTGTTAAAGCAAGGTGTTTGTGTTTGTTTTAAGAATTACTGAAACCGTAATTCATGAAACAAGTTCTTTACCGCTAATGCGATGATATTTTCCATCTGAGTGATATCTCTACAAAGTCTTAAGCAGGACATTTCTTTCTTTTAAAATACAGAATTTGTATAGTTATGAGGTACCCGAAATATGCTTCAATAAGACATATGCTGCCAACGACAATTTTCATATATTAAAGCCTTAATATTACTTAATCAGTGCTTAGTTTTCCTTGGAGCACCATTATAAAAAAAAAACAAAAAATAAATTAGCATTCATTTATGAAGGCAGCCATCGCCCTAATCCTTACCCCGTAAGCTAAACACGATAACGTCGAGAACGAGGCCTTTGCATAACTACCACCAACCACCTCCACCGCTGTGGGTGTAACATTCTTCGCACGAATGGAGACCCTCGTTTACCTTCAGGATATTAAACAACAGGTCCACGTGTTTTCCGCTGGTGTGGATATATTTAAAACGCCAAACATCTAAATCAATTCCACCCCACCCATCCCGACACACGCGTAAGCGCCATTCAAAAGCAGAAAAGGCAAAAAGTAGCACAGCACCTTACTCAAAATTGACCCTTAAATTTAATTTACCACTCAAATTAAGTCGCCGCTTAATGTTCGCAAACTTTTGCAAGAAATCCAATGACACTTTTTTTTCCCCCTGATAAGCGCTTATTTCCATTTTAATGGATTTCTGTTTTAATGGGCGAGTAAACCTTTCTTAAGGAGTCTCCTTCTACTCAGAATTGACCTTTAAGTCTTTCACTTTCATCCAAACGATGATGTATATATCCCTGTCAAGGGTATAGAGCCCCGCGAGTTAGTAAATTAAATCCCTAATCACCATCGCCGACGCAAGGCGAACAACAACCCTCTTTAGCGCTTCTTTTTTCGCGGCTCATTCCACTTCAATTCGCCCTCGCTTTTGATTACAACCAAATTTATTATTTTCGCACGAAGAAGAGGACAAGAAAATTCGTGTTGTCACCGGCGGCTTTGTCACCCGGGTAAATGCGAAAGGATCAATAGACGCCGCGCAAACCTATTTTCAGGACGAATAACAAAACTCTCGACCCAAAAAAAAAAAAAAATAAAACACTACCACAAGAGCAGGGAGAGACGTATTGATTTTCAGTTAATAAAACCCAAGCCCACCCTTTCGAGGTTTATACGATGCTTCTCGGCCATTTCTGGAACAACACTGAATCACAGCACTGATGAGACTCCCACAGACCTTTTCCAATCGATTGATTGCGGTTAATTGAACAATTAACCAAGTCCTGTGGTTTCGGTTGCCCGTTGTAGAGAGAAAATTCCATGGGATTGATTTACCCATTTCAACGAGAAACTATTTACCACCACCATTCCGGGTGATAATTGTTTGAGAATTGAAGAATTTTCTATCTGTCGTCCTTTGTCATTGTTGCTTTCGAGTGTTTTTGGGCAAATAAAAGGGAGATCCTTAAGTAATTCAACGGGAAACTGAACTTTTACATACACATGTATGTTGTGAGAAGAGGGTTTTCTCGGAATTGTGTTCACCCAAAAGTCGTATTAAATAAATAACATCTGACAGAAGCACCCTCACTTTGGTTAACGGTAGCGTATGTGGAACGTATTTTCCGGATTTACAGTGGGAGTCATGGAATTTCGGTTCATTGGAATTTTTTAACTTTTGATTTGTTTCGTTTAGTTATTGTAGGGAAGTAAAGGCCAATTGGTAAGGCATTTATTTGAATGTTGGAAAATAGCCGATAAAATATGCAGCAGATCGCTTTCATTTTGAACTGAAAACAGATAGATACGATTTTGATGAATAGAACAACTAATTATCTAATCGTAACTGGAAAAACAAATTTCAACACCATCTCAAATTTTCACAGTTGCTGTTTGGCTGGCTATAGAATCTGTGTATGGAAAAAAGTCAGCCCGTGCGCCGTCTGCTGATTGATTTTACAATTACTAAAATCAGTTTGTGATTAATGGTTCACGAATTTTGGCTTTTAAAATTGATCATATTCGATTGTTTTAAGCAGGCATTATCTTAAGCTCAAAACATGTTGCTTCGATTATGTAAGCATCAATGTCGCGATAATTCTTCTTGTCACAAAAAAAAATAAAATAAAAGAAAGTCGTTAGATCTATACTTCTGCTAGATGGGATAGATAAAATGAAATCAAAAGTCGACAAAAAATCAAAAATCAACTGGGTTAGAACCAATAGAGTGGAATTTATTTCTTCCAAAGCCCAATGCTATCTGTCACTTAAGCGAACACCCAACAATCAGCCATTATCCATGGCACTTGTATCAAAGAAACCGAGACTTTCCATCCTCGGCATCTGCGTCAATTCAACACTTAGTTCATTCCAACTAAGTGTTGTGGCCAAAACGCCAAAAATTCTGCGGAATGTCTAGGTTTCCTTAAATGATGTAAGAAATATTTCACTCCTTCTGATCTGGCTTCCATTTATAAGGCCTATATCCGCCCCCAACTCGAGTACAACCCTCATATCTGGTCTGGTGCATCTAAGATCTCCTTGCACCTGCTGGACAGAATACAAAAGCGAGCGATTAAACTGATAGGAGATAATGATATTGCGAAGTCGATAGACTCGCTTGAACATCGTCGAAATGTTGCCTGTCTGTCTTTGTTTTATCGCTATTTCAATAGACAGTGCCCGAATGAGTTAGCCAACTGCAATTCCCCCCTTCAAACATTCACCCGCAATACTCGCCACGATAGGAATGCTCATCAGGACGCCCTCAAGCCTGCTTTTGGACGTACAGTAAAGTTCAGAGACTCATTCTTTAGCCGCACCAAACGTAACGTTCTTTCCATCTCTCCCTCGGTATCTTCGGCCCGTGCTGTGTCTTAAACAGGATACTTAAGTGTAGCCCCAACCCCTCTAGCTCGCCAATTATAAAAAAAAAAGTATGTTTGTTGGCCCTTTTATAATTTGTTGACAAGTTGAATAATAAACTCAGGTGCAGTGTTTTTAAATGTTTATCACATGCCATTTTTTTTTAAATAACTGAAAGAGATGCGGCTTAAAGTCCGCAACAAAACTCAACTTGTACATCTAGTCCTTCCGCTTAGGTAAAGTTAGCTAGCTAACTAGGATTCCCTGAAATTCTTAAGGGCGCTCTTTTATAGCACAGACTGAGATAATTTCTAGATGTTCAATTGTAATGAATTATTTTTTTTAATTAGAAACCGCTTTTCAACACGACTACTGACGTATTATGCACTACGCATTCAAAAAAGAAAAAACAATTTATTTCTAGAAGTTTGGTTTGAGTGAATATAAGAACTGAGTGATCTACTACAACTTTCAATTAAGTTTTTCTTAGTCTTTTTTTAACAATCTCTTAGTTTTTGAGTTACAATTGCTGCCTCAGCCAAACACACAAAACAAAACCACAAGACGCTGGATCCTCTTTCGTTATATGTTTTCTTATTTCAAACTTTTTCAGTAAACCGAAGGTTATTTTTTTAATCATTCCCTAGTGGATCAAGCTCAACAAGCCCGCAGTGTAGTCACAGAAAAAATCGAATTAGGTGCTTAGTCACCCCCCATAGACAGCGCGTAAAGCAAACTATGTCTTGTCATAGTTTATCTTTGCAGCTCATAAACTTTGAATATGTCGCACGGGATACGCGTATGTGAAACTTGAATCGTTTCGCATGTCGCAAGCATTTAAAGTTTCCTCGCACGATGGTGTGCAAGAGAAAGTGTATTAAGGAAAATCCTGAATCCTTTTACCATGTAGCATGACATAATATAAGATTATGTGACTAGCCGACGCTTGCCTGTTTCAAATGTGTGTCAATCTACCACAGTGTGTTCCTTGTGACAACGTCAACGATAACGACGAAGAGGACGATGGGACGATGCTACTACTACGTTCATCTAACGAGGACAAATGTGCGAAATTAAATTTTTGGTTTCAAAGTGGGTTAGAGGAGAAGGGACTCAGTCATACAATGGGTTATTTGGGTCTTTGCGGTGAGCGAGAGGGTTCCCAGTTGAGATATTGTGTTGAATTTATGGAATTTTCATTCGAAAGTGGTTTGGCGGGCATGAGTGTTTATGGTTAGTTTGCCAGAAATGAGGAAATAATTACCTAGGAATTGTTTTAGGCGACATTTTCACGTGGTGTTAGCTTTAGGCCGCACGATGGGTGACTAGTAGCTTTAATCTAGTAGTAGCTTTAAAATTAATTGGTTGGTAAGGTATTTTGACCGTCAACTAACGTCAATTTGACAGAAAATAACTTAAGATTCAGGCAGACGCGAGCCCAGTGATGAAGCATCAAAAAGTAAAAGTATTTTGTTGTTTTTGGGTCTAGCGTTTCATGACACTCGCCATCAAGTGAACCGTATCGCCATGATGGATGATGATTGTTAAATGAATTTCGATCTCTTTTCCAATGCCATATCATTACTATTATTTTTTCGATTCCCATTTGGTGGCGCTACAGTTCGGGGTGGACCAGGGCCTCTAGCTACCTGCTTCCAGTGCTGCACACCAAGCTTGTTTTCTTATTGTTTTTACCTTTGCCAATTAACTATTTTTTTATCCGAATTTTTATTGAAGTACACACTTTTCATCTAGTACAATCTAGTACAAGTACACAAGTCACATCTGGTTGTTCTACTTAACCTCACATATCCAGTTTTGACGGTGAAAATTAGAAGAATTGCTTTTTCATATAGACTGAGGCTTATGCTTTGACTAGAGCTCCAACAGAGCATTTGATACTGCCAAAATCATCTTGAAGATTTGCCAAAGGAATTCGTTGTTTTATTGTTAAAATTAAGGTTGGGTACTTAAATAAAGAACTGAGTCTTTTGCTTTGGAAAAAAAAGCATTCTTTTCAAATACAAATGAATCTCTTTCAGATACAATTTATCCTTTTATAGACCTCTTTTCGAACAAATTATTATAAATTCTCCTTAAGATTTCTTATAGTGAATCAAATATTTGACAACGAACAAAGGCTTACACCCTCTTGTTTTGAGTTTCTCATAAGAACTCTCATCCTAAGCTGATTAAACTTGACCCGATTTCTATTTCTAACAAAATAAATGGCAATGGCTGAAATTCCTTACGGAAAATTTAATCCTCATTCAATAATTTTCGGGCCAAAGTTTTCCCTTGTAGCCAATTCAAAGTTCCAAGCGATAAAATGTGTCTCCATTTGCGAGTATACCACCAGCGCCCGGCTCCCGGAACACCCACCACCCGGCAAACACTTCTGTCACAACAAATCTAAATCGGATCATTGAGCTGCAAGAGTGACGGCGAGGGCGCAAGCAAGGTGCCGGCGAGCGGGGGAAGAGTGAAATCTAAAATCTTTGAAAGTCAACGAACTATGAACTTCCTTTGTGAGCATAGAAATCGGTAATCGGTTTAATGTCAGCAATTCCCTCTCAGTTAACCTTGCCAGGAAAATCCGGGTACACAGAAATGCGAACCGAGTGCAAAATCACTTTCCCATTCACCACACCACTCGTTCCGCCCACCGAATCGATGTCCTTTAAACTCTGTCCTGCCCTGGTCCTTGGCAAAGGCAAGGGGTTCAGCTCTTGATCCCAATCACTTTGTCCACGTGTGTGTGTGTGTGTTTTTCTCGACGCCTACTCACTTGATTAGCTGTCCGACCATGAACGTCGTCAATGTTGTTTTTCTATTAGAGGTTCCCTGGATTGTTTACCGGCGCTCGTTTCAATCGTCAGAGTGTTTGGAGTGGGCAGTTTTGGTCTTTCTGCCTCCGACGAGCAGTTATTTTGCCCGAAAAACAACAAAAATTTAGCACGTTTCAATATTTCAAAGGCGACCGTCAAGCTTCGACCGTAAGGACTCTTTCCTGCTCCTTCCTCCTCCTGCGGTACATTTGCACTATCGCACGCGAACCTGACGGCGACGTACCAAGAACGGCGAGCTTTGGATTGGATTCGTTCGATCAACACACCCCACCGAAAAGCAAATTCAATTTCAGGTGCTGTCATGAAATATAATTCAATTTCCATTGCATGACTATCTGCATGACACCACCCCTGCCCCGGCGCCGCTGGAGAAAGGTACGCCCCGTAACGTTTTAAGAACTGAGAACTCCCTTCGTGGGTACACCGTCAAGACAATCCTATTTAGCGTGTCGATGAAAATAATTCGCATTCTCTGGGCTCGATTCGTAACAGAATTGTGCAAGACGCTGAACCAATTGCCATAATCGCCTCGTGCACGTCAACGCAACGCGACCGGATAAGTGAGCGCCCCCACGAGCGAACAGTGTGACATATGACTTGACAGATAATTTAATAAATCCTTCCTCGCCCGGTGGGTGGGGTGGTCTGTGTGAAAAAGTTTTGACTTAACGCCTGGCGACCGGTGACGTGCGAATGGAGTGTCGGGGTCACGTAGTCGCACCGTGCGTGCTTGGATTTCGAGATGACCTTTCGGGTGGACAATTATTTTCGAGTGGTTATGGCGCTAACGCGTTGCTTCTTCTTCTATCCTCATTTTCTTTCCATCGTGTTATGAAATGAAAATACTTACAAAAGTCGTGTAGATTTTAAGTGAACTCGCGGAAGGGTGACGCCTTATGTACATTTACATGTGTAATCGTTATCGATTGACAAAAGCTTCGACGGCAGCGTCATGAATTTCGAAGCGTGTTTGCCATGCGGCATCATGTGGGAGTTACCGCTCTGTTTACACGACGTTCTGGTGTCTTTCTTTACAATTCATATTAAGAATGTCAACATAATCAGAAATATAAATTCACTTTCCGGCAGAAGGGTGTCAGCGAGTCAATAGAAAAAGTTTGTAAGCCATTTCGTTGGCCAAATATCGAATCGTGCCGGGAGTTATGACGTGTGTCAAATCAAAGCATAATCAAAAACATTTTTCCCTACTTTGTCAAGTTTTCTTTTTGAAGTGTCGTTCCAAGACGCCGAGATGGTCAATTGATTTGACACGAGGCGTAATAAAGCCACACACTTTATGTGACTAAGAACTTGAAGTGAAAATTTCAATTGAAATTTTCGTGATTATTGCAAAATGTTGTTGGAAATAAAAAAAACACAAAAGATGTCGTCGATTGTGAATAGTCATCATCGAAACGTCACAAGTATCCCTTACAACTGACATTATTGTGGAATATGTATTTAATTGCCTCAAGTGACAAATATTTAGCATTTTTACGCATGCATTTTGTCTTAGTCTTTGAATCAGATATAATCACGTCTCCCTAAAAAACATTTCATCGAAGTTGAACTCAATCTATTTACTGCATTTGTAAGAGAAATGCAGACTCTTCAAAAAAGTCTTTCTTTGAATCAGTTACAATTAAAATCAAGTCTTCCCACAAAGCATTTTTTCCTCGAACCTAGACTCAACCTATTTCCTGCAATTATGAAAGAAATCATTTTAATTACAGGAATTCAATTACATTCTTATGATGTACACACAAACGTTTATTTTAATCAATTATACAAACATCCAATGAACCAATAATTAAATGTGAACTTTCCGCTGCACACACTACACTTTTGACATTTAATCTACATCACGGAGCAGTGACTTTTAGGACGACATTGCAAATTGATTTCTAGTTTCTACAAGGATCAATTACCTCAACTAAAATGGACCTACACCCCAACTGAACTTTAGAATTCGCGTAAATTGTGCCCGTTTGAGTGGAATAACTTTCATGTTGTATGATGATGTTTAACTCTGCAATTTAGTCGCATTGACGTCAGAGGAAGTCAACGAAAACCGCTTGTGGACGGATGCCAAATTTTGTATCTAAGTTGATATAATTTAATTTGAAACTGTACAATGGCGACTGCATTTCTAGTTGAAATTTAAATTAATTTAATCTGTTTTAAAATTTCAGCGAAAAAGTCGGCGGTGGTCAGATTTTCTCGTGTAAAAAGGAGGGGAAATATTAAGTTGTTAGAGATACAATTTCAGCTGCTGTGTTATTTTCATTGACAAATGTTAGGTGAAATGTGAAATTGACAGAAACCTCTTTCCCCAATTTTTGCATCTAATTTCATAAGTGCTTCGAGTTATGTTACACAAACAAAGAACATTTAAAATTTGAAGGTAATCTGAGAGCTAGTTTGGCAGCTGTCATTCTGTAAACAAATGTCACCCAACTATAAACCGAAAGTCAGATGAATTAAAATGTTTTTGGCAAGTGTCCGAAACGATATTTGAATTACATTCGACGTCCTGAGGTGGCGCATGATTACAGTAAAACCATCTTAGAGGTTCTTTAAAATGACATTAGTTATTGTTAAGTTGTTATGGTCCAAAGAGCATGAGGCTAAAACATTTTAAAGTCAGAGAAATCCTTTGTAAATGGACTTTTCCTCGTAGAATGCCAAACCGTCATTTCTTCTATTTAATTGGTTACATAATGTGTTTGTTTTTAAATAAATCTGAATTAGATAAAAAATCATTGCGCTTTGCTGATCGTTATGAAATTATCGATTAAAATAGAGAATTAAAACCTAGAGTAAGGGACAAGACTTCAAATTCTTTTCTGGCTTTGAAAGATAATTTAGTAAGTCGAGAATGATCCTAGTCGAGTATGAAACCACAAACCGGTTGTGTCTTTCTAATCGTAGATCGATTTTTTGTTTAAAAAGAGCTTGCGAATGTTTACAAAATTAGTACAAAATTATTTGTTTTAAGAATAATTAAAATCAAACTTTGGCGATAAACCAGCCAAAGCGAACCGTAAAAATTATGAGCAATGTGCTAGAATACATAAAATCTAATTACAACTGTCTTCTGCCTCTAATACTTCGGGGTAGTTAAGGAGTTCGTATACCTCGGGGCGAACGTAAGCTCCACGAATGACATGGCAGTGGAGATCCGTCGTAGAATCACCCTCGGCAACCGCTGCTACTTCGGTTTGTCCAAACAACTAGGGTCAAAACTCCTGACTCGAAGGACTAAGGTCATGCTCTACAAGACCCTTATCCTGCCAGTCCTACTGTATGGAGCCGAAAGTTGGACGATAAGCACGACTGTAGAGCTGATACTTGGTTCACTAGAAAGAACAATTCTACGGCGGATATTCGGTCCAGTCTGCGAGGAAGGCGAATGGAGGAGAAGATATAACCGCGAACTTTATGAGCTGTACAAAGATGTGGATATAGTCCGGAAGGGAAAAATCCGTCGACTACAATGGCTCGGCCACATCGAGCGCATGGACACAAACGCTCCAGCTAAAAGGGTCTTCGAATCCGAGCCTCCTGGTTCGAGGAGAAGAGGAAGACCGAACCTTCGGTAAAGAGATCAAAAGATCGCGAATGCAAGACAGCTTGGTCTTCCGGACTGGTAGCAGCATGCGCGGTCCCGTCAACGTTGGAAGGCGGCTTTGGCTCAGGCACAGACCCTCCAACGGTTAAATGCCTATTAAGTAAGTAAGTAATTACAACTGTCTTGGAGATAAAATCCAACCAAATATATATTTCTCGATCTTCAAATCGAGTGGCCACATTCTCAGAAAGATAATTAAAAAAAAAAATGATTACCATTTGTTGTGAGGTTAAATAGGTCAAAGGTCTGCGGTGATTCTAAAGACATTTGATGCTTTGACAGAATTAAAACCAAAGCCTACACAAAAACAGCTTGCCTTTAAAAAGAAATGCGAAAGAATGCCTTAGGCAAGACAATTCAATCTCTGGAATGAATCGCATCCTGAAATTTTGTGTGAAAATCGTCTCCATTTTGACATTTACCATATCACCAAATGACGCCCACAATTTATCTGAAAATACGGTATGAAATATTTTATTGCCTTATGTTTTTAAAAGGTTAGGTTAAAAAATTTGTAAAAGGTTAGAAACGACGTCATAGATATGAGCAGCGCCCTCGCAACATTTCAAGCATTTTTCTTCTTCCCTTTCAAAGCCCCAACAAGATAACAAAAGCACAACCAAAGGTAGATAAAAAATGTGTCTTTGAAAAAAAGAATTTCACTGCACTAACAAAACCTAGTTACCCAAATTTGATTGCTTCCAATTTCCATCTAACAGGCAGTTGTGTGCGGGGCCATCGGAAAACTTTTGAATGAACTTTGTTGCCACTGCAACAGTACACCGTACGAATTTTCAATAGATCTCAACACATATGCCGTGTATTTTCATATCCTTTCTCCAACCGATTGGTATGTGTGTAGTTGGGCATACACAAAACACACAATATGTCGTCTATTGTTCAAAATTCTGGGTCAGTAACAAAAATATGCATTCATATTCGGAAGAGTGTGCATTGTTGCCTCAAAACGTATTGAAACTTCGACAATGCATACAACAATCGTGTTGACTTGTATGAAACAATGAATTGACACAGGGATGGACTCGGTTTTTCTTTGGGGCGGTTGTGGCAGAATGCAATGAGAGGACTTTTTCAAGGTAAGAAATTAAAACAAAAAGAAGACATTTTTTTAATTTGAATGCAAATGAATCAGCAAATTGAATGTGTTCATCAAATTGAATAGAAAGAGAGCAACATTGAAAAGTATGTTTTCGACTTCATTTTAATGAAACTATCATTTTAATTTATTTACCCAAAAACAATTTAGAGTTTATCGTAGGCATTCGAAAATTATAGATCAAGAAAAACTAAATTTTTTTCTATTGAAAAAAAAAAAAAACAATGGTGTTAAGTCGTTTGCAATTTATTTCGTTTTTTATGAATGATGAAAAGTGCGGATAAAAATTGGTTGTAATGGGCGTTTTACTTTTTTTTGGTTCACTGTAATCCGGAAATGCGCCCTTCAACCGTTCGGGCGCAGATCTTACCCTAAAACGCCCACTGCTTTAGATGAAAGGTAAACGAAAACGAAGGTATATTCAAACAGGCAACAGTCAGGTGTGATGGATTTTGATGTGAAGTGAGCAAACGAATGAATTTGTGGTTCTACTGAAGTGTGTGTGATTCGATGAAATGGAATCGAATACACAATGTAGAGTACAATTCATGGTACAATAGTCCAACCATTCAAAAATAATTTTTAACTTGAATGTTGAAATTGGGTCTTATCATTGAAATAACGAGTCTTGCAATTTAATGTCAAATTACATCAACTAATCATTTGACAATTAGTGATGCTTACATTTAATAATTTTTAGTTTAATATGTTTCCATGAACATTTTCCTTCAAATTAGGCTAGAATCATTTACTTTTTCTTACTAAGTTGTTGAAACATGCAACGTGCAAAATATTTAAATTGAATGAATTAATAAACAAAAAATATTACACTGACCCTTAATCATATTTTCAACTTTTCGCGTCATTATACGAAATACAAAACCACGTGTTAACCATAAATGTTATGAAATAGATAGATAAACATTTATTGCTCATAGTTAAATACAATATTTTACATAATTTTGAATTGGCACAGCTTGCTCAGAGATGCGATAGGTTTATTATTTTCCTATCTTACTAGCTTTAAGAAGATGTAAAGACGAAGGAAAATGTTATGAAATGTGTAAAGATTTCCAGGAATTTATACTATTCAGCAATGATGGCCGAAAAGAATAATACTATTCAGCCATTTGTACTATTCAGAGAGACTTCTTTCACACGATAACAGAAGCGGATGTTTCTTGAGAGCTAAATTATTATTTTGTTATTATTTTGTATCCATGCAATATACAGATTCTCACTTTTGAAAATTGCAATCAAATATAATCAACTTTAATTTATTTGATTTGAAATGGGCTTCAAAATTTGGTGTACATTAAGTTTTCTGTCGTTGCTCATGCAGAATATTGCATACTCAATGCAAAAGCTTTTGAATGCAGATACTTGAAATTGGCTTTGCTTGACTCAACTCTCTCACTCCAATTTCCTTTATGGACGCCATTCGAATACGAAGATTTTATTGGTTTCAACTCATTCTGCCATGCAACCTGCAGCAATCCTTTCTTCCAGAATTCTTCAAAACATCACCCCATACGCTATTGGCCACAAAAATGGAAATATGTCACACCTTACGCATTTGCTGACATGCTCCTTCAACTAAACAGCTTTGCCAATTGCCAATGAAAATATTCAATAGGCCAACAGTTCTGATTGATTTAATGTGTCCTCAAATCGGCAAACGTAACACAGCTTAGGCGTACACATATCCACTTTGCCAGCAATCAAAAAACAAAAAAAAAAAAACTAAATGTTCCATCTTGTCTGCAACCCCTATCCAAACGGAGAGACTCACCCCAACCGCACAAAGTGATAAAAATAAACTTTTCCCACACATATTGTAGCCGAAACGTGAGGAAAATTATTTTGTTTCTTGTTCTGGGTTTTTGGTGTGGTTGCTCTTTTTCTCTTTTTGTTGTATTCTCATAAAAAATTTATAACTACGTGACGGAGGATACAACACACATGTGAGGCTTCTGTATTACTTTTACACATAGTTTGTTGATACTCAAAAACTCATAAAAATATCGTTTTGTTTTGGTCTGATCCTTGATCACACAAAGCGCCTCACGCACTTAACAAACGGCGGCGGGGTTATGTTCGTCAACAAAGCAGAGGTGTTCACGCCGGCGAAAGATACAAATTCGCATATAATTTGTGAAAAATTAACAAGGCTATTTGCAGTAACGCAAACGGCCCTTTGATGAGTAAATTGGGCAGGTCTTTTTTACTTTGATTCGAGCTTTCATTTCGGTAATTAAATGAAGGAGCTTCTCCGGTTACAGAATAAATTAACCGATGCTCGAAACAAAGTAATTACCGTAATTACAAGTTCTTAATAAGGTTTTTTTTTTTTTGTTTGAGTTGTTATGTTTGAAAAAGACAAAGAAATCAATAACTCCTCTTCATGACGTTAATTGTCATTCATTAGAAAGGACTTATCTGCTTATTTCCCCAGAACGTCATCCGTGGAATGAAGGATGTCCTTCTTTATGACTTTGAGCTTCCTCCCTGTATACACAATTAATAGGATTCTTTTATGGCGGATGTTTATCTAAAATGGTAATCGCCTTAACGGCGAGAAGAATGAACAAATGGATGACAGGATAATCGAATGAACTCACCCAGTTGTCAATTAAATGAGCACACGAGTATTGGAATCGGTATCCATTTTATTTTGATTTATTGCTATTTCACGGCAAATGGAAACGCCAAATACGTAATAAAAAGAAAAAAAAAAATGGGACAGCTTCGTGAAAGTGTCACCTATAAAGAGATGCCGTTAAAGCTTCAATTAAATTGCTTTTACTCAATTGACGCTGAATTGTTGAACGTATTTGAAATGGCCAAATTTTACGACAAATTTAGGACCTTTTGCACGAAAGTGAAGGTCTATGACGTGGAGATATGTGTATTTAAAAAAAATATTCATTAAGTTTTACGAACACTAAAACACATTTGAAATAATGTTTCGATAACGGTTTGTGCAATGATATTAAAGTTGTTAGATTAGGCTTATTTTTCAGGATGTGACAGTCTATTCTTAAGCATTTGATTAATAGGTTTTTATTGTATATCAAAATAAACACATAAATTTTAGTTAAATGTAATGTAAAAAGTTGACGAGCAGGTTAAGATTGTGTTAAACAGAAAAATACCTTCTTCTTGTCTATTATTTCAATTTTTATTTTTTGATTAAAAGAAGTTACCCTACAGTATTGGATGTTGCTATGAAAGAAGTCCCATAATTTATTTGCTTGAGATAGTACTTCGGGTACAGTTTTCTTATACCATTTTATTTGTCAAGCCACCAATATCAAAATTGTTATGAGAAATAAATGAAATCGAGAGACAAGTTCAGATATTTTATTGTGGATCTTTGCAGATCTATAGAAAGGTAGAAATTTAATTGATAGAATGATAATTTTCTTGCTTATAAAACTGTGTTCTGTATATCTAAAATTGTAAAACTTTATGTACCTATAAGCTGAAAAGGAAATGAAATGTGTACAGTTGCGGTCAAAATAATAGCAGTGCTGCTTTCTGAAGGACACCTTTTTGCATCTTGAGTAATATCATGCTAAGGATTCGAGTAATTGAAAAAATGTTTACTCCTTTAAGTTATTGTTCTAAAGTAGATGAATATTCCCAAAGTCTCCAAGAAAAAAACATTCTCTCACACTATTACTGCTATTATTTTGACCGCAGCTGTATATCACCTTTCTCTTATGTCCAGTTCCAGTTTTCAACATCAAAAATATATTGAATGTAAAAACCACAGCGCACCGAACAAAATTCAATCACGTCGTTCAGAATATCAATCTGCTCTTGCCACTCTTGCACTTTGCTTTCATTACTAATCCCCTTCACTAGAGTTAATTTCATGCCCTTTTGCTCTAAGCTACTGATATGTTAATCGCATCTCGTGATACGTTCCAATCACATGTGATGATTTAGGATTCGAGTCCACAAATTTGCTGTTGGTTTGCGAACCACGCCGCTAATTGTAAATCAATTGACGCACAACGATGTTCATGGGTGAATTCCCCCTGTTGACGCATCTATTTGTAACGAGTATTACGAGGCCATGTTTGCAGGCTCAGATCTAATTCACTTATGTAGATTTCAGAGAACTGACCTCCGAGAGTAGTTGTAATTAATTCACTGTATATCCCAATGCATTTCAGGTTTAAGCTATAAATCGTGACAATGAACGATTCAGTATGAGAACAAATAATTAATGTCGTGTATCAACCGAGTGGAGGATACACAACTAAATGACCGCCCATCAAGTTAAATGTTAACCTAGGAAGAATATTTCCATCAACTTGTAACTGACAAATTTATGTTGGCCGAACTTATTTCACGTGCAGGTTAATTTCACACTTCATCAAACACCTTTCAATATTTACGACTGCTTCGTAATTACTTCTCGCCATTCTAATAACGTCACGCTATTCGCAATCACTCCAACGACCACTGTCATTTTCTTCTTCAGTAAACAATAGAAAAGTCCTTTTGTTGTTGTCGTTGTTATACACAGCTGAGTTGTGTGTAGGTTGCCACATTAATGAAAGCAGAACAGAGAACTTAATTTCAATTTTAAATTTGCATACACTTGCAGCTTAAGTAATAAAAAGAATCTAAGTCTTTATTACATTTCAGTAAACCTATCTCCCCATGTCTGCTCCGGTGACAACAATCTCCATCGGCTTTGCCCATTTGCCTCAATTCTGTAATCAAAACCAGAACGTTTGTATTTAATCTCATTTAATGCCATGTAATCCGGAATGGACTTACCCTGCTCTGCCGGTGTGTCCTGATATTGCAGTCTATTCAGATGCATTGCAGGTTATTAAAATTGTGTACCTTAAGGACCCTTACTTGTGTGGTGAAACAAATTTCAATAGAGTTACTCTTTTGGGGATTTTCCTCAAACCGAGACATGTCGCACTTGCACTTTTTTTTGGCCAGCGTCATGCAATATGCAAACGCGCAACGCCATAAAAATTGAGTACTGTCCAAAAATTATGACTAAGGCCATGGCAATAGGCATTTTCAAAGGAGACACAGTGGGGAGTAAAAGTGTGAGAGATTGTTAGAGAATTATTCTTATAAAATTTTTAGTTTTACTTAAAGAAGTTGCAGTGCTGAATCAAGCTGCATTTTTTTTTTTAATTTTTGGCCAATACTTATAAATACAGCGTTGACTGTACTTCTGCTATCGAAAAAATCTGAAAAGCGATACAAATTTATCGAATACAAATTTAATGCATGCCACGAATAAGCAAACATTAAGCAAACATATGTCCGTCCGTCTGTCTGTCGCCTTTTACATATCTGTAAGGCAGTCGACTTCTAAGTTTTTGGTTGTTTAAAATAATTGGTAAGCAAATTCGTTACATCACAGGTAGCACACAAAAGTTTTGATTATTTTTTTTAAAAAGTTATGATTTTCTAGGATTTTTGATTACAATGCACTCCCAATGAAAGGGTTTAATCTATAAGTTCGAATAATTCCACCCACAACTATGGTATATCCGCAACAAAAAGAAACCTTTCGTTGCCAAAACAGATTTCTCATAATCCCTCGCTGAAAATTCAACGCCCAACTGCGCACCTACTCTCCACGTCTACTGAACCGTCTTATTGTTGGGATGAATCGACTATATCTCATGGATGTGGATCGATTTACTACCCTCATAGCTCCACGAGTTCAAACAGGAGTGCCCTGTAAGTGTACACATCCGCCCTTAGAAAAAAAAAGCAAACTAAGGCTAATAGAGAGTGCAGCGCAGGATATTTTATTATCCTCGTTGCTCTCTGCCTAAAAAATTCTCGTAATAGCTGCAAAACTTTTGTAATAAATGAATATTAATCACACATATTCGCGTTCCGAAAACCCTCTTTTTTTCAACTTCCAGAGTTTGAGAGTAGGTCGGACGGTGAAACGTGGAACTGGGCGGCGACTCATAGTCACATTTTTTTTTTTTTTTTTAATTTGCTTCAGCTAAAGTACAGGAGAGTTAACAATTCATTGCGGAATTTTAATTCGTGCATATCTTGTCAGAAATTTATCCTCATATTATGAAATATTTGTAAAAAAGAGTGCACAAGCAGAGTAGAGGTAAATAATGTGATGCCGTTACCGCTGTAAAATACTTGAAAGGTTCCTTTTTTTCTGAATTTTTAATTAAAAGCATGGCTGGAAGTTTAATGGCGAAAAAACGAGTCGCTGTGAATCCTTGAAGAGGTTTTAATGTGATTACATTCGGAATAGTAGTAACAAAAAACCGGCGAATTGTGTCCGGGAGTTTGTGGAATCGTTTGTGGTCGATGATGACCGAAGGCGTTTTAGTTTTTTTTCGTTTTAATGTAAAAAAATAACAACAAATAACGTAATTACACTCCACTTAAGAGCGATATTTGATTAAAAACTACGAAGTATTGGATTAGATTTGTGAAATCAGCTTGCAGCATTGGGTGTAATTCAATTAAGTCATTAAAAGCAGCACTATGTGGTTTTATGAACTGATGCATGATACGATTGATTTGGGTCGGATAAAAAAGTATGTCCATAGAGTGGTAATGTGTCAGGATATTTTTTTTTCATTTTCCCACAATTTGATCAAAAAACTTAAACCGCGGTTTTTGCGTTTGACTTTAAACTTTTGTTTTGATTTACTATTTAATTTAATAGTTTCATTTAATAATTTAACACACTAGAAAAGAGGGAACCTAAAAGTAGTAATTTGAGACAGATTTCTCGTGTAGGAATTTTAAAATTTTACTAATTCTAAATAAAACTAATTCACACAAATGACTCCAATCAATGGACAGACGTACAACATAGGAAAGAAAAAAGAAATTTTGAAAATCAACAGATGTTCAATTCTAACCTTTTAGTCCTAGAGTGTTAAATGTCACAGCGCATCAGCGTCTTCAGCAATCTCACATTTTCTCTTAAAATCCCAAAGGAGTCGATAATTGTTAAAGCAACATTTTTATTTTGTTCTCGTAGAGCAAAATGTACTGTTGATGCTGATTTCGCATTTAAATTTGAATGTGCCTTATCTATCAAATTATGCGCTCTTTGCTCTGAATGGAAAATTCTACTAGTAAGCAGTACAAAGACATAACAAAATTGAATTCGAAAAATGTGTTACTTATGGTGTTTTAACAATCATCGATTCAAATATTATATTAAGTGTATAAAGTAGAATTTCTATATCTTTTTAATCGATTATATCCTTTATCTTATCACTATCTTTTTAATCTTTTTTGCAATCATTTTTCACGCCTAAATACAGCCTGT
The DNA here is from genome assembly GCA_905187475.1 of Syritta pipiens. Classification (NCBI taxonomy): domain Eukaryota; kingdom Metazoa; phylum Arthropoda; class Insecta; order Diptera; family Syrphidae; genus Syritta; species Syritta pipiens. Next base: position 105,041,852 of record LR994571.1, on the reverse strand, counting down.
GGTTAAGCGAAAAGAAAGCTAGGCTCTGGCCCTCAACGGGCTGTTACGCCGCCCAATGTATGTACGAGTATGTATTATATACAGGACGGTTTATACAGTCCTGCCAGAGCAATTTGTTAGAGTATTTAACCCCATAGACATAACCCATCGATATATTTAAATTAGTTCGGTGTATAACATCTTTTTTGACTTTTGCATTCCACCCACACCACTAGAGTTGACAAAACGTCTGCCTTGCAAAGATGCAAAGTTTTCAAACTGAAAAATTTTCCCTGGAAAACTTAAAATGATTCCCATTAGCTGGACGTGTAGTTAATGTCAAAAAGGGCAATTACCCAACACCTTAAAATTTCCATAGAATTTTCTTTTCTTTCTCTACAACTCAATTGGAATATTCTTCGATTATGAAAGACACTCAAATGGTACAGAAAACTTTGGAAAACTTCAAACAATTCCAGATAGTTGCCATCAAGTGGCACATTTACGGCAATGATGAAACTTTAGCGGCGATAAACGAGACACGTGTACACCACCTCGGTTTCCCGATAGCCTTTTTATCCTGAAAACGAATGCATAATTCACAATCTCTAGATTGTTTCAAGGATTTAGTTGGAAAAAGTGAACTTTCAATTGCATTTGGTATTCAATTAAAAATGCATAAAATTCAGCTGGTCTTTCGACGTCAGAAGCAAAGTTCCTTCCTGTCTGCCGTTTTACAATGGATTACAGAGAGATGTTGAATCCTTTTTTTTTGTCTTTTGAAGAGCGCAGAGCTATTTCGAGAGTATTTACACTTTTAGGTTGTTGTCCTCCCATGGATGGATTGGTCCATGTGAATAAAGAGAGAGCGCGTCCATCCGAAGGCAATTAAATTGTGTCACTTTGAAAGCGGATACGTTGTTTTATTATCCGAAGCAGTGTTTTCTTTTTTTTTTTGGCTCTGTGTGAGGTTTATTTTAAATCTGTGTTTAAGGAAGCGTCCATGCGTTGGGTGTTTGTAAAATTTTTAAAACAAGGGGGATAATGGAGCACGAGCGCACGTGTGTACGTGTTTGAATTAATTTCCCTCGAAACATGATTCCCATTTTTAACATTCCGCTTTACAGTCATGGGAAATGGTAAATAATTAAATGAATCAACTGAATATTCGTGTTTATTCGAATGAAATTGATCTAAGAAAAAGAGAGAAAAAAAAAGAACTGTTGAAATCGGTTTGTTGGTTAATTGATTAAAATTTTTCTGTTTTTTTTTTATTGTAATGTTTGCGTGGTGTGATTGCTGATGGTTACTATTAAATTAGGTTAAAACTTTAATTTCGACAGCACATTTCGAGCTGTCAAAGGTTTTGTATAATTGCAGACAGATGTCATACGCCATTCAAGCAATTCGATCGATTTTGGAAATCGGTTAGTGTTTGTGGCAAAATTTAATGGACTTCATTATGTTTGGAACTTCTGAGAGATGAATCGTATGAATTTATTGGTAAGACCGCATTTTGCCGAAAGTAGAACTCACAGCAAATTATTATAAAATAACCAGGTTCATTATTTCAACTACAATTTATGGCTGACATACCGATAATTGAGCTGATTTTCATTCAATGTGATTGTATTTTTGATGTTTGCAATTAGTTTAGTTACTCCACGACCCCGTTAGTGGATCACACGGTCAAGAAGATGATGATGATGCAATTAGTTTAGTTACTCATTTGCTAGAGAGACGTGCTCTGGTCGCACCTAACTAAGTTTAATTGAATTCTCCCATATTTATAAAGAGGCAAACCGAAAAAAATTGTCTTGTGATAAATGAAATAAATACACGAATACATTTAGCGAACTATCATGTTGTTAATATATAACATTTTAGCATAATTAAACAGACAGACAGACACTAAGTAATTCCATATGGGTTTCGTTATTCCTTTGGAACGAAACCCTAAAAAAGCATCCGGTCGAAGAAAAATAATTGGATGCAACATTAAAACAGAGTTAGACGCTTACATAACTAAAGATTAATTTAATTTCAATTGTTTTTTCGTTTTTAAGTTTACATAGTTTTATCGCACAATTTACAATTTATGGTATAGAAATATGATCTAAGAGTGACCTTTCTACTGAACAATTTTATATTTATAGTAAAAATAAAAAACAGCTTGAGAAGAAGACGAAAAGAAGACCTTAATATAAATAATAAACGTAACTAAAGATTTAAACGCTAAGTCTAGCAGAATTCATCACAAATCAGATACGTTTACACGATAGAACCCCTTCGCTCAAGCATTCACTTTAAAACCCGCACACTGCCAAACATTTTGTGTATGAGCGTCACAAGCACGACTTAAGGATAATTGAACGAGTCTATCCTCAAACGACTCTTCAACAGCGACCGCTCTCCAATCAACTTAATAGTTTCAGTGAAAAGTGCTGAGAAACCCATCTTCCAGATATAAATCACTCTGCACGAAACTAAGATGTCCTGACGCCTTCGAACCAAGCAAAATTTATTGGTCTATCTCCCTCCCTCTGATCCACTAAATGAACTTAAAGTTGCTGAGTGATGGCGAACAAACACATCACTCCTCTACCACCCGTCGGCATAACTTATTTAAACTTCAAGCTTCAAAATCAGATCCAGTCTTCTTTCCCTTCCAAAGTTATCGCACATTCCGACAGGATTAAACCATTCGTTTAACCATTTCTGTGCTTTTTGTTGCCCAATTTATTCATCTGTGTCCGTGTTAGACTTTGTGTCGTCATTGTCGTAGTTGCCTCCTTTTGGGACAATTCAATTGCTCTCCGCTTTAATTTTGGAGGTCATTTGCTTCACTGAATGGAAGTAAACAGGATAATATTTTTCGTTGAGTTTTGGCTCCCTTTAACGATGATTCTTTGCCATCATAAAGGATTCAAGCGTATCGACTTGTGTTGCACGCACGTTCCATGACTTGAAATTATCCTTGATAATTTCATTGTCTCTAGGCTTAGAAAAATGCCGCCTTAAAAGGATGAAAACATAATTTTCCACAAACATGAAACTATAAATCTCAATCTGCTCGTACAACGTACATGAAACCGAAACCTCGCCGCGTCAAGATAGAATTATGCTCTGGGATTATCAAATTAGAGAACCTGGGGAATGTGCTGAAAAATCACTGTGGAGTATAAATAAAATATAGACTCACACGTCCATGCATGCTGTTAGGGAGACCAGGTCCTTGCGAAGAGTAATGGTGGCATGGTGGTTGGTAATCTCTTTATTTTCTTGTCTAAGGGGTGAATATTGACGGGAGTGAATGGTGGGATATCCATTGATTTTTTTTTTTTCCTTTGGATTAAAGTGAAATAGAGCTATTTGCGAACGAAAGTTGTTCGAAGATCTCCCAGAGGGTTCAATAAAATTTCGCATAAAAAGGATTTTTTTTGCGGAGTTCTATGATATTCTTTTGCCATGAAAAGCGCTGAATGCGTATTTTTTAAAAGAAACTTTGTCGCATACTTTTCATTAATTATTATTATGTCTTGTGTTATTTTTGTGTGGGTTGTAGGCAACATAAAGACCCTAGATCAAAATAGAGGCTACAATTGATCTTTTAGATTTACAAACGACTACTACTTTAGATTAACAAACGACTTAGTGACATCCATCAATTAAACAATGGATTGTATAGCTGCTTAATCCAGCCAACGACTGACAATCCTCCTGGAGTACTTCTGTCACGAAAAGCTTTCGCAATTTGGCGTTCGGAACCGGCAATAAATTGTAGGTCCCCTTCACATGTGTCGGAATTATAACGCGCACAACACAGTGGAGGCGCGAAAAGCTAGGCTTTGGCCCTTCGTGGGCTGTTACGCCACTAATGATGATGATGCAAAATATTCATTCTGACGTTCGTTGTGCATCACTTAACGCTGTCATACTGGAAACACTTTTTTATTGTTTATTATCTTCAAACAAACTGAAAATAAACAATGATCATTACATTTAAGCTTCATCCGTCCTTCGGGTGGGTCTTGTAGGCTCAAAACTAGTAATATTTTTCAAATATCTTCTGGCCCCTCGTGGGCTGTTACGCCACTACTGATGATGACTGCTTAAGGTGCGGAAAAAAAATATTTCCTGAAAATAAAAAACTTGACGGAAATATTTGTTCTTTAAATTCAAAACAGTGATTTTTTAGAGCGGGTGTCTGAAAGAGTTTTTCCTTCAGGGAAGATATAGAACGGACTATAATCAAAACTGGGGAAGACACTTGACGAAGAATAAAAAAATTCAGCGGAAACTTCATCGGAAATAGTACAGCTGCATAATCAGAACAGAAATAGATGCTTCCTATAAATATTTCACTCCTTTTCTGCACTCCCAATCACCACTGTAGATTCGCGTTGGTCTTGTGAATCCACAACAGGAAGTAAAACATTCTCGAAAATAGCACAAAAAAAAGAAGTCATCCCAAATACACGCTGCAACGAGAGCTCTCAGCCAAATCAATAGACGCCACCCAACTTCCTCCGCCCACAATGAATGCCTTCCCGGCCGGAAGTAGATGTGACAGCATCGCAATCTCATCTTCTAAAAGCGATTGTCTCTCGAATTTACCACATTCAAGAAATTATAAACGCCGCTTGCTAAACAATATACCCAGAACCCGAAGGAAGCTACTCAATGGTACCGCCACGGCTTGTGCACCGGAAACTCTCACTGTAAATTACATGAGCCCTGCTTTACAAAACAACATTGCCTGATGCCGCGTGCATCATGCCGCATTACAAGGCGCTAACCTCAAAAAGAGGATGAAAGAAAAAAAAGGAATGCCTCGTATTTTTTTTTTTGCAATTCTCTTTTAACGCTAAGCCGCATTTTCTGCACACTATTATCGCTTGAAAAGCCTGAAAAGCAGCGAAGGAGAGCATCCGATTTTCACCACTTCAATTCTTGTAAAAGGTTTTTCCATCCTTCCTCTTTGTTGCTCTTCATTCCGTTGCACCCACTTTTCTAAATCACTTTTATCTTCTTTCGAGACTCCATTGAATTAACTAATTGGAATTGCTTCGGTATTTACACCGGGTAAAGTGAAAATTTCACGGCTACCGGTGCTCGGATGGGGGCGTCTCCGCCATGAAAACTTCATGCTTCTCGAGTTAGGATAATTGGCACGTGACTCAATCGAATGCAAACGATTTAATTAAGTTGGCGAGCGGTTATGAAGTAAATGCATCTGCATCATCTGCGGCAGATCCGACGCCGACAGCGGCAGCATTTGCGACGACCTTGTTGAACAGAGTAATTAAGATACGGGGTCAAATAGTTCTATCGACCCGGCCAGTTAAAAGTGTGCACGTTCAGCGACAAACTGTGAATAGATTCATCGTGTATCGTGGTGCATCGTGGCGTCGTACCGACAACGTGCCGAGTATGCAAACTGTTTCGACGTCGCTTGGTCCTTGTGATATGAGATCGATACAAAAGGGCACACGAGTCTAGTGTGCCACCCTGTTTTCTGTGTGTGATTGGCATGTTCTCTGCCTCCTCTCCGCCCCCTACAGCTACATGGCAATAATAAAATATGAAAGGAGTTGATGATGCCGCCCGAGTAGCTGCTGCTTCAAGTCAAATGAAGGCGCACGTTTGGCTGCTGCTGTGTTGGCAGTTTACTTGCACCCATGCATGTGTTTTAGGGATGGAGATGTAAATTGACAGTGAAAGTTGCTTGTTTCTCGAGTCCAAGGACCTGCTGGAATCTGGAATCTACGTTTGAACAATTGACGTGAGTATTGGAATGTCAAACTGACAAATGCGCCACTCAAGCAGCGTGTTGCGGGCGATATTATGCACTCGTTTGAGGGCTTGTAGTGGGAGTTTGGCTACCACTTGGGGGTTTATGTAAGATTTCCTCGGCGAAGCAAATGTCAGTGCGTTTATAAAGTTTGGTGTGTGATTTGGGTTGCTGAAGTGGGAGAGCCCACACGTTTTGTTGACTTTTGTAATAACATGCCTCTTGAAAATGAAAATGCTTTTTGATCGTTGAAAACTTGTACATTGGACACAGTGGAATTGCAATTGTATGACACACTAGCATTTCATGGAATCAAAAACAATCGCGTTTTAGAAAATAGTTTAGCAGTGACGAAAGAGAAGCTGGATTGAATAAATTACTAAACACTATAACATGTTTAACCCTACACAACAAATATAACATGGTCGCTAAAAAAATGAGTTGCGATTTTGCATGCACTTAACTGTGTCGTTAAACAAATTTACACCCGTTGACAACTAACTAGAAACGATTTTGATATTTTTTCATTTACTTCATTAATTTTTCATTGTAATTTTTTTTCATACTTAGCTTTAGGAAAAAAAGACAGTTCAAAAAGTTTTTCTTTGCAAATTTTTTTTTTTAAATATTTTTGCGTCACAAGTCACAAGTTTCACCGGGACAACTAATTAGAAACGCTGAATAAATAATAAAAGAATGTAAGACAATCTTCACAAATAAAGGTGAAACTTTTCATAGGGTCCTATTATAGCTAATACTTTATTGGAAACACTCTTCGCTTCAACACAGCTCCCCAACATCTTTGCATGGACTCACTGAGGCTTCGGCATCCCTCCCTCGCAATCCTTCACACAATCCAAGTTCGAAATGTTTTGTGTACTAGTGGCATTTTTAACAATCGGATTCAAGTTCCGATTGTATAATAGCCAGTCAAATATACGTATGATGTTTTTTTTTCGAAAAAAGTTCTTGATGGCTTACGGTCGTTGTCTTGTTGGAACGATCAATTGTCGGCATATTTTTCTTGGCCCACAAAAGCATTAGATTTTTGAATATATTAACGTATTGTTCCTTGTTCATGCTTCCTTCAAATGATGAATTGCTCCAACGTAAAACAGCCATGTTAAACTCCTGAAGAAGTGTGCCTGGGATCAAGTTCTTTCCCTTTTGATCGGGCGTGCATACCATCTACAGTCCGGACTAATCCGATTGATCTTTGTTTCATGATACTAGAGTACAAATTTCCATTGAATTGCGGTTCAATAAGCACGGATCTTAGCACGCTCGATAAAGCATTTCCGTTTCAAGTACATCGATAATGCCATCGTTTCTTATTAGTTGACAACGGTGACTTACAGCCGACAATCTTCTGTTAACGTTTATTTTTTCACTCAAAAACACCGATCTTTGCACGGAAACAAGAGACGACGATGTCTATCAAGTAGTTACAAAATGTAATTTTTTAAGCTGCAGAAATTGTACTAGGTTTACCAATCTATTCCGAAATCTAGTAACTAATATGGTGGGTTTTTCTTTTCGAAAGGTAAATACAACGCAATTAGTGTTTTAATAAAATTGTTTGGCTTTAACAATAGTAAAATCTTAATTTGGAAAAGTGTGCAGTTTTAATAAATTAAACTCCTGATCATCTTTAATCATCTTGCTGAAATGTCCTAAGGAGAAAAAAAGTGGGTTACAAAGAGAAAGCTTGTACATGAACTCATTGGAAGGTCAGTGATCTAAAGCAAAGCACACATTATTTATTTAGTTGTAGATCAGTCTTCACTGTACAACGTGCAAATAAGAGCTCAAGAGATTTACAACGAGCTTCCGAAGAAGAGCCCCTTAGAAGACGTTTTCTGGTAGTGCTTAAGAAATGGATAACTGAACGTCATAACTAAGATCAATAATATTTTTATAGGTTGTTTTGCTTTGTCATTAAAACTGAAAAGATTGCTGCGAAGCAACATTGATTTCCTACATCCTTAGGAAAAAAACTTCTTTCTTGATTGATTCCGCTGTCAGGAAGAATTTCAATCAAATCCTTTTAAAGTAAATTAAAATCGCAATGTGAACAACTAATCACACCAAATTCTGTCTAGCCACAAACATACCCGCACGGGTACAAACACTTCTCGCAAATCCTAAACAAATCTACCAAATCCAAGTGTAGGCGTTTTCTTTCGAATTCAAAAAAATCAAAGAAATAAAAAGAAGAAAAAAAACCACAATGGTAACCATGCGAGGTTTCATGTGGAATTAAACATTTCCCCGAGAAGCACATCAAAGACGGAAGATCTGGGGAGCGAAAGGAGCTGAAAAAAAAAAGAAGAAATCTTCAAAAAGCTAATTACCCCAAATGCGTGGATGAAATAAACATCACAACTAAGGCGTTCCCAAAACATCATCAGCCACATTCAATCTGCGCCTGTATAAACATTCGAAATCACCAAGCTTAATTGCATTCAAAATATTTTATCCACTTTGATTCAAACAGCAATCAAAATATGCTCTCTGTTGCGGTCTCGAGTGGTGAGAACCTCGCGAATTGCCGTCAGTTGGACGTGGTTACGTCCAGAAGTGCCTTTAACGTGACCTATGTCCGATTATCTTTGCAAAAACAACGTGTCAATTGTGATTCCCCGATCCAGCCCACTTGTAGCCGGAAATTCATTTCTCAGAACTCAGATCGCAAACCACCGATAGCGGACTTTTCAACGCGATGCTACAAGTGTGCGTTTTCGAGAACTGAATTTCAAGATTAGTATCAGGTCAATTGAGGGTGGAAAGAACCATTAATTTGTTGATTCGCACCCCACTCGAATTAGAGGTCTCCAACTACAGGCCACCAGACACAAGCGCCAGCCGAACGAGGGCGACGCAACGAGAATCGACGGTTGATTAGCAGGCGGTCTGGGGTATCTGTGATTGAGAAATATATTTTTCAGTGAGGTGTGTGCATGGGGATATGCGGCGAGGAAGAAAAAAAAAGCAAAATAAATAATAAAACGTCTAAAAATAAGTTCACGAACCAATTTGTCTAAGGCAGCAGTACGTCTGGCTGCAACCTCTGAATATACGTGTTTATTTTGAATTAATTGTTTCTTGGAAAAACGGAAGGAACTCGTTTTGGTGGAACTGCGAAATGTTTACCCACGGGGGTGTGATACCCTATTGAATGCGGGTGTTGTGTTTATGAGTTTTGTCTTTCAGGTAAACCGGTAGGCGGATCTCTAAATCTAAAGATAGTTATTCATTACGAACGTGGGACGAGTGGTTGATGATATTTTTATCGGTTATTCTATAGAACAAGCTTACGATGGGACAGCGTGAGATATCTACAATCGCTTCAAGTATGCGAATCTGCCGAGAAGGGGGCGGAATAAACGTGATTTTCACTGGAATTCGTCGCTAATACTCACATGCCACGGAAACGACGTGGAGGCGTAAGAAACGCAGGAAACAATGAATCAATTGTTTGCATTAAGAGCACATGAGACTCAAATATCAAAGCTGGTTTTCATGAACGATTTGATGTCGCGTTTACAACGAACGTTTTTTTGAACAGCAGAAGTAGATTGTCGTTAAGCTCCTCAGAAGGAGAGAGAATTATGCAGTTTTTTTTTTCAAAATATATTAATGTGGAAAGATATGTTGCAGTCGATAAAGTGCCTTACCGTACCTTGGCTGGCGTAACAGCCCGTTGAGACCCAGAGCCTGGCTTCTTCGGTGAAGTACCTTGACATTAAAATCAATCTTCTGTAGGTTTTTTCAAATAAACTCTTGCTAGCAGTCGGTTTCCGACATAGACATGAGAATGACTTTTTATTCTAAAATAAGTGTTTTCAGTTTACCAGAGCAAATCTTTTAAATGAATTGTTTGCCTCTTTCTTAACCCGAATTGAGCTACGTTTATTTTTTTTCGGATTGTTCTTATATTATTTTAGCGAGCTGGTTGGAAGACGCATTACACAGGCATTAAATTGTACTATAGTTCTTCTGAATGCGACAGTACGGTCACGTCGGTACACTTCCGATTAAATCAGTATTTTTTAAAATATGAAGTCATTTTTAATATTTTTTATTTTTTGGCGGGTGTGAAATTTTGCAAAACTAGAGCAATTATACAGTCGGGCACAAAAGTAAGTTTGCACACTGAAGAGCGCTTCGTTCTTATGGAAATACAAGTTCAAAATAGCCCTCATGAAGAAAACTTAAATGCAGTTTTATTTGAAATTTCAATAGCTTTTCGAACAAAAAAAAATATTCCAAACGGACCATAACTGTAAAAACTGTGAAGCAAAAACAAAGTCAAAATTTACATCACAAAAGTAAGTAAGCAGTAGGGAGAGATGGGGTCCATTGATACGGTGCACTTTATTTTAAAATAAAAATAGTACACTGGTCAACTAAGCACACATTGCAACATGTATATGATTGCAACCGAATTTCTGTCTGACACTCTTGTTGAGTTACTAATTTGCGCAAAAGAACCTTATAAATCTTTTGCAAGCCTGCAAGTAATTTTTTTGTATTAGCACATTTCTGTCAAAAATTTCATATAAAGTTATATAGTAAATATATGCCATTCTTAATAAGATTTTCACTTAAAAAGCTTTTATCGAACATTGTCTTAGTTACCATTAATGTTTATTGTTTGAGAAGTAAGTCGGGGCACAACAATACACACAAACTCGGGGCAGTCTGATACGTATCAATGTGTTCCACAAAACGTCATATGTTGGTAAAACCTAATATTTGCATTTTTTTCAAAAGTAAAATGGTGCGAACTCAAAAAACTAGAAGGACTAAAATCGATGAAGTACCTGTGGGCTTCGCAATATATTTAATGCTGCAAGGCAAATTATTAGTTAGAACGGCTGCAGTTAAATATAATTTTAAGTAATTTTTGATTTTTGAATTTTTGGGTTCCAAAGATCTAAGAAGTACGTAGAAATTGCTAGGAATAGTGGCAAATACAAACAACAAGTTGTAACGCTCTTCCCAACGAAAGCGTCTTGGTTGCACTTGTGTTCTAGGCCGTCCCTGTTATCCCTACACAAAATTTGCATTTAAATAAAGGCAAAATAATAAAACTCGCTGTTTCATTAACTGGGATTTCTCCATAATTACTGGTTATTTGGCTATGTATCAAATTGCCCCCAAACTGTATCAATGTGCCCCGTGAATGGGGCAGTTTGATGCAAAATTCTTTTTTTACTAAATAGGTTCTCAATTTTTTTTGAAATGACAGTAAGAGTAAGCAGTAGAGTAAGTTATACAAGATAGCTAGAAAGTCACAGAATTGAAAAACATACATTGCAATATTATTGCTATTAAGATGGTGGCGCTTTTTGAGTGCAAAGGAAAAACGTATGAATGTGCCCCAACTCCCCCTACATAAAAATTAGTAATTTTACGCAGTATAAATTAGATTACAATTTTGTGAAAAGCTTCTCTGATTTCTTAACAGCATACATGTGAAATGGAATCGAATTCACCAAATTACGTAATACTTGGAGTGATTTTGGACCTCTTGCAAAGCGTTCTCATGACAACTTCCGATTTTATTGTATGCTTTCTGATATTTCTGTTCAAATGTTCCCAAAAACGGTCGAAAACATTTAAACTGATTTGATTTTTATTGACCATGACATTTTTTAAAAATGTTGGTGGGGTTTTGAGTTGGCATTATAAAGCAACCACTCGTTCATTTAAAGCGCAGTTTGGTTATGTTAGTGAATGAATGATCCTTTTAAGCCGAACTTTCTAGCTTTTTTGAGCAGATTAGTACTAAGCCAGTTCATTTTTTCATCCATGGACAACAAATTTTCAACCCCAATAGGTTCTTAAATTTCTTAACGCTTAGAGAATCATATGTTCCGACTTTGCATTTACAATTTTTTTTTGTCACGTCCAGTTTTTGTTTAGGAAAAATAATGTTTTACTTATTTTAATAAATGTACACTTTGTTACTTACTTCATGTTTAGTGATCAAAATATTGTGTATTCTTTGAAACTAAGGTTGTAGGACGGAATTTTTTTGTCGTCCTTATGACAAAAAAAATCTTTCCCCACTACCAATATATTTGGGTAAAAGTTTGGCTTGGTTGATTCGAAGTCATTCTCCTAACCCTTAACAAAGATTTTCGATCACCAACAGCTTCTTAAAAGAATGCTCAATTCCGTATATATAAAAACACACAAAAAACTCAAACCATCAGACGTCACCCTATATTTGAGACCTCAGGCAGGCCTTGTCAAAATTTAAATCTTTACCCGAGAAATTTCGTAACACATCCCCAACAGCATTACTGACAACTGTTCTCCATACGATAATTTTCCAACAACTAAAACCATTCCTACCACCCACCTTTAGCCGCGAGGTGCCAATCACAAAAGTCAACACCCGAAAACGTACAGCCGCAAAATTTAATAACGCCAACCACCCAAAGTTACAGCCGCCATTAACTACTCCTACTGCCCTGGATATCGTAAAAAAGTTAATAACGCGCCAAAATTTTTCGAGAAATTCCGGCGATATTCTCTCGGTTGCAGTTGCAAATCGTTTCGCTTTCATTAAGTCCGCCCGTCTGCGTCAGTCATCGCAAAACCAGCGAGTGAGTGGTAAGACACCACAGCACACCCCTTTACAACGAAAACACAATGGAAAGGTATACCTCTGAGGCGCACACATTACACCCTCCCCGAGGTAAACGAGGCGACACCATAGTGGCTGTGTGGACTGCTGTTAACAAGTGTACACTGGAAGGCAGTGCGATAAAAGCAGAGCACCATCTCAATTTCCTTGACCAGAAATCGCATTCATAAAACACTTTCCGGGTTCAATTGCAGGAGCTGGAGCTGGAGATATCCTCCACCGATGTGACGGGGGGATTTAGCTCATGGCGAGACCACTCTAGTGTAAATCTCAACCAGGCGTTATTGACCAGCTGCACCGTACGTGCTCTGACACGACGTGGCACCGCGGCGACTCGACCCAAAGCCAATTCGGATCACACATCGGGAACAAAATTTTTTTGTGTAAATATACAAAATCCAAAATCTAAATAGATCAGAAATTGAAAATTAATCGCTCGTGAGTCAGCCGACAACCGGGTCCGATCTGGGGAGCGTGGAACGCCGCGAGCGGGTGGTAAATTATTGCAAATTTATCACGGTGCAGGAAAGATCACTGCCTGATCTGATCACTGGATTGGCATGTGTGGACTTTAGGTTAACGCGACGGCGGCAACCGCGACGGATGGATGAAGAAGCGTCTGACGTATGTGGTATTGTTTGTTTTTCCATCAGATATTCGTATGGTTTGTGGTCGTGTGGGGGGGAGGTATTTTGAAAATTACGAGCGCGAGTAAAATTTTCTTGTTAACGAGCGATTCTTGTTGGTGGAAAGCACCAAATGAAAGAAAGATAACGAATCGTGGAATGTTGTAAATGGAGAACAGATGGAATGCTTTTAGGTTGTAAATTCAGGTGGATTGTGTTTTTGTTTGGTAGGGAAGGAAAATGCTATCTTGTGCTTGTGCTCTTTTTTCAGCTGTTTTTGCATGGTAACTGAGCTAATCTCTAGTTGAACTTTTTTTTTTGAAATGACAGGAGCAGCTTCTGATTACAATCAGACTTTTTGTGGTGAACTATATTACGTCGTGCAGCTTTTTTTTTTTATAGAAACTGGATGAGAATTTGTATTTAAATCTGTGACAACCTTGTTATGTTGTATGCTGTAGGTTGGTCGCTAACCACATGGACCTGTGTAGGCCAATAGTGTATCCAACATCTCAGACTTTCTTTAATTAAAACGTCCAGCTACCGTTAGTAAAAACAGAAAGATTGATATACAACAGCCTAGTTAACACATTAAATGTCACGCCTTATGAACAAACTTAGTGCCGGTCACCGGTGACTCCCATCGCATTCAACGTGTTAAAGAGTAGAGTTTTATTGAGGCTAGTTGCTTCACTCAAAGTGTTTAAAAAGAGGGTACCCAGTGTCCTGAAACCTGAAGTTTCAAAGATAAAAGAACATTTTGCAACTCTTAAAAAAAAAACCTCATGTCAGTTTTTGGTCTTGGATATTATCAGTAGTCGTTTTGAAACTTGTTGATTAACTTGTTTGCGTCTTAACGAGTTCAATTAGGCTTTAGAATTGTTGAAGAACATTTTTTTACCCAAACGAACCTAAAAGATGGCTGGCAGCACAATGGGCCTAGCTTTGGCCTAAGTGTACCAAAATTCAAAACGTGTTTAATAAAAATAAAAAAGAGTGGTTAATAAAAGCATGTAGAGTAAAAAATAAAAGCATAGTTATTTGTAGATTTATTTATTTCAGAACAAAGCATGAATTGCGTGTGGAGCAATGCTCCATTATTTATTTTTATTTTCTACCATGCTAGTAGTGACAAAACAGAACAATATATTCTTCACTCTAAAATAAAAAAAATTAAGCTAATAATAAACTCGATCGATTGTAGCTCTTAGACTTTAATTTATGACTTAATCTATAATCAAGTGGAAAGATATAAATGAAGTGAAGACACTGAAGATGCATAAGACCACAAGGCTATACGTCAAAAATTCATGTTTAGGCATGAATACGATAATTTTAGCACAAAAAAATGGCTGAGAAATTTTGTAGAGGGGCTATTTCGTCCCGTTTAGGAGATAGAGGTAATTTAAGAAAAATCAATTAAAATGTGTTCGAGCCAGATTGACCGCCTTATTGAAAAAATCTCAGAAATATCTGAAGATACTTTTTCTCTAAGGATTTTTATATTGTTATGGAAAACCACGAAGATATAGAGAGATATAGATAGAACGATAAATACGAAACAATTGAAACAGTGTGTAAGCAAAATAGCAAGATGGAACGATGTTGATAGTGTGACAGTTCAGAAAGAAGAGAGTTATATTTCGTGTTTTTTGAATTATATACAACGCTGTTTTAGTCCATTAAATTCTAATTAATATAAATAAAAATAAATTAAATGTGCCGCATATTTTTTCTATGGCGCAAAATTCAATTTTGTATAACATTAAGTGACATGAGTATTATAGTTCAAGTTGTACATTTCATGTTGATGTGAGTTAACAACATGAAAAAAGAAATTATTAAAAAACAACGGCCCCACTTACAATAAAATACTAACAGTTTTAAAAGCCAAAAATTTTTTCTTATCCTACCTTTAAATTTTTTTAATTGCAAAATGCAAAATTTTGATACAAAAGAAAGAAAAAAAAAAATATAAGCCAATATTTTTTTTCAAAATTTTGAAACACAGTGTTAAAGTGACTTTATGTGGTCGATGGATATTTTAATTCTGAACAAACACAAAAAAAACTGAGTGGTTTTATCTCTTCTCGTTTTTGGTTTTTCCATGTTAATTGATTTTTCTTAAATTGCCTTTAGTTCCTAAGCGGGAGGAGATAGACCCCACTTCCCATTGTTAAAACAACTCGTTTTTGACCCCTCTACAAAAATCCATCATAATTTATTGGCTCCAAAGTTGTCGGACTCTCCCCAATATTTAAGTTTCTAAAGAACTACAGTGAAAAATTTACAAGAGTTTTCGTAAAATTGAAAAAATTGCGGAAATAAGAAATCCGTACGGTTCATTCGCTGTTTGTTTAATTTTTAGCACAAAAGAAGAGAAATATTTACAATATGGCCGCGAGGGAGCGCAATTTATTTTACGTTAGATTTTCACTTTAGGTTTTTACTTCACAAAAATTATTTGTTTTACATTTTTTTATGTCTTTCTCGCTCTTCGAAACGTACCGCTTTTAAATTTTCCGTATTAAATTCAATCCATCTTTCAAATTAGTTAATAGTGAACTTAGCATGAAGAAATTTTAACAATAATAAATTAATAATGAGTTGTATAGACCCGATTATGTCAACAACCAGTCTCATCATCCTCAAATTTTGCACCTTAGACAGGGAATACTTTTGTTTATTTCAGCAAACACTACAAAGAAGAAAAAAATGCAATTAAGTCTGATAAATCGCAAGTCAGTCCCCGTCAAATTTATCTTTTATTTTTATGACTAAAGAAGGCTCTTGACTTCATTCACAGTGTTATTAAGTCCCCCCCTAAATACAATGAAACTTCTCTATAAGGGATACCCCGCTATAAGGGACACCTCTCTGACTCCTGGAATGAAGATTAGTATACATTTCGACCCCTTTACAACGGACCCCCTTTATACCAGACGATTTTGATAGTCCCGAGAGTGTCCGCTATAGAGAAGTTTCACTGTACATGCAATACAATAACTAAGTACATGCCCAATACGATTGTTTTAAATGTCCAGCCAGCAAAAGAAAAATTATTCTACGGGCAGTTGTTCTTTCAAGATGGATGCCGTAGATAGTTTTAAAGATGTCGTAAATACTACCTTACCAAATGAAACATTTTCTTTATTTGATATCGAACCTATCCACATCTTTGAAAGGGGAAACTTGAAGCATTGAAAACGATAGTGTATACCCACAGAACACCATTATTACTACAAGCCAGAGATAAGAAATAATAAACCCTGCCCGGGGAGGCAAGGACGCACCAATTTAGTCACATGTATGTTCATGCTCATCGTTGTGCGAAGCGCCTTCTGAGTACGATCTGTAACACGATATTTTCCCCCAGCAAAGCATCATCATCTTTGTCGGAATCGATTTGTTTCAGCCCCATTCTCGCAGCCCCCAACTCTTCTCCAGTTAGGCACTTATTTGCAGAGAAATAAATTTCGGCAAACTCGTCCAAGACATTGATTCCTTTCACATCATTCCACCGGGCAGTGCCGGGAGATACGCAAAACATCACCCGCCACAGAACTGCTTCCCTACTGTGATTTATTTCAAATTATTCAGATAATTTCTGTTGTGAGCGACGCATTTATCGATACTAACGATGCCACGAGGAGTTTATTGAGTTAATCAAACAACGAGCATAAAACCAACTGCCAATGAATACGGCAGTAAACTGCTATCGCCTCTACTTGAGAGCTCACCTTTTTTCATGACACAACGTGTCACCTAAACGTGCGACGTTCCAAAGAATCACTTTCGACATGTAAAGTGCTGTATTTTCTTCCTTTCTTCAAATAAATAACTCAACGCGATTCGTGGAAAATCCTTCGCTGTCTTTTAAAAATCTCGGGAAAATAAAAAGAAAAATTTCGCTTGCAGCACGAAACTCGTGACAAACAGATGATTCAATTTATTGTTTCTCGTATTTGTTCAGTTTAAATTCACTCGTCTCACTTGGGAATTTCATCTTCAACTGAACTCTAACATTTATATTTTACAGCATAACAGCTCATCTTACACCCACCTTAGACTAAAAAGATTCAATACTTGTGAAAGAAGAAAAAAAAATACGAAACAAAATGCCATCAATTGGAATCTGAAGAAATGCTCCAGGAAACAAATGGGCACGGTAAATAATCTCATTCAGATTCTTGATAATTTTTTTTCCTGAAATAAATAAATGACAAATGTCAGATGTCAAGCACTGGCTTGGTGTCTTTTATAACGTGAAAGGAGATGGCTATTGCCTGTCATTGAAGTGGCAAAGCTTGTGGTGTAGTTTGAGCATAGCTGACCCTGGATTTGAGTTGTCAAAGGAAAAGGATTTTTATCTGCAGAGTGTGAGAACTAAGTTGCGGTGGATAGGAAGACGAATGAAATGAAATTTCCTCTGAACTTGCCAAGTTCGCAATAAGCGTGGGAGAGAAAAACAAAAAAAAATTCGTGTTTTGACAAGTTATACTCTGAGGGTAGAAATTTCAACAATCAGCGTAGTTGAGATTTTTCTGTGGGTTCATTAACTGGATACTGTCTCATTTCATGTCTGCGAATTAAGTGTGTAAGTAGATTTCTTGCAAACAAATTTCACAAGAAATGCAGACAAACATTTTGACCAGGAAAGAAACTTATTTGTTACTTCGTAACACACATTTTCATGTTAACGAGAAAAAAACATTCATGAGAACTGAAACATGTGATTTAACCAAAGTCGAAGGAAAATACACACTCAGCAAACTTTAATTACATGGAAACGAGTCATGTAAATTTAAAAAGCTGTATTTTATCACAACCAAAACATCGTTTGCGTGTTTTTCCACATGTGTGGATAGAGATCTGCGAGTTGTTAATTACTCTAAATCATTTACTGACGTTTTATTGAAAAATTCACGACATGCAGCACTGTGCACTGTGTTTCAGGCAAAATATGAGCAGTCTTTATCGAATGATAAGGTGCACAACGAATTTTTTGACAATCTGCAGCATGCTCTTTTATAGTGAAAAGTTGTCTAATTAAAAAATCTGAAAAAAAAAACTATCACTATTTCAAGTTCTGTAATTTAAAGATTTGAGAAAGATTTATCAACATTTTGAGGTTTGAATTTGCATGCATTTAAAAATGTATACTAAATCAAGAATATTTATTTATTTATTATTCATCAATGGATATTTATCCATACACTTTTTACTACAATATTTTAAAAGAAGTCTTGAAACAATTCTTTTAAATAAAACTCTAATCATTTGAATATTCGTGATAAATTGAATTAAAAAGTATTAAAGAACGTGTTATGGATTCATTAAGTCCATAGTTCGTCCTATGAGTAGAAACCGAAAAGAGAACTTCTCTATTTCTTAACATAAAAGGATAGATTCATGCGAATTTATTTTTTTATTGAGAATGTTCTTTACAAAGAGAACTCCATGGGTTCCTACGGCGTTTTAAAGATTTTAAATCTATAAGAATAGGACCACATCCGATTCGCCCGGGATTTAACATAATTTATAAAAATCATTCTGTGAATGTAACATGTATGGAAAACAAAATAATAAATACGATAATGAAATTCGGGCAGCATTATCTTACGAACATCACTCAAATGTTCGATGTCCAAAATTTCACTCGAGGCTACTTATTCTCTGATGGTAATCTTCAAGAATTTAAATGAATGGCTATTTCTCTGGAATATAACGATACAATTTTCAGATAAATCACGACAAGGCCAAGTACATCTCTGTCAAGAGCTTTAATATCAAAGTGAAACTTTAGCTAGGCTGTAAAATGCCACACTCCTCTCAAATTCTACACATAAAACAGAACCTGCACGTCAATCAAATGATATTCAGGTGTTCCCATACGAAAACATCTATTTTCCAGGAAATATTATTCACAGCACTGCTTCTGGCTTCCAAGTTCCAATTCGTACGACTGCTTTTCTTAAATGCAAACAAATTCCATTACGTACCTTCAATTCTCTTTAACCTTTCCGTTTAACGCATACTTTCTCCCACAAAAGATCTTCATAAAACAAAGTCCATCACCCATTCACCCTTCTCCAAACAAAAAACATTGAATCATAAGGGTAGATTCTTCAAATCCAAAACTTGCTGGACTGAAAATGCATTTGTAAATCTGTTGCAATTCAAGACCCTCCTCTTTACGCTACGAAGGAGCCCTAACTGAGCATTAAATTGAAGTGCTTCTACAATTCCTGCAGAGGATTACTTAGCATCGCAAAAGGATGTTCATGGAGATAAAAATAAATACTGATTACTTTCGTCCGTCTTACTAATCAAAAAATCATAATTTCCCATTCATTCTCTGGCTTCCGTCTTTCATCACTGCCGCCCACCTTTCGAGTATCCTTTTTTCCCTTTTTCAATGGATTTTCTCATTTTATTCGTATTACTTCGAACCAATTGAACCTCATTAATCAATTTGCAAAGGCACGAAAATGAATAAAAGAAAGGAAAAGGAAAAGCGTTTCCTGTCAATCCGAAGAAAGGATATCAAAGCAAGGGAGAACTTTAATTGATGCAGGAAATCGCTTCAATCGACGTCACCAGATGAGATCGTAAATTTAAAGTGCTCCCTTTTGGAATATCCAATTTCTGTCTCAACAACAATAAGCAAGACAAATTCAAATTTTGTGGCAATTTTGCTTTCAGCACACCCATACCCACGCCCACCCACAATCATCACCACTCCTGCGTCAGTTTTACTTTGTGGTCGACTAAAAAGGACGTCGACTTCGTTGCAAAGGATGAAGGACTTTTCATCATAGGTTAACCAAGCAAAAGTTGTGAAACTATTTTCCCTCCAACAAAGTTCACAGACTACAAATGTTAGTGTTTTTCGTTTTTTCGTCGTTCGTTCGGACGAGTGTCAAGGACTAAGGGGTGTGTTCACAAAAATAAGAATGGAGATGACAACTTAATCAAGCTTTTCATAGTGACAGATTGTTTGTCTTTTTGTGCTTCACCACATGAGAAGGGCTTGGGTTAAGTGAGAAAATAGATTATGCAGGGGCCTTCAGGGTGGGTGGAGAAATTTATTGGCCCAGTTACTGGGGCATGCTCGAACTAGACGAGCAAAGTGAAATTATTCATGAAATTATTTGTGGCTGTTTGCAATGAGACTTTCTTATCTTTAGCTTCATTCGTTGATAACCATTTTGGTTGAGGAGAAAGCAAGAGTAGTGAACAGGAAAATTATTTACGTGTAACGTACAAGAAATTTGTCACTGTCAACGTGCTACAATGGAATGCAATTATGACATCTTATCCAACGCCCAAAAAGGCACATTTGAACAGTTCCGTCTCAAACAATTCTATACAACTCATAGTCAACTTCATTTAATCGAAATGGTCTCATTTAATTGTTTTTCTTTTCTGCTTAACAAGAAAACATTCTTGAAAATAACTTTCCTTCTTCCAAGTACACCGGATGCTTCCCTCACGTACAGCGAAAGACAATCAGTAATTGGAATTGTTTGTTAAAACTTTACAGAAAGGCAAAGTTAATCAAACTAAAGAGAACATATATGTACAGTGTACACATTGCCACGAAATAAACAAACGCCAAACCAAGGGGATGTATATCAATCACGAAAATTAACTCTTAAACGAACGGCTCTGGGTGTATACAAATTTTCCAAAAGCCTACGAGTGAATAAAACGCAAACTACCACCAATTTTATTTGTTTATCCTGGCATCCTGGCCCGCCAGTTTGGATGAAAAGCGCAAAAAGGTTTTTAATTGAATTCCACGCTAAAAGTCATATTATATCCGATAAATGTACCAATATGGCCCAAGCGGTGGTGATTGCACGACACCGAATCCATTTTATATCATGTGTTTTATTGAAATGGAATCAATGCATTCATAATTAATGAGGAACTCACAATAAATATTAAATTTAATTCCATTTAAAATATTTGCTAAAGAGGAGACACAAGGCATTCTTATTTTTTTTTGCTGACTCTCAACGAGCGAAATTGAAGGGTCCTTATGCATCTTTTTTAAATAATTAATTGGAATGTTTCTTAACGTTCTTTCTGGGTTCTTATTTGCAATGTAAATGGAGATATCCTTTGATGAGAGGAGTCGTATTCATTTCAGACAGAGTCATCGCTTACAACTCTCAGATGATGTGTATGCAATTCCATTTTAAAATTTTTATTTTAAATTTTCTTTTTGCATGTGGCGAAGTCGGTTTCATTGTTATCGTTTTCTTTTTTTTAATAAAAATCTTTCCTTCCGTCTGCGGTCTAGCACTTGAAATTGGCCAGACCCAAAGCGATATGAACAATTAATACACTTGACTTATTTACCACAAAAGCATTATTTACTTATCTTAGCTGGATTTGAATATCTACTTTTTCTGAAGGCGGGTTTTTCCACGAAAGTAGATAATACAATTTCCACAAATTACCAAGTAAGCCCACAACACTGCTTATTATTAAAAGGGCATATTTAGGCATATTCTGTAATGAAAAATTAAATTTATCACGCAAGAGATATGAAATAACTGTTAGCAGCGAGTTATTTCGGGCACGATTAGTTCCATGTACCCATTTAAAAAGTCTATTAATCATTTTTAATGATTTTGCTGGTATCTAGACACGATAATAATAGAAGGGATATTTTTTCTGTCCCCGTAGGTTCGTGTTTTAAGTTTAGACTCTTCTCAGTGCATACACAAATTCAGCGGAACACTTAATAATTAAAAAGCTTATTGCCAGATGTGAAAAGACGGGAAAACATTTTTTTTAAATATTAGGTGTACAAATTTGCTTTCGCTGTCTTTTTCCGAAATTCGAGGATTATTGTAATAAACTAGTTATACATTTATGATTCGTTTTGCGTTCGATTCGATTTCATTTGACACGAATCTTGATCAAGTTAGGTCTCAAATTCTGCATTTTCGAAAACCTTCTTTCTTTCACCGCCATGCCGGTCTTCGACGTCAAAATCACCGTTCTTGAA
Organism: Syritta pipiens; assembly: GCA_905187475.1. NCBI lineage: Eukaryota > Metazoa > Arthropoda > Insecta > Diptera > Syrphidae > Syritta > Syritta pipiens. Next base: position 105,019,767 of record LR994571.1, on the reverse strand, counting down.
GCGATGAAACCACTCTCGGCACGGTCTTTTACTAATGGCGGCCCCACCATACGTATTTGAGAGCATGCGATGAGCCTCAGCCGCAGATTTTTTCATATCAATCCGACTTTTTTTTTTTACTACAAAAATATTTTTTTATATGTAAGACGCCATTATTTGTGACGAGTATCTGAGACAAAGAAATACTCGCGCAATTAGCGAGACACTTGCCGCCTTTATTGCTGCAAATATCAAAATAATAATAAATAAAAAAAAAACAAAAGTCTACGTAAATTGGCATGATTATTCCGCTCAAAATGTATCAAACAAACCATCTAAAAAGCTTAACAGAGTTAAATTTTGCTCCATAGTTTATGAAAGAAGTAAGAATTGAGTTGTATCAGATCTGCTACACTGCCCAGTGTAGGGTTAAAGCAGAAAATTAAAACCTGACATGTTTAATCGAGAATAACTTTATGATGCAGACACAAATCGACTAATATTTCGATGGCACTATGTTTACAAATATCTAAGCTTATTGTGTGACAATTGCGATCTAATTATTTCGACTACCACTTACCGCTACAGCCATCTTTTGCAAAACGGTGGAAGCAAAGTTGTCCACCTAATTTGACAAAATTGAGTGGTTCATTTCTTAATGTTGGCCACATGGAAATACCGAAAATGATTTTTTAGGTTTCATCTGCCTTGTATCAATAATCAATTCGTTCCACTTAAACCTTCAAGTTCTTAGTATAAGCTGATAAAGGGGAAACAGTCGTGTTACGAATCTTCGTAAATAACATCTGCAGGATCAGCTTTGACTTGTAATCAAAATGATTGATTTACTTGTAGCTTATTGTGCATCAATCGATGATTGTTAAAACAGCATTAGTAAAACATTTTCCAAAATCACTTTTAGTACATTTTTGTACTGCATTGAGAGCTTAAACGACATTTGATACCAAAAACACATTTAAGTTTGAATGCGAAATCAGCATCAACAATAAAACATTTGTAGAGCAAAACATAATGTTTTTGTCTCTCCTGTATTTCATTTCATTTCATTTTTATTTAATTGATAGGATCGTATAATAAGATTTGTATCTTTTTTGAGTACTTAGAAGTAATTACAATATCGTTAGCTCCAATATGAAATAAAAAAACTGGTCAAGTGTGAGTTTCACTCACCCGCCGAGGGTTTCGTTCGCAAACAGATTAGTAGTTTAGTCTTAATACAAGTCTAAGAAATCAACAAACTAAAATAGTCAAATCAAATTAAACTCAATTCACTGTTCATTCACTAAAATTCTTTCATTTCGAACGAAACTGAACAAAAGAAAATCCTTTCCCATTTGCTGATCGCGCCAGCCGTGTGAAAATTGCTTTGGTGCATTTAGGGGATGAAATGCCGCAAGCGACACTGAGACTGCCGTCAGTTCATCGTTTTTTGCGATAACTGATTCGATTTAAATCGTTAATATCTCGAAAAATTGTATGAAAGTAATTTTGTTTACGTAATACTTATTTGTTCTTTCACTGAGATCTACAAAATGGCGTTTTCGGATCTTCAAAATTCGAATGTTTTTGTTTTTTGGTTTTTGGCCAATATCTCGAAAACTATTAAAGCCAGAGTGCTCAAACCAATTTTAACACAAAGATTACATCAAGATCTACATTCTAGATTTTTTTTCAGATTTTTAGACCAACGGGTGTGGAAATGCGAGGGGGGGGGGGGCGCCTTTTTTTCGACTTTGAAGCTTAATATCTCGAAAACTTAACTGCCAAATGAAAAGTTCAAAATGAAAACTCTATTTCATTTTGCAAGACCTATCCGATGGTACCTCACTTAATATATTGCCGTGAAATTTTTTTCAAAAAAAGTTAGTAATTAATTTATTTTAGTACAAATAAAAAATCACACACGATTTTCGGATAATTTTGGGCTATTGCGATGAGTTGCTGCATAACTCCAATTTTTTTCAGATTTTTTGGTCAAATATTCTAGAAAGTAAGGTGGGGGACACGGTACACAGGTCAGTTTTCGGCAATTTGTTGGCTAATAACTTCTTACCAATAAGAGTGAGATGATTACTATAGTACAATTTTTTGATCTAACTATCATCCTCTTTCCAACAATACCCATATCAAGAAACTAGTAAAAGAAATTTATTTTTCAAATTTAGTATTGGTACTAAGTTTTTCGCTAGTATAAAATTTTCTTAAAATTTTTTTCCTGAACTTTCTTTGGGCAAGTGAAATACGTCTTTTAGCAAAGTTTTATTTCTAAATTCTTAGTGGTTCGCCAATTACCTAGGTTAAGGCCTAATGACAGACAGACAGACATTTTCATAATCAGGGCACCGCCCCCTTTCCAATGACACCCATATCGACCATCAAAGTTAGTAAACGTTTTTTCGGCCGTTAGTATTAGTACTAACTTTTTCTTTAATCTGCGACTAATTCCAAAAAGGGTGCATGATTTATTTTTGGGTTGCCTAGATACACCTTCAGTCCAAATTTCATCCCTTAACTACAAAGGACTTATAAGTTATAGTCAAATATGTAAAAGGCGACAGACAGACAGACAGACAGACAGACAGACAGACAGACAGACACCGAAGTGATTCCATAAGGGTTTCGTTATTCCTTTGGAACGAAACCCTAAAAATAACGTCATGTACGAAAATAAAAATGTCGCTTTGTTGTTCTGTTGTTTCAACAATCTTTGATTCATATTAAGGTTCAGACGTTTAAATTTTGCAGACCGGCTTTTCTTTCTAAATTTTCAATAAAACTGTTGTTACCAAATGTAATGAATGGATCATCGTTTGTAAAATAAATTTTAGGTAAAGAGTAAGATTCTTTGTAAATTCCAATCTGAACCGGCGTAGATATAAAAAAACGGTTTTCATCTTCTCTAAACGTAAAAGGTTAGCAGGAAGTGGATAATAGAGCTTTAAACGTAAGTTAAGTTAAAATCAAGTACAATCAAGTACAAGTGCAATAATTTTTTAGGGAAAATTTGCAATCGATTTGGATTCAGTGTTCTGTCAGCCAGTTTTTAATGTTTTGTTGATGTGAATCAATAGCTTGGTGCAATAGATCACTGGTTTACTCTTAAAAATTTTCCTATACAATTTTGTAGTCTTCGAAGAAGGAGATAAAAGTAATGAAGTGAAGTGAATGAGTTAACAGCAAACTTAGAATATGCTGCTATTTTATATTTTTATAAATTTAATCATTGGTTTTAGTCGAATGCAGACTGCACCTAAGTCAGCTTGGGTTCAGAAAAGCAGGTCTGCGGCAGTGTTCCAATTATGATCGAAATGCTTTGCAAAAATGCAGCATTTTAGTCTTTATGAACTTAACTTGCAATTATTAACGAAATGCTTTCGAAAACTGCTGCAGTTTTGTTCTTATGAACTCAAACTGCAATTGAGCCGCTTAGTGCGAAGACACTTTTTGTAAAATCTTAGATTTAAGTGTCAAAGCACTTGGCATAGTCGTAACTTTTTATACTTAAAATAACTTTTCTGAATAAACACCATTAAACGACAACTATTCGAATAAAACGCAGCGTATTCCAAAGGGGAATGTAAATTATTTCATCGCTTTTTTCAGTTTTTTGTTTTATGGAGTCAATCGATCTGTGCTCTGAACGGCTCAATTGTGTGCTTTGCCGCAGTTTTGCTTTTATGAACGCACCCTCAACGTTTGTTCAGTTCATAGACTAGGCTCTAGACTAGATGACAGTCAGAATTTGCAACCAATTAAAATCCTGACACACTCTAAGAATGTTATTTTTTTCACTGAATCCGAGAATACAGACGTGAGTGATGGCAAATCAAAATACATCAACTGTCAAAATGTCAGACACTTATAATTTATCAAACATAAAAAGGTCGAGACATTTACCCCCAAGCAAAGCAACGACGACAATACATGTGGAGACAGAAATAAAAATCAAGGCTAATAACGTCTTTAAATCCTTTATCCATTCGAACCCCCACGTCGACCTAATGAAATGACTAATTCAGATATCAAATTTATGTAAAACATCTTTGCTTTTTATGACACAAAATAAAAGCAAGTTCTTTGGCCGAGGATCACCCAATCGTAAAAGATATAAAGCACACTCACATGGAGTTGTCGACGTTCAATGTTTTATATCAAAGAACAACCACGTTGGGATTTTTTGACGTATGTTTGATGATACAAATAATCACTACCACGAGTCATTTAATGGTCTGATTAACCTACTGAGTTATGTCCGAGCATATTTCCACTTTTTTCCTGCAGAAAAAAAAAACAAAAAAAAAAGTAATACGTACCTCGCAGCTCAGGCAAATCAGCAAGTCCTCATCCAGGAGACAGACAAAAAAGAACCGCCACACCACTCCAGTCGCAATCCTGGTCCTGAACGTGAACTCTATTTTCCTTTTTTTTTATTACTCCGCTGCGCGTATCACAGAGCTCACGTGAAAGGACTATGTCTTCATTTATGCCTTCCTTCCATCTGCTTTCACTCCACAATATGATTATCCACAACACACAGAGATGGCAAAATAAAACACTCTCAGCTCGACCGAACGAGCAGCAGAAATCAAACCGCACTGCAGCTATTTTAAAGCATTCACAGTTCAGCCGCAGCAGTAGCAGTAGCAGTGGCAGGAGAAGGAAGCAGCACACGCCACTAAAACAAGAGCCAGCAGACACTACTGGCACAACACAAAGGCGAAGAAAAAAAAAAAAGAACAACAACACGAACGAATTTATGCCAAAAGAAAGAAATATATTCTCAAGTGTAAAATATGAGAGCTGCAGAAGACGAAGAGAGCAGCCCCCCCAAACAAGGCGGCGAAGGGACAGAGGCTTGACCGATGACAATCACTTTTACTGCACCGAAGTGGCCAATGTTCACTCTCACTATACCACACCGCTCCTGTTGTTTCACTATCGGAACCACTAGGCACGCAACTCTGGATACTCAACGGGCAAACATATCAGCCGCGGTTGTTCCGTAAAACGTGAGCGTAATTCACACACCGATTTGTTTGCCGAAGCGCCAGCACGTGCACACCCGACCGACAAAAAGCAGACTCCAACAAAAAAAAAAAAACAAAAAACAAGAATTGTTAGCCCGATTACTTAGCACCGCAAATCAGCGCAAAACAATTTCGGCCACAAATCCGAATGGGTTGCCGATGGAGAAAGTGAATCACAAATTGCAGCACTATTTCATCGAACACCGGCATGCGGGACAGAGTCACGCCGGAACGGAACAGAAGAACACTCGTTCGTTCGTTACCCACGCTCGCTCGTTTTGCTAGACCGGCTGGTGAGCCGCACCAAGAAGGACTGAAATATGTATGGTGTATCGGCGGTGCTGTAGGTACCGAAGCTTTTCGATTGCAGCGTGTGTGCCAAAGCCGACGACCGAGACAGGGGGTGGATAAGCTTTTTTCATTCACAAGTTTTCCCTTACAGTAGCGCCCGTAAAACGAGGGAAAGGTCTGCGTCGCGGCGCAAGGAAAAATTCAAATAAAGTTTTTTCTCCGCTGTGGATTCCTCAAAAGCGAAACATAAAAGCCACCCACCGAACGTCAACGATAAGATAGTGTCGGTGCGTAAACAATTTCGAAATAAATTTTTCGGATTAAAATCTCTGGCCGGAGATAATGTGTTATCTGTGGAAAGTAATTAATTTGTGGTGTTTTGTTTTAGGTCTTAGCACGGTGATGTGCACTTTTGAGGCAAGTGAAGTGGATTCAATTAAAGTTTCGGAGATAATCGCAGGGTGATGGAGTGATTTTTAATCGGTTTATTGGAGAACGCCGACGAAATCTGAGTTTCTATAGCTGCTCTTCAATTGCATATGAGATTTGATTTTAATCGAATGAAGGGAATTCATCGTGGTTTGTTTGCTTTGGAGTTGTCTGCACACGAAACAGTTGATGTGCTGCACTTAAAGCTTTGGCAATTACAATATATCACGTTCTTAGCAGCCAGTTAAAATGCGAAAACTAATTTAGTCGGTTGCAGCTCATAGATGAGGCAGATAATGCACGTAGGCTCGATAATTCAGTGACTTTCCTCGTATTTAGCTGTCTTCCTCTTCCACGATTAGATGTGGGCAGTGTGTCGGTATCGATAGCCATAATCAGATAAAATAACAAATTAACAGGACACCGAAATAAATGACGAAGTCAGTCAAACAAGTGCCCGATGTATCAAGAAACTAAAAAAAATTTAATTTCATATAGATTGCAGGTTCTGTGAAATAAGATTAAAGGCAGTTAAGTGGTAATCAATCTCTAAATTTGCAGCTTCTCTGCAACTACCGGGTTTTCCAATAAGAGGTATTATTTTGATATTCAAAGGAAAAATTAAATTTTTTGAAATAGATGATCGGATGTTTATTTCAATGTAAAGAGGAAGGTATGCCATTAATAATGTAAAACAATATCAGTCAAATGGCCACCTCGGCTACGCTTACAGAATCGTATCCTTTTCATTAAATTTTCCATCACCCAATCACTAAGTGGGTGCTGTATCTCCACGAATTCCATCTTTGCGGTCTTCAATCGACGCTGGGCTGCTGGCGTAGACCTTATCTTTCACGTAACCCAAAAGGAAGAGGTCGCAAGATGTTAAATCACAAGATCTTGGTGGCAAATTGTGATCACTCCTTCGAGAGATAACACGGTCTGAAAACTTTTCCCGTAAAAGATCGATGGTTGCTTTGTTGCTTGTGTAGCACCGTGTTGTTAAAGGTAAATGTTGTCCAGATCAATACTATCCAATTCCGATCAAAAAAAAAACCAATAATCATTTACCGTAACTCATGTTCGAAAAAGTAAGGTCCCATGAATCGCACCAATCGCAGTTGAGGATGGAGAGGCTTTTCAACAAAAAATCTTGTGTTTTCCGAGCCCCAGATGCGACTATTTTCTTATTGACGTAGCTACCGAGGTGGAAATGGGCCCCATCAGTTAAAATGATTCGTCGATGAAATTCCAGATCATTTTCTTGCATTTTAAGGACCCAATCAGTAAAGACACGACGTTGCTGATCGACCGGCTTAAGTTCTTGTGTTAACTGAACTTTATAATCCTTAAGAACCAAATCTTTATGCAAAATTCAGTGTAATGACGCTTGTGGAATGCCCAATTCCAAAGAACAACGAGGACAATGGACAAACCTGGGTTTTCTTTAATACTTTGGGCTACAGCAGCAATATTCTCAGTTGTTCTTGAGCGACGTGCACGGATTCTATTCTTCACAACACTAACTTGTCCCAACAACCTACCAATTTCTGTGCGGTCCGACAAGGTGCTTCACGACGACGCAAAAATGTTTTTCTTTTACGAACCATCTCTGCCAAATTTTCACCATGTTTATAATCAATTTTAATAATTTCAATGCGTTGTTGAAACGTGTAGTGTTCCATTTTTATTAATGGCGTAGTTGCTACTTGTCAAATGTCAAAAAAATTAAAGCTCTAAAAATGGCATCTACCGAAATAGCGGGCTATTCAAAATAATTCTTTCCATCTCTCCCTCGGTACCTTCGGCCCGTGCTGTGTCTTGAACACGATACTTAAGGGTAGCCCCAATCTCTTTAGCACGCACCAATTATACAAAACACCTCTTATTGCAAAGCCCTATTTTTGATGAACTGTTTACATTCAGCGCTTCACTAAAGCGAAAGGGCGGATAATGTCGCTGGAGAAGGTTTTACGCATAGCCAATTGCAGGTTATATAGCTACTCAAAAAAAATCTGGTCCACATGAATCAGAAATTCTCACTGTTTTTGTTAAGAATTTGAAACGCAACATTGGCAAAGACTAAGTTTGGCTACTTTTTTTTTTACAAAGCTACAGCAGTCCCTTGACAATCTGAATGGAATGAAAATGGGAATTGGGACAACTTTACATTGCCATCTCTAAAACGTGAACTTCCGAAAACAACTGAGAAGATGATGATTTAGTTCTACTTATCCAACTATAAGGGACAATACCGGAACCTCGTCTTCGAGGAGAGTTGCAAGAAATTAGTGATCTCCTTGGAATAATCGATGCCAAACCCAAAATGTGATTACAAGAAGTTAGAGATTGGGTCATCGTAGAAGGCTGTATCGTGTTTACACAATTCGTTCACATTGGTGAACCTTAACAAATTGAGAAATGAAAACAACCACATGAAATCGCAAGCAGAAACGCAGAAACCATTTTCGGTTGTTTAAAGTTATGGCAGAAACAATAAAAAGGTCAAGTCAATCAATTTGCCAGTCCAAAATAATAACCTTTAAGAACAATTCGAGAATACCAATATCTACGGCGACATAAACTTTTTTTTTTTTGAAATGAATTCAATTATTTTACTTTCTTCTGATCAAAGAAATATTGAAACAGGTTTAAAAAATTATTTTGTTTTTGAATTTAAAAATCGTTTCAATCAATTCAGTAAGTACAGTAATGTGAATCGCTCTAAAATCCAAAAACGCTTTATTTCAATTAGTTCTCATTATCGAGGGACTACGATATATAGAGGACAAGAAATCGATTGACCTTAAAAATACTAATCAATGTTTTTACAATAAACTGGCCAGTTCAAGCAACATCATTATCAATCAGACTAACTACTTAGTCCTAAGCTTGAATAAATTAGTTGGAATGCAAACGGAACCATCCACATGGTAGAATAAGTGGCCTAAATATGGCTACAAATTTCGTGGATTTGATCTCAAAAATTATGAATTGCCAATAATTGTAGTAAACGTTCACTCATAGCCTTTTCATCTATTACAAATTGCCGGTTTGTAACCGATTAAGCGAATTAACCTTCATCTGTCTCTCGGATAAGTCTTTTTGATCAGTCGTTTTTTTTGTAAATATATCTTCTAAAATATGAGACTTACATTTATTTTTTTATGTGTAAATAATTACACATTTTTATACATTACACAAATTCTAGTAAGAAATATTTTAATTTATTACATAGTACAAATATTATAGTAAAACCAAAGTCCTTTGGGTCAAAGTCGTTCGAGATGGATGAAGGTTAAAATAGTGACAGCCCTGTCGTGCTCTGATCTAATTATACAATATACGCTTTAAAAAGAATCTGATTAATAGCAAAAAAACGAAGAAACTGCCAGTCATAAATTATTCACACAAATCTCAGAAACATACACTGCAAGCGAAATTGATACGCAGAATGATATCAATAAATGTTTCAGAATTTAACGACGCTATGTCAGAGGTACTTAAGAACTGCCGCACAATCATAGATTAGCTTTAAACACTTTGGACTCGGATACTACGATGTTTCTAATTGTTATCACTGCTCTACGTAGAAGCATAGAAAATCCAAGATAGCAATCGCATACCTTGTCGGAATGTACAAAAATATTTTCAAAATTCCTAAAGCAACTGCTTTCAGAATTGTAAACCTTATCGATGAATGTCTTAATAAAAATACCACGCAACATTTTATTTCGCTTGTTAAAACGTTAGGGTGAAGCTAATTGTGTTTTACATTATTTGGAGCAAAGGCAGATCTTCCATGGACACAATGAAAGAAACCAAAACCGCAGGAGGACCCACTGCTAATGGCCGCCATAAAATATATTCTGTTGTTGTTGAAAACAACTCGAAGCCTCTCCACATCCACATTTCAGCCAGCGGAAGTTGATAACAATGCAATAGTGGCCACTTTAAGTAATTAAGTGCACTTCTCTGACTCGAAATTATTTTTTCCAGCCAGCCACCTCAACAAAAGCTTTGCGCGTGTGTTTCACAAGAAAAAAAAAAAACATCCAATCCGATTGAAATAAAGAGAAGAGAAAGGAAACACAAAGCATCCAGATACATTAACCTTTCGCATGAGTGCGCGCCCCACACAAATCTATGACTTATTTATCTCTTCATTCGATGCGCGCCGCAGTCCGCCCACAAAAAACAGAAAAAGAATCTTCGTGTGTATAAATAAACGAAAATTGCAGCATTGGAGGCAGCCGAATGAATTTGTCGCATCAATTTGAATTTGATTTTTGAGAGACACGTCCAGCACCAGGAGGGACACACACTTCATGACCGATCGACGCCAAGCGTTCCACGTCATCATCCACGTCCATCAGCAGACCTCAGAACTGAAGAGCCTCATTAATTAACTAGATGATGGCCAAACAAAAGAAACTTGAATGACTTTTCGATAAGAAAATAATTAAAGAGCTCTTCTCGCCGCGGTGCTTCAGGGCGAGTGAATACCTTTAATTGATGTTTAATTACTTGTCCACTTTGTTCGCACTTCAATCACTTTGCAGATAGATTAAATCTTTTTTGGCGGCCGTCGTTTAACGACTTAGTATGCAAACAAAATGTGTCTCGTGCAAAGTGGCTTTTCTTTTCTCCTTTTTGACTTTGTGTTTAGTTTTCGTGTCGCGTAAAAAAAAAAGTTTCTTCCCCATCGAGAACGTGGGTCAGCAACACCTGTACGCCAAGCCAAAGCTTTAAGAATAAATTAATAAAATTTATGTCAGGTAGAATTTTGATGACTTTTTATATCAAAGAACGAGAGAATTAGAGAGTGGAGGGAAAATATTAATTCTGTGCGCACCATTTGGCTGCAACGGATGTTGGTCGGGTTTCTTTCATGCGAGACTTTCACTTTGCAGATTTTGTGGCGGCCGATGGTGTTTTTGGCTTCTCTCACTTTTTCTGGTCTTTCTGCGGATGTGTTCTTTGGTCTAATGGCGGTGCAGGTTAATATGAATGTTGAATAAATTAATTACGACTTTATTTTGGCAAGCAAAGTGTATGTCGTCAAATTAGAGGAAACCGAGAGTAACATTTCCTTTCCTTTGGCTGTGGACTTTTTTCTTTCCACCCCAGCTGATTGGTGGCGCCTTTTGTGTGGGCTGTGAAGGATGGACATTTTTGCAGTCTTGCCAAGGACTGGTTTTCTTGGCGGTGAAGGCAATTCTGACTCCTTGACAATGATCGGGGTTACATTTTAGCTAGCGTGGGGGATGATTTAGCTAGGCAATGCGGTTTTTTCAAGTTTATTTTTTCGACCAGAAAATAGCACTTCTCGACATTTCCCTTCGATTCGTTCTTTTTCAAAAAAATTGTCATTCTCGAAAACAATGGATTGTAAACGGTTTTTGGTTGTTTCTTGTTTCTTTTGATGAGCATATAAAAAACACAAATACACATTTTTACATTTTTACAAAAAAATCAAAGATTAAGGAAAGTCATTTCATTCTGAACAACGACCACAATGCAAAAGGTCACATGTTGCACAAGCTTCATGATATGTGCCACTGAATAATAACAGATGAGTGTATGCGGTGCACCTGGATAAGCACTAGTCTATTTTTGAGACTAATTAGTAGCCTTTGAGAATGCTTTTCTTTTTTGCGTTACATTGCAGGAAATAAACTCATGCAATGATCGCAGAAAACGGTAGGCTCTAGTTATCAACGGACTTCACCATCAATTATTATTAGTTTTAACTAGAACGCAAGCCCCGGCTGGCTTTGCTCGCCAATCCCTGCTACACTTGCTGCGTGTAAGGGGTAAAATACGAAATACAAATACGCTTCATTACGAAAAAACTTTAGTTTGTTTCTTATATGTTTTAAGGTTTGTGATAAATCTCATAGCAAAAAGTTTTAAAGAAACCCTCAGCAAAAAAAATATTTCGACGTCACAGCCAGACAGAAACTGCAGTGATTTCGACAAGTAAGCATTTTAGATCTGTGTAAATTTTAAAGGACACAAAATTAAATGCATTCCTGCACACAGAAATTATGTAGACTCACTGACTTTGAGATAAAAGACTTTTAGACTTTTCTTTTATTTTTTACCAGAGTTTGCTCCTTCTTAGCCATAGCTTTGATTGGCGACTCCTGATCTGCAGGACCAAAGGTTTTTCTCTGTGAATGTGAACTCGGCAAAAGATTAAATGTTCTTTTTTGTTAAAAAATGGGGATACTAATATAGTACCATATTTATTGATTTTAAGGCGACATTGACACATGCTCATCGAAAAGCGAAATATCTAGTTTTTGAATAAATCACGTAAACATCGCGAAATGAAAAATCTCATTTGTGTACTTTGTTGACAATCCTTTTTGAAAGCCACATTGCCCAAATCAAAACAAAAATTTAAAATGTATTACTATAAAATGATCAGTGGAGCCGAAATTGATACTGGCCAGGATCATCAACACAATTAGTGGCATTCGAACGAAGTTTAGCCATGGCGTAAAGAAATGTTCTGAAAATATAGTCGATGTATCTGAGTTATTGTTTAATGGTGAATTCTTTTCATATTTATGTTATGAAGCAAATATTTGTCATAATCAACAAGTAAATATGAGTTCGCACGTCGAAACATTTTTATTTCATTAAATATACTCCATTTATAGGTAAGTTTGAGCAAAAATAGCCCGATAGAAATGCGTTAAGTGGGTTGGGTCAGCAAGTAATTCTATCAATTGAAAGCTACAAATCAATTTCAACTATTAACATTACAGGGTTTTTTTAGTTTTAGTTCAAAGGAAGGATAAACAACGTAATAAATATTGGGTCATTCCACAAAGAATCGCCCAACATTGTGAACGACCCTCCTCTGATTTGGCCCAAAATTGGTGGAGTTACTTATTGATGTGGTTCAAGTCATGGGACAAATAAATTTTGCTCAACTCGATACAGTTTGCAAGTAACGAAGGTTCAAAAGTTGGTAAAAAGTCAAAATTCAAGATTTCTTTTAATTTTAAAAAAATCATAACTCTGGTTCTGCTTATCAGAATTTTGTAAATTATGTCTTATTGAATTTAGAAAAACTTGAACTTGTGAGTAACCCACACAATTTTTATTTGCAAGGACGAAGGATAGTTCAAAATGTCCTTTTGCAAGTTCGCGAAGTTCAGTGAATGAATGAATGAGAGATATGAATTTGAAGAGCTTAACAGTTCTGCTTCTAAGTTCATCCAGTCTGTTTACTTACATTTAATTAAAGAACTAAATTATGACAGCTTGGAAAATTTTGACTATTATTTAAAATTCATAGGAGTTGAAGTTGTTATGACGGCTCTTAGAAGTACAACTTAGCGGAGAGATTAAAAGTAGATATGGGTACACTTTAGGTTCAATTGTTAGAAGGTATATGCTGGCTTATTAAAAAAAAATACACAATAATTAAAAAAATAGAATGTCCGTCCTGAAGTTTCAATTTTCGTTGACACGACCAACTATTTTGAGTGTTATTTGGATTATCCAAATGTTTGTATGTTTTGATACATAGGTCCATAGGATGTAGACGGTTGATGCTGTTTTCCCAAGGAGGAAATTTGGTAGGCCAATTGTGGAAGCAGAAATGCTCCAAATAGATGATATACATTCCTCACAGGACGCTGATTTTTGTAGACGATGCGCCTGACTATGTATTTTCTTGATGACATGTCGAACAATGTTGAACAAAAATATCAAGCCGTAAATGCAACGTCAAGATAAATACGACTCATGCATTATTTTTTGTTTACACAAATAAACTATACAGTCGACTCTCGAAAATTAGACACTCGGTAAATTAAATCGCAAATTTGATTTTTTTTTCCCCGATCCCTTAAACAATACTTGATAAATTTAACACTAGATTAATCAGACCGGTCAAAATGACTGATCCTGCAATTTTTATTTAAAATTCCTACTGCAAGCAAAATGTTCTTTCCGTAATGATATCATAATCTTTGTAGCCATAACTAAGGAATAATTTATATGTACTACAATTCGTTTCGAACCAGTCATTTTGACTGGTCTGGTAAATGAAGTGTTTAAAAAAATAAAAATTTATTAATTCCGTTAGTAATTTGAAGTTACAAGAATATCGTACTAGAATTGTATAAATCGAAGTTCGGGTTTCTGCACTCTCGTTTTTTATGCAGAAACTTGTCGTTCACAAAAAGGGGATATGAGTAAGTACGCAATTTGTAGACTAGTCTTCTTTCAAACGTTAACTACGTTCCGCTTTTACACCTTTGAAATCAACACAAGTGATTTTTTCTCAGCTCTTACAGATATCAATAACAGACAAACTGGATTAGTGATGGGACAAGTTATGGTCTTAATGGCCCACGAACCTTCGGGGCAGTTACATCTACCTAAGACTTATGAGAGGCAAAAGTCGCTCAACAAAAAATTACTGATTTCACAATAAATATTTTTTTTTTAATAATTGTACAAGCCATTGAAATAATAAATCAGGAATTTCGATTTTTTTATTTGTTTCCTCTTAGTTATTTAAACTCTTGGTATTTTAACGTTTTTCTGTAGTCCTTTGAGTTTCAAATCAAGAGTCGACTGTACCTCTGAATGAATCACTCTCTACATTGATTGAGGCGAGTGGGAAATATCGAACGGAGAAGAAAATTCGCAATTCGTGTGAATCGGCTGAGAAATGGGGGTCTTCTCTCTAGCTTCCCCAAGATGTCCTTTGATTGAAGTAGTAGACATCCTCAGCGGAGCAGGTATTGCAATGGAGTTCATGGATGGCAGGAATGCAATTAGATGTTTAAGAAAACAAGTGGATTATGTAGATAACGATTAAACAGTGAAATGGAGATCTAGTGCTTATGTTAACCCTCTAGTGCATGGTGTTGCATATATGAATCATTACGCTTTTTCAACGATATTTCGTAAAATTCTCGCCAGAAGTAAAAACTGTTTTCTATTTCGTAATCCTTTAATTGTTCTTCATTTTTTTTTTATTTGCCATTTCTGATTACAAAGATTTTTTGTAGCAAGTATAGCGCAAGGTGCATGTGTTGTTTGTAGGTGAGTAAAACAATTTTGGCAGTGAAATCATGAAATAGTTTTTTTTTTTTCAAAGGAAGTTGGAAAAAATATTTGTATAAATCTCTGGGTTTTGGGCAAATGATTTACTTCTTTCATAGATTAAGAAGAATTTATTTGAGTCAGAGTGGCCCCTAAAGCATGGTGATGAATATATGAATTAATGATTTTTTTGGTTTTTATAATTCTAAATCACAAATTTCTGATTTTTGCCAGGACAAAATTTGTTTCCCAAGCAATTTCCTTTTAGAAATATATTTTTTTTTAAAATTAAAAATCATGCATCGAGGGTTAAGCGGATGTTGTGATTTTTGGATCAAGTCCTAGACACAGTTTCGAATGAATGTTGAAAGTCACAGACAGAGTATGAACGTTTTACTGAAGAAAAAAATAGATTTCAGACATTTTTATGGGAAAGTAGAATCACTTTTTGCATTGTTTGAAAAGACGTAGGCATTTAGTCTTGTCGACCCCGAATATGTGGTAGCACGAATTAAGTATGTTTGAAATTGCACATTTGAAGAATAAAATGATTTTGAGTACCAATGATGCAAGCGTTGTACCGGAAGTGTGGTCTTAAAGTAACCACATGTATTGTGTTAGAGAATCATTGCTTTAGTTATGCTTATCACATGCGGGAAAAAGCGAATCATCGCCGTCAGTGTGTTCTTTATATGGTTTACTTTTTTTGAATACAATGTATATATTTTTTTATAATATAGTTAATTCTTTTAATATTTCGCAGACAAATGGGTTTTCCTTATTTTTAAGAGACACGCAGAATCTTGCTATGGCTGTATAGTCTCGAGGTATACTTTGAAACACTTGATTTGGAATTATTCCAGACTTGTTTCTATACATCACTTACTAAATCTTCAACACTTAAGTTCCTATTTATATTTAGCAATAAGTAAAAACTAAACGTTTATTAAAGATAAAACATTTGTTATCCTTCCAATTTCCATCATATTTCTTGACATTTGCAGAATTTTTCAATTTCCTTAATTGCCTCTACGGCGCAAATACTTAATCTTATTACTTACATGTTGGCAACTTTATTTTGTCACTTAAACACTCACTAAAATCAATTATTTATTGAAAAATTCAAACAAAACACAAAATAATTCTCAAAACGTAAACAAACGCGTTTAACACCGCTGTCACTTTGACATTCAGCTGTCGTGATGTCGGTAAGATAGTTTCAAAAAATTTAATTGTGGAAATGAAGTTGTAATAGATGAAAACGGTTTGCGTCTGTGTTGAGTATCGCGGAAGTGATATGGCGGCCATTACGTTAAGTTTTTAAATGGTGACTGTTGATTAAATTTGATATATTGAGTTTAAACATTTTTACCAATTTATTTAAACAATTAAAAAAAGTCCTTTTATCATGTCAACGATGGTAGAGCAATTTTTTTTATGGAAAAAGTTCTCTTTAACATTGATATGACTTAGGCTCTCGTTGGTTTGTGTATTAACAAGTTCGCCTCTGTTTAAATTCTCAGCCAAATGGCCACGAATAACCTCACTGTACATCAAAATTCACATCTCAATCTAATTTTTGTTGTCTTTTCTTTGACACAAATGATTCCATTGACACCCGTCTAAAACAGTCCCTCTGGAATAGTCCCCAGAATCCAAAACTCACTGCAGTTCCTTTTACATCGCACAGAAAATCACTGTCATTGGTCACATTAGGGCCTCTCCATTATTTCCCGAAGATTATCATAATCGCCATGTCATGAGTCCATCAAACTACCTCCGTGCTGGCAGGGGGTTGGGTGAGTAACGCACACCTCTCCTCGGCTTACGAGTTCATCGAATCAAAAGAATCCGAATATCGAATACAATGAAAATGTTTCCACACACATTTCCCACATCAACGATATTCCATTGGTTTGTATAAATTTCACGCATTGGCAATTATATAATATTTGCAGATAGACTTACTCACACACACACGTGTGTTCACGAAATGAATGCTCCTTCCCGCCACGACCTGGTGCAGTGAATTTAACATTCAATTGAGGGAATAAAGAGCACAGATAAAGAGCCGGAGTTTCCTGTGTTTCGGACGGGATAAAACCCCTAATCCACGCATGAACAAATGTGCAAATAAACGGCGAAGTTTTAACACGATCATGGCATTACCACAAGACAATAGGCGACTAAGGACGAGTCCTTACACAATTAACGGTGCACAACACAAAAATGAAAACCTCTGGTGCTGAGCAGTGGCGGTCTTTGGGAAAAGCTCTTCTCGCTCACTCGCTGGCTGTAAGTTTTGTGTTGTCTGCGGGATTAGAATTGTTTCCGCTGGGCTAAACGAGACGTGTGTGCGGGATTAGTTTTTGAATTCATACGCCTCTATGGTGGTGTGTTTGATGAAAGGAAAAAGCCTCGGTTTGTTTGAATTTGTGGGGTTTACCTGGAAAATCTGATGGTGGCAGGGGGCGTTTGGAAGGCGGATGCAATTTCTTTGGTGTTTTCAATGCAATAACAGACGTGCAGTCCAATTGTGAGAAGGAAATTTTTTTTGAGCTGATAATGTGCGGTGCGGATAATGTGAGGACAAGCAAATCGCTTTGGATTGCGAATCCGATGTCTGTTTGAGAAATTTTTGTTGTTTTCAAAATTTTCACTTGACACCGTCGATCATAGCTCGTAGACATAGTTTGGCGATGAGCTTTTTAATTTAAATAAAATATTTGTACGAGCTGACGGCAATAATTTTTTGTAATACAACCCACATAAGAACTGAATAAAATGAATTACGTTAAAATATTATTATATTTGTATATATTAAAATAAATATTAGGTTGTCAAATACCTCCCTTCCGCCTTTTTGTCTTTTGAATTTTCCGGCTATGTACAAAGCGCTACAGAGCAATACATCATTTGAAAGGTCTTGACATAACCTACAAAACGACGCTATGCATGATTAGTTTGGATACGAGCTCTGTAGCGCTGTGTACATAGCGCATAGCGCATTATTAATATATTAAAATATTTGTACATCCAAATTAAAACTATCTAATTTATTATTTGAAAAAAAAAAGAAGCCAAATACCCAAAGATGGCAAGCACAAGAAACAGACATAGACAAAGCTAACAAAACATGAAAAAGATGATCATAAAGGTGAAAATACGATTTTTTGGACTTGTTCTCCTGTAAATGAATTAGAAAAAAATAAGTCAAAAAATTGTATAATTTAAAAAAAAAGTCTGATAAGAAAATGCAGCTTTTTAGGCTATCGACCCTTGGATCGTCTGTGCCTGAAAGTTCCTTTCCAATAGTCTCGGGCAATCTACTTCCAGTTAGAAATACCAAGCTATCTTACATTCGTGAACATTTGAACTTGGTACCGGAGGTTTGGTTTGGCTTAGTCTCCCTCTTCAACTGGAACTATGAGACTTGTCGATGTGCCCGATGTTGCCGAGCCATTGTCAGGAGCAAATCAAGAATAACACACTTTTAAAAATTCGGTTAGAGAGCTTAGACTAAGACTTTCTAAATACTAATCTGTTGACGGCAGAACAAAATCTTCGACGAGCGAGTATTTGCATTATAACCAAATAATGTAATAAGAATCCACTAAAATTAAATGACTTCAAATGGGTTCTTTGGGAAACACTGATTTTAAATCGAAATCATTGACTTCAACTTTTAAAAAGTGAATTCAAGTCAAATTATGTGAATTAAATTGACTTCAAGAAATGAATTCAATTTTCTATGATTGCTAACTATTGAATGCTGCATTCTATAACTTCAAAGGAATGGTGACTTAAATTTTTTTAGGTCATTCCCAAATGAATGCATTCTTTTACAACTCTGCTATTTGCTTTGTAAAGTCATTTTATTTTGTTTCAGTGGCAGTTTTACGTCTTCGCTTTAAGGAGAAGTTTTTCTACTGTTGGTTGTTGATTTAAACCTTTTGGAACCAAGATCTGCGAACTGATTTGCAAAATGATGAAAAAAAAAGATGCCAAGAGTAAGCTTAAATACGAGATGGCGTTGTCGATCCAAAAGATATATATTTTTTTTTTTGTTTCAAATGCAAAATAAGTCAACCACATGTGGACAGCAGTATATATTATACAATAAAACACAATATTCCCAATCTCGGTATGAAGAATTACGCAATCAACTTTTATAAAGTGAATTCAATAATAATCTCGTATGATAAAAAAAAAATACATTTAGTAAATAAATGATTACTAAATTCGGAATAATAAGCCGTAAGGGGAAAAATCATTGTTAAATGTAAAATAATAATTTCTGCAATTTCGAAAACCTGTCTTAAGCCCTGAGAAAAGCCCAAGAAGCACTGATTTAGATTTGGATTCATTTATTAAGAGTTGCTAACGCTGTAAGATAAATCATCTTATACAATAGATAGAAGCAAACAAAAATTGATTTTGGGGAAGAGTTAAAAAGTTAAAGTGACAGAAAGCGGCAGTCCCGCGGGAAGAATGGTTGATGAGTGCAGAGGTCTAGTTTGGTAAGTAGGCGTGAGAGAAAGGAATCCTCCACGAATCGTGGAGGATTACACATCCATTGGCACACGAACTATAAAAAAAACCTGCTGAAAATATCTCCATCTTGCTTATACCACCAAAAGAGTAATAAAACCATCACAGTGAGTATCTTGCAACCGATCTTAGTTTTTAATTTTATGATAAATTGTGAGAAAAGTCATAGAATTTCGCGTTCGTATTGCAGGTTTTGATGGAAAAATTGACCCATCTACAAAAGTTAGAGCTTGACATATTAGGTTGTCAAATATCTCCCTTTCGCTTTTTTGCTCTTCATTCAATGCTTCAATTTTTTAGTTTGTTTATTGATTCATTTCAATAGCGGGTTTCACGTTGCACAATTCGTCGATACGATTGCCTCGATGAACGAGAAATGCGTAGCGTTCACATCATAAAACTTGCTTGACAGACTTCATTTATGATAGAGATTTTGAAGTATAAAGACGACGCCATTTTACAGAGATGATTCTTGATGAAATACTCGAACATGAAGAAAAAGACCAAATACAAAATTGAGAGATCCATTTCCATGCTTCTGAATCTGCCCAAAATCATTTTTTATCTCATTCTTTCCGCTGAAAATTGGTTTACTCCCTGAAGTCACACTCAAAAGAGAAGAAATGCTCTGAAGTTGTACGAGAACTTTAAAGCAAGGTGTGAACAATCTTACAGAAAATCAAGCAACTATAAAATTTAAATTCATACTGGTCGAGCAAGCAAGGCTATCGGACAAGTCGTATCGACAAATCGTTCAGTGGGAACAACGCTAAAGCAGCCCATGCACAATTCAATTCGATTGTAAACTGAGTTGTCAACTGAATTGATAGTCGGCCACACACTACACCAATTCAATTGAAAACCTGCCAATTTATATATAATTTTTCACTTTAATACAGAACAAAACTCGTTTACATACGATTTCACAATGAATGTCTACCGAAATTTCTTAAATTTAACAGCTTGTCGATGAACTTGCCCACACACGATTCAATTGAGTTGAAAGACTTGCCAGTCAACTTCACAAGAATCAAAATCGTTTGATTTTTCGCCAACCGTCAAATCGATCAATTGACGAAGCCACACACGGGTTGATTTCACTGTGATTTGACTGAGTTGATGATTGAATTGAATCGTGTATGGGCTGCTTAACGAAATAAAAAATCGTCTGCTTACGCGAATGGTGATTGGTTTGACTCTCCTAGGATGCATCAAAGCATCTTATGACAAAAAATTTAATTAATTATCTACATACAAGAGTTTTCGTTAAACACACAACCGACGAGAATTTTGCAACAAAAACCCTTTTTTCTTTTAGCAAAGTGAAGTAAATATGAGAGAAATGGAATTGAATCTCGAAATCACTAATCACGTGTCGTTTATGCGTAAGTAAAAGAAGAAAATGCATCTGACTGTACAATCATTCATTTAGTTGTGTCAGCAAACTAAAATTTCCTGTCTAGCATTTTGATCACTTATGAAAAAAAAGCCTTATGAAAACTATCAGAACTACTCAATTTGGATTTGGAATAGTTCCTTCCTTCACTCACAGTTTTCTTGCTTAACGTCGGCTCAACGAAATAAAGAAATTGCACTCATGTACAACAAGCGTGTCGTCTGTTTAGAGATCAATTTGTCGTTAATTGAAAAATCCGTCTCAGTAATTAGATCTTCCTCGTGCCCTACCTGCACCGACCGCACTGCTTTAACAGGATTTCCGACTCAGCAAAACATCCACTGACCTCATAGTCCAATTGTCCTAATCCCTAACTTAATAACTGCATTTGTAGCCTACTCCTTCAACTCTCTCTCGATCTGAAAAAGTGACTCCTGCAGCGAGCACCGGTTCCACTTATGATCCGGGCGGTTCGTTGTATGTGCGGTGAGAAAGCAAATTGGCCTATGCTACGATTTAAATGATCCCACAACAAAAGGGTGTAAGGATGTAATGAATCCTTTTGCCAGCAGGACCCGGCAGCAGGAGACAACCTTGTAAAACAATTAGAGTCTTACAAGGGATAGGATCGGGCTCTGACCACAGAACAAACAAATTTTCAGAAGTAATACGAGTATTTTATTTTTGGCAGTACGATCCTAGTGATGTCCTTTTTTGTAGCCTTTCTTATGGCCACCTTTCTTTTCACCTTTCTTCCCGTAATCCTCGTGGTGATCGAAGTGCTCGTCGTGGCCGTGTTCCTCCTTGTATCCCTTGTGATCCTCGTCGTGGTGCCCCTTGCTGTAGTGTCCTTTGTGTCCTTTGCTGCCTTTCTTTTCAGCCGCTTCCGAGTGCTCACCCTTCTTGTGCTCGCCTTCCTCCTTCTCGTGGTGCTCGTGGCCCTTGCCGTACTTTTTATGGTGGCCGCCTTTATCCTCGTCGTCGTAGAACTTCTTCTCCTTGTAGTATTCGTCCTTGTTGGCCTTCTTGTGGTACTCTGAGGTCTTGTGGCCTTTCTTGTGGCCCTTCTTGTGGTGATGCTTGCCGCCTTTCTTATGCTCTCCGTGCTCGTGATGTTCGCCATGCTCGTCCTCCTCGTCCCAGTCCTTCTTCTTCTTGCCACCTTTTTCCTCGTGCTTGTGGCCGTGTTCGTCCTCCTCGTGGTGCTTCTTCTCGTCCTCGTCCCAGTGCTTCTTCTCCTTGTGGCCCTTCTCGCCCTTGTGCCCCTTCTCCTCGTGGTGGTGCTCGCCGTACTTCTTCTTCTCCTCCTCCTCACTGGACTCGTCCTTTTTGGCCGTAGCCAGCGAGGCCAAGAACAGCAGGAGAATAAAAATCTTTAGGTACTTCATAGTGAAAGCGTTGTCCACTATGTCAGTGGGCACCTCAAGACGACGGAGTTTTTATATCTGGACAAGTGACACAAATCGTGGCTTTGGTGGTCACAATCTCACGCTTCAGTGAACCAAGTTACAACAGAGGAATGCGGAACGTGCGGGTTATAGCCATTTGCTGCTAGACACGATCATTTTCGTCAGATGGTGGGATTACGACTTGAGCTATTTTACAATCATATTTTTGAAAAGCAAAAATAATTCCAGTTGAAAGGGGTTACAGGTAGATGAGGCTTGTGGAAAGGATCTAATTACTTGAAAGGATTTCAATTAACAGCAAATTGATCTCAAAACAATACCGTGACGAAAGGGCTCTGGTGGGCTTAAGAGGATTTCAAGGGGCAGATGTAGGCCACAGTTTTGTTTGTTTTCTTTTTTACTAGTGTCGGCAAGAGAAAGCCGAATGAGGAATATTTCAACAACCTGCAAATAAAAATCATAAATTTATAATTATGCAGCAGATTTGTGATATTCGGCGACATGATACAAATTAATAAAAATTCTAGTTCAGACTGATTATGCTACTAATAATTTTCGACAGTCAATAGTACTCCAGGAGGATTGTCAGTCGTTCGCTGGAGGTGGGGCCGTGAAAATTGTTTGTGGTGTTTTTTTTCTGAGTGGTATTCGAGCCCGGGCTTTGAGCTTCGGTAGTTGAGCCATCCTACAAATACTACTTTAAGCAACCCTTCTTGTTGCATCATCATGCCACCGTTTGGTTAGGAAAACTTCTCAATCGTCAACAAATGTGGGTGAGCTGTACACTGGAAAACGACAAACAAAGCCATGTACTTCAATTATTTCGTTGCCTTTTCTTCTCCATTTCACCTCATTAGCAGGCCGTCACGTCACTGGAGAAGGGTGCCTTATTCCCCACCCCCAAGCCAGGAAACCTTACAAACACCAACACAACACCCAAAGACTAGAATTATTAAACAACTTTTGGATTAGGTGCACTTAATCGGTAAGCTTCCCATACGGGAAGGATTCGATTTGGCCACCTCCCGCTCCCTTTCCACAGCCCAGCACAGTCGTCCAAGAGCAGCAGCACCAGCATTATACGAACAGCAAACACCTTGCAGGTGTGTCATGAAATACAATATCATTTTAATTCACCTTGGCACCACACTGAGAACCCCTTCACCTCAACCGACTTCTGCTGACTTCTTAACGCTTTGTTCTTGTCCACCCAACCTGCTGGCAAGCTAAGAGAGAATGCAACGCTCACACAGGCATCCTAAGACAAACGTCCAGTCCGGGATTAATTACCTGGAAGGAAGGAGCCATCCAGAAGTACGAAAGGCACACACACACCAGACCCAGGCACGTCCTACGAGAGCCCTTTTATTGAATATTTGCACAGAGAGTGGGCAAGAACAGGGCGTGTGAGCAAATAAGCACTTTCAGTGAAGAAGGCACACAACACTTAAATTAAATTTCTTCTCTTAATTAAGTTTAAATTAAAAAATATATGTGTTTACATCGCCAATACAATGGACAAAGGATGGGGTGGGTGGCCACTCCAATTGGCCCCGTCACTACTGGCGTCGACTGACGTGTAATAAAATTTCAAATGAATCCCAAATGAGAGGTGAAATTGGTGGAAAATATTGATATTATTTAACAATTTGTGCTTGGCCGCCCTCACTCAATGGTCCAGAGTCAGCCCGGCCAAAAGCAGCGTCCGGCACGAGCACGGGCAAATATCAAATGGAGCGCGTTCATGTGTGAAATGTGAACAAAAAACTCGCCATTCATTCGCGCCAGCTTCAGCGACAGAAAGGGAGGAAAAATTGCGATTTAATTAAATTTAAAGTTAATTTGCTTACATAAATATTTAAAAGAAAAACATTCGACTGGCGGGTAAAACAGGAAGTCAACCATCAATTGTACTGCAATCATTGGGCAACCTCAAAGGTTCCATTTATTCAGGTTGTCAGCCATTATCATGTTCATTCAAATTCCCTAATCATGTGACGAGTGTTTGATGCAGCCTGAGTGTGGTGTGGGTGTTTGTATGCCTGGCATTGGGGGCAGTAATCAAAACGAGCAAATTGCAAAACTGTTCGATGCTCCGGGAAGCCACAATCAGTCAGTTATTATTTGCATGCCACCAGTGTTGCCGTTGGGAGTTATGTGGACTGTGTACACAGTTTTTGGGGAAACATTTTGTTTTCGCCTTAAGCACACGACACGAGCTGTGTTCGGTAATGAGTGAACAGAGAATACTTAATTTTGGCCAATCACGAATAAGCAGAAAGTTCTGCTTAAAGTTTTGCTATTTAATTGTTTCTGTCTTAACTACTTTGGATCTGAAATGAGTGATTTTATTCAATTTTCAACGATTAATTTTATTTTTATTTTAATTTAAGGCAATAGTCCTCCCACCTTATTTGTAATTAGCTTACTTTTAAGTTCCTAATATTATATAACAAATAAAAAACAATTTTAATTTGAATACCTTTCATTCATTTTGATCTTTGGCTGCGTAACTTTCGGAAGTTTGTCGTATTTGGATTGGGTACCATTTAGTGGACACTTTTAAACCCTTTTCAATGTATAAATTAATATTATTTCATATAGTTTTTGGAATTCACTAATCACCAGCAGCAGCAGTAGAAACCTTTCCATACAAATTTGAAAAAATGCTCACTGCAATCGATTTTGAAAGATTATCTCTGGCGGTTTTTTAGGGTTTCGTTCCAAAGGAACAACCAAACCCTTATAGAATCACTGCGGTGTCCGTCTGTCTGTCTGTCTGTCCCCTTTACATATTTGCTAATAACTTCTGAATCCTCTGTAGTTAAGGGATGAAACTTGGAATAATTATGTATCTCGGCAACCCAAAAATAAATCGGCATTTTTTTTTTATTTCTTTGTGACTTATGGTGTCTTCTTGTTTTCATTTTAATTTCATATTGGGTGATTAACAAACCACTGCGAAAAAGACATTCGAGAAAATAATTGAGTCAAAATAGATTTTAAAGAATGATCGAAAAAGAAATTTCGGATTTCTAATAACCGAGTAAAAAAGAAAAGTTTTGATAAACTCGTTTGTCAGCGTGATGTGCTTCACTTCAAGACACTTTTTTTTTCATTTAAATTCAGCTAATTTAATGAAAACATTATTTTGCAGAACATGTTATAAAATTCACAAATATATAAATTTGCAATCGATTTTTCAAATAGTTATTTCAATAGTATAAATATTTAACATTAAAAGTTAAATTGCATAGAGAATTTGGTAAGACTTGACAATATACGAGGTCTGTTCAAAAAATAAGGCGAATTTTCAAATTTCACGGCCTACGTATCGATTTTTTTATTTTGTTATGTTGGCCCACCTCCAGCGAACGACTAACAATCCTCCTGGAGTACTTCTGCCATGGAAAGCTATCGGAACCGGCGGAAGCCCTCCCAAATATCGCGCACAACACAATGGAGGCGCGAAAAAACTAGGCTCTGGCCCTGTACAGGCTGTTACGCCGACTATTTATTTATTATTATGTTGGTACACTCGTTTCGGACATATTACAGTTTCAGCTCTATAGCCAATTTTGTTTGTGAGAGGCATAAAAGTTAAACGTGTTTTGCGTGTTCAGGGATTTCTTGGTGTCAAGAAAATGGATCAACAAATTCGCGTTCAATTTTGTGTGAAAAATGGAATTAAGTGCTCAAAAATACTTGAAATGTTGGCAATGGCATACGATGACTGTACTCTGAGTCAAAAAACTCTCACAAGTGGTACAAGCTTTTCAAAGAAGATCGAGAAGATGTGAATGACGACGCTCGTCCTGAACGCCCCAGCACATCAACAACCGATGAAAATGTGAAGAATGTGAACGTAAAGAAAATTGTTATGGAGAATCGTTGAATCACCAGGTGTCGGCATATCGCAATTTTTTTCCGCAATTTTTGGCATGAAGCATGTTGCAGCGAAGTTCGTTTCAAAATTGCTGAACTTTGACCAAGAAATCTGTTGCTTGTTCGTAATTTTTTGGCCGAAACCAACACCATAATCATGCCTCAGCCACCGCATTCACCAGATTTGGCCCCCTGCGACTTTTTCCTGTTCCCAAGATTGCAGAGACCCATGAAAGGACGGCGTTTTGCGACGATTGAATAGATACAAACCGAATCACCTTATTTTTATACTTTTTTTCGAACAGACCTCGTTTACATAGATTTAGATCAAATAGAACTGGACAAAAAATACATAAATTTACTCGCGTGTCTTGTGGAGAAAATGCCTTTTTATTCGTTGTTTTCCTTCTGCCGGATGTTAAAATATTGGTTAGAAGCTCATTGCAGTGCTTCTAGAGTGCATGCAAAATTTTACGGTTTTGTCTGATACTAAACAAACTTAAAGCTAAGCAAAGATTCTTAGTAAACTGCATTGTACCTTCTTTAACCATCGCCATCCTTACTTATCATCGTATAGAAATCACACTAATCAACCTGACTTCCGAAACTACGTTCTGATTGGTGTCCAGTCAACCGGCAACCCGAATTCCATTGCTCGTTGTATCTCATCTTCATTTTTTTTCTATCTCACAACAATTCTCCATGGTGACTCACTGAGTCGCATTGATAAATTTCAAACCAAATAGGAGGCGTCTGTGTCTGGCCAATATTAATTCAATTTTCGATCCCACTCGGCCACCTACCCCCACATCCTACAACCCTTTCGATGTCGTTTGATACTCTCAAAGAATGGAATTTTGTATCCTTTTAGAATCCCATCCAGTGAGTGAGCACACAAACACACATGACAACAACAAAAGGACTCTGTGAATTTATAGAAATTTCATGCTCTGCAACCTGAGAGAGTTCGTTCATCTTCATCTTTTGAACGGCTGGCGAGTCCTTCAGCTTCTCCTTTCTGCTGCATGTATTGTCATTCTCCAATGCGTCGTTGATTGAATATTAACACAAAAATGCTGCTCCACAGGACGGAGTTGTTCCTTTGCGCTCCATAATTTCATATGTATCCCTGATGACACACCTTTCGGCCATCATCAGTGTCATCATAGGCGACTGTATGGTAGATACTAGCATTTGTTTATTGTTTGGTAAATAGACCCAAACGAGACTATGTGTAAGGACACAATTTTGAGAGCATCTCTTTCCCCGGCGATGACAAACAAATTGTGAAAGAACTATCGGTAACGATACGAGAAAAGAAAAGTCAGAGGGTTCTTCCTTTCTTCCTTTCTGATTCTGCTCGATGAGTTCAGATGGGTAAACAATGCCTGGAAGACCATAAGACAACAGAGACAGAAGGGCAAGGGACACAGAGGCAACAAACACAAGCAAACATTTTTTTGGTAAGAAAAACTGACATGTTATGGTTTCGAGTTACCGTATATGTGTCCTTCTTTCGTCCTGATGCGATGCACAGGGGGACGGATCCGAGATTGAGTTCATAATGTCGCTGGTAACCGCTCCGGCGTGCATATTAATACGTTATTTGTCGATCCTAATAGTCCGTGTAAAAATGTTTAAATATTGATTTTCGATTTTATCGTGGTGTGTGTCGTTTTTGGTTTGAAGTGAAATCTCAATTAAAATGCGACATTTTCGAAAATGGTTGACAAGGCAAATGAGGCGTGGAGTTTTATTCATCGTTTCGTATTTGCTTGGGATCTTTTCTGTTTGGTTTGACATTTTCGGGAGTTTCAATTGGGATTGTTATTTGTTGAGTGGTCTTTAATTTTCAATCGGAGATTGAAGATGGAGATTACCAGTCCGTCGGCTTGTTGTTGGAGCATGAAATTAACGAGGTTTTCGACAAATAAACAAAAAATAGTCTGCATTAACAGCCCATAACATAGCCTGTTCGCACCCCCACTGTGTTGTGCGCGACATAATTTGACACAAATGGAGAGGGCCTACTGTTTAATGCCGGTGCCAACCGGCGAATTGCGACAAATAAACACTCCTCGTGTAACTTTTCAACAAAAAAAGTTATATTACACCTCAGCCGACATTAAAATATAATGTTTGATGAGAACAAGATCATGATTTAAGCTTACATCAACAAGGAGTGAGTTATGTTCTTAAAAAATGACAATGCAAAGCAGCTCTACGAAAAACGTTTAAAACTTTCAACAAAGAAAACAGTTGGAACGGTTCTTAAAATTGTTGTGATGCCAGGGTCTGACCACAGGGGCACTTCAGTGTAGTGGAGGGAGCGGCGGCATGCTTGTCCTGCGCTCGGCTAAGCTCGTCGGACGGGGAGGTTCTTGCTCACCTCTGACTACACCACCTGGTCACAGCATTTCATCATGCCGACTTTGTATGTAAAAGGGAGAGGGAAAATAAATTTAGCCAAAAAGAAAATAACAAATAAAAAGAAAACGACCAAGCTGTCCTGGTCGGCCTTGGAGTACGACTTCCTATAAACTAATGTTTACTTCCCAGAGAGATAGTTGCTAAGTGAGGGCAGTCCTGTGAAGGGTCTGCAAGCAAAATATCTTATGAAGACGCAAGAAAGTTTGAAAGGAATTTTTTTAATGAAGAATAACACATGGGAACCTTATTGTTTATAGGAAAATTGACTACAACCAGTTCTCAGATAAGATTCTTTAAGAAATCAATAAATTTTTTGTATTCTGTTCAAAAAATCAAAGTTCAGAAACAAGCTAAATACGCTAATACTCAAAAAGGAGATTATTTTTCAACCCTGATAAGATAGTCTGCCTCAATTTGACTCACCCTTTTTTTTTGGTTATTTCTATTTTAGTTTCACTTAATTTTTTTTTAAATAAATAAAAGCAATGCAATAAAATGTTTAAACGGCATTTCATTTTGTTTGAATATCTTCTTGAATAAAAAAACGTGATTCAAGTTTCAATCCTTTTAATTCAATTTTATGAGCGATAGAAAACAGTAAGAGGCAGAAAAAGGGGGAACTGTCAAAAAAGGAGAAAAGAAACAATTTCTTACAATTGAGCTTATGGATTATGCAAATAATGGCAAATTTACTTTACATTAATATTGCAATTTAAACGCATTTACCTCAGGGAACCATTTAAAATCAATTCAACATCTTTCTCACAAAGCTTAGAAAACTAAGCTGTTACAAGTGTCAATTTTACGTACGCTTATCTTTAGTGTATGACAAAATAAACTTATCTTTCCAGGGTTAATCGGTGGGCATACTAGAAGGTTTCCAATAAGCAATAATGCCCGTATCCACATGTTGTGCCACGTATTTTTTTTTTTTCTTCTTCTTTTACGGGCCCTACAGTCCGGGGTGAACCTGGGCCTCAGCCAACATGCCGCGCCATCTAGCGCGGTCTTGGGTTAGGCGCCTCCAGTTTCGTACGCCCAGCTGATTTTGGTCCCTATCCAACTGATCATGCCACCGGAGGCGAGGTCTTCCTCTACCGCGTTGTCCATCAGGGTTGGACTCGAAGACTTTACGAGCCGGAGCGTTAGTGTACATACGCTCCACATGACCTAGCCATCTCAGTCGGGACACTCGAATTCGTTTAACTAAATCGATGTCGTTGTAGAGCTCGTTGATTTCATCGTTTAGCCTCCTCCTCCTCCTCCGGTATGCCACGTATACAATCATATATCTTTTAAATCTTAAAAAAAATCTATAAACTGAATGTTGACTAACTTCGTTGCAATTGTTATCCAATCCCGAAAAATTAGCTTTCCATATTTGCTTGGCCTGACTGACCTACCAATCGAGTTAGATAACGATAGCTTCTTAAGATATAATTTGTTCAAACAGTCAATATTGCCATGGGAGATATAATCTAGGACTAACTTTATAGAATGAGTTAAAAGCTACAAAGTAAGCCAACAATCAAATTCTTTTTCGCTAACTAGCTTTTCGATTCATAAACGTCCAAATTTAAACAAACCACTGCCTGCAAATCAAATGAGTTGTGAGCCAATGTGAGCCGATGATGAAGAGAAAAACAAAAAAAGAAATATCCACGAATTTGCAGTCTCTTAATAAAAACACTTTCAATATCACTTATTCATATTATTTGTTTATTTTTATATTTTCCTTTTTTTTATATTTATGTTTATTAAATACACAGTATTTCATATAAAATAATTTAACTAACCAAAAATTAATAGATATAACAAAAGGAAGATTTTTCTGACATTAAAATTATCGAATTACATAATTACTAGTGTTTTATATATAATTACAATTTGCTATCAATTAAGCATGAGTTTGTTATTAATCTTTTCATTTTGTTATTATTATTTATTTACATGTTGAAAAAATTAAAATAAAAATTTACATCACATTTAGGAAATTATAATTTACTATTCTACACAAGTGTGATGTTTTTTTTTTGCTTTTAGATTTTTTTTACATCTGAATTCTACTGTTGAACATTTAACTTTTTTTTTTTTTTTAATTTTGTTGGATTAATTCGAAGACGGGAACATTTTTACATTCAAAATTAAGAAATATTTACAAAATTTAATTTTCTTTTTCGAAACTAAATCTGCTTTTATGCTACTTCAAGATCCGATGATTCATCAGCATCACTGAAATTTGGATCGGACTTGATTTGTAGCTGTGAGGCATATTCTTCCGGGGAACACTTTAAAGATCCGCATTGTTCCTCTTGGAGTTTACGCAGGCGCTCCTGTTCCTCGCGTTTTTGTTTTCGCCATTTTGCTCGACGGTTTTTGAACCATACCTGAAAGGAAGAAGAAAATTAGATGTTTAGATTTATTTCTTAAGAATCAGTTGTTATTATTGTTGAAAAGATTTACGGCACATGTTTTTGATGAAATTGTTTGAATCTTTACGGGTCTTAAAATACGTAAAAAAAAAAAAGAATCTGAGCCCAAAAATTGTTTAAAATGATGGATATCCTTATCCAGAAGCTACAATCAAAATGTAGGTAGACTTTAATTCGAAATTGCGCATTCGATTAGCTTGAGACTTAAATACAACCAATTATTCAAGCTGACTAGAAATTATGAAAAAATAATCAAAAAACTCGCACCAATATTTTGCGCTTGGCAACACAGTAAAACGTTGTCTCCAAATTAAAGAAGCATTTCAAATTAAAAAGAAAAAAAAATTCATGCGAGTTGCATTAAACTCAATTTCATTGAATCTCAACCAGAGCCTCATCTCTCAAAGTAAAGAATCAAAGAAAAATATTCACTTCCTTGTATGGCTTTAAAAACACTTTCATCGGTTTTGAAAATTAAATTTCCCTAAGAGGAGTTTTTGTTTCTTTCACCCCACTCCATCACTCTGCTTCGACGTCGTCGCCTGTCTTTCTGATTTCTTTTTTCCTTCCATCCCTTGTCGCTGAGTGTGTACATACTTTTATTTTAATTCGAAGACGATGATAGGTTTCTCTTATCCCGTACATATATATGTACCGTTCCATTTACATCCTTGATTAGGGTTGCAAACAGAAAAAGGGGCGATCGAAAGAAGGATGAGGAAGAAAAAAAAACTTTCCACTTTCTCAGCGACTAATTAGGCGGTTTATTATAATTGTAATTAATTTTCATTTCAGTGTGAAGATTGGGGAGAATTGTTTCAGTTTTTGTTCCTTTTTTGTTTGTTTGTTTTGTTTTCTTGTCTTTGTTCTTTGTTGGATTCTTTTTCGCGTTTTTCCATTTCAAGATATGGTGCGGGATGGCGAAAAACGAAAATGGGGAGCGTAGGACTTTTTTTTTTTTTCCACTCTCAAAGGGTTGGTGGAAATTATTTATTTACTGTTTCCGTTTCTTCCCCTTCACAACCTCGATATGAATCCATTTTTTTTTCTTTACCCAATTAAAAACGTATTAATTAATCAAATTATTGCTTTAGCTCCATTTAACATTTGAGGCAACCATCCCGAGGGTGGAGTTTTTGTGAAAAAGTTTCATTTTTCGCTGGATATTCGTACACAGAACCGAAATATTTTCCACTAAAAAAAACTCGTGAAAAAAAAAAATTAAATAAAAAGAAGAAAGGTCTAGAGAAATAGTAAATAACTTGAATCGCTCTACTTCACAGTTAACCATCAGAGGTCTTTTTGTTTTTTAGGGCGAGGAAGGCAGGGTGGTGGGTAAACAACTTAAAACAATATTCAAACTTTGTTATTCAATAATTTTAAGAAAACAACGAAAGTTCAGCGTTTGTGTGCTGCCGGAAAAGCGAGTGATGGGGCAAGAGAGTGGGAGTGGTATTATTGTTTTAGAGCGGTGTAGCACATAGAATTGATAGTAGTTTTGAAAACTAGAATAAGTGTGTGCACCCTGTTGTTGCATCAGTGACTTTGGCAGTACCTCCTCTCTATGCGCGTATTTTTATTGAATAAATTGTGTTGCAAACAATTGGTAAACACAAAAATGTGTAGAATTTTATTTCGAAAAAAAGAAGATTTATTGTCTTTGTCTTCTTTTCATTTAACGAACGGAATATTTATTTCTTTCTAGTTGCGAATGATTTAGAAATAACAGTGATGCCAATTTAAATTTTGTATTTTTGCAATAGTTGTATGGATGCTTTTAGTTTCGGTGGAAAATATTTGTGCAAGTATTCTCAGAATTGCTCGATTTTTTTAGGAGTTTTTTCCACATTTTTCTCAAAATTGTTGTTTGCAGGCTATGGAGAGAGTGCATAGTGTGTTTTCACCTGTTTTTGTGTATTTTTATAGGGGACATTGAAAAATTGTTCTTGCTGTCAAGAAAATATGAACAACGAGAAAAAAAGAATTTAACTTAAAACAACTTTTGCATTTTTTTAGTGACGAACAAAATTTAAAAAAAAAAACACATGATTTTTAAAGGTTGCGGAGAATGCATTATTATTTTCACAGAGATTTGGTTTCAGACTGGATTTTCCAATTAATTTATGTGGGAGCTCGCAGAGCATGCATCCATGAATTCCCGAAGTAATTTTGTGAGTGATTGTACGATGTTCAGAATTATTGCAGAATTAATTCTCTAAAAAAGCGTGAATGCTTGCATGCAAGTGTTCGGAGGATGATGGTTCTGAACAAATTGTTGCATTTACGCTTTTTAGAGAATTAATTCTGCAGGGATTCTGCAGATCGTTAAATCACTCCCAGAATCATTTAACTGAAGAAAAAATAGTCCAAAACAGTAAAGGAAAAAACCATTTTTGTCATGAATTGGTTTACATTATCTTGGTGGTAAAAAATAATAATAGAAAACTTTTCTACCCGACTTGGAAGCGACTTCCAAAGAGATTAATACTCTCACTCTCATACCTATTCCGACAATGTGCAGACAAAAATGTCCAAAATTTGGCTAACAACAAACTTTCCGCCCACCAGCTTCCAACCAAGTGACACGATCCCAAAACGAATCAACATCCCTTGTTGCAAACACCTAAACGACAAATCAAATGTGACAAGCTCAACGAATTGGACACAGCACAAGTTGTAGCTCTGCGAATTCCCGAAAAGATAAAACTAATCTACAAATAAAAACGAATACACCCACATTTTTTCGCCTATCCCTGATCAAAGGTTGTCCTGGAGGCGGACAAATGGGTGGTGGATGGAAGAGCGAATGCCGCTTCTGGTTGGCTGATTTGATTTACATCACAGCAGCAGTCTTAATAAAAATATTCCAATGAAATTGTTTCAAAATACTATTAGGACATCTAAATCAAAGGACTCACTCTGTTCTGCCACTCAACCATCGAGGCGAAGCATTTTAATGAGACACAACGATTATTTTTGCGTCCGCCGTGTCTCCGCGTTTGACTTTTAAATTTGTAAAAATATTTCAAAAATCGATTACAAACTCGCTATTCCTTCCTCCTTCCTGAATGAATCTCTTTTTTTTTTTGTGTTTTCTATGTATTCCCATTATCTGCGAGAGAAGGAGTCGTATAAAAAACGAATCGTTTGCTGTAACTTTTACGCGGTAACTTTTACGATTTCAATCAGATTGTTATTCTTAGAAAGCTTTTTTTTCGGTGAGATATACGGTCGTTGGGATTGACGACGAAGTGGAGAGGGGGAGGAATAAAGGATTTCCATTGTACGCTTAATATTAATATTATCAGTTTTTCAGTTGTTTTCTTTGCTTTTGTTATTGCGGCAGGAGGAGAACGATCCGTGAATACGCAAACAGTGTATCCCTTAACATCTGCGGTCTTATGAGGAATAAGGACGTGTGTGTGTGTGGTTGTGGGTACATTTCATTGGTTTCGATTTGTTTGTTTACAGAAATAATAATCCCAAAAGTGATTCATAAGATTGAATTATATCATTATATGAATTCAGGATAAGCATGTGGTGGGCTGTGTGTATGGAAGCGAGCGTTAAGAGATGTCCTCGTTTTAATGGATTGTGTGAAGACCGTCATGTGGAGTTTTGTCGATGATGTAATCGAGTGGATAATATTTAATGTTAGTTTAAACTACTCAAAAGTACGACGAACGTCACTTCTGACAAATTCTAGCGAATTCGAATTTATCAAGTAGGAGGGAGCCTTTCGTGGGCTTTAAAGTAAACGACATAGAACAACATAGTTATGTAAATAGAACATTATGTTGAAGTTTTTCGAATAAACCAATCGAGGCTTTCCTGGAATTTAAAGCGCTTCAATCTAATAGTTGCATGTTGGAAATTAAAATGCTTAAACAAAATTTTAAGGTGAAGAAAAATTTGAACTAAGCAACGCCACCAAAAATGGATTCAATAATTAAGCTGTTCAGTGCACAAATCGATTTACTCAAAAAACAAACAGTTGAGAAATGCGATCCAATAAATGTACACTGGACTTTGAAATAAATAACTTATTATTCAATGTCCATAAAACATTTGTTAGTCTACATTATTCAGAAAAACAATTATAAATATAAGAAGTTATAAATATTCTAAGTGCATTGACACTTAAATTTAAGATTTTTCAAAAAGTGGAGCTATCTGATTTGTGCGTTAAACATTTTTATTACTGCCGACTTGTATTTCTGTGTATTGTTGAACTCTTCAACCAACTATCGGATCTTAACAGTGGATAGTGATATGAATCATTAAATGAAAGACATTGTTGTTACATTGAATAAAATGTTAAATTAAATAAAGCAGTGTGCATTTACTCTAACATCACACCAAAAAAAAAAAAAAAAAAAAACACAAAACAGCTATAAAATTTTAATTTTTTTAGTCTCTGAATAGTTCCATTATTTCACAATCTCAAGCTTAAATTAAAACAACGCAAGTACGTTGATTTAGGGGAAAATAAAATGTACACTTTTTTTCACAGTTGTTCGATTAGTACCAATTAGCTTTTTTTTAAATTATTCTGGACTAGGACTTACGATTTTTGAACCAGAATTGGAGGCCTCAACTCAAAGCAAAGTGATCATCTACACCATAGAATTTATCAACCACTTTGTTTGCATCTCGTTTTTACGCTGGTAGCATAAATTACTTTTCAGTTTTCAAAAATTGAGTTCCAGGAACGAGTATCACAGGTTATTTGTTTATACAACAGCAATTTCCAAAACAGTGAATGCGAATGCAATGAACACCAAATCAATTGACAGAAGGTGTTGCATTGCAACTCAATAACTCAAAACCACTGCTATATGAATCATACTCTAGTGACACTTTCTGCCACTGACTGAAATACTTCATTGGTCGTTCGACGAAGGGAAGACGACAACTGTTTCGAATAATGTATTAAAAGGTAAAGAAATTAAGTACAACGCCTTATTTAATTATAGAGTAAAGTCTTGATAATTCGAATTTCATGGGACCAGGAAAACATTTCGAATTACAAAGGTTTTCGAATTGCCGAGGTTTCAGAAAAAAATATCGCTCTTTCGTCACGTAAGCATTTCAACTAACGGTTATTGAAAAAAAAAAGTGAACTTAACTTCGAATTATAGATGGACGCGTTTTGACTAACAGATGTCAAAGAAAGCGAAGTAAGTTTGGCTTTGAATTATAGATGGCTTGTGAACAATCGAATTACAATTCGATTATAAAGTCTTATAGAGGTTGTTTTGCACAAAAATAAATTCCAATTGACGATTTACAGATGTTTTTTCAAGGGACTGTGAAAATACTTCGATTTATAGACGTTTTCGAATTACACTAGAATTTCTCTCAGTCGAATTATCTTGAGACATCAAAATTAGCTCGAGTTAGAGGGAGTTAGACTTAGAGGATGGTTTTTGTATGGAAAATTCGAGAGGGGAATGCCAAAATATGGCGAAAAAAGGGTTCGCCGGAGTTATAGGAAAATTTGTTTTCGAGG
Source organism: Syritta pipiens (assembly GCA_905187475.1). Taxonomy (NCBI): domain Eukaryota; kingdom Metazoa; phylum Arthropoda; class Insecta; order Diptera; family Syrphidae; genus Syritta; species Syritta pipiens. Next base: position 104,983,327 of record LR994571.1, on the reverse strand, counting down.
GAGTTCGACAAAGAGGAAGTCGACTGTATAGAGGTTATACAAAAGAGAGTTTACTGTATTAAGCAATTCAGAATATGACTTCTACATCTAGTAAAAAAAGTTAAAAGATCGTTTGAAGAGCGTACTAAAGCGAAAGCTGACCGCCAACAACCGACTTTGCTGCATTGAGGTTTTTTTGGTTTCAATTCGATTGTAAATACATACTCACCTTTGAACATCGTTTTTGTTTTCCAAAGACAATATTTTTTCTCTTTGTGTTTGTTAATTATATCGACTTAAACAGGAGCTATCAATTTTGTATTTTGGAATTCGTAGTTTGTCAACAAAAAAAACATCAGTGAAACTATTTTCACTTCGTCATTCAGAACATACTTTGGTGAAAAGATTGATTATGTTTTTTATTAAAATGATGGATGATATAATGGTGTCACAAATTATAACACGCACAACACTGTGGAGGCGTGAAAACGGTAGGCTCTGGCACTCAACTGGCTGTTACGCCAGCCAATGTAAAAATGTAGTGATATAATGGTGTACATAGATGATGCGATCAAATTAAATTTTGCTGTTAAATTGTTGAAATATTAATTTTATGGTAAATGTACACTGACGGTGAAAAAATACACTTGTGGCTACTTAAAGATTCGCACTATTTCAGCTATCTAAAAGGTATATTAAAGATTTTTTTTTCCAAAGTACTTCTGCAAATAGTATGATTCTGCTATTTGCAAATAATACGGAAGCGTGTTACTTTTAGGAAGGTTATTCAAAACTGCAGAAAGTTGTGGTGGACAAAAAAATAAATACACTTCGATGTACCGTCGGCATATTTACTAGTGCTGTTAAAAACTATAAGAAGAACAATTATTATATTCCAATACTTAATACTTTATCGCATAGTATTTATTTGTAATAGTTCTACTCATTCTTTTGGGCATAGAATCATCAAGTCATTGGCATGCCTCTAAACATATCGACTCTCACATTTGTTTTCACAAGTTCTTAATTGGATTTAGGACTGGCGACTGTGCAAGTCACTTTAAAAGTGCAACGCCATTATTGGTGAAACATTCTCTTCCTCTCTTTTTTCTTATTTCTTAGTAAAACCTTCAGTTTCGAAATGTGTATTTATTTTTTTGTCCAGAAAAAAAACGTAATAATCTTTCTCGATAGTGGTAAGCAGTTGCTGTTTTCTTTTTTATGGGATTTTTTTTATCTATCACCTATCTAATTCCTAAAAGATGGGTGGATACATGGATGGTAACAGAGAAAAAACTACAGTAATGACTTTAAGTATGTTGGATGAATTTTTTGGTTTTTTTTGTCCATCACTGTGTAATTTAAGTGCTGTACATATCTGTCTCAGTAAAATTTATCAAAAAAGAACATAAAAAATGCATAACAGGTTTGTGCAAAAAAACAAAAACACCAATTTTACTCAAATGTTGAACACTTGAGATTATTTTTTTGGAAACACAAAGAAATTAGGAGATATTGTTTGACAGCAAAATTGTTTTTAACTTTTTCGAAGAGATTTAAATGTCAACCCCCTCAAACAACAACATCACAACTACTTAAATAAATTCAAATAGAATCCCTCGTAATCACCCCCTTCTGCCAAGCGCCTTCTTATACTCTAAGCAGGTGTTTATGCGATGTCTGATAGGCCCTCAAGGCATCACACGAGCTCATCACTTTCACCCTCCACCGACACAGAGAGAGAGACAGATGGAGTGGGTAGCTGTTTCAAAATACACATCCCATTCCATACGCACACCCCGCCGCCGCGTCGCGCCGCACAGGCACGGCAGCCCAACGGCAGGAATGTTGTTAATCAAAAGGATTAAAGAGAAAAGCTCCCTCAAAATCGATAAATTTGTCTAATGTAAACAGATTTTCCGCTGAACGCTGTGGCCATTGGCCATTAATCCGCCTCAACGACCGAGGTAATTAAAATTACCAACCAATTTTAATTAAACCGTTGACCTTACATATTTTATCTCATTTATGCGATATTATAATACATGGCAGGCTATCGCATAAATACAGAGGAGCTGGAAAATAAAAAATCATAATCGCAACGGTCGATATGCATTTTTGATGAGTTTTCGCAAAATTTTCCCTCTAATCCAATAATTTTGCCCCACCACCCTCAGCCGGGAAATTTTATTAAAATAAACATCAAAAATTAAAACCATAAACCGCGTGTTCACCGCCGGATGTGTTCGAGGCCACGGCACATGGCCTTAGAGGGAGAATATTAATCCAATCGACTGCTTAACGGAGCGGTTTTTTTTGTTTTTGGATTTTTTTTCAGGAATTCGCTCGGCAACAAAACCGACGCCGTCGTCGTCACCGACAAGGGAGAAAAACTCACAGAAAAAGCGCTGGAATTGCGGATTCGCGCGCGATTCGCCCTCTCGGTGTAATCAATTTCGGAAATGGATTTGTAACACCGTGATGGCGGTAGCAAAGGCAGCGGCAACAACGATGATGACGCGTGTGAGTGTGGCTGTAGACCTTTAACCAACCGATGAAATCCATTTAACAAATAACCCAACAGCGGTTGATTTTTAATTAACCCACCACGCTGCTCGGCGGGCGTAGTGGGATTTCCCGATGTGTGCCTTGAGGCGGTTTAAAACCTAAGAACAGCAAAAAATCGAGACCGCAAAATCCGCCCCACAAACACTCACACACACACAGCTTCGTTTGCATATGAATTATGGAAAAAGCCAACGAATTTTCCGCCCACATGTGCACACTCACACTGGCGCGGGACCTGTGATCGTCACTAATGTAATACGTCATCAAAATTGCATGACCTCAAAATGGATTAAACTTTTCCAGCCTATCTGCGTTGCCCTACGGACTAGCGCAGAGATTGGCTGGCGGTAGGGGCCTCTGTCCGCCCCGCTCGTAGACTGTGGCAATTTCCACGGTTGGTTTTTGTGTTTTGACTGCTGGAAAATTTTAAGCAAACATTGACCGTAGTCTCGGATCGAAGTCCCTGCAGGTTCGAGGAAGTAACTTGGACAGGTTGGTTGCACTCTAGCTCCCGCCTCGCCTTTCACCTGCCGATGATGCCGCCTGCTTCATGGGTAATCTTCAATATCCTTTGCAGCGATGAGAGAAATATGGTGGTGATGGTGGTAACGGCGGCAAAAATATGCAACCACACTACTCTCACTGACCACCACCACCACCACCGGTGGTGATGCGTTGCGATCCCTTGTGGTCATCAAAGTGTGATTTGTGGACATTCACTGAAGCGGATATTCGATGCAGAGTATACGTCGGTCGATGTGATGGCAGTAGCCGCCAACTTGGCAAGTCTCTAATTAGATTTTTGTTCCAAGGACGTGGTCCGGCTTCTCCGTAGCCGTGTTCGTGTCCTGGCGATTTTTAGAACGGTCTGTGAAATGTCATGGGTCAGTGAAGCGGTGTTTGAGAAACGTCGCGCACCCATAAACGCTGCTGTAACTGCTACTGCTGCTACACCGTTAAAGTTAAACAAAGAATTTCTTGTAAAAGGCGATGGGGTGTTCGAAAATCAATCAGAGATTATGAGGTGCGCTATACTCGTTCGCGAAAAGGTGAATTTGGCTTGAGATTGCTGTGCGACGGGGCTGTGTTGGCGAATATGGAATGAAGGTGAACGAAAATTAATTTTTGCGTCGTTGAACGCGGTCATTTTGAGCTCACTAAATTTTTTTATTCACAATTTGAAAGTAAAGTCGGCGAATTAAGTTGAGAAGATGAGGCACTTAAGTCGTGGATGGAAAATATCTTTGTCGGTGAAAAAAAAAAAAAATCAGGAACTTACTAAAGCGCATGGGAGCTGCAGTTCAGATTGCAAAAAATGGTAGTCGTAGGTCTGGAAGATCTATTTTTACTGAAGCGTCACACATTAAGAAGTCAACATTTCTGGAATTCATAAACACTAATTCTATAAAACTTGCATATTCGAAAGCCTCAATAGAGATAGTTTTGAGTCACGACAAAATTACGTTTAAATGTTTACTCTAGTTTTGAAGTCATAACTCTAGAGCTTAAGCCATAAAAATTGCATAACAATAATTAAGTCTTGTTCATTGGTTGGGATAGCATCAGAAACTTAATCTACTTTAGCAAATGTATTTTTCAAATTTAATCTACTTTTGAAAATGTATTTTCCGAGCTTAGTCTCCCTTGGAATTTTTTTTTTCTAAAAGTAGATTCAGATTCTGCCACAAAAAGAAATCTCGAGTCACAATAAGAGCAAGAGTTGTCAGGTTTTTGTTGAGATATCAATAAAATTAATTTGCTTGGAGCCAATAGTTCTCGTAGCTGGGCTCTTTCATTTGGTTATCAGCTTACTTTTAAGTTCCCGACATTACATAATAAATAAATAATGAGCTTGTTGAGCATTACACCTTGAATAGAAACACTGCATTTTCTCATCTTTCTCATCTTTCAATCTCGAAGGACATAGGGCCAAGACCCGAAGCACAATTTATTTTAATATTTTTTTATAGAAGAAAAACATCGTCTTCGCTAGACAACAGTCCTAACTTGCCCGTTTCTCTGAAGGATCAAATAAATTGACACCCTGCCGCATTCGCTCAGCTCCTAAGCGTCTCCCATTGTTATTCACTTGAGTGCGAAATTCGACGATACCTTGATTGTGCACTTACAAGCCGACTAAATTGTTTTCATAAGAAAAAAAGATACGACCACAGGAGATAAATCCACCCCACAGAATCATTTCCAGTTGCATTAGCAGAAATAAAGAAAACAAAACATCATCCTCCATCCCGAGGACTATTCCTCTCGACCACTCACAGTTAAAATTGCTGAGTAAATACTTCAAAATACCGCCTAGGGGACACTTTCCACAGAATTTTTGGGGAAGAGTCCCCCTTCCACAGGCGGTGGTTACACGGTGTGTACTTAGACCACTTAATATTAGTTTACTCGCATCAATAACGCTCTAAGGATAAAGAGGGAGAAGCAAAAAAAAAAAAAATATTAAAAATAATAAAAGTCCTTCAAAACTGGGGTGAAGTCGAATCATACTCATAACTCCGTCAAACAGAGGGCAGGCAATCTTAATTTTGACACAACATTTTGTTGGGGTGGAAATCCCGACAAGCGCCGAAGGCACTCCAAAGAATGACTGCGTGTTGAGGTTTCTGTGCGTGTTCGTGTTCATGTACTGCTTTTTAAATAATTACCCAAGCTTTCGGAGAAAATCTTCTGATTCCACCTCATTGCCATTTAATTTTGTTAATTCACTAAAAACAAACACCTCGCAGGGCTCACCAACACAAACAAATACGGTGGGCTGTCGCTCTTATTGTTCCAACCCAAAAATGGCCGTGTCCTCTGCTCTCCGGTTTTAATTAAACAGAAGGTAGATAGCAAATATTTGAGTAATTGTAATTGAATGAGTTAATTTAACTTTCTTTGTTTTTCAGTTGTGACGAGAGTACCTTTCACATGCATTCGATTTATATGTCGAAAAGCCTGTCTTGTAATCCTTTCTTTGTGTGGCGACTGTTTACATGGGTCCTAGTGGAAGCCGACAATTAGTCCTTTTTTTTTGTATTGCTGCTCTGGTTGGCGGTGTTTCTTTGTTGCTCATTCTCTGTTGTCACCAGCAATCAAAATAGCAGAGAAGAGAAAAAATGGCACACATTTAAAGTCTTTTGTGCGATCCCACACTCGCACCGGGTTGGGAAAAAAAAAGGACAAGTTTGCAGGATCAATTTGTCGACACCTTTAATCCGTTCTTTGTGATTCGGTGGAACATTCTTCTGGGAGCAGATGGGTGTTCTTTGTTTTGCAAACACCAATGTAATTGCTCTTTTATTGGAAAATAATTGGTGCAATGGCTGCCAGAGATCAGAGAAAGAGCGACAAGGTGTGGGCTGCCATTGCTCTTTTTTCGTAAAGGAGATATGTGACAATTTTAAGTAGGGCGAAAATATGATCTTTGTTGTTCGTTTCAATTTCACAGTACTTTTCATCTTTTAAAAACGACAAGTACAACAAAAAAATACACATCTGAATGGTGAATCGTCATTTAAACAAATAGATTGGGAATTCTTCGAAACTAGGAGACGCAGACATAAAAGTAATAGATCAAAGAAAAGCTGACCTTAAAAGGTTTATTTGATTTGACTCTTATTCTATTTAACATTAGTAATTTTGGCATAAAGCCAAAATTAGGGTAATAATAAAAATGAATAAATATTTCACTTGAACAAATATGTTGATCAAATAAAAGTTGCTAACTTTAAAAAAAAAAAAAGTAATAGAGCCGTTCAGAGCATAAATCAATTAACTCCAAAAAAGAAAATTATGAGAAGAGATGAAATAATTTACACTCGGCTCTGAAATACACTACGTTTTATTCAAATAGTTGTCGTTTAATGGTGTTAACCTTTACTATGCAGGAAAGTTATTGTTAATAAAAAACGTTATGACTATACCACTTATTTTGACACTTTAATTTAAGATTATTCAAGTGAAGTGAAATGGAAAATCACTCTGTTCACCGAGAGTCTCGTATATAAAATATGTGTCAAACAAGAAATGAGCCACAATATTATGAAATAGAACAAAAGGATAAGGATGTAATAAGCTGAAAAGGAATTCTTAAGAAATAAAAATTAAAAATCTTTTTATAGCTAGGCTGATTACAAACGATGCTGCTGTTTGTGCTCAAAGAATGAAGAAATTTCTGATAAGCGAAACCAGTGACTTCAGAAATGACTTCAGAATCCGAAGATGTAAAGATTAACAGAGCTCCTTTGACTTAAGAAAAATCCGCATACTGGGAAACTTGCAGAAAAAAATACTTCAGTCAGGATAAGGTTCTAAAAGCAAGCCTTCCTACTTCACTGCGACCACACAAGATGCCAAATTTTAATGAAAAAGTTTCAATTCTTTCCGAGGCGATGCATTATAAATGACCAATATTTTGTGAACTGATCCAAAGAAATTTTTAATATAGAAATTGAGCTGTAACAAGGAGGATTTTGTCTGTCTTTTTCGTCGCTTTTGGCCTGTGAAATTGTTCGAGCACATGTTTCTTTTAGCAAATTATTAAATTTATAAAAAAAGGTTATGGACATACAAATGGTACATTTCCTACTTTTTCTTTGTTGTGTATTATCGGATATATTGATATTAAAAAAGAGATGTTTGGCTTTTTCCAAAGGTTTATACTTCATCATCAATAATAATGCAAACTTAAGTGTTGTTTCCTTAAAAATAAAAATAAAAAATTGCCAAAATGTAGATGAAATGAGCTGGACATATAAATGGCACAGAAGAAAAGAGAAAAGAGAAAAAGGAGAAAATATCGTGCTAAAACTGCATTTGTTGATTTTCAGTGTATGCAAACATTTAAATAATTAATTTTTTGGGCTGTAACTTTGGTTTTTGATGACAGCTTTACACCTACGATCCATACTCTTAACGAGTTTTCGTCATTTTTCTGCATACCATGCTTTCTGTATGGCAGACCAAAGAACATCCATATCTTTGTACTCTTTCTTTGTGATTTCAACTTTGACTTCTTTCCACAAGTACTCTATAGGATTTTGGTCAGGGCTCTGGGCTGGCCAATCCGAAACGTCCATCTTTTTCTCATGAAACCAAGTTTTTACTACTTTGGAGGAGGTGTTGGAATCATTATCCTGCATAAATGTCCACTTAATTGGCATGAGATCGAAGGCATATGGTTTTACAAAATTGCAAAAATTGCAAAATTTGTCCATTTTGCCATTAATATTCGTAAGCGAACTTACGCCATGCCAAGAAAATGCATTCCATGTTTCGAATGTTTCGAATATTTAGCAATAAGCAGTTTTCTTTTATTTTTCTATTAATAACAAAGCGCTTCGTTTCTTTTATTTCGACTGGTGACTGGCAAGGAGATATTTTTCGTTTCAAAGTTTGCTTGCCAAATTCTTCTGCAAATCCACTCATTAGTTAAGTATTTTACTTTATTTATTTTAGTTGCATATTTTATTTTAAATCCCCCAACTTATTTTTTTTTTTTGGTTTTCCATGAAACTCATCTCCTTACCTGAAACTTCTCGTGCTATTGAACCCGGCCATTGTTATTATTACTTAAGTGGCGATAATCAAAAATCCTGCTACATCCTTTAGCCGCATACATGCAAAGTACCCTAATGAAAGTGGTTACCGCACAGACACAATCGTGCATCTGAATGGATGCTATTCCCTACCGTCGAGTGCATCATCATCATCGTTGTAATCATCATCAACAATAACATCGGTGCGGTGTGGTCGTAAACATCCGGACAACAGAACCAAGGACCACACGCTTCAATTCAGAAACCAGAAGCTGATGTGTACACACATGCACAGCTTCCCTCTTAACTCTCGGCATTCTCCCTCTTTCTCTGTCTCTCCTTAAATCTGTGTGTTCTGTTTGTTCTGACATTCCTCACTCGACTTCCTCGTCGTCTTCCTCAAAATATGCATGTAGCTTTGTTAATTATACGAAAATGCCCACTTCTTAGGTACCCACAATTAATTGAGATGCATCTTCAAGTGCCTGGGACTCGGCTCGTTTATCTATGCAATTTCCAGGAGCAACCATCGTGCACAGTGAACCCGAACCTCCTCTGTTTGTTTTCTGGAGGCTCCACTTCAGGTGAAGGAAAATCTTTAATTCATAACACAGATGGGTAATTTTTTTTTTTTTTTCGACTCCATCTTCATCGTTGCCAAAAGCTGCTTCGCTCTGTGTCGCTCTGTTGGCAGTGAAATTTTCAAAACGCCGTGATCTAACCGTCACCGAGCGTCACTAATAGGCGATGCCGGTGCCTCACCCGATGCTGGCTTCGCCGTTCCAAAATCAATAAATAAATAAACACACACTCGCAATCAAGTAAAAAACCTCAATCACTTGAGACCAAGGATTAGGAATGTTTGAATTTTCCCGCTTGACCGATAACGCGTAGTGTGTGGCCGTTCAGGCGACACTATCGACGATCGGTACGCGGTACACTGTCCACGGTACACCGTGCTACCGGTTTTTAGAATGGAGAATGTGAGGGAGAGAGGAAACTTCTCAAGTGGATTTCGGGTCTGGTCAATCTGAGACATCTTCTTGGCACTCATCAGCCTCATCTGCATTGCCTCGGCTCCTGCTCTTCTCAGCTTTATTTGCATTTTCATTTCAACGAGACGAGATTTCGATAATTATTGCCACTTATCTCATTTTCTCGGTATTGTTTGGGCTGATTTCGCTAAGGCCTCTGTGTGTCTCTGTCGCTGTGAATGCCTGGACCGTAGGCTCCGTATACTAAACAGTAGCTGCGGGCTCAAGTGTTTCTCATGGGCTATGTGCGCATCACAGAAGCCCCCGTAAATATATGACAATTGTCGCTTTGGCTAGATTAAATACTTCAAAATTATAATAAGTCTTCTGAATTAATTAAGACAACTCATTTTTTTTTTGTTGGTTTTTCATTCTTCTGGTCTGGAGAGCGGAATAATTTGACAATTTGACAATATTGCTGTCCGTTCGCAGCTTCGGTTTCAAGTGTGGCTGGGAGCGATGAGTTAGGTGGTGGAATTTTTTTTTTTTTTTTGGATTAGAAGCCATGAAATGGGTTAACAATTTGTTGACAAAATACTTTAAGCCAGATTGCTGCTGTGGCTTAGGAAATATGAGTGTATATTTTGGAAGTTTAACTGGCGGCTGGAAGATTTAAATTAAGTGAAATTCTGTGGCGTATTAGGCAGGTGATGTTATCAGTTGACAGTTGATTGTTAACCTTTTTTTGGGTGTGAAAATTTTAAGACTTTCACATTTGAGTGTGAGTCGCTTAAGAAAGTATTTCGAAGAGCCATTGATAATGGTCAAATTGCTTACGGCCAAGTTTCGAGACCTTCGGGATGTCGTGGTAAATTAGCTTGATGTTTTTTCTCAGCGTTGGCACTTGAGGCTACTTTCATTGTTTCTTGAGAACAAAAAACAAAAGAGAAGCATTTTCTTTGCAGTGATCTTAGACTTTCACTAAACTAAAAATTAGATTTTATTTTCATAAAATTATTCGCGAGTTATGTTAAAATGGTAAACAAGACACCTGGGATTTTCTATTGTAGGCGGTTTCGAATGAAATGTGCTATTTGCACTAACAATATAAATTTACGTGTACCCCATGCACATTTTTCAAACATTGAAGTAAACAAGCTATCGGTAATGTTTTTGAAGGTGTCGTGAAATAACGCCGAGCGAAATAGAGCCGAATTCCAAAATTCGCTTGGCGTTATTTCACGGCATCGTTTTTGAACCCTGGTCGGATGATTTTCGCGCTTGCCTACGACGATATTTAGGAAAATGTAATAAACGTCACAGATTATTAGAAAAAAAAGCATTATGCGCAAACAAGTGTTTTTCTTATCACCCACACGCAAACTTTCGATAAATACTCTCAATTGTATTTTGCCAAATTGAAGGTGAAGTAGCCTTTGTGCATGCGAGACGTTACTTCGTTTTTATGAAGTTCGTCTTAGAAGTTGATTTAGTAGAAAAAAAATTGCAAGAAATGACAGGGACTTTTTTGAGCCTTAAACCATATGTAAGAAGCACTTGCTAAGCCTTACCAAATATGCGAAACATTCATTACCCAAACGACTTCCCGCATTACAACAAACCACCACGTAACCCTAGCAGAATTAGTAGAACAAGCACATTCAAATGACCTTAACAACCCTACTGACTACCACGACCATATGCTTCCGCTTGTCTACTCCGTCACCAGACTAAACCCTTGTTATCTCAGCCTCGGGGACAATTGCCACCTCTTAGATTCGTTACTTATCTTAATTATATCAGCACTTGCCCTCCGGCCTCTAAGTAAACACCATGACAACCATTAAGTCGTTCCCCGTTCCCACACGACTACAAGTGCGTGCTAAATTAATTACAAGCAAATTGGTGTTTGATTTGACATCCCTGTCACTGAATCTCTCCGATGTCAACGCAAATGTCACCCTCAGTTTTAGACATCAAGAAGATTGAAAATCTTTCCTTCGACATCCCTTTGAAAATTCGTTTTAAAAGTACTTTCAACCACCTCTTTTCATCCCCTTCAACCGATTTTTGTTTACTCAGTCATCTCCGTGTGTTTGTTCGGCTGAGCTGCACCACAAACGTCTGCAATCCTTAACGCGAAACCTCTCAAAATACATTAAGGACATGTCCGCAGTTTAATTCTACTCTATGGCTTCCTGGCCACGCGGGGTTAAATAGAAAACACTCACCTCGACACGTTCCTCTTTTAGGTCGACCTTGAGCGCCAACTGTTCGCGCAGCACCACATCCGGGTAGTGAGTCTTGTCGAACGTCGCTTCCAGCTGTTCCAGCTGCTCCTCCGTGAAAATCGTGCGGTGGCGTCTTTTTCGCTTGGGCGGAGGTCCATGCCCCAGATGACCCACATGGTGGTGGTGATGCGCCAGGGCACCGTGCCCACTGACGTGTGCTTGCATCTGAGCGGCGGCCACGTGGGCCACGGCCGCTGCATGCATGTAGTTGGGGTAGAAATTCGGGTAAGCGACTGAAAAAACACAAAAAAAAACTCAGAATAGATAAACTTTTAAATTGGAATTCATATGCGCGGTTGTAAATCCTGACAACTGCAAAAAACCCGCGTCGAAATGAATATTATTCGTATTTGCATTAACGAAAGGAAAACTTAAAAGTTAACAGGATTTTGCTGCGAGATTTTTTCAGCTTAAAGCAGAAAAAAAAATACCGTACACATGTACACATTCGTAGCTCGATCCGAGCACCCTTTCCCCTGTCTCTCTCGCTCGAGTTGTGATAAATCCTTGATGAGATGCGACGGCGACGTCGGAATCGATAACACGAAAAAATGCAAATACATGTAACATGATAATTTTTGCCTTTCCTTTTCCATTTTGTTAATAAAAACTCTTAAAAAGGATATTTTTTCGTGGGTGAAAATGTAAGAAGAAAAAAAATTATGAACACGCTTGATTTAGCGGTAATTCAGTTCCTTCCTTTTTTTATCCGTGCAAATAACCTTAAGGTGTTTTTTTTTTGTACTTCATCATTCGGTGGTTGCAGAGCGAACGAAGAAAGATCCTTGCTACTTAACAAGGATATTGAAATGTGTTTTCTAATGCTTTCTTCGTTTCATGGAATTTCTGTTCAATTGAAATCCCCTAAGGAGCTTTACACACAAGGACGAACGGAATAAGTAAATTATTTGTGGTGGCGGCTGTGGCGGTTCAACTTGCAAGGATTCTTCGCAACGGGAGAAGAGAGGAGCACAAAAAAATCTCTTTCATTTTGAATTCAAAAAAAAAAAAATTGAGGAATTCTTTTGAGTGGCAAAAAATGTTTGGATTTGACCTATTACGGCATTGAAAGGCTTCGTAAAATAACGAAAATCAGAATGTATTATAAAGTGATTTTGAAGTTCATGGAAGAGCTCTAAATGGAATTAAGTCGATAAGTCTGTAGAAAAATGTGAGAATTTAAAGCGGATTCCAAGAAACGACGAAGCATAGTGTGGTGTGCTTAAAAAACGCTGAAAATCGAAGGAATCAGAAACGAAATTTTAAGAAAGCTGCAGGTTTTAAAAATTTGTTTACTTTGTGTTATGAGTGGGCGGTCCATATTCAGGAACACTTTTAGTTTGACAAAAATAAACTTACTCAAACTACTTAAAAACGTACTTTTAATAAAAAGTTTATATTTGTGATAAAAAAAACAAAAACGCTTATGTCGACGTGGACCGAAATTTCAAGAGCAAGTTATAAATATACAAATTCCTTTTTAAGCCTTTTTTTTATCAAAAACTTCTTGTTAACTTTATCCAATGCAAAAAAAAATTTATTATACAATGTGTTGTAGTGTAGGCTTTGACTCATTGCCAGGCCTATGCTTTCAAACAATTTTAAGGCCTTCATTTCAATCAGATAGTAGGCCATGTTTTAATATCGAATGAAACTTTTTTTTTGTTTATAGTAAGCGCAATTGACATTTTACATAGGTTACAATAAGGTGAGCCTTTCGATAGATTCGATTAAGTTATAGCTGCACAACTCGTATTGCTTTAATCAATTTTCAGGACAGCAAGTTTGTCAAAGATATAATTGGAATTAGTAATGGTGTTAAACAGAACCACGTTTTATTAATACACACAATTTTTTTTATTCAATCTTAACCTCAAACTAAATAATATTGCCCCTGAAGAGAATAAACCTAGTTCAGCATACCAAATATTCGCAATAAGTAAAATTTAAACTCGTTTTATTGGTACATTCGATTCTAACACACATGGATCAAACTTCTTAACCTCAAAATAAATAACAATGCCTGCCAAGAAAAGAATGAAAATTAAATGTTTGGTACTTGATACATTACACGAAAGGTTGGAATCCATAAGTGAGAACTTAAAAAACAAAAATAATTCAAGTTATTTGTGACTATGGAATTATCTGTTCACTCCTAGAAAAGGACTAAATTTCAAGTCTCCAGTAATAACTTCAACTGAAGTAATAACTTCAACTTCATTCCAGGAGTACAAATTAATATTCTAAGGAAAAGCCAGAGATCAAATTTTCAACTACATATTTTGAACACACTTGTAGGTTTGTCCGGGTAAATTTTTACAATTAATAATTGTAATTTATATTTTTTTTTGGTAAACACTTTTGCCGACATTTTTGGGGAACTTCTCAGTTCATGTTCTGTCTTATTCATGACGACAACATAAGGGATGTGTAATAGAACATAAGTCTTGTATGTTGGTTACTAATGTTTCACTGAAGCTTTTGATCGTTTCTGCATTTTATTGCATTCATTATTTGTTTTAAACAGCCAGAGTTATTTATATGTATAAATTTAAGATTATCAGACAGGAAACAAAGCAGCACTAATCGATAATGATGCTTGAAATTAATTGTACTTTTTTCCGACTTTTATAAGCAGAATCTTTCTTTTGTGTATGAACATTGAGTCCTGGACTTCGGTGTCCGTTTTTTTTCTGCTGTCCGATTCACAAATTCGCTTATAATTTCTGATTCGTCATTAGTCAAGAGATAAAATTCCGACTAAAGCCCAAATCGCAACAGGGCGTTCGATAGGTCTGACTTTGACATTTGAAGTAGAATTTGAAGTAGAATTGTACAAATTGAAATAGCGTGGTCGGGCGTTACAACTTCGCAAATCGTAATATTGTAAGTCCGACCGACTGGGTCTACTTTCTACTCGCTCGGGCGTTTGACAGATGGCATAATTTTTTTTCAACTTACAAACGAAATTTGAATGCGGAAAGGCGATTATTTGAGTAAATCAGAATTTCTTTTGATTTTAATTTCAAAATCAAATTGTTTTCTTACAAAATTTGTTTCAGGGGATGGAAAATTTCGATGATAAGCTGATGTAGGGAAAACTAACGGGTGAGCTCCATTCCGATTTGAAAAATTGAGTGAGGTGCGCTTTGACATTCTTTTTCGTAAAGTCGATAAAACGCGTCCGACCGACCGAACGCGTCGCTGAGATTTGGGCTTAAATCATGATGTTTTTTTCGGAATTAGTCGAATTATCGAAATTGAAGGAAACCTTAGTACCGATACTAACGCTCGAAACAACTTTTATTAACTTTAATGGTCAATATGAGTTTCATTGGAAAGGGAATGGGACTCAGATAACAAAAATGTCTCCTCATTTATCATTAGGCTTTAATTTTGGTAAATGGCGAACCATTTGGAATTGAGGAATAAAATTCAAACAAAAAATTTATTTTAGTTGCTCAAAGAAAGTTAAAAAAAAAAATAGAAAAATTGAATACTTGTGAGAAAGTTAGTACTGATTCGAAAAATAAGAATTTTACTGAAGCTATTTCGACTTGTGAATTTCCTTAACTTATATTAGGTCCTAAGTAGATATTAATCTGAAAACTCACACCGAACCCTTTTTTATTTTAGTAGATTCGTAGATTTTATAATAGCAGTAGGACTTATATAAAATCTTTAAGTTTTTTTGTAAATACATTTTTCTATTTTCGTTGTTCATAAATTGACTATCTTATCGACAGATATAATTAGTCTTCAAATAATTTGCGGGATCATTGTTAGAATGGGAAGCTCTATGGTTTCATCATATTTTTCTCATGATTTTTTGCTAAAATATTGCAAAGTTTACATGTTCTCTAATATAAATTTGAGTGTACGTAAAAGAATCTTTTTCTA
The DNA here is from genome assembly GCA_905187475.1 of Syritta pipiens. Classification (NCBI taxonomy): domain Eukaryota; kingdom Metazoa; phylum Arthropoda; class Insecta; order Diptera; family Syrphidae; genus Syritta; species Syritta pipiens. The sequence goes on along the minus strand of LR994571.1, from coordinate 104,968,072 downwards.
TTGAACTTTTTTGTTTTTTGCTTTTATGAAATAAACGGATATAAGAATAAAAAATCGTATAAAAGAACAATGTATTTTATTTATTTTATTTTAGTAAAGGTGGACAAAAAAAGCACTTTGGAAAGTGCGAAGATTAATCATCTGAAACGACAACTTAGGAACAAGTCTGGCTAAAATGTAACTAGCTGGCTGATCTTCCCTATTTTTCTATTCGGCTGTGATGTTGTAAAACAGCGATCAGGCATCACTTTCTCTTTCCTTATTTCCCAAACGGTTTTCATCTTAAAGTTAACCAGAATTAAAAGAATTAAAGTATTAACGCCTTTGGAATTTATTGTAATGCCTTTTATTCGCTCTAGTTTGCTTAATTTTTGCTTTCAAAATGTGTGAGTCCTAATTTAAATTCCCAATTTTTCTTGTTGTTCATTGAGGATTGTACTGAACGTTTACCATATTGAGTGTGCCAAATTGTATAGTTGAGTCGATAAAGCAACTCAAATCAGAAAGCTCGATGTATAGCCAATCGTTTATTTTTCTTTATCATTGAGGTCGTATATAACTCAGTGTTATCTGGGGTTAACAACTCTGCTAATTCTTTTATATATATAGTAATGCGTTCGGAACCGCCAATCAACTGTAGGTCACCTTCACATGTGTCCAAATTATAACGCGCACAACACAATGGAGGCGCGAAAACCTAGGCTCTGGACTTTCACGGGCTGTTACGCCACGAATGGTGATGATGATAATGCAAAACAATTTGTATTTGAGGCAAACTTACAAATTTATCAACAACATTAAAAGAAATCTGCAAATATTAGAATTATATTAATCCAAACAGGATTTGTCGAAAATGAAAGATGGCATACAGAAAGAGACTCCCAGACAAGACTTGTGCTAAATTTGTGCTAAATAAATTGGACACCAAAAGTTTTAATTATTTTCACAGCGTTCATCAATGGCGTAAACATTATAAAACTGTGCACATAAAAATTGTGAAAATATTCAATTTGTTGTTCTGTAAGCAATGAGCAGAGCTAATGTAACAGAACGAATGTGGGATAGAATCGTGATAGCCCTTAAAGTCTATAAGTTAGCTTTCATTTTCTTGTCTTCAGCTAAGGTTATTAATCCTGTGAAAATAAATTATTTTGAATCATTCTGATACTGCGTAATCGCGATGCCGATTCTACAAATGGCAAATACAACAAGGGTGATTTATTTTTGATTTTTCGTAATGTATTTTATAAACATATCTATAAATTTTCAGTCAAACCGTGCGACGCAAAATCGAATAGAAAGAAGTAAGACTAACCAATTCTGAACAAAAAGAAAAATTTTTATTTTAAATTGAACAAATTTATTCAAAAATCCATCTTATTAACGTTAAGCCTTTAAACAATAACTTGGACAGTTCAGAAACAAACTTCTGGCCAAAAATCTTGACAGTCAAAAAATCTTGCTCATTGTTTCCTTGAAAACGCGACCAAAAAAGCCAACCCGAATAAAAACACAAGAAAATCACAACCAAGGAACACCCCTTCAAAAAACAAACCATGGCAAGAAAGTATCACAATCGAGCTCTCCGACCTAAATCCCTTCAAGTAATTGCACACCTTTCAGACTCATTCTTAGCATTCTCAGAGCAGTCGCCCGCCCGACAGATAATCTCCGAAGCGCGGGTTATGAAATTACAATATTATCCTTCCCCCGCTCAGAGTGGACCGCCCGCTGCGCAGCCAACTGTCGAGCTAAGCAGGGACCAAGTGGACCGCACAATTGACTTTGAGTGCAGGCGGATCTATTTGGTCTGTGGTGAGAAAACAAATTGGCCTATGGTCGACTTTTAATGGGATCTCACAAAGCGGTGTGGAAAGGGTCGGGGTTCCGGAGAACTCGTGCCACACGAAAGGAGTGCTCCGGCATTGTTCTAATGGGCTTAAGATAATACCTAATGAGATCATTTGCGTACCTAGAAAATCCGATGGTGATGCGGCGGCGGCAAATCCCGAAGCGGCTGCTGCTGCCAAGTGTCCCAGATGCAGGCCGGGGTGCTGGAGCATCGCGGGCACTCGCTGCGGCCTGATTGGGCTGGTTGCTGCGGAGCTGTTGCTGCTGGGCGACGCGGGGCTTTCAGCACGTTTGAAGTTGACCCCGTTGCGGGAACCCAGGATGCTGTCGATGGTGAAGAGAGAGGCGGCCGACGACGACGTGCCTGTCGACGTGGAGCGGTGGATGTGGTCGTCGCTTGGCAGTTGACTGTCGCCTTGGTGCTGCTGCTGCTCCCGCTGTTGCTGCTGCTGCTGTTGCTGCTGCTGGTGGCTTTGAAAGACGCTCTGCAGGCGCTGTCCTAGGTATCCACAGTTCTGGCTGTTCAACAGCATCGCCGTGGTGAGATAGTTGGGCGGCGTTCTGGGACTATTGCTACTCGAGTTCGCGCTGACGTTGACGTTATGGTTGCCGTGCATGCTACCGTGGGGGTGGTGGTGCTCTATTGGGCTGGAGCACGGCTTGATTGTCAGTCCGGAGGGGGGTGAGGACGTTTCGACCATCGCTGGGTGACCCGGTGGCGACGGACTGGGTGTGTGAATGTTTATTATCTTATTCCCACCGAAATCGGAATTCTTCTCCAGGCCCAGCTGCGCTGGAGACTGCCACAGTGAGCTCAGAATGTTGGCGGTTTTTGTCACGGACACACGTAAAAATCAAAACACAAAATCACTCTCGTCACTGAACAATTTTATTTCACTCTCCACTGGAATGACACTGAACAAATAACCGATACTGTTTGCTATTTGCGGATAAACTCGTAAATCGTAAATTGTAAATTGTAAATCGTAAATCGTAACTCGTAAATAACTCTCGAAAAATTGCTCTCCGCTAGCTGTGGCGAACCCTTCTCCAACGAACACCGAAACTGTTTTGCTAACTGGTTATGGACTCACAGAACTGGTTACCCTCCACGAAAGCCAGGCACGTTGGAAGAGTGCGCGCACTGAGGCCACGCCTCCCGTCCCCTTGAGTGCTCCTGTTCCATATATTTTTCATGCATACACAGCTCACGCACACACTGGCAGCGAGAGGCAAACAGGACAGCAGACGGCATGTACACAGAGCGGAATCTTCTTACAAATGGAGGGTTAATGTGGCAGGCCACGCCTCGGATTCTCCATTAAAACTGTCGCTCGCACTCGTCCCCTCTCTCATTCCGGCGCGTTTCATGACCGGTATCTCTCAGATACATTTTAGTGTGTTTAAATAAGGATGATGATGATTATCAGTGACGGGTGTAGGCGTTTCGGAAACAATCTGTTTTTTTTTTTTTTTTCTTATTTCCATTTTATTTCTCTTTTCTTATTCAATTCTCTCATCTGCTTTGATTGTTTTCCTGTCTGCGCTGCGGCGGCGGCGGCGGGGCGACAGCAGCGCTTCAGATTTCGGAGCTTGTGGGCACGGACTTACTATGTACGACGTGATGTAGGTTCGTATCTTAAGTAGATAATGACTAAATTAATGCTTTTATGTTGGCAATACATAAACATTATGGTATATTGTTGTTAGCTTTCGTATTACGTATTTTTCTCTCTTGCTCTCCTCTCTGTGCTCGGTCCTCTGTCATGTGGATCTTCACAGATACTTTTTTTTTTTGGTTCTGGTTTCTGGTTTTTGTTGTACTCGTATCTTATCTTTATATCTGCGCCTCGTGCACTCGTTTGAATGAAAATTACGAACGTTGGTGTAGAGGAGAGTGTTGCATATTAATATGGCGACTACTCGATTAGAAAACGGGCGTTTGTGGGGGCGTTCGTGTGTCTGTTGTGGAGTCGAGCCATTTTTGGTGATTGGCAACATGTTGCGGTGGGAGATTAATTCATAAGGATTAGAGAGAGAGAGTTGTGTTGCAAGCTAATGGGATTATAGAATGAGTGGAATGCGTTAGTGTATTTGCATGAAATCAACGCGACGTTTGCTGTTTGGTTTTAAAAACTATTCTATGTTTGAGTTATTGTTGCAGAAAACTGAATGCGCAATTTGATTGGAACACAAAAAAAAAAAAAAAAACAACGACACATTTTTCAGACAAAAGTTTCGTTTTTTGATTTTGTCGAAAAATTAAACGATCATCGAGATCGATAGATTTATTATGTTAGCTTTACAAACATTGCGGAAGAAATAAAATTAAAGAGGAAAACAAAGGAGAAAGAGACATTTGACATTTGAAGTTTTAATATTGTTGAGTAGTACAATTATACGGAATTCAGTATATTTATTAATTAATTTAATCAACAAAATAGTATCCATCCATTTCGTGGAAATTTACAAGAAAACTCCATAGAGTTGAAGTAATTTGAAATACTAAACTATTTTAGTTGGCCAGAATTTTAGCAGTATTTTCGGTAATTCCCCATAAATGTAAAGCCAAAATAAAACTTCTCATTTAAGGTGTTGAGGGTTTTATACTACATTTTTTTGTGTTTCGTGTCCAAACTAATCATGCATAGCGTCGTTTTGTAGGTTATTTCAAGACCTTTCAAATGATACATTGCCAGATACGAGCTCTGTAGCGCTTTGTACATAGCCGGAAAATTCAAAAGCCAAAAAGGCGGAAGGGAGATATTTGACAACCTAATATTTAAAGAGCTGGTCAAAAATAAGTGTGAACAATTTATTTTCAAGGACTCAGTTTTTTTTTTAAAGAAATGAAATAAAATAAAAGCAAAATTAAGACTAAAAACAATTACAGTCGAAGCCCTCTAAGTCGAATGCCCTCTAAGTCGAAAAGCCCTCTAACTTTAACTTTTTCGCCATATTTTGGCGAAATCCTCTACGTCGAACGCCCTCTAAGTCGAAAAATCCCTCTAACTCAAACTAATTTTGATATCCCGTGAAAATTCGACTTAGAGGGCTTCGACTGTATTTGCAAAACTGGGGGATGCAAGTTTTGAGAAAAAATGGTATCTTCTTAAACTACTAATAATTATGGTCTTTGTCAATATACTTTCTAGAATTTAGTTGCCTGTTATTATCTAAAACTTTTTCTAGCGTGGCATTGAGTTTATAAATTTTTTGCATGCTGCCGAAAATATGCAAACTTCCGAGAATTGGTCCGCGTTTGAAAGACCGCCTGATTTTTTTGAGTTCATCCCACAAGTTCTCAATGTTATTAAGATCTGGGAATTGACTTCGCCATGGAATGACCGGCACTGTTTTGGCCGCAAAATTAATCTTTCACAAGACTCACTCTATGTTTTGCATCGTTATCTGAAGTGTTTGCTTCGGACTTTTTTTTTAAATTACCCAATACAAGCATACCTCGAAGTGCGCTGCTTCCAATTAAGTCATTTCGACTTACGACGTCGAAAAAATTTAGGACGCTTGGCTCGACGGCTTACGACAGTAAATGCGTTTATAGAACGTGCAATTTTGAAATTTAACGTTCGGAAAAACTACTCATTTTTTTGTTTTGTTTTTTGCTTCGACTTGGATCGATTTCAACTTACGACGCGTTTTCCCGGAACGAATTTGCGACGTAAGTCGAGGTATGGGTTGTGTTCCTTTCATTTTTGTCACCTAACTTTAAGTTCAGAGGTCGAAGAAAATTTTTGTTTCGTCACTTCAGAGGATGTTGTGCTACTTTGTTAACTCCTTTAGGTCCGTTCCAGCTTTGGTAATCTAGAGCACATATTTTTTGATCAGCTGTGTAAATGTTTTTTTTTTTTATTTTGCACAAAAACATCTCTTTACAGATGTATTGCACATTATACATATTGAGATTCGATACATGATTACCTTGCAATGTTACAATGTTCCAAAAGGACACCTTCAAAAGACATGTTCATAAAAATTAGATAAAGTGCAAACGAAAAACCTTTAAAAAAGACAAAACAAAAAAACGAAGAAAGAAGTTATATCAACAAATAAGATTAAGTTGTTCTAACAAATTTGTCTCGTTTTCGTCGAGATATTTAGCATATTACTATGCTAAATACCTATGAATAAGATTATTAGTAAAAATTCGAAAATTCCATGGTTTGTTTTATACAGTGAGCTCTCCATAATTTTAACCTCCATAATTCGAAAACCTCTGTAAATAGAAGCATTCTCACACTGTAAAACCAAAAAAGTGATGGCTTTTTGTGTTTTTTTTTTTTCTGCAACAAATTTTGTTTGCCAAAAATGTTTTATTCTGAAACTTCCGTATTTCGAAAACCTCTGCAGAAAATGAATTTGACTAAACGATATCAGTCAAACGATTTACTGAATTGATAATTTTAAAATTACAAGAAAATCCGTCGATTATTTTTACTACCAACGTTGTGAATAAATTGCGTCCCTTTAATAAGAAATTATACGCCAATTTTACTGCACTAATTTTTTTTTGTGTAAAAATTAGTTCGTATTGTAGAAAATGAGACTCAGAGTAAACAACAAACGTCCCACGCGATCTTAATCACACTTCATTGTTAACTAGCAGTCCCCGTCAGTGACAACAATCTCAATTCAAACAATTATAAAGGGTTACAAAAATTTGCCTAAGTTCTTGTGGCATCACCGCGTCTGTCTGTCATCAGGCTACGCAGACCAGAGGTGCGGCATTTAACTAGAACTGCAAACACCAGTTCGCCCTCTTTAACGACCGCCGACGGCTCTGAATACAGTCGTCAATCTTAAGATCACCTCTTGCCGTGCCCTGTTGGCAGAGAGTTTCTCTCCAACTTATCACAACATTACGATGATGATCCTCGGAGATCAAAGAATAACAAATACCAGCCAGCGAAAAAGGATTCGAACACTTTTGAGTGTTTGATTTCATCTCAAAATAATTTGTACACAGTGAAAGGATTATTCGCTTCCACAGAAGCAAAGAAGCCTCCTCCTCCTCTATAAAGTATCGATTTAAGTACGAACTCTGGCGGCTTACAAAAATAGAGCTACAACGTTTCAGTGTGTAATCCCCAATCCCAGATCCTTAGAAAACATAAAGGCTGTGTAAATACCGCTCCACCTGAAAAAATGCTGTTTCGGCTTTGGGAAGGAGTACAAAAGGCTAAGGCGTGTTTGTTTGTTGTAAAACTTTGCTCATTTTTTTCAAACACACAATTGAATGCGGAATGCATTTTTTTGGGAACCGATCTTCAATTGACCATCAAAAAGCGTTCAATTCTCCGGAAACAAGTCGCCCATTGTAAGGGTCTTATCCATAGGTCTTCCATTTTCGCACAGGCGGATCAGATCAGTCATGGGAATGAAACAATTTTCATGTTCGATTACTCCGAAGGCGGCAGGATCGAGATCCTAAAAGGTACGGATTTCTTAAAAGATTTTCATAAATATTTTAAATGCAAAAAAAAAATTAAACTACATTTTTACCTATCGCTGCTGCAGAAACGATCTCCCAAGGACGTGTTGTACATCAGACACACACCCATTCTCTTGTTCTGTTGACTCAATTGCGGTCGGTTGGGTGTGTGCAAGTACAGGAAATGTAAATAGCATGCTGTCCGTCCAACCCTCAGTTCGCTGTGTGAATTTTAGACAGCGCAGCTGGTTTTACATGCGCTCACACGGATTAATGTCATACGCAGATCAGCGTGCTAAACAGTCTTAATCAAAAATGAAAAAAAAAAAATGAAATCGTTCAAAGATTAACGTGATCCTTTGATCCTTTATCCAGTCCACAGCACGCATGTTCTACATTGCTCTGTGTCTGTAACCGATACGTTTACGCGAGACTAGCCCTTATACGTGGTTTGGGCTAAGAAGAAGGGTTATTCATGTCATTGTCGAGGGATTAAAATGAACGGATAAAAATAAAGATATCGTTTTGATAATCTGCAATATGAATCTGAGTGAGTGGGGAAATGCGACCAATGGGAGAGATTCCCTGCGTGTGACTGAGGATCACGAGGAATCAGGTATGTAAATGAGTTGTTATGACAGCAAACAAAATTGCTGACGAGAACAATGGCCGAATGAGAATTTACAAATAAATAAAAACTGGCTGTCAACTTGGGAGATGACTACTAGTGAAGAGATACGACCATGAAAGAATGAGCTCAAAAATCTGAGCTAAGAAAAAGAAAATCGTTATAGCTGATGAGACATTTTGCAGTAGAATTTCAACTTTCAGTCACAACCCTTTTCTACAATTTAACGCTTACGCAGTCTCGGATGCTACAAATAAACTAATAGCAAAGTAGCACTAATTTAATGAGACAGTTTATGAGGTATAAAGTTTAAAAAAAGAGGAGGAAGAAAAGAAGCATTTCGAAATGAATCTACAGGATCAAGAAAAAGTCTTGGAATGAACGCAATCTTGTAGGAATCGATAAAAAATTTTAAATTGAAATTTCAGCTAGTTGCAGTTTAGTTGATAGCATTCCGGCTCTAACAAACGCGTATTTTGTCACTGGTGTCATATTGTGATTTGCAGTGTTAGAATTTGGTGACATTAAAACGTAAAAAAAGCAAATCAGGAAACTTAAAAAGGCAAAAAAAGGCATTTGCTAAAAAATAAGAAAGTAATGTACATTTAGCTGCATATAATCGAAAGGTTCTCTCTTACAAGCGCCTTTAAGGAGATAAATGCGATTTCTACTTCAGCTGAAAAGATTAGAGGACTTAAAGCTTTCAACTTTACAACAACTGAAAGTTAGGAATTCAAGTCGGCCTTCAATACAGAATTTATCTCCTCAATCGTTTTCATTCCCATATTTGCATTGAAAACTTCTTCAGAACTTCCTTTACAACTAATGAATTGGAATTGTATGCGCGATCTTTCACGTGATTGTATACAAATAAGAAACATTTACCCTTTCATGACGGCACCTAATTCCAGCTATAAGATTTTCTTTTTCATGAATAATATTATTGCTCTAAGAGACGGCTAATGCAGAGTTAAATATGCTAAAATTTTGATTTAAATAAAATTAATGCATTTTTATTGCACTCGAACTTTTTTTGTTTTCCGGCATGACGAGCTAAATATTCATACACAAAGTTACGTTTGCGGCCAAATAAAATGCGCCTCTCCCTACAGGCAAAACGCTTTTAATCTTAAAACGTCTAAGAAGTACGCGTTTTACAAAAAAATACATGTAAACGTATTTTTCTACTTTTTTTAGCGAACAAACTTTATAAGCAGGAAAGGCAATAGTAAAAAGACGAAAAAATGTAAAATAAAATACATATATCAGGAGGATATAAAACGTGTTCCTGTAAAGTCGGTACTATCTTCCGATTAACAAAAAAAAGGAAAAATTATTGTAACAAAAGGCACGAGTACTATAACCTTTGACGAGGGATAAAAAACAAGCATTTTCTACAACGGGAGACCGGGATCTATCTCGTCCACCTTATGAACCAGAAGCAATTTAAGAAAAATCAATGAACATGAAAAAATAAATTATTAAAAAACAACGACAACACTTACAATGGAGTTATACACCAGTTTTAAAAGCCAGAAACTTGTTCTTTAATCCTGCATTTAAATTCTTTTAATTGTGTTAATAGTTTTTGAAAAATTCGCTTGCAAACACAAAATGTTGATAAAAAAAAATTAAAAAAAAGTATTAACCAATTTTTTTCTTTAAAATTTTGAATTAAAGTTCACCGTAGGCAGTGTGTGCATGAACTTGAGATTTAAATTACCCAATTTGTTTTCTTCTGCTGACGCCCTGTCAGGTCTTGATAATAAAATTTTACAAATTATTTAAACCGCAGGACAAAAGATAAGGCATAAAAGTTCGGACGATCTTCATGCAAATCTGCAGTGTTATTTTGGTAAATTTGTCGGTATTTATCGGACTTTAATCTCGCAGAAGGTTTTTACTCGCTGTGTACGCGTGTACATTGCCTACAATATCGTTTCTCACTACCATGTGTTTAACCTTACCAATAAGTCTTTTTTTTCGAGACGTTTAGGTGTGAGTGAGATTTTACTAAATGTAATCTTCACTGAAGATTCTTCAGTAACTAAAAATGAATTAAAATACCAAGTTTAAAGAAGATCACAAAAAATGTGAAGCAAATCGTTAGTTAGTCTCTATTTTAAAAAGTGTTTGTGTCATATTTTAATAATGTTTTAGTTGCTGAAGGTTATATTTAACAAAATTTTACAGCTAAGCATATCTGAAGAAAGGACGTATTGGTAAGTTCAAGATGAAAACGTAAACGTAATATTTTACACAGCTGCGGTTTTTCCCATTAACATAATTTTATCAAACAAAATTCTCGGAACTTGGTCCTTTTGTGTGAGATACTTGAGGACTTATTTCCAACGAATTTCATCATCTGTGTGTCGAGATTAATCAAGAAAAAAATAAGTGGCTGAACCCAAAGCCTTCAAAGAAAACGAGTATTGTCATTGGAAAGTGCACCGAAATAAGAAATTACTATTTACAATTTTTATATTTTATTTTTAATTTGATTTAATTGTGTGGGCTTATTGCACATATAGTGATGACTGAAATTAAAGAAACACGGTCTTGCTTCATTCTGTTTTTCGCTTTTCCTTGCTCCTTGTGTCGGAAATTACATTTTTTTTATAAATTTTAAAGTAAAAAAACCATATTAAAATACCTTGGATGGAATTATCGACCGAACGAATGCAAGTACATACTTTATAGTGTCGTACTCAATCGTGCTGAGGGAAAAATGACTCTGAGATAGACTACTTACCACTACAATTGTTTTTATTTTTGTGTTTAGGACATGAAAAACTTATAAAAAGAAAACTTTTAACGTCCGATAAAAGGAAGCGAAAAAATCGAAAAACAGCAAGCCGAGTTTGTTTTCATTCTGGCCAACATCAAACCCATTTAAATCGTTTGAGAAGTTTAATAATTTTAAGCACAGAAATGGGGACTCTTGAAATAGGATTTAGACATATTTCATAAAATCCTTCTCGAGATTGTACGGGCTCTGAGTCGCTGCAAATGTCAGGCATGCAATTATCTTAAACAATAGCCCACCCGCAAAGCAAAAACGATTGATTGATTAGGTGCCGCTACAGTCCGGGGTGGACCTGGGCCTCAACCAACATACCTCTCCAACTGGCCCGGTTGTTTGCCAGCTGTTTCCAGTTTCGCACGCCAATTTGGTTGAGGTGCCTTTCCACTTGGGTGCGCTACCTAAGGTGGGGTCTTCATCTGCCGCGATTCCCCATGGTGGTAGATTCGAAGACTCTCCGGGCCATAGCATTGGTGTCCATCCGCTCTACATGGCCCAGCCATCTAAGCCGCTGGATTTTGGCTCTTCTGACAAGGTTCATGTCGCTGTACAGCCCGTACAGTTCGTGGTTGAATGTCCTTCTCCACTCGCCATCTACGCAGACAGGTCCGAAGATCACGCGAAGGATCTTTCTCACGAAACAAAGCAAAAGCAAAGCAAAAAGAGATCTACTAAAATCTGCAGCTTATCTAAATTGTTTCGTCCATCTTTAAATCTGCTACAATCCAAACAACTGTCAAGCCAATGTAAATCGGTATTTCATTTTCACTTGACAATATCAAACCCTCGGTAAACTCGTTATTAAAATGAAAATTAACTGAACGTCTCATTTAACTATAAGTTTAAGGTATTTCAATAAGAGCTCACAACTTTGTTTCAAAAAACAATAACAAACCTCACTAGACACTTGCGTCACAATGAACCCCCTCCCACACTACTTGTGTAATAACTTAGATGAAGGTGTGAGAATCAAGTTTTATTTGTGAGTCACCCACGCCTCCTCTGGCACACACAACACAACATTTCCCGAAATTATTTTAATCACATTGGCCGCTTATGTTTTATGAAAGTGGTGTGTATCCATCCCACCCTATCCCGTCACGTTCGAGGACCAAGACCAGGACCCACCGAGCACAGAAATATTCCAAATCCAAATCTAGTACATACCACCGTAAATCTTCTAAACTACACTTACATCATCTATGTAAAAAGTAAATGACTTAAAACTTGATCCTCTTTCGTTACGCTTATTTCATCTTCTTTTCCATTTAGTTACATCAACATGGAGAGCGTGCAAAAAATCTAACAAGAAAAATGAGAACGAATGAAAGAAAGAAAGAAAGAACGAAGGACCCAAAGTCAAAGTCCCTACTTAGGACTTAGTAAATAACAAAATGTGTTTTCGTCTTGTGCATCTCTTCTTCCACACTTCCACACCGATGGGCGAGAAGAAAATCGGTAAAATTGACTCCGCCCTAGCATCCTTTCCGTCATGGCATCGGAAAAAGGAACGGCAAGGAATGTGGATTTCCCATTGGTATTTTTCTTTTTTGCCTTTGCCCAACCCGATCCCCACCGATATATAAGTTCGGAGGTTTACAAACGACAGCCGGATGTCATCCACTCTCCTACCGCGCATATCTAGTCTTCTGGGAGCACGGAAAGCACATAAAGTAATTTACACCCCCACGGTGTGTGGAAGAAGAAAATTCTTGTGACTTAGGGTGACTCGTCAGTCGACATGTACACAGGAGTCGTCTGGTGGAAGTGTTCAATAAAACGCGCTCTAAAATACCAAAACTCTCACGCGGGGACGACATTTTATTTATTGTTGACAGAGCAAAGCAGTATTTCTGTAGCTTGTTTGTACAGACAGAGCAGCATTTATCGTTGGCGTTAACGTTGTCAGTGTCGTCGTGTCGTGTCGTGTTGTGGCATCCCCATCGAGTGAAAGAGAGCGCATTGAATTACAAACGCACCCCCATGTGCGAGCGACAACGAGAGATCACGGGATTCATCATCGATATTGTGGAAGGGATGAAATCTCCAGCAGCTGATTACTCTCAGTGGTGGTTGGGCTCACTGGCATTGCACTGGTGATACTCGCTACTCGGTACTCACAGGACAATGGAAGTGTGATATTAACTTATGGTTTTATGAATTCGATATGTGAGCCGGATTGGGAAGTCACTTTGGTGCCTTGTTTGTGCATCCCTTCTCGTTTGCTGGTTTTAATTAAAAGGACAGCAAATAAATGGGGTGAAATTGGAGATACACTGATTCTGATATACCAATCATCTTCTAAACGCTTTGTGTGCACTTAAGGATATCGTTATCCTGTCAGATGCATTCCACGCCCGCTGACGTGTGGCTCAATTAGACGATAAACATCAGCAGAGCCGAGTAAAGCAATTGACTTTTTCGACTCGAAAGAATTTGCATAACCATTAGTGGTGGTTGTTTCATGGGAATGTTAAGATTCTGAGGTTGGCATTGAATTCTTAGCTATCAAATTTTCTACAAAACTTTAAATCGCCACCCCTAAAACTGGTTACTTATCTTCAGTTTTGAGTAGCGAATCGAATTCAAGGATTAATGTCAAAGTTCTGTCTAACAACGTGGTGTTTCCTTGATTTCATTTAAATGTGGTTAACAGGAATTAAGCTCTTCGAACAAAAAATTATAAAAGACCCTCTACCGCACAAACTATGTTCTAATGATAAAAATAAAAATAAAAAGTTGACATTTTTGTAGTTCATTTTGCACCATTTAGAGAAGAAAAACATTTTTTAAACCTTTTTTTCAAAGTTGTTATTTCTTGCCATAATTGGCTGCTTATCCAGCTACGCGTTTTTCAACTTAAAAATAAAAACCGTCAAATATAGAAATCAGTTCATGTTGCTAGCACATTTAAGTGTACTGTAATGATTTTCTTACGTACCTCATACCTCAACAATCATGTCGAGCTTTAGTTATTTTTTGCTTTTTCTTCTTACAACGCGTCGTGTCTTGAGTTCCACAATCACAATCAAGAATCTAACACTTCTAACCAATATTGAATCTAACTAAAAAATAATAATTCAGCCATTAAATTATTTTCCTGTCAGTAATAAATAAATTATTATTTTTGTATCTTTGCACTGCATTCTCGCCACGCACCCTGTTTAATTTGACTGCGGTTTTTTCCAATAACGAAAATGAAAAGAACAAAATTATGAATGAAAACATAAACAAATGTCTAACCTAAATAGATGATTTGGACTATTTATTATTATTATTATTATAAACTTATTAATCAGTAATAAATTACATAATTAATATTAAATTATGGCACCAGCGATCAGGACTGCACTATTTAGGTTAGACATTTTTTCGTAACATTCGTACCTACTTTTCCAATGGTAGTTATGAATTTTAAGCAGTCTGCGTCTAGAGATCAGAAGCTATATATGGCTGCTTGTGCAGCAAAGGGTTAAGATAACCAGTCAGTGAGTTCATCAATCTTAAAAATTTATTCCAAGCACTTGTTCCACGTCTTTAGTACTCTGTAACCTTTTTGTCAAAGTTCATATTACAATTTCGAAAAATACATTTGATCCATTCCATTTCCATTTTGAATTTTGATAGATATCACAGAGAGCAACAATTTTGCTTGTTTTTCACTGAAAGGTCGACCATAAAAAAGACTAAACTAAGGTTCAACATAAGCCCACCCAACTTTCCGTTTTTTTCCTAAAAGTTCTTCTCAGTTCTACTCGAAAACCTACTAAAATCAAAGTCTCTTTAAAGATTTCTCCTGAGACCATGCAACACTATGCCTTATGCACCTCCATCCAACTCAACTTTCCTCAATCCTCCTCACAACAATCGGTTAACCTCTGCTCCTCATTCGTAACACTACCAACTGGCTGCAACATCTCTCTTTTCTGGTCGGTTGAATAAATAAATTGAAATGCACGTGAAAAACCTTTTATTCCTCCGCCTCCATTCCCCAAATACCAAAAGTTAATTTAATTTTTTATTTAAAATTCAATTTCCGAACTAAAACAAAAAGCACTTTCCTATTCAATTTGAGAACGAAAAAAATAAATATAAAAAAAAAAAACGAACGAACGCCAACCCAAGGAAAAACTCACAAAAATCCACGCCACGCAAGAGCTTCCTTCCCTTTCGTCTACTCCATCCATCGTATTTGTATCCCTGAATTATAGGGTAAGAAAAAAACGTCGGAAGTAAATGAAACAAAAATTCCTTCAATACGTTGCGTCCTGTGTGTATGGCCGTCGTGTAACCTTGTCAAATGTACACACACCTCCTGCTCCATTGGCAAATAAAATTTAACCCACTGGCCAGTCACCGAAACCACCGGATAGGAGCAGCAAATCTCAACAAATCCCAATCCCAATCGAAATAGAAAACGAAATCGGAATCGGAATCCTGACGATTTTATTAGAAAATCAATCGATTCTGGTTCTGTGAATGGCCCGCGGCTGAATTTCATGGTTCCTTTGGTTCTCATCTCGTGGCATAGGGAATGTGTGTATAATATAACTTATCCTGGAAGTCCTTCGTCGTCTTTTCCCGGTTGGTCGTGTTTTGTTTTTACGGGGCGCTCTCATTGTTTGAGTTCTTAGTGACTGGATTGCAATCCAATTCTATTACCGACTTTAGTCCTTTGCACACATGATTAATTATTAAGTGAGATTTCTCTGTGAGATGTTTGGGGGAGATTACTCTGCTTGGCGGGAGTTTGTTTGTGCACTGTGACATGTGCCATGGGAATTTCTGAAAATCCGAAAATGGGGAGAAGTCTTCTGGGCACGACAGTGGGTGGTTTCAATGAGAATGACTAATGCGAGAAAGGGGTGTTTGTCTTGACAATGGCCAATTCGAATGTTCAATGGAGGTTCCTATTT
Organism: Syritta pipiens; assembly: GCA_905187475.1. Lineage (NCBI taxonomy): Eukaryota > Metazoa > Arthropoda > Insecta > Diptera > Syrphidae > Syritta > Syritta pipiens. The sequence goes on along the minus strand of LR994571.1, from coordinate 104,952,425 downwards.
TAGGGCTATTGAGTGGATATCAATGGTGATTAATGTGTTGTCATTCACATGAAACTTGCTGATGTCGTCGGGTCGTTCTTAAGAGCTGATGTTTCCCTAAGAACGACCCTAACCTGTTGCTTATAATCATCTTTCTTAGACTTTCTATTTCGAGATTTTTTAAATAAATTAAATTGGAAAAGTATGATTTGCACTATTTCGCTTAGACATTTGTTTATGTGTTCCGATTCATTTTTTTGTGTTTTTTTTTTATTGCGTTATTGGAAAAATCGCAGTCAAACTGAACAGAGCACGTGGCGAGAATGCAGTGCCAAAGTATAAAAACAATTTGTTTATTACTGGCTGAAATATAATTTAAGGGCTGATTTAATTTTTTTTAGTTAGATTCAATATTCGTTAGAAAAATTCAAGTTTTAAATGCTCGATTGTGGCTGTGGACTCAAGACACGGCACGTTTTCGGATGCAGCCATATAGGTATGGATCCTTATCCATTCACGACAATATACAGTGGCGTGCAAGAATGGATATATACTCGGCGGTCGTATGGTTTTTTGTAAATAAAAAGCCTCCCATTTGACCAATTTGAATGATTGTGTTATTTGTTTCCTTACTTCATCACCAAATTCCTATTATTGCTTATTCATTGAGTTTGTATTGCTTGTTATTTTGAGTTTGTATGCGAGTTTTTCACAAACTATGGGCATCTAACTTTAATGTATAATTAAAGAACAAGTTTCCGCCTTTCTAAATTGGTATAGTACTTTATTGTAGGTGTTGCCATTGTTTTTTAATGAATCTTTTTTTCATGTTGTTTGATTTGATTTTAAATTGCCCCTATCTAATAAACGGGGTGAGATAGACCCCTCGCCCATAGCAAAAAATGCTCGTTTTTAGACGCTCTATGAAAAACCATTATCAATTTTTGGTGCCAAAGTTATCTTACTCTTCCCGCACATCAAAATAGATATTTTTCTAAACGTGCAAAAATGGATACATTGGGGTCAAGATGGACTTTTGTGAATTTTTACCGTTCTATAGATGCGATCAAAATTGTTTGTACTTCATTTTTTTGGTGGTGAAGTAAGGAAACAAATAATACAATTCAAATTGGTCAAATGGGAGGCGTTTTATATACAAAAAACCATACGACCGCCGAGTATGTATCCATTTTTGCACGCCACTGGAAATATTCATACATTATGACGTTTTTGCAGTAAGAAATCGAACTTCTTTTATGTGAAAAGTTTGTATGTTATTTCCACCGGCCGAAATCAGACTAAGGATGAAATCCTTGATTTCGATAATGAGCAGGAAGATGAAATTCGCTGTAAAGAACATCTGCAAGTGCGTGCATTTGAAAGAACGAGTAGAATTTCACTGACAAAACAAATTTTCCTACTTTGAGCCCAGAATATACAAAGAAAAAGTAAAAATAGTTGAAGTTCGACATGATTGTTAAGGAATACGCCAAAAAATCATTACAGCAAACTTAAATGTGTCACAATTTCTATATTTAACCAACAGTCAAGGTCAACATTTGCATCTCTTAAAAAATCACCCTTTAGCTGTACCCGGTGCGCCTTGCTACGCATAAAATAAATCAAATTTAAAAACAACTCACAGGGGCACCCTTTTTCTTTGGAGCTTCATGTCTTTCCAACCGTACTTTACACTGACAAAATCCGAAACCCGATTTTCAAAGACCTTTTGGTTGATATATCACTCGACAGGATCAGGCGAACTTTGAAAGTCAGCCTCCACTTCACCTCAATGGGAGCCACCCCAAAATTGGTACCAAAATCTGTTTGACAGAATTCTGAACAAAGTTGCCAAAAACATCAATGCTCTTACCATTTAGAAGTCTATAAAGTACAAACAAACATTAATTTTTATATATATATGTATGTATTGTATACATGATTTTTTTTAATTTGAAAAACGCGTCATATGTTTATGGAAAAAAATCAACACTTTTTAAAAAACATTTTCTTTTCTCTTAATGGAGCAAAATGAGGTACATAAATCTCAATTAGTGCGTGCAGTAAAGGGTTAAGAATGTTATTATTTGAGTTGCGTTTTATGAAAAGTTCCATTTGCATTTACAACCTTACAACCGCCTGGAAGTTATTCTTTTAGATAGAATCACGAAACAATTTAAATCATGAATCTTCCATACAATTTTTATCTCAAAGAAACACTGTAATCGGACACAACTTTGTGTATTTTCAATGATCTAATTCCATTTTCATCCAAAGCAAAGCCCGACACCCGCTTAACTCAACACAGGTCACACCCGGACTGTGCAAACTGGTAATATTTTACGTGTATTTCTAAAGAAAAAAATATAACTCAACCCGTAACCAGCAGGATGCTAATATCGATTCCTAATAGATCCTATTAGGCATTATCTTAAGCCCATTAAAAGGAGACCAACATCCCGACCAACAATTACAAATATTATTCTCAAAGGAGTAATACACAGACTCTCTTTCAGCATTCGAAAAATATAAGAACGGCTTAAGAAATTGTACATTCAAAAAGAGTCCGCTGCGGCACACGCACCCTTTGTTTTAATCTTGTTAAGAACATATTTTGTAGGATATCCTTTCGGTGCATCATTTTCGTCGGAAACTGGATCAACTGCAGTTTTCTCAGCGGGGGACTCTGTCCATCGTGATTGGGTTTCCTTTCTGATAGAGTTCAGGTATCGGTTATTATCAGTTCGTGGAAAATATGCGACGGAATTTAAGTTCTTCAACATTTGACACACATTCAACTTGCCTCTGGGTAATTTGAATTTGCCTTCAGCATCTTTGTCGCGCTTTCGATTTCGATTTTGACCGTTCTCCAATTTAGGTGCTCACACTCGCACTTGTATTTGCTGAGTGCCGACTTGAAGTGGCTAATAAATATTTGCATGTGGATGAAGGTGTTACTGGAGAAATCTGTGGCTAATTAGCTATTTTTTGGGTGATGTATTGAAGATGGGGTAGCCTTCAGCTATGACTGGACGAAGTGCCAGTCGGTTTGATGGTGAAGATGCGATGAAGTGATCAGAGATTACATAAGTTGTTGATTGTACCTTTATGGTAAAGGTAACTGTCACTTTGAATAGGTATTTCATGTAATTGTCGAAAATATTTTCTCAGAAACTGAAGGGAGAATGTAAAATGGCCGCAAATGTGAATAGGTTTTTTTTTTTTCTTTGATCTAGCTTCTTGCTAATATTTCAAACGAAGTCACCATTTGAAAGTTTGTTTTTGAAGAACCTAAAGTCAGAAATGTTACTGACAATTTCTGGAAGGAGTAACAATTATTACGAACCCAGATTTAGGTCGAAGACGTTTCTTTCTTACTGCAGCATTTGATAATCATAAAAAATGTTTTACAATGTCAACACTTCGTGTGCCTATAGAATAGAACTACTCTCGTCCATGTAAAACATGTAAAAACTGTAATAGCCTTACCAGTATCACTATCAGCCTAAACAAATTATCAAAACTTCATCAACTCAGAGGAGTAAATAGGTATCTTATGCAAACAGTTCAAAACTATTTCGTCTAATACTGCAAATTAATAATAAAGGGTTTTCCAATAGGAATTTGACAACTTGGAATTTAATTTGCGAACGCACCCTTTCACAGACCATCGAACTGTCATTGTCTATTTATTCAGCAAACTCAATGTTTTTGTCATGGTAAAGTACAATGTTACAATGAGCAACTTCTGCAAATTATAAAAATTGTCTACCGAAATTTAAGATCGTTAACTCTAATTTTCGGTAGCAATTCTCGCCCCTAGTAGACAGGCAATAACAAGTTTAGTGCAAAAATTTGAGTCTATATATTCGTGAGATAACGGGTTGGTTGGAGTGTCGAAAATATCGCTACCGGTTAAGCGTCCGTAGCAAACAGTCAATTCCACTGCGTTCTCAACAGTTGAGCATCGCTCAGACCACATTATGGCGTATTTTGCGTAAAGATCTTGGCTTACACCCATACCAAGCTGACTCAAGAATTAAAGCCGATGGATCATTTGAAGCGACGTACGTTCTTCGATTAGGGTCTGGAATGAATAGCATCGCAAAATCACCTTCAGCCATTCATCATCTTCAACCATTTTCTGTAATCTAAAACGGTTCATCCAGAAAATAGTGAACAAGTATTTATTGTAATTTAATCATTATTCATGAGTAGGCGGACGAACAAATTAATAGTTGAAATCTTGTTTGAAGAATTGAAAACGATTCTATTGAAATTAGAAAAAGGAATGCTACCAAAAAGTGAAGAATATATTCGAATGTTGATAAAAAGGATATAACCTTTGAATGATGCCAGAGATAAAATGTTAATTGTCTATCGAACAATATTACACAAAATAGATTTAGTTAGGTTATCGTTACAAGGAAAAAACGAAACCCTTATAGAATAACTTCGGTGTGTCTTTAACAAATTTACACATAACTTCAAAATCGTTTGGAGTTGAGGAATGAAATTTGGACTCAAGATGAATCTCGTATCCTCCACATCTTTATATCTTTATTCGTTTCAATATCTTTTACAAATGTTTATTTGCAAAGCCTGAAGTGCTTGTTTGCAGAAGACTAGTTACAAATATATGTGCTCATATATTCTTTTTATTTTGTTCAAAAATCCATCTAATAATAAATATTACTTCAGAGAGAAAAAAAGAAACTAAAAGCTAATAGCTTACACTTACAAGAAAAAAGTTTAGTTTAGGATAGCCAGAATTAAATTAGATATTTTTTTTTGAATTAGTCAAAGATTGAGGAAAAAATTGTACTAGTGCTTCGAAAAACTAATAATAGTTTTCACATTTAATTTGGGTATAGTTTCAAAATAAGTGTAGATTACGAAATGTCTTGTAATAATAATTTAAAGTCAGAGTGACCCTTAATGCATGGTGATGCGTATATGAATAACTACGTTTTTTTTTTTTTTTTTTTGGTTCATAATAACAAATTTGTGAATTAGAATTATAAATTGTCAAAGTTTGTTTTCCTAGCGATCTTCTTTTTAGAAATATTTTTTTTTGTTTAAATAAAAAATCATGCATCAGGTTGAGTTGAAACTTAGTACCTACCAACTATAGAATGTTAAGAAATGAAACTAATAAATTTGCTTGAAAATTTTCCTAAGTAGCCCATCATCAATTTTTGACGTCAAAATTATCGTAATGTCAACGACTTTTTTTTCACACGAAAATGTGTTTCAAAATATTTAGATTTTCTTTAAAAAACATGAGTTCGACCCATCGAGATCCAAATTTGAAATTTGGAGTGAAGATAAGTGAAATATTGTTTTCCAACATATAAAAAAATTTGGAAAAATTAAAATTTTTGTGATATTCGAGGATACGTTTTAAAAACAATTGAACAATTGACAATTTGAACTATCCTTTGTCCTTGCAAATAAAAACTGTGTGATATTACCTAAAAGTTCAAGTTTTTCTGAATTCAATAAGACGTAATTTACAAAATTCTGATAAGCAGAACCAAAGTTCTGATTTTTTGGAATTTAAAAGAAATCTTGAATTTTGACTTTTTACCAATTTTTGAAACTTTGTTACTCGCAAACTCTATCGAGTTCAGCAAAAAGTTTCTGCCTATTACTTGAACCACTTCAATAAGTAACTCCACAAATTTTGAGCCCAATCGAAGGGGGATCGTTTAGAGCTCGTCATATAGGCTGGGCGATTTGTCATGGAATGGCCCTGTTCTTGAACAATATAAATTATTAACAATAGAAAAGATGCAAATAAAACAAAGGTTTACATAATTAACAAAAATTTAATATGGTACATTGGTATGATGATGTTTCTTCTTCCACGATCGAACACGAACCAAAAGAAAGTAGGTGGGTGGCATGTGCGTAAGTGCACAACCAAAAAAGAAAAAATGAAAAAAAAATGAAATTACAAAGAGAGAGAGGCAATTTGAGAGAATGCACATCAGTTAACAAAATAGGGCAAATTTACATTGTTTGTCGTTAAGCGACCAAAAATATTATATTAATTTATTGGGTTTCAACAAATGATTAAATACTGAACAGGCCCTATTGGTTTCATCGAATAAGACTCTTATTTGAATACGTCTTGTAAAATTACATAAATACAGGTTTCATTTTCAAGAAAAGAGAAAAACGGCCCTAACAAATAACTGATAGAAGAATATAAAAGTGATAAACTTCCCGACAATTGCAGCATATTTCAGGCTGAAATGTTAGCCGTTCAAAAAACGACGAAGATTATCGAGGCCAGCTCACGAGTTCAGGCAGCGCTTAAGTCGCTCGCTAGTAGAACGATCTTACCTCTAGATATTGAGGGAAATGAAATAGCCGATGCACTAGCGAGTGAAATTGTACTTAGCCACGACTCCAATTAAGCACTTTTTCAGTGATTTCGATTCCAAACTTTTCATAGGAGTGTGTGTTAGAAAACAGGGCACACTGCCTGTCAGGCTACCATGATATTTTGTCCGTAGAAGGACGAAAAAATTTGAAGCTACCTAGCGTGAGTTGCAGCATATTGGTAAGTATTCATACGGGTCATTGCTTACTGGTCCCAATTTTAGCCGACTCCATCTTTGATAGCTCATTGCATATTATAATTAGTCTGGCCTATTTTAAGCAATAAACAATTTGTGTACATTCATCATTCGGAACCGGCAATAAACTGTGTCAAAATGAGTCAATAATATAGCGCGTACAACACAGTGAAGGCGCAAGGAGGCGGCTAGCTTCTGGCCCTTCGTGGGCTGTTTCTCCACTAATGATGAATTTGTGAACAGATTAATATCCATGCAAGCTATTATTTTGAAAATTTTATCTTTTGTCAAAAGACTGCATATATGTATATATTTCTTTCTTCCCGAGCCTAACTAGAGTTTTAAATGAACTTAACTTCCTTGGGAGAATGTATTTTTATGGTCGTATGAGAGTATTTTTGTATTATTTTCACTACATCTTTTAAATATAATAAAAAAGGACCTCAACGAAATTAAATCACAGAACTGACTCTGGAAGACCACAGCGCAATCAAGACATTTTAAAGCTTCAAAACTCAAAGCCGAAACTGGCAACCGATATATGAACCCATAAAACTAGTACTGAATTCTTTAACTTCCAAACAATCAGCGCTCTGTCGCCATCCCTCCTACTGACTAAACTAAATCGACTCGATGGATTTAATATCAATTTGCACTCACACCACATACACCGACTTAAACTCCTCCTTTCAGCTTTTCGACAAACAAACCAAGACCATATTTTTCACTTACGCATAAATTCTCTCTTAAATTCTTTACCAATAAAAGTATCTGAACGGAGCGCACCAGCCTCGGGTGAGGATTGCCATCGATTAGAATTTTCACTTTGAAAATCACGTGTGTTTTTTCAGAAAACATCTTTACTTCCACTGATAGATTCATAGAAAACGAAAATATCCCGGGAGTATATTTTACCAAACATACTTAACACTTCAGCATCGCAGTGAGTGCGAGACCGAGGCCGGAGAATTGTGATGGACCAGTGAGTAACGTCGCGACACCCATTTAGCCTAAAACCCCCGGTGGCATAAGCTTAAGCTCCTTTTTAGGACCTGACACACACTCGTTCACCAGGATACGGCTTTTGCAACACTCCTTACAGCTAGTTTTTGAATTTTAATCCGAAATGGAATCGACATTTTGCACCGCACCACACCGCACCGCAGTCACAGAAGAGAACCCGATGGGCACAGGAAATGGGATGATGTCACCAGGATTATCTAATGGTAACCATGATATTGGCTCGAATATCATACAAATCCAGTCGTGTGATGGAATCGAATGCATCTGTGCACGTGTGTGTGTGTGTGTGCTCCCAAGGTGTGGTGTTGTGGACAAATATCCTGCTGAGGAAGAGAGAAAACAACAGCGGTTACATGGCTCATGAAAACTGAATGCAGAGACAGGGACAATGACAACAGCAACTGGTCCGCACAGATTCCGGAAGAGATTTCATTTGATTCAATCTCTCTCTTTTTTTTAAATATTTTAATATCCATCAACGTCCTGGTACTGTCGTCTTCATCACATCTACACGACCAGCAACAGGGATACGTCACCGTCGCCGTCGCTCAAAATCGCATACAAATAAGTCTAAAGCTGTTTTGCTACGGTGTTTGGGTTTTCAGCGGGGAAGGTGACGGGCGACCGGCGAGGATTCTTCTCTGTGTATTCGCTAAATGTATATAAATAATGCCCCTCGGGGATAATTATGTAATTTGTCGTCCTTGTTGGGACGCAGCAGCAGCTTTGTTGTTTCCGTTTTGCCTTTTTCTTCTTCTCTTGTGGTGTTGTTTTTTTCTCTTTTCGTTTTCAACCTTTCAGCGGATCTGATGGTAAATACTGGCCTGGGAGATCGGAAAGCAGGAGGGAGGAAACTAATTTTAATGAAAATGGTTGTCAAGTCTTTTTTCTTTTTTTTATCCATTTGAGGATTTGTGAAGGCACATTATGCCTACTTTCCGCTTAATAATCTTCCTCGCGTTAACACTGTGTGCATGGGCGGTGTGTGATTAAGGTGTGACACCCGACGAGGGTGATGTTTTATGATATAATAATGTTTTTTTATGTCTTGTTTTTTGTGTACATCATGGTTATAATAATCCTGGTTGCAATTTGAAGTTAAAAGTACCTTTTTGCAGCTTAGAAGTTTAGCGAGGTGTTTTGTAGGTGCTTAACTTTATTTTTTAGATGTGAATATGATTTTGGATTTAAGTTTGGAGCATGTACTAATTCGTCATATGAGAGGCGACACAATGAAGGAGATTAGTGAGACTGAAAAGATGAAGAGCAGTCATTTAACAAATTGAGGAACTCTTACTGTGATAATCACGGTTTTTTATAGTATCAGAAAATATTTTTCCTTCTTTTGAAACAAAGGCGTCATAAAAAGGAGTCCTCTGTATATTTCATACGTCGTTTTGCATCAACTGATTAATCGAACATGCATACAATTGCGGTCAAAATAATAGCACTGCTGCTTTCTGAGGTATACCTTTTTGCAACTTCAGTAATATCGTGCTAATGATTCGACTAATTGAAAAATCTTTTACTCCTTTCAGTTATTGTCCTAAAGTAGGAGAAAGTTCCCAAAGTCTCCATGAAAAATATGTTCTCTCACACTATTTCTGTGGACGTTGGACTTCGCCAAGGGTGCGTCTTGTCATCTCTCCTTTTCATTATATACATGGATTGGATGTTACAATGCAACCGTGTTGATGAATGTTTGACGTTGGGGGAGCTGAGGGTAAGTCACCTGTTTTTTCAGGATGACTTAGTTATCCTTACATCCTCCACTCCAGCGTACGCTAGATAGGTTTGTGGCCGTTTGTACTAATGCTGGGATGAAGGTTAACGTGGACAAATCCGAGGTGATGGTTATTTCCAGAACGCCTGTGCAATGCACTCTGCAGGCCAGCGGAGACCCATTGAAACAGGTGGAGAAGTTCAAGTACCTCGGGGTCTTTTTCACGAATGATGGGAGGAGCAATACTGAGCTTTCTTGTAGGATTCGCCAAGCTGGATCAATTTTGAAACAGCAGGAAGGCCGAGCTTGGGGTGAAGGCCAAGTTATTGGTGTTTAATTTGGTATTTGTTCCAACTCTCACCTATGGTCATGAAATTTCTGTAATGACCGAAAGAATAAGATCGCGAATACAAGCTGCCGAGACCCGCCGAGGAGTTAGAATCGGCGGCGGAGGATCGGATTGCCTGGAGATCTCTTTTGCGTGCACTGCCCACGCAACCCCTTTAGTGGAACATGCGGGAAAAGAAGGTGATACTGCTATGCACTGCTATTATTTTGACCGCAGTTTTAAATTGTGGCCTTTAAATTTAGTTACTTTACAAAATAGTTGATATCTTACTTTGTTTTCAGCCGCCTCAAGTAATGTTTTTTATCGGGTCTCTGAATTTAAAGCCTATTTTGTAGTTTTTCCACTTAAATAGGGGAGGTCAAGGAAAAAAAAAAAGTACATTGCCACCTATTGTATGGCATGGTGGAGAATCTAGGATATTTTTTTAGAATTACAATGAATTCTTTGCAACTAAAAATTTAATTTGTAAGAAGAAACAAGCGGTCAGATTGGAGTGTATTATAGTTATGAAAAAATTAACAAAAAACTCAATGGATGCAAAAAATAGAGGAAACAATTAAAAGAATGATTAAATAAAATTTACTTAAAGATAAATTTATTAATTTAATTCAAATAGAAAGAGTAGGGGATGATTATCGGTATTTAGCCATTTTAACACATTGAATTCCACGCCATTTACGAACACACTCAGTTTCGGTCACCAGTGACCCCCATGGCATTCAATGTGTTAAAGAACATAATGCTCCTCTATGCAGAAGATTGGGGAAAAAAAGAAACCCAAGAAGTAGGCACAGTACACTAATGTCGGTTTGCCAAAAGTTTGTTGACTCAATGCCAAGCAGATGTGCTGCGGTTGTTAAGCCCAAGGGCAAACTACAAGACATGGAGAATTTTGGAAAAAAAATTAAGGTGGGACATAAAGGAGTAAAGAAAAAAGATGAAATTCTGAATATATTGAGTATTTTTCCAAATATTTGTAAATAGGTTTTGGACATTAGTTCAGAGTCAGTTCAAAACGTTCATTTTTTCTTCTTCTAACCTTGACTTTTTGAGTCGTGAAATGGCCAATGAAGTCATCGGTGGAAAGTTATGAACAGAATCAGCTTTTCGATTGATATTTTGAAGTTTTTTGTAAATTTTCATCATCATTAGAGCCCACGAAGGGCCAGAGCCTAGCTTTTCGCGCCTCCACTGTGTTGTGCGCGTTATAATTTGGACACATGTGAAGGGGACCTACAGTTTATTGCCGGTTCCGAACCTCGAATTGCGATAGCTTTCCGTGACAGAAGTACTCCAGGAGGATTGTCAATCGTTCGCTGGAGGTGGGGCAGTAAAAATTTTTGTTTGTGTTTTTTGTAAATTTTTGTAAATTTTACTTGCCATTTTCTATCTGCGTAAGGGGAGCTATGCCAAACGATGTAAAACATATACATATCATAAGTGAATCCTCCTCCGTGCCTGACAGTTTCTTTTATGTTGTTTGGGTTAAATTTTTGCAACGACGTCTTACAAATGGTTTGCCATCATTAAAAAATAAATGCAATTTGATTCCATTGCTCCAAAAAATCCAACCCCAGAATTTCTGTTCTTTAGAAAAATGGTCTTCAGCAAATTGCAACCGCTTCAATAACTATTTTTTGACACGTATGGCGTTCTCCTGGCAATGCGGCCATTCAAATTATTTTCTTTCAGGCGTCTTCGCATGATTTTCAATTACATTTTTGCATCGTAAGAAGTTTCTATGATTGCCCTTATTTCTGCTGGCATCGGAACGAATCAGCCTTGATCAAAAGGATAAGTTGTCATTCTTCGGTAAGAATATTTTTACGATATCCTATCGTTTTTTCTTTTTTTTTTTTTTTTGCAAAAAAGATTTTTTGTTTGTTTTCCACTTTTTTTTACCTCTTCTATAAATTTACAGTGGCCCAAATAAATATACATACCCCCAAAGGAAGGAGATGAGATTTTTTGGTTAAAGGTGTTGTTTAGTGACGAAAGCAAGCTCAATTTGTTCAAATGATGGCAAAATCAGAGCCTGGTGAAAGTAAAATAAAGAAATTCTTAGAAAAAATGTCCACCGTAAAACACGATGGCGGTACGGTATTGGTGTGAGGGTGATGTCGGGAGCTGGTGTAGGGAATTTACATTTTATTGAGGAAAATATGGATCTCATTATGCATCTGCAGATCCTTAGAGATAATTTAGACGCTACTGCAGCAAGATTGGAGTTATCCTAATGGTGGTATTTAGAATAAAATCACGATCCATAGCACACTGCGTAAGTTCTACGGCTTTGGCTTCTCTATAATGTGTCTAAACAACTCCATTACCCTTCCAAGCCCCCGATTTCAGCCCCATTGAGCCTCTTTGGGAAGAGCTAGACTGCTGTATTATAAAAAAGGAAATTAGTACAAAAGCGGAGATAAAAAGTCTGCTTTCTGAAGGCGACATAAAATCTAAACAAAAACTGCAGAGAACTTTGTTCTTTCCATCAAAAAATTGGCTTCAAGATGTTCTTGAAAGTAAGGAAGTTAATATAAAACATTAATAATAATTAAAAACTAACAAAATTTTGATTAAACTTAATTTTATATTGCCTTTTATTAAATACATCTACCGGGTAGGTATACTTTTTATGTTCAAAAATTGGTTTTTCCCTATTTTGTTCTAGCTGTTAACAATTTCTGTCAAATTATTTACTGATATTCAACCGTATCTTTTCTTTTTTGACAAAAATTCTCTAAACGTGGAAAGGCCAGTTTTCGGGGGGGTACGTATATTTACTTGGGCCGCTGTATGTTTTAGGTATAAATTCCATACTATTTCGGAATGGAACTTTCGTACGTTACGGAGGGTACGGGGTACGTTCGCTTAACAGTCTTTCAAGTCACGACGTCCACAACAAACTATAATAACCTCTCAATAATTTTATTAAATAACATAGTGGAATAGTAAAAACAGAAAGAAATTAAAAAAGAAAAAGTTAAATGGACAGAACATTTGTCATCTCCGGTAAAATGGCTGCCATATATATTTCAAAATGTATCACACATAAACGGTAAATCTACTACATTTGACTATTCATCACTTCAATGCTGCCAGTATCAAAAACATTCAAAAAAACATCCTACTATTTCCCATGCATCTTTGCCTACGTTTGATTCAACGAAGACACTTCCCTTGCCACCACTTGGCTCTAAAACAGAAAGTAAAATTCACTTATCCTGAATTCCAATATTGCAATCAAAATCTGTTTCTAGTTATATATAGCAGTCTACTTTTACTTGATTTTTGTATTCATACCCCATCACATTAGAATTTGGGAATTTTTTCCAAAGAGGTGAATGGTCACACTCTCTAATCTCTTAGAATTTCCCAGTTTCTGAATGGGCAACGCTAACTCTCTTACCGACCATCGCTTGTTCCCCTCCTTTCAAACGTCAAACTCTTTCACTTGTGTTTGCATCAACTCGCTTGCTTAAAGTTTTTCTCGATTTTATATAAATTAAATCAAATTTTTACAATGACTCACATGGTTAAAATGGAAAATGGCACTAGCCAAACAATTTCCGAAATGCTTGGCTGCATTGAAAGGTACCCAACAGTTTCATTCGACAAATAACCAAATTCTAACCTAAAAATTTCCATTGTTTCTATCACCACCAGATACAACCCCGACCATCTGAAAACCCTAGAGACATACGTCGAGGAACAAGCTAAAAACAACACCTACGACTTGGAGGCAAACTTGGCCGTGCTTAAATTGTATCAATTCAATCCACACATGCTGAGCATGGATATCACGTACACAATTCTCCTGAAGTCGCTGACAAATCTCCCACACACCGATTTCGTGATGGCCAAGTGCCTGCTTTTGCCGCAGCAAGTGAAAGACGAGACCGTGCAGACCATCATTCACTTGGCCGACATTCTCGAGAGGACTGACTTCATCCTCTTTTGGCAGCGAGTTGACAAGAACCGCGATCTGTTCCGTCACATCAACGGCTTCTACGATTCCATCAGGAAGTTTGTGTGCCATGTCATCGGAATCACATTCCAAACAATCGCCAAGGATCTCCTGAAGAAGCTGCTTGGAGATGTCGATGGTAAGTTGCAAAGGAATATGTGAATTGAATTTTAATAAAAACCCCATCTCTACAGAGTCCACACTCGAACAATGGATGAAGAAGTACGGCTGGAAACACCAAGGGCCTCTCATCTTCATCGCCGCGCAGGAGGAGAAGATCAAGACGAAGAACATCACGGAGAAGATCGACTTCGAGAACCTCGGCAACCTGATGGCTCAGTGCCTCTAAGCGACGCGTATTTAGTTTGTGAAAGAAAGGAAAAGAAAGTGGTTTTCTTAAAATAAAATTACGAATTGCTAACATTTATTGAAACGAAGTTACAAAAAAATATGAATCCCTTGTCGGGACCGTCATGCGGCAGTACTCCGTTTCGCTACGACTGCTTCTTGAAACTCTTGAGGATGGGGAAGATTTTGTCGAACGCTTCGTAGATCTCCTGCCGGACCTTGGCGCCGGTGAGCACCACCTTTCCGGACACGAATATGAGGAGCACAATCCTCGGCTTAACCATTCGGTAGATGAGTCCGGGGAACAGCTCCGGTTCGTACGAGCTGAAGGTTCCGTGGGTAAGCACCAGGCCTTCCAGTCGAATCGGGAACTTGACGTCGCAGCTTCCGACCATGTTCTGAATCTTAAAGTCTAAAAATTTCGCCTGAAATCCGAAAGGAGTCAGTGGGAGAGCTTGAGCCTACGCACAAACCTACCGTAAATCCTAACTTCTGAATAATTCTCGCGTACTTGCGCGCTGCTAATCTAGAGTCGTCTTCGCTTTTCGCCCCCGTGCACACCATTTTTCCCGATGAAAAGATCAGCGCTGTTGTGCGGGGCTCACGTATCCGCATGATTACGGCGGCGAAGCGTTTCGGGTTGTACTCGGCGTTTCGAGCGTGCAGGGCGATCTTCTTCAGGTCGAGCTTGCAGTTCAAATTGACGGTGGACACGATATTTCTGAAAGGAGACACACAAAGAAGATGGTTGTGTTGGATCGGCATCGGTATCGGCCTCGGCACCGGCACTCACTGTAACTGGGGAACAATTCCTGGGTCAGCAGATCCGGGAGTCATTGGAGTCATCGGAGTGGCTGGCCCCATGGTCTGGTGGATGTTACTGATGTTCTCGATGCGCTCGCTCATCGGCACCATCGGTGACATAAGGCTTTGCTGCAATCACACACAGTTAGTCACTTGGAAGCCCCAGCACCTCCTCAACTTACCGGTGTTTGAGGTTGCATTAAGCTCTGCGGCGTGGAATAGCTGGGCTGATAAGATTGCATTTGCTTTGGTGGGGCGGACATCAGCGAAGGCATTCCGATGTCGTTTGTGTAATTGCCGAGGTTGTTTTGGCCATTGCCGCCATGGTTGGTCATGGGGGAGTTGACCATTTGATACACCGGATTCGGCACGATTTGCTGGTCAGCCTCCGGCTGGTGCAGCGGTGTTCCGATACTAGGTATCGAAAAACCAGGACTTAACATTTGATCCATGTTATTAAGTACACAACCGCACACACGAAACGCTGGGGCAATGGATTTTGGGAGGCAAACAGTTGGTGGAAATTTCTTTTAGTGGCTGCACTTTCAATTGCTTTCTGATTCGAACGAAAATACCCTCCGCATAGTGTAGCCAATTAGAGTGATTGTGTTCTTTTGTATTTTTTACTCTGTGTTTAATATACAACTTTTTTCTTTCGCGGTTTCAGTGGTTAAATGTGAAGATTTATTTCTCTGATGGCGGAATAAAACAGTACACACAACACCGCTTTCTGCAACGAATAATATGTGCTGCTTGTCAAAAAAAAAAAAGTGATGCCAAGTCGATGGTGCTTTGGTGGTGTTCAGCCAGAGAGTGGTATGGTGGGTATCGGAATGTGGAAAAAATCGAGCAAATTTTCTTTTCTTTTATTCTTATTATTTATTAGTATATTATATTTAGGAACTTACATACTAACAATGTAATGGAGCACAAGCTGCAAGGACTTTCGGTTCGTCGTTATTTAAGAATTTGTGTATTATATAATAAAAATTAACTAGAAGAAACCTGAAACATTATGTAGTTTTTTTTTTCGACAAAAGGGTGGTCAACTTTAACAAATTTGTAAATCATCAGATCGGTGAAGCTTCATTTCATTCAATGATCATATTTGTGACCTTTTCCAAGACCCTTTGTGCTACAATGAGAAGTTAAGGGCTTAACATCGTTGAAACCATCAACTTGGTTTTTCTTCCTGTCCACAACTAAAATGTATCGGTTGTCGCAAATAATCTATTTCCGGGGTGGAACCTATACAAAAGATTTAATATATTCTCTTGCTCGCACTAAGTTTAATGTTTGTTTAATGTTTGTTTAATGTCCATTTTCCTATTTGTTTAAGTTTGAATAAAATTATTATGAAAAAGTACAAGATCTATCTTCTGAACACTCAATAAAGCAAAAAGTCAAACGTACTGTCAGTCAAAGTGAGAGACATTTGCCACCAACATTCATATACCACACAAACTTTTTCTTCGCTCCTGTCCACAAAAGAAAAAAACAACAAATTTTCTATTTATTGTGCTCGGAAAAGATAAACCGCTTTGGCAAATTTAAATCTTAGGTATTTCTGGGAAAATTCTTGAACAAAATTCACCATTTGCGAGTGAAAAAAGTGGTCAATTTAATAACCTTCGCCCACAACCCCATCGTGACTAATTTTGTTTGTTTTCAAAAAGAACAAAAAAAAAAAAAAAATTCCAAGATAATTCACATAAAAACAAACTACTTGGAAAAAAAAATATACTAATTGTAGACTCTGACTGCATACTTTTAAGATTCATACGTAAGTAAGGCGATTTTTTTTTTCACTTGAGAGTTCCATAACATAAATGAAAAATCATTTTTCTTTTTTGCTTTATCGATTTATTAGGCTTGTGACGTCGTCTTCTCATTGTCGTCAGCTGAGCAACGACAAGCGGGGGAAAATCGAAATAGTGCGGCACGATGAGTGCTAAGAGCAAAAAGGAAAAGGTGGCCAATGAGTGTGTACAGGTGGTGGTGCGATGTCGACCCATGAGCCACCGGGAGAGGGCAGAGGGCTCCGCGGAAATCATCACTGTGTACCCGAATCGGGGAGTGGTGGAGATTGCTAATGCCCAAGAAGTGAACAAAGAGGCCAGGAAGGTATTCACATACGATGCAGCCTATGACCACTTCTCCACACAAACGAACATGTACAATGAGGTCGTGTGGCCGTTGGTGTCGAGTGTGCTCGAGGGGTTCAACGGGTGCATTTTCGCATACGGGCAAACTGGCACAGGCAAGACTTTCACAATGGAGGGCGTGAAGGGCCACGACAAGCTGATGGGCATCATTCCGCGGTCGTTCGACCAGATCTGGTCGCACATAAACCGAACCGAGAACATGAATTTCTTGGTGGACGTGTCTTACCTCGAGATTTACATGGAAGAGCTGAGGGATCTGCTGCGGCCGAACAGCAAGCACTTGGAAGTGAGGGAGAGGGAGAACCTGGGCGTGTATGTGCCCAATTTGCACTCGATAAACTGTAAGAGCGTTGATGACATGCTGAACGTTATGCAGCAGGGGAACAAGAATCGAACAGTCGGGTTCACGAACATGAACGAGCACAGCTCTCGGTCGCACGCTATTTTCATGATCAAAATAGAGATGTGTGACACCGAGACGAACGCTGTAAAGGTGGGCAAACTGAATCTGATCGATTTGGCGGGTAGCGAGAGGCAGTCGAAGACCGGGGCAAGTGCCGAGCGACTTAAGGAGGCGAGCAAAATAAACCTGGCGCTGTCGTCGTTGGGAAACGTGATCTCTGCTCTGGCAGAGAACTCTCCGCACGTTCCGTACAGAGACTCAAAGCTGACCCGCTTGCTCCAGGACTCTCTTGGCGGTAATTCCAAGACGATCATGATTGCAAACATAGGTCCCTCGGCGTACAACTACAACGAGACGCTGACTACCCTCAGGTACGCCTCCCGAGCGAAGACCATCCAGAATCAACCAGTGAAGAACGAGGATCCACAGGATGCCAAGTTGAAGGAGTATCAAGAGGAAATAGAGAGACTGAAGAGGTTTATTGCGCCACGGCAACGTGCTGAACGACGTGCCAAGAAGAAGCAGTCAAAGAAGACCAAGCAGCAGGAGAATCGGGAATCCCTGGAGGCGATGACGCAAGATGAGGAAGAGGAAGACGAGGACGAGGTGGAGGAAGAGACAGAGGAGGACGAACAGAAATCAAACGAGGTCCTCGAGCGCGAGCGCGTCGCGACCGCACAATTGGCAGCGAAGCTGGCCGAGCTGGAAAGTCAACTGGTCCGTGGAGGAAAGAACCTCTTGGACACGTACAGCGAGCGGCAGGAGGAACTCGAGAAGAAACTGTGTGAGATCGCGGAGCGAAAGAAGCGAGAGATCGAAATTCAACAGCAGCTGGAACTGCAGGAAGAGACGACACTGGAGATCCGTGAGACAGTCACATCTCTCGAGCAAGAAGTCGAGTTGAAGAAGAGGAAACTTTCAAAGTGTTACGCCAAGTACTTGGCACTGCAGCAGGAACTGAGTGACACCAAGTACGAGCACAATCAGGATTTGCGAGAGCTGGAGATGGCACAAAACGAGCTGGTGAAGGAGTTGAAGCGACAACTGCTCATCATAGACAATTTTGTTCCTGTTGAAGTGAAAAACCGCTTGTATACGCAAGCAAAATACGACGAGGAGCAGGAGGAGTGGAAGTTCTCCGCCTTGAGCATAAATGACAATGGAAACATGAAGCGTCCGGTGTCTCACCTTCAGCGGCGACGCCCTGTCTCGGAGTACAGCCTACAAGAAGCCGCAAAGAACGTCCCGACCTCCATCCGGTTCAAGAGCGAGAACATAGTCAACTACGAGCTTGACATGCCATGTCGAACCACACAAGAGTATCGAAGTCCAAAGGTATCCGCCTCACTGCAAGCTGTTCTCGCTCAAGCAATGCAGACCGGCGATGACATAGACATCGGTGACAACACCACCAGCATTCGACACCGTCTGGAGAACATAATCAACCAGAACTCGCAGTCGGTCAGCACAAACGGCGTACGGAACATAAAATCGTCTAAAGTCGAAAGCAACAAAAGGACACAACTGCAACAAAAGACACTGAAGAAACCAGCTTCAGCATATCCCAAAGCAAGAGGTCTAGTCAACAAGTAGACGGCGGAGGGAGCAACAAACGAGCTCCTTCCCTAGTGCAATCGCAACCATACTTTCCTATTTGCCGCCACCCATGCCCCAGTAATATTACATATAAAATACTCGAATCTTCAATTGCATTACTAAACATTGATTTAATCTAGGACTTAGGTTTTACTATGCAGAGCTGTTCATTTTATTTTAGTATGCGAAGCATAAGGAAAATGGTGATACAAGCATTATTGATGGCAAGGAAATCTCTAACCAAAGCTGCTTCATTTTAATTGTGTACACACACATACACATCGCATTCGCTTTAAGTTATGGTTTAATATTTAGAGTACACAATTGGCAACACCTATTTATTTAGATATGTACGTTCTCGGATTATTGTGTAATATTTTGCATTTATTTAAATAAAGCATTTTCCTTTGTTATATGTGCAAGCAGAAGAAATATGTGTTTGATTTCTGTGGGATGTTGTGGGTTGTTCTAAGGCTGTAAGCACAGAAAGTGATTGGCAAAGAGTGGGATTCTGTTTTGCATCAGCAGTGAGGTCGTTACTTGAATTCGCTGCGAAGCTTATGTACTTTGTTCTTACTCGGTAAAGGCGGAAGAAATCGTCATATTTTCTATATCTTTCCAGATCCAAGTACTCAGCAAATGGATTAGCCCGCTTAGTTCTTCGACAGAGGATTCGGCTTCAATGACGAATCTGTTGTACAAAGATCTCCCTAAGCTCTCTAACACTAACAACAATTTGTCTAAATTTCTTGGGAGTTACGTTAATTGTTCGCCCTGCTGTTTTAAGTATGTGGCATAGTCCAAATTTGGCGGCGCTGGAGCTTTTTTGTTGGCAGGAAACCACACTTACAAAACAGGTGTTCATTATGTTTATGATACGGAGTAATACCTCTATAGGTTAGGCAGCTTAGACTCACCTTCTGAGCTCACAAACTAAGTCTTTCTTCTTCTTTGTGTGGGGTGGACCTGGGTCTCCTTTAGCAACCTCCTCAATCCAGCACGATCCCGTGCTAGCTGCTTCCAGTGACGCACACTGAGTTGGTTCAGGTCCTTCTCTACCTGTGTACGCCACCTTGGACGCTGGGGTCCTCTGCTGCGTTGTCCCATAGGTAAAAGATTCTTCATGCCGGAGCTATGCTGTCCGTTCGTTCTACATGGCCGAGCCACCGCAGGCGTTGGATCCATAAACGCCTGGCCAGGCGCATGCCGCTGTATAGCCGTGATTGAACCTTCTCCTCCAGTAACCATCAATACAAACAGGACCAAAGATCGTACGCAGAACTTTTCTCTCAAAAAGGCTCAGGGCTTCTTCATCCGCTTTTGACAAAGTCCATGTCTCCGCGCCATGACCAGGGCGTTATAAAAAGCCCTCCTGGTTTTTCGAGAGAGGGCTCTATTACTCAATTGCCTCTTGAGTCCAAAGAAACACCGACTGGCAAGAGTTATTCTGCGTTTGATCTCGGTACTGGTGTCATTCGTACTTGTTACCGCGGAGCCGAGGTAGACGAAGTCCTTGACCACCTATAGAAGTTGACAAACTATGTCAACTTCCACATAATGGCTTCTTGCATTGAGCCCCATCTAAACTACATCTTTGGCGGACTTATTTGTGCGTTACAATGTGAGCATTGACCTCTTTTCTGAGAAGCTAAAGAAAATAAATTTAAAAAAAAGTATACTCCTATATTACGGAATTAATTATGTTCCACAAAACTAACATAAAAAAAAAAAACAACAAACACATTCCACCTAAGAACGTACCCCACGAACATACCAACTGACGTTTAATAAGTGACAACAAACAAAAACAAATGTCTTACAACAAATTTTTCACAAGTCCTTCTTTATTCATTTAAATAAAAGTATTTAATTATTTATAAAAGCAAAATGTTAATTTATGGAGTATATATAGTAAGCAAATCCGGTGGTCTAATTTTCAACTTGGACAACAATGTTCCACGAATTGAACATGAGAAAACATTTGGCTACCCACTAGAATTGGTTTTAGATTATGATCCAAAAAAAGTCTCTGTTGCATTTAATCAGAGAGATGGAATAAATGGTAAATATTTGGAATACACACAATATTCTGTTATTTTCTATTAAAATTTTATCTTAATTCTAGTGGGACATGTTCTGGTTTCGATAAATGGAATCACTGCCAATGGAAATACTTTGGAAGATGGTCGCGATGTGAAAACACTGATTGAAACAAAAGAGAATTATCCATTAAATCTAAAATTCAGTCGTCCTAAAATGACGACGAATGAGAAAATATTTTTAGCCAGTATGTTTTATCCTTTATTCGCAATTGCAAGTCAACTCAGTCCGGAGTTAAAGAGTTCTGGCATTGAAGTTCTAGAGGCGGATACTTTCACACTGCACTGTTTTCAGACATTAACAGGTGAGTGGTTTGCTGGAGATGACTGATAGACTTCATTGTATTTAGAGTAGAGGCGTCTATCTCCTCTAAATTCGTTTATCATCCTCAAACTAAAACATGAAAAACGGAGAAATCAACGACTACCGTGCAATGAACTTGGTTTTACCATAATCGTACGTACTTACTTACTTAGGTGGCGCTACAGTCCGGGGTGGACCTGGGCCTCAACCAACATGCCTCTCCAACTGGCCCGTTTGTTTGCCAGCTGTTTCCAGTTTCGCGCGCCAAGTTGGTTGAGGTCCCTTTCCACTTGGGTGCGCCACCTGAGGTGGGGTCTTCCTCTGCCGTGATTCCCCATGGTGGTAGATTCGAAGACTCTCCGGGCCGGAGCATTGGTGTCCATCCGCTCTACATGGCCCAGCCATCTACGCCGCTGGATTTTGGCTCTCCTGGCCAGGTTCATGTCGCTGTACAGCCCGTACAGTTAATGGTTGAACCTCCTTCTCGACTCGCCATCTACGCAGACAGGTCCGAAGAACACGCGAAGGATCTTTCCCTCGAAACAACCAAGCAGGTCCTCACCCTTTTTTGATAATTTACCATAATCAGAACATATAAACTCCACATAGCCCGTTTGTCGTTCCTTACCATTGAATAAAAAACGACTCAGACTTATCTATGTGAAGAGTAATTGAAGAGTTTTGTTAGACCAACTTGAGTACAGGTTTAGTCTACGAGCATGTGCGTGAACATATATCCTGACCATTTATTTTGAAAATACTTACAATTAAAAAAAATGTATATTTACTTACAGGTGTAAAATTCATAATGATCTCTGAAACTGGTCTGTCGGGGATGAGTATTGTTTTGAAAAAGATTTACGAACTTTATTCAGATTATGTGCTTAAGAATCCATTTTATTCACTGGAAATGCCAATAAGATGTGAACTCTTCGATCAAAAATTACAGAGCCTTTTGGATTCAGTAGAGAAAACTGGTATAACTAATATAGATAAGTAGAAAAACAGGAGAAATGTACAATTTGTTTTTAATTCTATATCAATACAATGGAAATATATAAATGTTGATAAAATGAAAATGAAAACCAAAAAAGGGATTGAATTTTCAATTTTGTGAAGAAATATGGGGGCATGGGTGATTGCAAAATATTCGGTAAGTAAAAAATGCTTTTCAATAATATTCCTGAAATTGTTCTAACTTATCTGTCCTTGTACTGTTGCGAAAATGGATCCGAGTACCAAACAAACGCGGCATTACATCCTGTAAGTTTAAAAGAATACACTGAAAAACTAAACACATTGTGTTGACAGATTTTATTGAGTCAATTTAAAATGTGTTTATAAACTGAAGGTAAAAAGATTGTGTTCATAAATTATCAATTTATATAACTATAAATGTAAATACTCCACTCGTTTCCGTAAAAGAATGTGCAACAGAGTCTACCAAAAAATTATATTTCTGCCCTAATGGTCAATGTACACGTATGGATATACATATAGTCATCTCTTAAAAAAAAAATCTAAGTCTAATTGGCTTTAAAAGTTGTTTAGTATGCTCCTTGGATTTTCCAAAACGCTGTCATCTTCCAGATCTTGCATAATGTTAGTGCATTCCATACGCTCCATGTTTTCTAAAGCCTCTTCCATATTATATATGTTCTCCGGAGAAGCTGGGTCTCTCTTAATTACTTTGACATTTGCGGTTTCCAATTTATCGGAATAAAATTGCTCAGTGAATTTCGACATTGGTAGGCCATGCTTTTTTTCATGTAAAAATATCTCAATGTCTCTCAAGTAGGCTTCCCTCTTTAAAATACTTAACCTCGTACTGCTGATTTCTAATTGCAAATCTTGTAAAGCCTTTGCGTATTCTTGCTCGTGGTCACAGTGTGCAGATGATGTGGCGGCATCTTTCATAGATGGTTTTGTTTTTTCTTCTTTATTTTCGGGCATGCTTTGGCTGCTTCTTGTATTGTATGAAACAGTTTCTGATGATTCCGGATCTCCAGTTGAGGAGGGATCACAACCTACTATTTCGAGCACTGTCTGATCCAGTTCATCGAGATTATTGTTGAGAGCCCTTCTCTGCTAGTGGATGGGTTCATCATCAGTAATGAATCTGTATATAATTGCAATATAAAGTACACTTACCAGTGAACGTTTCTTCCAGTTTTGCCAAACAGTGTTACGAAAATATCTCCAGCCCTTAGATGAGTCTAATACACCTTCGGCGCATCCGATTTTGTAGATTTTTTGCCAAGTTTCAACTCTGAATTGGTAATTTTCCGAATCTTTTCCAAATAATATATCTTTATTTTCTTTGATTAGTGCCAATACAGTTGCTTTATCACTCATATTAAATGTTTAACAGAGAATTTAATAAAAGACGCGAATCGTGTGGGATTCCTCACAGTGACAAACTTGTAGGAGTAAAAACAAACCAGAGAAAACAAAACGCAAAGAGAAGACAGTCATTAAATGGCACCTTCGCAAAGGATTATTTGCTGGATGTAGGGTAAAGCAACGTGTTTTTTTTTTCTTTCTCGAAATATTGTGTCGGTTCACATATTTTATGTGAACTGAATACAAAGGTAACATAAATTTGACCTTTAAAATTTTATCGTTGAAATAGTAAAATAATGTTTGATATTAGCTTTTATTGATCCATAAGTTGAATTAATTTTCAAAGGTTTTTTTTTAACAGGTGATTACCGTCGTTTGATGGTAAGTGCGTGGCAACATGGAGCGATCAGCGTTCGTATCCGGCCAGTTGAAACAATTAATAGACAATTTTCAAGGCACTCCAAATATTAAACATTTTAGGTTTAGGGTATGGGAATGGGGTGGCAAATTGAAATGCTGTACTGACATTAGATTGCATCTCATATAAGAAGGCGATAAAATATTTTAAGTTGATGAAATACAAGTTGTAGATCCGTTTGCATGTGTTTGGATGACGCTTGTTCTCTTACCGCCCCCTTCGGCAACACAACTCAACAACAATGTTTAAGAGTTAAGAGCAATGATATCATTGCAAGGTTATCATTGCCTTTCCTCGGTTTTAGGTTCTCCGCTCCAAAAACTCAACTATGGTCGAAGTATTACAAGGCCACTTCAAGATTATAATATCACATCGCCGCATATGTCCTCCGCACGGACGTAACGATTTGTTCATTGATCTAATGTCGGTTTAATTTCTTTATTGATTTCTTTATCAAAAATTTACTTTTTAATATCAAAATAAATTAATTTTCGAAAACCATCTATTACCTTCTTCTGTCAATGGTGCAAAAAACCTCCATTGACAGTTGGCCACTGCTGAAACCTTTTTCTATTCAACGTAAACAAATTAAATGCAATAATTTTATAAAAATACCTCAAAAATTACTAACGTTCTTTATAAATGAATACCAATATTTACTTACACACACAATAGACACCAAAAGAATCCAAAAGTAAGACACATTTTGTAACTGACCAACTCATTGCATGGGGGTGGCAGGAGGTTGTCGCTTCCTTTTTCAAGTGCTAACTAATGGATGTTCGTGTAAAAGCTGAACCGGAAACCCATGTTATTGGGTTAAATAATGGCATCCAATATGTACCATACGAACATCTTACACAATATCAAATCATGCAACCAGGGGGAGTGGAACCACCACCAGCCATGTACCAATATCCCCCAATCAATGGTTATGATTCACAGCAGCCGTATTATCAGCAACAGAACACCGAAGAAAATCTTTACCATAGTGCCTATAATCAGTTCAGCACTAACGAAGAGATAGATCCCAATCAAAAGTACGAATATCATGAACCTGACGAGAATTTCATTTCTATAGATGACGCAAAGGTGCGAACGTTTCTTGTTGACTTGGTACAGAAGGAGAAGGAGAAAAAGGAAGAAGAAGAAGCGGAAGCTAGAATGAAACTAGACAGACATGATGAAGAGAAATCCGGCGAGGAGATTGAAGCTCTTGTAGACGCAATGGACGAGAGTGATGAGAGTTCGATGCATGATCTTGACTACGATGAGGATGGTGAAATATTTCTCTTGGACTCCGATGTTGATTACATCGATGAGAACGAGGAGGGTGTTGAGTTAAATTGGATTGATTTGGAACAAAAAGCTCAAAAGCAGACGATGGAATGTTTTCTCTGTGGAAAGAGTGTTGTATCCAGCTATAATCTGCGAAGACATATGATGATTCACACAGGTTTGTTAAGCTATTTTGTGTCAATACTTGAATCGATTGTTCTTTGAACTGTCGACTTTGAAATTCGTTAAAAAAGGATAATCAGTAAATGATTCAGAATAAACTTTTGCGTGCCAAACCGGCGTTTTGTACTCAATTTCTTTCGTGATGTAAATAAAAAATCGTATACTTAATTTAGTTTTAATCTTAAAACAAACTTCCTGTATCTAAATACCACCACACCACACCAATAGATCAAATAAAAATTATAAAATTTCACACATTTGCTTTTAGGTGAACGCCCCTACGGCTGTGACATGTGTTATAAACGCTTCCGAGAATTCAGTGACCTGAAAAAACACCGTCGTGTGCATTCAACTCAAATGAACTACAAGTGTATGGTGTGCCGCGTTAATGATCCATCAACATATGACCCAACAAAATGTGTTGCATGCGATAAAAACTCTCCCGGCGATGATACACAGCAAATGGCGGACTTACTGCTGGACAGTGTGCCGAATATTGCTACACCTACATCAGCCGGAGGTAAAAAACAATTTCCATGCCCTATGTGCAATCGTATTTTTGGAACGCGACACAATCTTAAACGACACTTTATGATACACACCGGTGAGAAGCCATTCAGTTGCAGCATCTGCCAAAAACCATTCCGGGAGGTGTCCACCTTAAAGAAGCATATGCATACACACACCAAAGTGAAGGTATACAAGTGCGGCCACTGTCAAGAGAGATTTACCGACTACGATTCATATGTGGAGCACAAGGATACGCATCCAAAGAAAGCTACACCAGTTAAACGGACGAAACGAGGCCTTAAAGGTCACGTGATACCGAGCAAACGACGGCGTAGCGATACAGAGTCAGCAGCAGCTGATGATGAGGAAGAGTTCGAGTGTCCTGAGTGTGGAGAAAAATCAGCATCCATTGAGCTATACGCAGATCACATTAAGCAACATGACTCCTCAGTTGAATTCCAGTGTTATATATGCAAGCAAATGTTTGAGTCTCGAGATTTGTTGGTGTCACACTTCTCGCTGCATGATGTTGACGATGAATCAAGTGCGGATGGTTAATCAAAAAGGACAGAGTTTATTTTATACGTAATCGCAATACACATATTATATTTACTTGTGAACTAAAAACAAGCATTCGTACTTACTACGGTGGCAAAAGAATCAAAGAAACACATTCCAAATTCCCATGTAAACCTATTCACATTAAATAATCCACCAAGGCCGTGGACAAGTGAATTTGGTTGTATCCAAATTGCGCTTGGGTCGCATTCATTCCATTGGCAAGCTAGTCTTTCTGTGGTGGAGTTTAACGCATTTAATTGCAGCTTTAAGTGTGCACTAAATTAGGCACTAGATTAATTTATTTTTTGAGTTGAAACCATCTGGGCCCTTGTGATTTGAATTGTAAATTTACTGTTCCTTTTTATTTGTGTTTTTGTAGACTTTTTTGTTAGGATTTTTCAGGATTTAAGTAGTTCTTATGAAATTATCTTTTTTTTTTATAACGTAACGTTGATCTCTTACTAACTTCAATTAAATGATAGTGGCGAGTGAAGAGTGTCTTACTGGTGTAACGTCGCAGTTTTCAAGAGATCGAGATCTCGACAAGATGCCGGTCTTCCAATTGTCTGCAGTTGAGAAATATTAGCTATCCTTTCATTGTAAGACGTTTGGGTTGGCTGGTTTTCCCGAATTGTGCGCGGTTGACAAGGTTCGAACAACTTGGGAGTTAACTTATTAGCTTTGACAGATGTGCCCTACTTTTCTAAGGAAAAAAGTTGTACTTTAATCTTATAGACGTGTTTTTATTTTTATAGGAAATTTTTGTTTATCCCGACACCCAAAAACAAGAATTCATTAAAGTACAACAATATTGAACGTAATCGCTAAGATGATATAACGTAGCTCTTGGCTTAGGTTTGCGCAACAAATTATTGCCGCATAAAATTTCAGTCATTGACTCATTTTAAGTTTGAATAATGCTTAACACATATATTCTTAGGTTCAATCTACTCAATAACCCACATATACACATACATATTTCTGTTTGCAAACATGTCTTCCAAACTAAAAAAAAAAGGGCTTGAGTTAAATACCCGGTGGTATATTTATGTATTATATATATTCGTATATATCTACATATAAAAAAAAATATGTGCAATTCTGTTTCAGAAAACATCTTATTCCATGTGATTTCAATTAAATTAAATATTTATTAATTTTATTCGTCATTTTTGTACATTTAAAGAAATCCTTTTTTTTTCTGCACTAGACATACCCTTATCACATTAAGAATAAAACAAAATTGATATTTTATTGTTTAGGTTAAAAAAAAAATGTACTCATTCATGATACGGCAAATACATGTAGTTTAGAGCTATATGTGTGCATTAAAAAAAAAACAAGTTGTATTTGGTATTGTAATGTAAGAAGATATTATAGAAAAAAACTATATTATTGTAAACTTTGTTTGCATAGATCTTAAATATATTTATTAGTAACACTGAGGTGTTGATGACTTTTACTGAGAGACACAGTGAGTAGGCTTAATAATTATGGTTTTCACTTACAAAGTTTTAAATCTTACGTGCAAGCATATTTGGTACTACTACTGGAGATCTTTTCTGTATGCATTGCCCCTGCGATCGCATAAGTCGAACACGGGGTCAAGATGATGACGAGATTTTTTCTTCCATACATTTCTCAATGGACGATCGATAAAAAAATTTAAATAGTCTTCAAATGTCTTCTCATGGTTGTTCACGTTCAATGCATGGGAACTAATTTTTTAAAGAACAGCCTCTTGGGAGGAGACGAGGACATGAAAACCACGAGGGGAATGAAAAGACGAACACTCTAACCAAGAAGGGAGCACAAGCTCCGTTCATAGGACCCTCTCCTCTGTTTGGATTCAACAATACAGACACAAATCAAAACATTAAGAGAGAAAGTTATTTTAATAAAGTACAGTCCAAGCAGCCGGCTATGAAGCTGACCAAATTGATTTCGAACTGGATTATCAAACAGAAGCATCAATCCTGGACTAACCAGGAGCGTATCAAACACTACAGGAAATTCATGAAACGCAGCCACAACTCCAAGCGAGCTAAAGAAACTCTAGAACTAAACAAAGCCAACTTGAAAGTGCTATGCAATGCACTCACAGGGCACGGAGTATGCATCTGCCATCTACACAAAATGGTAGAATGCAACAACCATCAACACAAAATGGGTCTCTCCAGCACGGATATTTGCAGACACTGTGGCCATGCTAAGGAAACCATGGAACATCTATTAATCATCTGCCCAAGTCTGGACAAAATCAGATTCAAAATAATCAATAAAACGACTGCAGTAGGGACCGACTTTGAGGACATCCTATCTAAGAACATTCTCAAACTCATGAAGGCAGCATTAAAGTTCTAGATCAAAGAAGGGGGTACAACAGATCTTTAAGATAGTGTACAAGTGGATTAGTGACACTCCATATTTCATCGTATTATACCATACCACCCAAAACAATAATCATAATTAAACCGTAATCATAATTAAAAGGAAAAAAAAAGTAAAAGTTTCATATTTTATTACACTCTTTATTTGTTGGCAAAATGGTTGTATAATACCAAGGATATTATAAGAACTTAAAAAGTGAATAACCAGGTAAACTAATTATACGATTATATCTACTAATGTTTTGGCTTTTTTCTATGCTCTGCATGTACCATTTAGAACATGTGCTGAATATGTATATTTATGTACGTTATTAATAATCATTACTATAAATTTTAAGCAATCGTAACAAAAATATTCTTTCCTAAGAAGTCACACCTGGTAAAGGTTACTTAAACTAAAAACGTTAGGGTGTATACTTAAAAATTTGTTTCTAAACTCTAAAAGAAAAAAAAATATATATAAAACATTTTTTTCCATTTGATAATCTATTTCGTATGGAAACTTTAAATGTTTATAAGTTAAGATTTATTTTAAAACAAAGCAAATATGAAATAATAAGAAACAAAAGAAATCAGATTAGTTAAACATTAAAGATGTTGAGGGTATTGGGAGAAGAGAGACTAAGAGCTTTAATTATAACAACTAGGCAAAAAACAACTCTACAAAAATGAGTTTAAAACATCAAAAACACACTCCATTTCTGTCCAATAAAGCTTCCACTTTCATTTACACTCACCTATCATCTAATTACATTTAATATTATTGTTACGAACATTTATTATAGTTTTAGTGGTATAATATCAATAAGTAAATATTTGTTAAAACATATTTTCTATTTACATAACCTCAAAAGCAACCGACATCTAGGTCTGGATAATACTTTCTGGTTTACATGTATTACTTTGCTCAGTCGTCTCATCGACTGGCATTGTTTTGTCATCTCCTTTTTCTGCAACACCTCCTGACTGTGGGAGTTTGTTGAGAAAATTTGCTTTGGCATCTTCATTCGTGGAACTCGAGGTAGATGACTCGCCACTTATTGAAGATGTTTCGCTCTTCATGTCATCCATCAGAGTCCCATCGTCTGTGTCAACTATAGTTGCTATCTTCTTCCTGGTTGTTGGGAGAGTTTCTTCTGATAGATTATCAAATGGTGTGATGCACATTGGCTCACTCCCGCTTGACGAACATGTGTTTGTAGCAGGGCTTGACACTGAACCATTGGATTGAATGTCGATCCCAGCATCAATACCAGGCGATGCTGCCATTGGAGACGAGCAAGCTGATGAGTTCGTTGTGTTATTGGTGCACAGTTTAGAAATAAATAGCTTTGGAGTACTTCGGCCGTCATATGTACCGGAGTCTGGGCTGGGACAGACAGATGAGGGTGATTGGCAAACTGGAGATGAGCCTCGGCTGCAAAAGAAAGTTGGAAATTGTTTTTTTTTTTTCTCTCTTTTTAGACGACAAAACTTACCTCTCAGTAAATATCTTTTTCACCGGCGGTGAGTATATGTTCCAATTACTAGTATCATCCAGCTCGAATTTCCGCTTAACTGGCCCCAATTGACTTGGACGCATGGCGATTGGTGACATAGAGCGTCTTGTGGCAAAGGTACGGCGGGTAGGTGATGGCGATAGGCCATAAGGGAGACGCATTCCAGCTCTATTGCTGTTAGAAATTAAAGGAATTAAACATTAAATTAAATTAAAGAAAAGAAAACACAAAATTGAAAAAAATAGTTCTTAAAATGAAGCTAATATTCTGTATAGAGATACAACAGAGTAAAAACACATTGGGCTTAAGAGAATCATTACATCACGATGAGTTACACTTAAGAATTCAGTTTCTATCAGTAAATAACTTTAATAAAAGACACAGTAATGCAAAGCAAACGTCGTTTTTTTGTCGAAGTTATATAGCACTTGCACTGTAGCAGCATCTATTTCCCGACAAATGTGATGGTCATTTAGAGTTTATTTAAATTTACTTAAGAGACAACTTATAGAAGGCACAAAATAGTGTTTTTTTTACAGAACAATATCGTTCGCATCATTTTAAGAAACATCTTGTAAATGACTAATGTATTAGTTGATTTTCCACACCTAAAACCCAAGCAAATGCAGAGTTTTGTTTTGTCACAGAATTGAGGTTAGGAGGAAGATGATCTTAAAGCGTTTTAGACACCTTCACCTATCTACTTGAAAGACTGCTTTAAATGATTTTTCTTATCATTTGGAAAGATTTGCAGATGAAATATATACGGCTTCCATTCAGCCAAATGGAGTTTAATACTGTTAAAGGATTTTGATTCGTAAGTGAACATCAGTGACTTCGTGAACAGACTTTGAGAACTCGGAGTAGATAAATTTAAGTCTTTTACTCAAACAAACAAAAAAATATTGTTCCATTCACTGTATACTTAAGCATAGAATTATTTGCTAACATATTTAAAATTTTGCTGACATCAGTAACCCATACGAGAAATGCTATTCATGCTCTTGTCAAACTAATTTTGAATATTATGTCAGCATTTATTTAATTTTTTTCGAACGAACAAATCTATTTATCTATCTGTTGCAGCTATAAGCGATCAAATCATAAAATTTATCATTCAATTACATTTGGACTTAAAACTATTCCATAGTTTTTGATCCCGTGACTGAGCACGATCACTTACCTCGTTGGACTAGGACTCGAGCAACTTGATATACCCGACGGCAGGATAACCTGCAGAGGATTGCTCAACTCATCGGATTTGCAAGACCAATTCTCGGCAACTAGGGTCAGATCCTCCCAGCTTTGTGACATTTGAATGGCACTGTGTACCTCGCGTTCATGATTTACTTCACGCGAATTCAAGTCAGCACATTCTTCTTGTCGCAGCTGTGAAACTCGTGGTGTTAATCTAGGTCCACCTGTGGCGGCTCCTGCCCCTAGAGGACTAAAACTCGCTGAGTAACGACGAGCTCGCGGAGCGAATATATTAAAAACTGGTGCTGGCGAAACCTCTCTATGGGGGTAAAACAAATAAACAAATTGTCAAGAAAATCTAAAGGAAAAAAAAAACACAATTATATAAACTAACCTGGATGGTGGATTAGAAGTTTGTGGTACTGTTGTCGATGCCATTTTCTCAATTGATTCTGGCAAATGTTGCTTATGTAGCTGTAGCTGTTTCTTCGGGGTTTGTTGTTGATTGATTGAACTCGTGGCTGATGGTGGATTCGGTGGTAAATTATTTATGATTGGCACACTCAAGCATCGTTTTAACGCCTTTGAAAGGTCCACATCCATTGCCAGATGAAATCAGTCAGTGTTAAATTAATTTTCTACACTTATTCTAGCCCTAATTTCCAAGTAAATCAACAAAAAAATCCTCGCCTCGATACGTACAATTTCTGTTGTCACTAACAAATGTCAATTTTCATGCAAGTGCAGCAGCACTAGCACCACCATCGACTGTCATTTTGTGTATATATGGGCGAGTTTTTGCGAGTTTTTCTATCAAAGATTTCTTTGTTATTTTTTATGCAAGACTATCCTAATTTTTAGCTAAATTCAATATATCTAGTTTATATTTTAATTGGGTATACGTTTTTAGCCGTGATTTTTGCTTTAAATTCAATTTTGCAACAATAAAAATTAGGTATCCTTTTCTTACCTAAAACTACGATGGGCAGTTTAAAACGACTTTTCTCAGCTAAAATGATATTTATCGACTCAAATTTCTTTTCAAAATTTAACAAAATATTTATATTTAACACTTTTAAGTGAATTTCAATCACACCGTTGGGAAAATTAGTTAATTTTACTCGCAGATTCTGTGAAAATTTTCAGAAATTTTCTGCTGACATCTTTGATTTTTCTTCGAGGTTGATCTGGGGCAGTAGCTCTCAAACTGTGTAGGGCAACCTCTCAAGGCGAATTTTTCGTCGTCGTCGTCGACTCTCTCTCACTCTCTTCTAATTACCTCCTGCCTCCTGTTTTTCGTTTCGAAATGTTGTTTCTGTTTCTGTTTGTTGGTTGGAAGTAATTAATGATGATGATTGTGGTTGTGTTGCATTGCAGTAAAGGATACATAACAAACAGCACCATCAATACACCGTGATTCTTGATTGCGTATGTAGTTTCGGGAAATTTTATTCTCCTCTCATTTCTGGATAATTCATTTGGGGATCGGCGTGTGCGTGATTTTCCACATTGCCGTAGGTAATTTTTAAAATTGGCCAGACCCCACATGAATCAATCCGGCGATACTTGCTCGAGAATTTATTTCAATAATAATTTCTACAATTGCAATGAAAGTAAATTTTGTTTAAATTTTATGTCTGCAATAAATTTAATTTAATAGCCTAGAGTAAACAATTTGCAAGTAAAAATAGATATAATTGGGCATTGGCAGGACTAGATGATGCTTTCATCATAAATCATCTAGTGGTTATTTATTTTAAGTTCCTATACTCAACGTTCTCTCATATTAATTATGAATATGATATACATTTTTTTGAACCACAATTTTGTCGTTATGGAAAGTGATGCCAAGCTGGTGTTTGAAACGTTGTCGTTATGCTTTCTCTTTGCGTTTTGCCGACAGCATACTTTAAGAGCTTTTATCCATAGCCTTGGAAATACTACACGCAAATATCTTGGACGTTCATATATTATTGAAGTCAGTTTGACGAAGTGTTTCATACTACAATGAAGGGTAATTCAACAGAATCTTCCAGGCAGCCGGATATGGTGAGCATCATAGCAAATAATGTAAATTTTTTATAACTAAACATTTTGTAAGATTCTTAGCTTTGTTTGATTAGAGCATAAAACGACTGAAAGACGTTAAGGGGAAGGTTTCACTATAGAGCTCATAAAAACAGAATTCAGAAATATTTGTTCCCTCCCTGATCTACAGTTAGTTGTTCTTTCGTGTATCACCTACATTTAGCATTAATAAAAGAAAATGCTGCTGCATAGCATAACTGACTAACAAAAAAACACATCCTTGTCAGCAAACTAGATAAAAATTTCCAACAATTTTAGTTTTGCAATAAAAAAAGAAATTGGTTAATTATTTAATATCCCTGTTGGCGACCAAGTTGTCCGTCTTGTCTGTCCGTAAACAAATTGTTATTGTTGCAGTCAAAGGCGATGGCTGTTGTTATTGGCAAGGTTTTTCTTCTAACATTTTGAACGTAATTTTCTGTTCAATTCAACTGCTTCATCTACCTCCGAAACAACTTTCAAAGACCTTTAATATAAACTTTTTATAAAATAAAATAATTATAATTGTAAAATAATTTTAACACTAAATAACAAATAAACTATTTTCTTTTAAATTGCGACAAAAAATGCAGTTTACTTCCACAACTTCATGTTTTTATTGGCGCCATTTTGTTTTAAATCCAGTTTTGTTTTTTATAAAATCGTTCACCTGATATCGATGTAATATACATAAACCTTAAGGTTTTTGAAAAAGAAATACTGAAAAAGAAATACTCCTCAAAACACGCACTAGTAACGTAGTCATTGCTTAAACAAAATCATTCTAACTTACGATCATAGATTGTTTCAGAAATCCCGTTCAGTCTTGTTACCAAGTAAATAATTTGTACATATACTTTAAGAAACTTAACTTATGTAGTCCAGTAACAGTTCCTGAAAGCCATTTTCAATATTTTAATATTCTAAAGAAACTACCAACAAACATTTTTTTATTCTGTGGATGATTTTTTAATGACAAGAAGTGTGGGTATACCATAAATTATACCTGTGTTACATTTTGTGACGAATAATTAAAAATCAAAGTTCAAATCATGGTCTTTTTTGTGCAGTTAAAGTTCCAAGAACAGAATTTTATTATGCAGGAGCATGTGTCGTACCTTTTGAAGGATTATTTGAAACATGTGCAACTTACTTACAACCAGATGAGGAGCTTTAGAAGAGGTCCGATTTAAGCAACTCACAGGTAACACAATTTACCCACTAAGTGCATAAGACACAAACCCATGAATAATTTGTGATGTAATTAAAACAAATAATAAGGATTCAGCTTAAGTTTTAACGATCTAATATATTTGACCAAATTATATCACATGGATAGTAACGAACAAAATATGATCAACCACATTTTCAAAAGTGAAATTGAAATTATACTGAGTTATACAAAAAAGGCGGCCAAGGACATTTTCTTAGATTTGCTTGGCATTTTACCGGAACTCATTTCAACAAAATTAATGCTGCAATTAACAAATACGAAAACAAAACAAAGCCAAATAAAAACAAAACTTATTATTCTTAAAACAAATAAACATTTTATTTATATGTATAGGTAATTATTTAAATGTATATAGTTACGAAAACATACAAATAATTATGCATACATTCAGTATTTAGGTAAATAATTTTATATTTAGTTACACTTGTTTTAACAACGACACATTAATAGCTACCTATGAATAAATGAATACACATTCAATGTCTTTAAATCTAATCAAATAAGACAATTTTATTCTTAAATGTATATATATATAAATATATATATTTATTTTTCTGATAAAAAACTACAAATAATAAAAAATTATATCTTCTGTTTGAGTTAAAACTTAAAATATTAATAAAAAATAATAAAATTTTTGTTTCCATAACACAGCTGAATTTCATCTTATCTTTTTCAAAATAATATACCACAAGAGGAGAAAATATATGTATATTTTTGGCCATTTTTTTATGTGTAAATTAAAGAAATGGGCAGGTTTGTGTTTTGCTTTTTTCTGTAAATTTGTTTAAGAAATTCATTTTCGTTTAACTTTATTTTTTTTTTTTTCTTATGTAAAGCTGGAATATATCTTACAGCGTTTTTTTTTTTTATTCAAAATTTTATCCATTTTTCCATTGATGTATATTTAATTTATTTTAAATACTATATGAGCACGAAGGTATATATATATATTCTTTTTTTTTTTTTCATATTCTTCAAACTAGAATCAAAAAAATTATCTAGTTGTATTTTAATCTAAATTTGTTGGATGGTTCACATTTTTTTTTTTATCTAAG
This sequence comes from Syritta pipiens, assembly GCA_905187475.1. Taxonomy (NCBI): domain Eukaryota; kingdom Metazoa; phylum Arthropoda; class Insecta; order Diptera; family Syrphidae; genus Syritta; species Syritta pipiens. Next base: position 104,916,340 of record LR994571.1, on the reverse strand, counting down.
CTTCGAGGCCGAATCAATGAGAACCGATTCGCAAGACGTCTTAACGAACTTCTTTAAATAAAAAAAAAGAACTAAATTCAGACAGAAAAAATCAAATAATAACCTGTGAATAAAGTATGGCACAAAGAGATCAAATGAAAGATGATTCTTAAATAATATATATATTGCAAACTTTTAACCAAAAAGCTAAGTTTTTGTGCTCCAGTTGTCGTTTAAATTTTCTTCTGAAAAAAGAAAAAAATTAAAACAAAGATAAATAATACAAATTAAATGCAAACAGAAAATATGCTATTAAAGGCGGCAATATTGTCTATGAATACATAGGTACTGATTTAGATCATGTGTTCGTTTATATTTTTAATAATTCATTTTGCAAAAGTAGGTTGATGTATCGACAAGTTAAATAATAGACTGGATCGAATTTGATCTAAAGAACAACAGATATTACAAAAGCGGAATCAGAAGTTAACTAAAACTTTGTTATAGAAGTCAAAATGGAAATAGTTCTTTGACCTCCATCCAGAGACTCATTCGATGTGCTCAACAGTAAGGATGAACACTAGAAACTGGGTCTTAGTCATGGACATTATTAAATGGTCAGATAGAATTTGATTGTTTGATGTGCTTATGTAGATTTTTTAAGTTTAACTATCTCTATATGTAAGTAGAATTCACTTATCAATTTACCACTTTGTCCTAGATAAATGCGAGACTGTTTTTTTTAGACCCTTGTTCTTAAAATGATAAATTGCTACCGGTCTTCTTAGATTTGAGATCTTTAACAACTATTGCTAATTTAAGAACTCACAAAAACACCCAGTCAAATCGTTCAACCCATTATTTGCTGCAATCAAATCAAGCTTATAAACATAAAAATGATGCATCGATAGAGCCTAGACATTAAAAAGTAAACAGCGCCTACCACCGAATGATTGCACTGCAACATTCATTTGTGGTAATCCACTTACAAATTGCTAACAGACATCAAAATCGTAAAAGTACTTCTTTATAGATATAAGAGAGTATAGTTGCTATATACAAAACAATATTGTTTATTCTTGGTCAAGAACAGAAAGCTTAAAGCGCAATAGAAGCCATTTTCTTTGGCAACATTTACTCACATTTCGAGAAAATTAAAAAGAAAAAAAACAAAACATTGAACTAAAACTAAAGTCGATGAGTCTGAGTTGACACCATTGAATAAACACTGACGAATGCACATATAGACATCAAATATTGTGCGCACTTTAGATCACTTTTAGCCGTCAGATAAAGCTGGAGTCACCCATCCATATTTTTCGTGAGTCTTTACTAAAGATCTAAATGCCTCCTCAGCAGATCGTCTGAAACGAAAAACATACAAATTGCATTACAAATGTAAATCAACCAATTGATAATTCAAGGTACAAACCTGCTAAATTCTTTTGTACTTTTTGGTTTTCTAGCTACACGACCTTGTCCCTTGACTAGGCTCGCCGCGAACTGCATAAGCACAGCTTCGACAGTGTAAGCGCTTGCCCATCCGCGTGGTGTTAAGAGTTCCATACAAATAGCACCTCCCTCCATGACAAAGCCCTTTTCTATTCGTGGCTCAACGACCCTCATGAATGGTGGGGCGAAGGGGAAGTTCTCCGGAAATACCAAATGTAAAAGGATAAACGGAATGTTTAATTCAACCATGTCCTCGGCGAGTGGTGAATCCGGATCGATAATATGCAAGCGCGCATACCACTCGTATAGGTTGTCGTTTACCAGCTCGACCTGTGGAATGTTTTAAAATAGCAATAAATGTAAATTGATAGGTTGTTTGATATCATAGAAATTAGTATTTGAGTTGAGTTTTAAGTGATGGCTTCTTGTTGTAGCATAATTAAATTTGTGTTGCTATTTTGATGAGCATAAATAAGTTCAGTGTACTCTTGTGCAATCAAAACTATGGAATAAAAGGACAACAAAACACCAGGACATGAGCATACACATTTCAAATTTAGCAAACTTCTGTAAATTACTATTCAGATTCGCCACTGATATTACCCTCATAACAATATTTATTGGCTTGCGAACCATTTTAATGAGTTTTGTCCTGATTTCCATTGCCAGCAAAACCGTTTAAAATTACGACAGTTATCCAGAGCCTATAAAACAACACACAGAGCTGCGGTAATTTATAGTGATAGAAATTAATTGGAAAATGTTATGAGCCAGTGAACCGCACTTATAATAAATTTAGAGGCACTAGCCGCAAATTAATATGACGAATACCAACTATTGTTCGTCTGGTCATAACCTATAAATTGAAGAGATCAGTTATGCGGCCATTTTGTGGGTTTCCTAATTATCGGTGGCGGTTTATCAAAAAATATGTTAAATTTGAAGGAATATTTTGTGGTTTAGTTTAGTTTTAGTTTATTTATTTTAGCTTATTAATTTGTTGCACTTTATATTTCGAGACTGGCCCCCTTGAATACCTCTCTGGTTTCAATCTATTGACTACGTAAAGATGTCCAATGTTCATTCGAACAAATGTTCGCTTTTTAATTAAAAAAAATGTGCACTTGACAATTAAAAAAAATTCCGCTTTTCAATAAAAAAAAAAGTAATTGCTGCACAGAACCTACTTTAATAAAATTCATGGTGGTACAATTCATTTGAGCTTAGACTTAAAGAAGCTAATGGTGCAAATGGTGGAATGTCAAGGTTATCCGACCGGCGCTTAGAATTACTTAGAACCTTCACATTTATGTACCTTTTTGGCCATCAAAATAAGTTTTTAGTTCTCAGAAAACAACATGCGTGTGCGAAGTAATGAATAGCAACCGAAGTGACTACAACTTACTGTAAAAATGGGGCCCATGGCACTGGTTTGCATTCTTTGTATTTCCCTAAACTCCTTCATAAGTCGCCTTGAACGAATTGTGGAATCATTAAGTTTCAAAGTCGATTTACTCGTAGCGGGTGAAACACCTCTGAAAAATAAAGAAAACGCAATAACCTTCATGAATAATTATTCATCGCATATTTGCAGAGCAAAAAAAAAAAAATTCTATTTACCGTCTTAACCGTCGACCAGGTGAGCCTGAAGGACCACCATTGGCAGTAGGTGGTTGATTACCTTCCGCACCCTCCGATTGTTTGTCATTTCCTTTGAATAGTTTTCGGATAGCTGCCGCAACTTTTTCCTTCGATCTTGATGACATTGTGTTTCTATAACTTGCTTCGAGTATTAGCGGGATCCTCTTATGCTAGCTGCTTGTTAAGTTTCACAATTAACGATACACTCTTCATAAGAATTCAGCGATTTTCACTTGGATTTTATTTCTTTTTGGCGACTTACACTATTTCAGTCTTCAAATATTCTTCAGCTATTCTGGAAGAAAAAAATAAAAAAAAAATAGTTTAATTTTTAGTTGATTAAATTCGCATTGTTTCATTGTGTACAATGAATTTGTGACATTTCTAGGGCAATGTAATAGTTCATGAAGGAAAAACGTTTCGAAATTAATTCACATTCACATCAATAAAATTTCATAAACTTTTCATTCCTACCGAAAAAAAATTAGCATCCGTCTTCGTGTTGAGGTTCATTGATTTTTATTCATCCTTGAAGGAGAATTTTTGTAAGCGAAAATGAATCACGAAACAGAAAAGAAGTAAAACTCGTGTAAAGAAACTAAAAGAAGACCTTCGTGATGATGTACCACGTGATGATTGTCCCACGTACAATTTGCAGTTGATCTTTGCAGGGTGTTTTGGTTGTATTGTTAAAAATTTGCATTTCTTCAGAAGAGAGTTGTGTTATGAAGCAGACATTTTAATTATGTATTTAATTCTTTCCTTAAGTTCAATTCATCGTTGCGAAAATGCATTTTTATGCGGAAAAACTTTATGCTGGGTTCTTTTCCTTTGGTTTGTTTATGTAGTTACCAGATTTATCATAATAATGGAGTTACACAGAACCCATATGAAAAGTCTTGTAAAACTTTTTCTTTCCAACAATCTTTGAAATGGAATATTTATACAGTTCAACAAAAATAATAAACGAATACAATTATCGTAATTTAACACTCCCAACCCTAAATCGAAAATTTTTAACACGATGTTTAAAGCCCAGCAAAGTTTAGTACCCTTAAATTCCAGAATACAAAAACAAATCAAATCTAATATTTATTGATTCAAAAAACATGTCAAATTTGCATACACCCGTGTGTAAGTTATGACAACATAAAACTTTTACGATACAACTCGCCGTAATAAGCCACCACTCTTGATGGTAAGGGTTGTGGAAGTTTTTATTATATTTCTAACCAGTAGGTCGTAGAACAAACGTGCCCATTTATGTTTTTATTTCTTAAAAATCATATTTTGTCACGAAAACGACTGTTACTCAATGATCCTGTAAATGTATCACACATGGATTTAATACGTCAAGCGAGAACAAAAAAAAAGGTCATGTGTAACCATGTAATCCCTTTAAACATTCATCTCAGAGTAAAGATTTTAAAATAAACTCTCATCCACTGGTTGCCGTTGAATGTAAAAACAATAACATTGAAAGGACCAAAAACAGAGTCAGTTTCTATTTTCGGAACCCACTTTTATCGTGCACCCATACTTTGCATTTTATTCTTTAATAGAATTCTCTCCTTCTTTTACTCGCGATTCGTGTTCCACCCACAGGATACGAGATACGAGCGTTCGAAAATACTTTGTGCAAATTTCTTTGTTTTATTTTGAAATTCATAGAATTACATTTAAGGGCACACTCCATGCGTGAGGACTCTGACACATGCCACTAGAGTGACCTTGAGAAAAAAAGCGCGTGTGTTGAGTTCAAATTAGTTGCTGCAAAAGTCCTCCTTGCCCCCACTTGTGCATTCTCACAAAAAGTCAAAATTGCAAATTAAGTCAGTAAAAGTATAATTTCCACTACTGGCATTTCATTTCTATTCATACCTAGCCATGTGGGTGGGAAGCGAACGACATAAAATACCGCATAACTCATGTTTACTGTCAAGAAGTCACACTTTTTTTTTCTGCGCTTGGTCCTTGGTTTTCTGCTGGGTTGGGGAGTACAGTCCATTTAGCTGTGACGTAGTTAGAGGTCAGAGTTATACGCACAAAGGATGTCATGTCCATTTGGCAAGCACTTTGTTTAATCCTGACATTGATTTGCAGATCATGTGCGCCTTGGAGTGTGAAGATATTTCATAAAGATATACAGCTCTTTAAGGATTTACTTAATGAGTGGGATTAGTTGTCCTTGAAGGTTTTTCGTTCGTCGAGAAAAATATTCTACATAATCAATTAGTAATTTGTGTTATGCTTCGTCTCACAATTCATTTTGGACTGTCATTAGAAAACTATTTGCGCAGACATTTAATTACCTTGAAGAGACTGTTTGGGATTCTTAAGAAATCTTTAGATATAATCGTTTTTGGGATTAATGTACAGTGTTGGTCGGAGGATTAGCACACTTCCCTGTATTCACTTAAGTAGAAACTATGAATCACGGAGGAGGGTGTGTCATGGTGTGGGTTGCCCTTCCGTGGCATGGTGTTTGGCCTATCGTGAAAATAGAGTAAAGAATGGACCAGTTTAAATGTAAAATAATATTAGAGGGTCATATAAAGTCCTTTGCAGACGACATTTTGCCATAATATGGATATTCATGCATGATAATGATCCTAAGCACACTTCTTGGTTGGTGAAGTCGCTTCAAATCAAATCTTCTGTCAATGCCTAAATGACTGACCTAAATTCAATAGAAAATGTCAAGAGCAATGAAGAGCAGCATGTTGGATTATAAAACTAGTCAATTTACCAAAGCTTTGTGTAGCAATCAAGAAAGGATAGAACATCATCCCTATTCGTCGATGCCAAGAGTTAGTGGAAGGCATGATAAGGTGTGTGATAGAGTAGGAAACAAGAAGAATACTTGTTCAAATCCTTTATAACAAATTAATTTCACAATGTGCTAATTCGGTGACCACAATATGTTGAACCTACTGATGTTTGTTTGTCGTTATTATTTTTTTTAAACATTATTTTTTTGTTTATTCAAGTTGTTTATGGTTGCATTTAACAAAATTAAAAACAAAAAGTGTCAGAAGACATCGCTAATAAAGTTATATTTTAAGTGAATACAGGAAAGTTATTCTAATTCTCTGACCAACACTGTATGTGGTCTTTAAATCGAGCAAGCATTTCTTTTCGGAACTAAATTCACGGACTATTAAGCGAACGAAAGGAGGTAGAATGTATGTACAACGTGGAAGCTAAATTTCATAATTTTGATCGACCGTAACCAGGAAAAGAATGAAGAGCATATACGGACACCCTCAAATAGGATTTGTGTGGATATCTAAGCAAATGGAGTGAAACTTCTCTATAGCGGACACTTTTGGGACCATTAAAATTTAACCGTAAAAAGGAGGTCCGTTGTGAAGGAGTTAAAATGTATACTTTTCCTCATGCCGGGTACTAGAGAAATTGTCTGTTGCCCCTTAAGTTTCAAGAAGTTTCACTGTGTCACGAATTTGGGTACGGGTTGCTCATCTAATTTTGTGAAGCCTATAACCCCTCCTTTCTGGGATTGCCAATTATCGATTTCCTTACGACGCATAAGCCGACTGAGGAAATGTTTTACTAAAGAGGACAGCCTGCAACATACAGCTAACATGAATTTAAATGACTGCTCTCAGACTCCTCAGACGTCCAAAAACGACATTGGTCCTTCTTATTAAATTTTATACATCCGCCAATCTGCTGTAATGGCAATGTGCGATGTGATGCCATCACAGTCCCAAATTCCCAAAAGTTTAATTAGAAACAAACACCAGCCAATTAGCTCAGCAATTTGCCCCGGTGCTTACGTAAAAATAAATATCAAATTACTCCTGCTTATTACGTAAACAAATCCGCCTCTGGACTCACTTCGAAGAGTCATTTAGTTTAGATCTCTTGCTGATGCATATCATTGCATATTACACCGGTTAGAGGGACACCCTATTATCAATTTCCTTGAACAACTGCCAAAAGGACATGCTCCAATGTGCATGATTAAATCATGAAACTCTATATGTTTTTATTTTCTTTTCCGTCCTACCCGCTCAGGACGAAGAAAAAGCAAACAAAAACTATTCTTTTCGAATATGTATGCAAATGGCCAACTATTAGTATCCAAACATCTGCAGCTGCTGCCTTTGGTCTATCCTCGGTCTACTGCTCATGGAGTACATTATTTGAATTGCTGGCTGAAGGGTGGCCTCCTTTTATTCGCTCAAGAGGAAAGGAATTTTCTTTAGAGAAGCGACGAAATTATATTTTCATCATGAGACGGTTTGGATTACGCATACATCCATAAGTTCATTTTAATCACAATCACGAGGCGAACGAGGAGAAAATCTGTGAAAGATTCTCTTTGAAAATTCAATCTGCGAAGCTGGTGGAAAAGCAACCTCAGTTAGAATAGAAATAGAACCCAAAATTTTAGAATCAGCCCCTGGTGGACAACTCTTAGCGCTGGGAAGGACACGAGGGACGCTTTCGCTACGTCATTCGGCCGAATGAAGTAATGTCATAGAAAATTAAATTTCGTAAAAAGATGGCTCCTCTTCCCCTACACCAATTTTGTTTCGTTTGGGTTTTTCTTTTCTGCACAAGGGAAACGAGAGAGGTTAGGTCGTTTTCTACGGAAGTGGGAAGTCCTTCTACATTACGTTCACCTCGGGGATGAAAGTTTTTTCTGTAAATATTTGGATATCATTGCATCGTTCTTTTTTTTTTTGTGGAGGACATTAAAGGTATCCATTAGGAACCGGTTTGATGGTAATTTTAACTTTGTAGGACACACGGAAGCGACTAGTACGGGAAAGGAATTTGGAAAACTTTAGATTGAGTCGTTTTAACTTTTTTTTATGTTCACACTGATGATGCAAACAGTACGTCTTATCTCAGTTTATGAAGCGAAATTTCAGGTAGGTGATTGCTATGGTAGGTCAGATTATCAAGCAATTTAAGCAACAATTCTTTTAATGATGGTTGATAAATCAGTTTTCGACCGAGTTTACGGTTTATGTATGAATATTTTATATTCAACGTAAGATCATTACTGTCAAAACAAATTTTGTCCTGATGCGTGTAGAGAAAATTCTTGATCTCCTCCTAAGTCTATGTATAAAAATACTTAAAGAATTTTCTATCATAATTCAACAATCAAAAACCATTACCAACCTTAGGTTAGGTTAGGTAGGCGGGCTGACAAAAATATGTTCCTGCCTCACTTAGGTCCTTGTAGACCCCTTGTGTTACCCATAGGGGGAAAGGTGTCCCCCTCCTCACTCGCGGTGTCCTATTCCACTGTGTCCTCGGTCCAATGCTTAGCATCCAAGCCAGTCAACCCTATAATTTTCTTAGTGGGTTTTATCCCTCGGACACGTGTAGCCTATTACTTTCAGAAGCAGTAGCTGAGTAATTAACTCTTAACCACCACCTCTCAGTCGAGCTACGCAGCAAATACAATACAAATTTTAAATGAGAGTTCTGTTTAGCTGCCACATCTGACAAAAGAATACAATATACAAATCCTAAAGGGCCAACACAAGTGACGCACAATGAATTGTTATTAATTTAGTCTGGTGTCATCCGTCCACCGGCTCTTCTAGCCAGACGACAGCCACAACTACCACGCCAATGACAACCCTTAACGATTCATTAGCGAGAAGAGTGGCACAAACAGGAGCTCCACCATGTCCCTTGTTCAACACACACTGTTCTTCGAAAATAAATTATCGATTGTATTTATTTCGAGTTGCTCCTCTGCGCCCGTGAGCCTCTGCGCCTCTCCGCGTTCTGCCACCAAAGTAAGGACACGACCAAGCAAGAAGACGATATTTTTAGACCCTGATTGCAGCTACGGCTGAGAGTTATTACAATAATATGCAATTTATTTATTTCAAACCGAGGATATGTGGTGATGTCGTAGCACCACGTACAGTGGCCTATTTCCGTGTGGCCGTGGAGAGTTCCACTCTGGACTCCTGCCTGTCAGACGGGCATATGTGCGTTCAACGAATCGAATTGAATCCGTCACAATATTTGTCGCCTCGATTGGCGGTTATTAATGTCCGTGTTCTACGTTCTATGGGTGGATTAACCACTGGCCGTGCGCCTTGTGTCGAGGAGCGGTCTATGATTGATTGGCCTTTATTACGAAGAGCGGTTGAGTATATTGCGCACTTATGGAAATGATGCATGCGAATGAAATTAGCCGCAGGATTGCCACCGCAATGCATTAGGGGTATATGTGTTCGCCTTGGCAGCATGTGTTGGCGACATTAGCTCGAAAATGAAAGGTACCGATATAAATCTTGGCAGTGACATGTTTCTAGGCTATTGTTGTGGTTTCCTGAATATGCATTACTTCAATGAACCGAACATTTGGTTCATGTAACGTGGTAAACTGTCGCTATTATGTGAGGCATTTGTCTTACGAACAAATAGATCATAAGGTGTGCATATCACATTTGTAAATGTCAAAGGTTGTATGTTTGACGTTGACGATGTCGTTTCATTCAACATGTGATTTGACTCAAAATATAGAAAAAGCTTAAGAGAGAAAATTAAGGCTTAATGACAGAAAGTGCTCCGTTGGTTTGAGGTGGATGCTATTCGAATTCTGTAGTAAAGCGTTTTCTAATAGGGGCTTTCAACTTGGAATTTAATTTGTGAACGCACCCTTTCATTAATCATTGAACTGTCATTGTCAATTTATTCAGTAAACTTAACATTTTCATCATGGAAAAGTACACAAAGAAGCAAGATCTACAAATTATAAAAAATTTCTACCGAAATTTAGAATCGGTGACGACAATTTTAAGAGCGTTAGCTCGAAGCTTCTTTTTTGGCTCAATGGGTCCGTGGGTTATTGGTCGGGTTAATAACCACATGTACTTCATGATTCATCGCTTCACCCACAAAAAATAACTGTTTGGTGCGGTTTGCATGCCGGCGGCGTTATTGGGCCATATTTTTTTGTCGATGATAACGATCGTCATGTTACTGTGAATGGCCAGCCTTATCGCGCCATGATTACCAATTATTTTTGGCCTGAGTCAGAAGATATGGACTTGGACGACATGTGGTTTCAACTGGATGGTGCCACAATCCACACAGCACACGTTACAATCGATTTATTGAAGAATAAGTTTGATGAGCGTGTTATCTCAAGAAATGGGGCAGTCGACTGGCGGCCTCGTTCATACGATTTAAAGCCTTTAAACTATTTTCTTTGGGGTTACGTTAAGTCATTGGTTTAAACCCGACGACGTTGCAAAAGCTCAGAGCTTACATTCAACTCGAAACAGCGGCCGAAATATGTGGCCGAATCATCGGAAATCGGACCACTGCAAATGTGCTCGCGGTGGCCATTTCGACGTATGCAGTTCCATGTATAAATGTTTATTTGTACTTCAAGTCGATAATAAAATTTTTGAAATATCTCAAATGAACTGCCTTTTCTTTAAAAAAAAGTTGTCAAGTCCTTTATATGTTTTGGGAAAGTGCTATACTTCGACGTCATAGGTGGGACGGCATTATTTGCCACACCTTGACTTAAAAAAAGAAACAAAAACAAAAAAAATGGGGAAAGCAGTGTTTTACAAATACTGAATGTTAGACACATTTTTTCCAGGTTGATTGCATGTTAAAGTAGAGATTTCTCCAAAATTGTGCTTAGTCACTGTTGTGTTTGAGACACTTGGACAGGTCTTAAATAATTTTGCCACCTCACAGTATAATCTACCCAATCTAGTCTTTGCGCAGAACTGCTACCAAGAGCATTTGGCTTATGCTTTTTAAAAAAAAAGTTCACTTAATGTTCCTTCCTGCTGTTTATCTATTTGGAAGTTCCACATGATTAAACATGATCTTTTTATATATTGGATTGTCAAATATCTTCCATCCGCCTTATTGTCTTTTGAATTTTCCGGCTATGTACAAAGCGCTACAGAGCTCGTATCCAAACTAATCATGCATAGCGTCCTTTTGTAGATAATGTCAAGACTTTTCAAATGATGTATTGCCAGATACGAGCTCTGTAGCGCTTTGTACATAGCCGGAGAATTCAAAAGACAAAAAGGCGGAAGGGAGATATTTGACAACTTAATATTACATATTCAATTTTTTTATATATTACAAGATCAATGCTCTATACATTTCTTTCTGTGTATGTTTTAATCTTGTTAAAAATACACGTCGCGACTTTCCTCATATTAAATACCTTTGTCGTCTTTCAACAACTCAACATGTCCAAAAAATAAATAACAATAAATTGTGCACTCATTCAAAATGTAAATCGTCCTGGACAAATCACTACCCCATCATTCATTTGATTATATCCTCTAACATATAGAGCATTTATTTAAATACTATACTCTGGTGATCAATTTAAATACGCCATTAAGAAGTAAAACTTGACAGATGTCTGGTGGCCTAAATTCCGTGAGAACCACACCAGTTATTTAATCGATGTTAATTTTCATAATAAAAATTTATACATAATTTCCTGAAAAGGACATCCAGAAGAATTTCACTTCAAGGTTTATGTGATTACTCGTACAAAGAAAAACAAAAATAAAGTCTGACCGAATTAAAGATCAATAAGACTCGTTGCTTCAAGCGTGTGGATCAGTAAATCAGCGTAGTTGAAATTCCAATGAATCTTGAAAAATTATTGTGACACACGGCCAGCAAGTTTCTCTACACTTGTTAAATTACGTATATGGCGACTGAGAGAAAAACAATCTCCAAAAATAGCCCAGCTTGTCGCATTCCTGTCAATATACATTCCTGTCGAATGCCGATTATGTAAATACGCTACGTTACAACTCACAAATGAAAAAAAAATTGACATCTTTTAATGAAGACCGCATGTAACAACCTGTAGCACTTAATCTTTTCACATGTATGTCGCCAAATTATGTTTTTTTTTTGTTTGTTGCTTATTAATTTTATGAACGATTACATGTTGAAAGGATTGCAAATTAAAAATTATCGGAATATATTTTTTTTAATTATTACTTTGCACACTGAAGCTGTGTTGCTTTATGAATTTTTTTTTAATTCGCTATGCCCGTATGTGTTTTTTTTTTATTTGCATACTTTTATGGGTCGATCAGCAATGTTACGCTTCGTTTAACTTTTTTGTTTTGTTGTTGGCGTTATGTGGACTGGAATAACTTTTGCCACTTACAGGACAAAATGAGTTTTTAATAATCTCAATTACGAGTTTTTTTTGGAAATGTAGTTCCATCAGCAATGCCATGAAAATCTACCACTAAAGCAAGTGGAAGGAAGAACAGATTGACTATCTTCGGTACTTTTCGCTCCCACCCAGACTTAAAGATTATTAGTTATTTATTAGTGATATACTGACACTCCCCATTTCATATTTATTAGTTAAAAGAAATTAAAAGAATTCCCAAACTCTTTAAAATGCAGACCGATTCCAGTCGAAAAAAAGTCGACTTTTAAAATAGAATTCCTTTTTGGTTTCATTTGAGGTGTTTTCCCAAAAGTATGTGAAACTTGATGATGTCTTTTGCTGCGTGGAATTGAGAAGGAAGGCAGCAGAAGGATTTTGTAGACGGTAAATATTTTGTGCTAATTTTTTCCCATTCTTACATATTATTATTTATTTTTTCCCATCGAAGGCACAGATTGCACGAGAGTCACCCGATAGTCTTTTTTTTCAACCTGCTTCTAAAAGAAACATGAGCACCGCGGAAACTGTGTTACACGATTTTTGCTTGTTTCTACTACCAGTTGGGAAGTGTTACTTTCAAGAGTCAATTTCAAGTCTGACTCTTGCCAGGTGGTTTTTAGTAGAGTTAAAGAAAATGGACAATCGACTGAACTCAAACTCAGAGTCAATTGACGATAAAAAGAACACAGGTTATTATTTGTTCAATTTGTTTTCAACTAACCTTGCTTCGTTAGGTCTAAATTAGTTTGAAAAATGTTTTTTTAAGATTCATGCAAAACACTAATCAGAGGCTCAACTTTCCATTTCTGCACAGTCATTAGAAGCAAACAGACAGTCGACTATAACATCAAAACCAACATCTGAGGTAACCAAATCAAATAAACACGTAACCGGAAACTCTTCAATTAAAACTTCGTTCTAATGCACACTATTATTTATTGTTGGTTGTGTGTTGTTAATTTATTTAGAGTTTTATATTTCGACGACAAAAAAAAAGAACACACAACGTGCTCGAATTGCACAAACTGCAGAGTGTACATATCGAATTGTGGGGAGTGGGTTCATTGGAGTCAACAGACGACGAGCATGTGACTTTTTCGATTGCAAGCTGCTCAGTAATGGTTCATTACAATGCAAAAAAAAAAAAAAGACCACTGAAACCAAATGCTCTGTGGTCGGAAATGATAATGTATCCATTGGATCCCCGTCTACATTACCTCGTCTGGGAATAACACATGCCCCACGAATTAATCACAAAGAAAGCTGTGTAGCCGTGTATATCACTTCAAGCGTGAAGGGTGCTTCTTTTCTTTTGAACTCCTCTCTGGCGAATTCAATTCAAAACTCAAACTTCTATGGTCGTTGTTATGAAATTGAAACTTTCTTTGTTAATCAGTTCCTTTTATTTAGGTTTTTATTGTAAATCATTAAAAGATTGCCACACTCTAGGGAAAACCAGGATGTAAAATTAATTTACTGGAACGTGCACTTTCATATCGGAAAACTACAATGAACGTTACACCACTATTTGCACTATTGCAGTTGTTATTGCCATTTGAAATTTATGTTCAAGTTACTTAATGAGAGTGTTTTTATTTGCCTCAACTGGGCGACGGAAACCGACTTCCGAGGAAATATTTGTGACAAACCCAGTTCTAGAAATTCACCCGTCAGAGACGTAAATTATGAGCAAGTGTTGTGCTACAGTTTGACGACGGAACAGCATACTTAATAGACATGATAGAGACATTGCATTTACTTGAAAACACGCAATAAGCACGCACACCTGTGTTTCTGCGCTCTCAAAGTGACATAATCTGATGTCTGTCCTTTTTGATAGACGTCACCATCATTTAAAAACTACTACGCTACATCGATATGATTCATTAATTATTTTCAACCCCAATCAATTCGAATTTAGTAAATTGAACATCTATTACCCCAAGTGAACCGGTTCTACTCGGCATTATAGACCTAACCTATTTATATATTCCAGTTGCATGCCGAATGGCAAGAAAATAATTGCAATTGGAGGAATTATCATGCACCTTGATGAACAAAAGAGGGAGCAGCACTTGTTGCCTGAAAAGAAAAATAGAAGGTGAAGGTAAATAATTATTTATTGAAAGATCGATATGAAGCCATGACATAGTTAAGAGTCTTCCTTGACAGACATCATAAATTTACTGCTCAATAAAAAAGAAGATAATTTAAGGCCAAATTAAAAAAAAACTGACATTTTGAGATTGGAAATGTTTAACGGTATGCAGTAATGGAGAAATTTAGTACAATTTGTAATTTTTTTTAAAGTTTTTAGGGCGATCATATTGGAATGGAATGTATCGATAATTGAAACCTCCATAATTCAAAAATCTCTGTAAATAGAAGCATTCGCATAGTTCGCTGAAATAATCTCTGTAAAACCTACGCAATTTGGCCGTTTCATTAATTCGAATTCATTTATGTGCAAAACAACATGAAAACTTCTCTAATTCCAAAATGATAGCTTTTTACCTACACTATTCGAAATCAAATTTAATTGTTTTTTTCTTCTGCAACCCTTAGTTAAAATGCCTAAGTGACAAAAGTGAGCCATATGTTTCTTCTGAAACCTCCGTTATTCGAAAACCTCTATTATTCGAAGTTTTTCTTTCGAAATTCGAATCATCGAGAGTTTACTGTATCATGTTAAGTAGGGCAGCCATGTTTTCACAAGTTTCTTTGAGGCAATAACAAATGAAGTTGGATGCTTTTCCTCTGTTGCAAAAAATTTTCATTTAAGTTTTGAATTAGAATATGCTTTTATTGATTTTTACTACCAAAGACAGAAAATGAACTGGCTTACTTTAAAAAAAAAAAATCTGAAAATAAACAAAACAAATTTATCTCAACGGCCTTTAAACTTAACTTTTGGTGGGTTGGTGGTGTAAACTAAATATCAGATCTCGGTTTTTCAGTTGGAATGCAAAAGATTTCTCAGTAATTAAGTCTAGCCTCTGTTGCGACGCATGAATGAGAAAACATCAGCTGAAAATAAATTACTCCCGCACTGTCAGCATTCCAATTAGCCGGCTATGAGACACATTAAACAACATATCTGTTTCTAGTTGACAGTAAATGACGCCACATCATTTACACATGTCAACTAAGGCGTTTTTTGTTTTTCGCCTTTTTATATTCTCTGTGTTTCTGCGCGCGTTAATAATAGTATCAGCGTATTTGCTGAAAATAACTTCATACCCCACAACAACCACTGAGTGGCGGAAATGAAGGAGTTCGTTGAACGAATCACGTTCGATCCTAATGGCGATTAAAACTTTATAACAAGTCCTTTGGTTGGGTATTTCCGAAACATGCAACTGCTGAGGCTTCTTCTTAGTCTTTAACCGCCACAACTTTAACGCACAACAACAAAACACAATAATTTTAAGGAAGCGAAATTAATTTCATCTTACACAAAATTGAACGTGTATTTTTAGACCTTGCGCACGACTCTGGTACCGGTTTCTTTGTTCCGTCTTCATTACGATTTTACTTGCAGTTTCTTTTTGTTTTTCTCCTTGTTGTGGTTTTTACATTCGTTGTACATGTGCACATTCTTAGCCCGCCAGACACTTTTTATTGCAACGGCAGAGGAAACCAGTTCTTCGAATCTCAATACACTCGCGGGGAGGCACGATGGCGAACGTCGTCGTTGAGATTATTTCTGCGAGAGAATTCAAAATCGAACATTGGACTCACTAAGGCGCGCTACAGCTCTTACTAACTGTTTAAAGTCCGGACGGGCTTGTGAGGCTTACACAAAGAAATGAAGTGGTTAACAGTAAGGACCAGCTTGATTAAATCGTGTGACTGTGTCCGGCTGTCGGGAGGAGGGTGTGCGTTAAGTTTAATGGACTCAGATGATACACCCCTTTTCGCGCGATGTGTCTGATTGTTGATTTCATTGCGGCACGTTAATGGGTTTGTTGACACTTTGTGTAGCCGAAACGCTTAGCGGAGACAAAGTGAAAAAAAAAAATTTAATTTTTGCCAATTTCATGCATTAAACAGTTTACAGTGAGTGATTGGATACGCGCCAAATGCTTCTGGTGAGCAAACGCTTACTGTTGGGTAATCACTTACGTGCAATCATCTTTCAGAAACATGATCTTGACATCGAAGTTGGCGTAATCTGTGGCGGTGCGATCCTTGTAATGTAAACAAAATGTCAATTACTTGATCTTTTTTTTGGGGTGTCCATTAAAGATACACATTTTGTATATTACAAATAATCTGACGTGAACTTGTCAAAGGAATGGATATATCACTTTCCGCATTAAAATCGTAAATGGATAAACACAATTTGCAGAGCAGAAAATTTGAGGAGTCAATGTTTATTTATTAAATCCAAACGTGAATGAAGAAGAAAGAAAGAAAGAAAAAACTAAAGTTCTAGGTTTTTCAATAGCAATCTTATAGCTTTCTCTCTGAACGTGGAATTATGCGGAATGTTGAAATGCACAGTCACTTGAGTTTTGTGACGAGATTCATTTTTCTGGACTGAAGTTTTACAGTTTCGCATCTGGAGAAATCCTAAAGATCTTAGAAATCTGATGATCCTTCAGAAACTGAGACCCTCTCCTTTAGTGATCTACGTTATGCTTAGGCATTTAATGAAATCCAGGGCTAAGGATTAAGACCCAAAGTAATATAATCCACGTTTTTTCATTGTTTGGGGCATAGCGATTTACGCTATAAATAAAATCTAAATCTTAATTTTTTGAAACTAATATATTACTATACTACTACTAAAGGGTGATTTTTTAAAAGCTATAGGAAAGTTTAAAAAAAAACACATACAATTCAGAAAAATGCATGAAATCTTTATTTGAATTGATAGTACGGTCCATATAATTTAATGTTTGAAGATTATTTCATGAAAATGTTGACCTTGACTGCGCCTCAAATGATCCATCCGCTAAGTCCAATTTTGGCATTTCCAACATTTCGACCGGTATCTCACGAATAAATGCTTCAATGTTGTCTTCCAATGCGTCAATTGAAGCGGGCTTGTCTGTATAGACATGAGCTTTAACATAGCCCCACAAAAAAAAGTTTAAAGGCGTTAAATCGCACGATCTAGACGGCCAATTGACCGGTCCCGAACGTGAAATAAAATGTTCACCGAACTCGCCTCTCAATAAGTCCATTTTTGCGCATGCTGTGTGCCATGTGGCACCGTCTTGTTGAAACCACATGTCATGCAAGTCAAGCTCTTGCATTTTGGGCAAAAAAAAAGTTGGATATCATCTCCCGGTAGCGCTCACCATTCACAGTTACGTTACGATTCGCATCATCTTTGAAGAAGTACGGTCCAATGATGCCACCAGCCCATAAACCGCACCAAACTGTGACTTTTTCTGGATGCATTGGTAGCTCTTGCAATGCTTCTGACTGATATTCACTCCAAAATCGACAATTCTGCTTATTAACGTACCCATTGAGCCAAAAATGAGCTTCGTCGATGAACACTTTCTTAACTTTCTTAACAGAGCACGCATTTTGATAATAAAATTCAATAATTTGCAAGCGTTGTTCGTTTGTAAGACGAGACCAAACTGAAGATGTTTGACAGTAAAACAAAACACGAAACGTGCGTCAGCTGCTTAAACCAGTGTTGCCAAAAAGATAATAGCTAAAAGATCACCCTTTATAATATTTCTGTAAATTTTCAGTGGTTGGAGCGACAACATGAAAATTATGCCCCTATTCTGGTCAAAACTAACAAATATCAGTGAGGGAAAAATTTTGATGATACGCCATTTTGCTTTTTTTCTGTTGTGAACAACTGCTCAATCGCAGATCACAATGTTGACAGTTTTGGGTTAGAATACGAAAACCTCTCAAGTGAATTCCCCACACTCTAGTGAGGTTGCTGTGACATATGAGGCATCACTGAGGTGTGTCAGAATAGGGCTATTAAATTAAATTAATTCGCAAGTTGTTTCTTTGATTAATTCGACTTGTTTTTTTTTTTTATCATGAATATTGTAATAAATAATTTAGTTTTGAAGTGACATTTATGTCTATTTATATTATTTAATATTCAATACTACTAGCTATTTCCTTGTCTAAAATAATTCTCTAAAATTATAGTAAGGTAGGTAAAAAAAGAAAAGAAAGAGTATAGTGATAAAATTAAAAATAACACAACATGTTGAGATGTCCAAGTTACTGTCATTAGGAAAAATTGAGACAAATGTCAGCAATCTATGAATCAAATGTTACTTAGCAAAACGCTTCTGAATTTTCCTTCCTGTGCATATTTTCACCATTTGCATATTTTCAGCGCACAAAAAACACCCATAAAAAGACTGCGACTAATTTCTTCAAGGAAACCCTCATTAATTGGGATCTATACCTAATTCTTTTATTTTTCTTTGTAATGTGGAACGAGTCTTATTCGATTTGTACTTGAACTCGTTGAGCATTATTTACGCTTCTACATCGCCTTAGACGTGTCTTGTCAGCGTCCTTTACCCGCGCTGTCAGTCGTAATATTTTTATTGAAATCGATACTAAGAAGTAGCACACACGAAAGTGTCATGAACACTTACATCAACTTAATCGTATTTGCATAATCTGCAATTATGCATAACTCCAGTATTTAACGATTTGCCGCCACTACAGCTAATCATTACAACTGGAGAATGTCGGCTAAAATTCCTACGCAATTCAATGCCGCCAGGTACACTTGCAAAGTAGGAATTTTTACGAAACTACTAATCAGTGACACTCGGTCGTGTGCTGTGTATGTTTATTGGAATAATAGACTTCACTCAATCACATGTATACTCATTTCACTTTCAAGGTATCGCCGGTGCAAGGCACATTAAGACCAACACCTTGAACACGTGACTTTCATGAGTGCCTCCCCCTGTCGACAGTCACTATTATGCACACTTAGCCTCAGAACTCAGACACACCCCCAATTCACAAAGACAAAAGCCTAGAAAGACCATTCTATTCACTTTGAGTAAGCAATCAATGTGAACGTGTCTGACTCACTGCACTCCAACGACGAAGGCGACATGGACGAGTTCAGCGTAAAGTGCGCGCACTCCCATGCCACCGCCTCTCTGAGACAACAAAGCGTGCTCTTTATGCAACACAATCGAGCTCTACTGAAGGTCGCCCGTTGTTGTGAGCACAGGAAAAACAAAAAAATAACCACATCGTCCATCAAAGTTTAAGTTCTTTTTTTTACGTCAAAATTAAACTTTCTTGACTTTACACGATCTCCCGGACACTCTGGTGACAAGTTTGGAAGAGACGCACGCCCGCAGTATTCCGGGTTCAATAAATTCTGACTACGTCTCGTTGTGACTTCAGATTTTCTTTTCATCCATCTCGTCCGCCACCGGCCAGCTCCGCTCACGCTGTGTTGCGTCGGTGGTGTTGGACAAGTGCAATAATGCACCCGCATTCATTGCCGCCCCGCTCTAACGCTTTGAAGGATTGGTGTCTGATGAGTTTTCTTAATTTAGCTCCCATGCGAGGAACTCAAGTGTGTGCTGCTGTGCGAGAGACGTCGTGCATTATCAATTCTGATGGACTGTGTAGACTTACGTTTCTATTAAAGTTTTGCAGTGTGACGGGGGTGGTGTGAATGGGAAGAAGGGTTTATTGAGAGGAGAATTCATGCATGCACATGAGCGGATTTATGTATATTTTTGTCATTATTATTCAATTGGGTTCGAACTTTAGGGGAATGAATAACAAATAGAGGGTTGGATAGGGTACTCGCGAACGTTTCACTGGGTTGGTCGATGTGGCCTTGGTTGAGGGATGAAACTGAATTTCAATTAAGTGCGGTGGACACCCGTAATAGGATAACACAGAGGGCAGTTTTTCAAGTGGGTATTTATATTTACTATCTAGGGTCCGAATGCCCCAAATCCAGAACCATGTTTTCGAGAGTCCTGTAAAGATACTACGAAGTCGGCAAATGCAATAGATGCTGCTAGACTGATACCAAAAGTTTTAGGTAAAAAGTTTTCTAGGGAATCATGCCTAGAATTTTGCAAGACATTGCTATTGGAGATTTTAAATGTGAGTCGATATAAAACAATTAAAACTCTCTAAATCTACTAAACAAATGTGATATCTGTGTGACTGAAAGTTATGAAAATTCATATAATAGTAATAGTTTTTTAGGAGTAGATCAATTTACAATTAGAGCTTGAGTGGATGTAAAAGATTTTAAGTAAAAATCAAATTATAGTCGGCGAAGAATAATTAGACAAGGAAATTCCGCGGTTTCCGCCATCCTTAGGATTTTCTTAATCTTTTAAAATCCTGGTCTAACTTACTTACTTACTTAGGTGGCGGTACAGTTCAGGCTGCACCTGGGTTTCAACCAACGTGCATCTCCAACTGGCCCGGTTGTTTGCAAGCTGTTTCCAGTTTCGCACACCAAGTTGTTTGAGGTCTCTTTTCACTTGGGTGCGCCACCTGAGGTGGAGTCTTCGTCTGCCGTGATTCCCCATGGTAGTAGACTCGAAGACTCTCCTTCTCCTGGTCCTGGTCACCACTATTAAATTTATAGACCGCAAAAATGGGAGGAGAAAATGCTTGTGCTGACCAATTCCCTCTCTTATAATTACAAAACTTTATTGAATTGTTTGACATTTAACTTCATAGTTCACAGTCGTAGAAATAATAATAGTAATAATAGTTAATTCACAATGCAGAAATTAAGTAGATATGATAAATATGTAACAAAGGTAATGTTTTTCAAATCAATCTTCTATCATTTCATAATACAATCGAATCCCTTTAAGTCGAATTTTCACGGGACATCAAAATTAGTCCGATCTAGAGGGAGTTTGACTTAGAGGATGGTTTTTGTATGGCAAATTGGTAAGGGGAATGATAAAATATAGGAAAAAAATTCGAGAGAAATTCGACTTAGAGGGAGTCGACTGTATCTTTGTAGAAAACTCATTGAAAACTTATTACTAACAAAATTCTACTCTTCTTCTCTTTTAAAAACTAAAACTCAATAAACCGTGCAGTAAATGACGAGGCAATTCCATTTAATTGTTTAGATTGGTAAGATGTACAATAATCTGACAATTTACCGAAAGTGCAACAATTTTAAAATAAAAATAAATAAATATTGCAAATCAATTTCAGTGGTGGTTCTTTTATTTTTCTTCAATCCAATGTAAACAGTATTTTCATTCGACCAGTCACGCAAACTATTTTCAACTAGGCATGCTGCGGCGCCAGTCCCATCGCACCTATCTCTAGTTCAAAGAAGCTCGCAAGTGCTGACAGAACCAGTGCCAATCAGCATTCGTTGCGTGTCCACAGCCTTGGGGTCCACCAGAACGGCACGACTACGTATTTATGAAAAACAAATATAATTGCGGAAACCACTTGAGGATTTTGTGTATTTTCTCTTTTTTTTTTTAGTATATACAAATACTTTAATTGAATTAGAGCATGGAAGAAATTTACTGCCAGGGTACATAGTTTCTCTGATTTATTGATTTCACTGCAGACAGATAAGCATTTTATTGAATTCGGTTCGATGTTTGTGGTGATTATGATCGGTTTTGTATATAAATTTGGTTTAATTGACCGCATAATTGTGTGCGAAATTAAAAATTGATTTGTGGTCGATGCATCTGTGAGGGCATGGGTTTTATTATTTGCATGAATTGAAATGAATTGGGTGAAAAAAATGTTTATAAATTGGTTTTCTTTTAAAGCCTAGAGTGCTTAGATTTATGCCAAGATATACAAACGAATGATCGATGTTAAACATTTAAAAACAATAGACACCAGACAGAGGTTGTCAAAGGTTCGTCTTTTATTCTAACCCAACCCAAAAGCTAGTTGGCAGCACAATGAGCCTAGCTCTGGCCAAAGTGTAATAAATTTTCAAAATGTGTTTATTAAAAGCTAAAAAAAGTGGTTAATTAAAGTATCCCAACCAAATCTTAACCTTAGATGGAGGAAAATTTACTGCAGATCAACTCCTTTGTTAGAAACACGTAAACTAAGGAAATATATAAAGCCTCTGTGTCCTCTACAACTCACATTAGATGATTTTCCACATCCATAAATTCCAAATTCACAAATACACCACAAACGTGCAATACTAATTGCAAAATTTCCCCAACCAACGATGATAAAATATAGACTTCTTTATATTGGCCACTAAATTGATGTAAATTTGTATACATCTGAGTTTAGAATTATGTGTTGACACATTGCTTATTCACATTTTATAAAATTCAAACACACACGCATGAGAAATCATTATAATCGAAAACTTGTAATCCCACATTCGCAAATCGATTCGATACACCTACAACCATCACACCCTGTCTCCACAGAGACTCTTTGAAAATCAGTGAACGATACCAATTGAGAGGAACTGGGTTCGGGGGGCCATTCACCCAACGATTTGCGTCATTCGGCCCCCCCTTTTATACACTTGTCATATGATTCACATTCGTAGAGATTAGTGTAAAAGCATAGCAACCAACTCCCACGTACTATTTTACTCCTCTTCCTCCAACAGATGACGAAAAAAGGAAGATGAAGTGAAGAAAAGGACTTACACATCCCCTAGCAAGCAAAACCAAGGTCATGCACTCGAATCAACAAACGACTAAGAATTCGGATGGAATGTGTTTCCTTTGGCAACTAAAAGAGCAGAGAAGAAAAGAACGAACTGAGTAGAAGAAGACTCACAAAGTCGAAAGCATATTGAAAAATATATATTTATGTTTGTAAATACATACACCATCATGCTTATGTGCATGTGGGCTGGTGTGTGGTGTTAAGGACAACGGAAAGCAACTAGATCCCCTGCTGCTGCTTGAACCCTAACGCGTATGTGGCTGAGTTTAGCTTTACTTTGTCGATTGATGTTGATTGTTTACAGATTTTTTGTTTTTTTTTCGTTTGTTTCGTTTGTAAATGAAAAAATGTGTGAGAGCATCCTTAGACGACGTTTTTAGGGAACTTAAAGTGGGTAGCACTCAGAAAGGATGATCCTATTCAGCTTTTAACCGAATCAATAACAAAATGATTTTCTTATTGAACTTGAATTCAAAATACTTCTCGCACACGCTTTACAACGCATATTACAACGAATTGGTGTGACGCTTTTGAATTTAATTTTCCATGCGAGGTGTGAATTGAATTCTAATTCTTGTTTTAGAAAACTAATCGGGAGAAATAAAATGTAAATGTAAAACTACACGTTTTCAGTGCTTATACTGTCTGCGGCTCTAGTAGTCGCTGATGCAGTTTAAACGCTTCGGAGTAGATTCTACAGAAGCTATCTTGGCATACTTTTATTCGGTCTTTTATGGCTTAGCTTGCTACTATTGTTAAATTTGCTAATCTTGCTTTAATGAAAATACGAATGAGATTGTAGTTATCTACATGAGAGCAGTGATACATTTCTAAAAAAGACTCGTAACCACGCCGAAAGTCTGTTTTCAATAACCTTGGCCTAGATCAACCCCAAACCCTAGCGCCTGGAAAAAAAAGTATCAATAGACCGTGATCCTAGTTTCTGGTTCCGCCTGGTTCCGGGTTCTGGTTCCTTTCCGCCTTTTTGTCTTTTGAATTTTCCGGCTATGTACAAAGCGCTGCAGAGCTCGTATCCAAGCTAATCATGCATAGCGTCGTTTTGTAGGTTATGTCAAGACCTTTCAAATGATGTATTGCCAGATACGAGCTCTGTAGCGCTTTGTACATAGCCGGAAAATTCAAAAGACAAAAAGGGGAAAGGGAGATATTTGACAACCGAATATATACCACGAAGAATCATCATCATCATAATTTTCTTAACCACGTGTTCCACTAATGGGGTCGCCGAGGCAATGCAGATCTCCAGGCGACCAATAAAAGGCAAAATGTAAACTGTAACAAACTCTTAATTTTTTTTCTTTGTACTGATCAACGCTGCAATTGGAGATGAATGCATTTATACGAAATTCGTTCAAAAAGCTTTGGAGAATTAAGGTTATTCACCTGACTGCATGTTTGGCTCTTTCCGAAATTCGCGAACCTAACAGTCTGCAATGCATTTTGTGCATCGGCATGGTGTGTTACACAAGAAGGTGCACACCTAATATTTATTTTTCAACAGTATTCAATGAAGCAATAGTTCTATAATTACGAAAATAGACAATGATTGGAGACGAGATTAGAGACAAAGAACAGAATGTGGGCGCCGTGTCTTAATCGTTAGTGCGTCGGACTGTTAAGCAAGAGTACCCGGGTTCGAATATAGCTCGGGGAAAAAACACAACAAACAATTTTCACAGCCCCCACCTCTAGCGAACGACTGACAATCCTTCTGGAGTACTTCTGTCACGGAAAGTCACGAATCGTTAGATTAAATCTGGAAGAAAATACAGTCAGCGTCAAAAGTGAGTGTACTGTCATCTGAACAAAATTTTCACAAGTTTCATGGATACGTTAAATTAAAGATCTCGTTCCAAAATTCAATGTGCGTGCCCTAATAACTTCTGCTCTCTTCACGTAATGACAATCGTCTAACGATATCGTTTGAGCGATAGCTGTGCTTTAAAAGGCCCATAGACGTGACACAGTGTTGAGCACGGTGTTCAACATGAGGGTAAGTGTCAGGTGTATGGCCTGGTGTGCACAACGATGTGGCCGGAGTTTCGGGTGTGCAGAAAATCAAAAAATTTTGATTTTTTTGACACAGTGTGAACACAAGTGTCTCGTGTGTGGACAAGTGTGCACACTTTCGAGCGAGCAGGTAGCGAACGATCGTCAGCGGTCATTAGTGTTGTTGTTGTTTACGCATTTTTATGCGTTCATCCGGTAGCAGGATGCGCTCATATCCATGGTCCTTCCTTTGTGGCGAAAGGCGACACAACACCGTGTTCAACACAATGTTGCATCTATTAGGTAAGTATTAAAAAATGACAGGACGCTATCGTTTTCTCCGCTTCACACAAGCCGATAACTGTACTTTTCTATCGCCTCGATGATGGTTTTTTGCCGATACCTAACTTGCTATCGTCCTAGAACAAATTGTGAAAAACATTGTAAAATGTTTGGTTTTGGCGATAGTGTTTATGTGAGTCGTGTGGACGATGATCGTCTGAAAAGTTACCTGATAGGACCCCTGATATGTCTTATTTTTCAGGACAAACGTTGTTCAAACTC
Source organism: Syritta pipiens (assembly GCA_905187475.1). NCBI lineage: Eukaryota > Metazoa > Arthropoda > Insecta > Diptera > Syrphidae > Syritta > Syritta pipiens. The sequence continues at coordinate 104,890,863 of LR994571.1, read as the reverse complement.
ACTTTTGACACTGACTGTACCTTTTCGCGGTGTCTGATTTTGTTAGCTGATCATTTACTTTCATCATGTACCATCAGCTTATTTCTGGAAATATTTTTTTTTCAACTTGTGTGGCTGAAGAGTTCTTTGTTCAAGGGACACTTAAATCCAGCGCCAGACATCCCACACATGTGACTCATTTTTTGCAAGTTTCTACATGTTGAATTCCTTCTTTCACAATATGGATGACTAAGATGATTTCCGGCAATAAACTCTGTTTGATGTTCTTTTTGCCACGAGATAACGTCCCGTGAAGTCCTATAAAAGTTTTGTCTTCTGAAGTGCCACCCTTATCGTTTTTGTTTCTTTAATTCGTTTAGTTCCAGGAAATGCTGTTGACAACAACCACATTTCATATCTCTTTATTTAACCTTAACAATTCATTCACAATCCGGTCGACGCAATTCAATTCAATCCTGTTGTGCCTAGGTGAACAATGATATGTTTTCGAGTAATTGAATTTGAATCTAGATAACGAGTGGAACTGATAGGGGGTTCCCGTATTTGTGGGTTAAATGTTTACCCTGGGTAAATATTCACAGACGCTCCTATTTATCAGCAACTGGTTAGTTTGATAGACGGTTTGACAATAGTCTGTTAGGACTGCGTATTTGGATTTAAGTTCATCAATTTAAAAACAGCCCATGCAGGTATGCAATTTAGGCGTGCAGAGTCTAACAACTTATGGCGAATTTTTTTAAGGGGGCAATTCAAAATCGCAAACATTTTTTTTTTCTAATACACTTTTAGACAAATAATATGTTCAATAGCAGGGGTGGCCAAACCATAGAGCGCGGTCGACTGGTCGACCATGAAGGCATTTACAGTCGATCCATGCCCATGTCGACCATAAATTATGGAGTAACCTAGATCTATAAAATGGGGCTTACAGATCTTTCAAATTCGCATGTTCTTTCGGTTTTTGTTTACTAACTTCAAACCAGAATGCTCAAGTAAACTTCTTGAGATTCTCTTCTCTTTTAAACTTAAGATTACTTTAAGACCTACTTTTCAGACTTTTTTTTTTCTGAATTTTAGACATATGAGTGAAGAGGGGCGCTTTTTGAGACTTCAAAGCTGAACTCAAAAACTGAACTTCTAAGCAAGAACTTCAAAATGAATCCTCTATTTTACAAGGTTAAACAAAGAAATAAAAAAAATAGTTATTAATTTATTTTAGTACGAACAAAAATTCGAACATTTTTGAGTATTTTTGGGATATTGCTACATGACGCCACATACATTATTTTTTACTGGCCCGTCGAGAGCCAGAGCCTAGTTTTTCGCGCCTCCACTGTGTTGTGCGCTTTGTAATTTTGTTGACACATATGGAGGGGACCTACTGCTTAATGCCGGTTCCGAACGGCGAATTGCGAACGTCTTTCATGACAGAAGTGCTCCAGGAGGATTGTCAATCGTTTGCTTGAGGTGGGGCCGTGAAAAATTTGTATGGTTTTTTTTTTCGAGCTGGATTCTAGTCCGGGTACTCTCGCTCAACAATCCGACGCACTACCCGCCACATACAGTCAGCCAAAAAAGTATTTGCACTCCGGTTTTTTGATGGTTTCGCGGTAATCGGAAAAGTTTGTATAGAAGGTTATATATCAAAAGAAAATAGGAAAACCCCTGTCTTAAAATAAAAAAGATGGTTGAGAATTACTCCAGTTATTCAGGAAAAACACCAAAATCGATGTCAAAAAAGTTGTGAATGAAATGTAATGGAAATAAATAAATTACAAGCACAAGTTTCTATGCCTCTTATTTTAGAAAATATGGTATAGAACGCGGTACGCAAGTAATTTTTTGGTAGTTCGTTGGCTAATAACTTTTTACCAGTGGTTACCCCAACACAACTTTTCTGACTTAATCTTGCCGCTATCCTCTTTCAAACAATACTCATACCAAAAACATAAGAAAAAATAAACTTGTTTTATAATTTTGATACTAGTACTAACTTCATCGCTAATATGTAGCTTTGTCTAAACTTTTTCTCCGAACTTTATTTGAGTAAGAAAAATCCAACATCTGTAGAAATTTCATTTCTTAATTCTTAGTTATTTACCAGTTACCAAGACTATAGTTTATATTTTTTTCATATTTATTTATTCAATTTATATCTTACATTAGGAAGATTACAGTATCTTATAAATTAAATGTAAGCTTTAAAAAGAAACTAATTAAGTAAGTGTAAATAAACATTAAAATCACAAATATTTCATACCAAATTGTGACATTTGTTTAGTGACAGATACTTTTAAAGGGTGATTTTGTAAAAGCTATAGGAAAGTTTTTAAAAAAAGACATATAAAATTCAGAAAAATGCATGAAATCTTTATTTGAATCGATAGTACGGTCCATATAATTTAATGTTTGAAGATTATTTCATGCAAATGTTGACCTTGACTGCTTTAACATAGCCCCACAAAAAATAGTCTAAAGGCGACAATTCTGCTTATTTACGTACCCATTGAGCCAAAAATGAGCTTCGTCGCTGAACACAATTTTTCGCGCGATGAACTTTCTTAACAGAGAACGCATTTTGATAATAAAATTCAATAATTTGCGAGCGTTGTTCGTTTGTAAGACGATTCATGATTAAATTATAGACCAAACTGAAGATGTTTGACAGTAAAACAAAACACGAAACGTGCGTCAGCTGCTTAAACCAGTGTTGCCAAAAAGATAAAAGCTAAAAAATCACCCTTTATAATCAGTCCACCCCTATCCTTTGGAACGAAACACTATTTACACTAGAGTTGTTAGTATTTTTTTCAAGTCTGAACCGTAACCAATTTCAGCGAAAAGTTGACCACAAAACTTGCAAGTTTGGTCTCCCCTGTTTTATAGAAATTATTGTTTTGAAATCCATAAAGAAGACAAATCAATCCCACTAGAATTTTCTTTACTGGTTGTTTATGAGTCTCAATTAGCGCCAACTCAACTTTTACCAAGGCTTTTGTTCCTGTACATTTCTTTTTCGATGTTAAAGACTTTTAATTAACTTGTAAAACTCCTTTTTGATTTAAATGGTCTTCCTAAGGAATTTTTTTTAGTTTTAGTCTCGTAAAGTTTAGCTCTGTGACCCACACAAAATTTGTTTGGTTGTATTGATTTGGAACTTCAATGACAGTTTTTTTTTGAGTTATTTTTATGATAATTTACGATTGTCCATGTTAAAGTAATTGTATATATTATAGTAACTACAGTTTCCTGTGTCAAACGACAGCTTTTTGTTCACAAAGGTTTCCGAGAAAAACCAAAACAAAACTCTGCATTCGGAAGGTCACACAAAGTTTATCGATTTCCCTACGCGTTTCCCAAGTTTCCTCTGCATGCTCTCTCTCGGTACTTGTCGCACCTCACTCCCTCACTGACTAGAAATGTTGACTTTATTTGTTTGACCACCTCGATTTCCAGATTAAAAATCTCATTTCTAATTATTGCCATTTCCTAAAGTTTCCCTCAACTGCCTGCATAACCACGTACATCGTCTCCTAGGCAACAGAAAAATCCAATCCAACCGTTGGATGCCAATCCGTGATGCTCTGTAAAATCAGCCAATCACAGTCGCACAATATTGACATAAATAAATGTTCACCTGCTTTTCACCTCGAGTTAGCTCAATTATATTTAAAAGAAAAAAAAAACTGAGAAAAAATATTAAAATTAGCAAAATTCCCCCAGCAACTGGGGAGAGAAGAGAGCCCAGCTTCAAGGAGACCGCCAGTGGTGTTGTGTTGTTCGCGTCCCACCTCCTCCACCTAGCTAGCAACACACAGCACACACAGCCTCACTTTGGCCAGAGTGACTGAGAAAATCCTTTTTATCGATTTTCCCCTCTGTAACACCGAAAAATTGATGTATTTACACCCAGAGCATCCGTGGATAGTTGGAGACGACGACGAGGATGACGACGGTCTTAGTTTTTGTATCTGAGGCGGTACAATGTCGATGTCGATGTCGATGTGGACCGACCCTAAGACAATGACCGTGAAATTAAAGTTTTCTTTTGTTTTTCCCAGAAATCCACTAGAGAGGATTTCAACAAAGCTGATCCTTCAGCCATCACGCACAGGTACATATTAAACGATTTCTTTTTTTCTCGATATTCTGGCTGAGACTCACCTTGTGTCTGAAGCACATATGGATGGATGGATGAATAGACGATGCTCGGGCAAGGTGAACCTCGAATCCTCGTTCAGATCAGCTGCTACTTCCGTCGGGATAGAACTCCTAGATACACAAATGCACACGCACACACTCAACACTGAATACCGCTGCTAGTGATGCGAACACAATTAGGATTTCCTTTTTTTTTTTTTCTTATCAATTCACTTTTTTTTTTTCCTTTTAATTCTTTCTTTCGAACTAAACACGCATCGGCTTTGTTATCTTGGATTGCACAGCCCGCAGACCACAGAAGCACAGAGAAAAACAAACAAAACGAATCGAGTACTTGTCTTGAATTTGTTTTCGTTTTTTTTTTTTGCTCTCAGTTTTCACCGTTCTCGTGTTTGTTTTTTTTTTTATTTTGCAGAAAAAGTATTCAGCACTCCGTCGACGGATCAACCATCCACGAAAGAGAATTGGAAAATGACTGGCCAGTGTTTTCGCCGACGAAGATAACCAAGGCGACAGAGGAAAAACGACGGCAAAGAAGTGTTGGTGAGTTCGCTGACAGCGCTGTGTGCTGTACTGGCGTAGTGCGGGTGTCGTGCTGATGCTGAAGGAGCAAAGGAGAAGGAGAAGGAGAAAGAGAAGTTAATGAATGAAAATGTAAAGGTGTAGTGAAAAGAATGCGTTTTCTATTCGCCATGACGGCGAACTCGTATGAAAGTTTAATGGATTGTGTGTTGGTGTACTGGCTGTAGAGTGGTGCATGGCCTGGATAGAACACAGAGGTGTTATGAGAGTAGCAAGAACACCAATTTTTATGCCCAGTGTGGTAGGCATCGTCTGTGAGGTGAAGCAATAGGTTAATACAGTGAATTTTTCATAGTTTGAACTTCAGGAATAGCTTTGGATTGTAAAAGTTTTTGAAACACGAATGTTTCAGAATAAAACATTTTTGGTAAACGAAATTTGTTGGAAAAAAAAACAAACAAACTTTGCTTTGAATTATAGAGGTAAACAGCGAATAATAGAGGATTTTTAAATTCGAATTAACGAGAGGTAGGAATTTCATAAGTTGCCTTCGAGGAGGTTTTTTCAGGGAAATGTGAGAAGGTTTTTAAATTATGGAGGTTCGAATAATCGAGAGTTCACTGTATTTTTAATCTCCTTTAATGTATTCAAGATATTTAACAATTTTGAATTGAGAATTGAGAATTGTTTTCTGTTCATTTATGTTAGCAAACATATAATAAACCATTTTTTTTTCTATTTCAATATACAGCCGACGTCCCTCTAACTCGATTTTTTTGCCGTACTTTGGAATTCTCCTTCCCAATTTTCCAAAGAAAAACCATTCTCTAAGTCGAACTTCCTTTAACTCGAACTCATTTTGATGCACCATGAAAATTTGACTTAGAGGGATTGGACTATATTTTAATTCTTATCGGTGAAATGTTGGTTATTTTTTTTAATAAAAGTCGTCTTACAGATGAAGTTTAAGAGTAAAAAGTTAAAAAAATATGTTTACCATTCTTGGGTTAATGGATTTGTCATTGATATCACTATTAAAAAAGAGTTATAAGATATCACAGCGATTTGTAGTTGAAAGATTGATGTTGTACTTTCTTTAAATTTTCCCTTAAAACTGTCAGAGTTAACCAATTTCTATATGTAATGTTCACATTTATAAGTGCTTTTGAAATCTTGCTTCTTGACATGATGATGATGAATTTTTTCTAAACGAAGTAGGACAAATTCACTGTTTTCAATCACAAAGTTATTTCTGTACGGTCATTTTTTCCTACTTATTATTCTAAAAGGAAATGAAGACTGATTACAAAAATGATTCTGTGAGGTATAGTCTTAAACATCTTTTCTTTTTGTTACGTACGCCGCCCCTTAAAATGCTGCGCTACATTTAAACAATGGAAAGTTTCATCTATTTTAATTAATTAAATGATGATATAAATCCTATCATCATTGTATTGTTCTTTGGTGAAGATTTTTATTCTCATGATGAGTATGTAAATGGCTGAAAATAAGAATAATCATACCAGAGGCTTCCAAACTTGGCAATGCACTGCCTGACCAAATACATCAACCATTTGATTTGAAATCTAGAAGGCAGTTTGTTTAGAAATTAAAAATACTATTTTCATGTACGATTTTGTGTCATTTGTAAGTTTCATTTTCTTATAATTGATTGGAGTCATTCCATAGATACTACAGTCGAAGCCCTCTACGTCGAATTTTCACGGGATATCAAAATTATTTCGAGTTAGAAGGATTTTTCGACTTAAAGGGCGTTCGACGTAGAGGATTTCGCCAAAATATGGCGAAAAAGTTCGAGTTAGAGGGCTTTTCGACTTAGAGGGCTTCGACTGTAGTCGTAAAAAGCCATCAATAGTCAAGTTAAAAGACGTTCAACCACATTTCTGGTGAATATTTTGTTTGGACCATCAATGTTGACATGATGTTATCGCTTAACTCTTTTTATAACAGTTTAGAAACAGAGAAGTGATATGTCGTTTTGCTTTTGCCTTTTCGGATTTGGATCTTATTGTTCAAGATTCCCATTTCTAATTAAGGATTTTCTGTCCGCGGATTATATTAGACTATTATTCGAAAGCTGAGATTGACAGGTTTCACACAACACAATGAAAACAGCTCTTGCTTCTTAAATTTGCAATTTGCTTAGTAAACTCTTCCTTAATTTTGCGCGGTCTCGTTTTACGCAGTTTCGTCACGTTTAACGCAGTTTCACCTTTGCGCGAATTTGCTTTGCCCGAAATAATGTTTTTCTTCAAAGAATCATGGCCTAATATAATTTTTCTGTTCAAAAGACATCCATGTACGCTCATGGTTGCGCGAAACTTTTTATTCTCGTAACCTCGGTACAAAGCGAAGGTGAGTGTATAAATCGAGGAAGTGTAACTGAGGACAAGAGCCAAGAAATTGCCAATTTTAGTTCCATTTAAAAGCAAAGTGTCATTTTCTTTCTTTTGCTTAATCGCAGATAATCCGCAAAACAAACACATCTTTCTTTCACATAACCGTAATAACCTTAAGGACGAAATCTACGAGCTATACAACGACATTTTAGTCAAACGAATTCGAGTATCCCGACTAAGATGGCTATGACCTAGCCATCTTAGTCGGGATAGTCGTGCAGCGAATGAACACTTACGCTCCTGTTCGTAAAGTTTTCGAGTTCAATCCTGAGGAGTAACGCAGTAAAGGAAGACCTCGCCTCCGGTGGCGTGACCAGTTGGAATGCTTATTGTACCAGCGTGGCACAATAAGCCACCCACACATGAAGAGCTATAGAATAATGTTATATGTCCTCCACTCGAACCGTTGAGCTCCAAAAAGAGCCATTTTAAAAAATATAAATATGTAATAATAATTAGAGCACAATTCGGGTTAATCAGCTAGGTGTACGAAATTGGAAGAGTATAGCCCAACACCGCGCTAGATGGCGAGTCATGTTGTCTGAGGCCCAGATTACCCCCGGACTGTAGCGCCCGCAAAAAAAGAACCTTAACCTCATTTTTACCAAAGCAGACCATGATGAAACTTGAAGTCACGATGTGGAAGCATCATAAACAAAAGCTGCACAATTCTGAAAATACTTCTGTTGAAATTAAAACACCTTTCATTTAAACTTTCTATATACGTTTATATTTTTTTATTCTTTTGAATACAGATTTTTTACGTTCGACTATTTTTCTTTCAATAATAATTTAAGTGAGTTTTAAGAATTCTTGTTCATAAGGATATTTTTTCTTTTTGCCTGTTATATGTATATATAAATCGATTAATTACTGATCTCTATAAAGGTATTTATCACTAATCTATGAATTACAATAATGGCGGATTATGGTCTTTTTGTTTCATTCTTCCATTTTTCTTTGTTTATTGCTGAATATTTCATATTTCTGCTGTTTCTTTAGTTCACTAATTGGAGAAAATAGCTCTCCTAAAAAAATGTCTATTGCTTGATTATATCATTATTGTAAAATTATAAAAAGGAATCGTTTTTTTTCACAAAATTGTAATTGATATCCAAAGGAAAAAAAAAACAATAATTTTAAATATCTAACCCAAAAAAATTGGGAACTTCTATTTCCATAGTCATAAGTGATTGGTTTATCTAGAATTTCTAACACGAATCTCTAATCGGTCCCTACATTCGAATTTCAAATTTTTCTTTTTAATCAATAAAATCTACAATTGATAAATTTGTATACGTAACATAAGGCCTTGACAAAATCAAATCAGAATGATTTTTTAAAGTTCTGAAAACCATTCCTACAAGTGGCCCATATTTTTTTTTTGTTTTTTAATACTTTGTGAATATTTATTAATTCAATGAACTCTATAAACTTTATGCAAACGATTCTACTTTCTACTGATATATGAATCTTTTTTTTTTGTAACGAAATCTTCAATAATTTTTTTTGTTTGTTTTCATTTTCCAATTGGGTATATATTTTTGTTTATTTAATTGTTTAGCTAATTCCACTTGATATAGACTTATTTGCTTAGTGAATATTACAGAATCTTTGTATTTATTTGTGTTATTATTCGGAATCTCTCATTGCTTGGAAGATAAATTGTTCTAAAATAAGAAAAATATATGTATATAGTTGTAATAGCAAATTTAACATTTATAATAATCGTAAAAATTAACTAACAAAACTAAGACACTTCATATGATATACATATACAATAAATTTAAATATTCTTTTGTACAATTTCAACTAATTTGTTAACTTAATAATATTTACAAATTAATCATAAGTTGATATCCTTTTTTTTGGGATTGCTTAATGATGCCAATTTACATTTTGAGTTTAACACTTGAAACTCAGATGGATAGAGAAAATAATATTTGTATTTGTCTGTGTGGCGTTTGACATGAAACATGATGAAAATTATTATCAGTCGAAATTAAAAATGAACCTAGATGTATACATATTTTTCCGTTCAGACTATTTAAGGGCCACACAAAGACTGTCTGATGAGGAAAGCAATCAACGGAAAGGATGGTCCGGTCAATCAGTTTGCAGAACTATTTGGAAAAGTATAAATGCTTTGCACTTTTTTCTGTGAAATGTTTGTCTTTCCTGCATGAAGGCTATTAAGCAGGGCCATTTTAGATGCATTGGAAAAAAAGAAGTAGTTATTTTGATAAATATAGTAAGAATATAAAATAGATTTCGAAGAAGCATTAGCGACATTTTTCTCAAAACATCAAGGCTTTGCAGACATTTACAAAAATCCTCATTTGTCTCTTCCGTTTTGCGATGCTTCCAAAAATGATCAGGAAGGAATACAACACCAATAGTGCGTGGTATGTAGGGCCCCACAATTAACGCATGTGTGGTGCTGAATATTTTGTTAAATCCAAAAGAATTTAGCCTCTTAACACGCTATATATTTTCAATTATTTGGCAGTTTGAGCCTCAGGTCAAATGCATAAAATGTTACCTAACTACGCTAGTTGAGATTCAACCCAGCTTTCAGCGAACACTCTTTAGAAACTCAAAAAAAGAGAGAAAACAAACCAAAAACCCTCAACCCAGATAAATAAACAAAAAGTAAAGAAAATTGTAAAAAAAAATAATTTTTTCCTATTTATTACATAAAATATAATTTGTCTATTAGATAAATTACAAAAACAGGTTTTTCTTGTGTTTTTTTTTTCCTTTTTTTTTCTTTTGTACAAAATGGATTTTCGTAAAATTTTGATATTACTCTGGACATAAAATGCTTAACAAAATTGTAAGAATAGTAAAACTAAATTATAATTAAACAATAATGGAACCGAAATGGACAAGAGGTAAGTTTCGTTCATACAATTCTATCATTGAGTATAGATTGCTTTCAAGTATATATATTTACAAATGGACTCCATTAAGCAATCCGCTTAAAATTTGTAAAACACTAAGACAATAATGGAAAATATTTATAAATTTGTTTACATAATTATTTTTCTATATGTGTATACAAATTAACTAAAAAAAGGATATGTTTACAAACCAAAATTCGTTCTTTCTTTAACTAAAAATAAAAAAAAAATTATATAAACTTATTCAGTTCGTTTATTTATCATACAAACAGAAAAAAATAGTTTACACAAAGATTAACTTTTTTTTAGAAATTATGAAATCGATAAACCTCTTCGGGAAGAAGTTTACGTTTTTTTTCCCCCGAAAAACAACAAAATTAAATCCGAATATGAAACATGAATGAAAAGAGATGAATGGAAAATGATAATGATAACGCAGTGTCCGAAATTAAAGTTAATCTTTTTGACAAAGAACATTAAAATTAGTAAAACGAGTAAAAACTATTCAAACACACGAACGAAAAGTGAGTAGCAGCACTCAGTCCGTTGGACGATAATTTAAAAGGAGACTCTTGGATATGGCATTGATGCAGATTTTTTGGAGCTAAGATAGCAGCCGAGAATGCAAAATAAAACTGCTATAAAATAATTTCAGCAGATCTTAGCATTGGGTCACAACTGAACGCTTCGGCGGCGACAGGCGAAAGCTTTGCACTTCTTGGCATATTGCTGCTGCGGTGGTGGTGGCCATGCGTGTGATGGTGATAGCTGGTGGTGGTGGTTGCCGTTGTTACCACTGTGCTAACACCAATATTGACATTCGAGGCAGGGTGGATAGTTGCGACTGCAACGGCAGTGGGCACGCTCGATCCGCCATCGGTGGCAGGTGGAAATTTGGCGATTGTCGTTATCGAAGGCGTGAGGGTCAGTGTAGAACTGTCGTCACTGCCACAGTATGCGCTTGCCTTTGGCGCAACGGATAGTGTCTCGTGGAGAATGGCCGACTTTCGAATGGTCTGTTGCAGTAGTGAATTCACATCAATCGCTGGCCACGCGACCAGCGAAACACTTCGTCATAAGACTGTGTCAAAGTTGCCGTCGCTCTTGTGCCGATGATGTTTGCTGTAGTGTTTGCATTGTTTACGTGGAAGCGCCGGTGGGCTGGGCATTGCTGACATCGCTGGAGACGCTGGTGACGACTCCACGCTGTGGGATGGGGGCTTGTCTGACGACAGCGAGAAGTACTCGGACTGCGACACCGAAGACTTTCCTGCCATGCTAAAGGCGTCCTCGCCGTTATTAACGTCCGATGGAACTTCGACCGGCGTCGACACCTCCGACATTGTGGCCGGGGTAGTTGTGCTTGAGTCCTTTCGGATCGTGTCGCTTTCATCACAGCTGCAGCTGCAGTAACAACGGCTGGTGGAGTTGCAGGAGCAGAAACTCTCCGTACTTTGTTGACTACTGCTGTTAGCAGCTCCGTCGCTCTCACCGTCTTGCGCTGCCTTGTCGTCGCAGTGCACACAAACCTCGCCGTCCCCCGCAACGTTGTTCTCCAGGTGACTGAGGCTGCTGCTGAAACTGCACGTTTTCTGCAGTTGCTCATCGTAGTCTTGGTGGCAACAACTACAACTACTACACTTGCTGCAACTACTACAGTAGTAATTCTTACTAAGATTAATAAATTGTTTACGTTTTATTTTTACACTTTCGTTAACACTAAATTTACAACAGTTGGCATCACAGCACGGTCGCGCAGTGTCCTCTTCATCGTCGTCCTCTTCCTCTACATCAGCGGCACCGTCGAGGGTGTCTTGTCGCGTAAATTTCTTCCCCTTACGCAAAGGCAATCGCTTGCTCTTTTTCTGCGGTATAACCACTATGCCATTGCTCTCCTCCGTCGTGGTGCCGGCTGATGTTGTGGAACAAACGGAATCGATTCGACTAGATTGCTCATAATTATTTATATTGGGTTTACTTCTCCTCCTGGGATGATGGTGTTTTTGGTGATGGTGATGCGGATGATGCGAATGATGATTGTCACCACTGCAATGCACAAGAATGTCCTTGCTGTTGGTTGTGTCGTTGGCTAGCGCGAACGAGGGATTGCTGCTGCTGCTGCAGTACGAGATATCGTCGGTGAGTGTAGCAGCATCGATTTCGATAGCAATTTGCCCATGAGCTGGAATCTTTTCTGGAAGTCTGCTGTGATTGTATCGCGGCGAATGACGATGAAAGTGCCTTAGGTCCCGATGTCCACACTCCTTATCATCCGTGCTGGACAACGATAGGGAAGACGCTGGTGGTAGCTGTTGCTGTTTGCCAGATGGCAGTTCTGGAAGTCTTTTCTTCGCGATTTTCTTTCTCTGCTGATGCTGATGATGATGTGAAGCCATCGGCCCTGCCGAACTACAGTGACAATGATGATGTGGATGATAATGACAATGACAGCAATAGCAACAGTAGCAATGACAATCTAATCCTGCACCGTGGTGGTGTCGCTTCCAATTCTGAAGACTAAGATCCGGTGTTTGTGTGGCATTGTGCCGTTGTCGCTTGCCATGAAGATGACGACAAGTTTTCTCTGCCACATAGATTGCGTTAAGATCATCTGGATCTGGAATTGAGATGGCAGAGTCAGCTGCTGTTGATTTCAGGCCAACACAATTATTCTTGTTATTACCAGTGATTGTGTGCTGAAAGGCTCTATTATCGTAGTCATTCAAGTGACGAATGTCGGTGTGAGTTGGTAAGAGGTGATCATCGCCACTGCTTACTGCTTGAGGTATGGAGTTTGTATGTTGTGGATGATCTTGTTGCTGTTGCTGTTGTTGATCGGGGGCAAACTGCTAATCTCCGCGATGGACATTGCGGGCTTGCGAATTTTTTCGATATATAAAAACTTGCATTAAAATGGCAATATCCAAGCTGACCTGTGGAAGAAATTTTTATAATTAATTATTTGTTTAAGGATCATTTCTAAATAGAAACTAGAGGAAATATTAATGTTCTTCATTTTGCTAGTTTATACAGGAAAGCCAATGCTTTGATTGCGATAAAATGACGCCTGTTCTTTATATGTTTCTCTTGCAATAATGAAAACAAAACCTCTCTAAGCAAACGCAAACCTAGAAATTATTCTCCTGAATTTACCTACAACAAGTACGCGTTTTTAAACATCAAAAATAAATACTCCTTGCTCCTAATCAATTCTTGTTAGAAGAAAAACAGACAAGGTTAATCCAAAAATTTAGCAACCAGTCATGAGAAACTGAAAATTCTGTTGCAATAAATTATTCTCATCATCTTATCAGCATCATCTTGAGCGCGTGTTCCACTAATGGGGTCGCGGGATCAATGCACACAGAAGAGATCTCCAGGCAACTCGATCCTCTGCCACCGACTCTTACTCATCAGAGGGTGTGCTCCAAGCGTAACCAGGTGAGATTCTGGACTTGGTACAACCATCTCATCCTGGGTCTGCCGAGTGGTCGCCTTCCAGACGGGATCGCATTCAAGACGCGCCTCGGAAGTTGTGATGGGGACATTCGAGCCACGTGACCAAACCATCGAAGTACAGCCCTTTCCGTTTGGAGAAGTAGCTGCTAAACATTGAACTCTCCACGCACCTTTGTGGTTCTCATCCTATCTCGGCGAGTAATTCCCACAATAGCATCTCGGCAGCTTGTATTCCCGATCTTATTCTTTCGGTCATTACCCAAATTTCATGAACAAAAGGGAGAGTTGGAACAAATGCCGAATTAGACACCGATAACTTGGTCTTCCTGATTACAGATCTTCCAAGCTGTTTCAAAATTGATCTAGCTTGGCGGATTCTACAAGACAGCTCAGTATTGCTCCTCTCATCACTCGTAAAAAAGACCCCGAGATAATTGAGCTTCTCCACTGGTTCAATGGGACTCCACTAACATGTAGAGTACATTGAACAGGCGTTCTGGAAATAACCATAACCTCGGATTTGTCAACATTATTCTACATCCATCAGTACAAACGGCCACACGCTGGAGTTCCGTCTGAGAGGATGTGAGGAGAAATTATTCTCAATCAAATTACATTGAAGACACATTATATTTTACTAAGTGTGACCAAATTGGAATTATCAATTCTATTCATGCCGTGAATAGTTGCAGAATTAATTAATTTTTAAGCAACTCAATCCTCTTGCATTTCGCTTTTGCCTTTTCAAACAATAAAATCGTTTTATTTTCTAAAAACCGCTTGACACATCTTTCAAACAACGGTATATTCTATTTCCTCAAATTATTTACGGTTTCCAACTGTAATAACAACTTTCCTCAAAGTACCTACAAAGCATATTCAAACGCAATCCTAACTACCATCACCATTTCCTCCACAAACAATTCTCTCAACATAAATAAAACAAAACATCCTTCACCTCTTAACCATGCACATTTTTCAAAAGCATTTCACTTCGCATCCTTCCCTTTAAATGGATTACTTTCCCCATAAGTAGTGTGCAGGAAATGTGAAACATCCTTCAACCATTGTCACACTCATGTGCTGACTCTTCTGACGCCGTCACTATTTAGAAGGACGCATATCATAAATATCCTGTCACCGATGTCTGATTTTAGTCGCATAGCTACGACAGCAACTGATATGAAAGAGAGATACACCCGACAGGGTATACAAATTGAAATAGGTTATGTGTCAGCGATTATCAATTTTTCATTGAGCGAATAAAAATTAACACCTTACATCGAGTGACGTGCGATCTGGTGAGGGTTTTATAAGAATTCAATTGTACTACAATTACAAACCTGAATTGTGCCACAAATCCAGAATTGTGTTGGTGCATCTCTTAAAATAAAATAACAAGTCTTGAACATATCACCGAGTGTCCACATGACCACCATCTGTATACTCATTCCATATGTTGATTTATTTTTGAAATTTCTCATAAATTGCGGGGCTCCTGTTGAAGAATATAAAACATAATTAGATTAGAAATCGATTTAATCCAAGGAATTCTCACCTAACATAGCCTCTGTGAAAACTGCAAAGAAACCAACGGTCTCCATGAACCAGTCAACTGACAGCATGAGATATGTGATAGCTGCACCAACAGCCCAGACAACGAGCATAAAATCCAAATACGATTGGAAGTCTGTCCACGCCCAAAAATATTTCATATCGAGATCTGAAATGTAAGATGAAAATGATAAATTGAATTTCCTTATGATGTCTACAGTGGAACATTTTTTTTTTTTTTTGTTAACAACGAATGAAGATAACGTGCAAGCATCATGAAATAAATTATAGTGTAAAGGTGTGGTGAACTGAACCTACGCCAAAGTGTTTAGTAAGTATTTGTACGAACAACGTTGATTAACCTTTGAGCTTTGATTAGTACTTCCTCTGAGTTCGGATTGGTGTTAAGGTTAAATATATAAAGCGAGTCATTACGAGGAAAACGATGTTCCGTGCACACAGGTAGCCTGGAATTCAATCCCATCCACCACGTATATTTTAGAGGAAAGGAAATGAGTTAAGGTGACGTCTAAACTGCGCTACTTATGAAACGAATGTGATGCTTCTTGTGTTTGAATCATGACAAACGTGATAACCATCTTACGGCAATCAGAGTTGTTTTTTATCGAAATTAAATCTATCGCTATGTGGCACTCTTCCGACATGCTTGCCGTGCTCTGCATTGTTGAGAGCTGTGCTCTCTAATTTAATTTGAGATATGTGGTAGCTGCACCAGGATCAGTAAAGGAAATTCAATTATTGGTTCCAAGTCCTCCTTGGTTTGCGAAAATGAAGGAAAACGTCGGATTTCCCATGAGTGAAGAAAATCGTTACCGATGTATGTGGCATCAAATATTTTGCATTTTACGAAGACATTTTCTAATTAAAGATATTTGAGTATCAAAATTAATATACTGGAACGTATTTTTATATTTTTAGCTTCATCTTGAAAATGAAAGAACTTGACCTAGTAAATTTTGAAGCATAAACATAAGAGGGTTTTATGCCTGAAACTACTACAAGACGCCATTGACTTTTTAAGGTGGATGCTGATCCAGAGAGTTACCGGAATTTATTTAAGCACTGCATTGAATGCACACGGTTCTATTAACCCAAATTCATTTGGAAAACAAACTTAACTACGGAAAAACAAAAACATAAAGAAATTACTTTTCCAAGCTACCGTGATTCGAGTGAATGTTAATTACGCTGATTTCCTATTCAACTTTTTCTTCGTTCCCTGTCTTGAAAGGAAACTTGTAATGCTTTGTTAGCGGGCCTCTTTACTCACAGTCGAATAAATTAGGTACCCTTTCTCATGGAACACTTTGTATCCTTTTATGTTCAAAACTTAAGCAAATGCCTCACACACTCCGTGCTCATGGTTATAAATTTTCAGTACGTACTTACTGCTTACGTGTGCAGAAGAACATACTCCACCAACGCAGTGAATTCATTTACAAATTGGTATTCTTGTTGCTGACAGGAGTGCTAAAATATACTCGTATGTGTATGCACTTCTTCACTGCTACCAAAATAGATGAATTTCGTTCAGTAGAACGAGTTCAAGGTATCCACCACTCGACCGTACAACAGTGATCACAACGAAACAAGTTATGAAGATTTTTTCGGTCTGAAATAGCTGCAGCAATGCTTGTAATTTAAAGTAAAGGGTAACTGTGTCAAATGTACACGCATGAAAAAACGTTGACTGTGGGAATTTAACTTTATGGCTCATAACTTCAAAAATTATCGCACCTTCTTTATATAGATTTTTGATGAGACACGTGATATGAATAATTTTTTTTTACCACCGGGAGCTAATTGTGCTTAAAATTATCACACCATCGTTGTCTGCATTACATTCAAAAACGCCAAAATGTGTGTACCAATTAGCTCAGCACACGACATTATTCAAAACGATTAATCTGTGAACACACGACTCCTGCGGCGTTGTGGAGGTGCTCCGTCAACACACTCCCCCTCGGTCTCAACAAATTGCTTTGTCTTAAATGCCACCTATTACAACATCCATGCGGCAGGGTTCTATAGCTGGGGAGTGTGCACGCGTTCATACATATGCATGTAATCATCATTTTCATGTCCATTACTAGGGTAAACTTAAAATGTCCCCAGTAAAGAGACATGGGGCCGACGGTTATATCCAATTACAAACCATAACATCAGCTCGATGACATTTCCAAATGGGCAATGAAACGCGAGTGAAGGACCGACGAGATGAAGAGCACACATCACAAGACATGGTCGTGGTGGACAGATCTTTAAGCATAAATCTATAGGTTTGTATACAGAACAACGCATTTAAGCAGCGTGCGTTACCGGCCTTCGTCTCTTCCTTTATACAACACAACGTCCTTTTGTGTGGGAAATATCCATAAATTGGTATTCTTGTATATAGTGTGTGTGTGTCTAAATTGCTTTCACGATGAAGACGGATATGTAGGCTTTCAGAAACAATGTTTTGGTTAAACAAAAAGATGACAGAAAGCCACTTTTTATCGTTTCGTTGTAGCCATTTTCATTTGTGCGGTTAGTGTAAGGATTAAACTGTTCACGGCAGGGTATTCATTCTTTTGCTTTTGTTCTACCTGATTTTTTTCAGTCTTTGAATGTTCATGTGGACCCATGCGTGCATAGCTTCTAAGAAAATGCAGCAAATGAACTGAGGAAAAAAAGGACTATCAGCAAGGGATAATTGCAACGCAGAAGAGGGCGTATGAAACAAGTGCTCATTGAGACTAGAGTATGATGTCAATTGGTCTACTTTTGAAAATTTGTCCTGCTAAGATGCCGCTTCACTGAATGGGAAGGTTGATGAATTTTTGATGGCTTTCTTCAAGTTAACCTTTCTTGACAATTGCTTGGAGACTGCGATGCCATTCTCGCATTGTGTTGAAGAAGTCCACTCAAAACATGTGTCGACTGTATTTCTTTTTTTTTTTTAAAACACATTAACCTCGATATGAACTAGGACATTTAATGATTGGATGCGGTTCCAGTGTGAATTTTTATTAATATAACATTGCAGTTTTCTGGGTTATAAAAAAACTGCGAAATATTTTCTTGCTGGGAATGAAATTCCATCCTCGACCATACAATTTTTGTCTTTGACTTTTGTTTCAGTCGTTCTGTTGCACTCAATTTTTTTATTTGCATTGCATATGCTTTGCGGTAATTGCTTTAATTTCGGTTTTTCGATAATTAAACCGTTGTGAATTTCAAAAAAAAAAAAAAAAAAACAGGCGTGGTGTTTGTTAAAGACAAAATGTGTGATTTAAAACTTGAAAAGAATTCAACGCTACGCCAAAAAGAGAAGGTTTTCTCAGGAATTATCAGAAAAAAGGCGTACTAATCAAATTTAACAAAAAATGACGTTTTTAAAATGAAACGAAACCAGTTCGAACGGACTATAGCATAGCTTTTTCAATTATTGAAGCGATTTTTTGATCAAAGCAGTAAAAAAACATATCTCGTTAAAATGAATAGTAGTAGAAAAAGGAGTTTGACCCTTTGGACTGCATTTGTTTTAAAATTTACAAAAATTAACAAAATGGCTGAAACTGTCTGTAACTGACTGTAATGTTACTATTTAGAACCCAAACTATTTTTTTCACTCCTTTCTAAAACGTTCTATACAGTTTCACCATTCGTCTTTGAGTTTCACATTCCCAATGTGAAATCCAATATACTTTCAGTTATCTATCAATTTCCCAATTTCATTAAGGAACCATCAAAATAATTAAAAGAATCTAATTGAAACATTTACTTCGCAAACTATCGCGACCATTAAACTCCACTAATCGGCTTTTTGTAACGAAAATAAAATCACCTCAAATCCGTGAAACATCAGTCAATTAACCTAAATCCTGTTAACTTCCCCAGCGCGTCCCATTTTTTTTTTTTTCAATTTCATTAAAACCTCCAAAAAAGAAAAACTTATCACATAGAGCATACAAAAAAATACCCTAAACGATTTCCACCCCCAAAAAGAATATAAAGGCACACATTTCGTTGAAATCACAAAAAAATAAAAACGAAAAGAAAACGCCTCCAAAACTATAATTAATGAAAGCAATGACAATCTTAAATTTCGCCGAATCGATGATGGGCGGCACACCTGCTAAATAAAAGCTTTGCTCACGATTGTGTTAATTAAAATTACTTTCCGTAGTTTGTCATTCGAGCAAATGTGTAGTGATGTCCTCACCCTACAGCACCAGAGGCAAAAAGAGATTGCATTAAAATACACGGGGCCATGACCATTAATTGCAATGACTCTCTGAGAAAAGAAGTTAGACTGCTTCGTGCCCTATTTTAATGGAAGTCTTGCATTACTCGTTATTTGAATGTTGATTTTACGCGCTAAAAGTGTTTTACATAAAGTAAGGCAGGCTCTGATTGCGCGGAAATGAAGCGTTTATATTTTTTTTTGTCACCCGCCATGATAATGAGGCACCAAAAGGAAGTGAAGAGTTTTTAGTTTAGGAAGTCCTGTAGGCCGATAAGATGGGTGTGGTTGGTTGTGGAACATTCTACATGAGAAAGGGTTATTTGGTCTTATATTTAGGTCATTTGCATATGCCCTCTCACTTTGCTCTGTCATTTTCTGTAAATCATAGAATAGAATCCAATTTCATGTTAAATTCAAAACAAGTACAATGTCGAAGTAATTCGAATCAATGTCCTTGCCAAATGCAATTAAGATATGGATTTATTATATTACATTTCAGTTATTTTATAGCCTGCAGAGATGTGTATTTATGAGTCAGATGTATATCTTATAAATGAAGCCAACAAAACAAATTTTCAAATCATAGTTAATAGCAAGAGTAATATGATATCATCACTAACAAATATGACTGTAAAAATCAATCATTTCTACAAAAAAAACATTAGCATCATCAGTGTGCTTAAAGACCTTATTAGTAAAAGCACTAAAGGAATATTCCATATCTACACAGCTTGGTTTCAACAAAGTCACATGTCTGTGCTACCCTGACCTTTTGTGTCCCCGATCTCAATTTAATTGAGAATTTATGCGGACCATAAGAAGTCCTTCGGCGGAAAAGAATTTTTTTTACTTAAAATCAGCCTTGAACTGCGATTCAAAGCCACTGAAACGCCATTACAGTCAGCAGGAGTCAGAAACACATTAACTCCATGTATAGACATCATTTTAAAAGGTCACGGAGGTAGTTTTGGATACTATCATCATCATCAGAAATCTATATTTTTAATTTAAACTTAAAGTTATTTCTTCTTATTTTGTCCGCCCTAGCTAAGACTAGATTCAAAACGTTGGGAAGGAGCCATTCCTAAGGTGGTAAGTATGAGTTATGGTGAAAACAAAAAGATTATTTTAGGTGTTTCTAATTACGTGCACGGAACTGTACTTAATCACGTCGCTGTACGAAATAGCCTCAAATCAATTTTACGCACTTGCATCCTAATCCTTCCTTCTCAATCAGGGGTGGCAGGATGTTACAAAATTATCAACTCTATTGTGGTGGTTGTACTGTGAACCAACACTGGTCTATGTGATCGGCATTTCGTCGCCACAATCTACACTGCACTTCCTCTTATTTAATTTTAGGCGTTTTCTTCCCCAAGCCCTAATTTCTCTGTTATCATTAACATTTAATTACAGACAAAATATGACGAAAAAAGAACCTCTGTGAGAAAATAAATAAAGACACATTAAAAATTGTATATTTTAATGAAAAATTCATCAATCAGTAGTTTTCCTTTTTTTCCCTCCCCTATTCCGTTATTTTTACAGTTGTATAATTGCCGATTGTTTATTTTGTTTGAAGAAAATTGGCACAGAACAAAAATTAAACTTTGTTGCCCAACAATAAAAAGTCCATACATCGATTACAATGCTATTCAGTTTACGAGTCCTGTGTTTGCGAGTCCAAAGACAATAGTTAATGAGTGTCCATTTATATCTTCCATAAGATGAATGTCAAACGCTTTGTTCGAAACTTTTTGTTGTTCCTTATATTCTGCAGAAATTGGAAATCAATCTAGACAAGCACTCCAATCTTCCTTTTTTGTATTTTTATCTAGACTACTCAACTTTTCAAGTGCTCTCGAGACTGAAACCACTACAAAAAAAAAAAACCTCGTGGAAAAGGCAACGTAACTTCCTCGCTTCAAGTAATGAAATAACCTTTAAAGTGATTTATTAGCTTTATCCCGTCATACGGTTTTCAGTTCTTTTGTGTTTGAAGTTCGTTTCTATTTTTCCTTGATTATTTGCCATTTTTGTTTTCCTTTATTTAAGGCCAGCAGGTAACTGTCAAAAAATGCCCCGAGTGAACTCGAATATTTCTCTTTTTACATAATATTTATTCATGAAGCCTTTCACAAATCGGAGAAAAAGAATGACTGGCTTTAAAACTACAACTACCGATGTTGAATATATACCTAGTTTTACCGCACCCGTCAAATTGACGGATTATTTGATTATGGCTTTCATTGTAACTTTTGATTTAGTTTAATGCTGATTATGAAAATTAAAGTCGGTGAAGGGAAATTGAATAGTAATAATTAACGGTTCTTATATTTTACTCAAAGTCGTAACAAAATTGTAGAACAAGTATCTATATAAATTATATTTTAAGCATGAAATAAAAATTAGATTTTTAAGCATGAAATTTGAAAACGGTCTCCATAGTTCTAGTGTTAAATTGAAACACTTTCGAAGCACGGTCTACACATCTGACCTCCCCTTTAAGATTTGTCCCTTTAACCCATAATAATTTGCGTGCAAATGGAACTGCTTAAAGAAAATTTTAATTCCTTCCAGCATTTCACAACTTGAATGTGACGATTCCTTTCCTCTCATAACTTCCGGTCATGGAGGACGCTGCTTTCATTGTAGTAGGCTGCTATCCATTTGGCTCGATGCCAAATAAAATCTACGCTGAAATAGTTGGCACTACAAAAGTTTTAATACTAAATAGAAGAAAAGCAAAAGTTTCGAAATAAAGTGTAACAATGAATTGGATGTAGATTTGAGACCAGTGAAACACAAAAAAAAAAAAGATTTATGAATATGCATGCAAAATTTAAAGCTAACTATGACTGCTACCAAAAAATAAATGGAAATAGGTAAATGTACACATAATAGTGAACTATTAAACAATAATTTTTTTTTCAATTAACGGATAAACAATAACAACACCAATGATTGAAACAATAACCAACAACATCAACAAATTAACATAATAGTTCTTTTAAAATAAACAAAAAGAAAGATGTGAAGAACCCATTCGGAGTCCAGGAATTGAACACATACCGCTTAAATAATGTCTAGAGCGACTGCGTTTCAATGCGCCAGCAGGAGAAGATGAGGCACCAGCACCAGTATCAGTGTCTCCAATTACCTTTGGCAGACGAAGATCACAGTGGTCATCACCTTATGTAGCGAATAATATAGTTTTTCTATTTTAAATTGCATATTTTCGATTGTTTTTTTTTTTTTTTTTTTGTTTTTGTGCAAAGAAATTCGATTGTCTGTTCTAATCTACTTAAAGCGTAGTTTAAGAATTAAAGAAAAAGGACGGTACAAGATAATTTTATTAATGATGGATGTGCATACAAACCTATAAATTCATGCTCTCGTAACGAAGCAGTAGAATAATTTCGTTTAACGTTAACACATAAATGAATCATTAGGAACATGGTGATATTCATTATAATGCTCTGGACAAGAAGAGGAAGCTCATAAAGTTTGGAAAACCTGAAAGAATAACAAAACGTAAAATCATTCATATGTGTCGGTTGTATGGTTCAAAATAGAATAAAAGTATACGTATAACTAAGTTAAGACAGTTCGCTGGCTTATAAAATTTAATCAAAAAAAACCTAATCGATTTCCACCCAAAAAAAAAAAAAAAGCACACATTTCAGTGCAATCACAAAAAATAAAAACGAAAAGAGAACATTTACAGACCAAATAATTGATGACAGCAATGACAAATTTCTGCAAATGGATGATGGACGGCACACCCGCTAAATAAAAGCTTTGCTCAGGGTTGTTTAAATGCAAATTACTTTTGGAAAATTTTTATACGTATATAATTTTTATTAGATTTTGCTTTTATAAAATCTAAAAGTTTGGAGAAGTTTTTAACTGAGGGCTCAACAACTTTACTTTTCCAAGAATAACGTTTTCTGGTTGTGAAAATTGCATCCTTTTCAAGTCCCATCTTCTTGTTCCATAAAAAATCAGGCATCAAGGAGTCTGGGACCTTGAAGTCAGTAGTTTTCCCGATCTTGATTGATCTTGAATACATACCAATTAATGTATTGTATTATATGTATTGTATCATATTATTATTATTGTTCAGAGGGACTCTTTAAAACTCATTTACATTTTATAATGATTCAAAAATACATGACATGCTGTAAAATTTGCTCCTTAAACCTAGTTAAACTAGTTTCCATTCTAGTACTAGCCTCTAAATTGTTAAGCAATTTGGTTCTTCTATACAATATATAATTTTGTGTGCTAGATCTTCTTTATAGAGAAAATCTGAAGCTACCTACATTTCTAAAATTATAATAACCACCAATATATTGTAGGTTTCCCGGCATTATATGTTTGTGTAACACAAGCTGTACTGGGTTGGCTATCATTTTTTTCGTCTTTACTTAATTTTAGCAACAGTTGTAATAATAATAATTAATGTTTTTGTTAATAACAGATAAAGTAAACAGTGGCAAAAAGAAATACACATGTGCATGCTGCAAGCTACGTGTCAGATGTACAGTACGGATGTTTTGAGTGTAACTTTGAAAACAAGTTTTCCAACGTAAGTCAAATTCATTAACAAACTAAATAAACACTAGCTAATAAAAAGTAATTGATTGTTTCAGCAAGCGCGTGTGAATTGTTTTTCCAACATTATTTACTTTATCTGTTTTTAGCGTCGTTACAACTGTTACATCGATTGACGAACGATAAGAACATGTTTGCCTTTGAAAATGTTTTAATTTAAAAAGCAATAAGGAAGTTGACTGATTACAATATAATACTTCTCCCCTCTGACAATGACCCAGTCGCCTGGCAACCACTTTTACAAAATGAGGAGTCTATCACTGAAAGATTAAAGCAACAGGAATAAATTCTCAAAAGCCACTCTTTGCCACGTTTGCAAAACCACATTTACAAAAAGAGCAGTCTATCACTGAAAGATTAAAGCAACAGGAATAAATTCTTAAAAGTCACTGTTTGCTAGTGTAATCTTTTACTGCAAATTCATCACCCTCACCTCTACAAATTGTATGCCAAAGCCACAGGCAAACACAATAAAACGTATTATGACATAAAACCATTATTCAGGTGATCTAATTTTAACGGTAAACACAGTAACAAGCGAACAACAGAATCTTGACGCGTCACCTTGTTATCGTCCATTCAAATTTGACACCAAAATAATTTTTAAACAATTTGTTAGAAGTGATGTATCTTAATCTGTCCGATTATTGTCATTCGGTGTTTAGATAAGTTCGTCGAACGGTTTTTTATCAGTTGGATGAGTAATTTGTCTTAATCGAATGTATACCATGATGAATAAATCCATCAAAAACGTTTCAAGTTTGTCGTTGTCTTAGGCGACAATCCGCTCCTATGCTCTATTTACCAAGCACTAGTGATAGGAATGTAAATTACGATTCGGAACTCAGAACTGCGTTCGTTGTTGATTCGAAATTATTCAAGGGGAGGTTTTATCCTTCGCACTTAATGAAATTTACGAAAGACTCGAAGGACAGCGCACTAAGTTCAATGAATGAGGTTTCGGTCGGTCTGTCGGTTTGACTCGTGCTGCGACCCAGTTGTAATGTAAAACTGTGTTAAAATGACAAAAGGAGTTGAGACGCTGGGACGAGGCGAAAAATCAATATTCCTGCAGTTAGATAGATATGTGTGTGTGGGGGGATACAAACTCTTGTGTCGCATAATTTAGCGTGGTATGTGGCGGCGTAGATAAACAGTATCAGCACATTTGGACAGTTGACGGGGTTGAAAGGATATTAAATCGATTTATCTGTCAGCTAAATTTGCCTCGTTTCCTTGTTCCCATTGGTTTGCTTGGTCTCTTTAGGTCAGGTGCTGTGCGTTTTTTTTGTTTTTGACTTAGGTTTCTATGGGGCGTCATATAATTCCACCCGAAATCACCACCCTGCCCATTCAAGCGCGGTGATTAATGTTTCGGAAATTATCCTTTTTCGGTCAGGAGGACAGTGGGGAACATCCATCAGTTAATGTGAGCTTTTATGGCAAAGGGCAGAGTGACAAGAAAATGAATTTCTCTTCTGGAGAATTTTTCATACGTTTTTTGTGACATTCTCTAGCGGATTTGGGTTGTAAAAAAACGTCGTATAAACTGGGATTACGGACAACGTTTTACTTCACTCTTTTCGAGCTTTATCGCTGCCACAAACATTTGTGGACCATGAGGAATCATTGCACCAGCTGAATGGATTTTAGGGAGATTGACACATGTCTAAAGCTCAACGGATGTTCTCGGTGTCGGCAGTATGTGCAGAACACTTAACACGCAGAGGAACCGACATGGGCTCTTGAATTTCGAAAAGTCTGTGTGTAATTGATGCCATTAGTTCCTTATTTGAATTACTGAGTGCACAGATTCGCTCGGGAGTGGTTTTAAAATGGATTTCATCGAAAAAAAAAAAACAAAACATTTAGCATCTTTGAAGAGCAGAGACATAAAATATTATTACGTGTCAAGCGGCTACAAGACGAATGTCTGTTTTTTACAAATGGCATGTGATTTTGATTGGCATCGCCGTAGCCTCAGCACATGAACCTCTTAGAAAAACCACTCATAGGTTTTATCACATGTTATAGGACTAACTCCTACTAAGTGTTCTAAAATGAGAGAAATTTCCTTACCAGAAATAAAGTAGTGGAGGAAATAAACATGCAAGATGCAAGTAGAATCAACGCTATTAACCTTTAGATACAATTCCTTAGCGTAATATGTGGGTGTGAAGGGCAGCCATGCAATCGCGTGCACGTCTAAAAGCAACATAGCGTGTATCGTTGCATAACGCTAAACGACAAAAGGGGGTGTCTCCTAAAGGACACCACTCGCTAAGTGAACCCTTCCTTTTTTACATCACAAGTCACGCTCCATAAATATCCTCATTCCTTTACAAAGTACAAATTATGGAACTTTCGCGATTTGTATCATGCTCCCAAAACTTAACAACCGAACACGTTTTCCCGTACAAAAAGGAGCCCAAAACCATAATCGAATTCTGCTCCACGTTTTCATTTTGAGATACAATTATATTTAATGACATTAACTAATAATCTTCCTCATTTTATACTCAACGTTGCTTAAATTATTCACACCGATAAGACTTTCATTTTAATTAAGTTATGTGCCGGGATAAAATTTTCTAAAAAAAAATTCCTCTCACCATCCCTGTGTCACGAAAAACGTTGAGCCGTCCCAAACGAACGAAAATAAGATTCAAGTTAAATAAATTAGCATTTTCCTATAAACACCGCACTTCAACCTAACAAGCCAATTACAAGATTCCGCACACAAGAATCCCAAAATGCCAACCATAACCTCCCTTCGGCCGTGTCAATTTACTCAGAAAAGACGTTGCACGTTTCGCCCTCTCCTGCACGCGTAGAATCAAAACCTTTTCTCTGTTGTTTGGCCGTCAGTGCTAAAACGACCTTGAATATGGCCTTGAAAATTGTGCGGAATATTTAAACCACCCCTTCGCAGGAATTCTCTGCCATTCGACACGTTTTAGGGGAGTATTTGCCTAACGCGTTGCAGAGCGATTGGCAATACTGTGGGACAAAAAAAAAGGTGCGGGCAAAATGAATGAATGGAATTTATATCATCACTCCTAAGGGGTGCCCCGTTGACGTTCCGAGCTAATACAATAGAAAGTTGTCCGTTTATTTATGCTTGCCGGATTCTTTGGAACATGCAAGGCCACTATCCTTCGTTCAACTCGCAGGAAATGAGAAACAAAAAACCAGCAAAGTGATATTCGGCGCCTCAAAACCCACCCAAGGCTGCCAACTAAACCAACACAAAAGCAAGGATTGTTTTGTGAACTTTTCAGTTGCAGCAACCGGAAATTGTTTTCCCCAAAAACTTTCCTGCTACCCATGAAGGTGTGTGTTCCGTTGATAAAACTTATTGACGGAAAAATTATCCATCCAATCAACAACTTCGCCCTCCCTCCCTCCGTGCAGTGCCGGTGGCGAGATTTTCACTTCGCTTTACTTGTGCGTGATGAATTTTACATAATTTTTCCGCGAAATTTTTATCGCAGACTTCTGAAGCGAAAAGAAAAGTAAAAACCTTCTGCTCGGATATTTAAAACGGAGTCGTATCGCAGAAGGGTGTTGATTCAGCTGTGTAGTGGCGGTGAACTCGAAGAAGAGAACGAATTCGCGTAGCTAACAAAGTGGGGAGGAAAATGTTTGATTTGGTTTATGTGGAGCTTAATTAAGATAAGTGGTGGATGAAATTGGCAGAATTTCAAGAAGTATAGCGCCATAGATACTGGAACGTAAGCGGGGTGTTCAAAGTGTGTGCAGAACTTGTGAAGAGGATGCGACTGTATGTTTGCTAATTAGTCATTTTCCCCATCGATTGTTCGGCTTATCTTTGATCTTAGAGGACTCAGAGGCATAAATGTAGAATTACGCTTAAGGAGTAGTAAAACCAGTACTAATGACCGGTTATAGATGTCAGAAGGAGGTCTCTTTTTTCTTCTTTTCCTTCTTTCTCTTTACTCTTTGTCACTCCGTCAAACAGCTGCTCTGCCACTGTAAAGTATTTCACAAAGCGATATTTCATCTCTATCATAGTTTGAATTAGAAATTTAGCGTCGACTGAATACGGCTGCTGATGTCGTCCGAATTTTCTTGCTTTTGGCAGTGCTTTGAAACCACGCTATAACCATCCCACAATAAAGCAAAAAAACTGCCGTACCGACGCGCAGTTATGTGTGATTGCAGATTTTCATTCCGAACGCGTTGTTAAAGAATTTTATTGTGGTCACATTCACAGACGGAATTGAATGGTAGCTTCACATGCCGTATCTAATCACAACCCCCTCCGTAAGACGTCATAAGAACTTCACCGTACGAAGTACCATCTGCGGATTGTAACTTATACCACCACCAATAAAGAACATGCAGAGCCGACAACAATTGCCGTAAATGTGTCCTGCCTTTGCTCGTATCCACAAGCAGAATGAATGCAAATCACTTAGCCCGACCCCCTTTGGAGGAAAACAATACTCAGCTATAGTAAAATGGACTAGCACGACCTCCGGATACTTGTTTGTGCATTAGCATGACCTCACTAGACGATAATTGAAGAGTTGAAGAGTATGAGCAGAAGCCAATTCCTACTCTTCGATCCACCTGCATCAGCGCCATCGAAATACCTTGGCACATATGTTTGTGACCCCAGTTGCCCCAGTTAAACGAGCCTTCTAAAAAAACTAATTAATTACCACCACCCCCTACGCTTTGTGGATTTTATATTAAAATTCGTAACTTTGACATGGGGGCGGGTAGATAAGCCCGCTCTAGTCGAGCATATTGATCAAGATGCAGACGACAAGATACAGATTCTCACTCTGAAAAGACACTTGACTATGAGGATGACGGTATGTGGACATGAGTTTGTTTGTTGGTATGAGGGAGCTATTAGCTAGACAAGCTGGTGGTTTTATCGAGCTTCGCACAATAGTCTTGAAATGATGCACAGACAACATGATGTAGTACATAAATCCACTTAGAAATTCTTTATTTCTCCACCCGCACGCAAAAAAAAAATTAAGAAGAAAATCTGTGAAAGAAGAAAATGAATCCGTAATGTTTTCGACGTCGTCGTTTCGGTTCATTTGGTCTCGTGGTGGATTTATGGATCACTCTTGTGCGGGGGATGGCGGTAGTCTGTGTTTTGGTTCAATTTGGTTGCATGTCTCCGTTGATAGCTTGTTATTTTTTTGAATGTAGTTGGGGATTTTCGAGGTCTGTCTGTTGACTTTTCTGTTTCATGTTTTTTTTTCACAACACAAATTAAGCTGGTTTGGAGAATAAATTAGAAAATATAACAAATGATTTCGTGTATTAAGGTTTATTGCCATTGTGCTATTAATCATCAGTAACGATGGAAATATTTAATACACTGAATGGTTGATGGATTGATATTAATTTAGATGATTAAAGGTCGTAGATTTGTCTATTTTAAGTTATTGTTGACAGTGATAAATAAATTTTAACACACAACTATCATCGGTCAATTGTTTTGAAGTTTTTTTCTGATATGATTGTCATGTGGTATCTATGTCGTGTTCCAAGTCTTTATTCATTGCTTTGAAATTAAGCTTTGATTGTGTCTTTTCATTCGTTTCAACACAGCAATATGTAAAGGCAAGAGTTTTTTGACAAAGAGACTCTTAAGTGGTATGTTTAGCTACATAACTTACTAAATGGTGGGCTATCCAGTGGTTTCTTTTTAAACCATGTGTTATTTTGACACTGACAGCTTTCTCTCGTTCGTTTTTTTTTTTTTTACAGAAAGTCAGTTCTAAAATGAGTCGGCTTACGCAGGAACAACGTTGGAAAATATTGAAAACTTGTTTCTAAAGTAGCCCAAACAAGCCTACCATTTTTGAAAAGAAATCGTGTTATAAGTCGTCTAGATTATTGGTTGCCTTGGAGCAGTAATTTGACCGCTTTGAATTTTTTGTGCGGCGTCTAGTTGGGAACCGTGAAGGATCCGAAACGATTCAAGCACTTCAGGTCATTATCATTCAAGCAATCTGTAAACTACAGCCCGGACCATCAACAAGGCTTTAGAAAATTGGATTGACAGAATGAGCCACTGAATTCTTAGCCCTCGATCATAATGGAAAAAACTGTCACATCTAACCTAGCATTAAATAAATAAATAATTTATTTGTTTGATGCTTGGTTAGATTGAATTAACTCAATTCCATTAAAACCTAGAAACATAAATAAACAGTGCGTTCTTTAACAAATGACACCTCTTATAAACTTACATCAGAAAAATCCCACCCAAACTAATTTTAAGAATTTACTGCACAAATTTACGGAAATGGTAACGATTTACATCCCGAGAAGACGTTAAAGAATTTCCTAATTAAAACCTCACCTCTTTTATCACCTCTTAACACGAAGAAAAAGAATACAATAGATTACTCCCTAGACTCGTTACTTAAATATTCAGTCTCTACCCCACAACGGGCTCAGAAGAAATTCCAGCGCAGTACAGAAAAAAGGATAAGTACAAAATGAACTTGAACTAAGCCAGTTAGTTATACATAATTCATATCATTTCGTGTCGATGATACATATAAACGCACAGCATCCACTGTGTTAACTCGTGGAGAAAAAGTGGCCGATAAGCATGAAAGGACAAGTGGATGATTTTGAAGAGAAAAGTGTACACACACTGTGTAACCTTGGAAATCATATTTTGAATTGGTGAATTTTTTATGAAAAGCTATATAGTACACAGACACAGTTTGAAGAGAACTTATTGTGGCAAAAAGTTTATCCAGTGCCGGATTATTTTGCACAAACAGTCCGAAGAATGGTTGATGGAAAAGAAATGGTTTTGTGAATTAAAATAGAGACGGAGACGTCGGATGTTAAGAGGAAACCCAAGAGTTTTTTTTATGAGTATACCGTCCGTAAAAGGTTGCCATTCATGGTGGAGCGTGGAGAAAAGGAAATTTTTATGTATGCTGCATACATATTTTTGGGTAGATTTCTGCCAATAGAGAAAGAAATTTTCATTAGTGTTTGTACCTTTTTGGAATAAATGTGTATATGTGATTCTTTGTGATGTTACAATGAGATTTTCTTCTCATTCAAGGTCCAAGACTGAGTGTTTTTCTATTTACTGAATTTAATTAAGTGCATTGGTATAGATTTATTATGGTAATATAAAACACCATCCGAAAAACAAAGCTATCCAATCCAATAGCGACAATTGGTTGGATGAACCTTTAGCAGAAATATTTCGCAACTTCTCTCCATCTCATAACTATATAGTCCCTTGATGGTCCAGAACAGTTGGATAGTCTTACAGTTTAGAGCGTTTTTTCATCACTTGAACAACTTGCACTGGCTTTTCAGTTGACAAAAACGAGTAGTTTTGGGTGCATTAAAGTTGTTCAAGAGTATTAAGAACCATTTTCGTTGCAATACAATAACGATAACTTTCAATTGGACGATGTGCCGTACACATTGGACTGACAAATTGGTTTGAGCTTAATAGTATCAATACTATGGACTGGCTGAAATGCTCACCGGGCCAAAATCTGGTGAAAATGTTTGAGAAATACGGCCATAAAATCTTAAGTCAACAACACCTAAACATTTTTCATGGTCGCACTTCACACAGCGAACGCGAACAATCTTCTTGGAACACTTCTGTCCTAAAAAGCGTTCACAACTCGTTGTTCGGAACCGGCATTAAACAGTAGGTCCCCTACAAATTTGTCAAAGTACAAAGCGCACAACACAGTGCAGGCGCGACAAGCTAGACTTTGGCCCTCAAAGGACTGTTACGCCACCCAATTTAATGTAAACACCCATTGCGGATAAGAAAATGATCGAAAAAGACCCTAAACAGTGTTTATGATGAAATTAACCAACAACAACAAAAATTTGGTTGATTCTTCAGTTTAGATAAAAGTCGATATAACTCGGCGTTATACTAATTGAAACTCGCTCATACTTTATTATTTTAAAACTTGTTCTTTTTCTATTGACTATATAGTTATGAAACACTCGATTTTAGAATCTATAAATTTCTTTGAACATGTAACATTGGTTTTTTCTTGTATTCTTAAAAACAAATCACAGCCAGTCAATTCGACTTAGCTACTAAACCTCAATTTTTTAGTGAGAAAACGGAAAAAACCAATATGGCGTCACCCAAGCTGATATAGTTGTCTCTCAATTTGATTTAAGTTTCTTAATTAGGTAACACAGTATCGTTATTCCACTCCACTACTACTAACGAGAACGAAACAGTTTGTTTGTGTTCCGTCTTCCCGTCAAAATACTAGGCCAGAATTCTCCCATTAAACTCTTAAAGTAAATTCATAGGATTTAAATGTTCTATGTATACATACAACACTTCCGCTGTGGCACACTTTATATTTAAAGAAGGAAAAATCTCTCTCAAGGACTACAAACACGAAAGGCATGCAATTCTGGCACGTTCAATGCAGGCAAAGCATATTTTACTTCACAATCCTTATGTACACTGGATAAAATTAAAATTTCAACATAATCCAGCATGGCGCATGGCGAGCATGGAATTGAAATTCCTTTAATGCTTCCATTTAATTAAGCAAAGGTCGAGTGCTATTGTTGAATCATACCGACCGACCGATATAAATCTCAAATTAACTTTATGAAAGGATTGATCATTCCTCCACCATGAATGTATTTCGTATTTGCAGAAGTATCATGCTTTCCTACTAAAAATTAAAATTTTGCGGATGGTGGTTTACCTCTAGAGTGCAGTCAAAGAGACATTAATGAAACTTTAATTACGAACACACGTGCTGTTGCCTCCTTCCAGCTAGCCAAGTCTGTATGTGAAGCGCTTAGAGCCATATCACCTAACCGTTGCCGACGACGCTTGAGGAGTATCCGATTTCACGAGTGTCGGAAATCTATACGCCGGATAGTGAAATATGTGGTTTTTGGTGGGAATTTAATATGCAAAAGTCATCACCGTGATGGCGGATGAATGCATAAATTCGCGGCAATGTGGTTTGCAAAACCCAGGAGCGGATATCTAATTTTATTAAGTGCCACATTGTGTAACAATTTGAGGCTGATTCGTAGGCCTACATAAAGTTTAGTCACCACGTGACCACATCAATGTTAAGGATTACAGAAGAAATGGTTTACAATTGCCAGGTGGTTTTCGATAACGTGAAAATATCACTCGTTTGACCTAGTAAAAGTTGCTTTTTAGTCTACAGACCATTGCGATAGAGATTAAACACTTGTAAGTTTAATTTGCTCGTATATAAGTGAACTCGGATCATCAGACGGCTGCAAGCAGTCGTCTGGAGCTGATAAGGCGGGTGTAGATTAAGGTTGCTTTAAACTGGTAGAGTATTTTTTAAGTGTAAAGTTTAACATTACACTCAAGTGAATTGCAAATTAATCAGTAAGAAATTAACAAAAATCAATCTGTTATCTTATCGCCGCTCAGATACGCGTGGGGCATCGCTTTTGTGGGTAGACATTTCCAAGAAAACTCAACGTCTTCGGAATTTATATCGTAGATTTTAATGATAAGGATAGCAGTTTCTTATCTGAGTGACAAAGCATTTTCCATCACACCTCGACTAAGTTGGACAGGGTGCATATTCACAATGAGAGGAGTTAAATGTCGACTAGCAAGCGGCTTCTCAAGTTTTTATTTACTGTATGTGTGTCTGTGTCGTAGTCCTGGAAGATTTCATGCCAAAATCAACCACTATGAATGCCGAGGCACTGTTCAAGCTCTTAAACCCTTCTTTTAGGTGTTTTATTAACCCTAATCCGTCCAGATGAATTGAGGGATAAATAATGATGACGGTATGTTGGTTGCAGCAACACATTTTAAACTTTTGGTTTTAATTCTACGCAATGTTTTCATAGGGAACAAAGCTTAATGAGTGCGAATGTAATTGCTTTTCAAAAATTTGTGAAAACTAAAATACTCGAACCTCCAACGGTGATCCAAAGTCACCGGGTGAGCGAGCTAGGGTTAACGTATCCTACAAAAAGACATTTATTCCTAGCAAGAATGTTATGAAATCCTGTTTCCGTTTACCTTTAACTAACTTATACCAAATCGCAATATTTTATTGAAAAAAATCGTGTATTAATTGTATTCAAAAGCTTGTTTTTGCTAAGAATTTTTCATGGTGCAAAAACCAGTAGAACTGTATAGAAATTGTATTTTATTAGCGTTTTATTTAAGATATTGTTAATTCTCTAGCGAGAAATGAATATTGCCGCCTTACCAACACACACCAGACAAAATGCATTCAACTCGCTTAAAAATAAAAACTTTTTACGACCTGCTCTCCGGTTCTCGCGTTTTTTTTTTCTACACCAATTCCTTTAATATTTTTAGAATATTTATTACCGGAAAATCGTAATCACATTTACATCACAAAATGTAACTAGCGTCATTACTTTCACTAAGAACAACGACAAACAAAAAAGATGGTGGTGCTTAAACCGTCAACCGGCGACAAATTGCCTCAGGAAACTTTATCTCACATCTGTTGCCTGTACCACAAGAACTTAAGGACAAAAACTTTATGGAATTTCTTCCAAAAACTAATTTAATTCCAGCTCGCGTCATCTAAGTGTGCGGTTACAATTTTTTCCCATACTTTTTCGAATTGCGAATCACTTCTGGTTTGCCAGAGTCACACAGTGCTGACAAGATGACATCTTCCAATCAGCCTGTTCAAATTAAACAAAGTTCATGTAAACAGTTGTTTATTTGATTTCATCAAAACTCAATTAGAAAGGCCTGTGGATGTATGTTTTAAATTACTTATTAGCTGTGGCAAACAGACGTACTATATGTTCTAAAGTGAACACACATTTCGAAGTCTGGGGTAGAACTGGAAAATAGGGACGTATTCAAAGTTCAGCAGACTGCAGTCATTAATTGTGCGAAAACCTCTGCCGCAAGTGGTCAGAGGTACTCGAATCGACCGAGTGAGGTGCGGCATCGAGCCGGTTCAGATGCTGATTAGAACCAGATGCAAATTTGTCAAAGAGACGTGTGGAAATAGCTACGGTCATTAGCAACACATGCCTGTAATTCCATTCGGTTGAAGTTTAAGCGTGAGTGCTCACAGTCTATTAAAAAGCGAGAAATTTTGTGAGAGATGTGCAATAAATTATTCGTTGACAAAGTGCACTTAAAATTCTGTGAGCCTAACTAAGGCTATACGTATATTCTACAATAAATTGAATATGGTTTGCAAACATGTCTTCGAAATGACTTATAAACAACGGAACGGAACAGCATCAACAGAAATTTTGTTGGCAATTTTTCTGGTAAGGTTCTTCTTGGGCAGTTCATGATTTCAAATCGAAACAAGTAGTCATCAGAAGAAACGACATTTGGTGGTATATTCGCCAAGGGAAGAGAAAGCATGAACTTTTATCTCATTTTAAAGCCTAGAAACTTTGGCCTAATTGTATTGAATTGAAGAAATTTGGGAGTGCCATTGAGCCACTTGACTGCGACCTAAAAGATCTTGCACCCCGTTCTTTGTTTAGGATTTAAACGCTTCTCTCATGAATTTGATGGGATGTTTCTGAAATCGGTCCTTGTTACATTTGACAGTCTTGAATTTGACTAGGTCCAAGTTTGAGTAATCGATTGAAATGTGTACTATAATTAGTAAATAGACTTAGTCCAGATACTCTGTTATCTCTCGTCAAAAAGTTATATTATGGTATGCAGCCACAGAGTATACAACAACTTTAAAGTGGCAGACAAACCAAGTTCGTTACTTTACAAGACTTACGTGTCTACAAACACCACATTGTTGGCACAATATTACCAACCACTTGTCTCACGCAAGTTAAATTTCTCCAGTGATTTGGGACCATAAGTTCGTGC
The DNA here is from genome assembly GCA_905187475.1 of Syritta pipiens. NCBI lineage: Eukaryota > Metazoa > Arthropoda > Insecta > Diptera > Syrphidae > Syritta > Syritta pipiens. Next base: position 104,855,097 of record LR994571.1, on the reverse strand, counting down.
TCCACAAATTCTATTTTATCCCAGAACAATTTGCCCACCAATCCCAAAAGTCATAAATTCAAAAACAAAGGCGTGAAGAGTTCTTAGCTTTCTGATTGCATATAAACAAAAAGAAAAAAACCTTCTATTGAAGTAAAAGGAAAATTCTTTCACTCCCATCGAACAAAGCAAAATGCAAACTTTCAGGCTCTCTGTCTCAAATGCCATGGCCTAGTCACGGCTCGGTGAAAATCTAAAACCTCGCAATAAAAAGAAACTATAAAAGATCCAACATTTGCAGCTGGGTTACTTTTTTTTACAAAGCGCTGCAGCTTTGTGTGACTGGGTGGACTCTGCTGACATTTTACTTCTTTTCATTCGTGACGCCACCACCACCGAGCTGAATGTCCTTATATGTAAGAGTTACCCTCCAATTTAGATTTTTTTTTAGGTCGGGTAGCTACTTCGTTTGGACGAATGCAAAGAAAGAGAGATGACAACAAGAACTCTCCGCGTCGACATTTTATTTCCCCAAGGAAGTAACTGGCGTATCCGTATCTATTTCGTTTGTAATGAATTTCGTTAGTACGCTGTTCATGTTGGGCTATGTTGATACCGTCCACTGACAGGACGAATGTTTACCACTGTTTGCCTAATGTGATGGGGTTGGCAGCGAAGCGCAAGGTTTATGTGCCTTTTTAATCAGGGGTCATTAATAAGTGCTCATGGGATGGGCAGGTTGGTTATCCTATGATGTATGGAAAAGCAGAAAATCCTTGCCTTAATTAAATAGCCCACAGGGACACGCTATATGTCGTGCCAGGAAGGGATTTTTTTTGTTTCACCTTTTTTTTTTTTTTCATGTTGTCTAGGGATGTCATAAATCAAAAGCAGTAGAATTCGAACGAGTTCGAGGTTCAACTGTTCTCTCATTTCGCGGTTCGAAGTTTGCAATGTCACTGGACTTAAAGAAGTGATGCAATATCGCTACATTCAAGGGAAGTAACCCGAGTAGATACACAAATCGTTCCGCTCGAGTGGCGCGTCCCCCTCGCGTTCACTCACGTTCCTCAAGTGCACCGTCTTTCGCTCAAATGCACAGCCCATAAAACTGCCCATCGGCTATTATTAGCATTCTTTATGTCAATGTCAATGGAACATTGTGTCATACGTGTGTGCACGCTGCCGGACTCCTCGAAACATGGCGATTTCGTGAAAACACGTTTCACCGCTTTTCTTTTTTCATAGTTCAAGCGTATTATGCGCGTTGGTGACATCATGAGACGAGGCACGAGTGGCTTTTTCTTTCCAGAGGCTTGGGATGGTGGAAGTTCCCAATTAACCGGCTTGTGCAAGTGCATTGCCAGTGGGGTTGAGGAGATTATTGCTGAACTTGGGTACTGTAATTTTTTTTCCAATCGATGACCATTTACTGACAAGTCTGTGGAAGGTGCCTGTTAGCGTGTAATCAGTTTACTGATTGGTAATGTTTTTAAGAGGATTATTTTAAAAAAATAATGTGGAAAGTGTGCTAAGCTTAAAATTCCACAAAGAAGAAATAAGAGCAACGATTAATTGGATTTTTGAAAGATGGCTGCTGCAGAATTATGCCAGTCTTAAACAAATAATGTATTTAAAATGCAAGTAATGTATTTAAAAGTCACGCATAATTCATGCTCAATTTTCAAGAAAAAAATAAAGCTCTTCATTTTTCAAATTGTGTTACGAAATCTAATTAAACAAAAGACTTCGATTAATGATTTTTATTTCTTGTCTAGTCAAACAATTTTCCAGCTTAGATTGTATCTTCGAATAGATGCCATAAACTTTCCAGACAGACTCATTAAAAGCAAAGCGTTAGTATTCGGTGAATTGGCGTGGGGCGCTATGGAAACATAAATATTTCCGCCCCGCCTGACGACATAAAAATATTTTTTTCATCATGCATTAGGCTCAGCAATCATTTAATCTACACTTTTAATTAGCAACTTGTATCGTGCTTCCATGTTTGAGTAACTTTTTTCTTTAGTAAGTTAGCTTAATTAACAGATCCGCTGTTTTAATTTATTGCCTTAAGAATACTAATCAAGTAAGCTTGTGGGGTTCGGTAAGTAAAAGTCAATATTTGGTTGTGAATAATTGAAAAATGTAGCTTGGGTCGCTAACAAGAGCTGAGGTTGCTTGGAAGCTGATAGTGTCGTTAGTATACAGCATAACATGCGTTTAGAGATTAGAGACACGCCCACAAAACCGTTGTAAGGAAGCTTAGCAAAATTGTTAAGAAATTCTATTAATTTATTTGAAATAATTTGTTTGCCTTCTATATTAATGTCTTTTATATATTTGAATTTAAATTTTCTTTATTTATGTTATCTCTCCCTTGATCCCTTTTATTATCCCCCTTTGTTCATTCTCTTTTTATCTGTCAATAAATTCCTTCATTAACATTTGAATTCTCAAGCACAAAAGGCGTGTGTCACTAATTTGTAACAAAAATATTTCGGGGAGCCATTATTAGTTTCCGCAAAAGCTCGACCCACATTTTTCTGCGCCAGGCTGCATTTATATTTTCAATGAAGTTTGAAGTGAAGCAAGGATTGAAGCACTAAGCTCAACGGTCAACTCTTTTGATATGTTTTTCTCAACAGAAATTGGAATCATGTGCCTGGGAACCTGCAACCGCAAAAATCCATTGTTTAGTGCTTTTACCATGACGTTGGAACAATGCGATGGCAGATGTTCGGTGCAGTCTTCTCTTGTCACATCTACCATGTGAAACCTTTGTTATGAACGACATCCTACCTACCCATTACTGTCATCACAGTTCGTTAGGAAAGGTCACTAGGAGTTAGAAAATAGTTTGTGGTAAAACGACAACCATATGATTCGGTGTGACTAAAAACAAATTAAAGAATTTTATTTGCGGTTGTCAGCTTCTTCAAAATCTTAAGTTTCGGGTGAAAGTTGAAAGTTTTATCAACGACAGCAATTTTAACTTTTTGGGAAACCCCACTGTGAATTTCTATTCGAATTGCTCTCAAACCCAAAGTCACTCAATAAATGCCAATCAGTCTCTTTATTATCATGAACTTAACTAACTTACTCATAACACAAACACCTTATCAACGTCTCCCTAATTGTATTTCATTTCATACCAATTTCTAGTTAAAGAAACTAATTGCATCAACCTGAGACTGATGCAATCACTCACAATGCAGAAAACGTGATAACGTGTTACAATTTTTTCAGTTAGACGAGTTTGATTTTACCTAATCATAAAATGGACCAAGGAATTGCACCACAAAGTGGGTTTTAAACAACGTGACACTCACCTGGTACACGTGCAGAATAAACAGGGAACTGAACCAAGAATTTCTTTTAATCGCTTATGCGAAATTAAAGATTGATTTCTGAAAAAAACTTATACCAAGATTCATTTCATTTCATTTTTTATTCATTGTATTATCTTCTTTATCAAAATGAGCAAATTATTTATTTTTTGTGCTATAAGTGTTTATTTAATTATTTAACAAACATAACACATTTTAGTCGATTATTTCCGACACATTTTAACGATAGCTTAGTTTTTTTTGTAGCTCCCGGCTACTCTTCAATGAGTTGCATTAAAATAGGAAAGAGAAAACGTTTTGTAAATAAAATACTTCCAGGCTCATTTTCTATACCAAAAGCAGTTATATTGTACAAAAATAATTACGAAGTAATGGAGAATCTTGTTAGCTCAAAAAGTTTTTGTAAAAGCAGCCAGACCATGGCCTTAGTTTTTGTGCAGTGTTAAAAAAAAAATCATAATAAAATCGTAAATAAAAACATAAATTTGAATAGTAAAGTCGTGGTTTCTATGCAAAGGATAATTTTCGCATGTTTTTGCAAATAGAAGAAGTTCAACAGAAGTTCAAGACGCAAAACATATTGAACTGCGAATTAAACCCTCAAATTCATCTGTACGTAACCCATCAACTGAAAAAAAAAACATCCAATGAATGTTTGACATTGACAATATCGTACATGTTTGTATTTAGTTCAAGTCTCTAGGTTCACCTGCCTCTTGTTTACTCAGCTGTCTAGCATACTGACGGCGTTACTCCACTCGACTTCCTTTCAAAGTTTCTTGTCTTGCATGACTTTAAGTTTACAAATAAATCTATAAACACACGAAAAATCATGAATTGCAAAAAAATTAAATGAAAACAACAAATTCCCCACATTTTTTTTTACAACCATAAAACATATCAGTAACGCGTACTACACCTCTAGACCAGTTGTTAAGATAAACCAACGCGATAAGTGCGATCCAGCTGAGCTCGAAATCAAACAACGAAAAACAATTTTGGCTGTTCCAAAGGCCACCGATCAATGTGGAAAGTAAATACAATTTTTCTTTTTTTAAACATGAAACATCATTCTCGTCATTATTGCGCTACGTTGCTTCCCAATGATGTATTTTCAGTGTTTTTGGCCTTCGTAATATTTGAGGAATTGTATTTATTAAAAAAAAATTGTTTTGTTCATCTTTTTGTGTAGATGGAATTGGTAATTTGTCACCTTCCTTATTTGAATTCAAAATTCATGACACGAAAGTTAAAAGCTTACAAGTTCTGTAATGAATAAACTATTCACGAATTAAGAATTCTAAATCTTATCCCGTCATCGGATTTCATTGCAATCTATAACCAATCCACCTCGAGTGAGCGAGTTAAAGACCTTGTACGGTCGTGCTTAGCTGTGAGTCATTTCTGTCGTCACGAGTGACTTGAGCATATCTAAATGTTCTTACTAACAACTTATTTGCCACATGCTAATTTTGTTTATTACCGATTGCTGCGAACCATATAAGACGCTGATGACGTGTGATTTTTTGTTTGGAATTCAACAATTAGCCATTCATTGTTCAACCGATTCAAATCGTTTGTCATAATAACAGCGAAAAGCTTAAAAATCAACTTTATTGTTCTTACGGCTTTGTATGGAATTAAGTGCGCCACCGATAAGCGCACGTCTATTGGGTAATTATTTGAAAAATTTTGTGACATAAATAACAGAAATGACGCGTTTAAGCGCTTGGGAGTTTATGGGACTTAAGACAGCACATAGTGCGACCGTAGACTGACCGACGTAATCAGCAAAACGATAGCAATGAACTTGCCAAACGCAGTCACACTTCGTGGAGATCTATTCAAAGTCATGAAGTGTAGCCAAAGCTAGTATTTTCACTTTGGGAAACTTGTTTCTAAAGGTGAGCTTACGTTATAAGAAATTCCAAACGATTCTATGGGCTGGTTTACTATGCAGCACGCGTGCGATCAGCCAAACAGTAATGCAGATATCACGGATTTGTATTAGCGGTGTGTAGTATCACTGATAAACATTTGATATGCATCTATAGTATTCGTTAGCCGGAACGTAGTTCGAAAGCAATAGCATTCTCGGCTTGAGACTTTTGAAATCTTGTGTTCAGATGAAAGCCGCTTGAATTGATTTTCTAAAATTAGAGGTTGCATAAGATCGTCAACAATAGCTTGTGACACAGACAAGTTCTATGATTAAATCTGGTTTTCTTCTCTACAAATTTATTTTCTCGAAAAAAAAAAATAATAATAATAAAAGGTGAAGATTAATGTTTACTTAGAGGTAATAGGTGTGCCCTATGACATTTGGCGTATTTGAGTTGTGTGGTCACCAAGGTGCAAGAAAAAGTTTTGACGTAGGTCTTTGGCATTTTGGAGAAAAGCCATTTGGATAAAGGTCATTGAAGTCAACCGAGTTTAAAGAGAAATGTGTAATCCGGGGTTAGTACTTTAAAGAGTAATAAAATAATCCAATGGTTGACTAGGGAACATTAAATTAACATAACGTTTAATTTTGATTGACTGAGAAATAACAAATTAAAATATTACTAAGCTCTTTTTCTACTTTTATTTTATATTATTTTGAAATATTGTGTACACCTAGGCCAAAGCTAGACTCATTGTGCTGCCAACCAACTTTTGGGTTCCCACAATTAAATGGATAGGGGCATCGAAATTGGTCGGTGGGATGTTACGTTTTGTTTTTGTTTTTTTTTTTTTGAAAAATTGTTTTATTTGTTCATAAATTACTCATTTACAATGGTTTACCTGCAAAGCAGAGTGCTTATCTCTTATTAACACATAATTTAACACTTAAAATTCTCCAAGAAACACTTTACTTCCATGAATTTCATTTCCTGTTTTATTTATTTACTTTTAAGTTATTTATTTACCTATTAATATATTTATTGAGCAATTATTACTGCTATTACTTATTTACTTGAGTTAGTTATTTTAAAATTAAGTTAAGTATTTTAAAATAATTTTATTTGGCGACGTTTGTTTTAGAATCAATTACGGTAACTCTCTTTAATTCGCATTTCATGGGACCTAGAAAAAACTTTGAATTACAAAGGTTTTTAAATTACGCAGGTTTCAGAAAAAAAATATATGTTCTAGTAAAAAATAATAATGTTCTAGTTCTTGTCATAAAAAAATGTAATTCTGTTAGTTCTTGATTCTGGCAATGAGAAAAACCAAATAGAATAATCGAGTAAAAAGTAACGAAGGAAAATGTGAATAATGGCATTCGATCAGTTTTGTTAATTTGAATTAAATACTGAAAATATGCGATTAAATAGTTTGTATGACCTCCTTTTGCATTTGAAATAACTTTTATACGGTTTGGCATAATATTGATTAGCTTTAAGCATTCTCAGTCTTCACTCCATCGTTTGGCATAGTTTTGATTAGCTTTAAGCATTCTCCAGGTCTATTTTTGTGTAGCCCAGTCTTCACTCCATCATCCATTTATCTACCAGAATGATTCGAATATGCAATTCGGCGTTTAAGGGTCCCTCAAATGTCCTCAATAGAGTTAAAAATTCGTAGATTAATTCAATAAATCTAAAATATTTATTCCCTTGTCTTAAAAACAGTCCCGAGAAGGTGTATGTGCATGTTTTGGGTCATTGTTTTGTTGATAAATAGCGCCCGAAAGTTCTTTTAACCATTTTCTAAGCTACAAGACGATACTTTCTTTCAATATTGACCTAAGGGGTTGTGTTAATACTCGTCTCTGTACTTTAGCACACAACCCTACCTCAGAAGAGTACATGCATCCCCATCTGATCATAGTACGAAAATCTACAGATAGTTTCATCTGCAAAAATAAAAACAATGTTTTATTTGGACGGTTTCAATATGCATGCATGAAGTTTCCATCGACAATTTATTGAGAAACTTAAAATTTCCTAACTATTTATTTTCCTAACTATTTATTTGTCTAACTTTTTAGTTATTTTCTCTTAAACATTAATGATGCATTTTTGAAAAGCACTACACGAAAAGAACAAAGACACAGAACTTTCGTGATTCATCGGTCGACTGAATCGTTTATTATTTTATCTTTCCCGCGTGGTAAAAAGTTCAAAAATTCTTTTAGTTGGAATATTTTTGTTTATACACTCGATACATTGACTCAGCTTGTTTACGGGCTGTAGAAATAAAAGATTTGTTTTCTACCCTCTTCGGCTTTCTCGCATAAAATTCGTTTGCATCATGAATGTTCTACTTAAATATGCAGCTTTAGATAAACCCACACCTCCGGTTAAAACGGATATATTGTAATAAATACGGAAGTATTGAAGAAGTCGTTATGCTTTTCTGCACAAAATAATTGATAAAAATAATTCATTCCCATTATCACGAATAGTACCAATTAAATTGAGACAATTTGCAACCATTCGTGCAGTAATTTCATTTGGAACAGCGCTAAAACTCACAAAAACGACAAACAGCACAAAATAATAATGTTAATCGAGCTCAAATCACCAAAGGAAATCCCCGTCATCAGAAAAGCTTTAGCTCTAAGGAACCCCCGTAGTGGGCCAATGTTTATTATCACCCTCACACATTGGGTACAAGCTAAGTGCACCTTAACATTTTTTTCAACTTCCTTGCGTCGTTATTTTCAGACACATCATCACATAATAATTGCAAAGATTACACAATCACCTCCCACTGATTTCCCACCCAAGATAAGATCCTTCTCACATACATTTATTTTTCGATAATTAATTCCGTAGCCATTTAGATAAATTGTTTCCACTTTTGAAGATTCGTCGTCGAAATGAGGAGGGATTTTCGATATGATCTTGCCACCTCTGATAAATTAGAATGGCTCAGCAGGTTTTTTTTTTGTTTAGAATTTTATAAATAACCTGAAGTAGAAATGGCCTTAGAAAATGTCAATGAGTGTCTTTTTGGTAAGCTATTCACTTAACTTTTCGTTCAACCTGTGCACATGAATGGATATGGGTGCTCGACCGTTTAGGGGCTGGTTAGGGGATTTTATTATGTACGCTAACATTCCTCTACGGCTTCGCAGCAGTCAGCGTGTCAGCATAAAATACTAATACACGTCACTTAATTCTCGCGTGATGTTCACGATTTAAGCCCTTAACTTATTGTACGGGGGTGTGTGTGTGAAAGACTGCAGGAATGTGATTATTGATTGCTTTTCACTGAGTACCAGACTTGTTGATGGTGTTTACAAGTAATTCCCCAATAAAGCTGCCACATATTGACAGCACTTATGTGTGGAGGCAGAATATTTTTAAGGACTTCAAGGTGTAAATTAACATGACTTCAAAAAGCTTAATTAATCTGTGTTTTGCTTCAATCTGCAAACTTACCACACATGGTCTTAAAAAAAAGAACTCATCGGACTCTTTGATCGAGTTTGAACATTTTGAAGGTGAAAACAAAACGTATTTTCAGCCTGTGGAGCGATAAAAATAAATTTCGTTACTTTGTATGTTATTGTAATATTTTTAGACGAACTCATATGCAGTTCAAAGAATATTTTTTGACGGAATTTGTTTTTATCCTTGGAGATTTTTATTGCAATTTTTTTTATTATACACAAACGTTTCGATCGGTTTCTGATTAATTTGTGGCACAACTTACGTCTGAGTCTTTGAAACCATGTCGAGGTCTTCTATGGACGAAAAAAAAAAATTCTTTTTTTCAACAAAAATAAACCCCATGCCCTCAAGGAAGCTGATGGCATTCGTAATCTCATTCATAGAATCAAATGCTCTTCGAAGTAAAACGAAGAAAATCGAAGGATTTACAAGATTGCCATTTCCACAAAGTTTCTTCTCCACTTTCAATCCACCTGTGTTTGCCAAAGTATACAAAATTGGTTTTCTGTGCACCCCATTCCTAACACTAACACAATGATTCAATTTCAGCTGCAACAACATTCATAGAAATAAAATTAATGGTGTGCATTTTCGAATTAGCTTTGGTACTAAAACTCCACACGAGAGGAAATTCAACACTCGATGGGAGTCACACTGCTTAACAGAACTCCAGTTGTGCATGAGCTCATAGCTCCCACAGTAGGAATTCGTTAAAAAGTTAAGCTTTCTTTGGTCATCATTTATTCTACCTCGTGAGTAATGTGATGATGACTCTTTACAATGAAATGTTTTTTTTATTTATTATTGTTTTGATTTTCAGAATTTTAAATTAAACACTTAGCGGATGTTGATGGCCTTAGGTAGGTAGGTAGGTCGTGTGGTGGGCTACGCAGGGCAGCCAAGCACTTAGGCCAGATGAGGCCCATTGTGATACCACAAGGAGCGGATGCAAAAGCATCCCGCTACTCCGGAAACCAATTGGAGCTGTTAATAAAGCGGAGGATACGGCTTATGCTGGTATCAGCAAGTACACCGAGGTTGTTTAGAAAGTAGTAGCCAAGATGCCTCTTTCTACGGTTCGCGAGGGCGCTGCAGGTTCCTAAAAGGTGGAGCGAGGTTTCTTCCTCTTCTTCGTCTCTGCAGCTTCTGCAGAAGTCGTTGGCCGGGAGGCCTAGTCGGGTGGCATGTTTGCCAAAAGTGGAGTGCCCAGTTATGACACTGATCAGGTTCCTAACCTGAATTCTGTTGAGTCTTAGGAGACTAAGCGAGCGTTCAGGATCCAGCCTAGGCCAGATTTCCCTGGTGACGCGACAAGTAGTACCATTCGACCACCTAAGATTGGTTGCCGCAATGGTCTTGGATTTGATGTAGAGGAGCGCGGTAGCAAGAGGTGCGCAGAGACCGACCTTATCCGGTTGGATGGCTTCACTGGTTCCGCGCTTGGCAAGATCATCGGCCAGGCAGTTCCCCGAGATGTCACAGTGTCCCGGCACCCACATGAGGTGAATGTTAAACTGCTCTGCCATCTCGTCAAGAGATTTGCGGCAGTTAAGAGCTGTTTTTGAATTAAAAGTGACAGACTTCAGGGACTTTATCGCAGCTTGACTATCCGTACAAATCGTGATAGAGGTATGCGATACCACGTTGTACTTTAGCCACGACAAGGCTTCCTTGATCGCCGTTACCTCTGCTTGAAATACGCTGCAATGGTTGGGAAGACGAAATGAAAACTGGATTCCCAAGTCTTCGGAGAAGACTCCTCCACCGACTCCGGATTCAGTTTTTGATCCGTCGGTGTAGATCACCAGAGATTCATTACTTATAGGTATGCCTTCACTCCAGTCAGATCTGGAGGGCAGGCTGAAGGAGAAACTTCTCTTGAAAAGAGTTCTGGGGCGAGTATAGTCTAACTCCCTGAAGGGGAGATCTATAGACTCAAGAATGGTAGAGTGACCCATGCATCTAGAAGGCCACGATTGAGCGGCTCTGATCCTTACAGCTGCACAGGCTGCGACCTGCTTGCCGAAGATATCTAGGGGTGGCAGGTGAAAGATGATTTCTAGGGCAGCTGTGGGTGTGGTTCTGATTGCGCCACTGATGCAAATGCAGGCAGATCTCTGCACACGGCTGAGAAGTTTGAGGTTAACACCCTTTTCCAGGGCATTCCACCATACTACGACTCCGTACAGCAGTATGGGTCGTACAACAGAGGTATATAGCCAATGGGCAATACGAGGCTTTAGACCCCATTTACATCCGATTGCTCTTTTACAGCAGTAGAGAGCTGCTGTGGCCTTTTTGACCCGTTCAAGGATGTTGGGTTTCCAGCTTAGCTTGTGATCAATGATGAGACCTAAGTACTTGGCCTTATCCGTTAGGGAGAGGCTAGTCCCGAAGAGTCGGGGAAGGTCGAAGCGAGGGATTTTGTACTTCCTAGTGAAGAGTATGAGCTCAGTTTTTTGGGGGTTTACCCCGAGGCCTGATTCTAAGGCCCATGCTTCCACCTTGGAGAAGGCATTCTGAATCAGTTCACTGAGCGTATTAGGGTATTTTCCGGAGATGGCTATTGCAACATCGTCTGCGTAGGCGACAACAGTACAGCCCTCCCTTTCAAGGATACAAAGCAGCTCATTCACCGCGATGTTCCATAGTAAAGGGGAGAGAACCCCTCCTTGAGGGGTGCCTCTGCTCACATAACGCCGGATGGTGGCTCCACCCAATTTGGAGTTGATGACCCTGCTCAGCAGCAGTCTATCAACTATTGCACAAACGTATGGGGCCACACCCAGCCTAGAGAGCGCGCCTGTGATGGCACTAGGCTTAATGTTGTTAAAGGCGCCTTCAATGTCGATGAACGCTGCGAGCGTGAATTCCTTGCGCTCTAGCGATCTCTCAATGGGGCTTACTAGCGAGTGGAGGGCCGTTTCTACCGACCTACCCTTGCTGTAAGCGTGCTGTGAGGAGGATATCAGTGAAGGGTTGATGATATCCCGAATGTGAGTGTCCAATAACTTCTCAAATGTTTTGAGGAGAAAAGACGACAGACTGATGGGTCTGAGATCCTTGGGGCTGACGTGCGAGCATTTGCCCGCTTTGGGTATGGTTGATGGCCTTAAAGAGATCATTCTGATTATTTTAATGAAAATGCAAAACAAAAGCTTCGATTACACCAAATGTCGTCGTAGTCACGCGAATAATTTACACCCACGTGAACTGGGAAACATGAGTTATCAAAAATCTAGATTTTCTTTTTCTTTTTTTTTACTTATTCGCACTCTGCGACACAAACATGTCATTAATCCCTTCCCCAATCGTAAATGGAAAATTGTTTCAAAATACATGTTCAAATAGAAGGTACAATGACAATTAGCTATTGTTCCGGGTTAAGAGATTATTTACATTCACCTGTTTCGCCAAAGCTATTGAAAGGTGAATTTAGTTCAGGTTTGGCTTAATTTTCGCAAATGTACACTCACCTGTGTCGGTGTTAATACGATTATTCGTGATATGTGCTTAAGAATTGTTCATGCCGAACGGAGTACAGGAATTGTTGTTTTTTTTAGCGTAATCTTGTGGGGCTTAATTGGGTGGGTAATGAACGGTGGGAGAAGTGGTGCAAGTAATCCCCATTCATTTATTGATTTATGGTGCAACAGAGTTGAGTAAGAGAATTTCCATCAAATTTTTACTCACTTACGACGAGTTCGAATAGAGAGTTACAACAAAATATTATCAGAAATCTGAAAATCAATTACATCGGCGCACTCGTATTCCGCATGTATTGCTCTTTTTCAAAGAGAATTCATTTTTATTTGAAGTGCAGTCATAGAAGTGGGCGTCGTTTGAACAGCCGTCTCAGAAATGTTGGTAATTAAAACTTGAAGGTAGACACATTTATTGCTGCCTTAGTGTTTAACAGAGAGAAATATTTTCAAATTGATTTAATCGGTTGGTAACAAATCTCTTAACGGGTCGGCAGCTACATTATTTCAGTGACAGAGCAGCATGAGACAAGATAATCGCACTTACACCCCATCGCACGATAGAGGTGTTAGATTTTAATTGGATAGACAAACAAAAGCAGTAGAAAGTCTGTGAAATGTCTAACCGATATGAAAAGTTCTAAGATATGCAAAACGTTGCTTCCATCACTGACTGACGTCTGATCTTTTCACTAATTACAAAGTGCGGTGATCCGACTATTAAAATTTCACCCGTCACAAGCATTTTAACATAATTATCACAACCGATAAGTGGCTGTTAAAACTTATTTATCATAATTAAGTGCGCCATGTCAGCAGCACAGTTTTAAACAACTATCACCTAATTCATTCTAAAGCCTCTTCAAATCAACAATTACTGGGATCCCACACTGATTTGCATCTTAATCAAACAAAAATCAATAACCGCGTGCGATATTTGCGGCTTGACGAGTGGTTTGACTCTGCGAAATGAACGTCGTCGTCGTCTATCCATGTGTAAATTATTCCCGATAACACCACTCAACCACTCCCGGCAAATAGGTTTAATTTAATCAAATAAATAGAATCACATTCGCCGAATTAACCGACTGCACAACAACAACAGGCCCGTCATCGTGTCACACACAGCACGAAATCCCATTTTGGAAATTAGATTAACCTAGCATTAGAGATGAATTTACTTTGATGCGGTGGCATATAGCTGGTGCTCATGCCTCTCTAATCGTCCATTTTCATGTCACTTCCACTCGGCGATGAGTTAAGTGACGCCAACCGCTGTGTAGGGTGCCTTAAAATCGCATGAGGGTCGAGGGGAGATATTATTTTATGTTCAAAATAAATGGCATCACGTTCAGAGTCCACGCGAATGGCACCGGCCAGCCAACGGTCGGAAATCTAAAAACAAGTAAAACACGAGTTTATTGATCGCGAATCTGATTTCCAGTCTTTTGGCACCAAACAGAGACTGCTCTCTGAGGTCTGGGTCACCAGAAGAGCTTTCGACGACGGAAACAATACAACCCAGAAAAGGAAATCAATGTGCTTTTTGGCAAGAGTAACAGCACCACTTTGTGTTTTACTCCTCGGCGTGTTTCATTCAATCGATGAGGGCACTGACCATTTAATTAATTAAATATCATGCATGAGTCGTGTGGCTGTGTTTGTTTAAGCCGAATCTTGAGACATCATCGATGACAGGAAAGAAAATCATGGCTGACACTGCGACACTGTCTAATGTGCTAACTCTCTAACAGGGGCGGGTAAGTAATTGACAATCGCATCAGAGCACAACACCACAGTAAAGATAAAGCAAGCCTTGTTGTCGTTGTCATCGTAGTCTGAGGCAGAGAAATGATAAGGCCACATGCTGGAAAACGTTGCTTTTCATTGCGATAACTCGTCTAAATGAGGTAGTAAAGCAATTCATTGTGGCAAGCAATAGCCACTTAAATTGGTAGTATTTGCGGACTCGCTGATAAACAATCACGCTGACGCCCCTTAAATTTATTTTTTTGTGGTGTTTCTATTTCTAGTTTCATTAGTTAATGAGAAAATGAAAATCGTTTCATGTTAAAAAAAGCTAAGCACAAACTTTGCTGATCTGAGGCTATGTGATGTGAGGTGATAAGAAGTAATGATCTTTTAAGACATTAAGCGCCTATTTACTTTAGGTCGTGATAAAGAACGGGGCAATGAAGATTATGAGTCTAAAAATGACATAAGAAAGGTTCGATGTGTGTAATGTGGATGTGCTTATCAAACGAAAGAGGAAAAATTGTATAAGGTTTATAGACATTTTCAATTGGCAAGCATGTCTTTCAACAAAGGTCAATAGACAGCGATAAGAGAAGATTCGATTGGCCTGTGTACTACATCTTGAATGGAAGTGTGTTACGAGAATGTTCAAAAGGCTATGATGGCCTTTTGGCAGCTTTTCAGCGAGATGTTGTAGGTGAAAAGTGAATTTTTCGGGAAAGGTTGTTAACAAGGTTGTGGTTATATTTTATTTCTGTTTTAACTGAAGTAAAATTTTAATAGTAAGATAGTCAAAGGTAATTACACTGTAAAGCGATGTTTTATAGTTTGAACAGTAATTACGAGTTTATGAATATTCTGCGACACACGCCAAGTAAAGTAATAGACACGAAGTTGTAGGCTATTGCACTGGTATGAAGACAATGAGATCATAGCGCACACGATTTTTTTTTTTTATTTTAAGACCCTTTTCATTTTGATTTTAGTTGAGGCTAACATGCTAGACAAATTTCGCGCCCTAACAGCAAAATTATCGTCAGCGACATTCTAAGCAAAAATTAGCTAATGATGGAGTTCGATTGGTTATTCGATTGCTCGTCGTTCTGCATCATGCAAAATCAAAGACAAACAAACGTACAGTAAATGCTCGTAAACTCTTTATTTTCTTTCTTTGTACTGATCGCCGCTTCAATTGGAGGTCAGTGCATTTATACAAATTCTATAAAAAAGCTTTGGAGATTTGAGGTCATTCACCTGGCTGCTTTTCGAAATTGGCGAACCAAACAGTCCGCAATGCATTTTGTGCATTTGCACATTGTGTTGCACAAGAAGGTGCACACCTATTTATTTTCCTACAATTGTTTTTTTAATAAAACATTCCAGTTATAAATAACAGAAAAAAAATGTATTTCCTTTAAAATTTTCATTTTACGCTAACGTTTATTTGGGAGCTAGGGAACGATATGCTTAAAACTTCTCGATTGCTGCTTTCAGAGGCAAGTTCCAGCGATAGAATTTTACATGATTGATATGATATGATTTTATTATTATTATTATTTTTATTGCCAGATATTTCAAAATTACATGATAATCTTATATTGAACGAGCTTAGCTACCAGGATTACATGATTTTCTACGCTTTGTTAATGACACAAAGGACCCAATTTTCTTAATCGAACATACAGTAATTATTCGATTTACGTCGAGATTTATTCCAAGAAATGGGAACGCAAATCGACACGACGTTAACTACAATATCAAGTACAAAAATTATCACTTAATAAAGCCAAAAAGTCGAAATATTACAGACATATGCATCCAATGAAGTAATTTTAGATCCAAACGGCTAAGAAAATTATCGAATATGACCACGTAAAGATAGGACTACGTTAATCGAGGTTCACATTTTTACACAACCAAACGACATAAACAGAGGTAACGCAATGCGAGGGATTACAGTACAAATTTTTCTGGATCTTAAAGCGTTATAAAACGATAAATTGTTGAAATACAAAAGAAACATTGGGCACTAAAATGACGCCAGAGCAAAAGTATAAAGCGAGACCTCGAATCAACCCACAACATGCTTATGAGCATTGAAAATCCAGATTATGTGCAAGCGACTGTACTCGTGTAAAGTCAAGATAACAGAGAAAGGCAACTAAATGTTTTCATGGACTAAATGTTCATGCACATGGTCAGTTTTGAATAGCCCGGTACGATTCTAGTAGAATTGTTCTTTCTTATTTTTGGTGTGCTTTTGGGTTTTCTTTTACCTTTTTAATTTCTATTCTTTGTACTCCTAAATTCGCAATAGCACCTTACGTGTGGCTAGTGGGGTAAGTGAGCAGAAAATTTTGCTGTTTAAAAATAGTTCTTTTTGTTCCAATGCTCTGAAGTGATAAGCATCGAAGTGAGGTGTACAACAAACCTCTTCGACAGTCTTAATACCTTTTTAGCTTCATTTTAAGTTTATGATTGACGTTGACAGTTAATGATTGGATTAATAAAAGTTCATTCATTTGGGTGGCAATTAGAGTCAGAGCCTAATTTTTTTCACGCCTCCACTGTGTTGTGCGGATTATAATTTGACACATTTGGAGAGGATCTATTGCTGAAAACCAGTTATCACTGTCGATATCGTTTTTTGTTGCTTACGTGAAGCACAACTGTCGTTCAAACTATATCCTCAGACGATAGTCGTGTTGCGTGATGAGAGCGCAGGAAAAACCAAAGTCGATGTCAAAAAAAGTATTTGCATACTTTATGTTGTAAGCGAAATATGATGGAAATAAATAAGTTGCAAATACGAACAATATTTTGTGTGCAGTCAATTTGCTTCGATAATGATTAATAGTCTCTAAAGCCTCAAATCGATAAGATTATGGAAAATTGCAAGACCCATCTGAAGTCCTTCCTCCAAAAATGCAATGCTTGGGTCGGTTTTGGTTGAAAGTCTCCTTCCTTCACAATCCAAAGTAATGCACGTGATTTTTTATAAGACTTACGTTTTCTAATCAGGGACACGTCCCAAAATGTTGGCGGACAATATACAATATTCATTCTATCGTAAACCTTCCACGATTTCTCCATTTTTAAAGGCCTTACCACTAGGATGCAATTCACCCTAGATAGTTTCAATATTTTTTTCCTTCTGTTAACTTGAAATGCAAATACGCGAACTCGCCAAGCGCCCTTCCAGTCAGGTCCCTCCAGCGATCTTAACTCTCGACGACTGACTCACTTGACGAGCTGCATGGTGCAGCCCCCTTTCCCTGTCCTGAGTAAGAGGGATTTCCTTACTGTTATACTGTTATACGTTTTTACTGGATGGGCTATATCGGGCAACATTTCTTTCCCAGTTATATTCCGGCCAAAAGATCTTGGCGATGCGATAGTAAGTCCACCTAACATTACACTCTATTTGGCGTCGATATCACTGGTGTGTGGGATGTCTGAACTTTTTGTTTTAAAGTTCCATTTTCGAGATATTGAGTCAAAAAAAAGCGGCTAAGAACATTTGTGATAAAAAAAAAAACCTTCGGAAAACATGCACCACATAGAGAAAATATTATGCCCTGGTCCGTCATGGTTTGTTGTTGATAGCTCTTTTCCACAGGTCCATGCCCAATTAGACTAAAAATTCTACTTTTGATGTCCAACAGGAGCTTAATCGACTGCGTTGTTGATCGTGGTTAGTTTAAGATATGAAACGAAACATGAGTTTAACTCCTGTCTTATAGTCCAAACTTTTGTGGAATTGTTGTAGAATAGAAAGGACAAGGAATCAAAAGATAGATGAATTTATTTTATTTATACGAGTAGTATAACAATATACAAACAATGGTGCTCTAGCTACACAGAAAATAGAATTGATTGATGCAGCACAGTCATTTAGAGGACATCTGGAGGAAAACTATAAAAAAAGCTTTATTTGTTAGAAATCAAGAAAGAATTAGTCAGCGGACTGTGCTATCGATTTTTTAAAACAGCGAATTGCTTTTGTTTTCACAAAATTTAGAAAGACAGAAGACTCTTGAATTACTCTCATGTCAACAATCAGTGGTTTGATGGACTGTGACAGTTCCTGACCGACCACATCAGCCTGTTATTAATTGGGATTTATTTCTCTCCCACATGGTACATTATTTAACACGTAGCTGACATAAATAGACCTGCCTACTACATTCGACTGACAGGTAATGAGAATACAAGGTACATTTGTTTATCTGAATCGTGTTGAGAATAAATCTACTTTTGCTTTAGGCCAACAACTCTACAAATAGACTGAACTTCTAAAATCCTACTTCAACGTAAAGGAAACACAATATTTCGGAGCTTATCGAGAGCAAGATAAATAAATCGTCGTGTATTTGCCTACCAGCACCAAAAACCTTTTACCCTAATGATAAGAGTACTCCCTCAATCCATGGATTCGATTGGAAGTGCCTGCAGAACAATCGTTTCCATAGACAAGTGGGCGATGTTATGCCATTCATACTCTGGTTAGGTTGGTAGTTGAATATTCAGTAGATGGCAAGGTCGAAGATACTCAGTCGAAGGTTTGATTTGAAGACAAGCCCCTGACTTTTTTAATTTGAAACGAAACCTGAAATCCGCTACTTCATGCACATTCACACAATTCAATCAGCAATGACAACAACGGACCGAGATACAACGACGACCTTCAACTTTGTGATCGAAGATACAGACGAGAAAGGAAAAACTGGTAAACAAAGTAAACACTCTCTGACTGTATCTGGGAGCCCAAGATAGCAGCGACTATTTTTTTTTTTTTCTTTACAGCAGAGGGGAGGAGACTTGTTTTAGGTCATAAACTTGATACAGCAATCGTTGTTAGTATCGCTATGTATCCCACAATAGATTTGGAGCATAAAAATCCAAGAGTTTCCCCGTTTCCGCCCCCCAAAAAAGCGATAAAGCGAAATTGGGGAGTAGAATGGCAAATCTAATCCTCCCACATCTTTTTTTTTTAAGAAAAACAGTGTACTCACCAGAAAAGAATCCTTAAAGAGTTCGCTATTAGCAGTGCAAGGCACACATGCAGTGAGAAACCCTCAGCGTCCTGGGTCCTTTTAATCTCAAGGTACTGCGGCACGTACGGAATAATCCCGCCAACTACCATAGCCGATGCTGCGGCCCATCCTACCAGGTGACCCACTGTGAGTCCAATCTCATCGTTGATAATCCAATCCATTTTGTGTTGTTTTTCCTTTTTCGGGTGAAGAGCAGTATTTGAATGAAGAGTTCTCCTGCTGTGTGAAAAGCCCTTTGAGTGCCGGGAAGTGGTAGTCCGCTTTTTAATTCCTCTGCGGACGATGGAACCGATCCGATCGACTGTGCCGCACCACGTCCACGATTAAAAAGTCCCACCACAAGCACGACACACGTAGAATGGCCTTCCGGAAAATCGTTCGCCGACACAATTGTTGAGGCAGGCGTTTTTACACCTCCTGATGGCTCTTGCTTTTGCTGGGTGAAAAATTCTGTATCTATTTTGTACAAAACTATGTGTATAGTGGAAGCTCACAGTAATGTGCGACTAATTATTATTGTTTGGGTTTCGAATTTTTCTTTCGTTTGTTATTTTTTTGCGTAACGTTGAGAGACATACTGTTTCTCATTTTATTTTATTATATTTATCGCGTTTGAGAGCCATGTAGAAAATTGAGAATGCACTGCACACACGTCAGAGAGGCGAGAAAACCACCAAAGGGGATTCTATTCTATTTTATTTTTCTTATTTTAATTTTTTTGCTTATCTAACTGCAGAGACACACTCTTCTTTCTGTTGGACAAACAAAAAGCACGACACAGGCAAAAGAACTTCGAGAGAAGGAATGCATTTGCATTTGCATTAGCATTTTTTTTTTTTATTTTTTCGTTGCGGTGATCAGAATTAATTTTAATATCCACCTACATTTTGTGGCGCACAAATGGGAAACATGGAATTAATTTACACTGAATGCATCTTGATTGGTACACTTGCACGCCACACCGAATCGTTTTGAAGATATTTTTTTCTGTATATAACTTTTTTCTTTTTTCTTGCGACAATGTATTGTATGAGTGCTTGGTGCTCTTTGCTGCGTTTTGAAGCAATTTTCGTCTGACGTGTTTTACTCTACGCGCGACTTTTCCTTCTGTCAAATCGGGCAAAGGGAAAAATCGTTCAGCTCTCCTGCTATGGCGAGAGTTGACGTGTGGAATGAAGTGGGAAATGATTTTTTGTTTTCGTTTGTCGTGTGAGAGGGATGACATGAGGAAGCGTGGGTGTTTGTGAGAGGGAGAGCGGGCTGATTTTAGAAATTTTAGTTTGATCAAGGGAATGGAATGATTTGAGAGATTGGTGGTGCCAAACTCAATATTCGAATGAAAATTTTCCAATTAGAGAAAAAAATTAAATCAGGTTGGATGTTATAGAAAATTGTTCACAATTCATTAAAAGATGTTTGATTTTTGGAACTACGACTATTTTACGACATTTTGCTTAAATCAAATTATGGCTGCCGTCCTAAATTGAAAGAAGCTGAAGCTCACAGTGCTACCTTAGATTGAAACTGGGCAGTATGGCCAATAAATCAACATCTGTGTCTGTCAGAAGGAGTCTATGAGGCCTATATTTTTCTTTATTACTCTGTCAGTCACTGGTAAGAGAAAATCTAAGACTTGACATATTTGCCCAGCTATTAAAAGAAAAGATATTCATTAACTGTAGGCTCATTAATTTCATGATTTCAAGTTGACATGGCGCTGACATTTGAAACTTGTCAAACTCTGTTTTCACTTGGAATGTCATGACATTAGCTGAGTGTTTGGCAATAGCAATAATGGATCGCTTGACTGACAACTGAAGAACGCGTTAAAATTATTGACACATTCCACAAAACTGATGATTGAAATTAATTAGTCATTCATACTTCAGTTTTAAAAGCAAATCTAATAAAATTAAAAATGATGAAATGAAAAATATGATGCTATTATTAGGGGAAAGCCTAGACTTTATAATGAAATATCAATTTTATTAAAAATATATTGCTATGTGTCATTTAGCTTTACTTTTGAAACTGACACAGTAGGTATGCTAGCTTATAAGAAAAATTGGCCTAGTTACTGTGTATGACGGCTTTAATGAACACCTGACTGTAATTTAAAAGGAAATATGAGTGTAGCACAAGATTCGGTATAGATTAACTCAGAAATAATACATTAATCTTTCTCATTCGTGGTATCAAAGTGGTATCGAGGCATGTTTCTGGCTTGGTACCATAGTAGCCATTCCGCCTCCAATTTACAAAAAATCGAATTATCTACGTGTACTTACTGAACACATCTCATTCATTTCCCACGCTCACGTAGTCCAATTTCAATCTGTCAAACTCCCCTGTCATTTGCTTTTTGACATTTATGTCGGCACTTTCTTAAGAAGTTACAAAATTTTTTGTTGAATTTTTATATAACATTGATTTCCACAAATCCTCGCACTATATTACTAACCATGTCCCACCTAGTCATCCTCCGGCACATAGCTACACAACGATGTCGATTGATTCTCCCATCGGCAGCGACTTGCCAGCAGCGTTTCTATTCACAGGCGCCCGGGAAGCAACGACCGAGCTCCGCTTCCCTGGCGCAAGTAAACGAACGCTCTGACGTCTCAACCGATGTGCGTCCACTGGGCGAGAAGATCAAAGAGAACACTAAGACGGCGAGTTACATGGGAGTGATACTCCTGGGTGTCGGAGTCACAGGTGCCTTGTTCTACGCAATCTTCAAAGAGCTCTTCGCCTCGGACAGTCCGAACAACGTTTACTCAATGGCACTGGAGCGGGTTAAAGAGGTTTGCACGGATGTTTGGGGATGATGTGAAAAGAACTCATGAGTCTCTCGAAACAGGAACCTCGGGTACAGGACGCTTTGGGCGCTCCAATCAAGGGCTTCGGCGAAGAATCGAGGAGAGGCCGTCGACAACATGTGGCACACTCGAAATTCGAGAGGGACGGTGTGGCCCACATGAGAATGCGCTTTTACATCCAGGGAATTCGAAACAAAGGAACCGTCCATTTAGAAATGAAAGAGGTGAGCAAAGTCGTGCTTCATCCACGCCCCTCTAAGCGCTTTCGTTTCAGAACAAGTCGGGCAAACTCGATTTTCGGTATCTCTTCGTCCAGCTCGACCACTTCCCGCACACCACAATCATCCTGGAAGATAACAGACTCTCAGACAAGCGAGCCCTGGGCTCCGGTCTAGAGCTGAGCCAGTGAAACTCACCCAAGGACTGAATTTTTTAGGCTTTATTGTTACCGTATGACCCGGAAGTTTGTTATTGTAGGCTAAGAAAAAACGTGCGAAATTAAAAAAAAGAGCAAAAGTTAACTTCAGTAGAGTTTTTTCCAAGGAATCACTTCCCACGCCCGGATGATGTGCCTGCCGAAGAGGAAGTCCTTCGTCTTGTTCATGACGTAGAAGGAGATGCCGAAGAAGGAGGCGAAGTAGAGCCAGAACTGACCCAGGCGCTCCCACACGCTGAGGTGGTACCGCGCTCCGACTTGCACCACGTCCATCTGGAGCTGGACCGAGAGGCCTGGGTCCTGGGAGGGTCTGTAGTAAATTTCAGTGGTCTCAAGCTCGAAGTATGCCGGGTTCTCCTTGATGCGCTGCCGTATGCCGTCGAATTGGAAGAGGTCCATGGAGGACGCGTTTCTCGGGATGATTTCCGTGCGGAAGTTGGTCTTGGCGCTGCGTCCGTAGAAGGGGCAGATGAACTCCACGTTCTGCGTGAGCCTGAGGTGGCCCTTCATCACTATGGACTGCGAGTGCTGCTGGCGGTTGGGCGGTATGTCGACGTGGTGAACAAGCACGGCTGGCGGGCTCAGGCCGCACTTGTGTTTGAGGTTTGCCTTAAAGATCAGTACGAGGTCGAAGCTCTGAAGCTTTCCACCCTCCACCTCGTCCAGGTGGAGGTGGAAGTTAGCCCTGTCCATCTGGGAGTCGAAGTTGCGGTCGACTGGCAAAAACTGAACGAGAAGATTATTCTTCGTGGACTCTAAGGAGACCTCATGACGTACCTTGACTGTGTTGCAGCTCTTCTGCCAGCTTTTCGTCCTGTCGTTAAAATAAGGGAACGTGCTACAAGCTACAATGTTCCCATCGCGATCTAGTTCACCGAGGAACAGATACTGAAACGTGTACACGATTCTAGGCTGCTCGTAGAGCACACGACTTTCGGAGATTCCAGAGTAAGGACTGAGCATGGACACGAGAAGAACCGGAATCATCACAGATAAGAGGATGAAGGCAAAGACGACGAGAGTTGCCGATGAGCAGAGTGAATTTTTGTACACAATTGTTGTGTTTTTCGTGTGCAGCGGTATGAATTTCATCCTGACTGAAAAATTGTTGCGGGTAAACTGCTTTTGGTGCAAACATTTTGGGTAATGGTTGCTAGGAACTTGTTAGTGATGGAGCTGCACTCTGGTGGTCAATATGGAGTAGACTCAAGTGATATTCAAAATTGTGTGGTGGTGTTTTAGGCGTTTTATGGTTTGAAAACTGGCTGTTTGGTGGTTTAGCTTGGACACCGTAATTTCCATTTGGAAGAAGGAGATTTTCTGTGCATAGGCTGATAAGAGAATAAAAATATAGTTCATCAATAGATGTCGCGGTGGGTATATTGAAGAATTTGGTGGGTGATGAACGACTGTTTTTGTAAAATTTGGCAAAACTGAGTTTAATGAACTGGAGGTTCATTTTTGACTGTGAAACTGAACTAGTGCAATGAAAAGTTTGAAGTTATTATGAGGTTTAGTTAAACTGCAGGATAAAGTTACTGAAAAACAAAAAACGTATGCCCAGTTTCGCAGTGAGAGTTTAAACTTTAAACTTTTTTTTTGAGTAGATTAACGTCTTAGCCGCACTTGTGCTGAATGCTCTGTGCGATCGTTGGAGGCGTGGATATCATCAGGGAAATATTGTACTGGAAAGAGCTTTCCATAGTCGTGTGGTGTGACTCTAAACTTTACTATACGTTCGAAGGCAGGCTTAAGTGTATACTGATGAACATTCCTAGCGAGTTGAGCATTGTGGTTGAATGTTTGAACGGGAGGAATGGAGTTGGCTTAATCAGCATTCTCTGGAAGTAGCGATGAAACAAAGACAGACAGGAAATATTACGACAGTGTTCAAGCGAGTCTATTGACTTCGCAATATCTTGGTCATTTTAACGCTCGCTTTTGTGTTCTAGGCAGTAGGTAGAAGGAAATCTCAGATGCCTCAGACCAGGTATGAGCGTTGCACTCGAGTTTGGGGTGGAAATAGGTCTTGTAAATGTAAGCCGAATCAGAAGGGGTGAACAATTTCTTGAATCCTTTAAGGAAACGTAGACATTTCACAGAATTCTTAGCAATCTCGAATATGCGATCATTCTTAGTTGACATAGATGCCGAGGATGGAAGGTCTTTTGATTTCGTTGATACAATCGCCATTCATGGATAATTGATGACTGTCCGGTGTTCATTTAAGTGGCAGTGGTTAACATTGTTTTATTGAGCATTAAATTCCACTCCATTGGTTTTATCCCAGTTGATTATGCTGCTCGAATTATAAAGTCCTTAACGTACTTTGCCGTTCCAACTCTACGGCAAAAGAGCTGGGCCGTGAGTCTAGAACCGAACACGAGAAGAGACCAATCTGTAGGAAAGGAATGATTGAATTAGCAGTAGCAGAAAGGACAGGACTTTAAAGACAAGGAAGAGTGTCGGAGACGGAACAGAGCCTTGAGGAACACCAATTTTTTTGTGGTGGATATCAGACATCATCATCATCATCATTAGTGGGCGTAACAGCCAACGAAGGACAAGATCCTAGCTTTTCGCGCCTCCACTGTGTTATATAATTTTTACACATGTGAAGGGGACCTACAGTTTATTGCCGGTTCCGAATGGCGAATTGCGAAAACTTTACGTGACAGAAGCACTCCAGGAGGATTGTCAATCGTTCGCTGGAGGTGGGGCCGTGAAAATTGTTTGTGGTGTTTTTTCCCCGAGCTGTATTCGAACCCGAGTAGTCTTGCTTAACAGTCCGACGCACTAACGATTAAGCCACGGCGTGATATGAGACATATCGCGCCTAATCGCCGAATTATCGTAGGTAACAAAATGAAAATTTTATACGAGAGGTCTATTTTTGTTTTTTTATCTGAGCTAACAAAAACGTCTAAATGTCGTAAATCCAGTCCAAACTAATCATGCATAGTATCGTTTTGTAAGTTATGTCAAGACCTTTCAAATGATGTATTGCCAGATACGAGCTCTGTAGTGCCTTGTACATAGCCGGAAAATTCAAAAGACAAAAAGGCGGAAGGGAGATATTTGACAACCTAATATTAACCTGGAATGCTTCATTAGAAAGACAAATGATGCAGAAAGACGCACAACCGAATAAACTATCAAACTGCGTCCTTTACTCATTTTTACTTAAAATGTCGCTTACGATAAGTTGGCGGCTAAGGCGCGATATAAACAATTCTAATTGAATGGTCAGAAAGGAAATTTCTAATCCATAAAAGAAAAAGAGGACGAAGATTTATCGACAGAGTTATTTCGACAAAAGAGCTTAGTGCTAGGTTGCGGCAAATGCTTTAGGAATATCAAGTGCAACTTCCTTCACTTGAGTTGTGTATTGGTTCCACTTTAAGGTGAGATATGCTTTCAGATCACCAGTGGACCGGTTGCTGCGGAAGCCATCTTACCGGTCACTTGGGCGCTTCTGCGATTCGAGATATTTCTTAAGCTAACGCTTTATCAGCGTTTCTATACGTTTTAAAAACGGTACGTAAGTGCTATGGATCAGTACAAGGAGGGTCCTTTTTTAAGGGACCAGCTGAACAAATGATGTTTTCCGCCTGTTCGGAAGAGTCTAAAAGAGTAGGATAAATGGAAATGGATAAATGGAAAAGCTTACGCTGTGGTTTTGTCAGCGAAGAAGAACACCTCTTCAGGGGAAATACCGTCCGAGCCAGCTGATTTGTGTACGATGAGATCTTAGCATTCTCCTGCAACATATCGAGTACGAAAATGATTTTTTCTCATGGGTCAACTTACGAACTCAAGTACAGGCGGAGACAAGCTGCAATCTGGGAGCGTCAAACTGGTTGCAAGATGTGCTGTAGGTTAGATTAGGATGTGTGGTGAGCTTACGCAGGGCAGCCAAGCACTTAGGCCAGACGAGGTCCATTGTGATACCGCATGGAACGGTTGCAAGCGCCTTCACTACTCCGAAACCAGTAGAAGCTATTGACATAGCTGACGATTTAGCTCTCATGCTGGTATCAGCGAGTTCGCCGAGATTATCGAGAAAGAAATGGCCAAGATACCTATTTCTGCGGTTCGTGAGAGCGCTACAGGTCCCTAAAGGATGAAGCAAGGATTCTTCCTCTTATATTTATATTATATTTATTCATATTTATTTATATACAAGATTTTTGTTTTGTACATAAGACCAAGTCTTTTAGGGTACATACATAGAAAAGAAAAATTACTCTTTTAAGAAATGACATTAAAATTAAAATAAATTTTACATTATTCGATTACTGAAGAGAGAAAGATAAAGAATATAAAATGAAAAATAAGATAAACAAAGGTATGAGATACTAAAGTAATTTCGAGTACGTAAATAAACAAATTTAAAAGCAAGAAATCAAAATAATGTTAGTGCTGCAGTGAGAAATATGCGATAATTGCATTCTTGAAATTTTTTACATTATTAATTTGCTTTATATCTACAGGTAGAGAGTTCCAAAGTCTGACAGAGTTTACAAAAAACATGCGCGATGTAGTAACATACTTGAAAGAAGGGATATTAATGTTGCGTGTTCTAGTAGAACGGGAAAAAACCAACCGTCTAAAAATATATTCTGGTTTTTTACTGATTATTAATTTGTGGAGGAATATACAATTCCGTGCTTTAAGAAACTGAGATAATGAACATCCCAAAACATCAACGGAAAAATGAGATATTCGGTCGTATCTCCTTAGACCATATATATATCGTAAGGAAGCATTATAAGCCATTTGCAGTTTGTGTTGCGAAAATGAATCTAAGTTACTGTAGACCACCTCAGCATAAGTTATTATGGGCACTATTAGCGAAATAACCAGCTTTCTGCGAGTTTGAACAGGCGTAAAATGAGCAGTTAACCACAATTTTCGAAGGCAGGCATAAATTCGTCCAATGACTCGGTTTATGTGGTCATAGCAGGATAGACTACGATTTATCACATAGCCTAGACTAGTTACAGTGTCAACAAAACTTAGTTTAGTACCATTGAGAAAAATATCTGGTATCTGATTCAAGTTTAAGGATCTTTTAAAAATTGGTATGACGTGTGACTTAGTAGTATTTATATGAAGCCCATTTTTTGCAGACCAGGTATGTATAACCGACAAATCATCATTAATGCACGAAACTAGTTCAACAACATTAACGATTGGAGCAGACAAGTAAAATTGCACATCATCAGCGTAGAGATGTAACACTACATTTTTGCAGACTAGACTCATTAACAAACATAGAAAACAATAGAGGGCCACAGATCGATCCTTGTGAATTTTTCTTCACAAAAATTCGTACCAATGTCAGCTAAAGATTTACGCATAAAAACTATCTCTTAAATAGCGAAATTGAAAATCAAAAAAAGAACCAGAAGAGTTAATGTTAGCATGGTAAAATCTTGTGGCAAAATGGCCTAGTTTAACCTACACATCGCTGCGGATTTCTGTCTACGTTTTTATAAAAAAACAAAAAAGCTACTGAGAAGTTTCTGAATTTAGGTTTCGAACGCAGTTTAGTGACGTTTCATTAATTTGACCTTTTAGCTGCGGCATTTCCCACTCTCGAGTCGAAGGCCTTGTCCGCGCAGTCAAAACACAGCTCAGCACGAGCTGATAATTCGATCGCAAGCCAAGAACAGTGTGCGACCGTCACTGCAGTGGTTGCAAAATGCCGCATCCTCTGTTCGGTGATCTTCGATTTGCCACCAGAGCTTATTTCCACCTGTCCCTTGTCTTCTTAGCGTCTCTTGCCATGTCCCCACACGGGTTTATTGTGATGCCACGTCCGAATGCTCCACTTAATCCGTGATAACTCCTCTTGACAGCTCAAACTCTCCGCATTGACAAGTACTCGATAATAAGCCCGACCCACGCGTGCGTCATTTCCTCGACCCGACGCGGCGGCGTTCGGCGTTCGGCGTTCAAAGCGATGCTGCTTCGACGCTTTGATCACACCCGCGAGAGAAGCTTGCCACCTCAGAGATTATTTTGACACCCCGACAATGACGAGTGATTCATGGACGTCCGTTTAAGATTAAGAAGGTTATGGGTTCGAACGAATGCACGAGAACCAGTCGTAGGCGAACACCAGCGACCGCGAAGCGTTTATTCAACTGCAATTCCACAAGCCCGCTCGTAAATTCGAAGCTTATAGCCGGCTTGTTAACAATTTAACACGTCTTAATCGTTAAATTTGTTACCAAAAGCGAGGCCGGCTCAGCCGCCGGGGCTCTTGTGACATTTCACACACACATCGAGTGCGCTCTCACACATCGGCGGATTAACGTACTTTAAGATCCATCTCGTTGCCAGCACGGAGCCAGGCCATTTGTGTGTCACCCAATAATCGTATACCATCCTCGATGCTGCGCGCTGGCTACTCATTTGCCTTTAACCCCATCCCTATTCTTCTGCATCTCGGATCGGACATCGGACATCGCACATCGCACGTCGGACATCGGACAGATAATGACGTTATAAAAATCTTTGTAATTCGCTCATAAAAACGACAATCAATAACTTTCGATGAACATGGCCGATAAGCTTCGTCCGTGAATGTGTTGGGAGGGAAAGAGAGAGATCCTGGTGTTGGTGACACTGGCTAACTGGTTGGCTGGCTGGGGATGGGACGCTGGACAATCGATTTGTCGATTTGAAAACACTCGAGACGGGCACCCAACTCCGGGGAAGTCTTCGGCTGCTCGACCGATTATAATCTGACGGAGAGCTGCTGTGGCAATTTTGGCGGTTTGGGGTTTCACTTGCTGCTCCTGCTCCCTGGTCCTTTCTCGCTTGTTGTTGGTGTCTTCATCGTCATCGTCGTTGTCGTCATTGTCGCTGTCGCTGTTGTCGTCGTTGTCGTCCCCAGGCTAAGTAATCATCTCTGATGCTGGAGGTGAAGACCTCAGGGGGCTCTGGAGGAACCATCGTATTTTTCAACACGACACTTTCAAACGCAATAAACCTCTTAACTTGTTCGCGTATACTTCAATTTTTATTGCAGTGCGCTTCTACTTTTCGTTTATTGGATTTTTTTGTCGTCTTTTGGAGTCCTTTTTTTTATTTTTTGGTTCATTTTGGCAGGTTGAAAGTTGTGGGAAGAGAATATGGAAGGGATTCTTTGGGAGAATTTTACTGAAGGATAAAAAAGTGACGACGAATGCTGTGCTGCTTGGGAGATGGCTGTTTTTATCCATCAGCACTGCACAGTTGTGCAACGATTTTTGTCCAACTTATATATATGTGGTTGAGATCAACTTGCTATCTATACGTGTTCAATTGTTGTGTTATTTCATTTGATTTTTACATAATGAATTAAAAACCAACTTATTTTTTTTCGAATCCCCTTTTTCGAATAAAGAACTCCGAGCGGTTGCTGGTTTTATATCAGTTAGGTTCAAATCTGTGCAGAATGGATCTCCGCATTGTGGTATCACAATGGGCCTAGTCTGGCCTAAGTGTGGTTGGGCCTCTGTTGCCCCAGTCAACCATTTTAACCTAACCTAGGTTCAAATCTGACCCTAACAGCAAAGCTAAATGCTTATAAGACTAGGCCGATCCAACAATTTTTGATTCCTAAAAATATGCAACACGCATTTTTTCACATTAAACCTGGTTCAGACTATCTAGGCCTTCAGACCGTCGGCTGTTAGTAGTAACTGAGCGCAGACTGAAAGCAGAACAATGAAGCTTATATCTCTGGTTTTAAAAGAAGGTTCATATATACTCGTAGCTCAAAGGGGATTGATTTTATTAAAAAGCTGGGAAAGGGCTGTTGGACAGCATAAACATGTTAACGACTGAATTCTGATCGTTGGTTTGGTTTCTGTGGACATTCAACTGATGTTTCAAAACACAATGATATTACGAGATGATAAGAACAAGTTTAAGAGATTCTCAAATTTTGCGGATTAAGAACCAGCGTTTGCCAATCCGCAAAATTTAACTTTAGAATTGAGTGCTAGGCGCCTGATTGGCATACATCTGGCAAAATCAGTCTTCCTAATCTGGGTAAGGCCACTCTGAATGTCTTTTAGTCTAGACGCTAAGTAGAAGGAAAGATTTGTTTTTTGCCTTTTTTTTTGTTGGTAAAAACTTTTTTTAAACACTCTTTTTACAGATTTTATTTTGTATGAATATTAAAGCATACTATTTTGGGTTGGTATGTATTTTTGTGTGATGCTAAGTATATATTTTTGTTTTGAATATTGGAGTACTTCCGATAATTTTCAGATGAGAGAGTAGTGAACACGTTGCACAGCTTTGATATACAGTGCTTCACAAAAGTTTGCGTACGATAGAGAAATTTGGCGAAAAAGGGCGTTTATTCCAAAACTATAAGTTACAATTTGTTTTGAAAGGCACATTTGAAAAGAGATTTGTTCAAAGCTAAGTTGAAGAAAAAAAGGAACCTTGACGGTCTCTGAGGCATGATTACGATGTTGTTTTTGGCCAAAAACTACAAACCAGCAACAATTTTTTTTGTTCAAAATTCAGCAATTTTGGAACGAACTTCCCGACCTTCTTTGAAAAGCTTGTACCACTTGTAAACATTTTTTTTGACTCAGAGTACACTCACTGTATACCATCATCAACAATTCAAGTGTTTTTGAGCACTTAATTCAATTTTTCACATAAAATTGAATGCGAATTCTTTGATCCATTTTTTTCGACAGCAGGAAATCGCCGAATACGCAAAACACGTCTAACTTTTATGCCTCTCTCAAACAAAATAATATAGGTGAAACTTTAAACATATGTTCGGAACGAGTATACCAACATTACAAAATAAAATAAATCGATAATCGAATGTACGTAGCTCTAGAAATTTGAAAATTCATCTTATTTTATGAACAGACCTCGTATGCTGACATAAATATTTCCAGCTGCTGTTATCATCACCGTAAACTTTGTAAATTCTTTCAGCAGCCTGAGACCCTTTCTTACTGTTTCTATAAAAGAAAAGAAAAATTCAACAAAAATGTTTTGAATTTTCATTCCCTTTTAACCTAATTAACTTTTCACTGGAAAGTCGATTTTAATAATGTCCTCCGACAAACTGATGCTTAAGATGTAACTTTTCACAAAGGTTATCTTATTACAATCAATATTATTGGAGATATTGCATTTCATATATTGACCGCATCTTATACTATTTTATACTAAATATTATAACAGATATCTATGACCACAAGGAACAACTATTTACATCGAATTTAGAAATTTAAGATTATTGCACACATTGACATATTATATTTCGACTGCTAGTAGTCAACTTCACGTTGGTTTCTATGAGTGGGAATATGCTAATTTGTGGCAGTTTCTTAAATTTGCCAGTTTTGTCGGAACAAACTCATGCCCAGAAAATCTATGAACGTATAGACTAGCAGTCCATTTCTAATATATCAATGATTGTACGTGATTGTACATATCTTTCGAGCAAGATTTTAAACTTTCTTTGAATAGTGTGAAAAATGACCTTACCGGTCCTTCCTTGTAATCACAGATGTTTGACTTCCATACTTGTCTGACCAGCAACATTTTTACAAGAATGCTTAACGTGTCTCCGGTCGACAGTGAAGGGTTTGGGGCACTGTCACATACAGAACACATGACCTTTTTTCGAAATAACTATTTCCATGATTTATATCATCCATCCAAAGACAAAAGACCTACTATGATAAGAGTTCGAATAAACATGAACGTGTTGTTCCATTCAATGAACGTGCGTGATCAGTAGACTTCACATCTTAAGTTAATTGCGAGTCTTTCGTGATGATACGCTGTAAAAGGTCTTTTGCAACGCCAATTCTCGACCACTGTGCATATCTGATGTTCCTTACAATACTCTCATAAACTGCTTCTCTGAAACTACTTAGTAAAAGATGCTAAGGTGGTTTAAGCTCAGTAATTGCGCTGCTTTTTCTCAACTCAAATAGTTATGATTACTCAATTTGCTGGTAAATAGATATCTTGTGCGGAAATCGCATGCTGTAAGTGCTTCTTTGTTCAGGATCTTAAAATGTTGCAATGAAAACGTGTTCTTGATTCGTGTCTTTCTGTTTCACTTTCTTTGACATTCGTTGGTAAAATTTTGTTACACAAATCAGTCAAACTGGAAATTATTTTGAATCTTAAGGAACTCTTCTTATAAATTGGTGAAAGGGTTTTGGTCAAACCTAAAGTGCGGGTATATCTTAATTAAGCAACAACCACTGATAATGATCCACACCCACCCATTTTTCAACGGAAAGGGTCGTTGATATTAAGACACCAAGCCTTTTTGTGATTCAAAATTCTCCGATGCAGCTTCCTTAATCCTGAAGAATAATATTACTTTCCCTTGTTCGTAACAAAACTCAAATGGGGTTTCCTCTAATGACCACCAATATTTACGTCATCAATTAACAAAAAGCATTCAGCTCTTTAGAAGTGTCCGGATGTAAGTCTCATTTCTCCACTCTAAACACCTTTTTTAGTGGTCAGTCCTTCAGCTTAGGCCTCCGAAGATACATCTCGACGAGCATTTAAATTTGAATAGGAAACCTCGTAAAAACTAAAACCGCCTCTAATCCCCACAACAGACCAACAGATCATTCTAATTTAACACCACAACACTTATTGATCAACCAGAAAAGGTGTTTCCAAACAAACACACCGTAAACGCTTCACGAATTAATAAAGATCTCCACACAGCCAGATATTAGTCAGCATCGTCAAGTGTCTCCTGACCCATCACGATGCTCTCGAACAAGAGCCAACAAATAATCAGATCATCCCGCGGAAAGGGTCAGGGCGAGGGTTCGTTTTCATTCAGGAAACACAACAGACTCAGAGGTGCACCTTTCGAGAATGTGGGTAACGCACGCACTGCCTCCCGCCACTAATCCGCCCATCAACGCCGCTCCGAGATTCTTACGTTCAACACCACAAAGTTATGAATGAAAATTATCCCCGTCGCGGCCCGGAGAGAGTCGCCGCCACATAAGATGCCCATAACTTCTTCTTAGCCCCGCTCACTCTCTTTGGAGGAAGATGCAAATGCTGCGTACAACACCGTTTACCTGCATCCGTGTAAAGAAAGGGTGCTCTCCTCAGAATCCAACCCGACGACACAAAGGGGAGAAGAGTTTCTGTCGCCTTTCGAATCAGCTCCGCTTCGCCGTGTTGCATGTTCAACACACCTGAGGAGGTGTGTAATCTAGTGGACCACCTAGAGTTTTATGTTTATGCTCTCTGGACAATTTTGCCATAAAGAATTGTCAAACAATTCCCCGACCATAAATTGTGTAATAAATATGTTCAGCCGCGTGATTGTGTGTGCTTGGGCTGTTGGTGGTGTTTCTGTGGCTTGACCGGGCTTATGAAATATTAAAGTGGAACCGAGCCGAGGAGAAATCCGGACTTTTGGAGGCTTACTTAGTTATAATTAATATCGGTTCTGAGTGCTGCGATCACCACTGGATGCATCTTATTTTACCGGCCATCGAGGCCAGTGCTGCTGCTGTTGCTGTTGCTGTTCGTTTTGAGATGAAATGAATGGATCTGGTTTCACAAGACGACGGGAACTGGGGTGGGCTCCGGTTTTTGCTGGAGGCATTGGAGCACCCTATTTTCGCTGCTGGATCATTTAAGATTGTCCATACTTTGATACTTTGTACCTCTTTGGGAAATTGTAAAGAGAAGGAATCTAATTAGCATCGATACGGGTGACAAGATTTAGACAGGAATTTGCTGTCCGGGACTTTAGGAGTCTCCGATCGCGCGACTAACGAAGCGGTTGTGTATTTATGCGGATGTTGTTGATGGTATGCCCATTATGTTCGGTTAATAAACAATGTTGCAATGCTCATGTTGCCAAGGTAATGATACACTTATGGGGTTGATGAGGTCTGAATATCTTTGACTTCAGGTTGTAATGCGCCAATGGTATTTAAGATTTAGATTACCTACTTTGTGGAGGCCTAAATTGTATTTCGAGTAATTCTATTGAGTTTTTGATATCTTATAAACTACTCGGTACATGCATTCGTTTGCATTCAGCAAGTTGAAGTGGCCGCGACGTTCAGAATGAAATTATATTTGTCTTGAAGGAATTAATATTTACCTCGATTGTGGTACATGGCTCAAAGGTTCTTCTGAAATTCTATTAATTCTGAGGCAGTTTATGAATTCATCAAATTTCAAAACTAAGGACGGCTCTTAGTTAGTTATTTAGAGGTAAACGACATGCACTTAGAAACATTTAATTTCGTACGATGTGAGATTTCACACAAAATTCTCAATTTAAATTGAACGAATTGCGAATTCTTTTTTGTCCCCAGACTGATCTTTGATGAAAGTAAATTCTCTTTCTTTCAAAATTATAAGAAAAAATCTGAAAAAGTTTAATGAAGCCGTAATGAGGTTTATATTGTAAAGGATTTATAGCCACGGTAAACTTTACAAAAATTAGCTTCAAACGAAATGAAACTATGATGTTTCCAGGTGTACACTGTTTTAAAATATCTCCCGTACGTTTACTTTTTTATTCAAAATGGTATAACTTCAAAAGTATAAAGCTATTTTCATTCAGATATACCTCGAATTTAAGGGAATAAAAATAAAATTAAAAGAAGAAAGAATACCTTTTTGAGACAGTATACAGCGTGGGCCATCTATTGGTTTCTTATTTTGACACTAACACTTTTCTACTCGAAATCTTGAAAAAGAGTCAGTACCTCCGTACCCCCGCGGAACGAAATGAGTCCTTTTACGTTTGAACAATGTGGGGAAATATTGAAAACTTATTTCTGAAGTCAATGTTGTGTAGCACAAACAATCCCACCGTTTTTGAAAAGAAATCATGTTATCAGCCGCCTTAACGATGTCAATTGGCCACCTTGAAG
The DNA here is from genome assembly GCA_905187475.1 of Syritta pipiens. Classification (NCBI taxonomy): domain Eukaryota; kingdom Metazoa; phylum Arthropoda; class Insecta; order Diptera; family Syrphidae; genus Syritta; species Syritta pipiens. The sequence goes on along the minus strand of LR994571.1, from coordinate 104,819,909 downwards.
CTACGATTTGACTTCATTTGACCTTTTTTTTGTGGGAAACCGTGAAGTGCTGATGTTATGCCAACAAATTGGAAACTATTCAAGCCCCTAACGCCAATTTAAGCAATCCGTGAGCTACAGTTTGAAACCATCAACATTGTATTGGAAAATTGGATTGACAGAATTCGTTACTGCGAAGCAAGCCGAGGCAGCTACATGAACAACGTTATATTCCCAAAATTAATAGAAAAGCTGCGTTTTACTTATAAAACTAGGATACATGTTAACAAATTTATTTTGTTCATTTTTTGACATTTTTATAAGGAAACTTGTGCTTGGCCCATCTTTATAACTCACTTACACGAGTCGCAAATTGTGACTAAATTAAATGAAACGAAGGTGAAACTAAAGATATAAAAGATATGGAGAAAAAAAAAAATAAAGCAATTAGTGCTTTTAAAAATATTCTTAAAACAGCAAATGTGTGTTTAGTTTTTTAATTTTATCAAAATGATCACTTAATGAAGTTGCCCCGTTAAAGGTGGAAAACAAAATTCAGTGTCAGCAGAAATTATCTGCAAGCAGAACAAGCCTATCTTTTTAAATCTGCGATAAGTTCGACTAGTAATTAATTGAGAAAAAAATAAGCAAACTCCAATACCGTGTTAATGCTAGCAGTGAATAACATTTGGTTTTCAACACCTTCGCACAACCCAAAGTACGGATTTTGAAGTGAAAGCTTTCTAGGATCTACAAAACAAGAAAATTATATAAAATTAGTAAAAAATTTAGTGGATATGTTGAGATCATTAGGACCGCTGAAGGTCACTTTTCAGTGGGAGGTTTTATTTCAGGGCAAATGGGATGTCAGTATGATAGGCGACTTCGTGAGGGTAATAAGAAGGGTAAAATCGGAAGAACGTAACAGAGAAAAAACAGCCTTAACTGCCGAGAATTTTTTTTGTAATACTCACCCATAAGACGACTGAAAATTAGGTAAAATTCCAAAACGTCAATAAGGATGAGAACTTAAACTAAACATTTATTTATGGATTCAATATATTTACTTAATTTATAATTTTATGAGTGAAATTAATTTTTTTAATATTTAAAAGTATGATAATTTTCAGCGATGATAAAGACATGAAATGAAAACTGAATTCTTCTCATGTCCCCGTAGCGGAGTCAAAAATAAATATTTTTTTATTCAGACATAAATAACAAAATTAGAAGTCATATTTTAGAGGACGTTGGTTGTTGTATTTCTTTTTTCTATTTACAAAGATGCATAACTGCGCAGAAATACGAACTTTCAGATCGAATTCTGGAGCAAAGGCTAACACCTAAGAGGAACTTTTGGTATTTTTAAAATCACCTGATAGACAAACATTCGTTTTCTAAATTTTGTTATACAGTGTTATCATCTTCACTCTGAGTCAGAGTTTCTAACTCACCTTGTTTAAAAATTCCTTTTTACCTCCACTTCACTTCCACCAACAATCAAAAATCAAAGTTCCTCATAGCTTACATTTAACACTCGCCTTCTCTTCGGTGCCTACACCCACAGTGGGGAAGGAATACCACAACGGATTGTCTTCGATCTTCCTCAAACATAAAAACTAATTTCAAGTGGATTTTCTTCACCACATTAAGCTCAACACAACAGACTGTCCCCGACCCAGTCCCCCATCTAAGTCGCCCAGCCAGAGCCAACTATGTCCAATAATCCCTCGGCTACCATCGCCTCCATCCCCCCGAAACATTAGATAATTAAAATGAAGATTTCACTTTATTACGAGTCGATTTCTTGCACTCCCACCACCACCAGCAGCATCCGAGGAATTAGAAACAATCCTTGCGTTGTTTTCTGCAAATGATTTCCAAAGCACACTGACAACATAGCTAGTACCGTTGTTGTTTCTGCGTTTCTGGCCTAAACCCAGGAGTGGGAGTAGCGTGTGTCTGTGTGTGTGTGTGTAAGTGTCTCTTTCCGATTCCGACAGTGGCAAGAGTGTTTGTTTCGCACAAAATCCTTCGAAGGATTTTCATTTCATTTTTATTCGGAATATACGAAGTGCTAGGAATATCCCTAGTTGGGTGTTACAATCTAAATCTTTGAATCACATTTGCAAGGATTTGCCTCTTGCCTTGGCATGTTCCGAAATGGGAAGGAGGTTGGATGTGTTTTCTGATCCACTTTCAGAGAATTCTCGCTCTCTTTCTCTTTCACACACACAACCAAACGAAGGAAAGGATCTCGATTCAATTTAAGAGGAATTAAGTGTAAAATTTTACGTTTCCATTTGGTCGCAGTCACTGGGAGAGTTTTATGGGAATTCTATTCATTGGGATTAGCAACGGGATTAAGGCATTTCAATATTAGAAAACAAAATGGTTGGTAATTTCTACATCGAATCCTTGAAGTGGATGAAATCATTGAGTGGTTGTTGGTTGTTACATTGTTTGGTAGAAATGTGAGCGGATAGGATTAAACATCGGGATCAGGATGCTTGGTTGTGGGCTCACTCCTTTATGTGTGGTTTTACGAAAAATATCAGTAATCACATTTAATTGAAGTTTAAAAATAGATCTTCGTTTGGTTTGATGGGAGTTTCGGTATGTAATCCCTTTCAACATTCGTAAGACTGTAAACATGTTAAAGCTGGGAATAATTGAACAATTAGTTGGAGTCTTAAGTGAATAGAATAAGTAGGATTTCGGTAAGCTCCGGAGGGTGGCTGTGACGTATTTAAAATGCGAGTTATAAAGGTACCGAATTTAAAGTCTAGATGACATTTTGAATTCAGTCTTATGTGTTGAGAATAGAAGTTTACAATGCAATTGCGTGTACTTTGCGATAGTGTCATCAATTTTGGTTTATCAACCCGTCGTTTTACATTTTTCCAATACAGGACTACCATTGTTCTGTTAAAACTGTTCTTCTTTTTTTTTTTAAGTAAAAGCGCTTGGCGTAAAGAGAACTCTTAACCTTTTCATGGCCACATCTTCTTCCAGGCATGGGAAAAATATTTTCTTGCGCTTGACTTACAACGAAGTAAGCGATCCAAAATATTCTTATTGCACTAGGAAACGTCTGATGGAGAATAAAAAGAACCGAAATTGGGTCGTAGCATGAGCTTCATCATCATCATCGGCGCAACAACCAGTGTCCGGTCCGGGCCTCCTGCAGAAAGCACTTTCACCTATCCCGATCGCTTGCCGATGCCATCCAGTTGGGCACCACAAGGCTTCGGGCATCCTGGTCTACGCCATCCTTCCAGCGTAAGCGCGGTCTGTGTCGCTGTCTTGTACCATGAATTGTACCGCAAAGGACTTTCCGAGCAGGGTCCTCTTCGCTCATACGACCTAGGTGCCCAGCCCACCGGAGTCTACCGAGCTTTATTTTCGTTACAACATCTGCTTCGAGGTAGATTTCATATAACTCATGGTTGTACAGTCTCCGGGATTGTCCTTCCTCACGTATGGGGCCAACAATTCTCCGTAAAACTTTCCTCTTGAACGCGGCTAAGAGTTCAGAGTGCCTTTGGCTAGGCACCCAAGTCTCGGATACATATGTGAGTACTGGTAATACAAGTGTCTTGTACAGCAGTAGTTTTGAGTTCATGGTAAGGTTCTTGGATTTGAAAAGCCTTACAAGACTGTAGTAGGTTCTGTTGGCTTTAAGTAACCGCCCGCGTATTTCTTCTTCCATGTTATTATCCACGGCTACTACTGACCCTAGGTAGCTGAACGATTGCACGATTTCGAATTCGTGCTCCGCTACCTTGACTGTTCTTCTAACATTTCTCGCAGACGATGCCACCGTGTACTTTGTCTTTCCTTCATTTATGTGCAGCCCTAGGTTTTTTTCCGGCAGCTCGATCTGGATGAAGGAGTTTTGTACAGCTTGGTCACTTCGGCCGAAGATGTCTATGTCATCTGCGTAAGCCAGTAATTAAGTAGACTTGGTAACGATTGTCCCTCTTCTTGATGTCTCAGAGACCTGGATTGCCCTTCCCCTTGTCGTAATGCTCGGCAGTAATGGGTACATTCATTGCAAACTGTTTGCGAATGTGTTTAGCTTATAGCACCACAAAAGTTGGCAATTAGCCGGGTAAAATATAAGCACCTTCACCATAATTTTAATCTACCACAAATAAAAAGTAAAACCTTTATTTTAATCTATTAACGCGCGTTGGTGTTTCGTAAACATTGTTCTGATTGTCACAAATTTTACATCTGCACCATTTCTGTATCGAACATTTTATACTGCCTTTGTTTCGCAGCCCAGTATTAGAAAAAAACAACCACTTTAGAGTGGACAAAAGAGTAAAAACAGAGTAAAACAAAACATTCTTATTGTTTATACTCCTTCCTCCATCACTGAGTATACATTTATGACTAAAATCAAACCCTTCACAACATATTTTCTTCACAAAAAAAAAACATCGCCTGACGAGTTGTATGCTCGCACAGTTCGATACGCAAATAAAAAATACATTTTTTTTTTAAGCAAATATCTATAGCTCGTAAGGGGCTAGACATCAACTGCTGACTTGTAAACTAATGCAATTCGACACACTCTTTATGCAAATTTATACCTCTCTGCATCATCGTAGCCCATCCTCACTGACTCCGATATCAATCCTCAAAATCCTCGGCTAATCCCACCCCGCCTCCTAATTTATTGAAATTAACCAGATGACACCGAAAAACCTGTCATAAAGTAAACACAACAAATGAAAACACTCCTGACAGTATGTTGTGTATTAATCTAAATCAATCAGTTCAACCCCCAAGAGTAGTAACTACATTTTCCACCACCAATGAGGAAAAACCCACTCCGCTAGTGTCAAAAATTACAGCATCTTCAGCGAGAGAAAGAAAAGAGCTGCGGTCAGGCGAGAATATTCACCCCTCGCCGTGAACACACCAACATACGAAACAATAAATTAATAATGATCATCCCTAAGTAATGAGATAACCTCAACGGAACAATGCGCACTGTCTCTTGGGTGGGCACAGCCAAGGAAGGCAATAAAAAAACAAAAAAAACAGAAAGAGGAAAAACAAAAAAAAAAGTTAGATTGAAGTCAACAAGGGATGGAAGCGAAGACAAACACAATAAAATGTTAAACCACCCCCTCCTCGAGCACACACATCAAGTGGTACATGGTTCACTCCCTGACATCACTGTCTTCCAATGATGGCGGTGCGCTCTTATTTTTGTGGCAAGTTGCGAAAGTTAATTCAACACCAATTAGGGATGATCGAGGGTGGTTTTCCTGCAGCAGTAGTAGCTAATTTTCTCAAAAGCTTTGTGTGCGCCTGTCGAACGGTTGTTTGTTTGTTTGTTGTTCGGCTTAGGGGATGAAAAGGAAAGTCATCTCCTCGTGTGTGTGTCTCACCACCACCCCCTGCTGCTAATTTCTCACCCAAAACATTACAAAACATGAATTATGAATTGATATCAAGATTGATACTCTGTTTACTTACTGCTTTAGGGGTGGCAGTGACGGGATGCCATGCTGAGTAATTGTGTGTTATAAGAGGGGGTGCGGCTGCGGTTTGTTGCGATGACTTGATTTTGTTTTTCGGGTGAGGGCATCCGTGTGCGAGTACGCATATAATTTTTCTATCTTAATTTCGTTATGGACGATTTATTGCGCGAAAGAGGGAAAATTAAAAAGTCGTTGTTATGAGTTATAGGAGATTTCTTGGGTATAGGTTATGTATCTCGAAGATGGGCGGAAGTCTAATGAGAGGCCCTTAAAAGTTAATTTTCTTATGTGTCCGCGTGGGGGGTATACTTTATATATTTTGAACCGGGAGTGTAGGGTGACCAAATTCTGGATGATTGGAAATCTGTTTGTCGTTTTATGCTTGCGGTTTGTAAGTTTTATGCTTCGTTCATGGTGATAGCCACTTTCTGAAAGTTCTCTTACTTGAGTTACTAAATTACCAGAATTGAAGATGCGTGATGAGCCAACAATTAAGATATCAAATTTTTGTGATTATTTCACAGAACAATGTACACAAAGAGTTCTCGATTCATTGAAAGAAACTTGGACGATTGGCCAGTTGTGTTTTTGTTTACAATTGTCCATCGAACCTGTAGCGGTCTATTGTTCGTTGGTCTGTTATGAGGTTATGAGGTCTGTTATGCCCTGTAGGACATTCGTTCTTTCACGTAAAAATTAATAGTCATTATATTCTCCATTATACTACACTGATCCGGTTGTGTCGAACCACGCTCAACAACACTCGATGCACCGTGCAGTTCGGCTCAAGAACCTGCTTTGAAACATGCACCGGATTTCGGCAAGAAGACGCGCTGTCATGACTTCTTCAATCTCGTGCTAGAGCAAATAGTGGGACGGGCCAACGTCAACACTGAAGGCACTATCTTCCACAAGTCGGTCCAGCTCCTGTGTTACGCAGATGATATTGATATCATCGCTCGTTAACAGCGGGCCATTGTGGAAGCTTTCACCGCGATTGAAGAGCAGGCTAAACGAACTGATCTGAAGATAAATGAAGAGAAAACCAAATATATGCTGTCGACGAAGAAAGAATCCGTCGCCCATCACCTAGGACAAAATGTGACAGTCGACAGCTATAACTTCGAGGTAGTTAAGGAGTTCGCATACCTCGGGGCGAACGTAAACTCCGCGACTGACATCGTAGTGGAAATCCGTCGTAGAATTACCCTCGGCAACCGCTGCTACTTCGGTTTGTCTAAGCAACTAGGGTCAAAACTCCTGACTCGAAGAACTAAGGTCATGCTCTGCAAGACCCTTATCCTGCCAGTCCTACTGTATGGAGTCAATCGCTGGATATTAAGCAAAACTCCAAAGCTGATTTTTCGCTCCTTCGAAAGGAACCAGTCTGCGAAGAAGGCGAATGGCGGAGAATTTTATGAGCTTTACAAAGATGTGAATATAGTCCGGAAGGCAATAATTAGTTGACCATGTCACATTAAGCGCATGGACATAAACGCTCCAGCGAAAAGGCTCTTTGAATTTGAGCCTCCTTATTCGAAGAGTTGGAGGAGACCGAAACTATACGGACCCGTACAGAGACCAAGCAAACGCGGACGCAAAACTGCTTGGTCTTCCGAACTGCAGCAGCATGCCCTTGACCTTGAAGAAAAAGGATTAGGCTGCGTTTATGGTCAAGCGAATTCGTGTCGCGCTATTCAATGCAATTCGGTAATAGCAATCAATTATATGTTTACGTATGAAGGCATTTATGCCGCAGCAAATGTGCGAAAAGCGATTTTAATATGTCAATAACGCCATCCCTTGAAATCACGCGAATGTCATCGCATCGTGAGACCCAAATTTGCTTGATCAAATTAACAGCCTTATGCTGTACAAAGCCTTCTATGCAGATTACAGAAAAGTGCAAAACTCAACTCTTCTTCAAAATTTGGACATCTATTAAGAAATTGGGTTATGTTTCCAATAATTTTCGTTGATAAATGACCAACTTATTTAGTTTTTTTTACTTTTAACACACAAACACATGAGATTACGGTTACACTTTTGACAGCTATAAAAAAACATGGCAGAAAAAACTGTGCAACGAGATTTCTTTTGCAGATTTTATTCAGAGAAAGGAACAATTTCTTAGTTTTAGAGAAGATGCTTTTCTTTTACACAACGTCTTAACTTTTATTACTTGTCATCAGAAATAAGTTTGACTGATTTGTGCCCGACATTTTATGAAAATTGCCACAAGTTCCATGACAGATGTCATAGTAACTATAAATTCTACAATTTCTAAATTGTTCACTTTTTGTTTTCATATCTATGTATTTCTAAAGTGAATGCGAATATGATTGCTTCCAAAAAAATTTAAAGACTCGAAAAATTGTAATTGGAAACGTGGCTAAAAGTCGGACACGAGATTATAAAGATTTTTTTTAGCGATTTCAAAAATTAAACCTTGTTCATTGCCCTCTCTTGAGGTCTGATAGAATAACATATTTTAGCGATTTCAAAAATTAAACCTTGTTCATTGCTCTCTCTTGAGGTCTGATAGAATAACATACGAATTGTTGCGTGCTATGAAAACCAACGAGATTTTTCTTGAGTGGATCAGGACTTCGTAGATTTCACTGTTTAAGAAGGAATGTGTCAAATACTTTACTCAATCGTGAGTTTATGCCAAATTCCATCACGTAAATGTCAACCAGACATCAAAACCTGAAGGCTGTTGCATATCATGAACACTTCCACATCACGAGGATGTACCCAAAGAAGTAGCAACAGAAAATTTCCCTCCTCTAACTCTAACGCAACAGCGCCAGCCAGCGGTGTCAAAGATTTATTACCCTCCAGAAGCCGACCACACAATCAGTGACACATTATTTGGCACTTGGAGTCATTGCGGCGTTAAAAGAGTTATCATCCGCCTCACCTCGAGTGCTCACAACATTGCCGGTTGTGTGATCCGCTGGGGATCACCCCATCAGCCCAAAGCAGAGACACTGAACGACACAAAACGCTGCTGGCTTCCGTGGCGCATTCATTGTAGATTCTAAATGCGACATCGTCAGATGAGGAAGACCCGAGCCAAGCCAAGCCAAGCCAAGCGTATGGCTAGAGCGAGGAAAGGAGGGAGTGTGTACACCATACACCATACACCATACAGTGACTAATACGGTGTTTCATCGTTTTTCCTTTTGTGGTCATTCACGGGTGATGCTGCCTACCTTCGGATGGTGCTTGTTGTTTGATTTGTTGTCAATGGGGTTCGAAACCAAGTGGAATGGAGCGGCTTTGTGGTCTCGTGTGTTTTTTGTTTTCTGTTTCTTCGATTCTCGAGAGCTTCCGCAGTGAAATGAGATACAAAATGGTTCCTTTTCCCCGAATCACACACGTCGGAATGAATCGAGCGAGAGTCCATTGTGGAAAGGTTCGCCTCAGAAAGTCATTCGTTTAATTTTTTTTGTGGGTTTGGGAAGCGCGGCGGCAGTGGCAGAGATTCGTGGGGTCAGAGGCAAACCGATAAGCGATGTGATGTTGTCGTCGTCGTCGTCGTCGAAGTTATTGTCGTCGACGAAAGTGGCGGCGAGGCGTGGTGTGGGCTCCGCCGGCGGGGGATGGGCTGGTTAAATGGGTGCGGTGTGTGGATAAATGAGCTGGAGTCAAGTGTGTGTGCAGAGCGAGAGAGATACGGTGGCGAGTGTAGCAATGAATTATTGGGACGCATTAATTATTTATTTTCTTTCTCTGAAGTTGATTAAGGTTTCGATAAATCACACAGTAGTCGTCAGTGTGACCACCGGATGGGCGACTAGACGTAAACGGTAGCGTGCAATTCGTCATGCGCCTTTTCCGTCGTGGAAAAAGGTCTTCGGAGCCCCAGTAAATCATTACCATTATCCCCCCGCCCTGATAATGAATTAGATTGTCAAAGTCAAACAAATTAACCTCTTCACAGGCCAATTTGTGGACTCCACACCGCACCCGCCCCCCGCCAAGCTGTCAAAATCACACCGAAAAGATAAACTGTCATCTAATTCGCATAATTTTTATGTCATCTCAACACAACTTAATCTGTGAGTGTGTACACTCAGTCACCCTTGAGGTTATTTGACGCTGTAGCCACCACCATCGACCCTCGGCGGAGCGGAAACAAGTCATTGGCAAAGTACTTTGAACCCTAACAGCCACGCCACACCACTACGCCCTTTGTTTTGCGTTGTTTGCAGTCATCCTCCCCGCCGCGCCGGGTTAGATGCTCTGTAAAATTGTAATGTGATAGAAATACATGTGTTGTAGCATCTTTTATCATTTTCAACCGCCAACCACCCTCTCGGATCAACCAGCGTGCATCCCCCACGACCGGTCCGGATGGGAAATGAGAGCAATTTGTTAGACCTCTGTCGTACACGCTCCCGGCACCCTCTCCGACTTTGGGTTTTCATAACTTTTTCGATTAACTTTATGTTCGGGCATTTGGCAAATAGACTTAGTAACTTTGAAGGGTTGCCAACCCTTTTCGGTGGAAGTGTGGAGCTAAATTAGAGTGAATTATGAATTGTGGACTGTTCACGGGAATTTTATTTTCTGCTTTTGTTGTGGTGGTGGCGGCTGAGGGATGGGAAATAATAAAAATGTCTGAGAGATAATAGAACGGCGTATTGTGGTCGATTGTTATGAAGAATTTATTAGATGCTATTGGATTGGGCTCGACAAAAATAAACTTGGGTATTGTAAAGTTGTAGAGAGTTATTTTCATGTTGGTTTTTTCGTTTCCTTTTACAACTATCAAAATCGTCAGAAAAAGTTTCAAGATTTGATAAGTGAGTGACAGTTTTCGATTGAATTTGATTTTGCGATTTAAATTTCAAGATAAATGAAAGTTTATAGCTGAAAGTGATGATTTGTTTCAATTTAAACATAAATATAAATCTCCGTTTGGATTACGTTATTGCAGAGAAATTAAAGTTTGCATTAAGGGTTCGACCGTGAACTAGAAGGAAGTTAAGTTAAGTTTTTAGCATTTTTGTTGACTATTGATGGATTTAATAAAGCCATGTATCGAATTTTACTTTTATCCACAATAGTTTAGCGGGGTTCACACCTGACTACAAATCGTACAATTTGCTTGCAAACTGAATTTGACTTAGCGTTCATATTTGACTACACGCTTGACAACTTCAGTTCAAAAAACTTCAGCTAAAATTATTTTTCTATGTTCAACGACATTTTTTCCGTTTTGCTGAGATGCTCCGCCATCGAGATGACATACAAAAATATAAAATACTCCAAAGTTGAACGACAAGTGTTCACACTCAACTACAAATCGTTCAATCGAGGCAAAGTTGAAAATATTGAGCTTTCTGACTACAAGCTGCCGATTTGTAGCTTAGAGCGTTCACATTGACGATTTGCTGTCGTCAAGTACGATTGTCAAGCAAATTGCACAATTTGTAGTCAGGTGTAAACTCCGTTTTTTGCCATCAAATTTGAAATAATCAAATTTTGTTTATATTAACCTTATGTAACACACAAGTCCAAACATTTTGGAGGCGGCTTAACAAAATACCTACATTAGAAAAAAATTAATCTCAATCTTGGCCTTTTCTCATTAATCCATTTAAGATAAGACAACGCTACGTTACTGTTTGAAAGAATTCATTAAAAAAGGCTGGAAATATGTTAAGATTTTTTTTCCTTTTTATGGAAATTCTTAGAAAAACTAATCATGCATAGCGTCGTTTTGTAGGTTATGTCAAGACCTTACAAATGATGTATTGCCAGATACGAGCTCTGTAGCGCTTTGTAAATAGCCGGGAAATTCAAAAGACAAAAAGGCGGAAGGGAGATATTTGACAACCTAATATTTACCGAAGAATTAAAAAAATCTACGAAAGCTTTGTCATTCAGACGATGTTCAACTGAAAATCAAAACAAAATCATTTGTCATAAGAGTAGACTTGGAATGTTTATAATCACAATCACAATCGGGAAAGTCGAAAAAAAATTACATGATTCAAAAAAAATCCCTACACTTTCTATCTTAGTTTTTCTTTCTTCTGTCTCTTGTGTACACACTTTCACTATAACCCACATCTTCTTTCAAAACATTTAAAGAGAGAAAAAAAAATAATTTACGACCTCAATTTCTTAAGAAAAAAAAACCATTTCGTCTCCATAAGTAAGGCAAACAAAACAAGACTTAAACCTGCCATAAATTCACCACAATAGGATAAAAGAGTGCTCCATGAGCAAAACGAAAACGAAAACGAAAAAAAAAAAAAAAAAATACGAACATCCTCGTGATGCCAGAACGAATGCTCAAATTATGTAAAATTTGCATATTGATACGCCAGCAAATGTGCTCGAAGCCCTCCCCCTGGTCGTCCTTATTATGAAATTGACTCATTTGATACCTCCCCATGAGCAGAGTGGCAGCAGTGTACTCCTGGTAATCCTTAAATCGTTCCCGTTAAATCAATCAAACAAGGGCGTGCAACATATGGCCGTGTCCTGTGCACTGTGCTAAAAAAAACGAAGCAGAGAAACAAAAACGAATGTAAATAACGACGACGATGAAAACAAACAAAAGAACCAACGAAACGAAACGAAACGAGACGGAAAAAAAAAGAATCGAATCACCTCATTCCCTTGGGCTTTCAAAATAAAAACCAACCCCGCCATCAACCTGTGGTAGGGGTGGCTGCCTTTTTCCTCGCTTTTTTTCGTTTTTCTTTTTCAAATTCACAAGTGGCACAGGGCAAACCCACAAAATTGAAGAAAGATATATTTTTTGCCACCCCCTCCGTGGCCTTATGTGTTTGGTACACAGAGAGCAAGCCATTGTGTCCTTACCACCTTTTCGAGTTCCTTTTTCTTCGCTTTCAGATGGTGGGGAGTTTAAAATTGCCCTTCCGCGTGTAAACGGTCCACGCGGGTGGGTGGCCGACGGGTGGTATTTTTACACACATTTTCGCCCATGATAAAAACCCATCGTAAAATGGCAGCTTTCGCCTGCCACCCCCTCTGGGTGTTGGGAGGGTGAAAAATTGCTGAGTTCTCGTGATTTTTTTCTTCTTTTTTTGCCCTTCTTTCTTTCGCACTCGTATTCCGCCAACCGCACTGGCTGACATAAAATGGTTTATGTGCGTCTTCGGCGTCGTGATCCTGCTCCGCTGCTGTTGCTCCATCTGTAATTTGTTTCTCTGTATGTGGAAGGATATTTTTGTGTGCGGGCGAACTTTCCACCCCTGTGCTAATGCGCAAATAAAAATGGCAAAAAGGGTCTTGTAGCACTCAATTACACGCCCTGGTGACCATGGCAATGTGGGACGCGGCAGAGCAGCACCCGAAAGTGGGGGGGCGAGTTTCCTCTTCCATATACATTTTAAAAGTTTTTCCTTTTTTTTTCTGCTTTTTCTCTTCGTTGAATCCGCTTTTCTGTTAACGTGTTCAGTTATTATGAGAGCAAGCAAGTTGCCATCTTGTTGATGGGGACAAAAGATACATTCACTTTTCCCCTTTTTGGATGTGTGTGTGTTGAAGGAATCGCGGTTATGGACAGGTCGGTTGGTCAGGACTGGGAGAGAGTGATACAGATCTCTGGCCTGGGGAAAAATACAAATATTTGCAATTGTAAATAGGTGCTGGGGTAGTTGGGACTCGGGGTTGGTTTTTCTTTGTTTAGTTGAATTAAAAATTGGGTGCCAGTGGTTGACACCATTTTTTTTCTTTTTGTTTTGTTTTGTTTTGTTTCTTTAAAGAAAATAACACCAACGTTGAACGGGCTTGCTTGGTTAGTGAAAGTAAGGCGCTGTGTTGGTTGTAAGCAGACATTGGATAGAGCGGAATCAGCTTAGCTATGTTGGCTTTTAACAGTCCCATATTTTTCAATCACTTAAAGTTGAAGTTGAAGCTTGGTTAAATAATAAGTCATCTTAAAGGCTAATTTCTGATTTGTATAATTTATTCCACAAACTTTTTCTTAAGCGTCCTAAGTTCAAATACAAAAGGTGAAACTACGCTGCTTAATCAGGTGGTATTCTTAAGGGGAAAACTTATGTTTCAAGGGTGTTTGAAATTGATCTACGCAATGGATCCTTTCCATCCAAGATTGTATTAACTTTTAAAGAATGATCTTTTGCCGAAGCAATGACCAATTATCGAGGGATTGAGTTTATAAAAACTAGGAGCATTTCTATTTGCTATTACTTTTATCATACATTTTTTCTAATAGGGTGCAGTGATCTTTCCTACTAAATTTATAAATTTTATTCGCTTTAATTTTGCTAGCTAAATTTTCGACTATAGGAAACAAAAAAGAAAACCATTTATTGTGACTCGTCAATATTTTTATTTTCGAAGAAGCCAAACATGTGCATTGCGTATCTATAAAAAAAAATGCTGGGCTGTCGGATGTATCATCTGATCAAATGGTCGGTCCATATTTCCGTAAATAGGTAGTATTGTAAGCGTACAAAAAAAAAATCTGATTAACAGCCCATACACGGCCAGAGCATAACTTTTTCGCACCTCCATTGTGTTGTGCGCGTTATAATTTGACACATTTGAAGTGGGCCTACGGTTTATTGCCGGTTCCGAACGGCGGATTTTGAAAGTTTTCCTTGACAGAAGTACTCCAAGAGGATTGTCAGTCGTTCGCTTGAGGCAGGGCCGTGAAAATTGTTTGTGGTGTTCTTCCTCCGGGCTGGATTCGAACCTGGGTACTCTTGCTTAACAATCCGTTGCACTAACCATTTAAGCCACGGCGCCCATCGTAAGCGTACAGGGTGTTGTTAAATGAAAATGTTTTCTTTTTTAAATTTAAATTTGTTTTATAGCCTACACTACCTCTTTAAGTTCTTGTTACTTTACCAACAGATCGTCCGATCTTTGCTTTTTGCCCATTACAAGTCAAATTAAGGACTTCAATTCGATGACACAGGTCATTTTACTGATAGAGGGGCGTTTATTCTCAAACAAAATGAGAAAAGGCGTTTATTCACATTTGGTTTGAGAATAAACGCCTTTTATCCTTCTTACTTCTTCATAACACGCAAACTTTTGTGGCGCACTATATATAATCTAATAAACCAAAAGTGAAAACATTAAAAAAGTTTATAAAACATGCTATTAGCTAGTGAGATATAAACAAAGAAAAAAAAACGATTTATTTTTGTGAGGAACTGTATTTTCGATATCGGATCTATTTCAGATTCAGTTAAAGTCAGCTCAGCACAAAACTGTAGCCGGCTATTATGGTCGAATACAAGAAAATCTTAAATTCCTTCAAGCCACAAATGAGCCAATACAGATTCCCGACTTCTTCTCTTGCCCCTAGAACAGCGTTTTTTGTAACATTTTGTGTCTGTGAATACGTGTGAGAATTTGGAACAACAGTTCAAATAAAAGTGCATAAAAATGATGAGCTAGTTTTTGATGATTTTTGAATTACTGTCAAAATGCTTCCTGTATTTCAGCTACATTCGTGAATCATGTCAAATTCATCGATGGGCGTAGGGAAATAGCAGCTGCCGGGATGGGTGTCCTTTCAGCAACTTCTCTGAATACGTCAAAAAAAATTTTGCAATCTGAATTTTGTCTAGCTAGGCTCTGGCACTCAACAGGCTTTAACGCCAGCTACTTACTTTTATTGAATCATGAGAACCACCACATTGAAAAGCGTGTAAGCTCATTAGTCATAATCGTGAGTCGCAAAACGAAATCCAAGCATTTCGCCATTTTCATTCAGAGGTGCAGGTAAAATGGTGTCCGAATTGCGCAATTGTACCCGGGAAGATGTGCTCTCAATGAAGGGAATCCATTCCATCGACTGCCTTCTTAACGACATCAATCTCATGTTTAACCGAATGGTTTTACCTCTAGTGGAAACCTTTTAATATCAATTACACTAATGCATCTCTGCCCATGTAGTCGAAGCCGTAGGCCAACCGGAGCCAACATTACGTGACTATTGTCACTAGCCAAAGCAATCTTCCACAAAGTGTTTCATTAACTATCAAAATGTACCGGCGAACCAGCGTTTGATGATGATGATGATGGGTCAGAGCACATCACGATGCTGATGACCTGGTCCCAGGTAAACTCCCACCTCCCACCACTAGGTTACTTCTGTTTCGCCAATATAATTAGAGGCACTAAAAACAAACACTTTATAGGTGAAAGACGCATAACCAAGAACGTGAAAAAAAAAAGTAGAAAATTACCGAGACACCCTCTCCCTCAATCCAATTAAATAACTCTGTCATTCCATGGGATGCCACCGTTACAAGCGGCCCAGAGACGGAATGACACACGCAGAGCAGCACCAACAAGCCACCACCGCCAAGACCTACACACAGCCAGCCACTCTGTTGGACACACAGAAACAAAGATCTAATTATCCTAATGGCCCCTTTCATTTAGTGGTCCGACAAATTGCTACAAATTGGATTCGACCGACACCAGGATCATTTGGCGTTTCACAATTTTCGTACGCATAGCGGTTTATGGCTGTGTGTCGTCAAAGTCGTCTGCTGTCTCGCTGTCAGTCGGTTGGTTGTTTTTCTAACGCAAGGACTCTGAGACGCTGATGGTAAACATGAACGAAAGGCATAAAACGTTACGAATAATAGAAATTATCCTTGGAACACTTAAATGAAACGAACACCTTTCCCTCTCTCTGCCCAAAGATTGGGGACGCTGATGGCGTAGCGTAAAGGTAACATGCAATCGGAGAAACCGCAAACATGAAACGCGGCGAGTCCCACCAAAAAAAGGTGGCTCCTTGTTTTTGTTCAGTTTTGAAGTGAAATTTATTCTTTTTTTTTTAATATCGCTTCGGAGTTTCACTTGACTGCTGGAAATAAAAAAATTATTTAAGTATTGAATTAGAGTGGATTTTCTCTAACTCGAACTTCTGTTACTCAAAATTTTGTCTTCATCAAAATCTTTTATCGTGAACTCTGATTTTTCGTTGCATTTTTCATATATGTATGATTGCTTCCTAACTTGAAAATTTCTTTAACTCATAAAGATGTAATTTCACAGTTGAATTTAGTATTTAAAGTTAATTTCATAGATTTTTCTTTTGTCCAATGTTTGGCTAGAAAAAAAAACTTTTTCTGATGGAGTATTCGATACCGAAAGACAAAATTTAACAAGTTTTTAAATGTTCTTGGAATTTATGGAAGAATTGTACTGCATTATCATTTTTGATCATTCAACATGTTAAGGTATTAGCATTTTGTTGAGAAAAATCTTGCTTTTTTGTTTCAATAATATTGACTGTTATTGTACCAGCGTGACCGTATGGTCACACCCAAAAGAATTTTAAATAACTCGTATGTCCTCCACACAATTGAAACCTTCCATTAAAAACAAAAACAGACCATGTCAAAAATATAATTCTAGTACAATTCGAGTTTTAAAAAAAATCCTGAACTAATAATGAATAACTCAGCTCAGCATAGCTAACTTTTTTAACTGGAATAAAGAAAATCTTTTCTTTAAGTGGAAATGACCAAGCCATTTCCACTTAAAGAAAAGATTTTATAAGTTTTCAGAAAAGAATTCAACAGACTTTAAAAAACTTTAAAGATGTTATAAGGAGGCTTAGTCTGTTTTTTATATCTACGAGAGGTGCTTTCTGTTGAAACAGAACTCAGTCAGTCTTTGTGTGAGATGACTGAAAACTTTACAGTAGTTTTTGCAAGAGAAATTTAGTGTTATGGAAATAAAAGCACGTTTGTTCTTTTGCCGGTTCATTTTTTTCTTTATTTCAGTTTTAGTACACTTAGCTTATAGCAAATATGGCCGCCAAAGTGCGGAATTCATATTAACGTTACGTATTAACTTCACATTTTTATTTTGTTTACTTGTACAATTTTGCTTATTATTTTGAAATTTTCATTTTTGATGCTTTAATGAAATAATAGCCGTGTTTTATTATGCACTCATGATCTATATAGATCATTAGTTTGCACGTATTGCAACAACAACACATGATCCAGATAGCTATCGGGATCAATTATCGTAATCCAAAAATTGATTCACGCTATTCCCCGCTAGGTTCGTGGAAGCTGATTTGTCTGGAAAAAAATCCAATTTACGGCATTGCCTGATAAGTATACAAAATATTATATTTTTAACTAAATTTTAGTACTCTCTTTTATTCCTTAATTAAGTGATATTGTGCTAACAGTAATACAAAATTTGTTTTTCAATTTTAATTTCTAACAATTTTGTGTGATTTGCACAATTGCTTTGTGTGTGGCGGTGAAAATTCTAATCATCATCGTAAAATATGTGCAAACACTTGTTCTAAAAACAAGGAAAACTATGTTGGCATGGAAACACTGCCCGCAAATATCACAGCATTGACAGGAGTAAATTGTCAATCAGACAGGACTAAATTGTCAGAGCACAAAATAAAAATGCTTCCATGATCTGGAGCGTTTTATTTACACAGTTGATCCATATGGATCTTCCGTGCATAATAAAACACGGCTAATGACTAAAGTTGACCTGTCACGTGTATGAAATGAATATCGGAAAATATTTTGAGAGAAACCCAATTAGCCCTAACCTGCGTGTTAGAAGCATTTGAAGTTATTAAATGGTTGCTACCTTTCGACCGTTTCACACAGTCTTCCGAAAACAATGTGCCGCTGATGTGTTCAAAGGACCTCATCATCATCGAATGGGTTAAACTCTCACGCACATGTGTTCGTCGCACTGATGTTAAACTGGAAAGAAAGGAAAACGAAGCCAATAACCCATCGATTTCAGAGCGTTTATCCTTCATATGACATTTCAAACCCAACCTCAGGTGAATTGAGGTGAATCAGAGCAATTAGGATAATTACACGTTTCAAGAATCAATTTCTGGCTCAGAGTAGAGCAGTGGCCGTTTCGTGTCCAAATATTTGATGGCAAATGGTGTGTTGGGCGGAAGGTGTCGACCACACCGCCGATGGGTATGTAATTTCATCAACTTTGCACCCGCAGCATGGACATGCCCTGGCAATAAAATCTCCTCCATGACTCATCTCGTCTGATCGTAAAAAAAAACGTGTGTTTTTTACGACAGAGATTCATGTAAATATTTTGTCAACCTCAAGCCGAGCCATTAATCACGCAATCTGTTCAATTAATAAAAAAAAAAAGTAAAGTGAACGCCGTATAACGCCACGTTCCCCTCAAGTTCCGGCGCTCGTAAAGTAGTGAACCCTTCCCCCGGAGGCATTCAAAAATTAACATAAAATCAAGAAGCATCCCACAACAGACACACACCACAAATTATATGTCGTCGTTAATTTCTCTGCTAATCTACCGCAGCAAATATGATTTCTGTCATAAACTCAATATGTTGGTGGTGGCGGCTCGGTATGTTGTGACAGTTGCGAGATGATTGAGCGAGTTAAAGGAACGTTTCGAGGCGTTTTCGAAAATTTTATCGCTCCGGATTATAAGTCCCCGGTGTTTGGATGATGTTATGGCAGTTTGTGTCTCTTCCGTGCCATTCGCCTAATCACTATCAGAGTGTGATGACTTAAATTAAGTCGACAAACGAGGGGCGACGAAGGACGGAAGCACACGTGAGTGAGAGTAAATGATCGGAAGGGTATGGTGCCTGGGGTCGGTTCGGTTAAAGGGATTTGTCTGGGACGCCTTGCGTTTGAGGATACAATCCCTTGACCGTAGCTAAACTTTGGTTCGGTGTGACGGTTGCCGCAGTGTTGCAGTGCTGATGATTATAAGAGAGATGAAACCGTTAGAATGCGCTTGCTTTTAGTTATTAATCGGGTGAAGATTCACGCGGAGGATTTTTTGCAAATTATAACTCTTCGGATAGAAGTGAGAAATGTGGCTTTAGTGATATAAGAAAAACTAGTAGTCTTGTACAGTTCTTCTTCTTATATTTTATCATAAACGAAAAAAATTTCAGTTTAAGATAAAGATAAAAATATAAAAAGAAAGTTGTCTCTAAGTTATAAGATCAAGCTATTTTTTTTATTATTTTTTTTTTTTGTATTCAAAAACTTTTTTCTAAGTTAAAAGACTTCAGTTTCTAAGAAATCCCAAATTTAAGTGTCAAAGCATTTGAAATGTCTTAATATTTAAATTCATTTTTCTAAAAAAATAAACATTTACACTATTTAACGGAAAATTTTGAATTGAATGATAAATTATTTATTTTCTCTTCATTTATGAGCAAAATGTTTTCAAAATCATTTGCTACTTTAACGCAGTTAATTCTCATTAGTAAATTCAATTATATAACTAATTGGAGACAATTTATTCGAATCGATTCGACACAGACCTCTGAGTGAATAATGAAAAATATTTCGTTCCAAAATAATTATTCTTGTAAAAACCTCGAAAGTGAGCCGACCGACTTTAGTTTTTTCAAGACAATCGACCATGGCTATTTTCGTTGGAACAGTTGTAAGCTTTTTGACTTTTATTAACGCTGTAGCTTCGCAACCAGAACCGTACATATATAAGGGTGATGTGGCCAGAATTGAAGATTACCCATTTATGGCCAGTGTGCAAATTGATGATTTCCACGTTGGTTGCGGCTCTATACTGACTGCATTTGTGATAGTTACTGTAGCTCATTGTCTTACTAGTGAAATAATGAGTAATTACAGCGTTAAAGTCGGTTCTACGCTGTACAGAGAAGGCACAAGTTATGGTGTAAATAAACTTGTAAAACATCCGAAATTTAACAAAGACACTGCAGAATTTGACATCGCACTTATACAACTCCAGACGCAGTTGATATTGGGACGAACAGTTCGAAAAGGTGTTTTCTCTGTAGTTCTTCCAGATGTTGAAAGCTCAGCTGTTATGGTTGGCTGGGGAAGATACAATTTGACTACAAGGTCTGCTGTATTAAGGTATTCTGTTATGGAAATCGACGAACCATGGGTTTGCCTTGAAACTTTTCAAATTACTCCCTCGGGAATCGCTATAGAGGACCTTATAGCTGAGCAAGTTATTTGTGCATCGAACTGGGATGGAAAGAATGGGTGTAAAGGAGACTCTGGAGGACCACTGCTTGTAACAACGGGAGGGACAATGTATATTGTGGGTGTTACTAGCACCGGTAGTTGTGGAGAGCTTGAACCTACTGTATTTATGTCGGTTCCTTATTTTGCCGATTGGATAAAAACAGAATTAAAAAAACTGAATAAAAGAGATAGATCGGATTTGAAATGATAAAAAAAAGTATTAAATCAAATTTTATTTCCCAAAATCTTGAATAAATTTATAAAAAATAAATAAAATAAAACGCTTGAAGTCAAATCGTGACTTAACTGATTCTTTTTTTGTTGTTGTTGAAAATCTCTGTTATTATCTTGTTATTAAAAGTGACAACACGTTTAATAAATTGATCTCACGATGCATGATTAAATATTTATTCAATCTTCGGTAGATGTAATTGAGTACTTTCCCTGGCCTACAGGCTTTTGTGAATTCTTAGAAACGCTACGACATTTTGTTCACAATTTATTATATAAATTTATTTTACTTCAACAATAATCTTAACTGCGAAATGAGCAAATGCGAATGCGGATGTGAAATATATTCTAGGCGTTTCCTGAGGTTCGTGATGTGGAAAGGCTTGGGGTGGAGTTCTTTGCCAGTTGTACGGGTGCCCATTGAGATACTCCCTCGATAATAAACATTTATTGTGAACGGACCTTAACTTTTGTTTTTTTATATTTAGTATACCTCAAGTCATTGAGCAAACAACATCACATTTTTTCATTGTGTTAAAAATGTCGGATTTCGTACCAAGAAATTACGACTTGCAGAAACTTAAGTTTTAATTTGAAGAAAAATGCTGTAGACTCGTATTGAATGCTTATCGAGACTTATGGTGATCATTCTCTGCCAGAAGCAACATGCAAAAGATGGTTTCAACGGTTCAGAGATAACAGTTTCGATATAAGAAATGAAGAACGTGAAGAATCCACGAAAAAATGTGAACGTCAACGTCAACGCAGTTGATTCTCATTAGTAAATTTAATTATATAACTAATTAGAGGCAATTTATTCGAATCCATTCGACATACGAATAATAATATAATGAGGAAATAATTTGTTCCAGAATTCCAGAAAATTTCTGGAATTCTTATAAAAAGCTCCAAAGTGAGCCGACCGATTTCAGTTTTTCTAAGACATTCCACCATGGCTATTTTTGTTGGAACAGTTATAAGTTTTTTGGCTTTAATTGACGCCGTAGCTTCACAACCAGAACCCTACATCTGGTCAGGTACCCTGGCCGAAATTGAAGATTACCCGTTTATGGTCAGTGTGCAAATTGCGGATGAACACTCTTGTGGCGGTTCTATACTCAGTACATCTGTGATACTTACTGCAGCTCATTGTCTTACTATCGATATACTAAATGCTTACAGTATTATAGTCGGCGCTACGTACTTCAATGAAGGCACAATTTATGATGTAAATAACATTCTACGACATCCAAAATTTAACGAATATACTGGCGTATTTGACATCGGACTTATGCAGCTCGTGATTAAGTTGGTATTGGGACCCACAGTTCAGCCAGGTACTTGCGCTACAACCCGTCCAGCAGCTGGAACTGAAGCTATTGCAATTGGCTGGGGAGATTACAACGCGGAAAATAAAACTTCGCCTTATTTGAGGCAGACTGTCATGCAAATCTCCGAACAAATTTTTTGCCTTGAAGCTTTTCATAGGAATCCCGCGGGAATCGAGCTAAACAATGTTCAAGGTAATCAACTTATTTGTGCAGTGAACTTTGACGGAGTAAATACGTGTGGAGGAGACTCTGGAGGACCGCTGATTGCAAATCAGAACGGGCAAGATGTAATCTTGGGTGTTCTTAGAGGCGGATGGTGTGGAGAGGTTGAACCTTCTATATTCATGTCGGTTATTTATGTCAGTAAGTGGCTAAAGAAACAAGTAGCCGGACTGGAAATTAAAACAGGCAGATCGGACCTGAAATGATAAAACAAATATTACATAAAACTTTATTTATTGAGCTCTCCAAATCTTGCATACTTTAATTTCATTAAATTAGAGAAAGTAAAATAATATATTCAAAAATAAAACACTTGAAGTCCAAGCGCGAAGTCGTACCTAATTGTTCCTTTTTCGTTAAAAAAAAAACGTTGTCTTGTTATCTAACGCATTGAATAAATTAATCCATTGATACAACCGATGTTGCATTTACTCGAACATAATTTTCTAAATAGAAAAAATTATGGTGGAAATAGCTGTTGTCGTTACTTTACATCAGTATATAAAAAAAAAAACATTATTGAAACCAAAGAAAGTCGTTAGTGAACACATTCTTGTTTAGTAAGAAAACGAAAAGTTTGAAATTATACAAAACATACATGCAATAATAATAGGATGGTTTTTTTTAAAGTTAGATATTTTTTACTGAGTTTTTTCTACATTTTTCAAAACTGACATTTCCTTCAATTTTTCTAGATTACAAATGTCTTCTTTTGACATGTTTTTCTCTTCGGACGTACAAATGTACAAATGTTAGTACAAATTACTGAATTCAATTATATAAATAATTGGTGCTAATTTATTTGTCGTTCCACGTAAAAGTCCATTCGATATACACATCTAACCGGTTAGTGAAAAATAATTCATTCTAGAAAAATTGTTCTCTTAAAAACCTCTAAAATGTGTCGATCGACTTCAGTTTTTCATAAAGACGATCCATCATGACTGGTTGTGCCGGATTTGTTTTTAGTTTTTTGGCTTTTATTAACGCTGTAGCTTCGCAACCAGAACGCTACGTATATAATGGTTACAATTGAAGATTACCCTTTTATGTACGAGATGCGGATGTTCACATTTGTGGAGGTTCTATACTCACTAACTCTGTGATACTTACTGCAGCTCATTGTCTTGTTACTGATACACTGGTTGTTTACAGCGTTAGAGTCGGTTCTTCGAGGCACAAAGAAGGCACAAGTTCTGGTGTAAACAGCATTTTAAGACATCCGAAATTTAACAAACCAACTGCAGAATTTGACATCGCACTTATACAACTCAAGACTAAGCTGACATTTGGACCAACATTTGCGAGAGGTGTTATGGCTGCAGCTCGAAAAGTGAAGCCATCATGGTCGGCTTTGGAAGCTACAGTTTGAGCGCAAATTCTTCTTCATTGAGGCATTCCGTCATGCAAATCGACCACCGGTAGATGTATGTATTTGACTCCCCGGAATGCTTATCGAGGCTTATGGTGATCTGAAACAGAATGCAAAACATGGTTTCAACGGTTCAGAGATAACGGCTTGGATGTGAGAAATGAAGAACGTGGAGGAGTTACAAAAAAGTTTCAAGTCATTAGTACATTCAATTATATAACTAATTGAAGGCAATTTACTCGAATCCATTCGACACAGACCTCTGAACGAATAATGAAAAATAATTCGTTCCTGAATAATTTTACCCTTAAAAACCTCCAAAGTGACCCGACCGACTTTAGTTTTCCCAAGACAATCCACAATGGCTATTTTCGTTAAAACAGTTGTAAGTTTTTTTGCTTTAATTGACGCTGTAGCTTCGCAACCAGAACCCTATATATATCGTGGTACTGAGTCCCAAATTGAAGATTACCCGTTTATGGCTAGTGTGCAAATTGTGGATCAGCACTCTTGTGGCGGTTCTATACTCAGTACATCTGTGATACTTACTGCAGCTCATTGTCTTACTATCGATATACTAAATGCTTACAGCGTTGTAGTTGGTTCTACGCGGCTCAATGAAGGAACAATTTACGATATAAACAAGATTCTGAGACATCCGAATTTCGACGAATACTCTGGAAAATTTGACATTGCACTTATACAGCTCGCGATTAAGTTGGTATTGGGACCAACAGTTCAGCCTGGTATTTGCGCTACAACCCGTCCAGCAGCCGGAACTGAAGCTATTGCAATTGGCTGGGGAGATTACAATGCTGCAAATAAAACTTCTCCTTATTTGAGACAGGCTGTCATGCAAATTGAGGAACAAATGTTTTGCCTTGAAGCTTTTCGCAGGAATCCCGCTGCAGTCACCCTATCCAATGTTCAAGGTGACCAACTTATTTGTGCAGTGAACTGGGACGGAGTAAGTACGTGTCCAGGAGACTTTGGAGGACCGCTGATTGTAAAATCTAACGGGACAGATGTAATTTTGGGTGTTCTTAGAGGCGGGTGGTGTGGAGAGGTTGAACCTTCTATATTCATGTCGATTCCTTATTTTTTCGAGTGGGTAGAAAAAGAAGTACCAAAGCTGGCAATTAAGAATGTAGTAGATAGATCGTACTTGAAAGGATAAAACAAGTATTAAATAAAATTTTATTTATTAGTTCCTCAAAAACGTGCATAATTTTATTTTATTGGAAAAGGAAAAGTAGGCTGGAAAAAATGTTGATCAAAATATTAAAGTAAAACGCATAAAGTCGGAGCGTGAGCGTGATCAACTCACGCTTAGTTGATTTTTTGTTTGTTTTTTGTTTGCAAAAACTTTGTTGAATTGACGCCTTTTTTGCTTAGCGAATGATAAACAAAATGGACGTTTGTGTCAACGTATATAATGTAGCTAATTGGAAGCAATTTACTCCTCGTTCCACAAAAGAATCCATTCGACATGGACCTTTAACCGAATAACAAAAAAAAAAAACATAATTCTTTCCGGAATAACTTATCTCTAATGAACCAGCTTCAGTTTTTCACTTAACTCATCCGTGATCAGTACTCAACCGACGTGTAATGCTAACCGCAGCTCACGGTTTGGAGGAGCCACATATAAGAAAACAAGGGATATTGGGAAACGACATCGTTGAATCGATTTCTAGTTATCGCTGCAAAGGAACTCCTTATGAGTTTTAGTCTAGTTTTAGTGGGGCAACAGCCCCATTTATTTTACGCCAATGAAGACTGTGATAATTGCACGAGCGCAAACGATATCGCAGTTATGGTCCTTAAGAATAAGTTAGCGATTTTAGGTGATTCAGTTGAACTTGGTCAGCTGAATGCAATTCGTTCACAAGATGGATATGAAACTCTTATAGTTTTATTATTATGCTTTTATTGTTAACCACTGTTTTTTACTTTTATTAAACACATTTTGAAATTTTGGGACATTACAATTTGACTGTACTAAGAATATTGCAGTCGAAATTTAGGTGATCAAGGAGGATTTATTAGGTAGATATTGACTCTCTGATTTCAATTCGGATGAAAAGAATACGTGTCCAGGCGACTCTGGAGGACCACTAGTGTTACAAGATCACAACTGCAAACAAAATATGTTGTGGGTGTTCCTACAAAAACGTGGTATTGTAAGTTTTCATATATTTGTCGGTTCCTTGTTTTTGGGATTGGATAGCCACACAAGTAGACAAATTTGAAAGAGTATAGCTTTGATTTTTCGTTTTATTTTTGAAGTCTTTAAAAATTATGGGAAATAATTTTCCTAAATATTTTTTCTGTTGTAAATATCTAAATCTGTGTAATTGCACCTCACAACAATGAGCTCGTGGAGTAATTTTTAACATTAAAATAATAAAGTAAATTATTTTTGGTGGAAACTTAACCACAAATATTGTGCTAAACGAATAATTGAAGCAGATTTTTTTAGGACTTGATTGTTAATTTTGCCACTCAACAATTTCATCAAGGATTCTTCAGGAAACCGTTCACCCTTACGAGTTTAAAGACTTCTAGAGTGGTAAACCTGACTTTTGCAACTCCTTAATTGGCAATGAGTTATTTATTATTCGTTTCATTTCCTGCAACATTTGGACCAGCAGTTCGCTTAGAGATCAAAATGACAAACTTCATTGTGGAATTTTTCCGATTCAATAATTAAGTACCTCGAACCGGTTAAAAAAAATTCACAATCCTGCACCTGGCACAGAAAAGTTATTAAAAGCTGCAATCTTCTCTGGTACAAAGCCGATCAATCAAAACAAGAAAATTTACGCATTTAAAGCACCCTCAAGTGCAGTAAATCTCCCGGATTCCAACTCTAGGGCGGTGCGACGCGTACTTCGATCGAATTTCATGCGGCCGAAACCTTTGCACGTTTTTCTTTCATCGCATCGTTGCGCCGCCCTGTAATTAAGTCACTTGCCACCGACACCTTATTTCGACCATAAAAGTAAAGCGTTTTATAGCTTTGTGCTTGTGTGACCCTATTCCCCCGACTGATACTCCTGCCGACGCTGCTACTCCTTTACCGGCCTGTGTGCGAATTTCCATCGGTTGCCGCGTTAATTAACTTCCCAACGCCGCCGCTCCACATCAATAAAGAACGAGCCACGAAAGCAATAAGACGAATAAGAAGAAAACGAAACTGAAGAAATATTAAAATGAAATCAAAAACGCCTGCCAACGCCTCGTCGTGCATAGAAATTCAGAAATCAGAAGCGATTGAGACTCGTCCCTTCTCCACCCGGCGGGCTCCTCTGTGCGCCGAGTGAGTGACTGGTGATGGTGCCGACGATGCCGATGCTCCCTGGTCCATAGAGCCGTGCTGTGCCGCCCCAAAGTTAATGGCTCCCAAGTCTTTCATTAAAACTTTCGGCAAATTATCGGGTAACATATGCTCCAAGGCATCCTGAAAATTAAACATTTCGACTTGAATTCCAGATGAGCGCGCTACGGCGACAAACCACCCCGACACACCGATGTGTGCAGGCAGGCGTCTCTTTCGCTCGCTCTCGGCTCTCTGGGGCATAGGCCCGAGGACTGTCTCCAACAAACGTATTCGTCTCACGTAAACTCTTTTATGTATCCCCCCAATATTCCAAATTCACCCTTTTCCACGCAGCCATAGAGTCTCCCCTTGTCTCAGGGGAAATTTTGCGAGATTGCGCCCTCGACGGTTGCTCCGTTTTCTTGAAACCTCCACACACTTTCTCATCTCGCAACAGAGAAGGACGACCAAAGTTCAACGTGGTCACGATGGTGTTATGTACACAAGCGGGGCGCTCAGCAGCCGCCCCGCCCCGCCGTGGCCGGCCGGTCTAACACCACCGACATCCTTTTATTTTGGATGTTTTTTGGAAAACCATTTCGAAAGTATGTGATGACACTTCGTTGTATTTGCCGTAAGTAACGAGATAGACCATGGCGTCGTAGTCGTCGTTCTCGTTCTCGTTCTGGTTCTGGTTCTCGTCCTTCGTGTCCGTGTCCTTTCGTGTGGCAGCGCTCTCGTGAAAATTTGCCACTTCAACAACTCCTTGGAGGCATCCCCGGCCTGCGCCGCGCCATCCTCACCGTGTTCGTATGGCGAATTGATGCTTCGCAGAATACCAAGCAGGGCGGTGGTGGTGGAAGGATGAAAATGGAAGTTTTCGCAGCTTCTTTTCCCTCTTTTCGTGTGCTTTATCGAATGTTTTTTGTGTGTGTGTTTCGGCCTTTGCCTTCGCTCACAGGACATTATCGATTTTTTGCACAAGGATACCCATTTTTTAGTTTTTGAGTTCACCTTTAAACTACTGCTCGTAGTTTAGGGACCAACGACTACGACGATGACGAGGACGAACGAATTTAAAAGTTCGTTAGTTTCGCAGAGCGGCGAAGTTTATTGCGAGAGTTTTTTAAGTTTTAAGAAGAATTACGGAATATAGATTGAGAAACTTTTCTCCAGCAGTTGAGTGGGAGGATGGGTGGTTAAATTTTTGGGTGTGGAAAGTTTTAAAAATTGGAAAATTTTTTGAAGAAGGATGAGAATTTAATTTTGAAGGGAGTTTTTTATTAAAAGTTTATGATAAACAGATTGCCGGAGACTTACTTCAAAAACAGTTTATGGGGCTGTGTGGTGTCGAACGGAGTTCTTATACGTAACAAGCTGTAACGGATGGTGATTTTTGTTTTATTTTTTTGTCACCATGATCGACATAGGGAATAGATGAGTTTTTAAGGTCCCATTGGCTGTGTTGTTGCGCCTAGTTCGTCAAATAACTTACAGAGTTCGATGTAAATTTGAATGCATGCTTCTGTATCCAGTGAGAGATGCGTAAAGCTTTGGACTGCTTGGGTATTCGGGACAAAGTAGACACATTTTGTTTTAGTGGAAGGCAAATCTACCTTTAGAAATACCAAAGCGGTTCTTTGGAAAATAGAAACATCTTTCAGGCCACATAAATTTACAATAACATGAAAGATAATTTACAATAACAATAGAAAAAGAAACGAAATCCATTGACAGGAATTGTTGCACTTTCACCAACGTCGGCAATGTAGCTTCAATTAAAATCTAAAACATAAAATTTCACAATATATTTACTCTTCATTTTTTATGAATAAAAACTGCTGTTTGATAAGATGTGTTATTTCCATAATTGATTTTTATCATCGCAATGCTTGCTTTCGGTCAGAATTGATTAGATGTGCTTTATTTTTCATGACCGCATGGGCCAGGAGTAGTTATGAACAAAATATGTAATTGTAAAGCGCGAACAATATTTCGTAACATTTCTTAAAAATTTAAAGGCCTTCGGCCAAGAAAATTCTTAGCCGAAAGCCTTTGGTGGTCTGGTTATATTTTTTCTAGCTGTCAATTTTTACATTTTCAGCTAGTTTCAAATAAATAAATAAATAAATAAGAAAATTCTGTAGCCGTGGGCGAGTACTCAAATTGATCTAACAATGATTGAATAAATGCTTAATCATGTATCGTGAGCTCAATTTACTTTGAACGTGTTGCAGAACAGAGAACAGAACAACAAAATTTTCAAAAACCAAAAGAAAACAATTAAGTTTGAATTACTCTTATGCTCCGACTTCAAGCGTATGATTTTATTATCATCATCATTTACATTCATTCCAGCTTAAGTTTTTTTTTAAATAAAATAAAATTAGGCGCGATTAGTTACATAAACTAATAAATCAAATTTGATATAATACATATTTTATCATTTCAAATCCGATCTTTCTGGTTTAATTATCAAATTTTTGGCTTCTTCTCTGATCCATTTATAAAAAAAAGGAACCGAAATAAATATAGCCGGCTCAGGATCTCCACACCAACCAGCTATAACAACACCCACAATATACTTTGTGTTGTCCTGTATTACAATCAGTGGTGTCCCTGAGTCTCCTTGACACGCATTTTTGTTTTCCGAGTTCGATGCACAATTAATTTGGTTTGGTACAAATCGGGCTGGCGAGATTTGCGCTCGATTATCGAGAAACTTTGAAACGCAAACCGATTGTTTCTCAAATTCCATAATGGATTGCCTCAATGCAGAAGAATGTGCAGTATCATTGTATCTTCCCCATCCAACCAAAATACCTTCACTTCCAACTTCTGGAACATCTGTAGCCAAAAGACATTTCTCAACCGTTGGTCCAAGTGCCAACTTAGTCTTGAGTTGTATAAGTCCGACGTCAAATATATTACTTATTCTGTTATACATCGGATGTCTTAGAAATTTATTTACAGGGTAAGGTGTACCTTGACTGTGCAACGAAGAACCGACTTTAATGGTATAAAGGTCAAGTTTATCGTCTTTACAACAATGCGCTGCCGTAAGTATCACAGACATAGAGATTATAGATCCCCCACAGAGGTGATCATCCGATATTTGAACACTTACTATAAAAGGATAATCTTCAATTTTAGCCAAGTCACCGTGGTATACGAATGGTTCTGGTTGCGAAGCTACAGCGTTGATAAAAGCCAAAAAACTAAAAACAATTCTTGCACAACTAGTCATGATGGACCGTCTGAACCGTCGTCGTCTCAACCGAAAAACTGAAGGCGATCGACACATTTTGGAGGTTTTTAAGAGAAATTTTTCATTAACCGGTTAGAAGTCTATATCGAATGGACTTTTACGTGGAACGACAAATAAATTAACCCCAATTATTTTTATAATTTAATTTAGTAATTTCAAATGACTTCGTTCACGTTAACGTTGACGTTGACGTTGACGTTAACGTTGTCGTTAACGTTAACACAAAGGACGGAAAAGTTGCGTATGAGTTAAAACAAGTAAATTACGTTTATATGGCTATTTTTTATTCAGCAAAATTAATTAACATTGTCATTGTAAATCACAGAATGTTT
This sequence comes from Syritta pipiens, assembly GCA_905187475.1. Classification (NCBI taxonomy): domain Eukaryota; kingdom Metazoa; phylum Arthropoda; class Insecta; order Diptera; family Syrphidae; genus Syritta; species Syritta pipiens. The sequence continues at coordinate 104,789,343 of LR994571.1, read as the reverse complement.
TGTAGTGAATGTTTTAATACTTATTTAGTTTTTAAAGAGCGAGGGATCCGAATGCAAAACATATTTTTTTAGTGACAGAGTTTTTTTAAGAACTTTTACAGAGTGAGTTTAAAAATAAAGTGAATACTTAGAGTAACCAAATTAGTTATTGATATGTATTTGTTTTATCGACTACCCACTCGTAATAATAAGGAACTGACGAAAATAAAATACCTTTAGTCTGTCCACCCCAGACAATTGAGGAAACAGCTAAAATATAGTTTTTACTGTTTTCTTGTATGACTAGAACTCCGCCACTTTCTACTCGCCAGTTACTACCTTCATCCGGGTTCGATACACAAATAGTTTGGTCTCTGTAAATAACATCCAAATAAACGATTTTTTCTGAATTTATGTCTAAAGTTTTGCCAAGGCAAGTGTTAAGATTGCTGATATTTAAATAAACAGGATCATCAAATAACTTGTCACAGGGTATGGGATTATTATTTACATCCATCGGACTTATACCCAGAAACTTCTTAAAGCAAGGCGTCTGAGCGTCGATCTTTACAAAATCTTGCGACAAAAATGAGAATGATGTAGAAAAAGGATATTTTCCCCATCCAACTAGCGCAGCCAGAATTCCATCATCTGGACGGGTTGACATCAACTCAACATTTTGAACTGTTCTCTCCAAATAATTCAACTGAACGTTGAGGATTATAACTCCGATGTCATTTTGACCATTTTCAGCATTCCAATCTTCGTGTTGCAATATAGAGCTTGTATTATATCGAATTCCGTTGAAGGTATTATAAGACCCGACTAGAACGCTAAGCGTACTAATTTTAACATCCTCCAAGCAGTGAGCTGCAGTCAGTATCACACGACGGTTAAGTATGACTCCTTCACAAATGTGTTGATTTTTTCGTTGCAAACTCGCCATGTAAGGATAGTCTGAAATTCTAGCCACGACACCGTCGTTCTGCGAGTCCTCAGCGTTAATAAAAACCAAAAAACTTACAACTGTTACAACGAACGTAGTCATGATGGAACGTCTTAGTGAAAAACTGAAGTGGCGCGTCTCGTTCTGGAGGTTTTTGGGAGAAATATTATTTTGGAACGAATTATTTTTCATTTTTTAGTTAGAGGTCCATGGCGAATGGATTTTTGTGTGGAACGAGTCAAATTGGTTGCATGATTCAATATGCAGTAATGAGAACGTAATTCTGTTAACGTTAAAAATCGACTTTAAAAGCTGTAGACCACCTTATAGGCAGCATTACAAATTTATACACGTTTGCAACTTCTTCCACTTTTTTTGTCTTTCTTAATTTTGGACTCATGTTGGCGCCGTTGGCTCGATCGGTTAGTGCTACGGACTGTTGAGCGAGAGTACCCGGGGTTTGAGTCCAGCTCGGGGGAAAAAAAACACCCCAAACATTTTTTATGGCCCCATCTCCAGCGAACGACTTACAATCTTCCTGGAGTACTTGTGTCATGAAAAGCTTTCGCAACTCGCAGTTCGGAACCGGCAATAAATTGTAGGTCCCCTCCACATGGGTCAAACTTATAATACGCACAACACAGTGGTGGCGCGAAAAAACTAGGCTCTAACTTTCAACGGGCTGTTACCTTTCTTTTGAAAACACTTGTGGTCTAAGTCCATATTTTCCAATTCGGGCCAAAAATAATCGGTAATCATGGTGCGATCATGCTAGCCATTCACAGTAACTTGACGATCGTTATCGACGATTAAAAAATATGGCCCAATAACGCCGCCGGCATGCAAACCTCACCAAACAGTTATTTTTGTAGATGATGTAGAGATTCATGAAGCACATGTGGATTTTCACTCGACCAATAACACATATTTTGCTTATTGACGAACCTATAGAGTCAAAAATGAGCTTCGACTCTTAAAGTTGTGATCACCGATGATGAAAATGTTGAGTTTGCTGAATAAATTGACAATGACAGTTCGATGGTTAGTAAAAGGGTGCGTTCACAAATTAAATTCAAAGTTGTCAAGTCCCTATTGGAAAACCCTCTAAACATCATTATTTTATTGACGGGTATGAAGAAAAACTTCGTAAAATAAACTTAAGTAACACGCTTAGTCTTTCATTCAAATTTCGAAACTTAAACTATGAATAGATTCGACCACAATCTTTAAATTGATAAGAAATTATAAACAAATTGATTTTCAACTGGGCAAATACGTTATTTTACAAATTCAAATCTGTTGTGATTATACTTTTAATTTTTGGTCGTCTTTTGAAAAGGCAGGTTAGACCAAACGCTTACAACAGAAACAGAAACAGAAAAATAATTCCCTCAATTAGATCAAAGACAATTCGAAACGAAACAAATGACGACGAATGATTCATTAAATTTCAATAAAATTCAGTTTCACACACTCAGAATCAATGAGCTGGCTTGGAATAACGAAGAAGAAAAGTATTTAGTTCCCCACCAATTTGATTGACATTGTAGAGTAATTAAATATCGGATGCTTGAATAACTCCCCATAAAATTTGTATAAACTTTAACCACGACCTTCAGCTTCAGAAATTTTTTTCTAAATTTCAAATGCACAATGATCTCAGTGTCAATGTTAAAAGCAATTAATCAATTCAGTGCTCTAAAATATCTACTTCGACTCCATCCAACCGACCATGATACAAAGTGGCAAAAGAAAAATCGCAAAAACAAATTTGAGTTATTACCGCAACAGGAGGTGGGCAATTTTCCACTAATAAATCTGGGAATTAGTTCACCTTTGCGCAGTTTTTTTTTACGCTTGTTACTCGTCTCTTAAATTAGTTGTGTCACTGATCAATATACATATTTTCTTGGCTTTTTTTTTTCGCTCTCTGGGTTTTTTTTTAGAAAAGTAATTCATTGGCAATTAAGCATTATTATTGTAAATCACTTGATCTGCTGGTTGTAAATTGGTTTCGATGTATCGTTTTACAAAAATCGACTTAATTTTTATGTTTAGTTGATTAAAATACATAAAAAGCGATAAAATATTTAATAATAACACCTTGTAAGACAGCACCTTGAGTGACATGGCCTTATTTCGGACAAAGGAAGGAAAAGTCGTATTGATTCAGTGGTGCTTCCGTCGGTGTTTTTGATGGGTTCCCACTTTAATTGGATTTATTTAAAGTAAATTTTTGCTTAATAGCAATCGCATTTTGATGTTTAATTATTATTAAAACAAATTTAACTTCTTAACAGCCAGTGTTTAGCTGGAGTCCGGTGTGTTCAGAGAGGGCTTGTCCCTCTGATTAAGAAATTAAGCGTAATCACCTAAATGAACCTCAGCTAGTCTCATTTAGCAGTTTGATGCAAATTTTAAGGCCAACAGAATTAATTGTAACCAAGACCATTTTTCAGCACAGTGTAGTTAAAAAGAAATTATTAGAAAACGTTAAAGAGGGGTTATTATAAAAAGATAGGGCCACGAGTTGGGTGCAGCTTTTAAAATCACATCTCTTCAGCAGACTCATAGTAAGTTGGTGGTCCAAAAAACTTTAGGGAACATACAACAATTTTCTCGATTCGACGTCTAGTGGATGACACGGTCTTCGAGCTGCTGATAATGAAGCTTCTCAATTTACGGTTTATTAACAGTGGGGACATTTTTTCATCTTAAGAAGCACGCACAAAGGAGTGGCAGTAGAAAACCTAGATGATATCCTTCAACAAGCCGATAAGTCTTAATGGTTTATTTGTTTCTTCTTTTATGCTTCGTCTACTTTTTCGTTGGTTTTTTGTTTATGAAGTCTTTTTTGGCTAAAAAATTAAATGAAAATGAGGAGTTTTGACCCACATAAACATGAGATGAACAATTTGAATTGTAATAATAATTTCACTTATTGTTATACAAATTTTGAATTTTTCTATTCGACGTTTTTGCGCAAACTTTGTGATTTTCCATAACAATATAAAAATACTTAAAAAAAGTTTCGCCAGATATTTCTAAGATTTTTTCAATAAGTCCGGCAATTTCGGGTCGAACAAGGAGTTTTGAACTACTTTTATTATTTAGCAAGTAGCCATAAATTATATAACATTTTTTTTTTTTAAATAAAAAATCGCGCACTGACAATTCTCTTGGAGTAACCTTTGTCATGGAAAGCTTTCGCAATTCCCCGTACGGAACTGGCATTAAATTGTAGGTCTCCTCCAAATGTGTCAAAGTATAAAGCGCGAAACACAGTGGAGGTGTGAAAAAGCTATGCTCTGGCCCTGTATGGGCTGTTACGCAAATTATTTTTTTTTTTCAAATCGCGCAGGATTTTTATATAACTCCTTCTCATTGCTTCGCCAGCAGTAAAATCAATTTCTGTTTTACTTCTACGACTGTAATTTGATTTAAATTAATTCTTACACAAATCTATCTAGAAAATAATCGAATAACAAATTGAAAACCCTAACCTTTGTCACATTTTTTTTTTTGTTTTTTGGTGAAATGAAAGTGGCGAGTCTCTTAGTCTTACAATGTGACTAAAAAATTAATATTCATATGGTTGAAAAAAAATCGACAAGTTCTCAGCAGTTAATGGGACATAACAAAGTTCAATTTAACCTTAAAAATTCATTCACATATTAATTTTAATGCTCTTGTGGCGTCACAGAGTCCCAGTCGTCCCAGTCGTCCAATTTGTACACTGTCCACTTCAAAATCAAAATATAAATATGAAATCCAAATGTCCGACAAAACAAAAATTCCCATTCAATGTGAGCCACAATAAAAATCACTCATCTCTCGTTTGACTTAATCCAAACCACCGTGGAGGATAAACAAAAGTCTGCATCATAAAACTCAAAAACTAGAAAATGAATACAAAAACTCCAAAATCCAAACAACCCACTAAAACACTACAGCAGAGTTGAATGGAAAATATTAAAAAAAAAAAAAAAAAAAAATACAAAACTAATAATCCACGCTTCAATGCCGAAAAATCTTTTTTAACACTTTCTCGGTCGTTAAATATCCCTAGCCGAGATCGTATATCATCGAATTTTGTTTTTTTTTTTATGGGCCCCCCACTCCACTGCCCATACGGGTAGGCAATGCCCTAATCAAGAATTTTCTTTTTTTTTTTTCCAAACAAAAAGAGAATGTCTAATTTACACTAAAAACCCAAGCATTGTATGGAGGCGTTGGCTTTTTTACGACATAACACTTTATTTTGAATTCATAAATGCGCCATTGCTCTGTGCTCTGCACAAACGCCGTTATCAGCGAGTGAACATCTTAAGTGAGACGCGAGGACGCATCAAACCGTAGCCGACGCCAGAATCGAAAATGAATTTTCTTTTCTGACACACGACGCCGGTTGTAGACAAATTTCTTTGACAAATCTTCTCGGATGGCAAGAAAGAGGAACAGATGGTGGCTCCGTTCGGTGGAACATTAAATTCGATGACTCTGCTGGAAATCCTTCTCGATTTTGAAGCTAGCTGTCATGACGAAAATAATCTATCTAATTAGGATGACAGAGGTCTTCTCGTGTCTTTCTCACTCGCTGACGCCGGGATTGGATAATCAAGTCGGTGTTTGGGAGCAGCGCGGTGTCTTGACATTTGAAACTTTGGCACTTTTCGCGTGTCCCATCGGAACTGAAGACACTTTTAAATTACTTTGTTTGTCCTTGGATCCGTGAGGTAATTGCTACGACATGAATTTTGCATGTTTCGCTGGGAAGTTTGTCAGGACTTTTTTTTTGTTGTTGTTGGGACTAACAAAATCCCGGCACAGTCACAGCAAGTGTTAATTTCTATTTGGCTTGTGACAATGACAGTTGTCATGTTTCTGACACTTTTGGTCGGATATTAACATGTCAACTGACTTTACACGGCAACTGGCAATTTTCTTGTCTCTCAGATAATTCCTTTTACTGATATGTTTGAGGAGTGAACAAAAATAAAAATCACCTTCAAGCTAGTGAATTGAAACTAAGAGTCCCTACTACCGACATGCCAATTGCACATTAACGTCCTGTCATTTGTCCTGGTAAATCTTCCTCGTGTCACCATTCCAAATGACGCGTCGTCGTGTGTGCGATTGTTTGAGGAGAAGCAAAAACGAGTTTAATTCGAAATAAATTGACAGATTTGACTGGAGCAAAGGATTTCGACGGAATGAGTTGGTTTTATTTGTTTAGAGAGTCATTAGTCAAGAGGACGCGTGGATTTGGGTACGAATCGCGTTTGTGTTCGCGTTTTCTGTAAATGTTGTCATTTATTCAACTCACGCTGTTAATGGAAATATAAATGATGTGTGGTGTTCGTGCCGTGTCGCTACTGTTATTTGAACGCTTAGTGTGTAAATGGAGAAATGAAGACGCTCTTTAGGAGGGAACCGCTTTTAACTGCTGTCTAACTTTTAAATTTGCAGAGAACTTAAATTTAAAGCAAAGTTTATCTTGAAATTATGGGAAAGAAAAATTCAGGTTTTTCTTACTCCGAAAGGCATAGTTTTCGCTTGATCAAGTTGTTGTGCAAAGTTTGCTTGAAAAAGTTGTGCAAATTTCATTTCATAACAAGGACAAAGCGAACGATGTTATTCCTAATTCGATCCCTTTTTATCCAGGGGTGAGTAGGTTTTCCCATTCCCTTTTCCACACTTGCGAATGCATTTTCTGCCGACTTTCCCACAAAAACCTCGTAAAATCATCTCCCCCGAGAGTGATTTTCACGCCACACTGCAAAAGTCAAGTGTATGTCTGTAAAAATGAAAACCGCTTTTATGGCTTTATCAAGGATATCGATAGAAAATTCGAATATTGAAACATCACACATCATCCTTCGGCCCAAGGGATGAAATTCAATTGGTAGACGCAGTCATTACAAGCGAAGGCAGTCGCACACTCACACCACTCAACAAGTCTACCGCATGTCGCAGAAAGATGGTGAATTTTCCCACGAAATTTTGCACCATATATCGAGGACCACGGTGCCGGTTTATATTTGCAATTCAATTTCTGCAGACACATCGCAATGAAAATGTTCTTTTCGACTTGCGGCTGGCGTTTACATGACAGCTCTTCACATTCGTTCACTGCCCAATGGAGTTGAGCATAAAAAGATGTTTTAGGTCTCAAGGACTCGCCGTCTCTGCGAGAGTCGGGTAAACGACTCCATATGCTGTACACGCACACATGCAGAGAGACTTGCCGACTTGCCCCGCTGCCATGACGGGAACTTCCAACAACGACTACAAGCAATAAAATCTCCATCTAGGGGATCCGACTATTAATGGCCAGTTTACATTCTCGAAATGGGTGTCCCTGCACCAAGCGGGATTACTGTGTTCTCCGTTCCCTGCGCTCGCCGGAACGTAGAAAAACAATAAACCAAAGTTTTGGCTCCCATTTGTCTTTTATTGGTAAAATCGAATGAATTTAAATGAGTGGCATATGTGCAGAAGGATATTGTCGGTCGCCGGTTGGGACTAATGTCCTTTCGCTGGTTGTGGAGTGCCACTGCAGTGCACACTCGAAGCCCGAACATAAAACAAAAGCAAAAACACTCTTTTCTTTGGCTACGTACGTTCGTTACTACTGTTCGTTTGCGACCAATACGTGGTCGCATTGCACACACTCACACAATCTCTCTCGCTCCGGCTAGATGTCCGAATTGCCACGGAATTATAATGGCCATAAGTGTGTAATGGTCACTTTATCCCACAAATGGCAATTAAATCGGATTAAAGACAACTGATTTATGGCTGAAGATACTTTCGAAACAAGTGAAATAATTGCTCAGTCAAGCAATTAGAGAGGGAGGACGAACGGGTCGACACTGCACATTCGACACTGGACTGCACATCCTGCTGCTGCGGGGTATAAAAATAACATTACCAAGTTTTAGATTGGGATTAGAAGCTGCAGGATACGCGCTCTCTTGCCGGCCTGGAGAATTTTACCAAAATCGGAATGTAGTTACAGTAAATCTTCATTAGGTTCGCCGCATTGAGAATAGATTGCGATCGGATTGTTGGATTGTTGGATTGGTAGCGTGTGCTCTGTGATCTATTGTACACCGCTACTGTGAATCCTCTGGATTAATGATGGTTGTAATTGATGTCCTTATCATGTAACGAGTTACGTGTAGATGTTCTCATTGTCAATTGAAAAAGGTCCAGGGTTTTTGTAATGTTTGATTAACGACTGAACTGATGAATGGTAATTTATGTTTCCAGCTAAAAACTTGTTATTCACATTTCAAAGTGAACTGGATATCGGTAGTTAATTTTAAATGTTGTCAAATAGAAAAATATAAGAAAAAATGATCAACACGGATTATTCCAACTAATAGCCCTGTTAATGAACGAGTTTTAGTAATTAATCTTTATTTTTCTTAAGTAATATCTCGTGCTCGACGCCTGTTTAACATAGGCGAATATACATGATCTCAGAAGCACTTTTTCCATAATATTATAGGTAATTTTAGTGTGGCAGTCATATAAATCAGGTTCTTTAAATTTAATTGAATTAAATGTGGTTATTGTCTTAAAATCTTAATCTGTCATTAAAGCGGAGGTTTTTGTATGTGAAGCATTGAACTTTAAAATGTTCAATGGTTATTGCATAAAGTTCGATAAAAAGGTGCTAACTTTTTTTTTTAGAATTTCCTTGTTTTAATTTTTTTTAGAGACTTATAACGACTACAGTCTAAAAAGATCTAACCGGTTTTATGAATGTCATATGGGGTCTCATGTTCTCTATGTCAAATTTAAATCTATAATTTCCCATTCTAGTTTCTTTTGAACTAGAAGACATAGGACCATTCTGTATTTTGTGTTCGACTCAAAATGAACGTGAGCATTAACGGCCGGGTCCTAATTTAGCTAATTTAGAAGGCAGCTTTAGCTCAGCCACAGACCGTTAAAGAGTTGAAGAAGTAAGCATGTAAGCAAGAAAGCAAAGCAAGAAACAACCATATAAGTTAAAAACAAAAAAGGCTAGATTATTTTTCGAGACACAACTATCTAAATTAGAGAACAATTGCTTTTGGAATTTTTGTAGGCAACACTCTTTCAGCTTGTTAGAATTCCACGAATCGAAAAACAATCGAACTTTGATCTTTTCTTTCACCACGAACACGGTGGCTTCTCAACCCGACCTACACGGCTTGTAGAGAAAAGGAGGCCACTGGCGCATTCCTCGTCGAATTCCTTGTCTTGAACAAACCATAGTGGAGCCAGCATAGCCTCACCTGGGAGAAATAACAAGCCCCACCTAACGCTCACTGACAGACGTGCAACAAGCACACGCATGACCGTATCCCGCATGTGGCGCTCACACAGCCCCAACAACCAGCACGAGGGCAACCGATTAAGACAACACAAAACACCGAAATGTGCACGTTAGCTGTCCGTCTAAAGCACAGACAAAAAAAAGAAAAAAAAAAAACTACCAAATAAAACTGATTTTATTGGATTTTTACCGGCACTGAATGTTACCAGCATCAAACTTTCGCACACGGTGACCCAATAACACTTATGCCACAGGCATTTTTTACCACCTAACTGTTCGTTGTTTGCTAATTAATACTAACAAGCCATTCCATCGGCTCGAGGGCTTACAAATCCACCATAAATCACATAGTCGACTTTAACGAGCTCCCGAGCCCGACCGAGCCAAGCCAAGCCGGGCTAAGTCCAAACTGAGAGAGTACAGCCAATATAATTGTTAAGGCCTAATTAGACGTTTACTCTTGCAGCACAAGTCAATAAAACCAGTCACAGTGATCCGCAGTCCGAGCGGCACGAGTACGAGTCTGAGTGCGAGTACGACATTAGCCACATGATGCTCATGCCATATGTGTCCGTCCATCCCTCTGTCACACTGACATCGATGGGCAATTAATCAATTGGCTACCAATAACCCTTTTGCGCTGGTTAACCGCAAAAACATGTCACAACAACTCACCAGTGGCACCGGCACAAGAAGTTGCCCGTCCCTCTGCCGAAGAAATTTCACACGTAATTGATTGAGTTTTTATACCCTTGTTAACTTTAGACCGTTCTAATTGCATTTTAATAATCCCTCGTCGATGGGCGATGGTGTGGCAGGATGAGGATGAAGAGGAGCAAAAATAAAAAAAAGTATTGAAATAAGAACGCCAGGAAGCCAGGACGCCACCAGTGCCGCCGGTATTGACGTCGGATCACCATCTGTCATAAAAGTTTTGTGAGTGGCAGTTCTTAAATTTCCATTACCCCACGCTCCTTGCGAAGAGTGAAGAGGAAAATTTTCATCGTAATGAAAATTTGAATTTAATTGAGCGAAAAACGAAACAAAAACCACACCGCACCGCAAAGGAGCTTGTGGCAGGAAGGATGGGAAGGGGATGAGAAGGGAACTCTTCTTAATCGACTAATTAGATGCTGGTTGTAACTGTTTTTTTAGTGAAAGCATCAGTCGAGCTGCGCAAGTGATGGGGAGGATTATGGCCAACAGGGGGTTGGCAAAGATGGCACGCTGTTTCGAAGATGAACTTGGTTAATGAAATTGGCAGTGGTGTCAAAAACGAGGACTAGTTGCTGGTTAAGATTGGAGTTTGGTAGCTAAACAAACTAGAAAACAACAACGAAATGTAATGAGTTAACAGGACTAGGTGAAGAGCATAGACTTTTCGTTGAATTAGTGTGAACGCCAGAAGAAAGTGATGTAGGAAGGATGTACATATAATATACATATTACGAGGCAATTGAAAAAAATTATTAAAAACAGACGTAAGATCCATATGTATATGGAAAAAAGTTAACAATAGATTTACCAGCTATTGAAACATATCTATTTCTACGAAAAACAATCGAAATGACAGATCTTTAAGAAAAATAGTCAGTGAAGTTCCCAACCATTATTTTATTTTAAAAAGTAACAAGAAATTTGTTAACAACGTCTAGCAGAGCATGGCTAAGCTTTCAGGCTTATACTAACACAGAGCCGTTTTTTTTTTCATTCCCTTCAAATTCTGAACTGAATTCCCTCGAGTTCTAAATGACACAACACAAACCTTGATTAGTCTTGAAACTAGTGCCAGCAATCCACCGCTATTTAAAGTTTATAGTGAATTCAAAGGTCACATGCAAATGGCGGTGGTGTTCCATTTGGATATTTTGTTTTTGCTAATCGACTTAATAAAAGCATTCAAGATAACTCTTAACTTAAGTTAATTTAATTTTCACAAAATCATGTTGTTGAATACTCCTTCAAGTTATACGAATGATTTTAGGTAAAGGACTGTGTGAATTGAGAAACCAGAAGAAGGCCACAAGGAATAAACGCCTAAGTCGAGTTACGAGAAAAAAAGATTATTCGGTTTTTACATTATAGAATTTGAAATGATGTTAGGGGAAGTTGAGGCACATTAATACGCTTTCCTTAAAAAGAGCTACCACATTAACAATGTAAAATATTTTTTTTATTCAGTGAATTTCTCATAGAAATTTTCTAACTAGCTTATACAAGGCGAATTTTCTTTTACAAAGAGAATGCACGAACTTGGTGATAGGTATTTAATTTCCCAAAGTGAGTAAAATGATGTGACACAGCTGTACTAATTCAAGTACTGTTTCAGTTGTTGGAGATGCGTCTTCCAATTTTCCTCCCTCTTATAAGCTTGGAATGGTTGGACAGTAGACTTGTACGTACATATAGTTTGTTGCATGTTATCCGCAAACCACGTTTTCTGACTCTTCAATATCGCTCCCATCCAATCACCAGACAGAACAGTGAGAGATTGCAACAATAACCACTTTTCGAGAAAAATGCCCCCAAAAATTGCCCAAGCAGTTGAAATTAGGACATCGGATTTTCGAAGCAGCGTTAGGCTAGCGGGTATAATCACTGCACTCTACGCAAGACTGATGGGTTCGATTCTCGACACGTATTGCGTTTTTGTTTTGGGGCAATTTCTCGAAAAAATGGGAGTGTTGCTTGGGGATATTAATATCGTAGAGCAGGCCCATTAGTATGCTAAATTTCATCAAAACTAGTGACCCCAAGTTCGTGCAATCTCCATGTTCGATTAATTCTAACAAATGGAAACTAACGGAATGTTTATTCAATACAGTTTTCGCTTGTTCCTGATATTCACAAGAGTTTCCAAAAGGATCTTAGGCTTCAAACTTAAAAAACAAAAAAAAAAGAAGCGTGAAGAATGACTTGGATGGTTATTCCTTGTGACTATATCGTGCCTTAACCGCCGAATTATCCTAAGCGACAAAATAAACATTTTACAGGAGGTTTTTTTGTCTGAGACGTATAAATGTCGCTTACATTTTGTTAAATTTTGTTTTTTCTTATTTCTATCTTATTTATAACTAGAATGCTTTATTAAAAATCCAATGATCTAGAAAGCCGCTCAATCAAATAAACTATCAAACTGCACCATTAACTCATTTTTGCGTAAAATGTCGCATACGATAATTTGGCGGTAAGGGCGCGATATACAGTAAACTCTCAATAATTAGAATTTCATGGGACCGAGAAAAAACCTTGAATTGCAGAGGTTTTCGAATTATGGAGTTTCCAGAAAAAAAATATTGCTCACTTTTGTCACGTACGCATTTCAACTAACGGTTGTTAAAGAAAAAGAAGTAAACTTGACTTCGAATTATAGAGGCAAACAAGCCATCATATCCGAAATATAAAGGTTTTCATGTTGTTTTGCACAAAAGTAAATTCCAATTAACGAGGCATAGGTTTTCTGTGATTTATAGAGGTTTTTTCAGGGGACTGTACGAATGCTTCTATTTACAAAGGTTTTCGAATTATTTCGTTAGTTTTATTTAGTTTTATGTAGTGATCTTGAAACTAGAAACAAAACCTCTATAGTAGGAACCATTACCATTAACCAACCATATTAAAAAATAAATATTCATATCTATCCGATGGGATTTATCATATAGTTTAAGTCTGTAGTTGTTTTTTTCTCAGACAAGTCTAAGAATTATTTTGAACAACACTTAAAGTCGTGACAAACTATTCCTATAGTACTTTGATGTCGTGACCCGCTTGCATGAATAATATTAGCTTTCAATATGTCGACTACTATCGTTTTCCAGTCTAGCGATTTTACGTACTCTTAAACAATAATTGGAGACCAATTGACCAGTCTATTTTATAAAGTTGTCGGTCTCAGGGGTTCTTTCAATAAGCTCATTTGTTTAGTGAAACGAAGAGCCGTTCCGTCTGACTCACATTTCTTCCACACTTAATCGGTGAATGAGAAAGTTGATCCGATGATTTAATTGACCAGTCCACCAACTGTTCCGTGTCTGACATGATTCAGTTTTACTTCTAATGGAAAAGATTTGCCTACCTTCGTCGAGAAAAGATCATCTACGCTTAAATCTGTTTTGTTTCAAATTTCACACAAATGCAAACTGAATCTTTATATTGAAACCGAGAATAAAAACATAATGCGGCAAGTGCTGTGCCTTTTTATTAAGTGCGTCCGACACCTAGCAACCATGGTCGGACTTAAACACGACCCGAAGAAACGAAGAAAAGAAATATCCGAAAATGTTCACAGTCTCAAAATATTGTAGAAAACTGTCAAACAAAATTCTTGTATTCTTTAAATACGAAACTAGAATTACGAAACCGAATTTCTAAGCACTGTTTCAAGTCTCAAAAACAGATTTTTCAATATCTTTACTATATCCTGAGCGTACAAGAAGACTTGAGTCTAGACCTCGAATATGCAAACAAGGATCACTAATTAAATTAAATTGTTTATATCGGAAGCTAATACTCCATTACGGTTCGTAGGATTGACAGCCTTTTCATAAGAATTAGCTTTTTTTTAATGCTAACATAGAATAAATCTGTAAATCTAAAGCCTATAAGGCCAAACCAATTAGACCTAAGATTGTTGATTCTTCAGTATTTATTTAAAAAAAAAAGGAATTTCTAGGTACCTATAAACACACAAATCAATTCTCTAAATTTGAATTGTTTTCCTTTGCTTTACGTCACTTTCTAAAAACTAATATTGTATATTAAAAAGTGGCCAACTAGAAGTTTCTTTTCTTTTCAACTTCATCCCTTTGGACTTTTTTTGTGGGTACTGATGTCAGGCCAATAATCCGGATAGGATTCAAGCACTTAAGGCCAATATCATCCAAGAATCCGTGAACTTCAGCCCAAAACCATCAACAAGGTTTAGAAAAATTCAAATGACGGACTACGCTATTGCAAAACCAACCACTTGGCCAACGTTGTATTCCAATATTATAACTCTTACTAACAAAGCGGTACTATTTGGAAATTATTTAATTTTTTTTTATTTTATTGCATTTTTAAAAAGAAACTTGTTTTTGGTTTACTCTGTATACAATTAAGAAGAAGCTTTGGTTGACTCTTATTTATTTTTTAAATTACTTAAAAAAAGTCGAAAGAAAGTTGAAAACTCTTACAAACACAATGAATTCTTAAATTATAAGTTTGATGGAACAGACATGAAAATGGAGCAGCTTTACTTGATTTAGTTGTCTATCGATCAAGTATTGGGACTTCTACGCAGCTTAGCCCCACGTGGGGAAAAATTTCTTATTCTTGTCAGTGCCAATTCCCCAAATTTGGTCCTCTCAAATAAATGTTTGTGGTGTATTATAAGAGGAGAGAAATGTGCTCCACCCCGCCCTCTATTCTCGCTTCTATGCCCCGCGATTTAACTTTATCTCAAATGAAAAGGCATTTGCGCGAAATCCTTATCCCTATCATAACACGGCTTTGCCCGTAAAATGCGAAAATGTTGCTTTGTCGCCACTTGCGTGCGTGTGTGTCGGCTGCTTAATGACGCATGACACCCTAAGTCTACAGGAAACGGTAAAACTCGCATAAAATACGAAAAAAACTCTTTGCCGCGAAGAATTGTTTCGCTTGTTCCACTCAATTTTCTATGTCACACCGCCTTAGATGTTCGCGCAGCAATGTTGCTGTCGTTTGCACTGTTTCTCAGAAGCGATTTCATTCCAAAATGTTGCATTTTGATGCACAACAATGTGGGACAGCAATTTCCATCGCCAACATGCCCTGTCAGTGTGTGCATACAGTGACCGAAGGAAAATCATTAACACTCAGAGATTTCCACACCCGAGCATGTGTTGAGTAAATGCCATCACCATACCACATCGCCACCCCTCTCTGCACCCACACTTTTCATCCACCGCCCACTGCGCCCAATTTTCCCGGGCACTAGAGCGCTTTCGTCGACGGTGGCGGCGGCGACAGTGTGTGTGTGTGGCTATGGGTGGGCGCAACATTAACATTGAAATGTGCAAAAGCGTTGCCAGAGATATATTTACTGTGAAAAAGGATAACCGACGACGCCGACGATGCATAGATATGTGAGAGTGGGTGGCGGGAGGTGGTGGCTGGGAAACGGTGAAAATGAGAAAATTTTCATCTCATGATATATCGGGGCGGCCAAGGAGCGAGTTCAGCTGAGTGAAAGTTCTTTCCCCAGGACATTTTCACTTTGGTTGTGTTGGCATGTTGGCGGAGGTAGTCGTTCCACCTCGACGAATAAAAATGGTTGTGCTCTAGAAAAGAGTTATTCTTAGGGGAAAATGTACCCAGCATTCGGGTGGAGGGGAGAAATTTATGGTAAATTTTTCCACCACGACGGCGATGGAGGTGTGTGTATACGTTTCGTATATCTGCGTTAAATGAGCATGTGTCGATAGTTTGATTTATCAAATGCCAGCTAAGGATTTTCGATTTTTTTTTTCTTTTCAGCAATCGTATGTCGTACGGTATCACACAAACATTTTCACGTTATTTACAAAGATTTTCTTAGGAAAAGGGTTTGGTGTGTATGTCTAAGGAGAGTGATTTGTATGCGATTTAGGAGAAGCAGGAGAGCTGCTTAAGGCACTTTTTTGGAATCTCTTGACCCGGAATTTTTTTGTCTTATGTCTTGAACTCTTTATGAAGGATACACTGTGTAGTCTTGATTGAAGAATAGCCTAGTTTGTAGTACAACATTTCTTTATTATTGAAACGAACAAGAGAAAGTTGAAGATTATTTTCTATACCCGACTTTCTACAATCTTAGCACATCAAAGATTCATATAGACATTTTTAATCTTTTAACATACAAGGGGAGGGGACCTACTGTTTGATGCTGGTTCCGAACGGCGAATTGCCAAAGCTTTCCATGACAGAGGTTACTCCAGGAGGATTGTCAGTCGCTGCAGGTGGGGCCGTGAAAATTGTGGAAGAGGGGCGTTTAGTTGCACGAACGAGGCGGCCAATAAACTGGCCCATTTCTTGAGATAATACGCTCATCAAACTTACTCTTTGGCTTGTGGCACCATCCTGTTGAAAGCACATATCGTCTAAGTCCACATCTTCCAATTCGACCCAAAAATAATCAGTAATCATGGTGCGATAACGCTGGCCATTCACAGTAACTTGACGATCGTTATTGACGACCAAAAAATATGACCCAATAACTCCACGACGAATCTGATGATGATTTTGCGATGAAATGGGATGAATCATATTGACGCATCTTCCCCAGAGCCCAAGCGGAGAACGTACGCCGCTTCAAACGCTCCATCGGCTTCAATTATTGAGTCAGCTTAATCTTGTGTGGGTGTAAAACAAGGTCCTTACGCAAAATACGCCATAATGTAGTCTCATCATCATCATCATCATTTTCTTTCCACTAAAGGGGTTGCCAGGCAACCCCATCTCCGCCGTCGGGTATGCCCAAGCGTAACCAGTAAAAGGTTATAGCTAAAACACTGAGAAATGAAGGAATAGTACTTTGTTTGGAAAATCGTTCCTTCCTTTTGTTCTTTTGCCTTCGATATAAGTTCTGCTTAAAATCTGCTTTCCATTAACCACTAAGAACAAAAAAGAGTTTTTTCAAATAACTTTGGCCACCTGATAAGGTTTGAAAGCCTCAGAAAAAATCCTTGTTTGATGTTTTGAAACATGTCCATCTGTCAAGAAACATGTCCATCGATCATCGTCCTTGCAAATCAAAATTTCTTAAATAAATAAGCATCAAAATTTCATATTTTAACTCGAGATACACACAAAAAAAAAGAAACACAATAAGCACCACACTCCTCCAACACCTCATATGTTCTCAGGTGAAATTTCTTTTGGCAAAAATAAATAACCCAAGTTGGAGATATGTCGATGATGGAAAATTTACAGCCTTTAAACAACGGGAGACGGACAAGAGCCTCCACATGAGCCATCTCGGATCTGCACAACACACAAAAACAGTGAAAGAAAAAACAAAACATGACCGCAACGACACACTGCACAGACCATAAAAACACATTTTGACGAATAAATCGCTCAACAGCTCACAGCACGCAGAGGGTGGGGTTCGTTCGCTCCTCCGCTCTCCTCTGCCGCGAAGGATGCGCGTGGTCCACAGCGCACCTCGGGCGTGAGTGAGAACGCGACCGCGCGCGCGAAAATTGAAATATGGTCTGGACAATCATAAAAATGTCAAAAGCCTGAAATGTTTGAAACACGCATATTAATTGGACTTGCCTCCAACGACGCTCCACGGTGTTGCGTCGTCCTGGTAACGACACTCTCTCTCTCTTTTTCTCGAGCCAAGGAGGTGTCTCAGCTGGAATGGAATTTCTTTCTATTTGTTTAGCTCCACCGTCTCTGAATCCGCGTCCGTCTCCATCTCAGGCTTCGTCGTCGACGTTGTGGTCACGATATGCATTTAGCAGAATGCGCTGCACAATGTGGTCCACGCGGTGCTGTGAATAGTTGGTGAGGCTCTGTGGCAGGCAGTCTGATTTCACGGAAATCAAAGGGCCATAAATTGGTGGCTTATTGGTGGAACTGTGGGGGATTAAATGCTGCTAAGTGACAAGTGTTAAATTAGCTTTTGCCTTTTCGACACGTTGTATGGTTGGACTGTGGGGCTTTGGTTTTTTTGATTTCAGGTGATTGGATAACTGCCCTTCGGACGGGATCGTTAAGAAAAAAAAAGCGTTTTATGACTGCGAGGAGTTTTTCGTTGAAAATAAACGTAAACTTAATCCGATACATAAATTCTATTGGGATGAAGATGTGGTCTGGAGATGAAAACGGTTGGGATTGGAGTCGGGAGAACTAAATGAATAGAAGGAGCAGTTTTGACAGGTGATGAGGCTTAATTGCAATTCATCATTCCGCAAAAAAAAACTAAAGAAAACGTCTTTTTTTGAAAGACTTACCTTGCCCATGCATGATAGCTTCGTAGGCTTGATTTGTTTCGCGATAATTTCTAACGAACTGAACATGTGTGGCTGTAAAATTCTTAATGAACGATAGACGAAATTTTTTTAAAACTAATAGATATATCGTACATCGCTAATTTGCTCAGGAAAAAACGTGTCAAAAATCGATCCCGAGAAACCTCTTAGAACACGATTGATCGCCAATCTTCAATCGTCAAACTTTAGGATGGTGGTGTAAGTCTGCATGTTCCCCAACCATGAATATGATAGCTTCAGTTCTATTTTCTGGACACATTGATATCAACTTAACATTTTCAACTAAGTTTTGCAAATATTTCGCAAGAGAATAAATATTCTGAAACGAGTTAATTTTCGTTGTTCGGTTAGACATCTATGTCGAATTGATTCTTGTGTAGAACGACTAATAGATTGCCAGCAATTAGTTATATTCGTTGATACAAACTTTCATTTATTTTTACAATGGCTACTCTTTCTACGAATCTATTTAGGATTTCTATTGATTTGGTAGCTGCATAAAAATTACAATGTTTATCCTAATGAATTGATCTGTTAAAATAGCAACCCACGTTTCTATCTGTATTTGTAGCTCAATAAGCGTATACGAAATTGAAAAAGGAAGATGATTTGGATGCGGAAAAGACTTAATAAGGCAGCATTACAGCAGATATGAAACTTTAAATTTTTTTTTTTTAAAACTTTCAAAAATAGCTTGTTTTGGTAGAATGAATTTAAGATTTGCTTGAAATGTGAAAGCGGCTCTTTAAAAACTAGAAATATCTTCCAGGCCACATAAATTTACAATAACATGAAAAATGATTTACCACATAATTCTAATAGAATAGGAAAAGAAACAAAATCCATTGACGGAAATGATTGCACTCTAACCAACGTCGGCAATGTAGCTTCAATTAAAATCTAAAACATAAAATTTCGCAATATATTTATTCTTCATTTTTTATGAATAAAAACTGATGTTTGATAAGATGTGTTATTTCCCTAATTGATTTTTATCATCGCAATGCTTGCTTTCGGTCATAATTCATTATATATGGGGCGGCGTAACAGCCCGTTGAGAGCCAGAGCCTAGCTTTTTCGCGCCTCCACTGTGTTGTGCGCGTTATAATTTTGTCACATGTGGAGGGGACCTACTGTTTAATGCCGGTTCCGAACGGCGAATTGCGAAAGCTTTTCATGACAGAAGTACTCCAGGAAGGTTGTCAGTCGTTCGCTGGAGGTGGGGCCGTGAAAAATGTTTGTGGTGTTATTTTTTTCCCCGAGCTGGATTCGAACCCGGGTACTCTCGCTCAACAGTCCGACGCACTAACCGATCGAGCCAACGGCGCCCGTCATAATTCATTAAATTTGCTTTATTTTTCATGTCCGCATGGGCCAGGAGCAGTTATGAACAAAATATGTAATTGTAAGGCACGAACAATATTTCGTAACATTGAAAATTAAGAAAATTCTGTAGCCGTGGACGAGTACTCAAATTGATTTAACGAAAATTGAATAAATCTGCAATCATCAGCTCAATTTATTTTGAACGTGTTGCTGAACAGACAACAGAACAACAAAATTTAAAAAAAACCAAAAGAAAGCAAATAAGTTTGAAGTATAATTCAAACTGTCCCGATTCCAAGTGTATTATTTTATTATCATCGTTTACATTCGTTCCAGGTTAAGTTTTTCTTTTTAAAATAAAATAAAATTAGGCACGATTTTAAGAAGCTAATAAATCAAAATTAATGTAATACATCATTTCATATCATTTCAATTCCGATCTATCTGGTTTAATTACTAATTTTTTTGCTTCTGATCTTATCCAATCATAAAAATAAGGAACCGACATATATATATTTGGTTTAACCTCTCCACACCAGCCACCTTTGACAACACCCACAAGATACTTTGTATGGCCCTGTATTATAAGCACTGGTGCCCCTGAGTCTCCTTTACACGAATTTTTTTTTTCCGAGTTCGCTGCACAAATAATTTGGTTTGGTACAAATCGGGTTGGCGAGATTTGCGCGCGATTGCGGAGAAAGTTTGAAACGCAAACCGATTGATGCACAAATATCACAGTGGAATGCCTCAATACAGAAGAACGTGCAGTAAGATTGTATCTTCCCCAGCCAACTACAATAGCTTCACTTCCAGATGCTGGAACATCTGCAGTCAAATGGCATCTTTCAACTGTTGCTCCAAGTACCAGCTTAGTCTTGAATTGCATAAGTGCGACATCAAATACTCCAGTTACTCTGTCATACTTCGGATGTATAAGAAATTGATTTATTTCGTAAGGTGTGCCTTGACTGTGCAACGAAGAACCGACTTTAATGGTATAATGATCCAGTTTATCGTCATAACAACAATGTGCTGAGGTAATTATCACAGACCTAGAGATTATGGTGCCCCCACAAAGGTGACGATCCAAAATTCGCACACTGGCCGAAAAAGGATAATCTTCAATAGTGGCCAAGTCACCCTCAAATATGTATGGTTCTGGTTGCGAAGCGACAGCGTTGATAAAAAACAAAAAACTAAAAACAATTCCGGCACAACTAGTCATGATGGACCGTCTGAACCGTCGTCGTTTCAACCGAAAAACTAAAGTCGATCGACACATTTTGGAGGTTTTTAAGAGAATTTTTTTTCTAGAATGAATTATTTTTCATTAACCGGTTAGAAGTCTATATCGAATGGACTTTTACGTGGAACGACAAATAAATTACCATCAATTATTTATATAATTGAATTTAGTAATTTGAAGCTGACATTGACACAAACGTTCGTTAGTTTTTCTACGTACTCCTTTTAAGGCTTTCATGCCCAGTGTTGCTCGTGTGCAACATGAACTTCATTTACTCAGAACTCAAAAAATATTAGCGCCATTAAAATCAAATTTATTTTAGATTCCTGCTTAGAACTGTTTTAATCAATTTAATACTGATTCAGACAGTTATTGGTGCAATAAAAATATTATATTTGGGGTAAAGAACAATCTAAGAAAAAGTTACATTTCACCAGATCTCATAACTTGTTTTAAAATTACAAAAGCATTCTGAAATTAATTCGATTGTGTATGCATTTCAAAAATTAAAAGAAGCGATGAGACACGTTGATGCCCTCAGTAGATATCCACTATCAGACTGCCTTATCTACAAGGAAATTCATGCAATATCATCTCGGATCAAAAGAGCACAAGAGGACGACGCCAAGGTGAGAGAGATTATCGACGGTGTGAACAGGGGTAAGACAACCGACCTTGAGTTAAGAGGAGGCGTACTCTATAGAATCCACGAAGGTAAATCGTTGTTGGTCGTTCGCAAGGCTTTGCAGTATGACATCATTCGCCAAGCACATGATCAAGGACATTTTGGTACGAGGAAAACCGAATACCTCATCATTCAAGAGTTTTGGTTTCCGCAGTTGAGGTCCAGGGTCGACTCGTTCATTGGCAACTGCGTTACTTGCATACTTGCGGAAAAGAAAAGCGGTAAAGCGGAGGGCTACCTAAACCCTATCGAGAAAGGAGTGCAACCCTTAGATACCTAGCATGTTGATCATCTGGGTCCGATGACGGCGATGAAAAAGAGCTACAACTATATCTTTTTAGTGGTAGATTCTTTCACAAAATTTATTTGGCTCCATCCAACGAAGTCAACAATAGCAGAAGAGGTTTTAACCCAGATGCGAAATCAGGCTGCTGTTTTTGGGAATCATCGAAGAATAATTTCCGACCGAGGCTCAGCATTTCGGTCCGGTATCTTCCAGCAGTACTTTAAAGAAGAGGACGTCGAACACCATATGGTTACCACGGGAGTACCGCGAGGCAACGGTCTGGTTGAGAGGGTTAACAGAGTGGTTATATCTGTTTTGACCAAGTTGGCAGCACCGAAACCTGACACCTGGTACAAGTTTGTTCCCCATGTCCAGCAGTACATAAACGCTTCCTACTGCCGTAGTGTGGGAACAACGCCGTTCGAGTTACTAATAGGAAAAAGAATGCAACTCAAGGATAGTCTGGAGCTTCGAGCACTCGTAGAAGAAGAACTTAGATCGAGCTACGTCCATGAAAGAACTGAGTTGAGAAAATCAGCAATGAAGCAAATAGCTAAAGTCCAGGAAGAGAACCAGAGGAGTTACAATCGAGGTCGCAAGATATCGACGAGGTACCGAGTTGGGGATATAGTAGTCATTAGACGTACTCAATTTGGCACTGGACTCAAGCTGTGTGGTAAATTTCTTGGGCCCTATAAGGTTGATCTGTTCTGCGCAGGGACAGATATCTGGCGGAGAAGATCGGAGACCATGAAGGACCCAACAGCACGAGAACTGCTGCCGACGACATGAAGCCATACCCATTGTTCCAAGACAGCCGTCTCGAAGAGGATTTCATCGAAGCTGATCAAGATGACCGAGAGATGTAGGATCGCAATGGATTCGACGTGCAGTTGGTCGTCAGCATTCGTGGCATACGGACGTATCTTTTTTTTATGTATATATATACCTACTCTTATGCAATAAACTTCATGTTAATAGTAATAATATTCGGAGGTTTTCGTTTCGGATCCTACATTTATTCTTCTTTTTTTATGAATAAAAACTGATGTTTGATAAGATATGTTATTTCCATAATTAATTTTTATCATCGCAATGCTTGCTTTCGGTCAGAATTGAGTAGATGTGCTTTATTTTTCATGTTCGCATAGACAAGGAGCAGTTATGAACAAAATATGTAATTGTAAAGCATGAACAATATTTCGAATTGATCTAACGACAAATTGATCTAACGAAGATTGAATAAATGTTTAATCATGTATCGTAAGCTCAATTTATTTTGAACGTGTTGCAGAACAGACAACAGAACAACAAAATTTAAAAAAAAAAACCAAAAGAAAGCAAATAAGTTTGAAGTATAATTCAAACTGTCCCGATTCCAAGTGTATTATTTTATTATCATTTACATTCCAGGTTAAGTTTTTCTTTTTAAAATAAAATAAAATAAGCCACGATCTTAAGAAGATTAGCTTCTCGATCAAAATTAATGTGTTTATCATTTCAATTCCGATCTATCTGGTTTAATTACTAAATTTTTTGCTTCTGATCTTATCCAATCATAAAAAAAAGGAACTGACATATATATGTGTGGTTTAAGCTCTCCACACCAGCCAGCTTTAATAATACCCACAAGATACTTTGTGTGGCCCTGTATTATAAGCACTGGTCCCCCTGAGTCTCCTTTACACGCATTTCTTGCTTCCGAGTTCGATGCACAAATAATTTGGTTTGGTATAAATTGGGTTGGCGAGATGTGCGCGCGATTGCGGAGAAAGACAGAAATGCAATCCGATTGATGCACAAATATCACAGGGGCATGCCTCAATACAGTAGAACGTGCAGTAAGATTGTATCTTCCGAAGCCAACTACAATAGCTTCACTTCCAACTGCTGGAACATCTGCAGTCAAATGGCATCTTTCAACTGTTGGTCCAAGTACCAGCTTAGTCTTGAATTGCATAAGTGCGACATCAAATTCTCCAGATAATCTGTTAAAATCCGGATGTATAAGAAATTGATTTACTTTGTAACGTGTGCCTTGACTGTGCAACGAAGAACCGACTTTAATGCTATAATGATCCAGTTTATCTTCATAACAACAATGTGCTGCCGTAACTATCACAGACATAGAGATTATGGTGCCCCCACAAAGGTGAAAATCAAGAACTCGCACACTGACCGCAAAAGGATAATCTTCAATTTTGGCCAAGTCACCCTCAAATACGTATGGCTCTGGTTGCGAAGCGACAGCGTTGATAAAAACCAAAAAACTAAAAACTATTCCGGCACAACTAGTCATGATGGACCGTCTGAACCGTCGTCGTTTCAACCGAAAAACTAAAGTCGATCGACACCTTTTGGAGGTTTTTAAGAAAAATGTTTCATTAACCGGTTAGAAGTCTATATCGAATGGACTTTTACGTGGAACGACAAATAAATTAACACCAATTATTTATATAATTGAATTTAGTAATTTGTACTAACATCGTTGAAGCTGACATTGACACAAACGTTCGTTAGTTTTTCTACGTACTCCTTTTAAGGCTTTCATGCCCAGTGTTGCTCGTGTGCAACATGAACTTCATTTACTCAGAACTCAAAAAATATTAGCGCCATTTAAATCAAATTTGTTTTAGCTTCCTGCTTAGAACTGTTTTAATCAATTTAATACTGATTCAGACAGTTATTGGTGCAATAAAAATATTATATTTGGCATCCATTACTTTGGTTTTGGTGAAGAACAAAGAAGAAGAAGAATCTCAATAAAAAGTTACACTTCAACAGATCTCATAGGTAGGCAGGTAGGTAGGTTGTGTGGTGAGCTACGCAAGGCAGCCAAGCACTTAGGCCAGATGAGGCCCATTGTGATACCACATGGAGCGGATGCAAAAAAACAGATCTCATAACTTGTTTTAAATTCTGAAACTGAAATTAATTCGATTGTGTAGGTATTTAAAAAATTAAAAGTTACTCTAGGTATGGTTTCGAATATAATGCAATTTTAGCGAACATAGACGACCAGTGTTGCATAGGAATGACATTCTATATATCGCTATCTTTTCGTCCTTGAATATATTTTTTTTTTAATTGGCAAAATATTATTTTTACTGTTTTCTTTTACAACTAGCAGTCCTCCAGTGTCGGCTCTTAATTTTTTTCTCCATTTAAGTTTGGTAATAACCCTTTACCGCATACCGACTCGCTTTGCTAAGATCAGCAGATCCATCTAAGGTTAGCATTTTACGTTCTTCAGAAAAAGACCTGCAGCTAGTGTTACTCGTCAACTGAAAATGGCTCCTTCAAAATTGTATTCATCTTCTTGTTGTATGCTGGTATTAAAAGAATAGTCTAAAAAATTTGCATCTTTTTGCTGCAAACTAACCAACCTTGTCATGAAGGATCGTCTTAGCAAAAACTGATTCACTTTGCAGGTTTTCAAAAGAAAAATTATTATGGAACGATTTAGTTTTTGTTATGCGGTTAGAAGTCTACATATGAATGTCGAATTGATTCTAATGTTGAACAAATCATAAATAAACTTGAGAAAATTGTTTCATTAAATATCTGGTAAGAAGAAGTAAATCTATTTCTGCAAAAACAACATAAAAACCTCTGTGATTCGAAAATTAAGGCTTGTTTACCTCTGTAATTCGAAGTTAAGTTTACTTTTTTTCTTTAACAAGCGTCAGTTGAAATGCGTACGTGACAAAAGTAAACGATTTTTTTTTTCTGAAACCTCGGTACTTCGAAAGCCTCTGTAATTCAAAGTATTTTCCTGGAGTTTACCGCATTAATTAGTTTTCCTACTTTATATGATGGAATGTTTAATTCTACGCTTTGTCAAATTTTAAAGCCTTCCTTCTCGCCGGAAATAACAAAACGTCATTTTGTTAGCCAGCGAAGACCTTGCCTCAGTTGACAGTTAATAATTTTTGACAGTTCCTCAGCATTCAACTTTTAACAAATTGATTAATGACTAGAGCAGGAAACAGAAAATTTTGTGAACTCATTTTCTTCTCCCAGTACTCCTGCTGCGACCCAAAACCTTAATTCGATTCCACCAGATTACAACCAACTGGATCATGCAATGCTCCCTCCTTCGATTCATATCAATCTCTGATGGACTTACGTATAAATATATCTGACCTAAAACTATTCCAATTCACTTCATGCCTGCAAACCATGCTAATGAAGACGTTTTACAAACTACCAACCGTCTAATTAATAACCTCGAAATTATTCAGCAGGTCTCACAGCAGTCCCCCTCGGCGGTGATTGTCGAGTCATGTTTGTTGGTTGCGTTCGAGTAACACGAAAACTAAAAAACTGAAAACGTTTCCCGAAAATGAACATCGCGTATGAATAATTTATCAGCGGTTAATTGAGAGACAAAATTGTAACAAATTAATCATCGATCGTTGGGTTTGTTTGAATTGTTTGGATTGCCCTTCACGAGGGACACGGTTTGGCTCCAATTAACCGTGCCGAGAGTTCCCGGTCTGTCAATCAAGCGCAGACGCGAACACGCACACGCACATTCGTTATCGGATGCGGATTTCAAATTCATGCGAATCAGAAGACACCGTTTGTGGGCATTTTTTAAATTCGTGGGCCTTGGACTAACTGTCATCGTGAATATTGAAAAGGTGCGCGCCAACAAAAGCCAATTGATTCGGGTAATTTTATGTGACAGAGCGGTTGTTTTTCCGATACAAAACAAACAGATATTTGCATTTAAATCGACAGAAACTGGATACATATCGATGGCGATCGTAGTTTAGTGAATGGTGTGTTTCTGGTTCAAAATGGCGCGCAGCGGGGGAGAATTTCTTTCTGTCAAAGTGTTGTTTTGTTAACACCTCTATCACGTCGTGCCGCGGCCAGTTCGGCAACCGAAACAAAAGGGGAAGTTTGATAAATATTTGTTGATTACATGAATGGATTTAGTTTATTAATGGGAGTTCATTGTGGGCCCTTTAATCAATTTATTTAGAGTTTTGTCTTTCTCGCTGCGTTCTTGTTGTCACCTTTATGTCGAATGTGCGCTCATTCCATGGTGAATGTAATTGGGAAATAGCTGCGGGAGACTGGAAAGGAAATTGCTTCCATTTGAGGAACTTTTGTTTTCAAGTCGTTGTGTCAATTTTCGGGTCGATTGTTCTGCCCACGTTTAGTTAAATTTTCTTCAAGTGAGAAATTAGATTTTCTAAGGTTTGATGATCCAATAAAGGTAAAACATTTTCATCCTATGAGATTTTATTTTTTGTGTAAAATTAATCGTGCCCACCATACCAATACTTACGTTCCATAAAGCTGTTACAACAGATCCTCGACTCTCAGAGGTACTTGACACCTCTCCATTAATGTAGGCTGCTTCTCCTGTGAACCTGATGCCAACTACTGCACTTACGCACGCTAAGAACTGTCTTCCGGCAGCTCAAAAATACAAAAATATCCGTCCATCTCCGAGACGACTTAAAACCATCGCATTGGCATCCATCAAAATTGTGGTTTCCACAGTTTTGACAGATGTATGAGTACCGATGAACACCCTTCCTCTCCAAACCTTTGGAGCGTCCAAGCATTCAAGCATCTTCCAATCTCTCGTGCCACGAAATAATTATCCTTCCCAGTCGTTCAGTGCGCTATCATCTTTCTGTCCGTACCCTTGCATGACACAATCCTCTCAAGGAGAGAGGGAGAGATAACAAGTGAGTGAAGTGGAAGTATCTTATCTTAATTATAGCAGCGATTTCCACATCCCGGCAAACAGGAAAAGGGCACCCAAACCTCCAGCACTCTCCCACTCTCTCAGTCTTCCCCAGCCCGACAGACTTAAGAGCCCAGTGAAGGTCTTTATTAGGCAAAGTCGACGCGAACAGCGTTACTGTGTGTGCATGCGCCGCCGTCAAGTGTCGGGTATCAAATTACCCACGGGCACTGGCATTTCATCGGATTGAAAGGGATAATGACACAAAGGATGCGTTTCACTGCTCAAGTCTCACCCTTTGTCCTCTCGCACTCGTTCGGTTCGGTTCTCTTGGATTGGAGGACGATGCCGAGACCGAGGCAGTGGCCGCTGTAAATTGAGATGTTGCAACGATCGGATTTATGTTGAGCGTTCACGTTCACGTTCCCCTAGTGGTCCGGCGATGACGGTGGCACCACCGAGTTGTGGGGTGTACCGTGCACCTCTGGACTCCACCGTGAGGCGTACAATTGAACAACACAAACATCAAATCCGTGCCTCATTGAGGTGGTCCAACACATTGGGAAAGTCAATCCCACCGGCCGGAGGGCCCTGCCCTCTGACGGGTTCATTTGTCTAATGTGCGGCTACGGGTACATACACGTAGCTTTTACGGATCGGTTACTCCGCACTCCGCACTCCGCAGTCCGGACTCTCACCGTGTCAGCTTCGAGTTTGGCACCTCAGCCATTGAGCGGTTTTATATGCGTTCAGGTGTAAATTTTAGTGGCAATAAAATTCACCTTAGCATTTTCATATTTTTATGTCCTCGTGTCCTCGTGTTCTCCGCCTCGTATCGCAGGCATGTGACTTCAAGCTGATGTCGCTGTTGCTGCTGCGCTAATGCGGAATTCAATTTGAATTAATTAGGCACGCTAACGATTTGTTATCTGTGTAGGTGTGAGAGTGCGTATAAGGGCACGAGAAAATACCACAAGGAACACACAAAACACCTTTTCGTATACAATTTAGCACAATATTTCATATTTTTATGTGCTCGTTGTTTAATGACCTTAGAAATTGTTGTGTTTCAGTTGTTAGTTGCGTCAAAGCCACAAAGTTTCATGGGAATGTGGTGATGGTGACGGTGGGGATGTGATGGCGACGCAATAGGTGCGAGTTACTATGTGTGATTAAGTTGTAAATCAATGGTCACGGATGTGTCCACTTTTCGAGATGCTATCTTTAAGGGGTTCCAAACACAATGTGTATGTGAGGTACCAGGATTATGTAGGCCTTGCAGGGAGCGTCAGGAAATTAAACTTTTACATGACTAACTAGCGTTTTATTATCGGAACCGTGATAAAATGTCAACGAGCGTGACGTGCTGACGTGTCTTACGTTTTTTTTGGGCTTTGAAAACAACGAATCTTGGGCCAACAATATTTGGAATATCATTTATGGGAATACACTTTAGACTGCAATCTGCGCGAGAAGAACTATTAAGCAAGCGTACCCAGGGGCCCAATTACGAAAGCCTGAGTTTTTCACTCGTGTACACATTTTGTAAAACTCAATCTCACTTCCACTGCACACCAATCCAGTTTATGCGATTTCGTAAGTTTAGTTAGTTAGTTCTAATGTTCTGAATGAATAATTTTTTTTTGTCAGCAAAGTGTGCTGAATTGAGTTTGACGTTTGAGTTTTCATTCAAATTGAACTAGGAATGTTAGAAAAAATATTCGTACTTAAAAGCGAAAAATAAACTCTGCACATAACGTAATTGCAAGGAGATATCGTGCCCTAACCGCCAAATTATCGTATCCGACAAAATGAATGAGCCTTTTTTTTTTGTTTGAGCTAAAAAAACGTGTAGATGTGGCTTACGATAATTTTTTTGGAATGTTTTATTATTATAAACCACTGATGCAGAAAGACGCGCAAGTGAATAAACTACTGAATCATTGATTCATTTTTGCGTAAAATGTCGCTTACGATAAATTGGAGGTTAGGCGTGATGACGTATATTAGACGACAAAAGCAGAAATTGAAATTAATTTTATTCAAACTGTTTTGTGTCTAATAATTTGTATTTGCACAGAAGGAAATTAATAATTATTAGAAGACATGTCAGAAACTTTCGTAATCCACTTAAGAAAAGAAGCGAACGTTTTCCAAAGCATTTTGATGAAATTGGGGAGTGTCACTGAGCCACTTGATCTGCCAATTAAAGTCCTATTGTACCCCGTTTTCTTATCTCGGATTGGACTGCTGTTTTCATAAATAAGCCTAAGTTTTTAGATGGAAACTGTCGTCGAAGACATGGGAGATATTTTCTAAATATTTTCTCTCAACTCGCGACTCTCAAAATCGTGCATGGCAAGCTCGACTTCGGCTTCAACTAACACACCCACCCGTCGGGAACCGATACCGTCGCAGTGCCATCACTAAGCCACATCTTAGCAAATATTGCAAGACCTGAAGTTAATCGATATGCAATTTCTACCCACTTAAGCACACAATGTCCACAGGCAAATTACGGCGAAAGAGAATTCACGGGAAACAAGTTACATCAAAGAAGAAAATTTTATCAAGCGTCACCCTGAAACGCATTTTCTATTTCATTTCCCATTTATCCCCGAGTAGAGAGTGCCATTTGTTTGCTCAACAAATTACCCCCATTTGATTGTGTTCCCTGAAAATTGCACGCATAAAACTCCAGCACACAAAACACACTGAACTCCCGGCAGTCTGGTCGTTTGGCCTCGACGAACAATCAAAGCCCGACTGTGCGACTCATTTCAATTTGATGTCATTAGGTGCAATTTGTCACCAAAAGGTCGTCCGTCCGGGGATGGACGACGGCGACGCGACGTTCGTGACAAATGTGATTTTTCTTTCTTTGGCCCCAATCAACCCGCCGCATTCCAATTTAATTCAATTAAATCAGTGAATCCCCGTCGGAGGGTGGGGTGGAAAATCGCTGGAGAACTTAATTCAACTGAGTAGGCCGTCGCACGAAAATCCTAACTAACTACTGCCGTGTAAATAATGAAAGGATACGTGCCGATTGGCGAAGGACATTAAACACTAATCAGCTTGGGGCGAACACGCGTTAGGCAACGGTACTCCGTCTTCCTGGTGAACTCGCCACTCAACGCGAGCTCTCGAGCGGACTAGGACTAACAAGCGTCCAGCCTAACCGCCCGGCAATTAGTAGGCCCAAGAGTTGTTGATAAACTGTGAAGCATTTCGACGCGAGGTAACCCAACACCGAGCCCAGGCTTCGGGCTCACAGCTCTGGGCACACGGTGCGTGGACCATGTACTAATTAATAGCCACCATGTTAATTAAAATAAGAAGCCATCAAATCGTCCCACTCGCTCGCCGGCCAAGATGTTGTCTATTCATCATGCACCGTGCACACGACCCACGGACAAGTGGGGAGACGATGAGTCGCGCAGACGCACATCGCGTCTCAACTCTCAAGCGCCCAATAAATAACGACGGCTTCCAATTTATCATTGTTGCCAAGACGAAGCAGCGTCTGCGCGCAATGGGGGATCAGTTAGGATGCTAAGACGCCACTTAATTACCCGGAAACAGAAGACACCAGACCAGACCGGTCCTTGGTCGGTGTACTCGGTGTTCGGTGTTCGGTGCTCAGTGCCTGGTGACCACTGGTGCTCAGTGTTCGGTGGTCATGTTAGTCTTCTCCATCCACCTACTCACTCG
Organism: Syritta pipiens; assembly: GCA_905187475.1. Taxonomy (NCBI): domain Eukaryota; kingdom Metazoa; phylum Arthropoda; class Insecta; order Diptera; family Syrphidae; genus Syritta; species Syritta pipiens. The sequence goes on along the minus strand of LR994571.1, from coordinate 104,758,114 downwards.
AGACACACACAGCACTTGACCCCAATGTGTGTCATAAACTTGTCAGATGTTTCCCATCTGTCATGACAGCCTGAACACGACGAGGAACACACGATGCGCAGGAAGCTCCGAAGGGATCACTGATCGTGTGGTGAGAGGCCACATAAAACATTCTGTTGCCAATGTTTTGCGCTTTTATCGTCAACCAGCCAACGTAACCACGCCAACACTTGCTCCGATCTAGCAATCCTCCGGAGCCCCTTGCAGTCCTCCTCCTCAGGCTGTCACCAGTGTTGGGTGGTATACTTTTGGATTTCGCGTGGAAAGCCGATTAAGTTCTTGACACACCTCGGAGTGGGAGCGGGCATAAATCATTCAAAGCTTTTCCAATAACTCAGCGATCAGCAAACAGTCGGTCGGCCAAAGTGTCCCTCCAGCTTGAGGCTTGACCCAAGCGCGGACAAGGGGTCGAGATCAGTGATCGCCTGCGTGCCGCACCGCGCCACGCCACGCCACGCCACGCCGCCGCTACCACTGACACTCGGGCCATGTTCTGCGTGCGTTTCTATGCGCGACACCTTTATTGGCATGTCTTCCTTGTTGTTGCTGGTTGTTTGCATGTGCCCGTGCGCTTGTTCGAAGGCTCTATCCCCCTCCAGACGGTTGGATGGCGCACAATAATGGCCCGGTCGTAAACCACGAGGAAAAGGTGTGCTGCGTAGTCGCCCGCTGGGTATTTGACAGTGGCTAATAATGTAATGATTTAGATTGGAATTAATAATTACCGCAGACAGTCGCGAATTGATTGAGATTCGTAGCATTCGATGTACAGATACATTCGCGTGCGGATGCGTGGAAGGTGGCCGTGTCCAAGGGGCCATATGAATGGCGTACTACTCGTCGATTTGCAAACTAATGGAGGAGAGATTGGAAAATTTGTCGTGGAGTTTAGAGCCATTGGCAATTGGTGAATGATGTTGCGGGTGCATTGTGTCACGGTTGCGTTTGGGATTTCACCAAAAGATAAGGTGACGTGAGTTTTATGAATGAAATTAGTCACTTTTGCTTTTGAATGGGAATTGAGTGCTTCTTTAGCTTGTTAAGGGGTTTTCAGGGGTTCGAAATACATCGTTGGCTTTGTGGGAAATGCCTTCGAAATGAGTTCGCTATATAACAGCTGCTGAAATAGACCGGGAAACTTGTTTACACTCGGGGACAGTAATGTGAGGATAATGGACAAATTAGCAAAGGATTAAATGCTTAAACCACATGAAAAAATGTATTAGAAATCAAACGAACATGTAAATATTGAACGACTAGCAAGTGGTGATTGAAAAAAAGAATTGCTGAACAGCCATTTCGACAAATCCCGCATTCAGGAAGTTGCTGAATGCCGCCATGATTTGACATAATCTCCACCTTACCGACAGATGTGTTGACATGGCAATCAATTCAATTATAAAATTTTGCATTATTATAATTTTTCGAGTTCATACAAGTAATATTGCTGCAGTCATGAAAAGCATTGCGTTCATAATTGCCTTGTATGACTGCCGAGGTATTGTTTTTTCTGAAAAACCTTTACGCATTTCTTCTGCAATGAAAGACAAGTGATGAACAATGAAGGTTACTTCACTGCGCAGTGAAGCAGATCTGATACAAACTCAATTCACACTTCTTTCGTAAACTATGGATCACAATTTTACTCCGTTTAGCTTTAAAGATGATCTGTTTCTTATATTTTGAAGGAAATAGTCATCCAATTTACGCAGACTAATGATTTTTTTAATTATTCTTCTAGTATTTGTAGCCATAAATTATATAAGAAAATATTGTTTCAGTAAAAAAAAATCGCGCAGTGTAGGTTTACGTAGAAAACAAATGCTGACAATTTATTACTTAAAAGCAACTTTTTACTAACTCCTAAAACCTATACTGTCTTTTCGTATAAAAATCACATGTTTTTTTTACGGAAAAATAAGTTAACTCTCTGCGGTTTGTGCTTAAACCCAGTATAGACACCCATCTGGGCAGCTGCTATTTCCATCGATGAATTCGAGAGTAATTCACGAATGTAGCCGAAATACAGGAAACATTTTGACAGTAATTCAGGAATCATCGAACACTATCCCATTATTTTTATGCAGAGTTGTATGATTTGTTGTGCACAGCTCCCACACGTATTCACAGACACAAAATGTTATAAAAAACGCTGTCAAATAAAATCAAGGGACAAGAAAAGAGGAAGTTGGATATCAGTTTTAGCTCATTTGTGGCTTAAACTAAACTCCAGCTCGATTCAAATGAATATTTGGGATGAACAATTCACAGAAAATTGTACATTTTCTTAATTTCTCGATTCCTATTTTAGTTTTAAATAGTTCAAACTAATATTTAAATAAATAAAAAATATTTAAATATTTGTTTATTCATATGAACTGATAGAAAACGTGTCACCTTACAACTTGAAACTAACAAATTCTCTTCCTCGTACGTCTATAATCAAACAAAAACTTTCATTGCGTTTCCACTTAAAGCAATGACTGTATTAAGTTTAAAAATAGGTTTTCTGATCTCATTCGGGTCTTTAAAAGGACACAATCGGTTTTTCATTCAATTTGTCTTATCGCAAACATTAAGCACACAGCATCTCCAACAACATTTCACAATTTTCTGATTACGACATAGCACGTGGCTCCCTGTTTTCCAGATTCCCAATGAATCCACCTCCTTCAAAAATGACTAAATCGCCTTATCTCACCATATCGCCATAACTCTAAGACTCGTCGAATGCCTCTCTTTCAAAATACCACTTACGCTAATGTTCAAACATTCAAAAATCCATTTGGGACTTCCGCAGAAGAGTGCTCCTGGAGGCACACCGAAATCTTTTTTCCCCCTCAACCGAATTCCTCCAGCACCCTCTAACTCTTCCCCTCAAAACATCGACATTCCTTCAGATCCAGCTTTGATGTTCAAGTACGTGCGGGCAGTTGCCATGAAATCAGAAACGTAATTCAAAAAGACCAAAAGGTCAATCGCGCTTTTGTATATTCCACACCACATCAACCAGTCAGAGTTTCCAGAGATGGAATTTCAATACGGTGCCCCGGTGACGGACGGCGGCACCCAGTTTTATAATTGCCATCGATCAACTTCTCATTGTGGAATTAAGATCCATAAAATTGTTAACACATCCGTTAAAAGTTGAATGATTTTGCAAAAAAAAAAAAAGTGAAATAAAAAAAAAATGCAAACAGAATCGCGCGGAGGTCGAACGTCAGGGCAGAGCACACCGACGGCAAACATTTAATTAGCATGTCATGCGCGCGGAGAGTTAGCGCAGCAATTAATTGATACGCGGAGACTAATCTTAAGGCGTTACTGTTGGCTAGTGTGGGCCACAACTGTAGTTATCCGTACGGGTGTGCAGAGCAAGATTCTGATTTAAGTCACAAATTAACAGCGCTGTCTGTCAGTAAGTTGTGATCGGCAATTAGCAGCAGTTAACTTGCAGTTCAACTCGACTGAATGAGTTGTTGATAATAAATTAATTACCGGTGAATCACAGTCGTGCACAGAGTGGAGAAATTGCAACAAACGAATGGATTTCATAATTCTGTTTAATTGAAGTTCTCACTCTCTCTTTGTTTTTGTCTTTCTCGGTCTCCCAGCGGCGTAATCCTCAGGCGTTACCTGATTTAATTGAAAACCCACTTTCTGCAGGAAATGTTAATCCACTGGGGGAAATTGGAAACCAGATTTCGTGCGAACTACATCACTTGGCCGGAGTGAGGTGGTGGCGGTCTAAGATTTGTACCTTTGTGGGGGTCTCTTAAGGCCCACAGCTCACCCTCGTCCGGGGATTATGAGGAGAGCAATCTTTTACGCACTATGAATTTTTAGAACAAAATTATGGATGGAGCAGAAGGAGGGGCACACGTATCGGTGGCAAAAAAAAATTCTCAGATTTCCCATGGAATGGGTTGTGAGAAATTTCTTCTCTTTGTTACTTACCACTAGCCAATGGAATGTATTTACCGAGTTGAAATAAAAAAAAAATTTATCTTAAAAGTTGCGACTACGAACCGTTTACCTAATCATTCGAATCTTAAGATGCTTGCGTTCTCTCTCCTTGATCGCTTGAAAGTTACTGGAAAATTAAGAAGCCAAAAAAGACTCGACAAAATCGGCTTCCAAGGTCAATGAAATACAAAAGGATATCCCAAAAGATAAACATTGACAAAAAGAAAACGTAATTTTTCTAAGAAAAGTCACCAACGTTTCCCATAAATGGGATTTAATTTTCAATTAATTAACAGAAATGCTTGAGCTTGAGATACCAAATTTGTCTGAGAAGCTGATGCTGTCTGAGAAGTAAGCTTACAAAAAAGTTTACACATTCTGGACCTCGGCTTGGGTGGTTCCAATTTCCGTCGTATCGATGTTGCGGTTTAGAGATTATCGTGGTTTTGAAGCTGCATTGTATTTCAGTTTGCGTAGTTCAAACAATTATAATACATGCAAATTATGAAATTGATACACAGTTGAATCCCTCTAAGTCGAATTTCCCTCTAACTTGAAACTTTGCGCCGTATTTTGGCATTCCCGTTCCCAATTTTCCATACAAAACCCATCCCCTAAGTCGAACTCCCTCTAACTCGAACTAATTTTAATGTCCCGTGAAAATTCGATTTAGAGGGATTCGACTGTACATCAATTTAATTTGCGTCGTTTCAATCAGTCTCGTATTTTTTTGGTTCTGATTAAAGACGCTAAGCGTGCTAAGCCGAAGTTGCCGTCCATCCGTCTTCACAACTGAGGAGAAATCCCAAAACGCTCTGTTACTGATCCGTTGTAGTAACGACTTGGTTTCCCTATCTAGCAGAGATTTGGCCATTGTCATGAAAGATCTAGTTTATGAGGTGCCAGCTAATCGCCTATCATAAAGACCTGACCAATAGGGTAATGAAAAATACTTTTTTTTTTAGATTCGTCATTTCTGCAAAAATAAAAACTATGGCAATGCATCGAATTCCCAGTCTTTCTAGATGTTCTTATCAAACAATTCTCTGCCCCTTCTCTAACTCTCTACTGTAAAATACTTATGCAAATAACTTTCATTTAACATTTGAGTCAAAAATTCATTCAAAAATCCCCTGCTTTGACAAACATTCCATCCAACAGACAAAAACCTTCAATCAAATACAAGCCAACGTGTGTCTCATCAACAGTCCATTATTTTGAAATAAAAATTCGAAAATAAATCCCACAATAGACCACCAAACATGTAACCCTCTGGCATTTCGTCTTAATTGGAATGTTTTTCTTTCACCCATCCAAGTGATCGAGCGAGCGAGAGAGAGGCAAATCCTACGCCCATTTCTCAAACGCCGTATAGAAGAACTCCACTCGTTCGCTTCACAACTCAAAATCACTTAATAAATTGCCCAAGCCAAGTCGTCCGCTTGGACGCCTCTCGTCAAGACCACCAAATCACCGCCGTCGATGACCCATCCATTCACTTCATAAATTATATTCAAACATCAAAAACTCAATTTTATTAGCATACAAATCGTTTATCATCCCAGCCGTCCCGTATCGGGGCGAGAACATTTCGGACCGATAATTATTGCCTAACAAGAGTTAACAACAGTCAAAATAATCTGTAAACATATTTCAGATACAAGTCCTAATGTCAAACATGGCAGCTCGATAAAAATTCGAAATTTATTCAAAGCCGAGTGAAGACCGGCTACGGTGTGCCATCTTCTGCCGCCGGTGGGTGGGGAGGGTTACTGCCAAAACACTGTCATGTCATTGTCATCCACAGTGGAAAAGACGATTTTTGTTTTTTTAGACAACCTCGTCTCCGTCTTCGTTGGTGTATGAAAATAAAATTCGATTCTTTAATGACTTCAACAGGCGATCAAGACCGAAGCGAACGGATTAGCATTTTTGGGGGACTGCGCGTCGTGTAGAACACGTCGAGAGACAATGGTCATTAACCAAAACGACGCAAATCATCGTCATCATCGCACATAATAAAATTAACAGAAATCCGGCGATCAGGAGATGAAGCTGAAGATAAGAAATAATAATAAATAATGAGCCAACGATGCGGCGAACTGGTTATGCGGCTCGAACGCTGCTGATTGCTGACGCTGTCTTAATGGGTCGAAGTGTGTTCCATGTGTCATTTGGTGAATCGGAAAAATATGTTAAATGCCCCTCGAGGCTATCGGATGTCGTAGGGTGTCGTCGTAGTAAATTGGCGGAGTTGGGAGAACAGGAACAATTAAGTTGGTCACTTGATATACCGCGAGGATCATGTGCGAGGAGGTGGTATTGGATCTGAACGGAATCAGGGAACAGGGCTGGTTCTAGGTTTCAAATCATTTTTAGATGTCCTCAGTAATTCAGAGAACTTGACGGGGCATAGCTGGGATAAAAGTGTGTCTTTGTAATTAAGTTGTTCTGTTGCGAAGTTGTGTGCGATCTTACGATTTCTAGGGAGGGCTAAAAAATATCAATTAAAGAAATTTGCCCAAGCATCTCTGAAGGGATCGTAAAACGAATAACAAAACCGTCCATTTGGAGTGACTGTAAAGGACACTTTGTACATTTACTTACATATTTGTCAGAATATTTCTTAAAATGAATTTGCAATCCTCCTGGAGTAACCTTTGTCGTAGAAAGCTTTCGCAATTCGCCGTTCGGAACCGGCATTAAACAGTAGGTCCCCTCCACTTGTGTTAAATTATATTGCGCACAACACAGTGGAGGTGCGACCAAGCTATGCTCCGGCCTTGTATAGGCTTTTACGCAGATTATTTATTTTTATTTTTATTAAAAAATAAGATACTCGCTTTAACTAACCATTTCGATATTTTTCGTAATCGTATATATTTAAATACTTATACAGAGCAATATTTTCGACAGAATTAGAGCTGAAAATTTAAAATTTTATTTAAGTCCGTTGCTTTGAAAGTTTTTTGATGGCTATAAAATTGGTCTCAACCAAAGAGATAATTTGAGTTATTTGCAAATTGCAATTAAAAAACGTGCCACAAATATTCCTGAATAACAAAAAAAATCGGTATTGATAGTTGAAGGGTTTATTGTAATTACATAACAAACAAGCACCGAAAACAAAATACAATCGAAATCGAATTTCAAGGGACCAGGAAAAAACTTCGAAATTCAGAGGTTTTCGAATTACGGAGGTTTCCGAAAAACAATTATTGCTCACTTTCGTCACGTACGCGTTTTAACTAACCGCTGTTGAAGAAGAAAAAGCAAACTTGACTTCGAATTATAGAGGCGAACAAGACACATTTCCTAATTATAGAGGATTTCTTGTTCTTTTGCACAAAAATAAATTGGAACGTGGGTATCAAATTGCATTGGTTTGCTTGAATTTGCAGAGGTTTTTTCAGGAGACTGTGAGAATGCGTTAATTTACAGAGGTTTTCGAACTATCGAGAGATTACCGCGTGTACCTGGTGTTACACACAAGAAAATAATAAAAACTCTTTGTCCCTTTTTACTTCAATGCACAAGTTGAGTTGGTTTATTATCTGGAATTCATTATATTATACAAATAAATGTAAAAAAACAAAACATACTTGCGTTCTTCCCATTTGGCGTTTGAATGGCAAATGGCCGATCTGCCAAATTTATTTGCCTCGTGGGCAAACGGAGACGATAAGTAATCATTGCTGTCACTTCACAAAGGATAATACGCATTTGAACTTCTTGCTATGTTTAATATTACTTGATCTTTCGATCAAAACTCAATATTTAGACTTAGATTTAAATGTATTAACTCTTTCATGTCTGAATTAATTTGGCACGAAACAGTTGAGCATTGTTTGAGTGTCTAACGAGCCCAAATCAGCTACAAACTAATCACTAGCAATATTTATAATAAACCAATAACCTTGCACAACATATCAAGCTATTTTGACAAAAATGGCAAACCTTCATAGTGTTAAACGATGTATAACAATAAAGAAAGATTAAAACTACGTCAGGATGCTCAAACATGTAATGTTGTCTATAGACATCAATGGACATTAAAGTGTTAAAAACATTATTTTCTAGTAGCAATTTATAAAACACAATTTGTAGCAGGAAAGCTAAACTGTTAATTACAAAAACAGATTTAAAGAAAATAATTATGGACATTTTGTAAGTGGTTAAATGTCACATCAAGTTTAATGAAATATTTAAGTCAGTTCAAAGTTTTTGTGATGTGAAAAAAGCAATAAATCAGATTTAAAAGTAAAATGTTAAGCAGCATGACAAAAGTCTGACTTAGATAGAGAAAAGAAAAAAAAAAGTGGATAAATAATTGTCAACATTAAACATTGCACTAACATCAAATTTTCAGTTTCATAGGTCACGAAAAATAATACCCAAGATTTCACCTTCAAATTAAATTTAAATAGGTTTCGAATGATTCTTATTTCCTGAAAGCAAGATTTAATTGCGTAGGAGTGACTATACTGAGTTGTACGAAAAAAGGGTATAGTTACAGTGGATCCAAGTTTACTTTTCAGGTTATTTTAATCATGAAATTTTGAATACGCATTTTGAAATAGTAAGAAATAAAAGTTTTGACAATGTGTCGGAGTGCATCACGGTGGGAATGGCCAAGCAGATTACTTAAAGATCTCAAGATCTCTGCTTTTTCAGAAACACTAACCAGGGACTGATTAGTTGATTACTAAGATGGTTATTGACTTAGAAAATTAAACAGCACGATTTAAATAGCTTGATTAAGGTTTTTTTTAAATTAATATTCGATTTGTGTCGATGTCTCGTGGTAGATGATGATAGCGAAATTTTCACCAGAAACTCGTAAGAAAGTAACGGAAAAACTTCGGCTTGCGGCTGAACGCGGTTTTGACAGTGCTTTCACACCGCTACGTTTATGAGCTGTGTTGGTCGAAACATTTGACGTTTTGACTACTGTCGACGGTTTATGTGCTAATAATTTGATAAAATTTGATGCGGTTACCAAAGTCTTGCTTTTGTTTATGTCTATTTGCTTTATTCGTAGCATTTATGCCTTTCAGAATTATATTTTAGTAAATAAATTATTAAAAAGAAAATTATAAAGGAAAAATACCTATCATTTCTATTTTTTGCTTATTTGGAAATATTATTTTCGTCATACCAAGTACATTTTCATCACAAATTCAATTTATTTTTTGAGAACCAAAAGAGAAAAAAAAACGCTTCTTATAATCACTTTCTTCTTTCATTTCTGCCACCCCTTTGTCGAATTTTCACTTTGAAATGATCATCAATTGGTATCACTTTTGTAATGATGGTGGTCCAGCGGAATAGTTCCTCTTCCCTTCAATTTTTCACATTACCATTCTTTTGAGGAAAAATATTTACATTTCAACCATCCCTTCCGCCAGTATCAATCATAACCACAATGACAAGTCACCCATTCTGTCAATCAACCTCTGACAAAAGAGTTTTGACACAAATTGATCGCATATTAAATGCTTGTGTCAAAAGCCAACAACAATGAAACCACAAAGGACAGCAAAACCACACCAGAAGCAGCGTGGCATTTGTCTCGTTTACGTTTACGTTTGAGTTTTCATTTGCGTTTGAGTTTGCCACCATATCGGTGTGCAGCTGTCGCTCATTGGCATTTGACAAAAACGAAAACGACCACGACAACCAAAAACTTCCGAACACAGCACGATGATCCAGTCTGACATTTAACATTGTCATCGTTGACACTTTACCACAAACATCAGATTGCTACAAGAATCTATGAGCACCGTCTCCGTCACATTTTCGCTCATTCTTCATTCGGGATAAACAGATGATCCTCTAATTACGCAACGATCATTCATGTTTCCCAACGCTAAGTGACAATAAATCGGAGCAGGACAGACGACGTGCAGGGATGTCAACCTCCCGAAATAGAACGTGTGCCGCTGTCAGCCAGCGATCGTGTCAAACTCCAATGAATGAGGAAAATTTATGCCCGCGCAAAGTGTGTGGCCCGGTGCGATGTTCTCCCGCGGCTCTGACAATCGTTTAATTAGGATCACTTCATCCCAGAAATGTTTTCATTAAGGACTGCGAAGAGACCTCGGTGTGCTTGTCTTCGGCGATTGACTAATTAAAACATTCGCTTTCGGATGCTTGTTCCGCGACCACTCTGACGCAGAGACTCACCTTTGACTGGTCGGTTATTTTTACGCGCCAAAGGAATTCGGTGTGAATCCGTTAATTGGATTCTAGTCGAGTTTTAGAGTGTGACGGTGTGCTTCATTGGCGGTAAGGAATTTGGCAAACCGCTCCAAGTTGTCACAGGGAGAGAGAGTTATTTTGGTGATCACTAAAGCGATCGAACCGAGTGAGTGCAACGAACGTTGCATAACACCGTCGCGGTGCATGGCGCTTCGGGCGCAACGTGACTGATCGAAAGACGCAATCAAAAGACCATCAATCGTCCGTCAATTCGGCTGGGCGCGGATCCCATCGAATTGGAGAGTTCTGACAACTCCGCCGTGGAGTCGGGCAACTTCATCAATTTGATTTGACGCGCTGGCGCGATGAGGTGCCATTGCCGAGCTGCATTTTGGGGACCGGCTTACAGGCGCTTACAGTGATTAATGGCACCGCATACACGAATGTGTGTGGACGCCACATATTGTTTGTAATTTTTTGGGAGAATTTACAGAAATCCTTCGTGGGACTCCGGGGATTTCGTATCATGCGAGAGATGCACGTGCCAAATGGCAGCGTACCTGCGAAGGCCATTAAAGTCAAGACGCCGCCGGTGGATGGTGTGGTTAAAAGTGCAATTCACTTGACACTCGAAGTGTGATCAACACGTGTGCACCAGAACGAGTGACTCTCGCGTACTTAAGTTAATTAATTTTGAAAAGGGGAGGGTGGAAGGATATCGATGGACAATCACATGTAGCTTTGAAAGGTTTTGCTTGTTAGCAAGGCGATATGGGACGAGGGTGTTTGAGTTAATTGCTCCCAATCCGATTACAGGACATTGCGTTGAATTGTGTACTCGTGTAAGTCGATAGGTCGTGTGCACTTGAACAGAAAATGATTGCGACAAACAAGGTAAGCTGACACAAAAGGGATGTCAACTTTCTCGGTTGTTGAAAAATGGAAAGAAATCAATAAAGACGTCGTTTCGACTGGACGCTACGTTTTTTTTTTTTATTTCCCATAAATAATTACGCCTGTCTCTAGGACATCAAGTGATGTTTTTTTTTATTTTTGGGGAAAAAAATAATGCGACTCAAACCAGTGCCGAGTTTTCATCACTTGTGTGTTTTTTGATGTTCGCTCACTCTTGGGGTCAACTGTTTGAACATACAAATCGACAAACATAAAAACGGAACAATTTAGCATTAACAGTATTGAAGTGATAATTTTACTTGCAGGCAACACGAATTACGGTACATACATTTTACATTTATTGAAGAACCAGGTCTTCTCCGTTTTAGTCTTTTCGTTCTGATAGTTTTTTCGTCGAATAGCAAGTCTTGGTTGTAGTGTGTCAATATTTTTGTCGTGTTTCGTGCTTACTTCGGTATCTCTTTGTTCGTTTTGCGATTGCAGAGTGAAATTTACCAGATCTTTTTTCTTTTTCAAAATCGGGCATTCGCTTGGAAAGGCGTTTGTCTTATGAAACCCCAAATGCTTAGATCATTTGCTCAAGGGATGGACCCGGTGACCTACTTTTTTTTGCAAGCAGCACACGCAATGTAGTTTTTTGTTTTACATTCATATATTGGGTGGCGTTACAGCCTGTTTAAGGCCAGAGCTTAACTTTTCGCGTTGAGTTACATCAAGTTTGTCTTAGTTTCGTCCACTGTCCTTCTCTTTTTCTTTCACATTGCTTTTACGACGTAGTTATTTAAACATTTTTGCAATAAGGTTTGAAGTTGTAACAAAATATAACAAAAAGTGTACGAGCGAAACTTCTTTTTCTTCTGCTTAGAATTTAATCTCCGAAATTCGCATTAAGCAAATACTCTTGCGTCCAGTTTGTTACCCAACGAATATTTTCTCAAAATTACATGTTTAATTTTTTGGCTAAAGTTTGGCTTCTTCCAAACGTACTGAAGTCCGTGTTCAGACGGTGTCAAATCGAAATTTTAGGTTCAATCGGAAATTTAGGTTCAGTTGGACCTTGTACGGATGCTCTTGAGGTAGAGTAGGTCTCGAATTCTTGTGGTCTAGGCTCATGTTGTTTAAGCTTTATCTTCTGTTGTTCCTTACATTAAATCGAAAGCCCAAAAGGTGCAGTCACCTTGACCGAATTCATAAACGCTTCAACAGACTTTCGGCAAACGCAATTCAAAATGTTCGTGGTAGCCGTCAATAATTTTGATTCTCAATTTTGAATTTCGAATTGCACTGCTGCTGAACTATAAATTTCATATTTTATTTTTTCCAAAACATTTGTTTTAGAAAGGGAATACAACTGAACTTCTTTGCCTTCGTCCTCCTGCAGGACATCTTGAAACAAACTTTCTCTTCATTTTCGTTGACTTAATTCAAAAATGTGTTCCACTCAAATAACAAACTGCTCTTATCACGCAATGGGACCTTCTTTGGACGCATGACCCAAACTCGAGAGTGTCTGCGTAATCAAATCAACCAACGAACCAACCACCCGTGTGTTGCAAGTTGCAAGTGCATTCCCTTGGATAATTATTAATTTAAAACAAAAAAAAAAACGAACATCCCTCATATCACTCGTGCAAGTGCAACATGCGGCAAAGTGCAAAAGCATTTTAATTACACGCTTTTTTCAACAGCTGTTTAATTAGCTCAAGTTCCGTCCACACTGTGCATGCAATTTACAGAAAAAGAAAAAAAAACCGGCGCACCTCTCAACAGCAAAGTTCCACCAAGTGGAACTCAATAAAATTTACGACATTTGGCCAAACGCAACGATGCAATGCGTTGCAGTCCCAAATTAAAAATTCATTCGTTTGTCCTCTGGGCCGGGGAATAATCGATTTTGACATTTGCAAATATCGCAACTAACCAAGAACACATGTCCTTCAAGACGTGCCTCTCCTCCTGGATTGGTAGCATCCGCAGCCCTCAACACATCCATTCGGGGAATCAGCACTTGCGTTTACAGGCTAATTAATGACAACACTCGATTCGTTTGACTTCTCAGAAGGCCGAGACAACGACGACGATGACGATGACGGCACAGGCGCACATGGTCGTCTCTCTCTGGTCTCCGGTTGAGCAGGATACAAATCGTTTCGTGTTCTTTTGCTGTTTTGGCCGGGACAATAAGCACCTGTGTAGGTAGTGTTTGTAACCCGAGATGGACTTCACTCAGCCCATGAGTAATCACCTCGGATCGATTGATTTATTGATTCATCAAAACTCGTGGTTGAGGATGAGAGAATTCACAATCCGTCTGACGTCTGGCCGTCGTATCTTCGCTCTAACAACCGATGAAATATCGTCTCCGCAGGTGGCTTCCGCATAAATCACCCCCAAAGTGTGTGTGCACATTTAGACTGGACTTCTACGGGTCGTCCGCCGTGGACCTTTCGCAGAAGTCCGCAGCCACAAACAAAAAAAGAAGTCCTCGTGCTCCTTCTAATGCCTGAACCTGATGGAACGATTGCTGCCAATGAGCGCCAGCCGCGGCATCCATCATCTCCCGTTTTCCTTCTTCGAATTCAGCGCCATCCGCCGCGTCAAAGTTTTTCACTGAAAATTTTCCGTTTTCGAGAATTTCTTTTTCATTTTGGGTTTTCTAAGACTAAGACATCAAAGTTGGAGGAGAGTTAATCATTAAAAATTATCGATCGATAGAAGCCTCTGCTCGGTGAACGAGAGGATGCGTTCCAGTCGCTGAGTTGACACACTCCAGCCGCGCTAAGAATAATGAGCTGGCGAGGAAGATTAATCGATTTGGTCATGAGTTGACTTGGAGTTGAGTTTCGTTGCCGAGAGACGACGATGACGACGATGAGGAGGAGCTGGAGGAAGACCAGTGGGTCAGTCTCTCTAATAAATGATTTTTGAATTTGTTTTTTTTTTTTTTTGATTTCGTTGCCTGGCGCTGGAATTTGGAAACAACAAACTGACGATTCGTCATGCTAGAGTGGAGGAATTTATTAAAACATTAAATTAACTGTTAATGATTTTGTTTGGCTACGAGTTTAGATATCCACTCCTCATATTAATTGATACGGACGGTCTGGAGGTCACGCTCGGGGTCTACGGCGGCAATTTATTCAAGTTCGACTCGGTGGACTTATCGGACTTTGATGAATCGAGTTATGGCGCAGTACAGTGGTTAGCCGGAGTTGTTCCCGGGGACAGGGCTGGTCTTCGGGCGCTTCCTGGTTATGCGCAGCGTTGTCATTCTGATGAGATTTTAAATTTTTAAATTTAGCAAGTTTTGATAAGAAAATGTAATAAAACGTCAAAAAAAAATGTCAACAATCTGATTTTCAGTCTGAATGCAGTCAATGTCCATCTTGGGCAATGGAAGCACTGATCTAAGCTGCGCATGTGCGCCTGAAAGGGACCTATCAAATATCGAAAGATTAGAAACCAAAAATACTGGTGGCTTGACTGGGCTTAAGCTAACGTTTAGGAAAAGCAAGCTCGAATCCTGACATGCGACTTTTGGTCCGCCGATAAAATGCTTGACTGATTCACTTTACCTAGCGTCTTGTTGGCGGGCTGGGGATCGTACGCCAGGAACGGACTCCATGCCTAGGTTAAGGCAGGTTAAGATAGTTTCTTAGGTTCAATAATCTAGGCTAGTTTTTAAGAAACAAAAGATATGTTTTCACAAGGTTTTGCCACATTTTTCCTTAAACTGAAACAAATAAATGAAGAAAGAATCAGTAAAAAAAATTAATCAAAATAGTTTTTAGAAATAAGTACTCAAAAAAAAGAAAAAATAATAATAGTATAAGTATTGAGAACCCTTAAGGTAATTTACTGCACATAATATTAGATTGTCAAATATCTCCCTTCCGCCTTTTTGTCTTTTGAATTTGCCGGGTATGTACACAGCGCTACAGAGCTCGTATCCAAACTAATCATGAATAGCGTCGTTTTGTAGGTTATGTCAAGACCTTTCAAATGATGCCAGCTTACCGGAAGGGAGATATTTGACAACCTAATATAACCACTTGAAAGTAACATCAAATGAAAGATTAAACTGCCACGATTACAAAAATGTGAGTGCCAGACGTTTTGTACGCGGCCTTACCTCCGCCAGACACGCAAATGCAGAAAAAAGTAATAGAAAAATCTGCTTTTCTATTAAATGTATACCAATTATATTTGGAACCTAAAATCTGGTCCAGCAATGTAAATCCTTCTAAAATTGGAAAACGCCTTGTTTTCACGTTCACGTTATCGAAGGACTTCTGTATTTTTAAGTTTTTTATCAAGTACGTATGCCAACATGCCAACATTATTCAATGCAAATTAAAAATTAAAGACCTCGTTACACGTATCTTAAAATTCGAATTTTGTGTTGTTCTCCTATCCAACTTCGAAGGTGCGTTCCAATCCCACGAACAAAGTCTGTGGAACACAGTGGTATATTACAATTTGGACTTCGCTTTCTGGTCTCACACTGAACACTAACAATGCGCTCACAGTCTAACGAGACCAATTGTAAGTAAAAGAAGGACTTTCTCTTTATCTGAATTTTAGAATGAATTCTCCATTGTGACTCAAAAACACGGCAAATGTCGACTCTTCCCACGCGCTAAACGACCTCGTCAATTCATCCTCCAAGCCAAGTTTGTGACGGAAAATGATTTATAGCCCGCCCAGCTATTCATTTGCCAAAAACTCATAAACATAATTACCCAACTACGAAATTCTCCTCTAAATAAAAAGAAGAAGAAAAAAACAAGTCCTTCACGAAAAAATTAATTTCCCTCCAAACCCACTGCGATCCGTCACGTTTCTCTTGTCGAATCTCAACGGCCTCCTGGAAATTAGATCACGTTCATTAACATCGAATCGGGGCGAACACATCTCTCCCGGCAAACGATGCCCTTGCACGATCCCCACATCCTTCAGTTCATCCTTTTCTTCGGGCAAAAGACGTCAGCCACCAACAAAACACAACAACAGCCACAAACATCAAACGCAACCCGTCCCGCTTATATGATTTTTTAATAGCCGGCAATTTTCTCACCTCGCAAAGTGTGAATATTACAGTGTAATAGCATCAACGGGTCAAGCCTTCTTCCTTTGGACTCCGGGTCTCCGGTGTATCCCTGCCGTACTCGCCCCACCGACACCGCCACCGCCCACCGGCCATCGACTTGCCAACCAACCAGTCGTCCTTCTTCCCGTCTCGTGTCCGGCCACGACAAGAGGAAGACGACTCCTTTTTTGGTTTCGGGTAGCCAAAGGTGCCCATTATCAGACATGGAGAATTATTTAGAGCGTGGATAATGTGATGGCGAACTCTGGGATGCGCGCTTTGATCTGTGTCCAGCGCGATTGTGCTTTGATCGAGGTTGATGGCATAATTTCATCGCAGCCCGCAGGGCTTATTAGTGCTGAAAGGAGAGGGCACCACTTCTGTGCGTCTGTGTGTGCTCTCACGAAGGACGAAACTCGGTCCGGGCCGGGCAGAGAGGAACGAGCAGAGCAAAAAAATAATTACACAGTTCCCCTGTCTCGGTGCTGTGGTCGGTATCGACGCGTCGTCGTCGTCTTAATAGTCGTTCCCGGTGCCATTGTCTCGATCCTGCCCGAAGGCGTTGATTGGAAAATGCAAATTTCATTTCGAACATAATTTAGCCGGTAGCTAGTACACACGGTGCATGTTACCGGTCCACGGTAGCCGAACAGATGTCATTCCCATTTCACGATCTCGACGGCGAAGAGATTTGTAGTCGAATGTCTACCACGACGACGACGATGACTTGGACGTGATGCTTTATTATTATTAAGTGTCATTGTAAATGTCATTATTGGAGAGCTACTAGTCACGTGGTACCTGGGCCGGTCCTTTGTGGTGTATTCCTCGCTTGCGGTCACACTGGAGTTGCTGCGCAATTAAATGAGATAGAAAATGAAGATTGAAGAGGATTCGAAACCGAAACCGAGCGAGAGAATAAATCTCATCGCCGCGACCTCATAAAACAAACTACGGTCAGGCCGAACCGGGGGGACGGAGGGCAGGCTGAGCATGGCTCCCACGCATAAAAATGTCACAGTGAAACCTCATTCGCGTAAATTTTGATGTCGAACCTCGGGGAACACTCGAATTATTTACACTGGCTGTATTCGCAGGACGATGAGTAAATGGCGGCAGTGGTTGCATCCGCATCTAGTAAATTTCATCAGGGGCCGGTCTGCCGTCGGTCTGGGTGGTGATTTATGAGTGAGCGGTTCTCATCGAATGGTCACCAATACCGCGAGGTCGATAAATAAAATTTTCAATTCAAGCAAAAATACAACATCGATGTGAATAAATCCACGAATTGCTGCTAAAAATAATCAATTTCAACCGATGTGGTGGGGAGTGGGGAGTGGGGAGTGAATAAAACTTGTCCCTGGCCAAAACATCGATTTGAATCAATTTAAGCGCGACGGACTGGAAGTGAGACATATTTAGGGCGGTGGTCAATCGGAGCCAGAGTCGTGCATGACAGTCGGCGGCGGATCAATGACAGATTTTTATTGCCGCCGGTGGGGTGTGGGCGTGGATGGAGGGGATGAAGTGACGCGTGATGCAAAGCAGGCGGTGATTTGTTAGAAGTTGGAAAAATTTTAGACCGGGTTGTGCTGGTCCAAGTGAGGGTTCATGAGGCGGAACGTAACGTCAAGTGAAATGAGTTGTCAGGAGAGTTTTTACGTCTCAGTGCTGCCAAAGCGTAGGCTTAATTATCTGAATCGAGATTGTCTCTGAATCACGTACAGAATTTTGTAAGGATGAGTAAATTTATTATGCTTTGGAAAACGTAGCTTTAAAATTCTGTTGAAATAATAAAATAATGCCTACAGATAAAATCTGACTTTCGGTCTTTTTTTCGATCGGTTATCGGTTCCTTATTTGAACGATTGGATGAAAGAATAATCAAGAAAAAGTTGTTGTTTCAAGTGCTCAAAAACACGCCACGAAGAAGCTTCTTTTTATATATTCAACCGGACGAGTGTTACAACACCATAAGTTTTTTACGACAAGGTGGGCCAATTACACATTTCTTTTTAAAAATGTAATAAAATTAACAAAACTAAATATTTTTGGCGCAGTGGCCTGGTCGATTAGTGCATCGGCCCGGGCTCGAATCCAGCTCAGGAAAAAAAACACCACAGACATTTTTCACGGCCCAATCTCCAGCGAACGACTGACAATCCTCCTGGAGTACTTCTGTCATGGAAAACTTTCGCAGTTCGCCATTCAGAACCGGCACTTAACAGTAGGTCCCCTCCCAATGTGTCAAATTATATCGCGTATAACACAGTGAAGGCGCAAAGAAGCTAGACTTGGGCCCTGTAAGGGCTGTTATACCGATTATTTCTTTTTTAATTTATTTATTTTATTTTTTTAATTATCGGAGTGAATAAAACCCCCAACGCTTCGGGTGGATTAAAACCCACCTGTGCCATACTGAACATAAAACAACAACGAAGGACATTGGTCCTGACTTGATAAAGTACATTCCCCAAACATGTAATACATTTATGAAATGTCAAAAACTAAGACAGGAAATAAACAATTTGGGAAAATAAAAAAAAAAAAAAAAATTATGGGAAAAAATGCCATTCAAGCGACTACCTCAGCTTCGCAGTAGCGTAATCTGTGATTCCAAAAAGCACTGTTTAGGCATAGTACTTCATTCGAAAAAAGGCTTCCAATATTTCTCAATGTTGTTGAAGCCTTAAGTGACTCATTTGGTTTTGCGGAGATATGATACTGACTTTCTGTCAGGGGTTCGACCGGTAAGCAGGTGTCAGTGTCTCAGTTTCCCTATGATTTATAGAAAAAGAAAAGAACCTACTAGGTGGCCAACCTTTTATATGGTTGCTTGAGCAGTAGATCATTACATTTTATCCTTTTATAACGTTGCTCTTGTTTAGTATATTACCAACATTGAAAAGGCCTTTGTTCTTCGACCAAATTCCAGCAGTTCACTGTGCCACCACAAACCAAAGGAGGTTCAGGTTGGGGACTGAGGTTGAGCACGTTGAAGAAAGTTGAAGTTAGTGGGCCTAACTTTTAAAGCAGACATCAATCTCAAAACGACACTTTTTCCCTGCCTTGTGAACTTCAACCGAGCTTATTAGAGCCTGGCAGTGCGGCCGTAGTCCGAAAGGCGGGTGATGTATGTACGTACACGTATTGAAAAGTGTCGAAAAGTAGAAATCTGTTACGATTACTGAAAGCTGAAACAAACACAATATACGAAGGGAAAGACAACAGGTCACTAGTATAGCAGACGTAATTTTGTGAGGACAGATCAAGGACTTCATCTGTCATCCGTTTTAAAGCGTCAATCAAACAAAAATTCTTTTACTTTTGTTGTAATTTTCTAATCCTTTTAAATCCCCGAATTTGATCATTTAAACCATTCAATTTTCGACAAGAATTCGAATGAGTAATTTTGAATCCACTTTTAGACTTCGATCTTGACATCCTCTCTTAATCGATGATAAATTCACTACCACTCCATAATTGAGTCATATCCTTACCCATCTCCTTGTCAATGAACATAAAACGAAGCAATTAACTTAACATCCACCCGAACAAGAGCCTCCTTGAGTCATCAACCTGTCGCAGTAATCCAAAGAAATTACCTGCTAAGAGAAAAATCCTTTTTCTCCTGAAACACTGTCCGAAAAGGATTAACTCCCATGACACCAATTGTACTCGAGGACGATGAAAAATCACCGCACTTCGTCAATTTCATCCTCATCGGCTGGCAGAAGACAACCGGACAACGGGATGTCAGAGGACCCTCTGTCAGCCATCCCACTCAGTCTCATCTGGAAGCCACCTGCGGCTATTGCGGGGGTGCAGCAAACCAAAGACAAATCGAGACTCGCGCAAAAGGATTAGGCCCCAAAAGTCAAACAGATATAAATAACCAACAATAACCCACAAATAAACGATAAATAATTTTTTGTTTCGCCTCGTTTCGGCGACTCGTTGGTCGTTCGTCGTTGCGTCGTTAAAGAGGACTGGCCCTCGTTCGTCCTCCAACAATGGCCCAGCGCACACAATGGGAAATCCCGAATCCCGAATGCCGAATCGAAGTGGAGAAAAGAGAAAAGTCCACACGACGACGACGGTCCACGAAGGAAGAAGAAAAATCCCATCCCAATAACCAATGAATAAGATCGCAGCAGGACATCTTTGAGTTCAGTCAACACTCGGCGCGCTGGACACACCTTGGCTGTTACTTTTACACTCGTGCAGTCATCATGGTCCGCTCGACGTTCGCCGTTCGCTGTTCTCTGTTCGCCGGTCGTCGTCCAGCGCGTCATATGCACGCATGAGTTACGATCGAATTCAAATGATCGTAAATATGTCAATCGGACTGGGATGCTGCTCCCCGCGAGATCATTAAGGGCGACACTCTCTCCGCGCCGCACTCGGATCGGAATTCGTCGATAATTCTATACCGGCCACGCCACGCCAGCCCGGTCCGATGCGACTGGAACACTTCCAGCGTAAAGATTTAATTAATTAAAATTATGAACGAACCGAGAGGATGCGCTTTCGGGATATTTTATGGTTTATTGGTAAAATCTCGGCTTCGTTAGAGCCCGCTCGGTGTAATTTATAGCCCGACTTGTGGCTGTCGGCCGGTGGCCGTTGGTGTGGTGTCAGGAGGAGGTGGGGCTGCCAGGTAGTTAGCGCGCGGAAGAGCCGCCGCAAGAAAAAAAACCAAAGTGATGACAGGGTATTAATGTTTCATAATTTTCATAAGGTGACGCGTTATACATTTGCATAATTTTCGAGCCAGCAAGACACACAGGGCGAAGGAGAAAGGAAGGGGGGGATTGCTTGACTTGGAGGCTGTGCTCACGATTTTAACCGTGAGCTTAAGAAAAACTTATTTTTTGGGAAGAACGCGACAGAAAGGCATAAATAAACAATAATTCTTTCAGTGGAAGTAATTTGGGAAGAAAAATGGCACGAGTTGAGGATGCGGCATAAATCATGGCTTAATACCAGTTGCAGACACAAAGCCAATTCTTGGAGGTGGTCATAAAGAAGTTGATAGTCATGAGATTATGGGATCTTTCTTTCTTTTTTTTTCTTTTTCGTGGCTAGGTTCTCTTGGGTTGGGCCAACAATATGTGATTTATATAAGAAGTGAGATTACTCTTAAGTCATTTGAAAGTTGGGACTCTGGTGAAGACAGAAAATTCTTTCTGTGGATGATGCATGTGGGTGATGTTTGAGCTGAGTTTGAGAAAGGTGATGGGGTCCTAAGTAGGGTTTGACGGTGATTCCAAAATGTCGACTGAATTTTGAGGTTTTAAGTCTGTTGGGGGACCTGAGAGTTGGGGGTGGTATCCCTTTAAAGCCGTTTATGGCTGTTTGTTAACTATGAATCAGGTCGTTCCATCGGATTTTGATGTTTTCGTCGCCCCTTTCAAATTGTTCAACATTTTTTTTTCGAGTTTTTAGTTTGAAAGAGTTGAATTCTTGACTTTCAGCTTTCGAAGTGAGATATGAAATTTTAATGTCGCTGTAGCGCTGTGACAACTAGGAAGTCGATGTGTTTTGGTCACTAATGAGTTTCGGGAATTAAATCACGGTACACCGTGTTCAATATCTTACTGGTAGTGGTATGGTGATGATAAGGGTGGGCCATTTAGTAGTTTTTTCTTAAAACATAAGTTATTCTGGCACTGAAAGCTGTTATCCGCTCGAAATCTTGACAGAAAGTCAGTTTCATATCTCCTCAGAACGACGTGAGTTGCTTTCGACCTGAGCAACATTGGAAAATATTATTAAAAACTTTTTACCCAATTTTTTTTACCCAAAAGATGGCTGGCAGCACAATGGGCCTAGCTTTGGCTTAAGTGTCCAGATTTCCAAAATGTATTTAATAAAAGTAAAAAAAAATATTAAAAACTTATTTCCAAATGAAGTGCTGCTTCCTAAACAGTGCGTTTTTTAAAAAGAAATCGTGGTATCAACCCTCTTGGCGATGTCAATTGACCGCCTCGCAGCTGTGATTTAGCCCTCTTGGACTTTTTTTTTCTTGTGCCTACACGATTCAAGCACTTAATGCCAATATCATCCAACCAATCTGTGATCTACAGCCAGAAGCCCTGAAAAAGGTCTTGCAAAATTGGAATGGCAAAATGCGTCACTGCGAAACCAGCCGATGCAGACACTTCAACGACGTTGTATTTCATAGTTAATGGGAATTCTCGTCCTTGCTAATAAAAGCAAAAAAAATAATTCTGTTCATTTTATTGGATTTTTAAAAAGAAACTTGTATCTGGCCCAACCTGCATGGTTTTTTATTTTAAACGTTAAGATTTTGCAATTGCCATTGGAAAATATCGTTTCGACTGATGAGAGTAGATCTTTAGTTACATGTATGTTACAGTATGTATTTTAATGCATTTGTTGTTTTTTTATTTGCGGGTTTAAGAAAAACTGCAGTCAAACAGTTTGCCATTGGAAATTGGTGCGTGCACTAGAGGGCTGAGTATTATTACGATCACTTGAAAAATATTACGATGAATGAATATTCTTTTATCAATTCAAGCTGAGAAATCGGTAAAAGGGACGCATGAATATCTAACGTCAAACATTACTTAATGATAGACTTCTCTAAGCTTTAACCAGGCTCCTTGTTTGAGAGATTGGATCTTAATAGCAACCGATTTCTTTACTTCGGGCATATTCTCGTTAAATAATTTCAAACACACCATTTTTCCTACATCTGACTCAGTGATCGGCTTCAATTTCATGCGGAAATGATGCAACCACCGTCGATCGGTTTCAGTCAGTGAATTTGTGATGATCTCACGCCATTTCTGTGCCCCACCTCACGAACTGGTGACACGACTCACATGATCGCTCAAACAGACAGAGTACCACGCAATCAAGATCATAGGTGCTTCACTCTGATTGATGATCGCCACACGAGAGCCATTTATTAACCCAACAACAAAGTAACCAATCTTGGCACACGAGTCCCTCCCATTCCATTCTATTCTCGCTATCTAATTAAAATTGTTCACACTTTTGCTTAATTAATTGTCAAATCGCTAAGTGCAACCTAGCAACGTCGCGCTGTCATAAAGCACCACGCCACAGCATAAGACGTCCTTAGTCATTCAACGCCCAATGTTAATTATGGGAAATCATATTCGATGGCCTTTTGTCGATGCCGCCGCCCGGCCCATCACGCTCCGACTAGCTAGTGCTGGGGAGTGCGCAAAAATCATGACAAATAGACGCGAGTCTCTTGAGGCTGCGTAAAAAATTATCTCCGCGCGATCGGTGCTGCGCACATGCAACACGCTTGACATATGACATTCTCGGTTTTGACAACTCAACAGGCCGCGAGACGCGTACGCTTTTGCCTCTCGTATGAAGTTATCAAATAGCGCGCGATACTGATGCGAAGTGCTCACTAATTGGCGTATTAATGCGCCACCCTGCCCCGGGGATGCCTCGGTGCCAAGCACCCATGTGACATGTGTGCAGTACCCGAACGTTGTCGGGCGGGAAATCGGCGTTGTAACGCATCTTCGTGACATAAATCAATACTCGGGCGCAGTTCCTCGGCCTTAGACACTTGAGTCGCTCGCGAGATAAATCTTCCCAACCTCCCTCCGAAGAGAGACCGACTTCATTCATTAGGACACAATGCTTAGGAACCACCAGCGTCATCGCAGCAGAAAGTCCCTTATATATACAGTTTTTTTGTTTTTTTTTTTTCTGACAGCGCGAGAGCGAGACAGAGAATGGCAGGATCATCTTGTCAAAGTCATGTAATTATTGCAGTTAAATGCCTCCATGAGGAATGGAAATAAATCATCCTGTCTCGGGAGTTATTTACGAGTTTTAAAATAAGTGACGTGGAAAATGATGCATTTGAATTTTCCGTTTGTCGAAATGGGGGAGCGACACGACAGAGACCGCCGCCGCACCGCCACCGTGCCATTGATGCCGTGCGTAAGGTGGCAGAAGCAAGTCGGAGTTCGTCGATGGGCGCTGGCAGGTTTGTGTCAAACTGGATTCAAAAGATTTTTCGGCTGATTTCGAGTGATGTGGCAGAGAAAATCGCGCAGATGGCCACGGGACACGAGGTGCGTCGGGGGGAAGCTGGCAAGTGAAAGAGTAATGAATGCCATTTGAAGTTGATGGGAGAGTTAAGCGATGCAAATTTTAATGTCGCTGTACCGCTGTGACAACTAGGAAGTCGATGTGTTTTGGTCACTAATGAGTTTCGGGAATTAAATCACGGTACATCGAGTTCAATATTCCCAGATGGCCAACAATTCCCTGGCGCTGGTCAGTACCGAAATTAAATGCAGGTCGATGTAAGACAATGACGAGGTCCACACACGAACGAAAACTCACCTAGTAGAAGAAGGGCCTAGAACTTAAGACTCTCCTTATCTCGCTCTTCTATCCTTGCTTTGGATGGTATCATACATTTTGACACTTTTTAAATGTCCAATTGTTAAACATGTTCAATTTGTTCATATAAATTCAATCCTGCGGACGAAAAAGCCATTCTTTAAGATTCTGTTATAGAAATACAAAACTGAAACAAAAATCTCTGTGCTATATGCTGTGCGATAACTACTATCATTGTACGAAAATCTAATCTAATCTATTTTCTTATTTGAAAAGCTAAGTAATTGAGATTAACAGACAGCCTAAAAGCGCTGCACAAGTGTCTACGCATATCCAAGTCTGTTGCGAAACTTTCTTGCAACAAATAAGAACTTTAAATGACGTGAAATAAAATCGACCATTTTGAAACAAAAAAAAAAAAAAAACGCTCAGTAAGGTATCTCTTAGATTTCAAGTTGGGTATATTTGGACGCATAATTTCTTAAAACATCTGTTATAGCCCAATATAGTATCGAAAAAAAATATTAGCCCGTTTATGAACGACAACCTGGACCGATTTGCGATTTAAACATGTCCGCAGGTAATGTAGTGCAAATCGTTACTACATATTTCATTTTCCATTTTGTCGGGTTGTTTAGATTTATTAGTGCACTATTGTTTATTAAGTCAAGTTTATTAAGTGAAGATTTCGGTGGATTTTTGAACTAATAAAATAAAATTTTCGGACCGAAATTGAGCATTGCTCAGCGATCAAAATGTGAGGAATTACATTACATTACAACAAAGTAAACGCACAAACATTACATCTTTTCCTTACAGAAAACAAAATATAAGCAATCCACTAAAAGCTGAAAAATTCAGCGAACAAACTAAAGCACCCTCTGGCATAAAACGATATTCCGTTTCATTTAAGGCTCTGTCGATCTTTTTTTATGCAATAAACTGTAAGATACTCGATTTCATTATTACAGAACCAGAACTCAATGAAAGCACAGTACCTATAAGCCAAATTTTAAGTATTATTGTGTTTGAAATTATTATTTTCAAAAAAGGCCCGGAAACACTTACAATGAAATTTTAATACGAAAATGTTTTAGTGATTTAAGTGATGTATTGAGATAAGCTATAGACATGGAACAATTATTTAGATCCATGATGTTACAATTGATGCGATAGTGTAAGAGAACTGGTGGTAATACAGTCCAAATATATTTTTGGGGGAAGGCTACGAAAAACCAGTGCAGGGTATGACAATCGCACAAAAACATAAACAAGTAATTATGAAACATATATCAATATCTAAGTTAACACGTATTTATCCAGCAATCGTCGAAAGTGCACGTTGGCCGAAAGCTCTCGGAATGATCGGTCAGTCAAGTAGCGTGTGACGTATTGACCGGGACTCCAACAGCAAGAAAAATCTTTGTAAAAGATAAAAAAGGTTGCTGAGTTGGAGTTAAATTATAAGCAAAAACAGACTAAATAAATTTAAAAAAAAAACTATGCGAAATTGTTTAATTTAATTTAAGAAAAATAAAGCAATAAACCATTGAAAAGAAATTGTTTTTTGATTTCTACAAATCAAATTGTTCATGATTTTAAATTGCCGGGGTATACTGTTTGTAGAAAGGTTATACAGCTACGTACAGACCTATTCAAGCGATACCCACACGAAATTCCTTTATTTCCGAAAGGAATTGCAACATGAGAATAGCGTATTTAAATATTTAAGGTTAGGTAAATGATGAAACGAGCTTTTTTCTAACGAATTCAAGTACAAACAAATTTGGATGAAGGGAGAATGAAGAGCCCTAAGGATCAAGAATGTGCCTTGATACTTGATGAGGTCTAATTTAGTGGAGGGCAAGCGCTAGTCCGGAGCTGTCTCTAATTGGGGTATAAGGACAATCTTTCGAATCAATTCAATTTAGAATCTATTTAAATATTCGGACATATTAAAAACGGTTATGATTCCTTGTGACAAGAAGAGAATATCGCGCCATAGCCGCGCCCTTTTAGGCGCGCTGGGCACGCTAGGGGTAAGCTGGTGAAGCGTTACGAAAAGTGTGATAGTCCTTTCTCTCTTTCGCTCATGTAAAGCAGAAGCAGTTGAAGTAACTTTGCGTTGTGGCTCACAGCAGAGAGATTCTATTGAATACGTGTGCGCAGTTCCAAAATTTCTTGGAATTTATCTCATGTCCGCCTGCTATGTGCTGGTGTTGCTTTCTGAGTTGAAGTCAAACTCATTGCATCCAAAAACAAATTAGTTAACGTTTTAGTGTAGGACATAAGAAATTTATATTCTAAATCGACTTAGCCGTTCAAGAGTTAGAAAAAATCCTATTGGTTTTCAAATCGGCTTACTAATGTTTGGAATTTGCAAATTTTGAACAGCTTGACCGATCTGGTTGAAATTCGGAAGGTAAACTCCTTTTCTTGCAAACACAGCTTTAAACTACAAAACTACTTTCTATTCGATGCATTGAGTTTGACTAAAACATACACATATAGGTATATAAATGGAGCTAAAGAATTTTTACTTCAGTTGTGTCGTCTAAAGCACACACGACTTTTTATGTTTAGTGAATTTTTATAATTTTTTTTTCGTAAGGAAGATGTGTAACGTTTTTACATCTTTTTGGTCTAGTGAAGTTAAGAAAACAAGGGACAAAAATTTCATCTTCACAACGTCTCTCTGTCATCCTCTACAAGGAAAAACATCAGATTGATTAAGGCGGTTTTTGGTTTTGTCCAATACTGTATGTTTTTCGACAATCCATAGCTAACATTATTCGAATTAAGGTATTTTACGAACCGTAATACAATTGTTTCTGATTTCATGAAAAATTGATTATCAAGGTAGTGTGGTCAAATTAAGGATCAAGTCACTCTGCAAACTCCAAGGAAACTTGAAGTTGTGAAGGCGAGGCCTGAAACAGTCGAGTGTGTTATACCATTCAGAGAATGGTTAAAATAAAAATAACCTGCTTAATATACAGGGCCAGAGCATAGCTTTTTCGCGCCTCCACTTGGTTGTGAGCGATATAATTTGACACATGTGAAGGGGAGCTACGGAAATATGAATCGGCTTATTTTGACTGTTATAGAACTCTGAAATAAGTTTTATAAAAGCCACTCTAAAAGAATTGTTTTACCTCCTTTTCGTTCCAGCCTGTTTTCCTATTTAGTCTGACAAAATCCTTACACCATCAGTCGTCCTCCTACTCGCATTCAAGGTTGTAAGCAAAAGTTTCAGGTTTCAAGTTTCCACAACAAGTCCTGGAACACTATGCGTCCACCACCCTGGAATGCGAATGCAAGCGCCATAAACATACCCCGCGACGCAATTACTGCTCCCTCACTGTACGAGACCACAGTAAATTAATCATCATCGAACACCACCAAGAATCAGAACCCAGCACCAGCACCAGCACCAGCCCTCTCAGTGGTGATCACGAAACCGTGTTTGCGACACAGCTCACAACTCTCTTTCATCATAATTGATGAAGAACCATTCTACGAAACATAAACCAAAAATGTTGCAATGTGCACAGCCGCCTCCTTTTTTGCCGTCTCCTCTGCCCATTGGGTTGACTTGCGACTGTTGACTGTCGACCATCGATGCAATGCGATCATGTCATATTTTTTAACGACAAAACGCTGATCCTTTGTCCCAGTCCTCGGACGTGCCCGTGCCCCGCACCACAGGTAGAGAGTAATGATGTGTGATGTGTCCACCGACCACATGCTGAGCTAACAACGCGGACAAATTAATACACAGATTGTAAACGCGAAATCTTTCGCACACACACACACACACATACACGAGCGAACGAAGTATCTGTGATGGCAAAGCACTGGCATTGATTTAATTAATAATCGATCGGAGGTAATTGCTCCACGACGTTCTCGTTCTCAATTTGTTCGACGGTTTGTCGATGCAACCGCGTGCCCTTCGCGTCTCCTCCAGACGGAGTCGGAGCGGAGCGGAGGTGAGAAAAAGAAGAATCGCTGGGTGGAGAAGCCGATCCGAGCAGCGACGATCAGCGTCTCTCTCTCTCTCGCCCTGTCCATCCACACGAACAACTCTTTCGTCGGTTAATTTTTGTAAGTTAATTACAGGCCGGCGCAACACAGCGCATCGCAGCCTAGGATGGCGAAGATACTGCGCGACTCCGAAGGAGGAGGCTTTTTAATTCCCACTTTTTCGAGATCACCGAGAAAGCCACCGCCATGGCATCATTATCATCATCAGCAGTGCTCCTCCGGTCCTCTGATGCTCTGGTGCAGCAGCAGTATCATCATCGTCGTAGAGCAAGCGAAGAGGTAATCAGGAATTTTCTCACCTCCTCGACGGCAACGACGGCGGCGGTGGTGGCGACGGGGCGGTCAGAATTGGGGGCGTTGATGTTTCTGAACGTTCCGTCGGCCGGTGTCTTCTTCACCGCCGAGATGGATCGAGGGCGCAAGTCGGTGCCGATTGATGACCCGATCCACTGGCTGGCCGATCTGTGAGGTTCTTAATCGATTTAAAATCGTTTTTGATGATATTTTGATCGCGCGGTCAGTTGTTGTTGTTCGTCTGTCTAATGACGCCGAGGTGGTAATTTGAAGGTGCATTGGCCGGGGGGACACGCACGCATTTACACACACACACATACGCACGCACGCACGCACTGATGAGATTCATTCAGATTCTCTTTATCCGACCGGAGGATTCTGATTTCATGGTGATAATCAGAATCGTAATTTATTTAGCGGAACGGTTTCTTGTTTTGCACCCCTCTGTACACAGGGGTGGCAACTGGCAAGGTTCGGAGATGAGCCGCGTGATGAAGCGATTTACGGTCTCGTTGCAAAAAGGGGTTGCAGGCGACGCCAGTGAAAGTGTGAAACTTCAGCGCGAAGAAGATGACGACGTCGGACGGTCGTTTATTTGTTATCTATGGTCTCATTATCGTCGCTCGGTGCAGTGGAGTTGAAAATTAATTTTGTCACAGTTGCGTGTGTGAGATTGGGTGTTGGTCTTTTTTTTTGGCGATGCACATGAAGGGTGGGCTTTGTTTGGTTGCTGGTCAACCCACGCCCGGGGAATTGAAATAATTCGATGCGCCTAGTGGCTGCCTATTACACGGCGAATCACGGCATTCAATTAGACCGAGGGAGGTTGGCTTTGGGAAGGCTGGTGCGACTGTTTCTTTCACATTACTTTGGTCACAGTCGATAATTTAGGATCATCTTTGGAAGTGGTGACGGCGAGTGGTGGGAAAGTTGTCTAAATGTCTTCTTTCCGCTGCAGACTTGCAAACCAATTTCCAATGCATGTCCATTTATTTCAAACAAATCAAAGCAAAGGTTGTCTGTTTGCCCGATCGTATTTTGAATTTAAGAAAACAAAAGGTTCATTGATTCGTAAAAAAAAAATTGGTGTGCATGCCTTTAAATGGGGCATTCAGGTTAGCTTACGACTGTCGAATTGTGCAGTCGATTTCAGTTTGTTGAAGTCAGAAAAAAGGAAATCTCCTTTTATTTCTTTATCACACGTAATGAAGCTTGTCATTACTGAAACTAAGCACGTATGAATTGGTTTTCTAGTCCAAGTATGCATTCAAGACAAAAAAGAAACAAAAACATTTACTACCGTTGAAAAGAGGTTGTTCGACTCAGCTCCCGACTGCAAATAAAATTCGGCTTTCAATGAGTGAACGTAAATTTCTATAAGGGAGGTTGTGATAGCGACGCTTGTGATCAGCATAGATTTGAAATATTGAAGCTAACGACGCAATTAGCATAAGGAAAAAGAATTACTCGAGTGTCAAACGTTGAACATTGTTTAATGAACAAACGAAACAAAAATATTTCCAAGCAATCGATTACATAATCAACATTGAAATTCATTTGTTTTTTCTAATTTAATTTGCTTCTTTCCATCTCTCCCTCGGTACCTTCGGCCCGTGCTGTGTCTTAAACAGGATACTTAAGGGCCCCAACCCCTTTAGCACGCACCAATTATAAAAAAAAAAAATTAATCTGTAGTTCCTAAATGAGATACAATTATGAACTAACTAAGGGTCTCAAATCAATTCGATCCGCACTAAAATTCATTGCAAATGTAATTAGTTTCGTTGATTTGTTCCAGAGCAATTCTTTGTATAAAAACTTTTGAACAAGTCAACAATTTTCAGTCGTTCTCTTTACAACTTTTCGTTATGACCAGGTTTGAAGGAGCCTGGATCCTTTTCAACGCTATATTTTGGCAATTTATCACCAGCTCGTGGAGTCAGTGGTTTCCGGGTTCCTACACCGGCAATGGTGATGGGGTAGGAAACACAGGAAAAGGCATGCGTTAATTTTAAATAAAATATAATACAACCGAGTGTTTACTTTGTTTTTCTTGAGAACACCCGATTTTTCTTTGTTTGATAAAATAAATATGACTTCGTCTAACTTATGTGGTTTTTATTAAATCGTTCGAATGTGATTCATGTTTGACAAATTGCTTGGTACTAAAATTCTTTTTCTGTCACAGAAATTTCGCTGAATTTATTTCTATCGAGTTCGTTGTATTCATAATTTTTTATCAATCACTGGAAACTTTTTTAATTTCTTCATTAACATTGATTTCGACTTAAAACAGTTCAGAAATACAACATCGGTTGAACCGTAAGTACTGTTGAGGTCGAAATAAAAAAACATTTTAACTGCTACTAAAAAAGTGGTTGTTCGACGCAGTTCACGAGTGAGGATATAAAATTGGAATGAGCGTATTTTTGAATTCAGTTTTAACTTCTACACAGTCTTCGGAAAGAAATTGGAGTTAAAGCGACGCTTGTTATAACAACCAATCGGTTATTACGATAAAATATCAAGGTGCAGATAGAACATTAGTACACTGCTTATCACGGCTATAGTCGTCAAGTTTAGTTGGCTAGTTAGTTTAACTGACTATTTAATAAATACAAAATAATAACATAACATTTTAACAAAAATAAATATAAAAATAGTATTTATTGCACAAAATAGCATTAGCATTAAGAAATTCTTAGTCTACATGATTTGGCTTAGGGCAGTCTACCAGATTCAATATCGTCCATAACCGGTCGCTATAACCGCTTCATGCAGACATTTTTATTAAATTTCTGCGCGATACCTTTTGTTGTGGATTATTGTTTGAGTTCGAACGATTTTTTTTTTTCGAATTTTTCTCTTTTTTCAATTCCTCTAAGTGGATTTTTTTTTTCGCAAAAAAATAAACAAAAAATTTCCTCTCGCAACTTGTATCAAGCACGCAACTTGTATTTCATGCTCTGACTCTCTCTCAATTTGGCACTGGACGGTGAACACCTTTCATTTCATGTTGATTTTTTAGTCCAAACATGGCGGAGAAAAAAACGCATGTGGCTGCCCTTATTATTGTTTACCTGTGCAAGAAAGAAAGAGAATGTTCTCAGCAAGAATGAGGATTTGCATGGCGAGCTACACGCAAACATAGAACCCAAAGAACATGAAAAAATCGAAACTATTCGCCAATGATTCTCGAAGCACAATCATGTTGGGCGAACACAATTGTCGTCTAGGGCCACATAATCGTCCTCTACACACAACCACAAATGAAAACACAACCATGCGCTGCTTGTGTTGCTGGTTGGAAAATTAAATACGTTCTTTCTAGTTTCATTTGTAGTTGTTAAATTAAGGTACAGTTACAATTTTAAATTAACAAAGCGTTCCAAATCGATTCGATTCACAGTCGCGAATCGAAATTTAATTTGTTCTGTTGATTTGTTTCAGAATATTTTGATATTTAAAAGTTTTCGAACAAGTGAATCGATTTCAGTCGTTCTTTGTACAATTGCCCATCATGTCCTCGTTCGCTGGAGCCTGGGTTCTTTTCAACGCTATACTTTGGCAATTTATCACCAGCTCGTGGAGTCAGATGTGGTTTCCGGGTGATGTTAACGGCAATGGTGATACATGGGTAGGAAGAGAAAAAGAATATTGGCCTGAATTTTAAAGATAATATAAAATAACTTTGTGTTTTTTTAACAGTTTTGGAAGCGCTAATAGGCGATAATCCGCTGTTGGATATATTGAATATGACTTTGCCTATCTAAACCAGCGTGTAAAGAATGTCTACCACAATTTCTGCATTTCTTATAAAAAAAAAAGTTTTCGAAAATATGGATATATTTTGTTGTTTGTATTTTATTAAGTGACCATTAAATAAATCCAATCTTGTTTTCTTCTTTAAATTTGAAATGTTTTTGTCTGAACTCTTTATTTTGAGTGGAGCCAACTGTGAGCCAGTTGGACCTATAATGAGCAACTTTTTTAGGCTAGATTGAACGTTACGAAGGTGAACTAGATATTGATAAGTGGACGCTCTAAATGGAAGAATGAATAATTCGACTAATTTTGAATAATTGATAATCAGTATAAAAGTTCAAGTCGACAAATTAGAACTTATAGGTTATGAGCACTGGCTAAAGTGTTGCAGCTGTCAATCTTTTGTCTGAAACAAATTACTTTAAGTAACTTTTGCAGGTTACTTGGGCTAAGGAAAATACAGTTTCGGTGGCCAGATATCAGTCAAGCTTCGTAGAGGAATTCAGTGACATTGTTTTAATTATTTTAATTTTTCGCATTAATTCGATCCGCATTAAAATGCATTCGGAACATAATTAGTTTCGTCGATTTGTTCCAGAATAGTTCTGCGTATAGAAATTTTCCAACAAGTGAACCGATTTCAGTTGTTCTTTGCACAATTATCCATCATGACCTCGTTTTCTGGAGCCTGGATCCTTTTCAACGCTATATTTTGGCAATTTATCACCAACTCGTGCAGTCAGTGGTTTTCGGGTACTTACACCGGTAATGGCGATATGTGGGATGCTCCTGTGTTGAGTTGGTTAAATTCGACTTTTCCTATTACCTAATGTGGTCATTCTTAAATTGTTGGTCTTTCAAATGTAATTCATGCTGTACAATTTGTTTGGAACTAAAAATCTTTTTCTGTTAAAAAAATGTTGCTTAGTTTATTTCTATCAAGTTCGTTGCGTACAATATTTTGTATCAGTTACTGGAAAAATTCTTTAGTTTCTCCATTAACATTGATTTTGACTTAAAGCAGTTCAGAAACACAACCACAAGTAAGCACTTTTTAAGTCGAAGTAAGAGACATTTTGACTGTTGCTAAAAAGTGGTTATTCGACACAGGTCACGGCTGCAACTATAAAATTGAACTTTCAATGAGCATCTTTAAATCCAGGTTTAGATTTTATACAGCTTTCAGAAAGAAAATAGGGGCGACACTCTATTGGGCGAAATATCAAGTTTTTTTTTTACAATTGGAGCGTGCTAAAGGGGTTTGCGCTACCCTGAAGTATCCTGTTTAAGACACAGCACGGGCCGAAGGAACCGTGGGAGAGATGGAAAGAAGGTACTGGTGCGCGTTGGTTTTAAATGTCGTCATGTTATATTCAGTTGGGAAAATTGAGTTTGGAAGAGTATTCCATATTCGTGTGGCGCGGCTAAAGAATGAGTCTCTGAACTTTACCATACGTCCGAAAGCAGGCTTGTACTGATGAGCATTCCTAGCGTGGCGAGCATTGCGGGTGAATGTTTTAAGGGGAGAATGCAGTTGGCTAACTCATTCGGGCACTGTCTATTGAAACAGCGATAAAACAAAGACAGACAGGAAACATTTCGACGATGTTCAAGGGAGAATATCGACTTCGCGAAATATCAAGTGGCCCACCGAGTGTGGGCACCGTTGGCTCGATCGGTTAGTGCGTCGGACTGTTGAGCGAGAGTACTGAAGTTCGAATCCAGCTCGGGGGAAAAAAAAAAACACAAACATTTTTCACGGCCCCACCTCCAGCGAACGACTGACAACCTTCCTGGAGTACTTCTGTCATGAAAAGCTTTCGCAATTCGCCGTTCGGAACCGGCATTAAACAGTAGGTCCCCTCCACATGTGACAAAATTATAACGCCGCACAACACTGTGGAGGCGCGAAAAAGCTAGGCTCTGGCTCTCAACGGGCTGTTACGCTGCCCAATACATACCGAGTCTATTCAACATTATCACTTCCATCAGCTATATTGTTCATAAGGCACAATGGTCTTTTAGTGTCGCTTTAAATGTGTTTTTAAAATTTCAGACACACATTTTTCTTACAGTAGCTGAGAGTAATGATGGGTCAAGCAAGAATCTGAAACATAATGCTTATTTTGTCAGAAGTTTAAGACTTCTGAGTCTTAAAAAAATTTTGACTCAGTTTTAAAGCTTATATATAGCTAAAAAAAAATAATAAAATCTGTACAAATTTTATGAAAAACTATCAAACTTATTTAAATGAAACAGAAAAGAGCACTTTGTAGTTTCTGTTCACTTGCTTATGGCTGTGATTGCAACGTCTGTAATCACCATAAATTTGAAACCTTTAAGCCCCTCGATTTTATTTCAGGATAGAAAAAAAAAGTATTTCTAAACTTTCAAACATTGAACCTTACACACACACAAGAAATAAAAAATATTTCTAATCAGACGATTACATAATTGACATTGAAGTATGTTGGTTTTAAATTCGCTTACAATTGTTAAATCAGTAAAAAATTTTAAACTAACCAAATGTGAAGAATCAGATCGATCCATACAAAAATCCATTCAAATTTTATAATTTGTTTTGTTCCAGAATAGTTTTATAATTGGAAAATTTCGAACAAGTCAAATTTTTTGATTTCAGTCGTTCTTTGTACAATTATCCGCCATGACCTCGTTCGCTGGAACAGCTTTAATTTGGGCCCTTTTCAACGCCATATTTTGGCTGCTTATCATCGGCTCGTGGTGTGGAGTTGTGGTTGATGGTGATTTCAGTACCATATGGAGAGAAAAAGAAGGAGTTGAAATGAAATAAAATATAAAAACACTGGATGCTTACTGTTGTTTTTCTTAGCAGTATAGGAACATTTTACAAGTTTAACATTGATACTTTTCACTTTTGCATTCAATAAATATGACTTTGTTAATTCAGTACAATTGTTAATAATTGTAAAATTGTTAATAATTGTACAATTGTTAATAATTGTACTGAATTCCGGATAATCGTACTTACAGACTTATTGCTTGGTCTTATACTTTAAATGCCCAATCTATTTTTGCCAAATGTATTTTTCTCTTTTTTTTCTTTTTTCAATTCTTTGCTTCCGCAACCTCTGTAAAGTTAACTTATATCTGAATTGAATAAAATCTTGACAATCGTTTAATTAATTCACAATAAGTAATCTTTGTTCACATTAAGTAATCTTTGTTACACTATGCGTTTACTGTATATTATTCGTGTTGGACAATTTGTTCGGTATTAACCCTCAGTTCTTGTAGTGTACATTTTACACTGTAAAACGATTTAGGCTATTTTTTAGCAGGGCAGACAGTGAACTGGGCATTATATTTTAGTAAAATATACACGATTTCTCCATTGATCCAACATTTCTAGTCTGTATAATGGAAAATAACATGATTTTAGGCAACTTAAAGTTTGAAATAGTGTAAAATTTACACTAACACCGGATGAAGGTTAAAATTCTTTTACGTTGCAGAAATTTTGTTAAGTTTATTCCAATCAAGTTCGTTATGTACGATATTTTGTATGAACAAAAATTAAAGTTGAAAAAAAAAATAACCATTTTTTGTACAATTAAGTGCCGGAGCTCTCGCAGTTCTCGTTTCATTAGTGATCCCATTCCAAAATCCATTCGGCATGGACCTCTAACCGAATAATGAAGAATAATTCGTTCCACAAAAATTCAGTTTCGACTATTTTCAAAACAATTCCACAGAACTCAGTTATTTTCTAACACCGTCCATCATGACTTCTCTCGCGCGATTAGTTATTCCATTCTTGGTTTTAAAAATCGTTGTAGCGTCACAATCCCAATATTACATACCCCAAGGCGACCAGGTTGAAATCACAGACTATCCTTTTATGGCCAGTATACAATTTTCGGGGGAACACTTCTGTGCAGGCTCTATAATTACTGAGACGGTGATACTTACAGCAGCCCATTGCATGATTGTATCAAATGTAAGTCAATTTACCGTTCTAGTCGGATCTCCACATTTCGATGAGGGAACTAAGCATGGTGTAATAAATTGTATGCAGCATCCAGACTATAATTTCATAACTCGCGAATATGACATCGCACTTTTACTACTTGACACTCCGGTATCGTATGGACCAACAGTTAAGAATGCTGACTTAACCTCACTACGTCCGGCCGAAAATACAGATGCTGTAATAGTTGGCTGGGGAGACTATGATATGGAGGGTTCACCAGACGCATTCCTTAGGCATATCAACCTGACATTTGACACATTAGTTATCTGCATGCGAAAATATCTACACAATGTATATGCAATCCCACACCAGAAAAATAATACTCTATTACCTATTTGTGCTTCAGGTCCTACTAAGCAAAAATCGTGTAAAGGTGAAAGTGGGGGAGCAATCCTTGACACGAATAAATATCTTGTTGGTATCATTTCGACCACATTGTGTCAAGAGATTTTTGGAATTGTGGGCGTATCGGTTCCCTATTTTTATAATTGGATAGTAAACGAAACAAGGAATTTAGTTAACACATAACTTTTTTTTTCTATCAATCACTAACAAAAACAAAGCAATTTTAATTTCGAACATTCACCGAATTCAAGTCCTTCTTTTTCAAAAAGGTACATGACAGAAGTATTACTTTATACAAATATATGTATTAATAAAATAAACTCCTTCTTGTTGTACATCTATGACGTATCTGTTTTTTGTTCTTAAAACTTGAAATTTTTTGTCAGAATCCTTTATTTTGAGTGGATCTACAGCCGAGAACAATGTTGGAGACGCTACTAGTGCTAACTGCGAGCAAGCTATACCCATAATGAGGGAATTTTAGGATAAATTGAAGGGAACGAAGGTGGACTACTACTACACTCCACGCTCTGAATGGTCGAATGAATTACTCTACAAATTTTGAATGATTTTGATGATGTCCCATTCGACTTAGCGCAATACGGACCTTACCGCATTGATTTGCAGATCGGACGGTATTTGCAGATGATTTTGACGAAAATCTACTCGTCACACGTATAAATTCCCAGAAGCGTAAACTACTTATCAAGGAAATTTAGGCGTAGTAATCATATAAAAAAAAGGCAATAGTGATTTTAGTCAGTACAAATCTCACACTACTATGAGTACACGGCGTCCCATGGACACTATGGGAGAAGTGAAGATTCTCAGTGTGAAGATTCTCACTAACCCCTAAAAATGTTCATGTCGACAAATTAGAACTTATAGGTTTGGCTAAAGTTTTATAAATGACGTGGTATTCAATCAAAAAAGTTATTTAAAGTAATTTGTTCCAAACAAGAATTCATTTGAAATGGACCGAAAAATTAAAAATAAGTAATTGCAAGTTACATGGGCTAATTGCAAATTCGGTGGTCAGATATCAGTTAAAATACATGACGAAATTTAGTCCAATTTTTACATTAAATAAGGTTTTCGAATCAATTCGATTTGCATTAAAATGCACTCCAAATATAATAGGTTTCGTTGATTTGTTCCAGAGCAATTCTTTGTATAAAAACTTTTGAACAAGTCAACCATTTTCAGTCGTTCTCTGTACAACTTTTCGTTATGATCTCGTTTGAAGGAGCCTGGATTCTTTTCAACGCTATATTTTGGCAATTTATCACCAACTCGTGGAGTCAGTGGTTTCCGGGTTCCTACACCGGCAATGGTGAGATATGGGTAGGAAAAACAGGAAAAGGCATGCGTTAATTTTAAATAAAATATAATACAACCGAGCATTACTTTGTTTTTTTTGAGAACAACCGATTCTTCTTTGTTTGATAAAATAAATACGACTTTGTCTAACTAATGTGGTTTTTCTTAAATCGTTCGAATGTGATTCATGTTTGACAAATTGCTTGGTACTAAAATTCTTTTTCTGTTACAGAAATTTCGCTGAATTTCTTTCTATCAATTTCGTTGTATTCATAATTTTTTATCAATCACTGGAAACTTTTGTAATTTCTTCATTAACATTGATTTCGACTTAAAACAGTTCAGAAATACAACATCGGTTGAACCGTAAGTACTGTTCAAGCCGAAATAAAAAAACATTTTAACTGCTGCCAAAAAAGTGGTTGTTCGACGCAGTTCACGAGTGAGGATATAAAATTGGAATGAGCGTATTTTTGAATTCAGTTTTAGCTTCTACACAGTCTTCGGAAAGAAATTGGAGTTAAAGCGACGCTAGTTATAACAACCAACCAGTTATTACGATGAAATATCAAGGTGCCGATAGAATCCAGTCAACATTAGTAGATTGCTTATCACGTCTATGGTCGTCAAGTTTAGTTGGCTATTTAATTTGATTGACTATTTAATAAATACAAAATAATAACATAATATTTTAACAAAAATAAATATAACGACGAATAACAACAAGCGATTTTTTATTTGTTTTTCTTACAAAATATTAGGTTGTCAAATATCTCCCTTCCGCCTTGTTGTCTTTTGAATTATCCGGCTATGTACAAAGCCCTACAGAGCAAACATCGACCGCCTCCTTAAAAAACTCATAAAACATGTTTTATGAAAACTGTCAAACTTGGTGTTCAATGATTAATTTTAATATGTTTTCTATGATTGTGATTGCTGTGTTTGTAATCATCAAAAATTTGAAATATGAATGAATTTCAGCCTCTCGTTTGCGTATTAGGATAGAAAACTATTACTAAGTTTTGAAACATTGAACATTAAACAAAAAGAGTACAAAAGACACAAATATTTCCAAGCAGTCGATTACATAATTGACATTTAAAAACTTTTGTTTTTTTTTTTTTCTTATTTACAATTTTAAATTAGCAAAAGGGTTTCAAATCGATTCAATTCACACTAAAATCGAATCAAAATTTAATTTGTTTTGCTGCAGCATAGTTAGATGTTTAGAAATTTTGAAATAAGTGAACCGATTTCATTCGTTTTGTGTTATGCAATTATTCGTCATGACTTCGTCCGCTGGAGATTGGGTCCTTTTCAACGCTATATTTTGGCAGCTTGTTCTCGGCTCGTACTGTGAAATTGTGGGTGATGACTATCATGACGACGGTAACATATGGAGAGAAAAAGAAGGACCTGCTATTTCTTGATTTACTTAGTTTTTTTGCGGTTTAGGAACTTCTAACAAGTTGCGGTTTAGGAACTTCTAACAAACTATTCGACACTTTTCACTGTTGCATTCAGTCGATATGGTGGGCGCCGTTGGCTCGATCGGTTAGTGCGTCGGACTGTTGAGCGAGAGTACCCGGGTTCGAATCCAGCTCGGTGAAAAAAACCACCACAAACATTTTTCACGGCCCCACCTCCAGCGAACGACTGACAACCTTCCTGGAGTAGTTCTGTCATGAAAGGCTTTCGCAATTCGCCGTTCGGAACCGGCATTAAACAGTAGTCCCCTCCACATGTGACAAAATTATAACGCGCACAACACAGTGGAGGCGCGAAAAAGCTAGGCTCTGGCTCTCAACAGGCTGTTACGCCGCCCAATACAAATATTCAGTCGATATGACTTTGTCTAACTTGGAAGGTTTTTATTATACTGATCGTGTGACAAATTTTATTGATGTTGTATTAGAAAACTTTTTCGTTGCAGAAATTTCGCTGACTTTATTTCTATCAAGTTCGTTGTATTCAATGTTTTAAATCAATCACTGCGAAAAGTGTTGAGTTTCT
This sequence comes from Syritta pipiens, assembly GCA_905187475.1. Lineage (NCBI taxonomy): Eukaryota > Metazoa > Arthropoda > Insecta > Diptera > Syrphidae > Syritta > Syritta pipiens. The sequence continues at coordinate 104,717,738 of LR994571.1, read as the reverse complement.
TCATTCAAATTGACTGAGACTCAAGCCGATTGTTTATTTATTATTTTAAAATCTCTAGTTGACAGAGTAATGGTTTGACATTTTTTGCTCTTTCGCTGTTAAGTTTGAAAAAAAATTCCAACTTACAGTCAGTTTTCCCGAGCACCGCCATTCTCTCCGCATTACTCACCCAACCAACCAACCAACTTTGTAAGGAAAATGCCCGGCAACTGCACGGTTTACAGTTCAGCTCCATAAATATGGTAATCGTATAAACGCCTGTTGATCATAAAATTATAATTCGCTTCATAACCACCAGCGAAATTTTAATTTACCCCCACTGCCGATCAGGAATTTCGCCGATCGCCGACTACCTGCAAAGCGACCGCATAATCCAGCGAGCGGACCAAAATACTTCACGCCACCAGACATCAGTCAAAGCCTCGCCTCGGCTCTCGACCCGGAGAAGATCGAGCAGAAGTGTTAACGCTGCCGCCCTTTAATTATCATATTTTTTGGTAATTGCGCCGACGAAATGTCTGATCTCGGCCCAAAGGAGAACCAGTCGAACGGTCGAAAATTGTGCGACTGAGTAACGCGGGGCATCGCGCATCGAAAATTGCCCCCAATAAACCTTTTTTCGCCGGCCGTTCTTCCAGACACGAAGGCACCGCATCGATCGAGAGCAATTACATGCTAATAAAACGATGAGGCCATAAATCACTCACCGGCCAGTGAACGGTGAACATGGTGCACACGTCATTGGGCCGAGTTTTTGAGAGTCGGTGTGACAACTTCCGCTTTTGCAGAACTTCACACTTTTGTCACGGGCAGTTAGCCGCTCGAACAAAGCACTCAACACCATAAAAATCATTAAGACATCTCGTGTCTCGCGCATCTGTGTCACATCCGAGTGAGTAAAGGGTTGGGCTGGCAGGGTCAATTCATAAATTACCCGGTACTCGTCCATCCGTCCGATCATCTAGCACCTTCGCAACGGCGAGCGGCACAGGAAATCAATCGAAGTCGGTCGGGCGTGTCGCGCATTGACAGAGGCTGGTTGCTGGTGTCGAACTGTGAAGAGGATGCCGCACCCTGCCCGGGCATATCGCACCGCTCTGGAGTCGATAACGATAATCGCCTGCCCGGGGGCGGGTGACAAAGCGAGCAACGTTTCTTTGACTTCCTGGAGACATCTGTTCGGTTTGCATCGCCGCAGTCGCAAATCGATACTGTGTGCTGTGTTTGTGTGTGTTGAGTGTGCCTTTGGAGCGTGACGAATTTTCAATTTGTATGATAATTAATAAACGGTCATAAATCTACTTGCGCCACGGTGCAACCCGTTCGTCGACTCCGGGGGCTACGATACGGACGCGACGAGACGTGATGCGAGCGCGGGAAAGAGTTGTCGATGACGCTGGGGCTGACGACGATAAGCAAAAGCCTCCTGCGGTATGTTTCGAGGGCGAGAATCGAGATTCCTTTCCACATTTCGTTCCGTTTCTTTGCGGTGGTAGTCGACATCGACAGCGAGGCGTTACCGAGATGAATTGCGCTGCAGTTGTGCGGTTTCTCGTGCCGTCCCGCACCCGGTCAGCCGCCGCCCTCTTGACGAATAGAAGGAGGTGGAGTGGTTCTCCTTTTTTATGTGCCTAGACCACATCGAATCGAGAAGAAGAAGCCAACTACTGGATGAAGGATGAAAAGGAGTGAGAGTGCTATGTGAGCCCGTTGGCTGTTATTAACGTGATGATGTGGATGATGGGTGTTACAAATTGATAAAAACCGCTGCAATGGCTCAAAGGATGTGTCCGGCGCGTCGGTGCCGTGGAGGTGGAGATGAGTCCTATGCACCAACGTTTCGGTTTTTTTGTAATTATCGATGGAGGAATGATCGGTTCACTACAATGGCTAGCGTCGGATCACTAATTTAGTCCTAAAGGCGGTACATGGCTTAATTTATCTGCGATAAATTGAGTTGGTCACCTTCGAAAACGTCGGCGGAGTTGCGTTTACTGAAAGAGTGCGAAGGTGGACGGGGTTGGAGGGTTTAACGAGCACCGGTTGTTGAAGTTGTTTGGATCGTCCATACTGAGGAGTTCGTAGAATCTAGAATCAGTCCTAAATGAGCAGCATGCCACATCCCACATAAACGGGACACCAATAGAAACAATGTATCAAATTGATGCCATTTAACTTACAGCCTTTTGTTTTCTTAAATTTGTTACAGTGAAGCTTAATTTAAATGAAAAACTTGAGTTCAATTAATGAGTGGTTGTTAACAAGCGTGAAGAATCATGAAGACGCTATGAATCCGCAAACTTGTCCGTCAAAGCCAAGCCGTCGGTTGACCGGTTAGGACAATTTTTACAGAACAGGCATTTAATCAGCACAGAGGAGTAAAAATAATATTTTGTGATAAATTTCAACGGCGGACAGTGGTGCTGTAGTGGAGAAAAATCACAAAAATGTTTATTTTTGTTAGAAAATCTGATATGACTTTTGGATTCTACATACATAATGGGCAGTCAAATCCGGTTAATAGCACATCACTAAATGGCACAAACCGCTTAAGAATACGTGGCATAATAAACAGTTCACGTACAATTTTGCCCGCATAAAGGCACAATCCGCTCAATGTCAAAATATTTCATGATTATCTTATAATTCGGGTTCGACTGCATACGAAAACTAAGAAAGCTTAAGTTTTATGGAATTTGAATGTTCCGTTCGACTGCAGCGTTAGCCCAATGTTGAGATTCTAAAATTCATAAAAAAGTATGAATTTTTTAAGCAAGTTTAACGCTAAATATCTTTGGTTACATGGGGAATTCATAAAAGTATTTATATTTATTTTCAAGGGTATATATCTACCTTTCAAAATACATATACATCTTTTTCGTATTCCTTACCAATCTCAAAAACTTTAATTGAAGGCACTTTTTTCGGCGCCTATCACAATGTTTGTTGGTTTATAAAAAAAGTAATCCAAGAGGCTCCAACGAGAGACCTACATTTTCTGAAAGCTTGAAACATTCTCTGTCGATACTGCAAAAACTAAAGGTCACTTTAAAACACGTTGGGAGATCGACGCACTTAAACGTGGCAATGTCTGAAATTCTAGTACAATTTTAACTGTTTTTCCTTAAAATAAATTCTGTAGAAATATTTTGCAACGCTTTTCTGTTTGGTGCTGTCTGAGTTTCTGGTGCTCTGAAAAAGATTTTATTGGGTCTACAAATACATTTTTGTTTTGTTACGGTAATCGGGTTGTTTTTATCTATTCTTGGCATTTTAGGGTTATAAAATACATGCCTGTTCTATGTCGCAACAGGCGTAAGGGCGGGAATAGGTTCATATTCCTAAGATTCACGGTGCGCCGTGAGGCGATTTTTTTAAATTTCTAATCTTTGAGTCTCAGAAAAAGACAGAGGGCAACCCAAATGTGTGTTGTGCAAAAGTCTAAGAGACATACATAACTTTGCTTCCGCCGTTTTTTTTTTGCGAAATTCGAGGCTTTATTGTATGTATTTAACTGGTCATAAAAGTATGACTGGTTTTGCGTTTGACTCAATTGCGTTTGACTCAATTGCGTTTGACATGAGTCTTGATCAAGTAACGTCTCCGATTCTGCATCTTTAAAAACCTCCTCTCTTCCACTGCTATGCCGTCAGAATCCGTTCTGAAGCGTTGAAATCACTCACGTTCTTTCACTAATAGCAGCCCCACCATAGGTATTTGAGAGCATTCGATGAGCCTCAGTTGCAGATTTCTTCATATTAAAGAAAAAAATTAATACCTCCCGCAAATGACGAGAATTTGGCTCCCAAGCTGACATGTTTAATCGAGAATAACTTCTTAATGCAGACACAAATCGACTAATACCTAGGCTTATTGTATGACATCTAGGATCTATTTATTTCGACTACCATTAACCTATTGCGCTTTCTATTGCAAAACGGTGGTAACAAAGTTGCACACCTAATACAATCAACAGAAACACTTCGGTTTATCAGGAAAAAACAAAAACAAAATATTTCATAAATTAGCCTTAAAACCTCAAAACTTTTTTGGCATAAATAAAAATTAAAAAAAAGGACACCATTTAATTTGTCTTCACTGATGAAATGACTTGATGAAAACTGAGGAAAGATAATATTTTAAGTCCTGTTTTGTCTTTCTTATTTATGTGAAGAGTTGAAGCCTCCCAACAGTCGACGATAGTCGCTTAAAATTTTAATTCTTCAATTCAATTCTTTCCTTAATAAAAAGTTTTTCGTTTAACAAAAGAAGTTTTCAAGTATGCGGAAAAGTTATCACTGGGTTTCAGATCTGGGATTTGTCTTTGTCATCAAATCGCTGTATTTGAAACCAACCCTGAAACTTTTGGCCTGTGTTTCGAGCCTCCGTCGTATTAAACCTCAATTCGACCTGGCGACTACGACATATCGCAATCTTCTGTGTTGATGTCAGGTCCGTGAATGAATGAAAATAGAATTGGTATAGGAATGCAAAAAAGCCGTCTTATAACCATGAATGAATCAAAATGAAATGCTGACAGCCTCGCATTGAAGAGGTAACAGTCCGTCAATATTGCGATCGCTTTAAATTGCTTCTTAAATGCCATTGAGCCGCAGCAACTCCACACATCATAAAAAAACCTGTTCAAATCTAGGTGAATCCATTAAAGCCATCCATCCACAAACTAGAAAACAGCCTCCCAACAATTTGAAAGTTCTCTCACCACAACCGCATTGCACCAATCAACGGCTAATTAAAGAATTAATATCCCAGATTAACTAATTGCACATTTTAGCTAAAACGTGTGCGCAAATCTCACATCAAATCAAAACACTCTCCACACAATCCCGGCTAATTGCGCTGATCGACTTGCCACACAATCTCACAAACAAAAAACCAGAAACACTCGCTGACACCATTCGAGCGATCGGACGCCGCCGCCGGATGTGAGGATCATTAAGATCTAGCGCTAAAACAACAACAACGAATTTCATCATCCATCATTAAGAATGATTAACGTTTAATATTCCATGGATTGAGCGAAATCTCGAAGAGCAGGAGCCAAGATCAGGTTAAGACGGACGCTAAACGTTTGTATATCAAACTCCGGGGGATCAGACCTAATTCTTGTAATAAAACGAACAAAAAAGGCAGCTAATGATGGCCCAAAACTCAGGTACCCGTCCCGGTGTGTGTTGAATGCCCGATGTCAAATTGTACAACCCACCAATCAACAGCCAACGTTACGCGGTGGAATTCTTCAAAAATTTTCATATTCCAATTCCGTTTCAATCAACGTCACCCCGATGACTCCACAAAACCTGCAACAACGAACACACCATCCATCTACCAGACAGACGGACAGATGGACGGACCCGGCCCGTTTTTGTTTTTGTATTTGCCTTGTGCCAGATTAAGTCGGATTAAATTCCATAATTCGAGCGAACAAGTGTACCGCGCCGGGCGAGGAGGTCTCTCAAAATTAATAACACGCGGGTTTTTCTCGGGAATTGTCCGTCGTTGAATGTCCATCAGATTCCTAAGCGATGTCCATTTGTTTCACTTGTTTTTTTCCGGGCCATCCGGTGGGGTGGTAATTTTTCAAAGCGCCTAGGTCTCCGCCGGTCTTGGAGCAACTTTCAACATTTTATCTCTCGGTCCGGGTCGCCCTCGTGCCATCGAAAGGGTTGGAAAAACTTTCGATAAAATTCTCTATCGTAAAATAAATTTTCCGTCTCCGGGAAAAAAGGGATACGAGGAGGGATGCCCCCGAGGACATGAATTAGACTGTGAAGGGAAAGTTTTTCCGGCAGAGCCGAGATGATAGACCTCCGTGCTCCTTGTGCTTCCCTTTCGCAGCTTTGCGTGCGGCAAAATAGATAAATCCGAGATAATTTTCTGTAAAAAGGTCCTTAAAAATTACTTCGGAGTTTCTCCGCTCCGGGGTGTGGCTCGACGGCGGAAAGGGCGTGCTTTTTTTGGCAAAGTCTTTTAACTCGTTGTTGCCATGTAATAACATAAAACCTAACGGTGGCGGCGACGTCGGAGGGCGGCGTAATTTGTATTAAACCGCTCCCCTTGGGGATGGTGGTGGACTATCAAATTTACAAAGTACTTGCAACGAAAAAAGGGATAATTTTACGTAGAAGTTAACGATCGTGAAAATGTTCTTATCAAAGCGGCGAGTGGCGGGGATGGAAGAGGGTTGAAAGAACCCGAAGGACTTTGCCACCCTCTTTTGAATTTTTGTTCCTTTCCACGCCAGAGTTGTTGCCTGGCGATGCTAATTACGTGAGCTTGTGTTTTGGGTGGAAGGATGAAAAATTGTGGTTTGACTGCATATGTCGTGTGTTTTTGGGAATCCGGTGAGAAGCAGTTGGAAAAATCGAAGTGAATCAATCGAAAGGAAGCTGCATTCACCGTGAGATTATTTGCGAGTTTTTTGCAAAAAAAGTGGATGACATCTGAGGGTGACAAGTGTTCAAAAATCGCTGTGAATCTGAAACTGATACGTGGTTGTGAAGGGTCGAAATGACAAAGGTTCTCACGGTCAAGTGGGTTTTGGGTTAACATCTGCGGGGAACTTGCTTACGCTGCTTTGAAAAAGAAATCTCTGAGGGAGAATTTGAAATTAAATCGTTGCCAACGCATTATGAGATGTTGTAACTCGTCTACATGAACGGTAGAGTTCAATCATTGCATTGGTGTTAGAAAACGTTGCAACATATCTTTGGATAAGATTAGAATATATTTTCTGTTTCAATTATTTCTTTTTACAATAAAATATACTGTCAAATACCTGAGTATAAATACCTACTTTCAATTAATATAATGAAGTTTTTTTTTAGTAGCAGGACATGCACATGCCCAATGTTGTTCCTGAAGAACATGAATTTTATCAAATATTGATTAAAATATTGCAATTGCAGTAAAAGCGTATTACGTTTATTCTAAAGCCCGATTTCAGTCCATTTATTCTAGCTTCAGACGTCCACTCGTGCATTAAGAACATTCGAGAACTCTTACTTCGTTTTTGGTGGAGTGAAAAAAAATATTATTCTTGTGACTGGAATTGAAGGTCGTCATGAAAGGGCTAAGTGTAGTTCTAAGAAATTGCTACAATTTTAAGAGACAAATAAAATAGTGAATGTCCATCCATCTTTGATAAAGATACCATATAAATTCGGCAAAAACAGCATGCTTTTGGCGTCTGCCGAATTGACTAAAGTACTGAAAAAGCTATTAAGGAGTTTTCTCTTTAGTCGAGGTCTTTGCCTAAGCTTAATATATTGATCTCTAATTTATCACTCGAAAAACAAAAAACATTTTTGTAACGATTTGGAAAACGAACTTAAGTCTGCTAACAATGTTCGGTTCGGTACCAAGCACTTAGCAGTGAAAACTGTGAAACCCTATTGAGTGGGAAACATATATTAGGTTGTCAAATACTAAATTTTTGTCTTTTGAATTTTCCGGCTATGTACAAAGCGCTACAGAGCTCGTATCTGGAAATACATCATTTGAAAGGTCTTGACATAACCTACAAAACGACGCTATGCATGATTAGTTTGGATACGAGCTGTACACAGCCGGAAAAGACAAAAAGGCGGAAGGTATATTTGACATACCTAATACTTGACATACCTAATAATACCTAATATACCTATTTGACAACCTAATACTTTTCGGTAGCTTTAGGCTGCCTTTCCGTAGCATGGTGTTGGGCCTATCGTGTAAATAAAAAAAGAATGGATCAGTACGAATGTAAAAAAATATTGGAAGACCATATATAGCTATTGGATCGTAAGCACAGTTCCCGGTTGGTGATGTGCATCCGGTGCATTAGTGATCGCCAAATCAATCTCCTGTCATTGTCTAAGAGAATCGTGACCTTAACTCAATTCAGAAAATCTGTAGAACTATGTAGAGCAGCACGTTCGACTACGAAAACAGTCAATTAAACGAAGCTTTTGGTGACAATAGAGGAAGGATAGAACAACATTCCTATTCTTCGTGGAAATCATGTGATAAAGCAGAAAGCGTGTCCAACAAAATATGCTTGTTCTAAATGCTTGTACTAATTCTTTTAAAACTAATAAATTTCGGAATGTGCTAATTCTGTGACCACCATATGCTACTGATGTTCGCTGATAAAAAAAAAACCGGTCCCGGAAGAAAACAACACCGCTCTGAAGTGATGCGAAAGCGGTCCCAGAGCGGATAGTGCAAGGAGAAGAGGTCCAGATGGGGCTTTAGTGGGTTTTCCCACTTTTGTTTTTAATGAATTTTCAAAATTCAGCTCGAAAATTTTTATTGCAGCTAAAATTAGTGGAGAATTTTGATTTGCACATGGACTTCGGATTCTCTTTATAAAAACTGCGTTCAACTTTGGGAAATGAGGTCACCAAATTTTTCGCAATGCCAATTTTCTTGTATGAAAAATAAAATTCAAAAGCTGCGCTTCTAATTGATTAATCGTCTCTCTCAAGCTAACTATTCTCAAGTTAGCATTTTCTGGTCGAACATTTAGGTCCTTTTGCATTTAACGCACGATAGGGAATATAACAATAATGTCTTCGTTCCCAAGTCCACGTGGACTCTCGAAATTAAAGACGCAGCTCAACCACTGTGACGATCTTGTCCATGGAAATTAGCAATACTGACGTTTCACACAACCTCGTGACTGCTGCTGACTCCCAGAGACACAAAAACCTCGTCATCCTTACAAAAAAGAATTGTTAAACCAGAAAATTTCAGTTCACAGGACCTCTCGCCGATCACCGATGTGACAAAACACAACCTTCGCCTCAATAGAAAACTAATTTTCATCATCCCCATGAGCACACCTCTAATTGGTCCATTCGAAGAGCTCAACCACCACACAATTGCTCATCATCTCAGCATCCCCTACTCACACAGGGGTGTGTGCGCTGGGAGTATCACTTACACGCCAACAAAGAGGACATTCCACTCGTCAGTGTCAAATCAAATTTCCATCGACCAGAAATGCGTTGTCGCAACATAACTGTTAACCGTCTCCGTGGAACGAATCCCTGGCATCTCCTCCTCGTAAATGGGATTCATTGTTAGACGCGTCGCCTTCTGCCAGTCCCCGGGCATTCTGGTGGCAAACTGGTGGCACAAACAGCACAGCCCGTCGTGTGTTTTGAGGTCTTGTAATCACGTTGAACACCAGAGAGCCAAAAGATTGACAGCAATTCCAGCAACAACACCCGGATTGACATGACAGCTCCGTCCAGTAATCCCAACAAAGGGCCGCCATTCCATTGAACAACAAAAACAAAAAAACTCATGTCGCATGTTGCCGAGGGAAAAAATTGACGTGCATATGAAAATTCTGACACGTCATCGGTGACAGTGGTGATGTGATGGCTGGTGGCGGTTCTGCTGCTTGTGATTTAGTTTTTTTTCTTTTCTGTTTTTTCGTCTCCCCGGAAGACCGACACGGGTGAGGAAATCATTTTCGGCCCGTCACAGAATTGAAAGACAAAAGAGCTCGATTTAGGTTGACTAGCTGGTCGGTGGCTCAATCGGAAGGCATGAAATTAGCTTGATGTTTCTTTGAAGTGTGTAGGGGGACTGACACCCAGAGGTTAATTTTTTTTGCAATTTCGTTCTGTCACATTAATTTTCCGCCATTAATTTTCGTCTCGAAAATAATTAATCGCGGCTCAGTCACAAAAATTCATCCTTATCACAGATTTTCATTCCCTTCGGGATTATCAGGACATCAATATCAGGCATCCAGATTTCCCGGGAAATTAATTAACATTTGCAAAGCAGACGGCACCTACATGTGCCACAACAATCGTTACGTTATTAATGCTGAACGCAATCAAATTAGAGGATCATCAGATTCAGTCCGCGTTGGTGGCCCAAAAGTCGTCGTCGCTTCACGTATGTGTGCGGGGAGTTTTCATCTCATTAAAATTTCGTTCTCCGGTGACACATCTCTAATGAGAGGGAAATTTATATCAAAAATTTCTCACACTTCGACAAGCGAACAATAAATCGTTCGCGCCGAGTTCGCCGTATTCCTGACGATGACGGTGGGGACACTGCCACAGACACAGCAACAGCCACAGATACTCGCCTGACAGTGGTACTGGCACCCTCCACCAGAAGCCAGAGCAGCGCCAGTAATTTACGAATGCACATAAATTAGAGCGCCACGTTGTTATTTGTTTTTGTGTGTTTCAGTTTCGGGGACCTCAACAGACTTATGTCCTCATTGGACCCATTGTCTCTTGTTTATTGCCGAGTGGATGTGCATTTGTCAATCCACCAGCAGTCGCGGTTGCCTGGGTGGCACATTTTATGGAGTCAGATTAATGTTTTCGAAATTCTATTAGGCGTTTTTTGACTTTAAATGGCCGGTGAAGGAATTGTGTCATAATTAGGTGGTCCGGATGTGATAATGATTAGTGGAGTGAAGTGCTGGAGTGATGATGAGATGGGTTTGGAGGAGGGAAAAGGATATTTTTGGAATTTTCGTGTTGGGTGGAATTTTTTTTGCGCTGTGTAATTTAGGGGATGGTGTTGTAAAGAGAGTTGGTTTCTTTCTTTTAAAATCATAAGTTTTTTCACACATTGACAGACATTGACATTGCACATACAAAAAATGTGTACATTTTCGTTTTCCGATTCCGCAAGCGTGAGGGACCCTCACTGAATGTGAGTTTTTTTGACAAACGTCCCGCACACAATTTTATGATTTCATTCACCTTCTTTTCCTGTTTGACTTTTAATACACACAATTGTTCAATAAAACTGCAAACAAAAATCGTACGAGTAATTTCTTCAATTTAATTGATAGCTTAAACGTCAAACTCAATTCAGCACACTTTACTGACAAGAAAACTATTTACTCAGCAAACTAAAATTTACAGCAACCCCACGGAATCGAAAAAATTAGATTCGTGTATACGGACAGAGATTGTAAGTTTTAAAAAATAGGCTGACGGAAGAAAAATTCACGCTTGCGGAATTGGGCCCTTGTTTCCTGCTCAAAATCTTTACAGAAAATCAGTATCATACCTCCGCGGACTTAAATGAGTCCCTTTACTATTGAACAAAGATGGAAAATATAGAAAATTAATCTCAAAATGAATGCTGTGCAGCAGAAAGAGTCCATTTTGCGAAGCCAGCTGAGACGGCCACTTCGACGACGTCCAAAAAACAATTCGAATCAATGTCCCTGCCTTGTAAGTCCTCCCCTCGAACTCGTTGCTAAACATCTGAAATAGAGTTGTAAATTTAGTTGGACCAGCAATGAAATGTTCTCAAATTATGAACCAATCAATCGATACGCCATAAATTCTGTTCAAAAACATACCTTCCTCCCTAAAACAATTTTCAGATGCGTAATTGTTGGCACAAACCACACCGCCAACTGTTTCAGTTTTCCCCTCCACAGCAGAAACGCCATCGATTTAATTTTCGAATTACCAGAGACCACTCATTCCGAGAGTCAAGCGAAAAGGAATCCAATTATATAACAATTTGCTTAGGGACATCCACTAATAAAAAGGATAATTAAGTTGATTGCTTTTTTTCCACAATCCTCGTGATACCTTTTTTGTTGCTGTTGTTCTGTTTTGTTTTTATTGTAAAGGAGCTCATCAATATCAACAGCTTCTGGTGTTGTTTTCGGGTCAGTTGTTCGCCGAAGGGATGTTGCTCCGTGTGCTATCTGTCTGGCACTTTTCGATACTCATTAAGTCAGCCCAGGTATCTCCCTTTCTCTCGCTCGGGAATCCTTTTTAGAAAATTAGTCACGTAAACGCATTTCAACGAATGGTAATTAAACGCATTCGAGTGTCCTTCGGGCAGAAGAAGACATAGAGAGAGAGAGGGGAGCATCGCAATTCGATTACGAGGTTGCTGCCATTCGAGACACCGAAGAAGATGAATTGACAGCGTCAAACATTTAATCTCACTCCCCTCCACCTCGGCTCGCATCCGTATCCGTCCTCGGCGTCTTCGCATACGTATTTATGATTAATTCGCCAGCTTAAATCATCTCGACGATCATGATATCCACGCAACGAACCGGAGGAAATTCAAAACCGAAAAAATTGAATAATTCTGTGTCAAGACCTTCTCAAATGAGCCGTGGAAATATCGGACCACCCACTCGAAGCCGCAGCAGACATCAGTGCTGCTGTTGTTACTTCTGCGGCTCGACGGCTGATTTGGATCGAGGTGGAGGTGCCCCCACAGCTGGGGGGCATTCCTCGTGTGCGCAGTCCAAAAATCTCGTTGCCACCGATGATCAGGGCGAGTGAGGCAGCACACAGATGAACAGATGAACCGACGACGACTGTCTGCAGTAACAGCGCGCTGCACAACCGACTGAGACTCACTCGGATTTCGTTAAGGGATCTCTGATCTTTTGATGGATTCAGGCCTCCACCTCAACTGCCACTGATGAATGGTCTCGGCGGTGCCCTGCGCTTGTACATCGATGTTTTCGGTTGGTTCGATAACCTTTTGCCGGATTAATTTGTGCAGCGGGGCCTGTGGAATATGACAGATTGTTAATAGGCGCACTGGCATGAAATATCGCAGCCGATTTGTTTGTGTTGGCTTAACCGGATCGAAATCTAAAGTGAAATTTATGCTTTTCGTCTTAAATACCTTTCATCGTTGAAATGAGATTGATTTCTGGACAAGGCTGGACGAGGGTCAGGGTTTTTTTCGAGGTGTTTTGTTGGGGATTTGAAACGCGGTCAATGTGGGATGACGTGCGCATCAAGTCAAGACATGGAATGTTGTTGAGATTTATGTAAAAGTATGGTATCTTTGAATGTCAAGTCAAGGGAACTTTATTGGGGCTTAAGCTTCTATCGGAACTAGGCTTCTGTTGATGATGTCAAGGTAGCTAAAAGATGACCCAAACGACACGAAAGAATAAGCCTTGATGGAAAACGGATATATTGATTTCGAAAATCAGGTTTGTGATTAAAATAGAATGTTCACAGCTTATGCATGAAATGCAACAGATCTTGTAAAAGTTTACCATAGTGATCGTCTAGTTTTGACAATTTACTGGTGCCGACTATCTATTTGTAAGGACCTTACGTCAACACCCAAAAGTCTTCAAACTTTTTTCTGTCGGACACCACATTCCAATTGGGCAAATTTTGCCCAAACTTGTATTAATTTCTGCTTCACTTTCAATACTTTCATTCTCTTCTAATCAGACCTATTGTCAGATGAAACTTTTTTTAAGACTGAGTCTTTCTTTTGAATCGTTTTCAAATCCGTCATCTAAGTTTCTCAATTTGCTAGGTACTGATAAAATGATAAATCATTATTTCCTGCTTCGAAAATACTATCTACATTTATTATGGTAAAAATTTAATTATAGTAACTAAACAAATTATTCTGGAACGAATTATTTTTCGTTATTTGTTTAAACGTCTATGTCGAATGGATTCTTTTGTGGAACGACGAATAAATTGCTTCCAATTAGTTTTATTATATACAAACTTCCATTTATTTTATCATTCGTTAGGCGTTTTTAAATGTAAAATTATAGAAAATGTAAAGAAATGTTACGATAATACGATACAATATAAAGTATTATAGTAACATTTCTTAAAAATTCACAAAATCTACAGCACTCTAGAAGAACTCAAAATGATTAAGCGAAGATTGAATAAATGTTTAAACGTGTATTTCGGATTTCAATAATTAAACGCATTGTCACTTTTAGTAAACAAATAACAACAAAGTTTTTGCAAACAAAAATCAATCAAGCGTGAGTTGATAACGCTCATAATTGCACCAATAGTGCAAATTGCTCACGATTTGTTACTTTCACTCTTTATCAAGTAAAAATAACAAACGGGAAAAGGAAAATAACAAGAACTTGCATTTTCGTTGAATGCACACAGCACAGGGGATGCTGGCTATCCCCTGGAACCAATCCTCATAACACCTGAAGAAGGAAAAGACAAAGCGACAAGAACTAGAAACTTCCTTGGAAGAGCAATTGGCAAATAGTGTCTGTTTGTCTTGGAAAATTCAGCAATCTAGCACTTGGAAATCAGAGAAAACGACGAAATAGCTATAAATATAAGAAATTCTTTAGTAGAAATATGAAAAGAATTCGATTCTTCTTTTATTCAAAGTCATTTTACTTTATTCCCTTTTTTATTTCTTTTTTATTTCACCTAGTTGAAGGGAAACTGATTCCCAATCTTTAGTTTTCTCCGACGTTGGTGAAACTCCTCTCTGGAAGTTTGTTGCTAACACGTGATTGCCAGTTAATGAAACTGCTCCAATAGTGCAAATTGTTCCCTATTTGTGATTTTCAGCCTTCAGTTAGTAAAAATAAATAATAAACACTTGAAAAAACGCAGAAAAACTAAGAACTTGCATTTTCATGAATTTTCACCGTCGTTTGGAAAGTTATCATCGCCCAATTAGGAAAATACGTTCCAAATAACGAAAAACAAACGACAAACGACTCCGTTAAGTGAGAAGTGCCGTTCAATAAAAACGACTATCGCAATAGGGTTGAATAAATCAAATTTTATTTAATACTTGTTTTATCTTTTCAAATCTGATCTACCTGGTATAACATTAATAGTCAGCTTGGGTACTTCAGTCTGTAGCCACCTGAGAAAATAAGGAACCGACATGAATATACAAGATTCAAGTTGTCCACACCACCCGCCTTTGGTAACACCCATAATTTGATCTTGCCCGTTAACTGTTACAATCAACGGTCCTCCAGAGTCTCCTCCACACACAGTTTTTTCGTCAAAGTTCGTTGCACAGATAAGTTGGTCAGCTTCAAGTGTCTCTAGGTTGAGTTTCCCGCGATTCCTGCGGAAAGCTTGAAGGCAAAACATTTGGTCGTCGATTTGCAGGACAGTCTGCCTCAAATCCGCGGAGGTTACATTTCGCGCATTGTATACTCCCCAGCCAATTGCAATAGCTTCAGTTTCTGGTTCGGCACGTTTTGTAGCGAGAGTAGCTAGCTGAACTGTTGGTGTAATTACCAACTGAACATCGACCTGCATAAGTCCAATGTCAAATTCTCCAGTGCTATTGTTAAATTTCGGGTGTCGTTTTAGGCCATTTACACCATATTTTGTGCCATCTGCGTACCGCGAAGAACCAACTACAATGCTGTAAGCAATTAGCATATCAGTACCAAGACAATGAGCTGCAGTAAGTATCACAGATTTAGTGAGTATAGAACCGCCACAGATGTGATTATCCACAAGTTGCACACTGGCCATAAACGGGTAGTCTTCAATTTCGGCCAGGGCACCATTCCACACGTAGGGTTCTGGTTGCGAAGCTACAGCGTTTATAAAAGCCAAACAACTTACAACTGTTCCAACGAAAATAGCCATGATGGATTGTCTTAGAAAAACTAAAGTCGGTCGGCTCACTTTCGAGGTTTTTATAAGAACTCCAGAAATTATTTTGGAACAAATTATTATTCGTTCAGAGGCCTATGTCGAATGGATTCGAATAAATTGCCTCTAATTAGTTATATAATTAAATTTACTAATGAGAATCAACTGCGTCGATGTTGACGTTCACACTTTTTTGTGGGTTCTCCACGTTCTTCATTTCTCACATCGAATCCGTTATCTCTGAACAGTTAAAACCATCTTTTGCATGTGGCTTCTGATAGACAGAGTTGTAAAAGATTCAATTCATCAATCAATTCATCAATCAATTTTTTGATTACAATCATTGACTTCATTTAAGACTTCCGAAAAAAGAATGAAATCACCATTCAATTAGCAGCGAAAGATTGCATTCTTTTTTTCATCATTCAATTGAATGCAATCAGTTTTTGGTTTGGTAATTCGAGCATCTTCAAGAAAGCACGAAAAGCACGAAAAAGTTAGCAAGGTAAGCTTGAAAGGATTATTCCTTCACCAATAGGATAATTATTCTAGCCAAACTGCGCTTTTAAGTAAACGAATGGTTGCTTTATAGTGTTGGAAGCCAATTCAAAACTTAACCGAAATTCGAAAATGCGTTAATCAATTGCAATCAAGCCAATTCAAATGTTTTCGGTCGTTTTAGGGAACATTTGGACCTAAATAGGAGACAGCATGCAACAAAATCGGAAGATGTTCTGAAAACACTCTGCCGATGGTCCAAAATCACGCCAAATATTACAAATTTGGCACTTCACTTATCGGTTATTAAGAAATACCAAATGTTTTCTCATAAAATTTTATTTGCTTTTATACTGCGCAAAATTCCTAAATGTCGTATAATGCTTGCTTACTTTTGTGATGTAAATTTTAATTTTGTTTTTGTTTTTGCTTCACAGTTTTCACAGTTATAACCCGATCAGCTTAATATTTTTTTTTTGTTTTAAAAACCTATTGAATTTTCGAATAAAACTGCATTTAAGGTTTTTTCGTGTAGGCTATTGTGAGCCCTTATAGAAATACTTCGATGTCCGTCTCTCTGTCTGTCCTCTTTTTTGTGTATAATTTCGAAATTGCTGAAAGACTTGGTTTACTATTTACGCCTGCCTTGGCTTCGCATAGGTGGTGTACAACCTTGGACTAAGGGAATGTAATACTGGGAAACTAAAATCAGTTGGATTATTTGACAATAATGAGAAAATATCTTCTTTTTTACATTAAAATCATATATGTAGGTATATTAATGAATAACAATTAAATACTTTAAATATAACTATTGTAAGGCCTTATCATACACAATATTTTTAGTTTAATTTTTCTGAGGCAAAAAGAAATAGCGCCGATGATTTGCCGACTCGCGAGCATGCACCGTATAATTGCCCATGAGAAAAACAGGAAAATTCCAGGTTTATTCCACACACTTCTAGTGATCGGCCTTGGGATTTGTTAATTGTCATTGCGAATGCTAGGCGCACTGGAAACTGGACACATTTGAGTTCAAAAGGTTGGAATTATTAGTATTCTTGCGATTAGAACATCCTTCCCCTTAAACTTTCGCCTTAATGAAATTTCCCAAAATTTCTTTAACGACGAGTCTTGTTCCATTGCACAAATTTTGGTTGATTTAAATTGCGTAGCATTATTATCATGGAGCCAACATTGAGCTGTAAGTTGTGGGGTGGTAATCCTGCCAAATCTAATGAATTTAGGAATTCAGTTGGACAATTTAAAACTTCATTTTGATCGATAATGGAATCGATCGAGTTAAATGAATGTATTTGTCCATAAATTTTCTTCTGGATTTTTATATTTAAATCATCAACAAAATTAGAAAAATAAAAAGTGTTTAATTTTCCCTAGACATGAATTTTTTGGAAAAAAGGATATGTTATTGCCGAGTTTCGATTCCCTGACCTAGAGATCCTGGAAAAGCGATCTTATGCTCTGCGCCAGCGACTCTTCATACTCAAGTCAATTTTTTTCTGATACATAAACAATGCTTTGGAAAACTTTGAATGCGTTTTTCCACCTGATTTTCTCAATTTTCTTAACCTTTTTTTCCATACAAACCATCTCATAAATTAATTATAGTATTACATACATTTCGGCGATTCATTTTTATTTATATAGATAGACAAATTTGTTTTTTTTTTTTAGATTTGTTTTATCATTTCAAATCTGATTTACCTGGTATAACATTAATAGCCAGCTTGGGTACTTCAGTCTTTAGCCAGCTGAGAAAATAAGGAACCGACATGAATATACAAGATTCCAGTTCTCCACACCACCCGCCCATGACTTTGGTAACGCCCATAATTTGATCTTGCCCGTTAACTGTTACAATCAACGGTCCTCCAGAGTCTCCTCCACACACAGTTTTTTCGTCAAAGTTCGTTGCACAGATAAGTTGGTCAGCTTCAAGTGTCTCTAGGTTCCCGCCTTTCCTGCGAAAAGCTTGAAGGCATAACATTTGTTCGTCGACTTCCATGACAGTCTGCCTCAAATAAGAGGAAGTTATATTTTGCGTATTGTATACTCCCCAGCCAATTGCAATAGCTTCAGTTTCTGGTTCGGCACGTTTTGTAGCGAGAGTACCTAGCTGAACTGTTGGCGTAATTACCAACTGAACATCGACCTGCATAAGTCCAATGTCATATTCTCCAGTGTCATTGTTAAATTTCGGATGTCGTTTTAGGCCATTTACACCATATTTTGTGCCATCTGCGTACCGCGAAGAACCAACTACAACGCTGTAAGCAATCAGCATATCAGTACTAAGACAATGAGCTGCTGTTAGTATTACAGATGTACTGAGTATAGAACCGCCACAAGAGTGCTCATCCGCAAGTTGCACACTGGCCATAAACGGGTAATCTTCAATTTCGCCCATAGCACCATTCCACACGTAGGGTTCTGGTTGCGAAGCTACAGCGTTTATAAAAGCCAAACAACTTACAACTGTTCCAACGAAAATAGCCATAGTGGATTGTCTTAGAAAAACTAAAATCGGTCGGCTCACTTTGGAGGTTTTTATAAGAATTCCAGAAATTATTCTGGAACTAATTATTATTCGTTCAGAGGTCTATGTCGAATGGATTCGAATAATTAGTTATATAATTAAATTTACTAATGAGAATCAACTGCGTTGATGTTGACGTTCACACTTTTTTGTGAATTCTCCACGTTCTTCATTTCTCACATCGAATCCGTTATCTCTGAACCGTTGAAACCATCTTTTGCATGTTGCTTCTGATAGACAGAGTTGTAAAAGAATGCAATCATTAATGATTACTTTCACAGGTTCTGATTGGTAGTTTCAAGGAATGAAGTTGAATGGACACTAAATTCCAGTCCTGAATGGTGTCTATCTTTGCCGCTGGAAAATTCCTTGCTAGAACATGATTTTAGTCATTTAATTGCACCAATACTGCGAATTGCTCACGATTTGTAACTTTCACTCTATCAAGTAAAAATAACAAACGGGAAAAGGAATGCACACAGCACAGGGGATGCTGGCTATCCCCTATAACCATTCCTCATAAAACCCTTTAGGTTGGATGAAGATGACAAAGCGACAACCAAAGGCATTCAAGAACGAGAAACATCCTTGGAAGAATAATTGGTGTTCTTAAAAATCAAACAGCATCTGTTTGTTTGGAAATGAATGTATTTGTCCATAAATTTTCTTCTGGATTTTTATATTTAAATCATCGACATTCTTATTTCTTGCTGCTAAAATAGCTCGTTCGCTCAACCAAACATGGTTTTTATAATTTACTCCGATATTTAGGAACACTTTCGATATCAATTGTTCTTTTGACGATGTGAACTGACAAAAATTTGGTGGAAATTAAATTAGGCCCGTAGAAGAATGCCAGCAGGCATTTTCCCATTGCCAATGTCTAATAACGCGCTTAAATACAGTTCCGTCGATATTTTGTAATGCTAACTAACTTAATTTTTTTTACGTATCGCCATAAATTTGATGTCTTCAAGCAAGCATTTATTTCATCAGGACCTAGGAATGACTGGAAGCGTTTTGCGAAAATCTCCAGCCAGTAGAATCATCGCGCCTCCGAAGAGATTCTGATTGCTACGCAAATCTTTTAGTGTTCGATCAAGTGCGTCTAATGCTCGTTTGTGCGCCATCGTGCACTCATCCCAAATTATAAGCTCACAATTCTGTAGCACTTTCGCCATTGCTGATGTTTTGGTTAATTACATGTCGGTTCATCTATTGCTTGCAAAATTTAATGGTAGTTTGAGCGCCGAGTGAGCGGTCCACCTTCTAATAGTGTAGCTGCAGTCCCAGATTGTGCCGGAATTGTATCTAAAATTAATGAGATCAAAAAAGTCTTACCTGTTCCACCTGGTGGGTATAGAAAGAAAAATCCTCCGTTGTCGACATTATGCTGCTTTCATTATCCTGTCGTAAGCTGTTTTTTGCTGTTGATTTAAAAGTGGGTCTTTATTTTGCACTGATTGACTTAAAGCATTTCTATCTATGTACTGGTGTTCTCGTTCAAATTCACGATAGAATACATCATGCATTGGGCGATTAGGTGCAGGCATTCCTAAGTCATGCAACATTGTCAGACACACATTAGGATGGCAAAAAGTGATCGTATTTGATGCGAAGTAGATTAAATAAATAAATCAGCAAGTGCGTGATTCCAATGGATATCATTCTCCAGTAAGTGTATCGACAGACTTCTCGATGTGTTGCGTACAATTCGCCATTCAACATTCGTAGAGATTCGAAGATTCGTTGGTCCAAGAATAATAAGCGCAAGTAAAAACATTTGTCACTGTTTGGGTGCACTGTGTAAATGAGCCCCAATGCATCGGTTGAATATACATCTACGTCTCCTGGTACAGGCTGTCCTTGTTTTCGGCGTTGGAATTTTTTATGTGACGAATTCCATGTAGAATATTTTGACATTTCCGAGTAAAGCAATGGATCGCTTGCGCATGTCTCAAAGAAGTTTGTCAGCGTTGTCGCTGGTCGTTCAGCTCTTTGTGTTGCGTTCTCTGCCGTAAAATATACTCGTTATCCCTTCTCCAAATGAACAGCTAAATGGACTACTGTGTGAAAAGATTTTCCAAACAGCCTCATAGCTGCTAACATATCTCCCCATCTGATATTGTGAAACTTCTTCGCTGTTGTTTGAAGCTGCAATACAGACAGACAGACGGACACCGAAGTGGGTTTCGTTATTCCTTTGGAACAAAACTCTAAAATTATGGCGGTACGAAGTTCACCGGGTCATTTATATGGAAGTATAGACGGAGATTTAGACTTTAAATTATTCATTGCACTATCACAGCACTTTCCATGATCGAATATGTTTGTTTTTTTTATTCTGGCCATTCTATATAAACATTACCATTCCTTACATTTCTCACATCCTTAATTACTTTTCTCATTTACACAACAATTCATTCTACACGCAGTGGGTTTTACCTACTCATTGATTTCATATCGGGCTTTCTTTTTTCACCCGAAAAAATTTGAAAAATAAAAAGTGTTTGTTTTTCCCTAGACATAAATCCAATACATAAAATTATCGGAAAAAAAGGATACCTTATTGCCGAGATTCGATTCCCGGACCAAGAGATCATGGAGCAGCAACCTTATGCTCTGCCTCACTGCCACTTCATATTCGAGTCTGTTTTTTTCTGATACATAAAAAATGTTTTGGAAAACTTCGAATGCGTTTTTCCTCCTGATTTTCTCAATTTTCTCAACCTTTTTTTTCCATCAAAGCCATCTCCTAAAAGTAACTAATTCAGGTGAAAAAATGTTATCTAATTCAGTGAAGTCGTTCTTGAGTTATAGTATTACATACATTTCGGCGATCTTTTTTATTTATATAGATAGATACATAGGTTTTTTTTTTTTTTAGATTTGTTTTATCATTTCAGATCTGATCTACCTGGTATAACATTAATAGCCAGCTTGGGTACTTCAGTCTTTAACCAGCTGAGAAAATAAGGAACCGACATGAATATACAAGATTCAAGTTCTCCACACCACCCGCCTTTGGTAATACCCATGATTTGATCTATCCCGTTAATTGTTACAATCAACGGTCCTCCAGAGTCTCCTCCACACACAGTTTTTTCGTCAAAGTTTGTTGCACAGATAAGTGTGTCAGCTTCAAGTTTGTCTAGGTTGAGTTTCCCACGATTCCTGCGAAAAGCTTGAAGGCAAAACATTTGTTCGTCGATTTCCATGACAGTCTACCTCAAATAAGAGGAAGTTATATTTTGCGTATTGTATACTCCCCAGCCAATTGCAATAGCTTCAGTTTCTGGTTCGGCACGTTTTGTAGCGAGAGTACCTAGCTGAACTGTTGGCGTAATTACCAACTGAACATCGACCTGCATAAGTCCAATGTCATATTCTCCAGTGTTATTGTTAAATTTCGGGTGTCGTTTTAGGCCATTTACACCATATTTTGTGCCATCTGCGTACCGCGAAGAACCAACTACAATGCTGTAAGCAATTAGCATATCAGTACCAAGACAATGAGCTGCAGTAAGTATCACAGATTTAGTGAGTATAGAACCGCCACAGATGTGATGATCCACAAGTTGAATACTGGCCATAAACGGGTAATCTTCAATTTCGGCCGGGGCACCATGCCACACGTAGGGTTCTGGTTGCGAAGCTACAGCATTTATAAAAGCCAAAAAACTTACAACTGTTCCAACGAAAATAGCCATGGTGGATTGTCTTAGAAAAACTAAAGTCGGTCGGCTCACTTTGGAGGTTTTTATAAGAATTCCAGAAGTTATTCTGGAACAAATTATTATTCGTTCAGAGGTCTATGTCGAATGGATTCGAATAAATTACCTCTAATAAGTTATATAATTAAATTTACTAATGAGAATCAACTGTGTTGATGTTGACGTTCACACTTTTTTGTGCGCTCTCCACGTTCTTCATTTCTCACATCGAAACCGTTGTCGCTGAACCGTTGCAACCGGATGGTTGCCAAAGCTAAAGATTCAGCATATTGCTCCTGATAGACAGAGGTGTAAAAGAATGCAATCATTAAGGACTGCATTCTTTGAAAATCATTCAAAAAATGCAATATTTTGATTGCAATCATTGACTTCATTTAAGACTTCCGAGAAAAGAATGCAATCACCATTCAATTAGCAGCGAATACAGTTGAATAGTCCCCGCTGCCCAAAGTTGAAGCAGGGCGATTTTATGAGTTATGCAGATTAGTATATTTGTAATACAAGTAAATTAAAATATGGTTTGTTTACTAGGGCAAGAAAAAAAAAAAACAATAAATTGAATGCAATCAGTGCACTGCTTCAACTGTAGCAATGATCGGCATAATAGCGGAGGGCTACCTAAGTAAAGATTAATACTCAAATGTTGAACATCGCGGCACTGCCAACCAAGGGATCATTTCATCACTCATCTGGCGCTTACATAAAAATGACCGGCGTCGAAAGTATGCCGCATCCCAGCACTCCGTCTGTTCGTCTTGAATGGAGTTTTCTTCTGACATATAGAATGGAGTTCTTCGCAACTCATCGAGCGATAACATGATGTCGTCTTTCCCCAACAGAGTCTGCGCTCTAACCTCCTTCACTTCGAAATTCATCCCAAGTCACAATCAACAATGGCGCTGAAATTCCAGGTTTACATAAGTGAACAGATTCGCGAGTAAGCCAGACATCGGCCATCGATTTTTTGTGTCTTCATAAGAATGAGGGCTCGTCCCTTCCGGTGCCACCCACATGGTGAGCTGCCAGTCTAGACGCGAAAGAATTACAGGTTGTGAACTGACACACACAAAACTCCGTCTTCCAATTCTGGTGGCCCAATTAGTTGTGTTTTACTCGAAGTCACACTGACAGATATTCCAGCTCCTCATCACACTTCTGGATTATTTATTACCGTAAGCAGCAGATCCGGGTATGGGATCCCGGATCCCGGATCTGGAATACGGATTGGATTTCACCCTCGCTCACTTTCTCAGCACTGTGCGCCGTGTTTTCGTGTGTTTTATTTCTCGAAAGCGCCTAATTGACACAGATCCTGACATATGTTCGGATTTCTCCCCAATGACATGAGTTCCTCGCTTCCTCGGCTCGGTCCACTGGTTAACACTCGGGATCACAGCCACTTACATGCTCTCTGCTGGTGGTGTGCGTGCGTGCGTAGTCTTGTGAATTTTAATTCGGTGTTGTCTGTTTTTTTTTTCTCTGTTGTTTTCGGTGGCATTTCATCGACCGCCCAGGATTTTGTCGCCTGTTTTTTTTGTTTTCTACGTTTCCTTATCCTTTAAGAGGACAGGACACAGGAGCAACGCTTGTCAGGGGATGTATAAATCAGCGTTAGGGTGGCGCATGGAACCTGGAGCGTTAAACGATGTGTGAAATCAACGCATCCGCTGGGATTGATGCCTGAGGGAGACTGGCAGGTTGGTGTTGGCACTTGAGTTGCTTTGAGATGCAAATTAGCGGCAAGAGCTTCCGTGTCTTTCGAGCAGGGGAGGTCATTGAGCGCTGTAATCGAGTTTACAAGTCAGCAGAAGTGTCATCGTTATTGGGAACAGGTGTTCTAGAGTCTTCGAAATTAGAGACGAGTCACAATGGTGCAAGCTTGAAGTTTGGATTTGGATTTGAAGCTTGAGTTCACAAAAGCAACAGCTTACAACAGCAGCAATGCAGGACTGCCGCAGTGTTGCTTTTGTAAAATCACCCTTTACATAAAGCGGTGGTAACAGAGCGACCTCTTACAGACTTGAGGTCTACTTAAAGGGTTGGTCATCCTCACTGGAAAAAAATATCACGCCAAATAGCGACATAATTAACCCCAATCACTTGAGATTCACTGCACTTGCATTTTTTCGTTGTTGCGTATTCCCACTGAGTTTCTGAATTTTTTCCACTCTTTTCCCTCGATTATTAGCGTCTATTCGCACCCCTCAGTCGCTTCACATACGCTCTTTAGTCCTGAAAAAAAAAAAGTGAAGGAAAGAGGCACTAAGTTTGTTTTAATTCTTTTATGAAGTTTCTTTTTCGATCTTTTTTTTTTTTGCATTTGCATTTATCACAACACGCGAATCTCTCATTACACCTCATGGAGACCCGGAGAACTGTTGAGCGGTGTCTGGAGGAAGAGCCGCTCGTCGGACGGTGAGCTGGGGACTCTGGTGAACAGTTCCAAGTGTGCACAATGAACACGGATGCCTGATTGTGGTGTAATGCACTTGAAGCGTTTTATACTGAGAGAGAGCCGCTCTGTTTTTATTGCCTCCCATATGCGCTCTTGTTTTGAATTATGCGCTAAGTTTTGTTGTTGCAGCTTGGGTTTTTTTTTGCGTTTGCTTTTCTCTCCCTGTTGCTATTTTGTTGTTTTTTTTTTTTTCACATTCTACTGTGAATGAGCCTTTAATTTGCCTGGAAATTAGCCGTGTCAATGATACAGAAATGTGAGAAGGGTCTAGATTTTTGCACTTGACAATTTTACAGGGTTTAGTAGTGGATATGAAATCGGGAAGAAAAAATTAAGTAGAGATAAGGAAACATGAAGGTTAAGTAGAAATCGAGGTATACAGGTTTTCCGATTTTCAATTTCAAACTGCATTTATTAATGGTGGTTAACTGAAAGTCCAATTCTTCTCTCTATGATAAAAGAAAATGTGTTGCGTGTTTTTATGAACAATTTTATATTGTTAGGCTGCTGCAGATTTGTTTTAAGCTATGAAACTTATTACAAAACTTACTAACGAACTTTTTCGTAATGTGCGTTAAGCGATCTGCAAATCTTTTATCACTCATGCGAAGCGAGAGTGATAGGGTTTGACGAGCGAAGAAAGCCGGGGCTTACCCCCTAGAAAACTTTGAAATTTATTTTTATTTATTTATTTATTTATTATCTATCAAGTTACAAACTTTATTAGACAAGCAGATCGCAATGACCTTATCAAAAGTGTTTGTTCTTCATTCAACCAACTCGTTCAACGCGTAAGCAGAAGTACTAAAAGTTAACCTTTAACGTTTTGAAAACAGATTTTTAGATTTTTAGTTTCGTTGAGCCTAATGGTTGGGTTATAAAATGTCGGAACTGTGAAGAAATGTCTATTATTCCTTAAACATTGTATTTATAGAGCTTTTCGAAAATTTGCTGCTCTCGAAAACTCCTATAAATAAAAGCATTTACACAGTCTTTTTAAAAAACCTCTACAAATCGAAGAAAGCGTTTAGTCCCCTCGTTAGTTCGAATGTATTTTTATGCAAAGCAACATGAAAACCTCTATAATTCATAAATGATGACTTGTTTACTTCCATGATTAGAAGTCAGGTCAGGTAAGCCATGATTAGAAGAAGGTTTCTTTGACAACCGTTCATTGAAAGGCATAAAAAAAGATCAATTTTTTTTTTTTCTAAAACCTCCGTAATTCGAAGCTTTTTTCTGGTCTCATAAAATGGACAGTTTAGTGAATGTAAAAAACCAATCCATGTTTTCGTGTTAATAAAAACTTAAACTCAAAAAGTCAATTAGAAAAAGTAATGATATCTTGGAATGTATTGCATTGCATTGGGGTGGCGTAACAGCCCGTTGAGAACCAGAGCCTAGCTTTTTCGCGTCTTGGAATGTGTCAAATTAAATTAACTTGTATGGTTCTCAAGGTAGAACGGGTCAAAAATGGCTTCTTGCAAATTGAGGTGATACCAGAAAACTTTGTGTTCTCCGTCTTAAGAAGCAACTGCTCGAATTCAAATAAAAACATAAAATTAATAAAGAAATTCTTGAATAGAATAACACAAAATTAGTTTAACAAATTGATAAATATTTCATGATCTATTTTTTTGGAAATCAAACATTTTTCAAACAGACTTTTTTTTTAAATTTGCCTTGATTTATTGCTTTACCATTTAGTGGTTTTTCTTTAAGAAAATTATTTTGACACTGACAACTGTTTCAGCCGTCTTGGCAATGTAAATTGGCCAACACGGAGCAGCGATTTCATTCCTTTGGACTTTCATTTTGTGGGTCAACCTTGAATGACCGATGTTATGAAGACAGTTCGGAAATTATTCAAGCACTTAAGACCAATATTATTCAAGCAATTTCTAATCTGTAGCCTGAAACAATGTCTTGGAACATTGGAGTGACAGAATGCGCTGAAGCTAAGCTAAGCGAAAAAACCACTTTAACACTTGTGTTCCTTAATCAATTGAAATTTTTCTCTTATTAGTTAAGCCATAAAACATGAAAATTTTATTCATTTCATATTATTTTTAAAAAGAAACTTGTATTTGGTCCATCAGTTAAATTAAAGTTTTTGTTTGAATTATTTGCAAAATTAGTTGCAAGAAGTTTTTGATGGAGAACAGAGCATTTGGTCAGAGACCCTCTGATCCCAAACAAAACTTTTTGGTTTTGCTTAATTCTGTGATCGAAGTGCATTGTGCAGCCGAACTGCAAATTTTGCCTTCACAAATCTCATTCCAGTTCACACTTTGTAGTAAATAGTGAGATTCTTCTTTTTCGTTGGTAAAATGTTCAATTTCATGGAAAAATAAGAAAGGATATCCCTCTAAGTACTGAGTTAAAATTAATTTATGTTAAAATCAATGGTTTGGAACATCTAATTTTTAAGTATAGCTGCTTAATATAGTTGCTTACTAGACTATTGCGTCGAAATTTAGGGATTGTTATTCTTTTTTGGTCAGAAGTTTGTGAATTTGCAAAAAGTGATTAATTCTTCCCTGATCTTCAAAACTAGTTCAGTCATTTTGGATTCACTTCGATGTCAGTCTGTCTGTCTGTCGTCTTTTTAAAACTGATTCACTGATCTTTAAAACTGAATAAAAAGGACGACCTCATTCAATTGTACAAATTTTCCCCCGAGAATGATAGAATATGAGATTACGTTGTCGTGTGCTTCGCTCACTTCTAGGTCATAAAAAACGTCAAAAAAGAGCCAAAATTCATACATAAAGTGGAATCGAGTAAAGGAACAGGTGGACTTTGCAAGTTGCAATTGACATTCGCAGTTGGACTTGATAGCGTTGTAAGTGGCGAGGGAAAGGCGCAGGAAGGACGTAGAGGCTACGCCGTCGCTTTCTTTGCTCCGCGTCTACGTCATAAGAGGCTCTTACAACGCCATCAAGTCCAACTGCAAATGTCAATCGAAACTAGCAAAGTCCACCTGTTACTTGTAGACCCCCTTAGACCCCAATCTGGAAATCGGATAGTGAAGCGGTAATTTTCATGAATTTTTTATTTACACTAACGACTCTAATTACCACATTGTTTTATCTCACCTTCCGACCTGGTGATGATTGTTTCGCATGATGCATGAACTGCATGCATCAGAGTCTCCCAACGCCCAACTCCCAACTCTCGAAGCTCCCCCCCACGCCGCTCTGCCACACATCATTTACCTTTGCTGCCGCGCCGACATCACTCTTTTATATTTTTTTCAGCCAACATGCCAATCGTCGGCCGAAACACTGCCGGCCAGCTTCTGGTGTGGACTGCAATATGTCAGGACTCTGTCTTCCCGAACGTGTGCATGCAACTTTTTTCTATGTTATCACTTAATAAAGACGTGCCTTTCCTCTGTGTGAGAGTGTGTGCAGTGCGGCGTGACAGGCGAACACGGCAGAGAGTGAGCCTCATCTACAAGATGCAGATACAGATCTTAGAATGTCGACGTTGTCGTCCCCGATTAACAAATTCGCACGATTGGAGAGCAAGATGAGTCGAGATAAACCTAATTTTACGGTTCCAGACAGATGTTCGCTGACCTCTGGCGATCCTCGGTCATAACCCAGTGACACAGAAACATTGTTGCCGTCGGGTAACAAGCAACACGTTGCAAGCGCGAGCGAATTCATTTACTCAACTGTGCGCGGATAATTAATTAACATATCATAGCGCTGCTAATTACGGGGTTATTACTCGCAGTTGCTCGGCTTGTTTTTTTTTTTTTTTTTTCTCCGCAATCACTGGACAGGTGCAAATTTCAGCGCTGACTTTTTGCAATTATCGCCGCATTCGCGCTATTTGCATGCAAATGCTCCGCAGGCACGACTCCCGGCTAAACAGTCTGCGCAGAGAGCGCTCTCGACCGCACTCGAAGACTCACATCAAAATCACGATAACCTGAAAAATTCATGACCCCAACACAAAACGCCAACGCCCCCCTCAATCACTTGGCTCGGACTCGATCTATCATTAGGTGCGGAGAAACCCAGGCCCAGGCACTTAACCACCGGGCTCAATCAAATTAGGGACTCTGTCAATGAATGATTGATGGACGGGGGTGGCTCTTCCCCAAATTAGACCCCCGGACGGAATCAAACTGAAATCAAACTGAAATTTGTCTGTCCACATCTCCGTGCCGCCCCCTCGTTGACCGCAGAGGGCTTCTTAACCCTTTTCCGACCAACCCAACCGGCCCTAAGTTATTAATGCCCACCTCACCGGAGTCACACACACTCCGGTCATGACTGCGCTTGATATATCAACTGTCTTGGCAGATTTCCTCATCACAGGGGTGGCGTGGTCATGCAGTCTGACTACTCGGACCCCGTCATGTAGTTGGGTGTCATAATTTGTGGTCATTAGCTGGGCACTCAGGGGGGAGGCACTTCTGGTCACTTCGATGATGTCACAATTGCTGCTGCTGGAAATTATTGCGGTCCACAGACGACGACCGATGGCCAGGAGGATAATAATTATTGTCACATCGTGAGTTAATGTCCTTCTCATGCTGTGTCTGTGTGTGTGTGTCATTGTGTGGACCACATTTCATTTGGCAGTTGAGCATCTGCAGAAGGGTCACTCAATTAGCAAGTGTGTGCTTGGGTGTTTACGCTTGGCCGACAGTTCTTGTGGTGGAGCATTTCAATTTAATTTTCTTCAGGTTTCTTGAGGTCTTCGTGCTGGTCGGGTCAGGTGCTGGCTGGTGTGGGAATGTGTGTGTGCTGTTGATTGTTTCTGGACTCTGTGTAAATGAGTATTGATGCTGGTTTATGGAATATGTCCACAAGGACTTGGCTTCAACAAATTATTTCTCAGATTGACGATTGGAGGCGGAGAGAAGTTCATGGATCATGCGTTGTGCTCGAAAGTGACCATAAATGTGGTCTGTGGTAGGTGGGTGGTGTGGTGATGATGCTTTTTCGGGGTTTAATTCAGAGAGGAATTTTTGTGGAAATGGCTGACCTTTGTATTGGAACTTATTGAAGCTGATTGTTTCCTCACGACAGACACGGGTTGGGTAAAACAAGAACAATTTATTTCTTTTGCTGTTCTTGTTCCGTTTTTAGGCTTCATTATTTTTCAAAATTTTGTTTAAGGGTAGACGATTGCTCTACTTATATTTGGTTTATTTGGGATGTTCAAGTATGGTGTTTCAAGTTTTTGTAAATGGATAATATGCACAATATCAATAACAATACTCTTCTGGATCCTTTGTCGTTGAAACAAGGAGATGTGTGTACAATCGTAGCATTTATGAATGGAACTCGATTTCCTTCCTTCATATTTCCACAGCGAGCAAATTTTTTTTTCGTTGGACTTAATTTTCAATGACTCGGCCACACATTTTGACCGAAACGACCGCTATTTCGCGTTCAATGTTGGCTCTGAGATCGTAACGTGACGATCGTCATCTACTTACTTAGGTGGCGCTATAGTCCGGGATGGACCTGGGGCTCAACCAACATGCCTCTCCAACTGGCCCGGTTGCTTGCCAGCTGTTTCCAGTTTCGCACGCTAAGTTGGTTGAGGTCCCTTTCCACTTGGGTGCGCCACCTGAGGTGGGGTCTGCCTCTGCCGCGATTCCCCATGGTGGTAGATTCGAAGACTCTCCGGCCCGGAGAATTGGTGTCCGCTCGACATGGCCCAGCCATCTAAGTCCCTGGATTTTGGCTCTTCTGACCAGGTCCATGTCGCTGTACAGCCCGTATAGTTCGTGGTTGAAACTCCTCCACTCGCCATCTACGCAGACAGATCACGCAAAGGATCTTTCTTTCGATACAACCAAGCAGGTCCTCATCCTTTTTTGATAATGTCCAAGCCTCTGCGCCATAGAGGAGGACTGGGATCAGGGTCTTATATAATGTTAGCTTGGTTGCCCGAGAGAGGGCTTGCACTTGCGGTCGTCATCGTCAACGAAAAAAGATGGCCCAATAACGCCGCCGGCATGCAAACCGCACCAAACAATTATTCATTTTTTTTCTTTATTTTATTTAATTTTTTATTTTCTGCGTATTTTAGAAATTACACAGGAAGTCGCAGAATTTACGGAGATCGATAATTGGTGGAGAAAAAAGAATAAAAACAAAATATTTAAGAGGAAAGTTTCCAATGTAACAAGCAATTATTTCTTGTGGGTGAAGTGATGATTTATGTGGATTTGATGTGGATTTTCACCCTGCCAATAACGCATATTTTGCTTATTGACGAGCCCATTGAGCCAAGAATGAGCTTCGTCACTGAAAATGATTTTGCGATGAAATTCATTATCTTGGCGCATCTTCTCCAGAGCCCAATCGGAGAACGTACGTTGCTTCAAATTGCCCATCGGCTTCAATTATTGAGTCAGCTTGATCTTGTACGGGTTGTCTCACTGATACGGCACCATCACACAAGGAATATGTAAACTCAAAATTTTTGCACTAAGGTTGTTATTGCCTGGACGAGAATTATGACCGAAAATTAGAGTTAACGCTCCCAAAGTTGCGGTCACCGACTCCAAATTTCGATAGTACCTATCAATAAAGAAAAATTTAACTAAATATCTTGTTTCAAAATTATAACGCGCACAGTACAGCGGAGGCGCGCTGTACTGTGCGCTGGGCTCTGGCCCTTCGCAGGCTGTTATGCCACTAATGATGAGGAAACAAAATATATTATTGGAAGTCACTCCAGCAATCCTCATGCAAAAGAAAAAAATATATATCCAAGGAGGATCTGGGGTGAAATAAAATAATGAATATTTTTCGATCTTCACGCTTTAATGGCCATAAAAATTAGAGGACCCGACTTACAGGTTGAATTTCTCATGTATAAAAGTAGTCTGAATTTTACCTTACTTCATTTATTGCCAATCCCATTCACCTAGATTTTCGAATGGTTGCCTACCAGTCAGAATGATTTAATTAAAAAGTCGTGATGAAACCTCTAAAAAACGTATATTCCCACGTACCTCTCCATCTCCATGGAATCGCTTCAAGATGAAAGCACTTAATGTCTTTCTGGTTTTCTAATTGAAACTTCGCTTCGGACCAATAACACACGGCCCAACAAATAAATCGGTCAATTAATTTTTAATTTTCCAAGATTTTCGGCAAATAAAATTCCTGATTTACTTCCACTTTCACCCCAAAAAGCCACCCACACTCACACGAGCCGCCATTAAAAAAGACAGCCACCAACCTTTCAAATGTCTTTGGCAATTCATTCAACTCGGACAATGCACACCCTCGATCTCGATTCAATTAAATCCCGCGACAAATTGACATTTTATGGCCCACCAGTGCCTCATCCTCATCCACATCACCCTCCCACCGAATTGAGCCAATGCACGCCCAACCGATTAGCCAAGCGTAGACGCGTCACGTGTACCTCTGATTCGGATGCGGAACAATAAGACACCGGACACGTGTCAAGGATGATGACGATGATGATCCTGGAAATTTGTACAAATCATCCGGAACGCACCCACTCACCCACACACACACACACGCAACCTCTGTGGCATTAAATTGGTCGGTTACCCCACAAGAGATTGGCTTTTCCACTCGCGTCTAATGCGTCATTATTCGAGTCTCCTCGCACATAAAACAGATACCAATTATCTGATGGTATCTCCCCCCTCTCTGCTGTCTCTGGTGTCCGAGGTCCTTACGAGGCGCGTTATCCTAACATCCGATCGGTTGTCGAAATTGTTGAAATAATTTTTCGGCGCGAAGTGTTCGAACGAATACCGCGCGTAGACCGCTCACCTCTCTTGCATTCGTATCTAATTACACGAGTGACCGATGCCGCAGGTAGATTGGCGTTGCCGACTTTTGTCTAATTCAGTTAATTCGTTTATAATTATCCGGTGCACGTTGGCGTTATCTAAGCAAATTAGGAATTATTGAAAAACAGTAACGCGGTGGACAAGGGTGACAGAGAGAGGGCGAAAGGACAGAAGGAATCAATCGCGGCGATACGAATCTCTCGAGCGAGCTGGGGCGCGTCGGGGTTTCGTTTGTCGGAAGTGAAAATTACAGGTGTCGCAGATGGATAGGTGATATCTCAAATGAAAGTGATTTGAAAGGTAAACAAAATGTTTCACAATAATTATTTCTGACCCTTGGAGTCATTACAGTTGAGTGTCAGTCAAACTCGTGTGGCGGGGCAGGATCTGACAAAACACTTCAATTAGGGAAATTGTAACTTTGGCTGAATGGATTTCAGTTGGTTTTGGGGTGCGAGTTTGGGTGCCAAGAAATACTTGGACTTAACACTGGTCATTTCTTTTACGGGTCCCTACTTTAAATTATTTACGTTTAGACTGCTTTATGGAGTTTGTTGGTCACTTTCACATGAAAATGTTTTTTTTTTTTGTTTAAAAACAGTGAAGAAAACGTTATTTAAATATGTTTTGTTAAAATTTCTTACATCTACACTTTGTCACTGGCTTCAATCTAAAAATGGTTCTAGGGTGTCTGACTTCTTTTATTTTGCCGCACCAAACTGGCAGCCGTCAAACGTTGGAGACTCTGCCATAAAACAGACACTGCGCATACAAAGTTTGCTCAAATCGAGAATAATTTTGATATCAGAGTTTCAGCACTAAGTTTTACTAATTCCTTCACATTATAACAAACATTAGAGAATGTTGTTCCAGCTTGCACCGAGATGCAACTTTATAGAACCTTACTGCTAAAAATACAGTTGTTTAGCCGTTGGAGTACTTTAACGATATTTGGATGAAAAGAAATCTCCTGACTGAATTGTATTTTTCCATCTTTTAATTTGCTTTAGTTCTATGGCATCAGTGACGGAAAAATAAATTTGGCAGACGCCGAGACCACAAATGAGCCAATTCAGATATCCAACTTCCTCTTCTCTTCCTCTTCTTTTATTTGACAGCGTTTTTTATTATATTTTTTCTCTAAATACGTGTAAGCGTTTTGAACAACAAATCAAACAAATGCGCGTAAAAATGATGAGCTCGTTCGATGATTCCTGAATCACTGTCAAAATGTTTCCTGTATTTCAGCTACTGTCAAATTCATCAATGGGCAAGGCAAAATAGCAGCTTGTGTCTATATTGGGTTGTCTGTGGCCGAGACTCGCCGTTATGAAAACATTGCTGCCAGTGGCTGTTAACATCGGCCAATTTCTTCACTCATTCAATTTATTTATTTTGACAGTCACTGCCGGTCTGTCTTGAAAGCTTCATAGATCACAATTTAATTGATAGATAAATCTCGAATCCACTTCAGTTTTGAAAAGGCAAATAAAATCACTTTCTTTGGAAATTCGATTAAAAAAGGAATTCATAAAGTGCACTGCCTCCAATGGAAGACCCATTGAATCGTTCCTTCTCAAAGCCACTCAGATCATTAACGTCATCGTTTTTATACACTAGGAACTCCCTTTGCATTCGTTGGTACAAGACAAACACAACGCAGATCGAGACGACGCGAATTTACTTTGTTTTTCTATTTATTTCTTTGGAAATATTCTACCAAAATCAAATAGAATCTTTTAATTTTAATAGAGTTAACGACTTCCGTGTACAGGTTGGGCCAAATACAGGTTTCTTTTTAAAACTTCAATAGAATGAACAAAATAAATGTTGTCCATGTGTTATAACTTTATTGGTACGAGAAAACATTCCCATTAATTATGGAACCCAACGTCGTTCAAGACGCCTCTTCGGCTGGCTTCGCAGTAGCGCATTCTGTTACTCCAGTTTTCCAAGACCTTGTAGAAAGGTGCCGGACTGTAGCTCATGGGTTTGGATGATATTGGAATCGTTTTCGGATTATTGGTATAGCTTCGGACTTTCACGATTCTCCACAGTAAAAATCTAAGGAGGCTAAGTCCCAGCTCCGAGGCGGCCAATTAACATCGCCAAAAAAAGCTGATAACACGATTTCTTTTAAAATACACAGCAATCACTTTGGAAATGTTTTTGATATTTCCTAACGTTTTGCAAGCGTAAAACGACTCATTTCATTCCGCGAAAGTATGATACAGACTTTCTGTCAAGATTTCTAGCAGGAAACAGTTGTCATCATCAAATTTAATGTAAAAAGAAACCACTAGATGGCCCGTCATATCCTTTAAAGAAATATTGCGATCATGTTTTTCATGTGGTTCAGAGAATGATGTCAAGTCGAGTTACTACTTTTAATTTCTTCAGAATATGTTCTAGACAAGGAAAAGTTTTCAAGGCGCCTGTAAAGTTTCACTTTTTGCACAGACTCGCCCTCATAAGACTTTGTAGTAATTAATTTTCAAACTTATCCAAAGCTGACTTGGCTGCCGCGACTTCTCGTAAAGCCCCAAAGAAGAATGAACGAATTTTCTCATTAAGTTGTCCCTAAGTCACCCGGAACCCCTTTCCTTAAAAAGACAATGATTCAATGCGCCCATTCACAGATCTCTTTCAACACTTCAACCCCCTGACTTCGTGTGTCTTCAACGGTGGCCACACTGCCTGTGTGTGTTCCACACGCAGTCAATCTTCGGCTACCGAAAAATCCTTCCCAAGTCTCTTCACACCTCAATCTGTGTGTGGCGCGAAACCATTTTACTCCACAATCGGAATGGAGACGCTTCTTGATTTGTCACCAAAAAAAGCACTGAAATTCTCTCGCGTCTCCGGTGTGGTCCAATCAGACCCGACGCCTGACGCCCGACATTCTACATTCCCAATTTGGCTCCGCTATTCAGCGAGATGATTTTTGGCTCTTCGCCTCATCGGCGGGCATGCACTGCGCCCGTCCAAAACTCGGAGCGGTGCATTTAATTGGAACGTAGTCACCCCGTGCGATCGCACTTCAGCCGCACAGCCCACTGAGGCATGCCACTGAGGTCCCGAAAGGGATCTCTTCCCTCCACATTTCATCCTCAATGAACCGTTTGCGTTAATTAAGACAAACGCTGGGCGCTGCTCGTGATTTATTACAACACAATAGGGTGAGCAGAATGCGTCTGCATCACTGAGATTGCGTATCGAGCGGATCGCCGCCGTCGTTCGCTCGGTTCTCTCCTCTCTGATCCTCGGATTCGGGTTCAAATCTGTTCGTGTTGTCACATCAACGCCAAAGGACTTTTCTTTTTTTTCTCTTTTTTGCGCGCGCTTTCCTAATTTTAGATTTTCCCCTCTTAGAAGACGACTCGGCGAAAAGCTCTTGCCACTCGACCAAAAGACACAACGACGAATGACGCTCGCTTGCTCAGCGTTCAACGCTCTACAAGGTGATTAAAGGTGTAATGTGTTTGGCATTCGCGATGTCACATCAAAGGGAAGTTCCGTGCAGAAATCACTCGAATTTTTTTTTTTATTTTCGGGGTTTCGTTTGTCATTTCGCGCCCGTCGACGTGATGAGGTGAGATCTTAGCGAAATGTTCACACACGCGGCACCGCGGAGGATGGACGGACCGAGCGACCGCCTTGATTAATGTTGGCATTTTGCAACGCCGAGTGAATTCGGGAATTTTTCGTTAATTAAATGTGAAAAGTTTTCGTTGTGTGTATCTATAAGTGGTTTAGATGCGAGAGTGAGAGACGTAACGTGATGGATGTCATGACGAGTTTATTTTGCTGAATTTTGAAATGATAAATTGGCAACGGTTGGGGGTTGAAATGTGAAATGTCTTCGAGATTGTTTTAAGTGAAGCTTTCGAGGTTGCCAAATAATTAATTTTGAATTATATTTTGGGGTCTTAAATTTGTTGGTTTTTTTTTTTGGAAGAGTCAGTGATAAATTTTCGTTTTAATGGGGAAGAATGGTTTAATGAACTTTTTGAGTTGAAATTGTTTTGTTATTAAAGTCGGGACACTTTTTTTTTTGTTCGAGTGGACGGCTAAATAAGTTAGAATCTTTTAATTGAATGTCTATTGCAGGATTTAAAAGAATCAAATCGAGAGTCATTTGCTGCATGGCAGAGTTTGGATGGCAAACTGAGTTCTGTCTAAGGAACTAGAGGAAAATTGTTACAATCCAATGTTGAGTATCCTGCAATAAAAAAGGAATACTCAACCCAAACATCAACGTTGAAAGTTAGCTTTACCATGAGCACAAACCCTTCAACGGCTGACTGCCTTGAGTACACCGACTGTTTGAAATGTTTCGTTGACGACAATAAAACATGCCTTATATCACTTTACTTCTACAAATGAATATATAAAAAATTAGTAAGAGGCGTCGACGTTTAATTTTCTTTTTATATAAACTGAAGGCTGTCATTCGTCAATCTCTTCGAGTTGAATTTGACTTCCATTCCAAGTCCAGCAACCTTCTAACACTGCTTATAATTGAAATTTCAGCACAAGAATTTAAATTTTCTAAGACTCAAATTTAAAATGGGGAACAATGTAAGCACGTCGAGCCATTATATCTTCACAAAAAATGTTGCTTTTATTTTTTTTCCTTATACAGTCGAATCCCTCTAAGTCGAACTTTCACGGGACATCAAAGTTTGAGTTAGAGGGAATTTTAGAAAAGTTCGAGTTAGAGGGATTGCTATTTTTTTGTTAAAAAGCCTTTTTTGTACTGCAATGTTGACGTCATTAGTTGACGTCTTCCAATACACGCACTAAATGAAGCAAAAAAGGGATACCTAACTATTTTCAGATTAAAAACAGATTTTTTGGAGCCCAACCATCAACACAATCAACAAAAAAGGCCCGCGGTTGTGTCCGCGATGCGACTAAAGGTTGACCTACACGACGACCATGTTCGCTCTCATGTTCACTGGCTTCGATTTTCGCCATGCGGGGCCATGTTCGCAAGTAAATCCTCATTTTTGCTGTGAATATCGTCTCTCTTTTGCATAAGGAAACCATATGCACTTTTTTCTCCGACGTGATTGCACTACAAGAATCAACACGAAATTAATGTTTGCGAAATGTATTCATCGTCTAATCGACTTTAAAGAGTCGGAGGATACAAGCGTGCGTGCTTAATACAAATTGCGAGAGGACATTTTTTGTCTGTTTTTGTGCAGAAGGAAAAAAATCAATTAAAGCTATTGAAAACAGCACAAAAGTCGGAAAAATGTATTTGAGTTAGGGGGAAATTCGATTTAGAGGGATCGACTGTCACACTCCAGTCTTCTTTTTTAGATCGCGTATGGAGAAGGTGTACTACGAGGAATATAAACATTTTCAGCAAGTATGGCTTTGTTTTTAGGTCCCTTCTTATCTTTTTCAACTAGACGGATCTTGGTGCTGACGTTTAATATTTTAAATTTTCTTTGCCATATTTAATCTTTAAGAGTTTGTACGTATTTTTTATTAGGCGGCGTAACAGCCCGTTGAGAGCCAGAGCCTAGCTTTTTCGCACCTCCACTGTGTTGTGCGCGTTATAATTTTGACACATTTGGAGGGGACCTACTGTTTAATGCCGGTTCCGAACGGCGAATTGCGAAAGCTTTTCATGACAGAAGTACTCCAGGAGGGTTGTCAGTCGTTCGCTGGAGGTGGGGCCGTGAAAAATGTTTGTGGTGTTATTTCCCCGAGCCGGATTCGAACCTAGGTACCCTCGCTTAACAGTCCGACGCACTAACGATTAAGCCACGGCGCCCAGAGTTTGTACGTATTCACTTGTAAAAGAATTTATGCTTTCTCACATATAGAATGGAATCACTTTAAAGTTTAAGCCCTTAAAAGTCTGAACTATTATTGCTCTCTTCTATTTCAAGTCTTATTGCGAAGGCTAAAAACAATACATTTTAGATAAATACAATTTTTGGCCCGACGGTTTTCTTTGCATTCGTAATATCTAACTTACAGTTTTTTAATTGATTTTGCTACCACCTTGCAGCGAAAAACTGCATCAACTATGTTGAATTGCCTAGAATTAACTGATTTTCGAATTCCAACTGAAATTTCCATAAAAACCTTTTTTTTTATCTAAATGGATTTCCACTGCTTTTAATTCTTTCATGACCGCATTTAATTCCACCCGCATGAAAAACATTTTATTTCACTTCAGAAAAGAAAGTGAAAGAATCCCAATGTTCCTTTTGTACTAAAAAGACGTCTGATGCAAAATTCAATAAACTGAAATTGGGTTTTGGAATAAACTTACGACACTTTTACTGCAACTGTCTTTGAAATATCAGCAAATAAAATGCACGTTGTACAAGAACAACACTGAGCATGAAAGAGTTAAATAAAATTTGTTTTGAATCCTAGTTTTTGCTCTGAATTGTAATGAGTAATTTTTTTTTAAATTTAATTCTTTTAATTTTTTTGTGTAAAAAAAAAATCTACTCGAGGATTGACAAAAGAGGCTAAGAATGAAAAGAATTTGTACGAGTTAGAGGAAGTTTTGACTTAAAGAGGAAGTTTTTGTAAATTGTAAATTTGGAAGAATGCTGGAATACACGAAAAATTAGACTTACAGTCAGAGAAAAATTTAATTGGCAAAAAAAAATCATAAAAATAAATAAAACTGATTTCTAATAACACAGTGCGGGCTTAAGGCAAATGAGCGGCTCAGTGCACAGACTGACCAACTCCACCTTTTAAAAAATTTTAGATTTACCTATGTAAGTGTCAAAGCATTTGGCATACTTAGTCATAATTTCTTATGTGTACTATCCCAGCGGAAAATTTCATAAGGCTCATCAGGCTAAGTCTTCAATAAGATATAGAAAATATTGAAGTCTTATTCCATAAATATTTCTGTACTTAACTAACCCTTAGAATAAAGTATGAATAACAAATATTTGCACAAATTCCTAAGTTCGCACTTGATTTTATGTCAGCAACATTATAAAGTTTTTCTTTATTCCAGAAAAATTGTTTTACAGCCCTAATATGCTTAGCAAGTCGAATATAAATTTTCGCTTAACCCTACACTGCGCAGTGTTGCAGATATGACACAATTTAATTCTTACTTCTTTCATAAATTATGGATTACAATTTTACTCTGTTCAGCCTTGTAGACGATCTGGTTTATATATTTTAAAGCGAACAATCATGCCAAATTATGTGGACTAATGGTTTTTTCTTAATCATTAATCTGGCCATAAATTATATAAGAAAATATTGTCTTAGTAAGTAAAAGTCGCGCAGTCTAAGGTTAAGTCACATTTTCGTTCTTGTGATATGAAACAAAAATGTAAATAGTTCAAAAAATATGTAAATGCTATATAGCTTTCCTAAATAATAAAAATTAATAGGAATAAGGTGAATGTAAATTAGTTCATCGCATTTCTTAAACTTTTGTTTTATGGAGTTAATCAAATTATGCTCTGAACGGCTCATGTATGAACAACAGAAATTTAAGAAGCTTTAATTTAAATTTCTTGCTGTAGTGTTTTTTTTTTTTTTTTTCGTAACAAATAATTTCCAAATAATTTAATCATCTGAAAATTGTGGCTGCTATAAATATTAAGTACCAAGATCTGTCTAAATCGGTACTCTTCTTTGAACCAAAGCCTCCAAATCCGGTCAACACTTAAAAGACATGACAACAGAACACCTATGTACCACCTTTTGTACTGAATCCTTATCACCATCATTAGAGACTCACGCATTTTCAAGCGCAACTAACAATTGCTTTGAAATAACTGATTGATGTCCTTCGAATCGTATAAACATCAAATCGTCAACTCACCCCCTGTTCCAACACCTTGCATAACAAAAAAAAAATGTTCGATCCCTACCCACACCAATAAAACCACATCAAAGGAATAACGTTGATAGTGTCCCAATAAATGTCATGTCTTCTCCCTCATGACGGTTATTGTTCGTAATGACACATGTCTACGCGTCGATAGTTCAAACGAGTTCTGGTTTTTTGTTCTTTTTTTACTGCCGACGAACATCACACTCGTAAAAATATTCCAAGTCATAGAAATTGATTTTATTATGCAACCGTAAAAAGAAAAGGAAACTGCGCTGGCTTAAAAAAAATATATATATAAATCAACAACTTTACGAATGATCTCAAAGGTGTTTTATGAACAAAAATATTCGTCTCCTCCACGCATAAATCACGAAACTACTATTTTCCCAGAGACACACGAAAGGAAGGAAAAAAAATCCAAAACTCATTATCATTTAACACCCGAAAAATCCTTTTCATCCCAAAACCACCACCACTACCACACCACCACAAACCTCTTTAACATTTCCAACGGCTCCCGCGCGGCTCCCTCGCCAACAAGAAAATCATTAACGCGCACAATTTTCTCACCCGAGCATGTGTTGAATATGTCACATCCACAACTTCGCACATAGTACCCACCGAAAACGAACGGGGAGGATGCTCTCTGCTCCCGGCTTCGGATCCTGTTCCTGCTCCTCTCGGTTCTGTTGGTGTGGTGTTAACCGAAAACTGAAATATACCTCCATTTAAAAAAAGGAAAAGAAAAAGGAAGACTTGCAAAAAAGAAGCAGATACATCGCAGTAAATAAGCGAGCAGGACAGATACATTTTCAAAAAAAAAAAAAACAAAAAAAACACGACTTCTTCGGCTGGTTGACAAAACTCGTTGCTGCTCCTCAACGATGGCTACGGAGACGATGACGGGCACATCTCACTGCTCACTGCTCACTGCTCACTGCTTCTGCTGCAACAGCAGTCGTCGATTATTTAGCATAAAGAGGTCTCTCACCGCTGCAGCAACGTGACCAGTTTCAGCAATAAGCCTTCAGCAGGCTCAACCACGGCAACGTCTCCCTCCAACCCACAGAGCAACCGAAAACAAGAACAACAAGAAACATCCTTCTTTCATCATTTGCAGCCATCGCTTCGGCATCGACATCGACATCGACATCGACATCGTCATGTGTATTCGGCACTTCTTCACTATTTCCACCTTTCCATTTGCGGCGTGGATCGATTAAGGATAAGAAAGGCACACCAACAGAGAAGGACTTTTCTTTCTTTATTTTTTTTTGCACAGAAATTTCAACGAAATGCTTTTTTTTTTTGGTCCGTCTCTTCATCGTGGATCCGCCCATTTTTCTCTGCCTTTCTAATTTTCCCGTGTGCTTTTTGCGTATCTTTCTTCTTCCCCTTCAGACACAGCAGCCGTACTCTCGTTTTGGTGGATAACTGCGCGCCGGACGTTCCCCTGCGAAATTGAGCGAGTGTGTTCGGTGTGCTGTAGCTGTTGCCACGCCCTCCCAACCAAAATGGCTGAAAGGTGATGTTTTTTTGTTTTGTTCTCGTCGTTATTTGTTTTTTTTATTTTTTCGCCAGGCCGCAGCTAGATACTCACCTCAGTCACAAACGAGCTTGCACACAGTACATTGTATCTTTTAATGGATATCTCAGGTTTTCATTTTTTCGTGGGCTTTGTCGAGTAGTTCCTCAAAAATTCGTTCGTGTTCAAATTTATGCATTAGATACATACACCCGTCGGCCGGACTGACTTATCTATCGTCGCACACCCACCCGACTCTGAGAGTATCTATTTATCTTTATAAATGTACAACTATCACATCTTGGTGTTGACAATTGAGAAATTTGTGGCTCATTCCGTGCGTTTTGCAAATCTGTGTGGTGTGCTGGCGCTCTGTGTGTGTGGGCGGGTGTTTCATTCGTTCGAGATTGTAATGAGATGTCAGCAGTGTTTTGTGGATTTATTTTCAGATACTTTCTGGTGGCGTTGCTCTCATAATTCTTGCTGTTGCAAAAAAAAAAAAAAAAAAAAATATTTTTAATTGAACGATATTCGCTGTTTATTGCTTTTATTTTTGCCTTTTACAAATAGATACGATGCTCTGTTGAGGAAGAGTAAACTTTTTCAGCGAATAAATTAGCAACTCAACTCACAGCGTGGGCGTGTGTCTCTCAATCTCTGCGTGTGTGTGTGTGTGAATGGAGGGGGGAGAGATACAAATTTTATT
This sequence comes from Syritta pipiens, assembly GCA_905187475.1. Lineage (NCBI taxonomy): Eukaryota > Metazoa > Arthropoda > Insecta > Diptera > Syrphidae > Syritta > Syritta pipiens. Next base: position 104,675,203 of record LR994571.1, on the reverse strand, counting down.
AGATAGTTTTCGGGTGTTTCTAGATGGGTGTCTCGTGGAACAAATGAATTGAAATCAAGTCGTTAAATTCATGAGTAATTAATCAAAATGCTTTTCAAGCTGTTTGGTGAATTTAAATTTGAATTTTAAATTTCCCGTGGGCCAATAAAAATCGGGATGTGTCTCAAAGTCACATCCGTCTTCTCATCGTGTGAAGCGCCTTCGCAAAAGTTTTTTTTTTTTTATTTTAATTAACTAACAAATTGATTTGATAATAGGTTTTTAAATGAAATCAGTGCATTCAGTGGGTTATAAAAGTGAGGATTAGATATTCTCCTTTTTTTTCGTTTATTTTTTTATGAGCTACAAATCAATCAAACTTAAGTGGATGCATGGCCGTTTAGTTGAGTGCTTTAAATGCCTTTAAATTGTGGCCTTAACGAGATGCATTGTTGTGCGTTTGGTTGGACATTAAAAAATAGTTTTAGTGTCCGCTATTGACTTTAATGGCCGTTGTAGTATGGAAGCTAACGGGCTAGGGGAATGAACTTATTTCTTAACTTTTTTTTGGTCGATGGGAAACGCCTGAAATATATCTTCATTCGATTGCTGGAAATATACTTTATGGTAGATTAAAATGAACAGGTTTGATCATGATGGTCACGAAATAAAAGCCTAAGTTTTCGACGACTAGAAAATTGTATTGTTCCTATTCATAGATTTTTTTTTATTTTACTATTTGGACCGATGATGAAAAGATTTTCCCGTCTTGAATGGATTCAATTAAATCTGAGACAGGCGATGAAGAAGAGAGTGGACCGAACTCAAGTTGGAACGATGTTCTATAAAAATTTGAAAACTAGAGCTGGTTAATAATAAATTTAATTCCATTCTGACAAGAAGCTGAAAACAATTTTTGCTAATGTGCTGATGTGTGATGTATAAGAACTCAAAATTTTCAGCACATTTACATTGTTCGTCGTGTATCAATGGAAATTTCTATTTGCGATATCTCGATTTTTTACTTGACGGTAAAGTGACTCGGTCAATTTGGTTTCTTAAAAATTATTCGAAAAATAGAAGAAAACCAATATTAATTAGTCCCCTTTGTTTGTTAAAGTCAAGGGAATGATCTCTTGCTCGTGATCATTTTAACTTGAAGGTTTCACAACTCTCTAAAATTTTTTTTTTTTTTTTGTGCACAGTTTGTATCGTTTGTATACAAAAAGAGAATATAAGGCATTTCGCGGTTAAGTCTTCTTTCAAATGTTAACAAACCTCCTTTTATACGCCTTTAGAACCGACACAAGTGAGTCGTACTTCTTCTCCGCTCTCATCAATATCGAAAACTAAACTAACTAAGATAAGGAATTTACCCTCCAAGTTCCAACCAAAACAGTCAAGCTGTTCCAAACTTTCAAATCGCAAATACAGTCGAAGCTCTCTAAGTCGAAGTCCTCTAAGTCAAAAAGCCCTTTAACTCGAACTAATTTTGAGATCCCGTGACTCCCGTGACCGACTTAGAGGGCCTCGACTGTATTAATAAATTCCATAGGATTTTTTCTAGCTCTCGAACGGCTTAACCGATTTCAATGAACGCCCTTTTATACAAAATATCGCCGCCCGTTGGCTGGCAACGGTCGCCATGTACTTGTGATGTGCAAATCGCAAGTGCGCCAAACGCAAGTGCGCCTAGAGCGCTTTTGTTGGGAAAGGCGTTGATTTCTTATGCCCTGCAGTAAACCTTTAAATAATTTGTTCTTGAATGAATAAGCTTAACCTTAACTTCATGCAACATTAGCAAGCAGCAGGCTATCGTTTAGATAATTTCCAAGGAAGTCTAACCGATCCGCTAAAACCTTTGGCGATTTCGTACACGTTTTCAGCAGCTATATCTCCGGCGACTGCTGTTATCCACAACACAAAGCTATTTCAATTCTTTTCTTTTTCAGAAAAACAAAAAAATTGTAAGGAATACGATTGCCGAATGGAAAATTAAGCAAAAAAAAATCAGTTCGAACAGTTTTTAGGTTTTATAATGCGTTGAAGTCAAACTTGATGCATCTAAACAAAAAATACACTTAGACACAGTATACGTTCCTAATTTCAGCCAAATCGGTCAAGCGGCTTATTAGCAAGCTCTTAGAAGAGAAAACATACAAACATGCAAACTTTCGAATTTATAATATGACCAGAAATAAAAAAAATTATTCCAAAATAGGGCACTTTGACTACCTGCTTTGATGCGGACTTGTTGTCCAAAGTCGAACTTTGTCCATCAAGGAATAAGCTAACCTATATTTTAAGTCCTTATGTGAGCAGTCAGTCTTCCAATTTTTTTTTTAAATCGGCTAATCCAAACAGAAGTTAATCGCACTAATGTGCGAGACGAGAGACTCCTGATATTTGACTTACAGTTGCGGTCAAAATAATAGCAGTGCTGCTTTCTGAAGGATACCTTTTTGCAACTTGTGTAATATCTTACTTAATGATTGGAGTAATTGAAAAATCGTTTAGTCCTTTCAGTTATTCTTCTAAAGTAGAAGAAAATGCCAAAGTCTCTAAGAAAAAATATTCTCTCACACTATTACTGCTATGCACTGCTATTATTTAGTACGTGACTCTTTTTGTTATAATTTGGCCAATTTATGTTATTCTGATATGTAAGCTATATTATTGTAAGATTTCATTAAAATCCATTCACTCGTTTTTGCGTGAAGGAGTAACAAACATCCATTCAAACATTCAGCTTTATAATATTAAAAAGATATACAGTCGAATCCCTCTAAGTCGAACTCACTCTAAGCGGAATTTCGCTCTATTTTTTGCAAAACTCGAACTGCTTTTGAGGTCCCATGAAAATTCGACTTAGAGGGACTTGACTGGAATTTTTTTTATATTTCAATAAAGTTAGATCACGATGTTTCACGATGTGCTCATTTGAATTCTTTTTCAAATGCTTCAAGAGCTTGTCTATTTATGCGTTGTTATTTTAAACTGTGGGTGATTTGATATTTTTCTCTAGTAAATTGAGTTTTAACTTTTCGGAAGTCGACTGTAATTGTAAACATTATTAGTCGTATTGAATCATGAACTTTTTTGGATAGGTAATGATCCTTTGATTTCCTGGATCCCCATTAATCGTACAAATGCCAATGCTTCCTGGATTTCATTCATTTCTGATTTGAAAAGAAGTCTCAATTTCCACACCACACAACTTGGCTTTAACACATTAAATGACACGCCGCTTACAAACAAACTTAGTACCGGTCACCGGTGATCCCCATGGCATTCAACGTGTTTGAAAAATGTTTTCGGATACTGTTTTAGGCAAAAAAAAACATCCAGCTTAGCTGAATAAAAATGGACCAAGGCTGTGTTCTAAATGTCGAAGAAAGAAAGAAAATGTAACGATGTGATAGCAGTGAAGTCTCGATAATCTTTTAACAAAGCTGATTGAGATACATCGCTCCAACACTTTTTCTTGACTTATTTTAGGAAATTCGTAAATTATGAACAACGAACACAAGTTTTTTTTTTTATAAAAGAATTTATATTTAATTTGTTGATCCCTATGAAATCAAATCTTAAAAAACAATTAAATTTTAATAAAATAATTGAAGCTGTTAATGACAGATTTCCACCAGAAAAGATCACACTATTGATCATTGGTTTGGATAACTACGTGAATGAAATAATAATAACGACCTATGTAAATTATTAACAACAAGCGTACAAATAACAAACAGTTTTTTATTTTATTTTTTTATTTGTAACACGTTGTTAAACGCTTATTAATTTTTTTTTTTTTGGAATTTTGTGTAATTATTCACTTTACTGTTAAATTGGTAAACGGCCTTAGGCCAAATCAATTAGACTTAAGTTTTAATTGATATTTATTAAATATTTACTTGAAATAAAAGTCTTATGTAACTAAAACTATAAAACACAAAATTTTAACGAATAACAAATATAGTTGACTCCCTCTAGGTCGATATCCCTCTAGCTCGATTTTTTCCGCCATGTTTTAGCATCCCCCTTTCCCAATTTTCCAAACAAAAACCATCTTCTAAGTCGAACTTCCTCTAACTCCAATTGATTTTGATGTCCCGTGACTTAGGGGGAGTCGACTGTAACCAGAAAGAAGGAGAAATAACTCTCAGAATAATGGGAATAGAATAAAAAAAAAGTAAGATCTAGTACAGTACAAATACTTATAAATGAAATAAATGTTAAAACGCAGATGCTACAGATATATGGCAGACAATGGCCTTTCCCTAATCCTTTTGCCGATGAGGTTGGTGAGCTTGTTCATTTCCAAATGTTGAAATTTTGTGAAATACAATTTTATTCGAAAATCTTTGTTGCCTATGCATCTTTGTGTTTTATTTTTGTTTGACATCAGCGGTTTTCAAAATAAAAAAACCTTTTGTTTTTCGATCACCCTTTCTTTTCTATGCCAAATCGTTCATTTTTGATCGTATGACGCCAAAATGATCACTCCGCGCATTCATAAACAAGAAATTAGGTATAAATTCCTATTTTTTTGTATCACTCATTTTATGTTCATAAACCCTTCAAATGTCAGGCCACTGACAAGAAGATCTTCAGATCATTTTCAACACCTCTTGAAATTGCACTTGGAGTCTCAGAAAGTGGATTTTAAGAATTAACGAAGTAACACAATTAGGGAGGCTGACAAAAGGCCAACTTATAATTAATTGCATTTCTTTGCCTTACATTTATTAATTTCAAAATTTGAACTCCAAGTAAAACACCGTCAATGTCTTCAGTTTTATTTCATCTTTTGATTGTAAAAATGTTTGCCATGCCTAATTATTCACATGACAAAGACGCTTGTCTTTCTTTTTTCCACTAACTCCCTGAACGCGTTTTTAATTATAAACCAAAAAAAGGTAACCTCCTTCTCTGCTGTAAGCTTCTCGAAATAAAGAATTCATAAGCCGCAGCCCACTTTTCTCCGAATCACATGGCTCGCCTTCATCGCAAGGACAATTAAAATCCACACAAAGTCACCAGCCTGGGTGCCATCGAGAATTTCTCACAATTAAGGATATTAAGCTATTATCTCCAATCACAATTTCCACCTTAACTATGCCATTAAAAATCCTTTTTAATTGCCCGAAAATGAACTTAAGCCTCGGGAAGGTCCTTCACTTCCACTCAATAGCTCCCGCACACACACACGCACACACGAGCAGACATCAGCCATTTTTAATTACCCACCACCAGGTCGGCCTCCACCCAAATCCTGTCTGACTGGACAACGACAACGTTTAACAGTTTTCACAAGCCACCTCGCAGTTACGCAACGCACTAACAGACCACGAAGCGTACGGCCAAGTCTGTGAATTATTTATTGCCATTCCACTAGTAATAACAAACTGAATTATTTAAAAACTCTCTCTCACACACACACACAGAGGCACGCAGAGAGGGTGAAAGGAACACATGTGCCCCGAAGTGTCCTGTGTTCGGTGTCCTGGTGTCCTGTAACCAATCCGGCAATTAAGTGTAATAGCAAACAAACGAACCAGGGGCAGAAGCACCACCAGCGGCACTCGCAGCGAACGCAAACAGTCCTTTGATTAATTACACCCTCGAACGGGGCCACGATGAGAATGTCTTCATTAGGCGCACGCGGGGGTGGGCCACCGCGAGGGGTGTGCACTCAGAGAGTTCTCTGCGAGTCTGATGATAGAGAATTTTCCATTTTTTATTTTTTTTATTTTTCTGGATATATTTTAGGCGCGTAGCCGCAGGTGACTTCGCCGCACAACCATCGGAACGCACGCCGCCGTCCCCGTCATCCGTCCGGACAGCCGGACAGGCTGACCTTTCTCAGAAGGACCCCGATCGATCGAAAGATGGAAACGATTGATAGAATTTATAACAAATTACAATCGAATAAATTCGTAATTCATCAAAATCACGACAACGCCAACGACATGACGGGGGAAAAGTCCAAAGTCACCGGATTGACAGAACGGGCAACTTTGTTGACCAGCGCGGCAGCGGTGGCGGCGGTGGAGGCAGTGCCACGAAGACAGATGACCCATTCGTCCGCTGTCAGAAATTGAAAATCGCTCAAATGTGTGCTGCTGGTGGGGTGGCAGCCGAGAGGGTTTGTTCACGGAAGCCACTTCAGTTATCGATGGTGGAAGCCACCACCCCCCCGTCCAGAGTGCGGAGTGCGGTGCGATGGCCAGCAGCAGCATGTAAACGGATGATGACTTCCGCATGTGAGCATAGGCACCACCGCCACCACCGCTGCCGATGATGAGGAGCGAGCGCGAAACGTTCCTGGAATGGAGCATGGTCGCGTTCGTCGGTTCGTTGGCTCGTTTGCTCGTCGGGTGGCGGCCGGCGGTTGATATGCAAACATGTGGAAAGCGCGCGGAGAGCGCGGTGAAGCATCGTGTGTCTGGTGTTTCATGTGTGGGGAAAATTGAATTACGAAATCAACAGAATCAATCTGGGGAAGTGGGTAGGGGGTGGGCGCTGGAGGGCGGATTAGGTCGGACCGACGGCAGGAAGGAAGGAAAACACGAAAGTTATGTGAACGGGGAAGGCTTTCGTGTTCGAAGTGTGATGTGCAAATTGCGAAAGATTCATTTCATAGTTTTATTGCTGTGGAAGTGAGCGCCGAATAGGAGGGACCAGATTTTCCCTTAAGTTCCTAAAAAGAACTTCATCTCTGGCAAGATTCTATAAGCCGATTATCTGAAACGGTCGCGATCTTGATGATTCCTAAGACATTCGTTTCAAAAACTATTAATTTTTATAAAATAAAATGCTATTATTTTTAATGGATTTCAGTGATAAGTGTGAGTGACCTAGCCTTAAACCTAGTCATAAAAAAGAAAACGCTTTAGATATTAGATGTTGGTCTTATTTTTCGTATAGACGGCAATGCTGACACGAGCCGATGATAATACGCCCCTGAAATCGCAGTTTGAGCACTCCACAAAATATTACTTAAAGTTGTTTTGAGAATACAAACATCCTAATTTTAGGAAAGCCTACTCAGCTGTCTGACTTAACCGTTAGATGCATGATTTTTCCAAATTTGGAATAAAAATTATTTTGACTAAATGTTGGCCTCAAAAACTATCGTTCATCATTATTTTTTTGATTTTGTCAATTTGTTTGTTAATGGTTGACCAAAATGTGGCTTGTGCCAAGTATGGCACATCATGCATTAAGCCACAAAAAAATTTTAATGAGAATATAATTGGGTAACAAAATTTTAATGTTATTAATAGCTTCAATTTTATTATATTATATTTATTTATTTACATACTTGTAAGTATGAATATTAAGAGAATCAGCGATCTCTCGTGAAATTTTTGAAAGCAATTATTGTCTTTGTTGAGGCATAGTGCACATTTACGATATGCTTAATAAGATTTTAATTTACATGCCGGAAATTTTGCATCTTTGGCGATCAGTTCCCTAAACTGGCATATGATTGATCCGCCTTACATCTTAAGCTAGTCCCCTTTTCTTTTTTTTTAGCTTGGAGAGAGGAAACAGATTGAGTTCCTGACGGTCTTCCATATTTTGAAAAAGACGATGCGCTTGTACCAATATTGCATAACATCTTTGCTACCTCAATTCGAAAGCGAACCAAATTCATATAGTTATGACCTGAAATTCGCTCAGAGAGGTGCCATGAATTTATAACAGCCAAATCGACGAAGTGGTAGAAAATGCGCATATTCCTTTTGAACTTCATAGAAATTTTATATCTTCCGACAAAACTGTCTATCAAATCTACTCCTCCTATATGGCTTTGGTTCGTGCATAGAAATTTGACTGTTCTACGATATGTGTTAGAATATCTTCATCGAAAAAGTGACGAAAAAAGTCGTTCGGTGTTTCAAGTTGTGCTACAGTGAATGGCAAAACGGTGACACCACGAAATTGCACATGATCGGTCGAAACGTTAATGGGTTTCTTTCTCCAACGAAGAGATCTGTTTATAGTTTCATAATATTCACTTTCGTTGGAGTCCAAGCATGACACTCAATTTCGTCTTCAACAAACCTTCGTCCAATTCGTCTTTATCACTTTCTAGATCGTCCTCACTGTCACTAGGAATAGCATAGAGCAGATTGGATATTACCTTATCCGCAAGTTTTTTTTTACCACAATGCGCCTCGGAGCACTTGACATCTAGAAGTATGATTACATAATGTGCCATATGTGGAACAAACGAACAATGGCCTAAAAATCTGATAAAAAGTTACCATGGCTTACCATAAATTTATATTTTGATTAAGCACAAAATAAATTTACAAAAAATATTTTCTTTTTTATTGTTCAATGTGTTCAATAATCGCATAAGACGTTGTTAATGCAACTGATTTGCGATAAAAAAGGAATTTCTGAACAACCGTTCCTTAGAACTCAGTTTTAGCAATGTTATGAGGAAAAAATTAATTACTCCGCATACAATGTATTAAAGAAATCTTCCTTTTATGACACATAATGCATGCGAACAAGAAAAAACATCGCCAACTTAAAATATTGACCGAAAAGCGGTTAGTGCTACATATGGTACGCTATGCGACTAAGGGTTAAATTACATAAAAAACGTATGGATGGAACTTAAAGGTTTGCAAGCGTCAACTCCAAAACTTGTACGATATGTGGAAATTCATGCAAGAAGAATGGCACTTTACTTTAGTAGCTAAATGTCAAGCCCTAGTGGTTTCTATGACTAAACGCATTGGAGCAAACGACGGCTCCGTAACTAAATATTAAAAAGTAAATCTGAAAATAAATGTTTCTTGTTAACGATGAATTGATGTTTCTTTTTTGTTTGTCCAGGTTTATGAGTTTGGGTTATTCCGCAACCAATAAAACACAAATTGTTCTTAATTGCTCAGTATTTTCTTGGCGTTAGTATAAAGTAAGCTACCTAGTCGAAAATAAGAAGCGTTTGAATGTTTTTGGGTGTTATGTTTATTTTTTTTTGCCATACTCTATGGCCTTTTCTGCAATGGATTTTTTTTGAAGTCATCATCTGACTCCAACATATAATCGACACTCAACTGATGAATTTAAAAAAAATCACAGAAAAATTTAAAGTAAAGTAAAAAAAGAAAAAAAGTTTTATTCAAACCAAGTGAGAAATGAAAGAGTATGTCCAATGCAGTCAAATTGAAAAAACTGCGTCGTGGAAACTGCTACCATCTAACCAGATACGAGTAACTGATTTTTATTTTTGCTTTTCGATTTTGGAATTACTTATTTTTGTCTTTGAATTGAAACTTTAACAACGGATCACCAAATTTTCTTTTAAGTCCATTCCATAGTGCTCAATGCGATCGAGATCTGGGAATGATCTCGATCGCATGGTATCATGCGACCACTTTTTGGTCACGATACAAATTTTTACAAATATTGCCAGTTTACAGTAGTCCCTTATTCCCTTCTTAATCGATGCTTATGCAGTCGGCCTGTGCTATCTTAAAACTTGAGGGTCATCGTAAGCCCTTATTCACGCCAATTATAAAACGAGTATAGAATTCCTGTTCAAACATTCCACCACTTCAATTCAAAAACAGCCCCATCTACATTCGCCATATTTAAAATTTCGCAAAGTTGATCCATCACCTAATGCTCCCCCGTCCCCAAAAATTAAACCAAACCCGGCAACACCTCAACACATGCACGGAACGGAACGTATTCGCTCTAAATAGAGGCACACAAATTCCAAATTTACGGCAAAATTTCCATCTAAAAGAATTCCCGGTTCACAGACCGAATGAATTCCTTCTTCGCACGCCATTCACATTTCACCTCCCGAACCCGATGATTTATTTCAAATTTGAATATTTCAACATATTTTCAAAAATTTCCCCAACTACCACTACGTGAGCCCGACCCGCCGAACTATAAACTTGTGCACTGAGCACGCAAATCAATAAATTATCATCCTTCGGGCCCCGTCATAATCATCACCGTCCCCATCGGCATGACTCTCGTCCTCTTGAAGGGTTACGCCACAGCTCTGGCTGACATGACGTTTCCTCAAAGATCCCGACGAGTTCCCATCGTAAAGTGTTTGGTTTTAATTTTTTTCTTCTTCTTTGGATTTTCCATGGCGTATCCTTGTGAAAATTTTCACACCACGTTAGCGGCTCGTAAAAAAAAAGAGAGACGAAGAGTTTTTTTTTTTGGGAAAATGGAATTCGATACGTGAAAGGATCAAAAGTGGATGGAACTAAGGCTGTAGCCAATTGGGGGTTTCATATTGCTGGGGACTCCTAATTAGGAGACTCGTTGAGACGAGATTTGTGGGCATCAGTGATCGTGACGATTACAAGTGCGTGACCCCGACGCACAAGTGTTGATTGATGTGCGTGGATTGGAAAATTCCTCCGAGTGAGTGACACATGAATGGATAGTCGATGACTGGTGGAAGGGAAATATTGTCTGCGTCGAGGAACATCATCATCTGGAGATGTTTGATGAGTGCAGCCGTGGAGAATCGTGTATCTTGAAATTAGATTCATCATTTCTTTTCACTGCACAATAATCATGTTGTGCTGGGAAGTTGTAGTTTGTCAGGGAGGAGGTGAAAAGGTCACGATGATGGGCAATTGAGATGGAGATGACACAATTTTTGATGTCAGAGATTTACAAGAATTCTACACAATTGACTTGTAAGGCGATTGTGAGTGATTGAGTGGGTGGAGAAGAATACGAAGGTACAAAAGGGCGACGAAAAGTCGGGGGTGAGCCACTGGATGGGGTACTGGATCGTTGTGAGGTCAAGAGAACTAAGCGAGCAAAGTAATCCACAGAAAAACTATATTTGGAAAATACAGTGCCTTCAAAAAAGGATCCAGAAATAAAAAGTAAATAAGTAATCTGCGTGGCAACCTGTAGAGGATCCGACAGCAGCTTTACTGTGTTGCGCGAGTTACATCGGACGTTCATATCAACGGTGAACTTCTGCTGTGTCAGCATTTGAAGTTCAGTTGCCTCGCAACACAGCTCTTGAATACCTTGCACTCTTACCCATTTCGCAATGAGTCAATCGCTGCTCGATCGATATGGGTCACTGTCTGAAGACCTAAAGCGAAAATTTCGAACATTTTTTTTTTATTTTAACTCGCGCTGTACAATTTTTGACAGATACAAAAGGGACCTAAGGTTTATTGAGGATTGCGAACAGCGAATTGTGAAAACTTTCTGCTACAGAAGTACTTGAAGGTATGACACTGTTAAGATTTCGAGCGAGAAATAGCAGCTATGACAAAATAACCTGTGATTTGTATAGAAACCATAAGATGGCCCACCATTTATAACACAAATTGCGACGAAATCGGGAGAATCTGTGGAATTATAACGTTGTGACACAATTATTGAGTCACTATCGCATTAAGGGAAAGCCTAAAAATGGTAAAAAGAAAGAAAATTAAAGATTCTATTACTGCAGCAAGTGCCTTTGTGCATAAGGGTGTGACTGGTTCATTTAAAAAGTTGTTGGTCCATACTAGTTTTCTTTTGAACTAGAAGACATAGGACCTTTCTGTTTTTTGTGTTCGACTCAGAATGAACGTGAGCATTAACGGCAAGGTGCTAATTTAGCTCTGTGACTTACAGTTTTGAAAAAAAAAAAAATTATTTACACTTTTGTTTCTGTTATTGGTTATTAAAATTTTGAGTTGGAAAGCGAATTTTCCACAAACTATGGGCATGAACAATATAACTTTAATGTATAATTAAAGAACAAGTTGTCGCCTTTCTAAGTTGGTGTATTACTTTATTGTAGGTGTTGCCATTGTTTTTTAATGAATTTTTTTTCCATGTTGTTTGATTTGATTTTAAATTGCCCCTACCTCCCAAACCGGGCGAGATAGATCCTCTGACGATAGCAATAATTGTTCGTTTTTGGACGCTCTATGAAAAACCATTATCAATTTTTGGCGCCAAAGCTATCTTACTCTCCCCGCACATCAAAATAGATATTTTTCTAAACGTGCAAAAATGAATGCATTGGGGTCAAGATGAACTTTTGTAAATTTCTGCCGTTCTATAAATGCGATCAAAATCGTTTGTACTTCATTTTTTTGGTGATGAAGTAAGGAAACAAATAACATAAAGATAAATCGGTCAAGTAGAAGGTTTTTTATTTACAAAAAGCCACACGACCGCCGAGTATGTATCCATTTTTGCACGCCACTGTACATTCGTGAATTACTGTCAAATTCATCGATAGGCTAGATGGGTGTCTATATTGGGCTGTCGTGGTAAGAAGGTGGAACTAGAAATTAGCCAAACAGGGACACTCAAAATTCGATTCAAATTCTAGTTCAACGCGTTTCTTGTGCACGTGGATAATCCCGAGGATTTTTTCATTGACCTACAAATTTTTTGGCTATAAACCTTTCGACAAAAAAGAGTAAATTAATGTAATCAATGTAGCGTCACCACAATTAAATGGACGTGGCTAACGAATTTGGTTAGTAGGATGTTACAACGCCCTGCTATGAATCAAGTTGTTACAAATTTGTGTTTTCAAGTCATGAAATTGGCCACTGATTCTACACCCAACATCCCCTAACAAAATACCACACCCATCCACTCGACATCAGCTTATCTTCAAAAACTTTTCTAAAAACCAAAAATATTCACAAACGTTTGTCTCCTGCTAATCCATTACACCCACGTGCCCGTAGGACACCTTCGCCAAAAAAAAGTACAAACACAAAAAAAGTCCACCCCTGTCATATTAGAACATAATAATCACTCGTTAAAAAATTACGCAGGACCCAACAACCATTGACCGCTGCGATAAGCATCGGAACATGATTCCCAAGTGCTAGGTATCAAATTAGAGGTCCTATCTGCTCATTCGCTCTCTGTTTTGTTTGTCCTCCGTAGCAACCTCCCGGGAAGGAGACACCACCGCCACCACTGCCGCCACAGCCGCACTGACGAAGCGCAACAAGGAAGCAATTTGTTTGAGGCAAAGTGGAATCATTAGTCGGCACCGGACAAATACGACCAACGAAAAACTGAAATTTATATCCTTATCGGTCGCAACCCATCAGCAAACACTCGGGGTACTCGGGGTGATTTTTCTTCTTCATCCCTCACTGTCCTGTCCCATTGGCGGTGTTGCTGTCCTTTTTGGTTTTCGGCTGTCCTCTCTGGGCGCGATTGTTTGCTTTTTTTTTGTTTATCTAGGACATGGAATTATGAAGGGCTGTAGGCCAGGGGCAGCAGCTACTAAAGGATCCATATCTGCAGTTTGTCTAATTTCTTCACACCCTGTGTGTGGAGAAAGTTTCTCCGATCATAAGGAGATAATTTATGCGGCCATATTTCTTTCCTCTCTCTGTCTCTCGCGCACACGGTCTCTGTCTGACAGGTGCCGTTTCAGGTGGGGGTGAAAGTGCGTGGCTGACACTCGAAGCTCGCGTCATGCTCGACTCGGCTTCGCTTCCAAAAATGACAGCCTTTGTCCAAAGTCATGAGGCACGCATCCAGCTGAGATGAAATCTGCGGAAACAAAGCATTTCGGAAGCAAGATTTTGATCTGCGTTGCGTACACTTTTTGGGGGAGTTTCCAACCTATTTACCGCCTGTCGGGAAAGATATTTTAATTATCCTACCATTGTTGGGTAATTATTTCGTTCATGAGCATGGTAATTGGACGGAGATTGCGCCCGGGTTAGGAGGTGTTTTGTTGTTTTTAGTTTTTCTCTTTTTTTTTTGGACAGATGAACGATAGGAGCTGTGTCTTGAGTGATGCGTTTAATTTTCTGTTTGGGGCTGGCAATCGGTTATAATTAGACAGGAATTGTGAAAATATTTTGAAAGTAGCGTTGGTGTAATTGGCCAATTTAGATGGTATCTTAAGGGAGCACAGTTTTTTTTTGGAAATCTCATTTTGTTGAATGGAAAAAAGTGGTTGGTGGGTGGAGTCTGACTGTTTTGGGAAAATCATAATTGGAGGTTTTTGTTTTAAATGCCTCCATTTTAAACAGAGTTTGATGCTTTTTATGCTGACGGTTTGATCATCTACACAAAAAGGTCTATTTGCGAAATTAGCCGTAGCTAGTCTACGGTGAAGTAGGAGTATCATTTTTTTCAGGTTGTTGACTTTTAAGACCACGACCGTCATCAGAAGTCTATTTTGATTCCGAAATTACAACGACAATTGATTTTAACCGTGTTCTTACAAATTGTTTTGTCAAATAGTAGGTCTAACAAAAGTTTTTAAGAAAACGTTTAAAAAGTTGAGAGAGGAAAAAGTAAAATAAAAATGTGTTTTATACCACACAACTGAAGTAAAACTTCTTTAGCTCCATGTTGTAGTCAAACTCAATGCATCGAATAGAAATGCAGCTGAAAGCCCTGTTTGCAAAGAAAAGAAGTTTACCTTCCAAATTTCAACCAGATTGGTCAAGCCGTTCCAAATTTACAAATTTTAAATATTATTAGAGCCGATTTGAAAGCCCATAGGATTTTTTCTAACTCTTGAACGGCTGAACCGATTTCGATGAAATTTGGAAAATAAATTTCTTATGTCCTGCACTAAATCGTTAACTAATTTGTTCTTGAATGTGTTTGACTACAACTCAGAGAGAAACTGAGAAGAAGGTATACGTTTCCATAAATTTCAAGGAAAACGGACCGATCCACTGAATCTTCTGGCGATTGCGCACACGTGATCAACTGTAGTATTTCCCGCGACTGCTGTGAACCACACCGCAAAGTTATTTCAACCCATTTCTGCTCTAGAAAAACAAAATATACAAAATACGTTCGCCGAATAGAGAGGGAGAGATAAAGCACCATCACATTTTTCGTAACGCTCTCGTCTCATATAAATCAGTTTACCCCCAACGCGTGTAAAGAAGTTCTACTTCAAACATCCGATAAGTGCTGCTAACCTAAAAAAGAAAAGCTTTCATAATTCGCCATTCGGAAACGGCAATAAACTGTAGGTCCCTTTCACATGTGTTGGTGAAAAGCGAAAAGCTAGCCTCTGGCCCTTCGTGTGCCAGTGAAGTGAATTCTGAAACAGCCCTACAGCAAATACATTCATATAACGGCCGAGCTACCCGAAAGTAACCTTTTGTTAGTAAAATAAACAGATCTACAAGAATTTGACGAATATAGCGTCCATTCATATAGCAATGAGGACATTTTATTCTGGAACAAAGTTTTGTTTACGAACGAAAGTAACTTCAATATATTTAGGTCCAAAGGAGAACATATGTTTGGGGAAAGTCAGTACACAACTTCGGAAACAAAAAATTACGTCTAACCGCCAAATATGGTGGTGGATCGGTTATGGTTTAGGGTTGCATATCGCCTGCTGGTCCCGAAAATTTCCAAATTATTGATGGAATCAACGACCCCAAGCATAGTGCTCCCAATGTTCGCTTAAGTCTTATATACAATGTCTAAAAGTGTTGGTACAGTCAGTGGACCTAAAAGTTATTGAACATGTATCCGCCTATCTGGAGCAGCAGTTAAGAAATCAATCGATTTCTTACAAAAAGGATTTGGTAAAGGCTCTTGGAGAAGAGTGGAGCAAAGTTGCCAAGAGTTTTTGCCAAAACCTGGTGTCATCGGTGTCAAAAGGCTTGGAACATGTAAAGAAAAACAAAGAACTTCCGACAAACTTCCAAAATATTAGCCATTAGCTAATCATTTAATAATAAATGTGAATTTTTGTTCTGTCTAGGTTTTAGTTTGAGGTGAATTTCGATAATGGTTTAAGTTCTTATTTTTGTTTTTTTTTTTTGATTTTTATAAATTAAATTTTTCTTAATTAGTAAGAGGAACTACTGAACTTATAAATAAAAAGAACCGGGGTCTATTCCACGTTAAGGGTGTTTTTTTAGAGGTAAAGAACTTTAAGTGTCAACACTATTTTAACTGGCGGTCATTTTGTCAGCTGTTAAATGATAAGTAAATGAAGTTCCACACCATAATCGTCAACTTTTTTATCAATTGCTCTAAGGCTATGCAACAAATTGCTGTAAAGCATAAGTTGTATTCGTCATAAATCCATTTTTTTTGCAGGGAAGTAAAAGAATGGCTGCTAGATTTAAATTGTTAAGATATTCTTGATCTGCTTTGTAATTTGGTCTAATTATTTGGTGAACAAATAATTCGAGGATATAAGCTACATTTATGATTCGTTTTGCGTTTGGATCGATTGCGTTTGACACGAGTCCTGATTAAGTAATGCCTCCAATTCTGCATCTTCGGAAACCTCCTCTCTTCCACCGCCATCCCGGTTTTCGACGTCAAAATCATCGTTCTTGAAGCGTTGAAACCACTTTTGGCACGTTCTTCCACTAATAGCGGCCTCACCATAGGAATTTGAGTGAGCCTCAGACGCAGATTTATTCAAATTAAAGCAGACAATTAAAAACTGATTGAAGGCTCTGGCAGCCAATGCTAGTACCGCATTAAATTGTAATTTATTTGCAATTTAATAAATTTTAAATAAATAAATAATTAAAACCTCCCGCAAATGACGAGAATTTGGCTCGTAAGCTGACGTGTTTAATCGAGAATAACTTTATGATGCAGACACAAATCGACTTATATTAGGTTGTCAAAGCGCTCTGTAGCGCTTTGTACATAGCCGGAAAATTCAAAAGACAAAATGGCGGAAGGGAGATATTTGACAACATAATTTTTGCATGGCGTTATTTTTACAAATACCTTACCTACGATACATTTATTTCGACTACCACTTACCGGCAAAGCCATCTATTGCAAAACGGCGGAAGCAAAGTTGTACACCTAATACAAAGTTCGAATCCTTTGACGGATCATTGGAAGTTTCGTCCCGAAAAACTAAAAAACCTACAGAATTGAATAAAAAACTGGTGGAACGACTTATTCAATCAAAAATTAAGAAAACGCTGTTCAATCACCGGCTATTAGGTTGATTGTCTAGCATGAGATGCAATGTTTTATAACACTTTTTTGTTCAACATTGAATTATGAAAACGATAAAAATTCGAGACGATGAATGTCGGAGATCATTTCTCTGTCGACTTCCAACGTTCAAAAACCATAATCAAGAAAACGAACAAGGTAGAAATTTGTTCTTCGCCCCTGAATGCCTCATTACAACGAACTCCCTGAATATCCTTTTCAACGCAGATGGTCTTCGATACCTATGAGGCCTCCCCCAACTATCACCGTAGCCCCCATCATCACCACCACCGTCGTCATCGTCGTCATCGTCATCATAATCATCATAGTCGCTATTGTTGTCTATTTAAACGAAAATTGCTGACATCTGCCCAAGAGAGAGAAAGACATTACAACGATAATTTATTGTCAAAAAAACGAAACGGCTCTAAGGAAGAGAAAAACTAATGACATCGATCTGACATAAAAAAAGGGTTCGTGTTCCTTCGTTTCGTGCTTGCTCTCTTCCTCGTTTTCGTTGTTGTTGTTCTTTCGTTTCTTTCTTTTTTTTCCGTGAGTGTGGTCGCTCGTTTGTCTTGCTAATGAAGACACACAAGGAAGGGGTGTCACTTACAGCGCAGACGATAAATTAGCCATCGAAATTGAATGTTTAATTGCCATTTGTTATACCTGAATGAGTCCTCATATCGCAGCGACAACCAGAAGTGTTATAAAATTGAAATAAAAGCTCACGGCAGCAGACCCAGAAAACACCCACCCACCGACCGACGCCCGCCCAGGGTCTGTCTAATTTCCCCCATTGAGTCCACTTAACACTCCACTCGCCCACACACTTGAGTCGTCGCGAAAATAGGCGAACATTTCCAGTCCGGGAAACATGAAGTGGCCGTCGCGTCGCTTCGTCGGGGGGGGCGAGTGGGAGCGGGCCAAACAAACACTTCATGGCGTCGCCGGTCGTCGTCGTTGTCGTCGAGACTCGATGATCGATGCATGCGCGGCCACATTTGCAGTTTCAGGATGAACATCTCGGCTCCGAGTCGAGCGGAGCTCTGGTGATTTACTCGCTTCAGGGATCTCGACGCTGCGCCGGACGGGCCCTGGCGTCACAATGGAATACGAAATGAGATCATCAAATCTGGTCGCTGAATAGCTCGTCGCAACCAACCGCCCGAGTGACGGGGAGCTAGACTCTGGAGTGTTGCTGATAATTGCATCGCTTCAGGGCTCGCTCGGCAGATGATGATGGGGGCGAAGGTTGTGTTGGTGTGGCATTGAATGCGGATTTCATCAGATGCTGGGATGTGGTGATTTGGTAATTGGATACCGTGAGAGGGGGTGGACTAGCAGTGGGACTGGGCAGATAAAATATTTGCCTTTGTAATTTGATCAGAAGTTAGTGCATGCGAGAGGAGGGGCGCGGAAGCTTCGCAGCGAGACCTTCTTGGTGACCTTCTTCTGGTGTGTTGGGGAAAGAGAAAGGCAATTGTCGATCGTGAAACGGCATTTAGAGAGGCTAATTAATTACTAGCAGGGCGATGTCTTAAGTAGGCTTGTAATAAGACATCCTGGGTTTGGTCAGTTTGAAGGTGGAGTCAACTGACGTTCCAAGAGCAGGCCATCAGATGCAAATCCGCTTACAAATAATGGATGCGAGTAGTAGAAGTTTGCAAGTGATGGTAATGTGGTGCAATTTCGTAATTGACGCTAACGTAGTGCAATTTTTCACGTCGGAACTGAAAAGGGCTATCTCTGTGTTATGCTTAAAGACGTTGAAAAGGGCGTTTTACGTGAAAGATGTAAAGATGTGAAGTCTGTACTCTGGCTAGCATTTATTTTAATGAATTCTTGTTTTTATTTTACGTGAAATGTATTGGGTCGTCGAAAAAATTCTGTAAGACGTTGTCGGTAGATGGTTCTGCATCTGGTAGTATTAATTTAAAAGAGGTACTCTAGCTTGTGTCGTCTTATGCTTTATTTTCTTAGAAGACGAACTAAAAATGTGTTCGAGTGATGTTTTGACCAGTTGACTGCATTTCGATTTAATTTTGGATCCTTCTGTCTACTCCGCTCCTTTTGTTTAGCCCGGCTCATCATTTTTCTCACTATGCCAGCGACTATTTTAAGTTGATGGCTCCACAGACGAGTTGATCGCTTGTGAGTATCCGCAGGCAATCAATTTCAACGGATAAACTGAAGAAGAAAACACTTTTACCAAGAACAAACCATCGCCAGCGGCATAAAAGCAGAGCTCATCCAATACACGGCGCCCACTGAGATGGCTTTCAATCTGAAAATTGATACACTTAATCGAATGACTCCACTTATGTCGCGTGCCATTCCACATACTCCTTTCACCTTTCTCTTTCGTCTGCTTAATCGAACACCATCCACATTCGGTTCCAGCTCTCCAAACTGAACCAGTTTCTGTGTGTTGTTGCTGCTCACATTTCCGAAATATCCATCATCATGTCTCCGCACTTTGGTTTCATTAATTAACCCCCACTCTAGGGCCGGATCATTAGAAGACAACATCAACATCAATCGTGCGTCTAACGTCCTTTCTCACGAAACATCTTTTTTTTTTGGTTTTAGTGTGTTCCGTTACAGAGTTGAGTTTTTTGTTTTTGTTATTATTTATTTTCCAAAATATTTGATTTATAATTGCTCCAGCCCAGAACGGACAGACTCCACACCACACACCAGATGACTGATTGCGGGCCTGTGCCGTGCAAGAGTCGAGGTTAATAGATTGCGACAGGCGCGCACATACCGCCGAACCGGCCGGCCCACCGGACTCCCGGACACCCCCTCGCCCTCTGTCCATCCTGGCGAGCTTATTATTAATTATAATTATAATAATCGCGTTAAGATGGATGAAAAATTCGTTCGGTAGTCCGAATGACAGTAGGTAGTCACTGATCGTCAGATTTTTTTTTTTTTTTGTTGGTCCGGATCTTCCGTTGAAAATTAATAGATACACATGGACGGGACACACAGCGAGGGAAGGCTTCATCGGTCGGTTAATTATCGAAAATAAAAGATGAGCCTGCGGTTTTGATTGATGGGGTTGGAATTTTTTTTTTTTGGGATTTGGGATCTGCGTTGGCGCTGGGGAGAATTGTTTTTGGGTGAAGACTATCTTGAGGATCGGCTGCGATCGATGATTGTGTGAATTTGAATTGAGTTTGAGGTTTGTTTCTTAATTTTGAAGGCTCAAGTGACATCTTTTGTCATGTGACAGTGGAACTAAATGGAAATTAATGGATTATGGTTGGAAATTTCTCGGAGCGGGACAATGTGTTGTACTGTCAACGCAGTTTCGTTCGACAAAACTCGATTTCCGAGAATCTCTTGGATATCGTGATGACACTGAGACTCGATTGATCACTGTGGTGTCTATTAATCGCTGTCATATTTGAGATTTTTGATTAAGTTTTAGGTGAATGGTGGATTGACGTTCGATGTGGTGATGGAATTCTGAGAAAAACGTTGTGTTTGTTAAATTTCATTGAGAACTGGAAAGAGAATATGTTGTGGATTTCATTTAGAATTTAACATACAACAGTCGCAGGTGAATAGAGTTCTAAAAAAGAATATTGAAAGTGAAATTTCACTAGCAAAACATGCCCACCTTTTATTTTTACTCTCAAGTTGGGGGTTTGGCTTTCCAAAACTATATATTTTGTAGAATGGTCTCATTTTCCGATGAAAACATGTTTAACTTTGTGTGGAGAAAGCCGTTCACCGAAAATTGAAGCCTAAGTAAATCATGGTGGTCTCTTTTCGATTCGGTTTGTATCTCCTCAATCGTCGCAAAACGCCGTCCTTTCATGGGTCTCTTCAATCGTGGGAACAGGAAAAAGTCGCAGGGGGCCAAATCTGGTGAATACGGGTGCTGAGGCATGATTAGGGTGTTGCTTTTGGCCAAAAAAATTACGAACAAGCAGCAGTTTTCTTTAGTTACAATTCAGCAAATTTGGAACGAACTTCGTTGCCACACGTTTCATGCCCAAAATTTCCGAAAAAGTCAGCTGATAAGTCGACATCTTCAGCAACTTCTCTTATAGTGATTCGACAATTCTCCCAAACAATTTTCTTCACTTTCTCAACATTTTCATCGGTTGTGGATGTGCTGGGGCGCCCTTAGCGAGCGTTGTCATTCACATCTTCTCGACCTTCTTTGAAAAGCTTGTACCACTTGTAAACATTTTTTTTTGACTCGGAGTACACTTACCATATGCCGCTGTCAACATTTCAAGTGTTTTTGAGCACTTAATTCCATTTTTAACACAAAATGCAAATTCTTTGATCCATTGTTTTTTTTCGACAGCAGAAAACACGTCTAACTTTTGTGGCTCTCACAAACAAAATAAATATGTTATATAGCTGAAATTGTAAACATATATTCGAGACGAGTATACGAACATAACAAAATAAAAAAATCGATAATCGAATGTACGTAGCCCACGAAATTTGAAAATTAACCTTAAAGTTTGAACAGAAATCGTACATTCATTTTGTATTCAACTTTTAAAATATACAGTTATGGACAAAAAAAATAAATACAGCCTACTCTTGCAGATATTACTATAATTTTTTCCTCTTTTTACTGTCTACCAAATATCGACCCATCTTTTATAAACTAGGTAGGTGGCAGAAAAAAAAAATCATGTAAACCAAAACCAGCAACTTGGCCACTGTTATTAAGAAAAATTATAAAAATCCATTTTATGTCGTTTTTTACCGGCAATATAAATACGAAACTGAAGTATTCTTATTAAAAAATAGGAAAATGACACTAATAATAGTGTTGCTGTTTTAAAATGATTTGCTCAGTCTCTGGACCTGAATCCAATTGAAGACTTTCGGAAACAAACGTAAGAGTCAATATATTTAAAGGCATGCCAACAATTTATTGCTTCTATGCCTACAAGAATGAGTGGATTTATTAAACAGGAATGCCATACAATAAAGCTCAGTATTTAAATATAAAAGTTGTATTTCTTAATATTTTTAACAGCACAAGTAAATTCACTGACGGTACATTGAAATGTATTAATTTGTCTACAATTTTGAACAATCTTTCCAAACGTATCACGCTTAAGTATTATTTGCAAATAACAAAACTATGTGTACCATTTGCAGCAGAAGAAGTGTATTTAATTTTTTTTCCATCAATGTAAGTACTTACATTTTTTTATCAAAACACCATCGCTTTCTTATAATCCGACGTAAACAACTTGTGACAGAAAAAGATGGCAAATTTCCGTTTCATTCGTATTCAGTGATACGAATTTTCAAGAATTTCGAAATTCTTAGTTGACTTTTCACCACGAATGAATTCTGTGATGTAGCAGTCATCATAATCTTTTGATTAACCTTTTGTTGAATTTCATTGTTTTTCATTGTTTAATATTTACATATGTACATTGCTTGAATTGTTAATAATTTTCTTTTAATTGAATTTCTAAACTATATAACATTATGTACTCAAATATGAATTTTGTCACACAATTTTTTTTTTGCAATTAAAATGTGCTACACTTAGGTGCCGTACTTCCTCTTTCTATGCACAAGTGCTGTTGACAAGAAAATTCGAAGACGTCCGTTACACTTGTGCGTATAAAAGGGCGGCACGAGTTGAAGATCATCGCAGTCTGGCGAAACAGGTTGTATGCACACAATTGATTTTGGAGCTACAGCCTTGGCAGAGTGCAAAGAGAGTGGACAAATTGAACGATCAATCGGTCATTTGGCCCTCCATAATTTTTGAAATCAAATCCACCACTGTAGATAGAAACGAAATAAAACATTTTGTACTTTTCTAAATCATCGGCTTTTTATTTTCTCCGCCACATTGATAGGTTTTTCCGAGTTTGTAGCAAATTTTCGATTACGATTGAATTCATATGGGTGATTATCAAAGCAAATAGACTGCACAAAAAGTATCAGTTGGACTTGTAACTTATTTTTTTTTCAATATACATAACCGAAAGTGTGGAAACACTTTGTTGTTTTTAATGAATAAATGAAGTAATTCTTAACCAAATTTCATCACTTTATGGCAGGTTTTTTCCTGCTCTTTCTGCCCATATACAACATTCCATTGAAACCTTTCAGATTATAGCGAAATCACCAAAGAACTGAGTACGCAATTATTTTTTTTACCCACTGTAGAAAGCTAATAGCAAAAGCGATTTCAGTCTCCATTAGATCTGACAGCAACACTGTGAATGTTGATAGCACCTTGTCGCGTAAACCTGATAGGTATTTCAAAAACATCCAGCTTTTAATATCTCCAAACTTCCTCATTAAAAGTTGACGTAGCCTTCGTTCCATATTTTTGAAGATCAGAAAAGAGGTTTATTTAAAAAAGGCATCGAAATATTTTCTTCAAGAATGATGAATCGTGAAATATGGCGTGAAAATCTGGTTGTAGAAATCCCGAAGAAAAGTTAGAGAAAGAAAAATGACTTGGTTTAATCGTCATTAAAATGAGAAACACATTCCAACTTCTTTTAAATATGTTTTATTTTATGTATAATATTTACCTTTTATAATATCGTTTTTTGTTTGTTTTTATTTTCTAACTTTATCTTACTATTTCATTTTTATATTTTTGTTTTTAGTTAATTTAATATACGTACATATAGATTTATATATATATATATACACAAATATATATATAAACATATACATATTTATATGTATAGTGTTTTTTATAATATCACTCATCCCTCAGTTAAATATTATTGTTTTTATTCACACAAAAAATAAAAATACATTTAATAGGTTATTTATTTACTACACTTATATATTTTTTTTTGTTTTTTTGTTTTTCTTTTTTTCATAACATAAACTCTATAGTATTTTTAGTTTTGTTTTGTTCTGCTTCATCAATTTATTTCCTACTAATACGTTAGATATCCAATAATACAAACACTGAGATGAAACGATTTTTTTTTGAAAATTAAAAATACTTTATAGATTCTTCTTTTTTTTTTGATTTTTGTTTTTTTAAGTTTTCTTCCACATATATTTTTACTCATTTAAAGTAAGATGAAAATAAAATTAACTAAAACTGTACAAAATAAAATATTAACAACTTTATAATTTAGGAACGGAACTTCTGGTATACAATGGAAATTAAAACTAAAAAAATGAAACATTTAACAAATTTTTAAAACAGAAAAATGTTGTTTTTTTTGTGAATATAATACAAATCAATGTTATTTACATTAATTACTTTGTTTTTATTTACAAATCCTTTTTTTCCACTAACAATAATACTGATTTTTTTTGATTTTCGATACACAGGACGATAACTTTTTTGTTTTTTTTTTTGTGTAGGAATACCGAGGCGAGCCTCACACACATATTTTTTTGTTTTTAACACTAAAGCAATAAATAATAAATAAATTTACTAAATAAACAAATAAAGAATAGAAATTAAAAAACAAAATCGCGGTTTAACCAAAGTGAAAAAGAAATTCGTTCATGAAGCAATTTGCCAACAAATGAGAAATGGATGAGATACACGGGGGGTGGGGTTGGGTTGGGTAAATAATATTTACAAACACCGATTCACATCGATGCGACGGCACTTTCACATCCACACATCGCACACGCAGGCACACACACGCACTTTTTACGTCGACATCGACCAGCAGATGTCGCCGGCCCACATTAGTTGGGCGGACTCCTCGGAGTGGGAGGATGCTGCGGTATCTGATAGGGGCTGAATCGTTGAAAGTGCTTCGCTCGCATGTCTGGCGAGGGCGACCCCGAGCTCGAGGGTGTCGATGCTGGTGGCGGTGGCGGTGGTGTGCGGGCTGAATTTGCCGCGTTTGCACTGGCAAGGAAACCGGCTTGCAGCTGGGGCCACTGCTGCTGCCAGAGGCCCAAGTTGAGCGCGCCTAAGGTGGGACGCTGATACATTTGCGGCAGGAGTAATTCAGTGTATGGAGACCTACCCCACATTTGAAGATGCTGACGGGCTTTCTCCAGGATTGCCATCGATGCGGCGTCGGCGTCTTGTTGGGTGAACTGCTGCATCAGGGGGTCGGGGAAGAGACGCAGCGGTGCTCGAAGATGTTGTTCAAGTAGAAGGGCGTCCATTGGATCTCTGGAATGGCGAAAAAAAAGAAAAGTTTTTGATTAGCGGTTGAGTGCAGAGATGTTTGAGGTGAAGTGAGGTTTGATTTTGTTTTTTTTTTGCGTTGACAGTGCTGGAAAGGTGCATTACTGACCTATAATTACCAGCCAGATACGTTAAGATTGAGTCACCGATATTGTCCTCAAAACACATTCTTCTTGTGCAGAGGGTGGGTGGGTGGAAGATGGGCGTGTTCCACGCAAACGGATGAGAATGAGACATCAAACATACGGAACGGGGAGAAATAAAATTGAGGAACTGACATGAATTTATGCGAAAAAAATTATTTAAAAGCTATGAAAATTTTATTGTTGAATTTGTGTTGGGGAAGTCTTTTCACACTTTTTTTTTTTGTCAAAAGAGCTAATGGGATTACCGTCGGTCTTTAGTAGAAGATCGTTCATTTTTTTTATTTCGAAAGTTAAGCTAAGTAAATCACGAACAGCGAAACATTTGGATATAAATTGTATTTCAATATAAGGTATTCATTTTGCGGCGAAAAAGCTAGCCTCTGGCTCTCAACGGGCTGCTACGCCCACCTCAATGCAATGCAAAATTTTGCCGCTTTTCTTTTTTTGTATAATTTGGGCGTGCCAATTTGATTGGGGTTACCCTTAAGTGTCCAGTTTAAGACATTAAGAGTTAAAAACAAATTTATTCAAATCACCCCCTTGGGGATAGTTCGTTGCTTATGATTCGAAGATGCCAATGGGCAGACGGTTCGATAATCGGCGGTTCGGCAGACAGTCAATTCAGAGTGATGAATGAATTACCAATAAATTTAAATCACCACTTTGGAGTAAATTTTTACAATTTTGAGGTGTTGTTTAATTGTTAGGCGAATCATTATCGTAAATGGCAAGTATTCAGCTAAAACTATAACATTTCAAATGATTGCTGGTCTTAACAGGTGTTAAAATGCCAACACTGCGAAGTTGAAACAACGAATTTAATGAACGTTTAAACTATGAGTGGAGACGAGATCTTAAGGCTATCTTAAACTGTCTTAAACTGTCAGGAGAATGCTTTATTTTTTACTGGCAAAGGGTTTGTTTAGAAACTTTAATGTAATGAGTAAATGAAGCGAATGAATGCGACAGCAAAATGTAAATTTTATTCAACGAAAACGAAGGCCTCCAAGAAATTATTTCTTAAGCAGAGCTGCAGTTTTATGATAGCATTATTTAAAAATTAAGACAAACGAAAGAGACTTTTTTTGAAAAGATTAAGAAACATAAGAAAAACCAACCAAAAATGACAGGCTCTGGCTTTCAACGGTCTGTAAAGTCACTTCACAGAGAACTAACCACAGATACAAAAAGAAGGCAAACAAAAAGACGGACACCGAAGTGGTTCTTTAAGACTTTCGTGATACCATTAGAGCGAAACCCTAAAAATAAATGCGCATATCCCAATAAACAAAATTGTTCGAAATTAAATAAAAATCATCACAGACCTTTTTTTAGCTTTGAGAAAACGTTTTATTTTTATGCCGACTCTTGAAGAATTGAGCTATTTTTGTCCGAAAATTGGCGAACGATCAACGACCACTAGATTTAATTAAGTGGCAAGTTGTCCACCTGTTTTTTTGTAAACGTTTTTTAATTTCGTTTAACTGAAAACATTTTTAAGCCTTTTACGATTATTATTACGACTGCTCATTCCCCAAACGACTTACAGAGCAGTTGTTTTCTGACCCAAAAACATCTTTCGACTTTGGCAATCGAAAACATTCAACGAACTAGTTCAAGTTCGAAGTCTGTAAGTCCCCGTTCGATCACAATGCACATCAGAAAAACCGCGTGTCATCCAGACGTCATTTCGCTCAAATGAAGGACACTGAACCACTTCAATTTTATGCGACAAAGTACCCCGACCAGGTAGTTAGTGAAACTTTGTAAAACTTTAATCGCAGCTCATCGCATCACATCGCATCACATCGCACACAACGTGCAACAAAGTAAACGACCCGTATTGCCAAATATCACGATAATCAGCTACTGGCAACAGTGAGTATCTGAATTTCATTACTCATAAACATTTGCTCGTGGTCGTCGCAAACACACACGAAATTACTCTGCTCGCGTTGTTATGTCCAATAAAATATGAAACGAACTGTAAACGAACTAATTTACAAGTCGATATACATTTCAGAACAGAACCCCCGAAAAAGGAAAAAAAAAAAAGCGAGAGTCCTCATTCCCGGACAGGAGCAAAACACCAGCAGATATTTAAATGCAAGCCCATTCGAGAGGCAACCTGAGTTTGCAATTCGCACTGCGCGGTACACTCACACACGCTCGCACAAACGCCCGGCTAAAGATGATAATATAATGATCCGACTTTTCGTGTTTCCCATCATCAAAGCTAAACGCGCCGGCCTGTAATTTGGGCGCATATCCCGAAAAGGGGTTTCAGTCTCGTTTTTTGCCATTCCTTCTTGGCCACATTTTTCTCACTTTATTGTGTCTGTCTTCTGTTTTAACCTTTCGTTGTTTTGTGTTTATTTTTATGAGTTCGCTGGTTTGTTTTTTTTTTCTCTCAGACTCTTACAGGTGTACAGACAAGGGAAGAGAACAACAACTCACCTATCGAAGTCCGTCAATCGGGAGGAGTCTCGGAATCCTTTCGCGAAGGGATTCGAATCGATTTTCAGTTTTGTGATCAGCTGGTTTTGATACGCTGTCACAGCGGTGAACACAGTTTCGGGGAACACGAACGTCTTGTGGTCTAGCTCCTGCAGTTCCTTGGGCGAGGTTGGTATGCTCTGACCGTGGCTCAGGCGAACCAAGTGTATCCGCGGCTGGTAGCGATGCATCGAGTTGAGAACGATCTGAAAAAAGGGAAAAGAATCGCAATTAGTCGAAGTCTCGTCATCGCATTTCCACCCCCTCATGGTGGTGTTAAAGTAAAATGTTTTTCCTGAATTTTTTACGACGCTAAAAGGTGTACTCATAAAAAAACAACCCCCCCAAACGTTGGAAAGTTCTTTAGGAAGGGAAGGAAATAAAAAAACAAAGTTTGTTACTCCCAAAAGTGTGAAAGCGCTGCCATTCTCCGGAATGGGTCGACGCTTTTATGCGGACATGCGCTTTAAGCGGAGCGTGTCTCTGGCGGGAGGGTTGACGTGAATCAAAGATGTCTGAAAGGGTGGTGGAGAGTTAGCACAACAAAACGGGGCAAAGAATGGACGGGGAAACGAGACAAAAGGAAATAAACTACAAGTCGACGTTGCAAGTGAGAATTTTAAGTGACATGTACAAATTGTTACTCGAGGCGGTGTCTGTGGCTGAAGACACGTTTTGTGTCATATTTTTTGTTGCATTTGCTTTGAGTGGAATTCAAGGAATTCGTGGGGAGTTTTAAGGGGTGTCATGTGAAGCGGTGGTTAATCTACCTCAAAAAACATGACTTTACATGAGTGCTGTGTGAGCTTTCAGGGACTTGTAATGTATCTCAAGTTGCTGGAATATATTTGCTAAGCATGACATTGTCATATTTTAATAATAATGACCTTTAAGTGAGAGAAGAGAAAATAAGTCTTGTTCTAAGCTGTTTAGAGGAACTTTAATGTGTCGATTAAAGGGAAGTTTACAAAAAAAAATTGAGTTTAGTGATTCAAACGAAGATTTTCAAAATAATTGCGATAAAAGAATCTCGTTATTTCAGCTGCCTGATAAATTCCTACAACCATCTGGGATGGTTAAGTCATTTATTTCGTACTTTCAAATTGACAGCGCTGGCTTTCGATACCAAACAAACTCAGCTATCATTTGAAGTATTGTATTACAATCGAATCCTAAGTCGAACTTAGTTGGAGTTAGAGGGAGTTCGACTTAGAGGATGGTTTTGAATGTAAAATTGGGAAGGGGAACACCAAAATATGTCGAAAAAATTCGACTTAGAGGGAGTTCGACTTAGTGGAAGTCGACTTTATTTGCTAAATATTTGCCATTCAGGATAATGCTTCGTTTTACAATCGAACAACTCGTTAAAATGTTTAGGACTTACTACAAAAGTCGTTCAAAGTTCAAATTTAGTGGTCATTAATTCATCGCTCCGAATTGACTGTAACCGTCTGCCCATTGGCAACTTCGAATCGTATGCTATGAATTTTCCTGAGCTGTTATTTGAATGATATTGTTTTTCACGCTAAATGGCAAAGCCTAAACTTTGAAATGAAATTAAATTTTTACCAAAAATAAATCACTGTGAATATTTTCTTTAGATTTACTTTTGAAAAAAAAAAATGAAAGACCCTGTATTTGTTTAACATTCATAATATTTAAATACTTAATACAAATTTTAAAAAATCGAACAACAAATTTTGCAGCTTTACGTGAAAGAATTAAAAAAAAATTACCAACTGAGCAATAAACATTTAACTAAATCAGCTTTCGATGTGCTACAGAATTTGCAAAAGCGTGAAGCTGCAAAGTCGTGTTTTTGTGCAAACATCCATAGCATCAGTTTTCTAGTTGATTAAAAGCCAGAAAAATCATTAAAAAAGTCGAAAAGAATCGTAGCAAGAATGAAAAAGAATCGACAACCTCTTAAGACTTCAGAAACTTGCTGCTTCAGAAGGTCGGTAAGGAAGTGAGTAAGAACCACGAAAAAACTGAGAAAAATTCAAATTGAATTAATTTTGAATTAATATTCAAAAAAAAACACAGAAATGTTTGGAACAAGATAAAATTGAGGGTAGAAATTAATAAATTTTTAGAATCGAAATGAAACAATGAGGAATGTTTGGATCGTCGAAATCTACGTAAATTAAGTCTCATCGCGTGTTCGCCCTTCGTCGCACATTGTACACTGTCCTCTTGCTCCTTCCTGTCCTGAGTTCTTTCCGAATTATAGCCTTTGTAAAATTTGTAAAATTTGCAAAATTTTGTAATTTTATTATTTTGTTAATAATTTCAATTCAATTCAATTAACCAATGAACAATGTTTGGATCTACCTTACGATATGTTGAATGGAAATACAAATTGAGCAACCGGAATTATAAAAAAAGACTTTTTGAGATGAAAACATGACTGCTGCCTCTTTTGAATAAAAAAAAACTACAAGAATTTCTTGAATGTATTTTATGTTATCACTGACTGCATATGTCGCTTAGAGCACCTTTAGGTTAAGTTAGTTTGATGTGGCCGTCTTCAGCAAATAATTCACAGCCGCACATAGGCCAGCTTAGGCCCATTGTGATGCCACATTGCGGCCAAGACTCCGCACTACGCGTCGAACCAATTACAGCTTCGTACGAAACTGTGGATCTGTCCGAGCACTTTTACAAATCAGTCATTGAGTCAGAAACTTGAGAGCTGAATGAAATTTCAACCAGTCGCCACCCAAGTCAAGCACAAGGCCGCTGAAATGCCCACGTCAAAACGTCTCATGGCCTCCCAATACTCCTCAGTTTGGGGTTAAAAAACCCAATCACTGCGGTTGATTGAATACAAAAATCGAAGCCGAACGTAATAAATGTCATCGTTGCCATATCCGTCTATTTTATGGCGTCAACACAACAGCCAGAAGCTAAAAATTGCACGGGTTTTCATAAAAAAAAAAAACTGATCCCATTCAGGTTTCGAAATCCTGCTCTGGTGGTCCCACAACAATGTAGTCACGACAAACATAAAAACGGAACCGGTATTCATTTTTTTTTTTAGCTTTTTTGCATTCCAATCCGTGACGATTAGGAAGTGCACTCACTCTCTCCCGCTCTCGACCAAACGAAACAGAAACTCAAACAACAACTCACCTGTCCATTTTTATCCATCTCATTGTTGGTGAGTTTCACTTTTTCAAACGAAACCACCTGCTTGCGCAACGCCTCACAACTAATTGGACTATCCGGATGAGCATACAATCTGGCCGGCGGTGGTGGATCAGCTTTACCGGCAACCAACCATGATGATCGATGATATGCGTAACGATATCGTCGTGAATCAACCGAAACAATATCCAACAGAACGGCATACCGATCGGCGGGTTGTACTTGTCGCAGAGGTCCCGAAAAGCTGATGCGCACTGTGGGGAACATTCGCCTGAAAAAAAAAAAAGGATGGAGAGTTCTGTTAAAGCACACACACACAGGCACATAAAAAATAAGGTGTATATAATTAAGGCTAAGGCTAAAAATTTCCACGTAATAAATTAGAAAGGTGAACAATGCACGCACATTCAAGGCATGCCTCTGTTTCGACCAAAAAAAAAAACAAGAATTTCACTATCTCACCCACCCTGCCGCCGGAAAAGGAATTAATGTCATTCCTTCAGTAATTCTTTAGGACGCGGTTCTGTGTTCTCCGTCGGGCGTTCTTTTCGTCCGAATAATAAAAACATAAATCGTCGAAATTCATGTAAATTAAGTTTCATCGCGCGTTCGTCCTTCGTCGCACATTGTATGCCAACCTAACACACAATAACCAACTACGGCTGCCGCTGCCGTTGCCGTCGCCACTCACCACCGGCATCGTTCCGACTTCCTTCTTAACTGGTTCTGTTACCCCATACCATGTGGATATGACTGTGTGCCACACACAGAAGCTTATCACAGGTATATCAGTGGAAGTTTATAAGCTGGCAACATGCGAATGAAAAGAACGTGAACGACTTCTCATCGTCAACTGAACGTGTGAGTAGGTGGTGCGGTGTATCTATGACGTTTTTTTCCCTCAGCAGATCTGCTTATAGTCTTCACTTTTTCACACCATAGATACACATTGCAATGTGTCATCATTAGCATACGTAATTAACAAGCGCATCTTTGTATCTTTGTTGCCGATAAGGCAGCTCGCTGCTTCCCCTCGGTTTGGTTTATTGAAACAACATCTTAATTAAATCTAAACGCACCTTTTACAACGAAGCATTAAAATTATTTATTTTCCTTTATGAATTTTTTTTTCTTTGCTGATGTACTGTGTGTTGCACGGCCAGCCAAGCATGTTCACCCCAAAAGAATGACCCATAAAAATGAACAGACAACAAAAAAAAAAAAATGCGACCAACAAAGAAAAGGAAGAGGGAAGAAATTAAAGAATACAACAGCAACAACAAAAAAGAAAACGAACGAATTATGAACAAACAGATAAAAATTAATAAAATATCTGAAAGTATCTTTGATGTGTTATCTTCTCGGAATTCATTTTGTCTCCCTCTTCGTTTTTGTATCTCTTTTTTTTCCCAACAACAAAAAAAAAAAGAGAAAAACTTGTCTTAGAAATTTGCATTTTATGAGTTATGATGGTGCTGGAAGTGTGAAAATGTAGTCTGACTAATTTAATCAATAAAAATTATAATTTTTATATTTTTTAATTTTCTTATTTTCGTATTCCTGTTTGGGTTGGGTGTTTACCTACAGTGAGGTGGAAGAGTATTTTTTTTTTAGCTGTCATGTTTTTCGTTTTTTTTTTTTGCGTTACATGTGATTGGTTTTTGTTGTGTTTACTAGATTAAAATTTTTAATTAGTTATTTATTTTGAAAATAAGTTAAAGTTATGAGTTTGACGTGTCAGGTGACAGGTAATTGACGGATTCAAGTTTTGATTAGCAGGCATGTTATGGCTGTTGTGTGGTCGTGATTGGTTTTGTTGCCTTAGAGGTTTTTCTTTTTTTTTTTAAATTAAAAACGTGACCTATCTTTTCATTTAAAATGTAAATTTTAAAGATTGAATATTTATTATAATATCTTCTTATTTTATTTAAATATTGTGATAAGGGAATACAGTAGCTTAAAATAATAATACAACTGAACAAACAAAAATTTGGAATATACATTTCTGTTGAGTTTTGGACTATTTTTGGGGTTCATGTCGATGAATTTTTATGATTTTTGGTATCGAGCAAGTTAATAGTATAAGGTTTCAAATTGCATTTATTTACTTTTGACTTTTCTGAGTTCCAAAAAAGAGACAAGTAAAAATCAGTAGGAAAATGTAGCAATATGCAATATGAAGCTCTAGATTTTTGCTTGTCCTATTATTGCTTTGAATAGGCGCAGTGGCTTAGTCATTAGTGCGTCGGACTATTAAGCGAAAGTACCCGGGTTCGAATACAGCACGGGGAAAAAACAAAACAAATAATTTTCACGACCCCAGCTCCAGCGAACAACTGACGATCCTCCTGGAGTACTTCTGTCATAGAAAGCTTTGGCAATTCGTGGTTCGGAACTGGCCTTAAACTGTAGGTCCCCTTCACATGTGTCAAATTTTAACGCGCACAAAGCTAGGCTCTGGCCCTTCGTGGGCTGGTACGCCACTAATGATGATACTACTGTAGATTATTTATAAATTATAAAAGGCAGTTGATGTTAGGGCGTAGATTACTTAACCCTTTCATGCCCAGTGTTGTTCGTGAACGATATGGTTTTCATCTGACGATAACTCAAAGATGTTGATGCAATTGGAGTAAAAATGTCACAAGTTAACTCTAAAACCCAATTACAATCCATTAATTTCTGTTTCAGACGTTTCTTTGTGCAAAAAGAACATACGAGATCTTTTACTTGGTTTTTGGTGGAGTGAAAAAAATATTTTTCCTGCGACTGGAATTAGATGTGGTCGTGAAAGAGTGAATACCCTTAATATTAGTTTTAGTTTTAGTTTTTTTATTAGTTTTAGTGGGGCAGTAGCATTTAATAATCGTAACACAAAATTGTTACTGCTTATCTGTGATAAATTTCAAGCAAGAACGAGATTTGTTAGGAAGGTTTTGCTCCCAATAACAAACTACAATGGCGTGATCTGTTTTCGGAATAAATAGATCGTAGTTTTTGCATGATCAGCACGTTTCCAGAATAAGTATCCCAATGCACAAGAACAAGTGCGTTTATGAAGTTAAACGGACAGGTTGTACAGTAAAAAGTAAGTCCAAATAATTTAAATAATGAAGTCAAAACTAATAATTGGACAAACAAAAATGTGGAACATATTGGTTATTTAAGAAGTGGTAAAAGCCAAACAAAACAAAAAATAAATGAAGTTTGAAATCTTGAACACTCATTGCTTGTTTTATGCGGTCTCGTTTTACGCGGTCTCGTTTCACGCTGTCTCCTTTTACGCGATTTTACCTTTATGCGATTTTCAAAAATCTACCCAAATTCGATTTGCACGACTTTGCTTTGCGCGAAACAAGGTTTTTCCTTCAAAGAATCATTGCCCACTATGGATTTTCTGTTCAAAATATTAGGTTGTCTGGCAATACATCATTTGAAAGGTCTTGACATAACCTACAAAACGACGCTATGCATGATTAGTTTGGATACGAGCTCTGTAGCGCTTTGTACATGGCCGGAAAATTCAAAAGACAAAAAGGCGGAAGGGAGATATTTGACAACCTAATATATCCATGTACGTTCATAAGTCGTTTTGCGCGGTTTTAATTTGCACGAAACTTTTCATTCCTCTAACCCCCGCGCAAAGCGAGGGATAAGTGTATTATTAGTTTACTAAAAAATAAAAATCATGAAAATTTATTACTAAAAAAACAAAAAAAATACTTCAAAACTAAACCAACTCAATTGTTTTAGATTTTTGCTTGTCCCATTATTACTTCTGGCTATTGTAAGTACGTAAATGGACAGGCTTTTTAATTAAAACAAAATAAAAAGAATTCGATCTTTACAGGGGGTGTGATAAATTTCTGTATTCCTTTTTAGGTGGTTTTCGATGAATAGTTCGATGTTGTCAAATTCAACAGATGGACACAGAATCATGGACATAAGAATCATTTCAAAAATAATATAAATAAAGTAACCAGTTTCTATAGTTTTTCCAATAGACTTGAACACCTACTTAGCCTTTGTGATAGAATAATTACTTTTAGGCGCATTAACATTAATGATAGATACGAAAAACACGTAATTTTTTTTTGCAAAACTATTGTATTTTGTTGGCTTCTGTAGACTTGCAGAAAGAGTTGTTGATAGACAAATTAAGCAAGCTTTTAAATTAGTTTATTTAAATTAGTTTTTCGATTTATTTCGGTAATCTAAATCACAAGCTAATATACAGAGCCGTCTCTGCTGGGACCTTCAGCTCGTAAATTAGTTTTTATTTTTTCCTCTTACAGACAAAAGCAGTCGCAGTTCGAGGCTTTTTTTTCCTTTTTCTTCTCAAGTTTGTCTTACTTTCTTGACTCTGATTTAGTAAATACAACAATTAAATGATTCATTAGAGAGAAATATAATTTGAACTCTGTACTATTTTTTAATCGAAAAAAAAAGCCATTCAAATCATCGAAGAAATTTCTAAGACTAGATTTATTAAAAAGCTAAGCTCTAGGTCTGTATGGGCGGTTACGGAGATTATTTATTTATTAGGTTTGTTTAAAATGTTTAGACATCGTCAATGATGAAAAATTTAGTAGAAAGTGGAGGCTTTTAAAAATAGTATTTTCTCAAAAATCAGTTGTATATGCATCAGTTGTAATATGCAGTTCCAAGCCAAGTTAGATAAAATCTCATTCGAGTTTCAAATTCCATTTACATTCAGGTTCAATCTCTTACTCTAGTCACTTAGATCTAAAATCGATTCTCAATCTCTATTTCGTCGAAAGCCCCACCTTCCTTTCCCCAACTCCAAAGCCTTGTCGTTGATTTTTTTTTTCTCCACACTATTTGTTTTCCTTATCCTGGTGACAGTCCTCAAAAGAATATAAAAATTTCCCTCAAACAAAGTAAAACATAATTGCAAAACAAACAGCCGTTTCTCATTGTTTCCACAACTCTCCGCCCACCGGCATCTAACTTTTTATTATTTATTGATTCATTCGTCCGGCCATTCAACAAAATGCCAATAACAATTTTGTATCTGTTAATTTCCAAACAAACAAAGGTGCCGAAGAAAATTGCTTCTTGTGCCAAAAAGCAAACAGAAGTCAGAAGTCTTTGCATTCAAGGCCCCCCGCTCTCCATCCT
Organism: Syritta pipiens; assembly: GCA_905187475.1. Classification (NCBI taxonomy): domain Eukaryota; kingdom Metazoa; phylum Arthropoda; class Insecta; order Diptera; family Syrphidae; genus Syritta; species Syritta pipiens. The sequence continues at coordinate 104,639,197 of LR994571.1, read as the reverse complement.
GTGGTGGTGGTGGTGGTGGGCAAACAAACCGCTCAAAGAAAAATATCTGCAATTAAATATTTCTGTTTGTCTAACGTTCACCGGTTCGGCCCACCGACTTATTACCCAACCAAGCCATGCGTGCCCTCCGGTCAGCTTTTATGTACGAGTATATGTGTGTATATCTACACAGATACATTTTTGGAACTCGAACCATTTTAATTTCTCCAACAACTTACATGGGAGCCTGTCGTATCTCGTTCTGGAGTTCGGTCGTATCTAAGTTTCTGGAATATTATTATGATGTAATGTTAACACGTTAGCACGATATTTGAATTATAATTTCTGCGTGTTGTAGTTCTTTTCGTTTTCTTTCATTTTTTTTTCTTCTTCTGTTTTTCACAAGGTGAATAATGGGAAAATATTAAAAATTACTTTTCGACCACAGTCGGGGGTGGTCTGGTGGGTCTGTTTGGGGGTTTCCTGGTTTTCGAGTTCTTCGATAATCCGGAGTTTGTAGGCTTAGTGGACGAATTGATTGCATGACCGCGTGGGACAAATCGTAAATCATTTTTAGTACGTAATTTACAACTATTCTTCGCCATTTATTTTTATGTCCTTTTCCTCGTGATGGAGAGCTGTGGTTTGAGGGGAATCGGTGCTAATAGGTTTAATTTGAGAGGGGACTTTAGGTCGTTAAAATTGTGTGCTGGGCTTTGAAGGCGACAATCGCATCTGATCGACGACACGAGTGTGAGTTTGAGTGCTCGGAATGCATGTAATTGAATGGGCAGACTGTTCCTAGACCCACTTGGGTCAATGCATCTGCTGACTCCTGCTGTTTTATGACTTCGGCTACAAGTGGACAGCTGCAATTAGTCGATTGGAGTTGTTCAATGCGTGGAATGTGGAACTCGTTATTGAACATTTAACATTTTTGACAAACCATAAAAGGCATTCGCTCATAATTTGTATTCGTAACAAAACGTGGAACAAGTGTGTTGGGGAGCTTACAGTGGCTTGCAAAAATGGATACATACTCGGCAGTCGTATGGTTTTTTGTAAATAAAAAGCCTCGCATTTAACCGATTTAAATGATTTTGGTGTTATTTTCTTCTAGTTCAAAAGAAAACTAGAAACACTTTTTTAAAGAAAATTGAAATTACTTTTACTGCAAGCAAGTGCTTTTGTGCATAAGGGTGTGACTGGCTTATTTAAAAAGTTGTTGGTCCATCCTGGTTTTTTTTTGTGATCTAGAAGACATGAGTTCATTCAGTTTTTTGTGTTCGACTCAAAATGAATGTGAGCATTAACGGCAAGGTCCTTATTTAGCACTGCGACTTACAGTTTTGAAAAAAAAAACTATCTACACTTTTTTTTCTATTTTTGCTTATTAAGGTTTTGAGTGTGTCTACGAATTTTTCACAAACTATGAGCATGAACAAGTTAACTTAAATGTATAATTAAAGAACAAGTTTCTGCCTTTCTAAGTTGGTATAGTACTTTATTGTAGGTGTTGCCATTGTTTTTAAAATAATTTTTTTTTCCGTGTTATTTGGTTTGATTTTAAATTGCCCCTACCTGCTAAACGGGGTGAGACAGACGTCCCGCCCACAGCAAAAAATGCTCGTTTTTGGACGCTCTATGAAAAACCATTATGAATTTTTGGCGCCAAAGTTATCTTACTCTCCCCGCACATCAAAATAGATATTTTTCTAGACGTGCAAAAATTGATACATTGGGATCAAGATGAACCGTAAATTTTGTAAATTTTCACCGTTCTATAGATGCGATCAAAATCCTTTCTACTTAATTTTTCTGGTAATGAAGTAAGGAAAAAAAAGAACTCAAAGATTATTCAAATCGAAGGTTTTTTATTTACAAAAAATCATACGACCGCCGCGTATGTATCCATTTTTGCACGCCACTGTGTGTAGCCCAATTACAGCTTCCCAAAGGTGTCCCAGGGCTTAAAACCCTTGAACATCAGAATAATTATATCAGAACTCCTACAATTTCGTCAAATCAAAAGCTTCCTTCCCTCAAATCTGCCGCAAAATCGACACAAATCTCACGCTAATGCACCTAAACAAACACAACACCGCGTTAATTTCAAGCAGTTAACCCCGATTTCGCTTTCGGTCACATAAACCACCACCCCAATCCAAGTTCCCGCGTGTCTATTGTTCAAAACGTGTCGGTATAATATCCTGTCGATTAACGTTATATCGACGACGGGTATCCTTTTCATTTGCTCTCATAACCGCATTAATAGCTTTCCGCCGCTCGTCACAAATACACGTCCGACCGGCGAAAGAGGTCCTTTATTAGTCCCTTTTTTTCAAACCCCAAACTCTAGTCCTTATTTCTGTTTTTTGTTCGGTTTCCTTCTGTGTGTGAGATTCTTTATTACGCCCGAAGTCAAGGAACATGCAAATCGCGCATTAGCGCCAACATTCTTCGCGGCCGCAACGCTGGTGGTCTGCGTTCAACGTCTGCGTTCGTACAAATGGCATTGTAATTGTCCTTAGAACACAAACACTCACACACAGAAAATGAAAGAAATAAAACAAACCTTAGCAGCGCATATGTCATCGCCAGAGCGATATCAATCTGCAAATACTTCGTCACTTTTGATGGTCAGCTCACATGACCTGGCAGCGGGCAGCGCCCGGAGAGAGGGGTTCGTTTTCGAATTAAAATTCAATGTCCTGTGGTGAAAATGACCGTTACGAATTGCAAGTGCCAAAACACACGTACACACGAACGAAGACCATGAAATAGACGACAAAGAGTGGACTTCTAGGAATTTACCGTGTGGGGTCGTCCTCAGTCCTGAGGCCACAATCGATCAGCCAGGACAACCTGACAACACCGGGATGTCAACACACCGAGTGAGCGCCCAAATGAGAGGTCAGCCCTCACTCTCCCACAGTGCAACAAACTATTTACACCTTCGCCCCTAGAGGCCAGGTTCCTCACAGAGGTGATCCTCGCCGAGGGCGTTCGACGATCGCAAAAATAAGAAAAAAAAAAAAAGGAAAGACGACTGGCAAAGTGCGCATCGAATCCTATTATGTCATCTTAAAAAAAGAAACGCACATTCAACTGAGGTGCTTGTTATTGTCACAGGACACACACAAACCGATTGTGCATCGATATCCTTGTCAAACAGGATTAATATTGTTTGTTTGTTGTTTCTCTCCGTGCTGTGTGCAACCGATCTTCCTCGTTGTGGGTCTTGCTGTTGACCGATTGTCGGTCAACGGATGCAGATCATAAAACCAAATAAAAGAGAAGGGGACGACGACACCACGACACCACGACACTGCGACACGGCGAAGCAAGTCTCCAACTGCCACAAGAGTGAATTCAGAAAATTCCACGCACAGCGTGCTCCTCCTCGACCACAACCACCACGGCCGAACCGATCGCAAGGAGGTAGAAGACAACCGAACCGAAGGCGCTTACGCGCCACACTCAGGTGTAGAAATGTACGCGCGACGCGATCACTTCGTCCTCTCTTTCGCTCTCCTTCACCGTCCCACAAATGTTGCGCACAGCTCAGAGTTCGAAGTAATGACCCGAACCATCATAAATATGTCAAAAGGATGAAATTAACTCTGCGTGGCGCGTAGCAAAGTACACATGTTCGGTTTGTAGTCGACGATCGCTGCGGTGTTACATGCATACACATCGTTATCCTGTCAGGATGTTTGTTTATCACACTCGCACCGAGCCCGATCATTTCTCGACCAATAAATGAATAAATTAAAAATTAAAATCAATAAAAACGAAAAAATTTCGTTTTCGTGGTCGTTTTTGCTTGAAGCTGTGACTTACGATCTCATGTGTTTGAGGCATGAAGCCTTATGCGTGGCTGTATGGCAGTTTCAAAAGCCAACAGGGTGCACGCGTAAAATTTGTTCCCGCCAATCGTTGCATTTATCGCGGTGAAGGGTGTGAGGTTTACGAGGTATTGTTGGATGGCATGCTTTTGAAAGATCAAAAGTGGGAATACGATCGATGATCGTTGTGGCGATCGATGATCGTTGTGGCTTTTATAGCTAAAGTCGACATTGACAAGTGATGCTGGGATTTTCTTGTTTCAGAAGAGTGAATGAAAGCTGTTTTTTTCAAGGTTTAGGGCGCATTCGGGTCTACACAAGTTGCATGACATGATCAATCTCTGGTTTCATGTGATCGATGGTTTGCTCTTAACATTTGCATTTCGGCTGGCAAGCTTTTTAAAATGGATCTGTGGAAATTGTGAACGAATCGTTGAGTAATTCGACTGAATTTTGGAATTTCCTAGTGAAAAAAAAGGAATTCGGCATCTTTCTCCCAATCTCACTCGATTTTTACAAGTTTTTGCTGACACATTGTAGGGCGTAACAGCCCGTTGAGGGCCAGAGCCTAGCTCTTAGGGTTTTGCTAATAAATGAGGGAAAACATTTTACGCATTTTGACGAGATGATAGTAAAATTCATTTGGAGTCTTTTGAGGGACATCTGATTGAGTCTAAAACAGGGCCTCATCAAGCAATCTGGTTGTAATGATTCCACCAAATGAGTTCAAAATGAATCCTTCGAAAAATTGCTCCTTTATACACAAGGTTCACTTTGGAAAAAAGTTTTCAATATTTCCCAAAGTCGTTTCAGCATTAAGCGGATCATTTAGTTCCGCGGAGGTTCGAAGAAGCAGCAAAATAGCCTGTGATTTAAAAAGAAACCACTAGATGGCCCGCACTGCATGTTCCCAATTTAAGGAACAAAATGTGCAACCGAAGGTATAAATACCAACGAGAACTGTATTAAAGAGACTGCCAATGCGTACTTTTAAAACTCAATTTTCCAATAATATGAAAGAGAATTCATTTTTATCGACAGAAAAATTAACAAAATTAATAGTCGGCGTGACAGCCCATACAGGGCCAGAGCCTAGCTTCTTCGCGCCTCCACAGTTTTGTGCGCGATATAATTTGACACATGTGAGGGTAAGTAAGCTCCAATTGCAAACGACTAAGCCAATTTTTCAATTGTTCGTAGCTTCTAAAAGAAGGTTTTTACGAAAGAAAGTGATAACAGGGTCAAAAATCAATCCATCATTGCGCCGAAGAATCTTTCCCGCGATACATATTCTGATGCAACCCAACCCAGACACTCTGTCTCCTTGTGATTTCCCGCGTTTATTTCTCCTCCTCAACAATGTTTAAAAAATCATCTGGCGCCGAGATAGTTGAAGACAAACAACGCCGCACCATCAACGCCTCTCGCGACGAAGAACACACAAAAAAAAAAAACCAACAACCGAGTGTAATAAAATCACTCAAAATCGTTTTTTAACTGCAGTGTTTGAAACTGGCGTCCCCTGTAATTTGGACCGCCTTACGCCGCACATACGACGGATTGTTTACACTCCCGTCAGAGAGGAGGCTTTTTTATTAGGTTTCCTTGACTTACCTTCCCGTCTTGGTGATGATCATTTCGGTGCCAAGTTCATGAAACTTATCCCACAGTTCCTTCGTCTCGAGGTGACACTGGACTGGCTTTAGGTCATCGCAGTTACACGATCCGGTGATTTTTGGTTGGGGCTGTTAAAGATAAATTGTCAATCAAGTAAAAACTTTTATAAAGATTTTTTTTGCAAACCTGAGCTGGTTCCGGTGATAGTCGATCATCTTCTGTGGATGGACTCTGTGGGGACGATCGGTTCTGTTGCGCTCTCGATGATCGCGATGGAGCTTCAGAGTCACTGCACTGCTCGACATCAACATCGACATCATCGTCGACCTCGGGGAATCGATCTACCGAAAGAGGACCTGGAAATTATACATTTGTTTGTTTTGATTGAGCACGAGATAACGTATGGGGTCTGTCAAAGTCAAGACTTCCTCGCTACGGGGGGGCGGTTATAGGTTGACAAAAACAACCGACAAAAATATCCATATTTTTAATTAAAAAAGCAGAAAAAAAGAAGATTAGCTCTTCCCGTTCATATAATTTATGCAAATCAACGTTACACATTTGCTAGGCCAACTTTCAAATCAAATCGAATCAAGACGTCAAAATAACCCCGCTCTCGAATTTTATTGTGTGTCGTTGTTTTCGTCTCGTAAATTCACTTGAATTCACCGATTAAGCTGTAAACTCATTATTCGGCATTCAATTAAATTCGATATGATTGGCGCATCATTTTGGATTCATTTAAATGACCATTTTGGGAAATTTTCGCTTGTGTTTATCTCTTCATACTCATCACTCCCATCACCGTCGTCGTTCGTCAACCATTCAAATTGAATTAAAAAAAAAAAGCGAACACAACTCCATTGAAAAAAAAAAACGTGTTCTATCATCAGCGGGCATTATCAACATCATCATCAGAGATAGTGATTATATAGTGGTGCGCGGAAATTGATTTGGAATGGTTTCCGAGGGAGCTATTAGAGCGCAGGGGGGGTCGTATACATTGTATGTGGGTGGCTTTGTGTTGTGTGTTGCAATTTGAATTGCGAAAACACCAAAATGCCGTGCCACGAGAATCGAGAATCGAGAATGTCATGGTAAGTGACAATGTATGTTGAAAACAATGAGGTGGACAAGTTTGTTGCTCGTGATGAGACGATAAAGTTGGACATGAGATAAGTTGTGTGTTAACTAACGGTACAACGTCATAATGATAGTGCGATAGAGGAGTGTTTAAGTTTATCCCACTTAACCGATGAAGTTAACAAGTTTTCTTGTGGAACATCGACTTGCGATGATGGACAGCTTTGTGCTTATTTGTCGTACATTAAATGTTCTGTTTTGGGTACACCTCAGGTCATTCAGTTGACAAATGGAGGGCGGGGAATGTGGTTTTTGATTCGGTTACAGTAGCTCAAAGCAATATAAAACAGTGGAGTCGCTCTGAGTCGAATTTTCACGGGACATCAAAATTAGCTCGAGTTAGAGGGAGTTCAACGTAGAGAATGGTTTTTGTATGGAAAATTAACAAAGGGAATGCCAAAATATGGCGAAAAAAAATTCGACTTAGAGGGAGATTCGACTTAGAGGGAGTCGACTGTACTTATTTCTGACTCTTAAAAGTTGCAAAAAAACTAAAATGTAGTTTGAAAGCTTATACCATTAGCTTACTGAGAAACAAAAATCTTTAAAATTTATCAACATAAAACCAAAAAACAAGTCAACAAAGTTGTAAGTTCTAGATTTTCGTTTGTCCTATTATAACTAAACTATTGTACTAGTTCTAGAAAGTTCTATAGATTCATAAGCTGTATGACGGTGTTAAAATCGAGCTTGAGTTTTTAATCGTCGCTGTATTTTCTATCGTAGTTTAAGCGAAATTTTGAACATTAAAGTAGACGATAACCACCGGCTTTCGGAGCCGGCATTAAACAGTAGATCCCTTCCACAATGTGCCAACTTAAGCCTCGCACAACAAAGTGGAAGCGCCAAAAAACCTCTGGTTCGCTTATCCTTAACGGGCTGCAACGCCATCCAATTATTGTTCTAGTTCGTAGAATCTTCTCAATGCGACAACGTTCCAATCTTCTCAATGCGACAACGTTCCATGAAAGTTGGCCCAAACTGGATGGTCGAAGCTACATGTTTAGCCATCAGAACCAACCGAAGCTGTAGAGAAAGATGTCTAAATTATTTTAGGAATAAGTGCCAATCAATCGATCATGTCACGAACAAAAACTTATCTCGGCTTGGAGTATCGATTTTCAGACACATCGAAGTCGGTTTTGAATTTTATTTGATTACTTTTACACGACGATACTTCAAACTTGAAGACTCTTTAAATTCCATAAATGAGAAAAAGAATAATGGCCAATCTAATTTTGGTCAATTAGTTTCTCAGTCTAGCTTGCTTTTTTTTTTTGGTTTTATTCTCAGAGTGTTATACATCGATTCCATTTCCATTTAGTGTTTTCTATGGAATCATTTTTGACTGCTCGACCAATGTCAGTAAATCTTCTTCATAGAGTTAGAATAAGGCTTAAGATTTAAAGTCAAAGTCAGTATGTTTTCCACAAAGGTTGGTAAGAGTGTTCTCTTATTAGGTCGATTACGACAATCGAAAAATAAGGAGACACGACGTCTCCTTATTTTTCTTGCTTCAGACATCGTGTTATTGATTTTATGTATAAACGTTTTCATGGGGCTTAGCTTGGTGCTAAAAAATGCTGACTTAAGCTTCTGGAAGGTGGCAGTTTACAGCTCGAGGTACAGGGTGAGCAAAATACAAGTTTCTTTTCAAATTTTAAATACTAAGCATACTTTTCAACTAAGTAATTCCGAATGTTGGCTTAGCATCTGTTCTTTGTGCTTCCACTCAAACAAAATTCCAATCGCAGCTTCAAAGTGGCAAAATAACATCGCCAAGACGGTTCATAATACGTTTTTTTTTTTAGAAAACCACTAGATGGCCCACACGTTACAACGTTTGAGCTGTTTGCCTATTGACAAGCTCGATAAGTACTGATAGCTGTGTCTCATTTGTGGTTACCATGTCTATGTTTTTACCTTATGGTTAGCTAAGGGAGGGTGAGTTCCTAAAAGCAACATTCTGGCAGTCCTAAGCTTTTTCTACGTTTGAAATTGCTGTGCAAGACTGCGGCAATGTTGCTCAAGTTTCATGCTATTTGTCAAATTCTATCTATTGTTATTAGTTAATGAATATTATTACTCATGAAATAAGATGAAATGAAATGCTTTCATGAACTCAGCCAGATTTTTCGAAGATTAGGCATTCAGGAATAGGGAACTTTGCAAAGATGCTGGTCATACCGACTTAGGCGGATAAAAGGAATGATCTTAGACTATTGCTATGAATACTATGGGCCTAGAGGTTTTTTTTTTTATAATTGGTGCGTGCTAAAGGGGTTGGGGCTATCCTTAAGTATCCTGTTGAAGACACAGCACGGGCTGAAGGTACCGAGGGAGAGATGGAAAGAAGCGTGTTGGTTTTAAATGTCGTCATGTTATACTCAGATGGGAAAACTGAGTTTGGAGTCAACCGAGTTTGGAGTGATAGGCGACTAGCCTGCGCCACAAGGAAATATCTTTGTTATTAACTTAAATCTAAAGGATCTTATTGAGGACAGGCATGCAAAGACAGAACAACATCAGAGAACATCTATTGGACGAGATAAGGGCAGTAACCACTGAAAACCCCGCAGTTTGGTTGAATGGTATGTGCTATGCAACTTCTTAGCATTAGGCAAGACTATATTTATGACGCTGGGAAATCATCCATCGAAGCAGCAAGCCTTAGACCAACATAACTTACACGTTACGCGCTTGCGTGATACAGTGAAACTTCCCTATATTTTCTCAGTAGTCCTCCGAGCGGACACTCTCGGCACCATCAAAATCGTCCGATATAAAATGGGGTCCGTGGTAAAGGGGTCGAAATGTATAACTAAGCCACTTGTACTGCGACCTAAAAGATCTATTGTACCCTCTTCTTTGATCTAGGAGTTTTAGGCTGCCTTCATGAGTTTAACCGCGCTTGCATACAAATCATTTACAGCATTATAACACAGGTGACAGTTCTTAGTTTAGTGCCCTTCACATGTGTCAAAATTATAACGAAGCGAAGGCGCGAAAAGCTAGGCTCTGGCCCTTCGTGGGCTGTTACGCCACTAATGATGATGACTGTTTAATTTAAAGCAAAATTCCAATAAAAACTTTTATTCAAAAGTTTCTTTTTTACTCTCCATTTGTAATTCGTAAAGTAGATTCTATTTTAAATTCATAAAATACACACGAACGTGCTGTAGCAAACAGCCAAATCATTGACGTCTTCATTACTTAAAAGCCCAAAGCACTGATTGTCCGTCAAATAACAAAAATCAGTACCCCAAACGTTTAGCTAACAAGGAAATGCGTTGGGCTGCACAAAAAAATAACTAAGAATTCTCAGCTAACTACAGCAGGTCCAACTGCAGCCTCTAGTGGAACACCATGACTCGAAGAAATTTCCTTTCCTATTAGTTTCATCACTTCCCTCGGTTGCAAATGCCATCCGTAAGATCGTTGTTGGCAAAGTCATACTCGCATAAAACCGCAGCAAACATTTCCAATTTTTCATTCATTCAACTCGCACACACTTCTCTCCGCCTTGTCAAGCCATCGTATCATTTGTCAACATTTCTTTTTTTTTTTTTCTTCAGTTTGCACTCGACTCGATTCCCCAGCATGCCCAGCAACATGATGTTGGAATAAAATTCACGTTTTCTCTTCGTGTGTCTCACTCGGTCGCTGTCTCTCCTCTCATCCAGAACCAATCAAAGCGACTACTACCTAATAATAATGGATTAATCGTGATTATGTGGAAATTTCTTCACCGGAGTTCGAGTCGGAGTCGCGTATGTTGTGTGCACACTTGGGGTCGATTAATCGACAATCGACTCATATTGATCTTCGTCGAGCATCTCACGGCAGAGAGACTGTGCTTGTGCACCTGAGGGCTGAATTTCGCGAGACTGTCAAAGAGGCAGTAGTCCTCCTTGCCAGACACACACACACACAGTTCTGTCGCGAGGTGATATATTGATACAGAGATACATTCTCATCCACTTTTGTATACATTTCCGATTTAACGAAACAAATTCGTTGCCCGCACGCAAAAGCATGAAATCCCAGCGCGTGCAATTAGTTACAAACCTCACACAGATACATCCACATCCACAGCTACATGCGAGTGCGAATGTTGCTTGCTACTGAAATGGTTGGATGAGTTTTATAACACCTTTTGATTAGTAAATTAACTGTTTGCCCATTAGATAATTAAAAATGCAAAACAAGACAGAAAAATAAATTAAATCAAATCGAAATCGAGTACACACGACCGGTGTGGTGTGGAAAAAAGTAAAAGTAAGTATATCTCTGTAGGCCGCCACGCAGCTCTCACTTCACGTCAAATCACTTTGAGGCTTCCACGTCAACACTTCTCGGTGTGTGCATTACATGTTTCGCGTTAGTTAACGCAACACTTAGATCACATCCGGTTCGATTTTTGCTCCAACAACGCTCAGGCGTGCAAAGTCAAAGTCTCTTATAGTAGCTCCGTTGACACATGATACGGATACCCCTGGACTGGGTTTTTCTTCTCCGACACTTGCCTAGGTGTGAAGCTCGACGCGATCACCGAAGAACGAAAAAAGGCAAAAAAAGGCAACACTTTAATTGAACCTGTTGAAATAGTGGATACACCATGAGGTGTCTATAATGCTTTTGTTACTCTATCTCAAGCGGCACGAACAAAAACGATAAGACACGAAAAAAATCGCAGTTAGTTTTTTGTTTCTATATCTTATGAGGTGGTGATCATAAAGAATTAATAAAAGAATTGCTTTCCTGTAGGTTTTTATGTTTCTCGAGCGAAAAAACAAAACACAACGCAGCGGTAGCACAACTGAGTGTTGCATAAACCCGCGTAGCACCGCCAAACAAATTGTAGCGCGCTTTTCTATGTCATGGAAATGGACGGTAGTAATTAGTATTGGTTTTAATTACAATTGGAGTTACTCAAGCATTTAGTTTTTTGTTTGCATCGGCTTTGTTTTCTTTTTTTTTCGTTGCTACTGTGTTAGGACCGATATTGATTTTGTTCGAAATTGTTATAAACGTTGTTCCAATTAGTAGTTACAAAGTTGTTGCAGTTTTGTTTCGTTTGCAGATCGTTAGATAACAAAATTTATAACGTGTAAAAATGTTAAATATTAGATTTTTTTTTTTATTAGATTAGGTGTTTAGAAATGAGGGAAATTTTTTGTAGAAAGCTTCGAGTATGTGTGCTTGAAAATGTGATATTGGAACTATAAATCTGTGGTCATAAGCAATAACCACGTAATTGTTTCATTTATTTCATATTTTGAAGCTTTTTAAAAAGAAAGTTTGAAGATTATGATCTATCTGGAAACTCATGTGAAAACGAGGAGATAAATAAAAATTCATTTATTTGCTTATTTGAAACAAAAAAATACAATCACTTCGCATTTTAATAACTTAACATTCTTCGACATAATAACTGAAATAATTTCAATTTTGTCTATATTTGACTTAAGCCGGAACGATTACTTGAGTCGAATTAAGACTTGTGGAGACAGAAATTTGAGTTGAAAGTGTAAGGGGCATAGGGCAACTTTTGGACCCAGGTTTTGGTAATTGGCGACTGAATTCACCACATAACATAGAAAAATCCGCAACACTTTTTTTTTGTATTAAACACAATTTTGAAGATAGATTTGGAGAATAAAATGCCTGACTGACGTTGTTATCTCTGAAATTCGTAGAAAAAACCTTTTTTGTCGATTACAAATTATTGCAAGTGACACTTTCTTGTACGAATTTCTCAAGATTATTGCTTTTCAAGTAAAAAAATTAACAGAAGAATACAAGTTCGAACTCGAACTGACAGAAAGTCAGTATCAAACCTCAGTGGAACGTAATGACTTAGGCATGAAAAACGGTGGGCCGAATACTAGTTTCTTAGACTATACAGTACTTCCCGGATATAAACAACTCCTTTAATAACGAAACCCTTTGAAGAGCAACAAATTATATTGAGTTGAGGTTTACAAACGCCATCCTTAGCCATACTGTGGTCCCTGCTTTATAGGGCTTAAATTGAAGGCAATCTTATAAGCAACACAATTGTATGCCCATGTGTCATGTGCCTTAATCTAAAGAGTACTGTATTTGTTTTGTTAAAAAAAGATCAGGACCCAATTTAAGATTCAATTTATGATGGATTATTAATTCTATTACTATCAGTTCAAAATCATTCTTTCATTTTTCTCACATTTTAAGTGCAGACGACTCTGGACCTCAACTGGATGTAACACCACCCAATTATCAAGTTTTTGATTAAACAAAACCATTCCATGGAAATGAAATACTCTAAATTGGATCTTAAATTGCGTTCTATGTCTCATTTTACAGGACTGAAAGCTTCAAACAATAACGTGTTTTTAATTCAAAACCATAAGATACACTAGTGTTTTAAAATGCAAGATTTAATGAAATTAAAAATAAATGACAAGTTTTATAAAAAAAATATTCTAGACGTTGTATAAGGATTTTTGTTTATAGCTCATCACTTAATTTTCAATAAAAAATTTTACATATATATATTAGTTTGTCAAATAGCTCTGTAGCGCTTTGTACATAGCCGGAAAATTCAAAAGACAAAAAGGCGGAAGGGAGATATTTGACAAACTAATACTTAGTATTATAGTTGTAAAGGACATCGTCCCACTACTTTTAAAATGTAAATGTATTTGTAAACATATGAACTGGTTATTTAATAAAATAAGAATTGATTGATTGATGATTGATGATTATAGATGAAAATGTTTTGGTTCGTGCAATCGCTCATTAATTTACTCGAAAAGTTCGAAAATAATTGCAATAGGTTTGACTCACGACAAAGTTCAATGTCATCTCATTTATTTTTTTTTAAGTTGAATTGAATTAAGTTGAATTTTAAGTTAATCATCTCATTCATTCTTTTTTTTTTAGAAATTCAAAAACTCAGAATCTGTTGTTGGAAACGACGCTGAAAGTAAAAACCTTTCAGATATGAGTTGAATTTTCACCAAGACATGTTTTAGAGTACGAATCGTACTTCTTTGAAAGTAAACCAAGATCTCCGTAAGTGGACCATTAAAGAAGACAACCAGCTATGGAGAAATCAAATTTATATTGAACATTCTAAGGAATTCATGAGTCTAAAACAAAAAAGGCAAGGAAGTTCTAGAAATAAGCAAAGCTGACCTAAGAGTTCTGTGTAAGGCACTTACAGGGCATGAAGTATGTACAGCTGTGGTCAAAATAATAGCAGTGCAGTGCAGTGATAGTATAAGGGAATATTTTTTTCTTGGAGACTTTGGGAATTTTCTTCTATTTTAGAAAAATAACTAAAAGGAGTAAAAGATTTTTCAATTACTTCAGTCATTGGCATGATATTACTCAAGTTGCAAGAAGGTATCCTTCAGAAAGCAGCAGTGTTATTATTTTGACCGCAACTGTAACTTTCGCCTTAAGAAAATAGACCTCATCAGCACTGAAATCTGCAGACACTGTGAGCTCAGAATAAAAAGAAAAAGCGAAAAAAAAAATTCTAGAGCGGAGGAAAAACATGACTTGTCACTTGCTAGATCTGTTCGTTTTTCATGACAAGCTCAGAAAGCCATTGAACATGTTTAAACCAAGACTGGACCTAGTCAGATTCAAACTAATCAACAAATCAAATATGATAGGCACCGCCTTCGAGAGCATCCCATTTGAGGACATCGGCCCAATTCATGAGGACAGCGTTTTAATCCTAGACAAAGAAGGGCATACAATAGATCTTTTAAGTCACAGTACAAGTGGCTCAATGACACTTCCTAATTTCTTCAATTCAATTTAATATTTCCTTGAAATCTATGTAGTTGATAGTACAAGCAAAGTTTTGACTGCGTTCTAAATAGAATATGACAATACGTTCAATTTATCAAAGAACTTAGAAAACAAACTTAACTTTTAAACTCTGAGCTAAGGAATGCTAGCAAACTTATGTGTTTACAAGTTCTACATGAAATATTTCAGCATTTTACGGCAAGACAGAAAATATTGCTCTAACAGACGGCAAAGCCATGCCGTTTTTTGATTTTGTATGTTTTTTAAGAAACGAAACGCGAATGTTTCGCGAATGTTTTGGATCTGTAGGGCTTTACGATGACAATTTACTAATTTTTTTTTTTTGTAACCAACGAAGAAACTAGGCTCTGGCCCTGTATGGGCTGTTACGCCGACTACCGAAATAATTAAAATGAAAATTCAGTCTCATCTAATCTAATATGATTTAATCTAATCTGATCTAATCTAATCTGTGTATTGTATTTAATTTTAGAGGAAAAGCCTAGTTATTCAAAACATCTGTTCAAATCTATTTGACAAAACAACTTATTTTGTAAAAGCCCATACATATGCATTTTCTCCCAATTGAACATATGAAATTGAACAATGTTCAGCGCTCTTTAACACATTGAATGCCTTGCCATTTATGAACAAACTTAATACCGGTCACCGGTGACCCCTATGGCATTCAACGTGTTAAGAAAAAACATTTTTAAGATCAAGAGCTTTGCGAATAGCAGACCGAAGTCAAAAAGACACTTCACCTTGCTCCTAACCGTCCATTCATATATCCGAAAAAAAGGATAATCTTTTCTTTACTAAAATTCAATTCAGCTTAACTTAAATTTAACTTAAATTAGAACAAGTGCTTTGCGAAGGAAAACATACACATAAAAAGGAAGGAAAAACATACACATAATTTGCAACTAAACATGGCCCTACATCCCCATAAAAATTAACTGTTCAATCAACTTCTAAGCTATAAACTTGTGAACCTTTTTCTTAGTTTTAAAGCCAAATCTAGCAGCGTGTAATTTTGAACACAACCGAAAGCGACTCCTATACGTGTAGTTTTGAACGCAACAAGGGTCCACTCTCTTTGACTAGAAAAATTTGGGGTAGTTTCGGGAAGTCCGCGTCACATCAACAACAGCAAAAATTTGAAAAAAAAAAAAACATTACTCAAACAAATCTCTAAAATTGTAAATAGGCCTCGTTCTAAGATCTTCTTCAAATACATAAACACTAAAAAAAGCCTTCTCACCAACCAACCGTCCAACTTCATTTCGCCGACGGTCGATCATCGATTCGTCTTCACCCCCCAACGCACCCCCGATCGCAAGAAAACGTCAGTGTCAATGACAAAACAAAAAAAAACTAACAAAAACTTCATTTTTCCCTCCCCAGGATAGGTACTCACTCAAACTCCTTTCGGATGGTTCCCGACTTGAGGCACCGCCTCGAGCCATAATTGCTGCAATTGAGAAATCCGTTGCGCCTTTTGATGCTGCCAAATTACCGTTGCAATGATTTTGTGTACCCAAAAGCATTTTTTGTTCTCCTCGTTATGGAATAAAATAAACTATCGAAACCACCAACACGACGCACACTTGCTCCTGTTAATCCTTTGAATTCTCAAACACAACCGATCCGAACATGAATGGTATAACCGAACAAAAAAAAAGAAATATATATTTTCTTCGTTTTTTTTTTTTCTTTACTCACAATCAAAATAAAAACAGATTTCAGGTACACAACACCGTTTGGCGAATTTAAAACATGTTTTCAACCGAAATTGATTTTACGTCAATGCCCGCACAAGTTGTTGCATTTTCCGTCGCACAATTGACATCCGCGATACGCGAAAAGACCACTACAAGTGTCCGTGTATCTAGATACTTTTTTCGTTTGCCTCTCGATCACCGAAGACGAACCGAAGAATTGATTGGCTGCGAGGTGCACCGAACTTGCGAAACCAAATCTCTGACTTAACATAAAAAAATCTCTCTCTTAAAAACAAAAGATTGTCTGTTTAGTTTTTTTTTTCAACAGCAATTGTTGTTGATTTTTTTTTTGTATCCGAATGTCAGAAAAAACCTTATGTTGTGTAAAGTGGAAAAGCCGTGCGTGTGCGAACCTTAAGGCAAACAACACCGAACTGAAGACACAACAAAGCCACGACCCAATCGTCACCACCATTCAATTTCACTTACAGTGGGCGAAGTTGTTTCCTTCGTAGTGGTCTCACACGGTGTAGACAGAAAAGATACAAATTCTTTTTTCTCTCCTTCTGTTTCTCGCTTTTTTCTGAATCCGAATCGGAGGATGAGAGAGAGAGAGAGAGAGAGTGAATGAAAAACATGTCGAGCGACCACAGAAAACAAAAGAAGTATCTGAGGGAGAGAACGAGGAGCAAAACAGAAAAAAAAAATCCCAACACACACACAGTCGAACGCAAGGGAAGATTTCAAACAGGGAGAGGTTTAAAAACTCACACCAGATGACCGGGCCTAATCCAATTCGAATCCAATTCCCGCCATTGGAGTGGTGGATGAGACAGAGAGAGATAGACGTGGTAATAAGAGAGGGGAACATATGTTTTCTTTGTTTGCTTTTGTGTTTCTTTTCTTGGTGTGGGGTGTGTGAGCGAGAGAGGGCTGGTAGAGAAGAAGTGAGAAAAAAATGAAAAATATTTAGGCCCCCATTTTCGACATTTTGTTTTATGGTAATCGACGTCTGGTTGGCACGTCCCTTTGGCCGAGAGAGTTGAGTTCAGCACACAGTGGTGGGTATTCGATTCCACCACGTTCCGGTGAGGAATGTAAATAAGACTGGAGGCCACGCCCCATCGTGGTTCACAGGTGTGGTGAGTATTGAAGCAAAAAATTGGAAAATGCATTTCCTTCAGACGGATCGACTTAAATTGTCGAATTTAGATTTTTTGAAATGACAAAAACTGATCCGTCCGACTTACTAGGTGAATTCCTTCAAATACCACCCACCTCCCACAGTGTAAATACTTCCCCTCCTGGTGAATATTCCACGTACATACCGAACCAACCACACCCCCGAAGAAAAAACACCAAAAAGGAAAGAAAACCGTGGAAGAAAAATCACTCGGGCAGATACATGTTAATTTTTACGAAGTGCTTATTACCGAATGTAAATTGGATAAAAGTGTTACTTTCGACTACGCGTGTGTGTCTGTGTGAGTGAGCGCGTCCCACTACTATTTGATTGCGGTTTTTGGGACTTGTTCACCCCTAAGCGGAGTTTTACCCCTCCATGTGTTTTATAGAATTTGAAAAATAGAATGTATCTACTAGATGATGGTGTGGGGTGTGGGGCTGTGAAAAGGACGACGATGAGTGCAGACAGCATTTTTGGTGGTGGTGAAATCTGGAAAATTTCGAAGGATAATACGAGTGAGGGTTGCGGAATGGTGGTAGTTATCATCAAAAAAACGTAGTTGTAGGGAACACAGATCACTATGAAATGTTGTTGTTTTTTTTTGCTCCAACTAGATATGATTTTATGCAAAAAAGAGTAATAAACAGAAATGAGAAAGAGAGAGGGAGAGAGAAAGGTTCCATTATATTTTTGCTGCCACAAAATTAACACCTAAGTGATGTCCTGATAGGTATCTGTCATTGTTTTGTAATGAGATGATGTCCTGTTGCTTGTTTAAAATATTACATCCCGACAATGAAATGGAAATTGTATTTTGATGAGTTTCGAATGATAGTTGATGTGTGATGAGATAAATTAGACTTTAAGTGGAATTAATTCACATTTACATGCCGGGTAAATATCACTTGTTGTTTTGTAAAAAAAAAAAAAATCTGTAAGTCAAGTAGCTAGTTAAGAACTAATTGGCATTAAACGCGACGTTAATGAGTGTTTTTGTGATGTGGGACTGTCGTGTTCGGATACATTATGCCGTTTAGTTTTTGTTGTGTATTTTGATGGCTTACGAAGGTGATTAAGCTTTTTTCACATTAACTGGACAATTTGAAGTTTAATGAGATATTTGCTTCCTTACTGGTAGCGGTGAGTCTATTATCCGACGGGTTGTCATATTTTTGGTATTTGCATTTTTCACAATTTAAAAAAATCTTAATTGAATGAGTAAGTTTTATTTTTGGGAATGAACTTAGTAAAGGGTTTTGCAGGAAATCAGTCACTTTGAATAAAAATTCCCACTGGTTTCAATTAACTATTTCTTTTAAGAGCCAACAGTCCTTGCAGCTGGGCTTTTTCATTTTGTTATCAGCTTACTTTTAAGTTCCTGATATTACATAATATATAAATAAATAATACTTTTATTGATTTATATGTTATTTGTTATTGGGAATTCGAAAGTTATGAGATTTCTAAAATTATGGAATGGCTATTCGCTCTAACAATTTTTAATCGACTTTTGTTTCTTGCGGAGTGTTGTTTGTGTACTTGTTTGTGTACTTCAACTTCATTTACTCAGAACTCAAAAAATATTGGCACAATTAAAACAAAACTATTTTAATCCATTTGACACTGCTTCAGACATTTATTGATGCAATAAGAATATTATATTCGAGATTCATTACTTTGGTTTTAGTGAAGGGCAATCTCAATAAAAAGTTACATTTCTACAGATCTCATAATTTGTTTTATAATCGCAAAAGCAATCTGAAATTAATGCGATATTTGAACAATTAAAAGAGACTTTTTCAATTGAAATGTATAATTTCGAATATGATACAATTTTAGCGAACATAGACGACCAGTTTTGCAAAGGAACAACATTCTATATACCATTTTCCTTTCGTCCTTAAATATATTTTTGTTAAATTTGGCTTAGTTGAGACCTCATAAGCTACATTTTAGCAAAGTGTATTGTCCTTTGCTTTGGAATAAAGGGTTAAATAATTTTTACAAATTGATGCAGGCCTTGTAGCCTTTGATAAAGGATTTGAAATAATACTTAAATGAAATTCAATGAAACTGCAAGATCTAAACTTGAACAGCTATTTTCTCTTTCAGACTGAAAACAACTGCCATTGGTTTCATGTTAAATATGATTTTAGTATCTACTGAATTACTAAATTAGAAAGCATTTAAGGAAGCTGAACAGATTTAATATAAATAACATGTGTGCAAACAAATTATACAATGCTATTTCCCATTGGCAGAGTTGCCTAAAAAACTTCAACATATTTTAGGCGATAAACCATCAAGAGCGATATAAAAAGTTTTCAAAAAAAAAGAACATGATATATTTAAGGGAGAAAAGCACATGGATTTGTATGACTGTTTTGAATATTGAATTTGTAAACAGCATTTCTGTGATTTACAGCTTAGTCAAGGCAAAATAAATTTAATGTTTTCTTTAATTTACAAAATGGTTTAATGGATGCAAATGTCTTTTTTTTCTCTTTTCTTTTGAGATCACTTCTATAAATAAAACAATTTTCAAAGTAATGGTGATTCAAAAAAAAAAAACGTGTTTGTTCGTTTTCATTTAATATTATTTTGTTCGTAAATAATTTTTAAGGAGAGCTGATGAAAACGAGTATCAAGAATATGTTTCAATCATGCAGATGTACACGGTTGAATGTTATAAATCTAACCGGAAACAAATGAATATTTTCTTTAATTCAAGTAATCGCACAAATCAATAGACGGCCTAGTTCATCAAATAATTTTGTAATTTTCCACATGAAAATTATGACTGATTAACTAAGCAAAAACCATTTTAAGAAAGTTAATACCATATAAATAAATCAATGTAAAAAAATTGCTGAAAAAGGTTTAACTAGGGTTTCTTCTGTTCGAATATTAAGTTCAAGAAATTTTTTTTAAGACAGAGCGATGGAGACCTTGCAGAAATTAAGATCTTTATCTCTTACAGAAATTGCAACTGTGGAGTAATGAGAATAGAAAAGAACTGCATAGGATGGTACGGTTAAAAAAATCTAAAGCAATAGGGTGATGGCATGTGAGGTCTGCCACCAGTAGTCAGCCGCCGCGTCACAAAACGATGCGTAATAGTTTTGCGTGATAGTATTTGTAATATAGACTTCAAATTTTTTTCCTATAAAGGATAATGATTTTCCTTTCTGTGAGTAAATGTTGTTGCAAAGCAGTCGCTAGTTTTTAGTTAAAATTGCCACTTTGATTCAACTTTTCATCGAAAATGAAATATCTGATTTTTGGTGTAAAAAAAATAGTGGAAGTGATTTTCAAAAAAAAATTTAAAACCAGTGAAATATTGCCGGTAGGTGCGTTATATTACTGTATTTGTTTTATTAATAAATTCTTTTTACTGAATATTAAATTAAATTAAAACTTGGGAGGCGGTCATAAGAAGACGGCCCCCTGGCCGACTACTGAAGGTTCGACCTTAGGAGACAGATTTTATTAAGTCGAACGTCAATAATTTAAATTAAAAGAACTGCTGTTTGCTTTTGTTTTGTTTTCTGGATGTAAAAACAGGGGCCGACTACTGAATACTTGACTGGCCGACTTCTGAGGTAAAGGAGGGTGACTACTCCAGAATGACGTCTTCATTTTCATTTTTGTGAATAATTTGTTTTCGGTTGTAAATACCCTAAAATGACTTTATTTTCATAATTAAAACATTTTTATTACTTGGAAATGATGAATAGCCTAGCCGGAAATAGCCTATTCTTTGCTAAAAACACCGATTTTTAAAAGCAAATCATTACCCTAATTGTCCTAAAGAAAAGCTTTGTACAATTCATGATAAAATATAAAAAATCAAAGTAAATTTCAGTTTATTAATCATAGAGTAGGAAAAAAATGTGCATACAGTGAAAAATGTAAAACTCGAGTTTTTGTTGACTTTATTTCTTGAACTTGTTTCTAAATTGAACTTTTTTCGGGAACATCGATTTTTCGTTGCATTTTTCATATACAGTACGTTCTCGATTAACACAACTCTCGATTTACGCAATTCCTCGGTTTTCGCAACAGCTGAATTTACAATATTGTTAACGTGGTAATCGTGGCAGCTCTTAAAAAAAAGTTGCTCGATAAGTGCAACTTTTGTTCTTTTATGCATATTTGTGCAAAATAAATCAGTCGAATTATGTCTTGAAAGTGAACGCGAGGTCGTTCCCGTGATCCTGCTCCCAAAATAAAAACTGCAAAATGCAATTCAAGCAATAAATACCGCAATTCAATGGGCTAACCAGAACTCTAACTAACTCCAGAACTCCAGAACTGCTAACTATTGCAGAAATTTTGAGCCTCCAAAAGCTGCGGGAAATGTCAATTTTACAGAATCTTAAAAACAAAAAATTCAAACAAAAATTTCTAATTTTTTCAAATAAAAATAATTTAACACATCCTTATTTCAATGAATTAATTTCCTTTCGTTTTGTTTTATTATTATTTATATGTTATTCAATAAAAATTAGTTAAATTTAATATAAATATTAGCAAGTGTTGGCTTTCTTTGTTGAACTTTTCATCGTAAATTGAACTTAAAAGAATATAAACGCGATTATTGCAACGACCTCGGGCATTGCAACTACCCTTGTTTTTATTAGTTGCATAAATCCAGAATGTACTGATTTCCTTATATTTTATTTTCGAATGTCTATAACTCTAACATTTCTTTGACACGAATTACTCAGTGACGTATTTCAACCGCAACTCTAATTGCGAGTTAATCAATGAACTAAGTTCTCAGAAGCGTAAATGTGGAAGTGCTGATTCTTAGAAGTAATGGTCCTTACAAAATCTATAAATTTTTGTATTTAGTAGAAAAGTGCATGTCATGCCAAAACCAAAAAAAAAATAAAGAAAAAAATAAAAAAAGTCAGAATTCGAACTACTAAAAAATTTTCTCACTAAGAAGACGGCAAGAGGCATTTGCTCTCATACTACAAAAATATAGATTTTGATTTAGTATATTCAAAAGAATTAGAAATAGATCTAGATAAAAGAGTCCTAGAGTCTGCAGTTATGAATAGTTTAGAACTAGAACTAGGACTTGAATGTTTTTATATACATCAGCAAAATTGTCGTCGAGTGAAATCGATATGTTGCTAAACTTGACTTGAAGCAAAATCAGAAACACCATTTATCTTTAGTCATTTGATCGAGGTCTGCAGTTTTGTGCTTACAAGTTCAAGTATTAATTATTTGTGATTATGTAATGAGTGATTTATTTTATTTCGAAATTTTTTAAATAAATGGTTGGCAATGACTTTTCGTTTAAGAAAGCAGTTTATTAGAGCTTAGAAAAATCCTTCTTCCAATGGCTCTATCCTGAAGAACGATGCATAGTTTGAATTACAAAAATGGAGCAAAAATCGAATATTTATAATCCTCAAATAGTCACGCTTCAGTCCTTGAATTCATTTTAAAACTCAAAACACATTCTATTTGCCATTTGAAATTGTCCTGAAATACGAGCAAAACAACTTCTGTTGAACTTAAAAAGCACGTGTCGACTTGGCCCGCGATCTCTTCAGTAACCAGATCAGATTCCTTCCCCACCGGCAGTATCTTTTGAAACTTATTGTCCCACTTCGTGCTGCCACTGCTCTTTTATTTATACCAACACTCGGCTGTTTTGTTAAACATCGCTCCGTCAGCCCCTGGGAAGTGCACAACTGTCATTACACAACCGATTCGAATTTCACAGTTCCCAAGAATACAGGAAACAAAACCGGAGAAAAAAAAATCCCAAAGAATCGAATAAACTTTTCAATTTACAACTTATTCAGTGGAAAAACAATGGCGTCTCTTCAATTCATAATTTGTCACCATTTTAAAAATTCATCGCGCACACAAACACAGAAAATGCCAACCGCAAATAAACGCGTTCCCGCATGCATAAATAAAGGGCGAGACTCCTCCAGAGTTGAAGTGGAAAAAAACGAGGAAGTAGCAAGCCAAAGGACTCCCTCCCTCTAACTCCTTTCCAATTCCGCATTCGCATACAACATAACTCATCAAAGATGCATGTGCAGGGACACATCCAATGGCAACTAACCGCAAATAACAATTTTCCATTTTCCATTTTCCATTTTCCGTTTTCTATTCTCTGGCTTCGAAGACACCGCACCGCGGTAAGTTGGATATGCAAATGAGTCGACAGCACCCTCGGAGCAGGACTCCAGGACTCAGGACTCTGCTCGCCGTGTGTCGTTTGTTGTATTTACTCAAGGGTTACAGTGGGAACATCTGAGACTGCGGCACAACAATACACAGCACACAGCTGACAGGAGCGAATGCGAAAAACTCTGAATTGAAATTCTCAAATTTTCCTCCATTCGATGGGTTTTCAGTTTCAACGATTCAATTGGTGCCCGGGGGAGCAATGTCCTTTCGAGTTCGAGTTCGGAATACTGCGCCATTTCAGCGTTCCTTGAATACCAATTATTTTTTCATTTGAATAAGGACATGGCTGCCGAGTGTGTGGTTACACGTAAATTGGGTACGAACTGGCAAGCCCATCGTTGATAAATGATGATCCCGCTCTGCAGCAGGACCACACATACACACGTTTCATTGTTCAATTAAATTCCAATCAAAATATTTTCTGCTATTTTATGGATGCGATGCACATAAATTACCATCGTTTCATCCTCCGGAGGCATGGTCTTCGTTCCGTGCTCGTCTATCCGACGATCCTTTGAGGTGCCAAACGATGATTAATGCGACCGTGTGCGCGAGTGTGTGTGTGAGTCCTTCACGGTGATTCTCTGTGACAAATCCATTGTCCTTAAGCGCGTTTCGAATTTTCCCAAAAATCTGTCCTCGCTGTTCGATGGCTCAATAGCCGAATGCCATTCACACTCAGGTGATCATCATCATGGTCATCGCACTTGTCCCGATCTCGAAGGTGTCCTTTGTGCCGGGGATCTTCGCTTCGCTCGGCAGGAGATGCTCAAGTCGCGAGCGTAGGGTCTCTCGATTTCTCACGCTTGTTTTGTCCACAGAAGATGCAGGAGGGAGTGCCACTATCACACTCCACGGCCATGATATGTCAATTTTTAAATCGATACCGCTGAGCTAGTGAATTACCTTACCTGCTGGCAGGGCGACGTTGGAGTTGGTGACGGTTGAGATTTTATCGGTAATTCTTTTTTTTTTTATTTTTCAGAGTCATTCGAGAATTCTTTTTGATCAGACAGAGTGTAGCCATTGTTTGGGTGATGCGGGTTTTATTATTTCGAAATAATAGACGAACAGTCGCCGATGGTGTGGGGAGGGAGGGAATCGATTCAGGCGGTTGGGGTGTTGATTTCTTTCGAAAAATGGAAAGATGGACAAATGACTGTCGTTGTGGGAATGAGAAATGGATTTTTAAGGACATTGTCTTGTTATGAATGCACCTGAAACGCAGTGGTGGGAAGGGTGGTCAGTGGTGTCGGATTGTCTGAAATGAAATGTCGATGCTAATCGTTTCTTTGGAAAATTATAAAAATGCTAAAAATTTAGAAGCCGATGTAAATGTTTGGCCATGAGCCTTGACTTGGGTTTTGCGTTTCAATTAATTGGGAATGAAGTGTTTTTAAATAAGAAAAATTAATAATAGAGTATATCTACTCCCGCATAATCGGACAGCGAGGGTGCCGGAATATTTGTGCGATTGTTATGGGTGTTGGAATAGAGAGAGAGAGATTAAGAGACTGTGTTATTTCTAGCTTGAAAAATAACAAGTGTCAAGTGAAAAGGACGTCTTCGCACAGTAGCTTATACGTATTCCTAATTTCTGAAAAAAAAAGAATTGTGAACAGAATACACAATTATGTATTTATTTCCAATAGTGGAAGAGAATTTCTTCGCTGTAGACCTTCTGAATCGCACTAAATAAGCTCGTAAACTCATCAATAAGCTGTACTCCAGTATGTACTATTTTGCAATGGTTAAAACAATTCAAATTTATTTAAATTTTAATTCTAGTTTCAATTCTAGTTTTGTACCGTGATTAAAAAATTTAAAATAAAGAATGCTAAGCTTATTTTCTGAAATTTTATCAGAAGCAGAATTCATTTAATTTAACTGTCGTTCAGGTTAACTTTTTAAACCTGATTAACCTTCATCTCCAAAAAAAGATTTTCCTGTCTATTCTTGTGCATAGATTTCAATGGGATTTTAGTGTTTCCATGATTTTGTTTTATTTTTACAATTAAAACAAGTAAATACAGCAAACTTTCGATAATTCAAATTTCATGGGACCAGGAATTTTGAATAACAGAGGTTTTCAAATTCCTCCGTAATTAAAAAAAAAAAGAAATATTGCTCACTTTGTCACGTACGCATTACAACTAACGATTGTTGAGGAAAAACAAATAAAATTCACTTCGAATTATTGAGGATTTCATGTTCTTTTCTGCATAAATTAATTCGAATAGATGAGGGTCCCAAATTGAATTTGTTCTCTTCGATTTTCTGTGACTTTTTCAAGGAACTTTGAGAATGCTTGTATTTACAGATGTTCTCGAATTATAGAGGTTCGAATTATCGAGAGTTTACTGTAATATTTTTAATATATGGTGAGAAGAAAAGTTGTTTAGGATTAAAGTACTACTACTGGATACGGCTGATAGAAAAAGGGGGAACATAACTATCACAAAAAAGGCAATATTTACCACGTTATAAAAAATTATTTTATTTCTTACGACCTTACAACCTTCTGCAACGATGAGCAACAGCAAAGAGAAAGATTTACATGAAATCAAACCAAACTTAGAATAAGAACAATAGAAAGTACAGCTTATATTAGACATGAGTAATTAGCATATGAATAGAGAAAGTATGTAATATGAACGTTAGAAATAATTAGATAGCAATAGACGAGTAAGTAGAGTGCGAAAAAAAATGTGTGTAAATAAGTGCGTAAATTTAGGGTGATGTTGCTACTTCAAAAACACAGAATACACGGACAAAAGTGAAAAAGCATTTTTCATATAACTAATACGAACTTTTATATCTTTCGTTGTTCTAGGATGAAAAGAAATCAAAGTTAAAAGTACATTTACTAGAGCAATAAATGAATGGTCCTTAAGAAAAGTACATAGTGGTTTCCAGTCTTTATTTACTTCTGAAAGTTCTTCGGACTATTCTAGGTCCAGTTTGCACAGGGAGGAGAAGGCTAAACGATGAAATCTACGAGCTGTACAGCCACATCGATCTACATAAACGAATTCGAGTGTCCCGGCTAGGTCCTGTGGAGCGTATGGACACTAACGCTCCGGCTCGTAAAGTCTTCGAGTTCAACCCTGATGGAGGGAGACCTCGCCTCCGGTGGCTTGAAAAGTTGGATAGGGACCTAAATCAGTTGGGCGTAGGAAACCGGAGGCGCCTAGCTCAAGACCGCGCTAGATGGCGAGGCCAGGTCCACCCCGGACTGTAGCGCCCGCAAAAGAAGAAAAAAAAAAAAAAGAATTTACTTCTGTAATGTAACAAAATTAGTTCAACAATATTCATTCTTGAAAAATTATTCTTTGGTTATAGCTATTAAAATCATAACCTTACAAAAAGAAAATTTCACTTGCAGTGAGAATTTTAAATTAAAAGTGCAAGACCAATCATTTTGACCAGTTTGGTAAATCTAGAGTTAATGAATAACTTGGTAGTAAAAAACTTTAGGTAAATGAAACCATAAAAAACAATTTAAGTAACCAATATTAATTTTTCTAGCCTCGGGTAACGCGGCACAATCACATCTCAACAAAATAACCAACTTTAGCTCCAACCCCTTTAGCACGCACCAATTATAAAACAAAAGAAAACTTAGAACAGCGATTTATTAAAATTGTATGGGATCCTTCAATGAACTCGACGTAAAGGCAATCTACTGGATGACCCTTTGGACCTCTAAATGACCAACCGACGTTTTCCGAAACGCTTACAATACGAAGTCTACACAAGAAGACGATCCCAGAGTATGTTCGAGATCCCGGCAACCTACGGTGATCGTATCTGGTGCCAAATCTATATAATGCACTTCTTCGATCTATAAAATATATTCAAAAGAGATAAATAGACATTTACTTCAATTGCATTCGGTTATTTAATTTTGTATACCTAAATTTATACTACCTTAAGTTTAACGTTGATTTTTTTGCAATGCTTTATCATTTATGTCTATCCTTTAATCTTAAACAATCAACTACATTTCACTTATACACTGAATTGAAATTTTAAGTCTTTTTAACTCAAAGTGCAATCACCTGCAAATATGCTCTGAAATCATTAAATAAATAAAAATCCAATTCAAATTCAATTTATTCTGTAATCTGCCACTTTGATGTTATAACAAATGAAAAATAATAAGTG
This sequence comes from Syritta pipiens, assembly GCA_905187475.1. Lineage (NCBI taxonomy): Eukaryota > Metazoa > Arthropoda > Insecta > Diptera > Syrphidae > Syritta > Syritta pipiens. The sequence goes on along the minus strand of LR994571.1, from coordinate 104,611,499 downwards.
GCTGCCATACAATTCTGTCTCTCAAAACAAGCAACTGATTCATATTTTCGACTCAAAAAATTAATTTATTTGTTCACAATATACACTCAATGCAATTCAATTAAAGGCAGCAAGGTAAAGTGGAAACAGAGAAAATTGTAGTACGACGAATAATATAAAACTATTACTTGTTCGTCTTAAAACTGTTCTTGACTGACCCGTAACTCATGAATTCCCGAATTATCTTGATGGAAAACAAAATTTGAATCTAGTTCATGTTTCAAAAATCCTTTCAATATTGCTTACAACTGAGTGATACAATTTTCTGATTTAATTAAACCAGAAATTTTGCACATTGGAGTCACACAACGATGGTTAAAAGCAACCCAAACAATAAAAAACCCGCCTTCAAAGCTAATGGTTTGGAACTCAGGACTTAAAATTCAAAATTTTTATAAATGTTGTTTGTATTACTATGCTATAACATTGTTATTTTACTAAATAAATAAGAAAAATTATGACGTAGCAGCCCATACAGGGCCAGAACATACCTCTTTCTAAAACAAAAACCAAAAAAAAATAATAATAATGGACCAGATTCAAATGCAAATTCAAATTTCTTTATTTCGTCATAAATTTATAAAGTGACTGTCACAGAATCTACATTTATACAGAGATTTGATATTTTTTAATGTACATATCTTTCATCCGAAGCATTATCTTACATTTTTTAAAGAAGAAGTTTACAAGAGATTTGGTAGGAAACAACGACAAAACCTTCAATATAACGTGAATGGACCAGATCATTTAAATTATTTTTGGCATGATGTAAGACCTGAAAGACATTCTTCTATATTGAATATGTTTTTAATTTACTTTTTACTTTAACAAATTAAGTTTTGGATATTTCAAAGAAAGATAGGTTGCCCTTTATTGAATTTCGCTGAGTGTATACGAAATTCAGTTCGGAAAAAAACAAAATGCAAATGATTTTTTATGTGAAATTCAACAATGGTGCATCGCATGAAATGTGATGACAAGAAATCAACTACTGCCTACTCAAAGGAAGATAGACAATGCAAAAAAAATGTAAAACGTAAAATAAGGGCCAAAATAAAATCAAAGAGTTCTAGAAGTAATCCATTAGATGTCTTCGAAAAAAAAAAAAATAATAAGAATAAGAAATAATAAAATGTGGTGTTTGCTTAGTTTCCTGCGTAAGGAAGAGATGAAGGTTAAGACATGGGACAATAATTATAAATGAAATACGCTTGCATTTAAATCATCGTCACTATCGCTGATTCAAAACTCCTTGCTGTCTACAAAAGTGTGTGACGAGATCGTAAGAGTTCCAAAAATACAAATTTTTTGTTGAGCGTTGACATTTGTTCACAATATACACTCTATGCATTTGTATAACTTGATTAAGATTAAGTCAATAGGCAAATCAAACATTTATCCATGATTTCAGTCTTAATTTGGCTGTTTATTCCTATAAGTTCTTTGTTAACGGCATTAGAAATAGCCGCACTTTGCTATCCATGCAACAAGAAACAGTTTAAAGAAATTCAGTCGACAAACATTTGAGGTGACAAAGTTAATGAGTTGTGCCAAGTTAAAATGGATGAACACTAAAACAGTTTTTTTTCTCACGATACTATGCAAAAAAATACCAAGACGCAGAGTTTATGAGTACTTTCAAAAAACTTTTTCAGATGACATAAATTTTAAGTTGCTAACTTAAAATTTCCATTCAGTCTGAAGACAAACAAGAAAAAATCTCCTCCCTTTGTTTCAAATTTCTCCTTCCAGTCATGACCTCCAATTGACTTTAATCTCAAAAATGGGAAACGATAAAAAAAATAATAAAACTTTTCCCAATTATGACCTTTTCAAAGACGCGTCACACATCACTTCTGAAGGACTCTCAGGTAATCCGTAAAATTCAACATCGTCACCTCTCTGTCTCACGCTGGATGGATCAATGCCAATCACTAGGGGTCGCAAATTCATCTCTCAAGGTGATGACTGCTGCGAGGTGACACGCTTACTCGAAATGTCATCCAAATCAAGGACAGAAAAAGAATCCCACAAGGAGGTAAATGAAAAGCAATTAAACATAGAAAAGGATAAACATTTTGCACAAAACATGCTCTAATGACCATTGGAGAAGGCCCATTAATGTGAGAAACACATTTAAACTCGTCCTCTAACTCTGACGGAGTGCTGACAGGACCTCCACACATGCGGACTTGCAGACCACCCAGGCCAAAAAGGCGAACCGCCATCAAAACAGAGGAAAAATATTGAATTGCAAAACTGAACCAGAGGATCACACTTAAAACAATAGAACACACTTGAAAGCCGTTCAATTCTGGGAGCCATAACAGCAGTGTTATCCTTGTTTTTCCTGTTTTCTCTGCTCTCCTCCGACATATCCACTTTCAAAGTCGGAATTAGCCATTGCGGTCCTTTGATTGTGCTCTCTGAGTCTTACCGCGCGCTTAAGTGGTTCCTTCTGTTGTGGAAAAGCGTTAAGATTGTGGCCATAGGACCATAATATTGGTTTCCTTCCATTATCCTTTATTGTTTGATGTCAGGCAGGCACACGGGCATGTGTATGTGTGTGTGTGTGTGTTCCCCAAAACACTACAACACCGGTCTGCAGAAATAGTGCGATGTCGGTACATCAATTTTATTATGCAAAACGCAGCGCAGCATGTGTTCTGGAGTAGCACTTAATGCAGAACGTGGAAAGGATTTGTTTTGTCGTCGTCGTCGTCGTCATCGTCGTCCTCGTCGATGTCGTCGTGGTCGTCGTAGCACCGTCGTCACATGTCGCATTCTCATATCGAATCTAATGGCCAACACGAACGTTGTTTTCTCATAGAGAACGAAAGAGAGGTTCACATTTATATCATCAAGGATTTACAATCCTTAATAGGGATATTTGCCAAGCTGGCGTTTGTTTTTGTTTGTATTGTGCCCGTCCCCCCAAAAACCCGTCGTAGACTATGAATTTTGCTATTTTTGCTTTTCTAATGGACACCGATGGGTCACAGATGGAGAGGATAACGTTTTATTGCTGCAGTACGCGTATTATTAGAGACCAGGAGCCGGGGTTTGTTGTTATTTCGAATACACACACTCGTGAGAGTCCTTAATTGGAACTAGGGGAGGGCATGACAATATACATATATCAATAGGGTCCTGATTGAATTCCACTCTCCTGTTTCTTTGATCCCGGCAGTAACCGAAAAATAAAAACAACACACACACTCAAAACAAATGCCGCGGTTGAAGTCAAGACCACCAATAGAGTCATCTGGGGTCGACAGGAGGACACATGTGTCCTGAAGCCGTCAAAAGTCATGCAATTTTGGTTTTCCTTTGTCCCCGATCCGTTTGCCTTTTGTTGTAATTCGTCTTCCGTTTTTCTTTTTGTTTTTACTGTCGGTTTGGCGGAAAATGCCGACACGGATGAGCGGGGTCAATCATAATTTCTTTTTTTTCGTTTTTAATGCATGCCCGTTGTTGTTGTTGTTGTCATTAGGGCTGAAGGAAGGCAGGAGACTCTTGACGATGACATTTGAAATGATTACAGTTTGTTTTTTTTTCTTTTTGGGTCTTCAAGGACGAATTGTTTTTAGTTCAACCGGAAAGATGAGAGTTTTTTGTTTGTTGAGTGACAAAGTGTCCTTTTCAAGGTGAAAGTTGATTGGATCAAGGCCGGAAGAGTGTCAAGCCGAGAGATGTCAAGATAATGAGTGCATTCGAGGCTTAGAGTATTCGGTGTCATGTGAATTATGGTCCCGAGAAGGTTTGATGAGAGTGAGAACTCTGGTGAGATGCCAAATACTGGACAGTCGTTGGGACCGAAATCAGACGCAGTTTTTTTTAGCAGGGGATCCAGCAGACATCAAGGACTAAAAAATTTGATAGCCAACGTTTTTTCTTTAAGAAATCATATCACGCCCCAACCGTCAAAATATCGAAAGTGACAGAATGAAAACTTTGGAGGAGAGGCCTTTTTTTGTTTCTTGTTTGAGTTAAGAAACGTGGAAACGCTTACGCTACGATAAATCTTGTTTTCGCTTTTATTTTTAACTGGAAGGCTTTATCAACAAAGATGCAAAAAGTAATGCTGGAATGCTATATTTACAAAGATGCAAAAGAGACGTGCAGAGAGACGCGCAATCGAATAAGCTATCGAACTGCATCATTGACTCATTTTTGCTTAAAATATCGCTTACGATAATTTGGCGGTTAGGGCGCCATGTACAGTCGAAACCCTCTAAGTCGAATTTTCACGGGACATCGAAATTAGTTCGAGTTAGAAGGATTTTTCGACTTAAAGGGCGCTAGACGTAGAGGATTTCGCCATAATATTGCGAAAAAGTTCGAGTTAAAAGGCTTTTCGACTTAGAGGGCGTTGAGACTTAGAGGGCTTCGACTGTATTTCGATAAATTTGGGCAAATGTTTATGATTTTGATTTTAGATTGTAGCATTTTTCAAAAAACGTTCCAATCTTAACGCCAATATCATCCAAACAATTCGTAAACTACAGCCTGTGACCATCAAAAAAGTTTTGAAAAGTTGGATGGACAGGAAGCGCTGCTGCTAACCCAGTCGAGGCAACCACTTAATTGATGTGGTATTTCATAAGGGGAATATTTGCTCTTACTAATGAAGCCATAACACATGAAAAATATTCAATTTTGTTAATTTTATTGAATTTTCAAAAAGAAACTTCTATTTGGCTCACCCTGTAAGTATCTCCCCGCCATGAAATGAGCTTCTTGACAACTGTCATCAGATCAAACTTCCTTTCATAACTCATTTTTGACGTTGTTTTGTATTGTTCTTTATCATCCACCGCTTGAGAAACATTTTTATGCGTCAAATTCGGCTCCAACTTACTTTCGACAATAAAACATCGAATGACTCCGGGAAAATCCTCATCGCCATCGAACTCGCGGAGACACAAACATTAAAGGAAAAGCTCCGGAAAAAAGAAGACGCACCCTAATCCGAGTGAAATCTCCACCCATCCACCGTCCGTCGTTAAATTTGTCATTTTCCAAAACATCCTCGTATCTACAACTCATTTCCTCTTATCTATGCACATAACACACACATCCCCATACGCATTTGGGAAATTTAAAAAAGCGGAAACATTCGAAATTTAACTGCCGTTCCGACATCTTCGCGTCTTATCGTTCGCGTGGATCTCCCCATCACGCCGACTCAGAGTCAGAAACGATTTTACAATTTCAAAACGCAATAAAAACAAAATTCTTTTTTTGTTTTTTATTTTTTTATGATTTACAACTTTACAGTCGCATTTAACAATTTTTGCCGTAACGATTCGAGTTATGTATCGCATGCCGTCGCCGCCATATCCACTCACACCCCCGTCGAAGAGTAGGTCACGAACAGGACGGCAGCAGAAAGATCCGAACCAGCGTGAGCCGATTGGACAGAATGGCACAAAATTATTACAAACAAAGGACGAGTAAATAAGGACAACAATGTGACATAGTGTGACACGCACCAAATCCTTTTATCAGGATCATTGCCGTAAAGTTGGCATAGACAGCAGGCACTTAGTGTTTGTTGTACGTCGCGTCGTGTACGCATTCACAAAGACGGGCCAACAAAAAAAAAAAGGATTTCGCATTGTTCCTTGCGTGTTGTATTGTCCAAACAAACAGCAGGACAGTTCTGTGAGTGTCCTTTTTCGGGGTCTTTTTTGGGAGAGAAAAAAAAAAAAGAATCAAATCGCATTAGAGTTGTGAGGAGGACAACTGCTGGACAACAGAAAAAAAAAGTCAATTTGAAGAATTGTCACAACACATAAGCGCTCGGCGGAAGGGACGAACGCCTGCGACGGATCGGACACGAGAATGGACGGACGATGGATGGGGATTGCAGCGATTTGGCAGCAGATTTAGAGCCGCATCCATGGAGCTGGAATATATTTTGTGCAAAGCAATTATCTAGCACCATTCTATCTTCGATTGGGGCATAGGGTGTGTCTCCAAGATAGATTGAGATCGACACAGAAGATTTTCTGGGCCAAAATTGAGTCAAAAAAGTGAGGCGGCCTGAAAATATTGTTTGTCCCCACGCCAAGAGAACCTCGCCACAGTTTTGAGGGTATCAAGGAATCAGCTGTGACTTGCTGTAGGGTATGCAAGAATTCTGCAACAACCTTCACCAGTTTTCACATGCAACCTCATCGCATACCATTCGTCATTCCGATTTAAATCCTGCGTAGGCAATTCTCACAAAACTGCCTCGGCAATGCTGCAGAATCAAAATCAAATCCTTTTTCGGCCGAATGGCACACCAATTTTATATCGTTACACCCAGCGCATTGAACGTGGCCGCTCTTGTTTTTTTTTTTGTTTGTAAATTTTTTATCTCCCCGTTAGAATTTTAAATTGTCACGGTTCAATTGACGTTGCAAATGGAATTTTATTGTTGCAACAGTCCGATAAATTGTTTTCCCCCTGCGCAAAACAAAAAGAGGTGAAGTTCTTTTTTTTTTGTGAGTGAGTGAGCAGGCGGTTGCATGTGTGATTTTGAGTGCGTGCTTGGGGTTTCAGGCTTCAAACAAATATCGTAAGGGCACCGGTGGGACTTTGTCTTTTCAATACTCACACGGATTCTTGCTTAAGTTTTTGAAATATGGAAAATGTTGGCTCAAGTTCTTTCTTAGGTTCTTTCGAAATCGTAGAAATTTCAGTTCAGATTTGAACAATCTTACTCGGCTTTAAAATTTGCGGAAGTTATACTTGATGGTCCTTAAAACAGAAAGTTAGCCATACGATAAACTATTTTAGGCTAAAGTATGTGGTTTCATTGATGAGAATATTGATTTAAAAGAAGCCACGAAGGCAACATGGCGGCTAGAGATTGCCAATCATCCTTCTGGAAAACCTTATACTTATTGGGAGTACAAATTTTTTCGGTCCGTTTTCTGTGTTCAACAATTTTTTGTTTGAAAAAACGTAAAAAATATATCACTCAAAGTATTGTTCGAGTTGCCGAGTCTTATCATGTTGCAAAATCACCTTGTCATGCCTTTCGGTCGTTTCTGGCCGTTTTTAACGCAATGCACGGCTAAAATGCATTAGTTGTAGTTGATAACGTTTCCCATCAATGGTTTAGCACCACACCAGTCTAGTCCCACCATATGCAGATAATCAGACCTTTGAATCATGGATGTTTTTCTTTGGCGTCGATGTAGACGATGTTGGAACTCGTTCACCAGGCTTTGCACAGTATTTTTTCTTCTTCGGGTTGTCGTAGTATATCCACTTTTCATCTCCAGTCACGATCCGAGGCAAAAATCGCTTCCTTTCAAGAAGCAGTTTCAAGGAAATCGCTTTTCGACATCTTCAATTCGTACGGCACCCAATTTCCTCGATTTTGAATAAATCCAAATTTCTCTAACCGAACGAAAATGGTTCGCTGAGTCACTCCCAAGGATTCTGCGATTTCAGTTTACGTTTGGCACCCATCTTGATCCAGTAAAGCATCCAGTTTCTCATCTCCAAACTTTTTGGGTAATTCAAGACGTTCTTTGTCTTCGCTGCTAAATCACAACTTTTGAAGCGTCGAAACCACTCTCTGCATGATTTATCGGTCGAAGCGGATTCATCATAAACGTCTACAAGTATTCGATGGGCTTCAGCTGGACTTTTCAAGAAAATCGAAACTTTCTGCAAATGCTGTTTATTTAAGACAAATCCGAACATTTTCGAAGAGGCAAAAAACGATATTGTTGTTTAAAAAAGACGCTGATGTACACTAAATATTGCTTAGAAAAGTCACACCTTTCCAATGAAGTAGGTAAACGCTTTCAAGATTAGCCACAACTTGCAGGTGGCGTCAACTTTTGAGAACCGGACCGTATATTCCACTCATAATCTCGTAAAGGCCCTATCCACAAAGTTTCCAAATTTGACTTTTGTCGTCGATTTGTAGTTAGGGCTGTGTCCCTGTTTAATTCGTTTCGTTTGACATTAGGTCTTCAAATTAGCCAGGAAATGCCAATTCCTTAATGCCTTAACTACAAATCACAAGGGCCAACATTTAAAAAAACCCCAACTGCCACTTAGGGCTTTTCATAAAATACTGTATGTAAAAAAACAGACTCAAGACATAGTACCCCCAATATACTATTAGGTTGTCAAATATCTCCCTTCCGCCTTTTTGTCTTTTGAATTTTCCGGCTATGTACAAAGCGCTACAGAGCTCGTATCTAACTAATCATGTTTTGTAGGTTATTTCAAGACCTTTCAAATGATGTATTGCCAGATACGAGCTCTATAGCGCTTTGTACATAGCCGGAAAATGCAAAGACAAAAAGGCGGAAGGGAGATATTTGACAACCTAGTATTTCGATGATGCTATGTTTACAAATACCTAGGATTATTGTATGACATCTATGATCTAGAAATGATCTAGACCTCGAAAGAAAGTCGTACACCTTATAAAAAGATATAAACTCAATGAGTCAATAATTTTTTCAGTTATTTAATAACCCTACGAGTAAATTTAAGCAAAACAACTTAGCAGATCCAAACAAATGAGGCATGAGTTCTTGAATCAATGGGGAAAATTGAATGGGATCGCTTTGAAGTTTAAATAGAAATTTCTTTTTATAAAATGCAATCAAATGAAGAAAATCAAGCGTTGACTGACTCATTTCGTTTCGCGAAGGCATGGTACTGACTTTCTGTCAAAATTTTGAGCCGAAAACAGCTCATGATTTAAAAAGAAACCACTCGATGGCCCATCCTTTTTATTCTTACGAAAGAGTTCTACGAACATTTATTTTCACGAATTCTTTAGAAACCAGAAGTTTCCACTCGCGAAATGAAATTCCCTTATTCTGCTTGCAATTCTTGCTTTTTTTCTGTTGTGAACCCCCTCCAGTGACCTGCTCAGTCGTAGATCATAATTTTGACAGTTTTTTTTCCTCACAACTTATGAGGTCTGGTTAGAATACGAAAACCTCTCAAATTGTGACATCCCATACTCTGGTGAGGTTGTTGTGACTTATGAGGCATCACTGAGGTGTGTCAGAGCAGGGCTTTAAGTTTGTTGAAACAAAAAGCAGGACACAACTGTCGACGGCTTAAAAAGTTCAGCAACAAACAAAATTCCAAAACAGACACCATCGGAAATGCGACTAGTCATGCGATGTTTGGCGTCAAAATTTAATGATGTCCAATAAATAGCAAATTGCGACCGCAAATTTGTGAATTTCTTCTTCGTTGTCCTCACAAATTGAAAATACCCCGACAAACAACTCGCCTTATTATTTCGCGGTTAATTGAAAACACATAACGCCACCCCCTCCAGGCCAGTTAACCAGTCTTCAACGAGCCTCATCGTCATCAATTAAATACAACCACTGTCTTCCCCTCAGCGTCGACAGTGCGCGCCATTGACACAAGAAAGGGGGTGCCTTCTGCAAACCAAACAACACACAACGATCGGCCATTACACCGAGCCTTGCTGCGTCGTTCCCAAATAGGCGCCCGTGCTCGATTGCACACGCTAATGGCCAACGCTTGGCCGACCTGAGAAAAGTAAACACGTACGCGCTCCAAACTACAGCACACAGCGACAATCATCGAATGCCATCATGCTTTTCAACGGGGGTAACCGGGGTAACCCTTTTCCCGTCTACACGTTCAAATTGGAAAATGGAAACAGGGAAGGAAAAAAAAAAGTTGATTTCGAGGGAACTCGAGAACCGCCCTCCTAATAACGGCCGCATTATCAAGAACGCTGTCATGAGCGGACGACATTGCACCATGGAATCGCGATAACACAAACGCTCACACAAACCGAACCGAGCATGCAAACAGGGTGGCTGCCGTGTTTCGTGTTTACGACGTGACATGGAACGAAGCTCTACAACTTCACCTGCACAGCACACACATTGGCCATTATTAGGGTAATTATTTGGGGCGGTACCGGCCGGCCAGCATTTGATGCATCGTGCTGGCCACAATGAAGCTCTAAACCTTCACAAATTCACGCAAAGTTCTGTGATAGATTCTCGCGCTCTAGCTCTGCACACCGGCGAGAGGGATGCACCGGCGTTATGTGGCAAAAAACAACAACGCTCGGGCTCTGTAATTAAACAACAACCTGCATGGTGTGCAATTATGGAGCTAGAACCGCAAATAAAAAAAAAAAGAAGACAAAAACAAAACCCCGTCCCTGTAAATTGACGGAATCCACGCAAAAGTTCTGAGCACGATGTGTCATCCCTTAAGCGGGGGGAACTCCACAATTTCGGTGGGTGGTGACACCCGCTCGGGACATCCCGCCACATCCCTAGAGCAAGAGCTATCGCTGGCATATGGTGTTTGATGTGATTCGCTTAAATTTCGGTGGTTGGTTTTGGGGATTTTGATTTGATTAGGTTACAGATACTCCTCATGGGTGCCGTGTTCGCGCACAATCTGCTGTCTCTGCCGTTGTTGGAATCCGTTTTAATGAAGTTGTTTTCGAGGAGACGAATCGTTGGGTGAAATTGAAATTGAGTCCCATAATGAAAATCTGAATGACTGATTAAATGTGTCGCCGTCGTCGTCGTCGTCGTCGTCGTCGGTGTTGGTGTCGTTGTGTCTCATCCTCAGCATCCACCTCATCGTCGTTGTCAATGTGAGTCGTTAGAGACTACGCGAGGACGATATTGGTGGTGCGGTACGGCAACATATGGAGTGTTATTGGCGGTGGTGATGTACTACGAATTGCGGCGCCTTGGGAAAACGTTGACAGTGCTCGTGTGTGAGGTTCAATTTGAGTGGAAGTTTCTCTAAATGTACTTAAGAGGATTAGAGGCAACATTTGAAGTATGATGTGATGTGTGCTCGAGCAGTTTGTGATGATGGCTTAGGGCGGGGTGCTGGGGATTTCAACAATTAAGTGCACCCTAGGTGTGGGTGGAGATTAGGTCGTTTGAGTGGAGTGGGTGATTTTGTTTGTGATTTAATGAGTCGAAGAGTATTTGGTAAGAGTTCTGTTTACAGAAGAAATGGAAGTTTTTTTCTTTGCGAATTGCTTACCATAAAAATTTTCAGAGTTGCGCTTTATCTATGACTTTCATAGAAGCTTTAACGAAATCTTCTCAGTCGGCAATCGTCTTTATGGAATTAAATGGGGATTTTTTTTAAAGAAGTCTCCTTAGTCCGGATCAACGTTCATAAAATCTGTTATAAAGGGTTTTTCAATAAGAGCTTGGCAACCTTTTTTTTTTTCTTAAATAAAACGCAATCCATTTGAGATAATTCAAAAATTTAGTATCGGCATGAAGTACAATGAAAACATTTATGGATGGAACTCGAGTTCGTTCATATGGCCACCACGGGCACGGTTGTAGCGGTCGATTCGTTGAACCCTATTTTCGATGACTTGGTCACACATTTTGGCAGAAACGGCTGCTATTTCGCGTTCAATATTGGCACTGAGCTCTTCGTCGCTTTGTTGGCATAAATCAATGACTTAATATAGCCCCAAAGAAAATAGCCTAGAGGCCTTAAATCGCACGAGTGAGGCGGCCAATCGATTGGTCCATTTTTAATTAATAAATATTTTTTTTTGTTTAGAAGCCTTTTTTTATTCAAAAAAGAATACATTTAAGGAAAAAACACATGAAATTACTTTAAAAAGCTTGTAAGTTTAGATTGAGTCTTTAAAATTGGAAAATGAGGTCTTTTAAAAAAGGCTCTTCGATTTAGAGGGCGTTCGACTTAGAGGGCTTCGACAGTATTTTGAAAAAAAAGCCTAGCTTAATTTTAAATGATCTCCTTGTCCTATTTGAAGAAAAACGAACCTGCAATTTTTTGGCAATTTGACTGGCTTTTTTGGGTAAAATTGTAGGGCGAAATATCAGGAATCTCAAAACCTGTCGAAAATTCTTCTATGAAAGTTAGCCTCCAAACTTCTTTATTAGCTATGTTTGTTCGCCTTTGATTTACTGTAGGTTTTGGCCTTCATGGTAGGGTAGCACCAAGATTTATGGAGTACCAGGTTCGTTCCGCACCTACGTCATAATGGACCAAATTTGCTTGGCTCAATTCTACTTCATTCTATGAGTTTTGACTCTCTTAAGGCGTCCTCTAGGACGTAGAAGAGGACCCTTAAACACGGGAATGCATATTTTCCTATTCTATAAATCTTGGTGTAGCACCATCCAATTATTTTTATTATTAATCAGGAGTGACAGGGAAAATACTCTAACGATAATTTCCCATTCGCAAAAATTTAAACGACATAACTTTAAAACGATGCAAATCGAAACGACACCAAACGAGGCTTTGGTGTATATCGTCTACGAGATGTATAATACTTCCGTCTCAGTGTAATACTAGAAAGAGCACAAAATCGGCGCTACGTACAAGTTCTGCTGGACTTTTTATGAAAGTTTCGACCCTCAGAGAAAGATACCAACTATTTCATCTCAATCAAACAGCCTTTCAAGAGTTCACTTTCCTATCTCGAAGCTCCAAAAAGCCCACTCCAATCGAAACTTGTTAATTCAAATACCACGCAGGGCAATTCCAAAACCCATCCTGTGCCCCCATTCCCATTGCAGCCCCTTGTCTCACGGCACCCTTTTCCAATTACCCAGCATCACTACCGCCATCGTTTAGTAACACCGTCCTAACCTTTCATGTTGAACTCTCGTTTATCTGGGATCTTTCTCTCATTGGCTTTGCCACCTCAAATGGACAACACTTCCACCGGCGACCGAGCAGAAGGATGTCCAACAGCAACGAGTACCGACGCCGACGACGACGACGACGACTCTCGTCCGTTCGAATCGAAGACCTGGAGGCGCTCACTGGTCCAAATTGGAGTTTCATTCAAATTGGGAGAGGATCAACCTCTTCCTTTGGCGCAGAGCGGCATGTATTTCATCGCACTTGGTCTTCGGCTCTGCATCTACCGCCACAACGCGTTCGCCGTGCTATTCGGTGTGCTGCACACAGCGCAGCGACTTCAAAGTCCTGCAGACCATAATTGCCGGCAGCCATAATCCACCGCAACCAGCATCGACATCGACATCCAGGCAGGAAAGCAGCCAACCAGCCAGCCGATGGAACAATAGTCAATAAAACACTCGGGAAATCATGCTTATCGCATTGATTTATGGATTTTTAATGCGTTCCTTATCGCAGGCGGTTAATCGACGGCGGCGATAGCCTGCGAAAAGTTTCGCCGGAGCACCGTCGGGCGGCGTGAAAATCCCGCCATGCCGCCACAAAAAAACCGAGAGAGAGAGACTCTTCTCTCATTCGCGCGAGCGATTAGCGATTACGATTGCGGGCCGCACTGCACCGCGTCGCAGCGCCTAAAGTACACACCAACACAGTCGCAAATGGGGCCTGCTTTGTCTCTTCCTCTCGATCTATTTCGGGCTTGGGAATGGCGGGGCTCTTTCTTATTAATAATTCACATAAGCCGCGTCCTCGAGGTGTGCGAGGGGGATGGGCCTCTATCGCGGATCGAGGAGACAGCCGAATCCTTTTTCTCTGATTTATAACGAACTGGAGCACTCGCCGGTATCTGGACGCATCTGCAGCACGTGGTGCAACTTCCTGGCGTGTGTTTCTCCTATCTGCGTCTGTTTGTTTCGAAAACCATTCAAAAGAGCGCCTCTTATCGACGCAGCACTCTCATGCCGGATGCTCTATGACCCATTATCGAGTTTCCTTTGCATCCCCTTGATGGATCTTCTCCCCTTGGTATGTAAAAGCACCTAGCAGACGCCACCGCGTCCACTTCGGGAGCGCTCTTGAGCGTCCTGCGCAGCCCGTCGGTGTTTTTCCTACAAAACTCGTTAAAAATCCATAATCTGTGTATCTGAAGAGGACTACTCTTGATTTGGGAAGAACAATTAATTTCTTTCGAAAGCTAATGGCGTGCGCGCCGCGCGATTCAAGTGCGTCGTTTGTTGTTCTCTCTCTCCTCTCACCCTCTTGTCGGGGGTGATCTGGTGGTGCTCGGTTTGGATCCGAACTCGGCGAATGACGAAAGACGGCAGCGGCGAGTAATTTCCCCCCGGATCCTCTTGGTGCGCGGATGTATTTATGAGTTTTTAATGAAATTAATAATTTTCCACCGATAAGCGCGGATGATCGAATGAAATTCCACCGGCAAGAAACCATATGGCCCACGGGCAACGGGATAATGGGTTGTGGGTTGTGGGTTGGAGGAAAAAATCTCTTTGATCTGAAGCCGAGTGGCCGAGTGGGGAAAGGAGAAGCTCTGGTTGGCGATGCCATAAGCAGCCTCGTGTGGAATTGAGTTTTTAATTTGTCGATAAGCCGGGCAATTAACTTGGCTGATGAGGTTGATGTTAGTTTGTTGTTCCACAAGGAGATTGACGCATTGTAGTTGTTGGTGTTTTCTGTGTCTTCCATCAACGGCACTGAAATGTTTTCACTGGAATTTTTCATCGTCAGGGATGCACGTGATGTTGAAATGCATTTAGCAGAAACGATTGCCTTATTTACATTTCGAAATCAAGTTGAGCTCTTGATCAATTAAGCAGATTCAACCAGAACCGTAATGGCATCCAAAGTGTTAAGACTGCAAAGCTGAGCAATTTTATCGAAATTGAATTTTAGTCGATGCGACGGAGTGGTAAAGTGAGGAATAATGGAAGCGGTGGAATTAAGTCTTGATTGAAAAAGATTGATGATTGGAAGAGACGTAAATTAAATTGATTGGCTGGACTGCTTTCTGTAATTTGTATTAAATGTTTGGTTAGAAAATTATGAAGAATCTCAAAAAATAATACACAAAAGATGCTTTAAAGTAAACGTATTGACAAATAAAAAGTCAATCAGGAACTCTGTGAAATTGAATGAAATTTTAATAGCTGAAATTCTAAACTATCGTGGTTTCGATTGCCGTCAACAGGACAATTTCGAATAACTTTATTGATGTTGGTTATTCATACATTAAATAAATAGCAATAATTAATCTGCACAATTAAATACTTTTCAACGGTCTCTCCGCATTCCACAATTGCATTAGAAACACCGAACAACACGAAGTGTTTTTTATATTGACCTTTATTTTGATTTAAAATCCAAAGGATTTGTTTTTTGATGGCAGTTTAAGAAAAAACTAATTGACTGGCAAATCTTTTACGACAAAATATTTGCCCATCTTCGTTTACTACTAACGAATTGCCCATCAAATTTTTTAATTCTTATTCTATTTAGATCCTAAATTGATCTTAAGTGAAAATATTCAATCAAACAATTAATATGATATATAGTGAAAAACATTAATGTCAATATTGACAAAATTCCTGGCAATAAAATTGATCGCTATCTGTGAAAACAACGAGCTACGGCGAACACAAATAAATTTCAGCTCATCGTCGTTGCATGGTTGAAATACTTTTTCCTCTCAAAGTGTCAGACAAACTTTGCACAAAGAGGGCAAACTTTCTATTCACCCAGGCCGTAGCCTCTAGAAAAAAAGAAGACCCAGCGGGTCTATAAAATATACAACTTGCCTTTAAACCATAGTAAACACCGTAGCTGCTAGTGCCTAAAGCAACGTTGCCAGACGTCCCGATTTAAGCGAAAAGTCTCGCTTTTAACCTCAAAATTGAGTCTCCCGCGTGATAGGGGCACTGCTTCCAATACATTTATTTAATTTACATACGAGGTTTGTTCAAAAAACTCAATCAAAACTAATCATGCATAGCGTCGTTTTGTAGGTTATGTCAAGACCTTTCAAATGATGTATTGCCAGACACGAGCTCTGTAGCGCTTTGTACATAGCCGGAAAATTCAAAAGACAAAAAGGCGGAAGGGAGATATTTGACAATTTGTGCCAGCGTTTTTTCCAATCCTCGAAGCAGTTCTGATAAGCACTTTTTGGTATGTACCCTTGAGCTCTCTCAGCGATTCGGTTTGTATCTCCTCAATCGTCGCAAAACGCCGTCCTTTCATGAGTCTTTTCAATCTTGGGAGCAGGGGGCCGAATCTGAATACGGTGACTGAGGCATGATTACGGTGTTATTTTCGGCCAAACAATTACGAACAAGCACCAGTTTTTTGGTTAAAATTCAGCAATTTTGAAACGAACTTCGCTGCAACACGCTTCATACCCAAAATTGCAGAAAAAAATTGCATGACATGAGCCAACCGATATGCCGACATCTTCAGCAGCTTCTCTAATACTGATTCGATGATTTTCTATAACAATTTTCTTCACTTTCTCAAGATTTTCATCAGTTGTTGATATGCTGATATGCCTGCCCTGTGAAAAACACAAAACTCTTCTACTCGTAAGACTTTGGACAGTTATCGTATGAATGCTCAATTTACTAAAACATACACCTACTTTCTCAAGAAAAGACCACAATCCTTTTACCATCCTTTTTATACTTGTCCCACAATCTCCAATCAGGATCAACGAAATTATCGTCCATCAATCATTTAACTCTCACGACACGGTTGCCAACTTGTGTCCCCTTACATCTCTTTATTTTCACAAACGGAAACAAATCAAAACACAAAAAATCAAATTCCCTCCCGGTGGTTGCAAAAAAAAAAATGAAAAATTACTCTTAAATCACAACTTACTCGCCTCCGCGTGTACAAAAGTTATGACAACCGCAACAAACAATTTTGTCCACGCGTCAAGCCCACAACAGGCACCCAGTACACAGCACACAAAACATTGACCGTCGGTCATTAATTAAAAACACCACAGGACAACATCTGAGCACCTCAGACTCCTTGGCAGCACCTCGCTTCCTTCCAATTCGTATCCGAGTGCGCACCAATAAACCACCTTTATGCCCGGCCAAATGATGTTCGAAATTTCCAATAAATTATCCTGTTGTTTGCTCAAAAATTAATCGACTTTCTGAGGTCCCTGCCTCGAGTGCAGAGCCTGCCGAGCCCGACCAGACCAGGCCACAAATTAATGAAAGCGTTTCCTCGAAGGCGTAAAACTTCGCATTGACAACGCCCACAGCAGCGACGAGGCACAATGCCGACGAGGAAGAAAAAAAAAAGGACACAAACCGAAAAATTGTCACCGGTTTTCACACCTGACCGCGCGCCTTCGCTGTGTGAGTGAATGTCGGAGCAGGACCCCTGGAGAGGTGTCGCTAATGCTTTGGCAAACATCCCGTTTTCAGTCGAAAGAAGACTCTCGGTGCCCATTGTGCGGCTCGGCTTGGATTTCTGCGGAACGCCCCTTTGTCCAACAATAAACTACAAGAAAGGATTGTTTACCAAACACCAGGATCTCGCCAAAAGGGTGCTTCGGGGCCCGGGTGCCTGGGTGTTTACTTAAGGTTATTAATTGAATTCCGTGTGTGCACCCTCAGGGGTGTGATTGCCGGCCAAACAAACAGCCGAACGGTAGCCGAGTCCTATTTCGTTCGATTTTATGGCGATTGCCTCGCCATCGACCGGATCCCCGGAGACTGTTGGCCGTTCTTATTACCTGAGCCCGAACCTCTCCATCGGCGTCTTTGAGCATCTTGTTGCTAATATTTCTCTCAGGGGGCCGATTGGCTCGCCAAGACGAGTGTGCCGTAGACCGCTACCGCAGAGGCCTTTAATTTGTGCCGCACCGATTCTGCTGGTCGTCCCAAACTCCTTTTTACTGTTTCTTTCTCTGTAATTTGCATATCTCTCGCACCGAATGGCTGCCATGACAGTGAGCATCCCAACTGTGCTGCTTCTGCTGTTGCTGTTGCTGTTGCCGGTGCCGTTGCGGCTGCAGTGCCACCCATCCCTCCGAGGACTCGTTTCCTATTTTCTGATTTCGGTTTAAATTCGGCCCTCCCGCCCGTCCGCCCTTGTGTCGTCGTCCTCTGTCGACATCTGTCGGTGGAAACTCACTTCAGTATTTGCATAGGCAAATTAGTTTACGGTCTGGTGATGGTGATGTGTCGCAATCGTTTTCATCATACGACGACGACGACGGGTGTTGCCTCGAGGTGCCTTTTCTGGCGTTGTTGCCACTGACGCTGTGCTGTTGTGCTGTTGAGTGAAACTGTTGAAGTTACAATTTGAATTGGGACTCTTTCGTCTCTCGACGACTCCTCCCTCCAATCGTCGCTGGGATTTAATGTGCATTTATCAAACTGACGCAGCTCTTTTGGCAGAGCGGCTTTTAAAAAGTTATTTAAATTTTCCGTCCTATTGTTGTCTGCTGAGTAAATAGTGAGGACAGCTCTTAGTTTTGTTGTGTTGCGTGTTGCGTTGCGGTCGCTGGGATGCTAATTTGCATATGAATTCGAAAAACAATGGCAGACGGTCTAAATTATTGACAGGGCGGATTGCTACAGAACTGTGTGTAGATGCAATTACGAGGTGGGAATCCGTGGATTACGGGTTATCGTGGAAGTAATTATGACAGATGAGTCACTCTTGTGACAACAAAACAATTCTCTCAGGTGGGAAAGGTGACGGTGACAGTAAAGCAGATGGTTTGGAATGACTTAACTGATTTATTGCTCAGATTTTGGGCATGAAATTTTGAATAACATGAGGGGCGGCGAATAATTGCAATTTTAAATAACTTTTTCAAAATCCAATTCCACTGTTGTTATTTTCTTTCTTTCTGTAACTTAAAAAACGACTTCGAATGGTCGTGTTGCTTCAAAGTCTTCAATATAAATAGTTTACTAATTTTCGTTTATTGATTTGACCCAAATTAATATTTTTCATTTCTTGATAGAAAGTTATGATGCGAATTAATTTTTTTTTTATATTCTTCAATATTATCTAGAGTATTGAGGTCCAGTGGCATGTTCGAAGCAAACAACAAGCCTTCTTTTGTCCAACTTTCCGTAGCTAGTGCTAGAAAGTGTTAGAAGTTGTTTTTTTCAAAACAATTGGTTATCAATAGTCCAAGAATGAATTCATAAATGCACACTAGTGTAGATGTTAAGAATTTAACTTAAAAAAATGAATTAAATTTTTAAGTGGAGCAACAGTTTAAAATTTCAACTTCTTTTTTGAAGTCGTCAATTTACTGACGGAAAATTGGCGAAAATAATTCAGAGAACAAATCTTTCAGACACAGTGTTTTTTGTGAAGTGTCCTCTTTCAGAAAGTGTAAGCACTTTTTGTGTTTTTGCCACACTATCCAATTTCGCATCAATAAATTGGAGCGAAAAAAGCTAGGCTCTGGCTTTCAACGGGCTGTTACGCCGCCCAATACAATACAACACAATAAATTGGCGACTTCAAAAAAGAAGTTTTGTTATTATTAACTGGTAAAATATAAATAAATGGCTTAAACATATTATTTTCTCTCAGTTAAAAATAAAGAATCAAAAGCAGTTTCAATAAAAAACATTTTTATACAAAAAAAAAAAAAACGGAAGTCAAAGCCGTGCGTGTTGGCACCAAAAAACATAATTTTTCATTTTTTTAGAAAAAAAATAAAAGAAAGAAAGAAAGAAAAGAAGAAAAATATAACATAACATAAAACTTAACATAACTACTTTAAAACAAAGTAGTTCGCTAAGTAATTTTGTCTAGATAGATTGGCGAGTTCAACCACTGTGCAGTGTCTAGGAAATTATCGAACTAAAGGGTGACTTTTTTAGCTATTATCTTTTTGGCAACACTGGTTTAAACAGCTGACGCACGTTTCGTGTTTTGTTTCACTGTCAAACATCTTCAGTTTGGTCTATAATTTAACCATGAATCGTCTTACAAACGAACAACGCTTGCAAATTATTGAATTTTATTGCCAAAATGCGTGCTCTGTTAAGAAAGGTCAGAAAGTTAAGAAAGTGTTCAGCGACGAAGCTCATTTTTGGCTCAATGGGTACGTAAATAAGCAGAATTGTCGATTTTGGAGTGAATATCAGCCAGAAGCATTGCAAGAGCTACCAATGCATCCAGAAAAAGTCACAGTTTGGTGCGGTTTATGGGCTGGTGGCATCATTGGACCGTACTTCTTCAAAGATGATGCGAATCGTAACGTAACTGATGATATCCAACTTTTTTTTGCCCAAAATGCAAGAGCTTGACTTGCATGACATGTGGTTTCAACAAGACGGTGCCACATGCCACATGCCACACAGCACGCGCAACAATGGACTTATTGAGAGGCGAGTTCGGTGAACATTTTATTTCACGTTCGGGACCGGTTAATTGGCCGCCTAGATCGTGCGATTTAACGCCCTTAGACTATTTTTTGTGGGGCTATGTTGAAGCTCAAGTCTATACAGACAAGCCCGCTTCAATTGACGCATTGCAAGACAACATTGAAGCATTTATTCGTGAGATACCGGCCGAAATGTTGGAAAGAGTATGCCAAAATTGGACTAAGCGGATGGACCATTTGAGGCGCAGTCAAGGTCAACATTTGCATGAAATAATCTTCAAAAATTAAATTATATGGACCGTACTATCGATTCAAATAAAGATTTCATGCATTTTTCTGAATTTTATGTGTTTTTTTTTTTAAGTTTTCCTATAGCTTTTAAAAAATCACCTTTTATTATCGAATATTAACACAGTAATTCGAATTACAGAATTTTCAGAAACGCTCAATTCATCGCGTACGCACAACTACTGACTTCGAATAATAGAAGTTGTTGTTTTGCAAAAAAAAAAAAATTGAATTAACGAGGGGACCAAATTACATACGTTTTCTTCGATTTACAGAATTTTTTTCAGGAGACTGTGAAAGCGCTTTTATTTACAGAGGTTTACGAGTTATAGAGGTTCGAATTATCGAATTTATTGTATTATATAATTCGACCATTTTCTAGACGTTGCACAGTGTATTTGCAAAGAAGTGGATGGTTGGGTTATAGATTTCAAACATTTGAATTGGTCGTCTCTAAACTTTATCTTATATATAATATTAAATTTCGGATCTTCCATGGCAAAGACGAGTACTCTTGAACGATTATCAGATCAGTATTCAAACAGCTCTGGAAATGTTACTCGATCACCTCATCGAATATTAAAACTTCAAGGCATAATCGCAATGGCACATTCCCGCGCTCGGTCTGTGTCATCGATGTGAATTAATCTAAAATGTGAATTGGAAAACTTTACATTCTCATTTCTATAATGTAAGCTTCCAAAGCAACTGGGAAGATGATTATATTCCATTTCCAATTACGAATGACACTACCCGAAACTTAGCTTCAACAAAAGTTACAATGAATTAATATTCACGTTTAAATTATAGATTCCGAATACAAGGATTTAGGGACTGGGTGGGTCATCATAGAAGAACCTGAAAAAACTCGTGGTGTGAAAGCGAGAAAATCGCCCAAGCTGCTAGTTAGCTTGCAAGTGATCCAGTCTATACGTTTCTTGATATGTACGTCGATCAGAATAAATTGGAGAATGGATAATTAAAGAAAGATCAGTTCGAAATCACATACAGTCTCTATGCAGATAAAATTTTCTTTCTATTTTTCGAAATGAATAAAATAATTTTTCGTTTGTGTTTTTCCTGAATCAGTAAATATTATAACTCCGCCTAGAAAAATGATTTTGTGTTTTTTTTAATGGATGTGCAATTTTTTTCAATCAGTTCAGTAAGTAATTCCCTCATCCACTATTCCTCAATTTTCTTTTAAATTGTATTTAGACTTAGAGTCTTCTAGTCGAACAGAAATTTTGTAGTTTTTTAGATTTTTTTTTTTGAATTTTGCCAAGTATCTTAGTAACCGCCTTTGTAGCGCTAGACACAGTAAGTCTTACAAGACAAGACAGTAAGTCTTACTTGTGTAAACCTTTATACGAAATAGAAATTGAATTTCAACTGAAAAAAGTTCCACTAATGTGAATCCCTCTAAATCTGGAAGTCCCTTGTTCACATTATTGATTCATTTATTTTCAGGAAACTTGTTTTCTGATTTCAGTTCATTGCTTTTAAAGAAATATATTAAAATGATTTACTTATTTTATTCTTTTTCCTTGGAAATGTTATATCCGACTAATTTTCTTACACCAATTTCCTCATGTCCGAGAAGCGATTTTGTTTTTTGCTCTTTTTCTAGTTATATGGAAAGTTTTGTCGTTGTTTCCTCTCTTCTCTTCTACTCTCTTGTAAACTTCTTTTTTAAAAATGTAAATTTATGACGAAATAAGGAGATGTAACTTAAAAAATTTTCTCGAGTCCCCTTCTGGTGAGCTTAAATATTTTTGTAATTTACACACTAAACGTCCAAAAATCTGTTTTACTTTATTTCCAATAGTTTTATTTCCAGTTAATTGTTAAATCAAGATGACTTATAGACCTTTTTTTTAAATTAAACAAACTCAGTATTGCTGACAGCTTAAAAAATTATTATCTCTGTGTCAATTTACCTCAAAACAATGTCAAGTGAACTTGTGAAACTTTTTTTCTTATTCCAAAAACGTTTTGCAACATAAAACTTGAACCGCTAATGGATTGGATGCAAACAATCTTCGGCTTACGTAAGTCATTGCCAAAAGCCACCCCCGGCAGCCACTCTCTCCCCTCTCACATTGCCAGTAGTTTAAATAGACTCATCTAGCACTTTTGAATTATGCCCGTAAAAGACCAATAATCTGTCGCTGAGCATCGCAACCAACTTCCGCATACGTTGCGCTTGCTAAAAAGGCGGACTTAAAAAAATCAAAAAAGTTCTAAAAAAGTCGTAAAGCCTGAACTCTCAGCCCACACCCTTCAGGCATCAGGTTCATCATCTGCAGCATCGAGAAAAAAAATGACAACAACAACAACGAAATCCGTGTTATTAAAGGATTTGCGGACCCCATCGCTAAAGTAGCAGTTTGTCAATTTTTTTTTATGGATCAACCAGATTGTCTATCGTTTGAAATACATTTTTTTGCTTTTTTTTTCTGTTTCGCTTCACTAGCTTGTTTTTCTTTTTTTTTATTTATTTACAACAACGCAGGTGATGCTCTGAATGGTGAATCTATTCGTCCTTCGTGCTCGCGCTGCAAGACACTTTCATTGTTGTGTCCTCGTCGTCGTCAGATTTGCAGCCATTTTGCGGTCGAAATCCTCACGTTTCTTTCAATTATCTTTTGCGCTGTTGTGCTGCTTCTTTTCCAGGAGATAAATTTTTTATGACACTAAACAAATCCGCCCCCCGTCGGTGGAGTAGATACCAATACCGTTGCGTTGCGTTGCGTCGCTTATACCACGTAGTATTCATTTTGCATTATTTTGTAATCCCCATCTATTTAAGGATAATTGGAGGGGTTGTTTGCTGGGTAAGGGAAGAGAAGGACATAAAATTCCCGCACTAATTTTGTGGGTGGGATGTGATTTTTTTTCTCCGCCCCTTTAGAGGAAGTGGACATGATCAGGACGACATTCGAAGGTGGGGACGAGGGTGTAGTGAAGTGAAGTGAAGTGAGATAAAAATTGAGCCAAAGTAAACAGAAAGGATTTTCTTTATTAGAGTTTAATTAATTTTTTTTTTCTCTAGAGGAAGACGAGGAAATCTTGAGGGATAATAAAATGAAGAAAAAAAGGAGACGAAAAGAAAGAAAGTTCAGACTCAGGTGTTCGTCGTGCGGCTGATCCTTTTATGGCTTAGAAGACGGATGGAAGGGTAGTCGGTCAATCTGTGGAAAGAGCACACGTTCCAGCAGAGTCCTTTGATGGAGTTATTGCAACTAATTCCTTTTGTGCTAGAGGCGAGTGCCCTTTGGTTGATTACAAGACTATTTTCGGTTTTATGGGTTTTTTTTCTAGGCACGGATTAGTATAATTCATCTCAGCTGAGGGTGGACGAGTGGAATCGGCATGTAATCGGGCATTTTGACGCAGAACCCTTCTGCGTGGCTAAATAATTGGCGTGGAGAGCAACCGTATTTTGGTAAATTGAGACTGAGACGTGGGTTATGAGAAATGTATTCAGCTGACTCCTTAATTGCAATTGTACGGAATGATTGGCACTGCAGAGATGAGAAGCACAGAGTCAAGTGGTATAGTTTGTTTGAGGTATCAATTTGATCTAAGTAGTGGAAGCAGGTGAAGCCAACGTCGAAACCATCGGCCGTAAGTTTTAGACAATTTTATACCAGTCTTATGAATTTTCTAGGCAACTTTATTTTGGCGTCTTTTAGCAATGACTCTGCTGTAATTGTTTTTTTTAACCTCTGCTGAGAGATCATATTCATCATTTCCTCGACTAAAAATCGTTCTTAATTTCTCGCAATCACATTCGTTATAAAACCGACGGCAGGCTAATTTGCCTTTCAAATTTTAAGGCTTTCGTAGTAACTTCTTAAGCTTCTTAAGGTCAAACAAGATTTTTTCCTAGAATATTTTATTGTTCCACGGTTTTGAGTCTACATGTGTTGCAGTATGAGTAGATACTGCTGATGGAAATTTGGAGAAGAACTCATAATTCCATGATTCCTTCGAGGTCAATCTGACACTGGGCTGGCGTATTCTGACCACTGAAATTTGTAAAACCTGCTAGTTGAAGGTTTCACTGTGAAAATCTTAGATCAGCAATACTAACTATAAATTAGTGTCAAAACTTACAAACCGCACATACAGCCAAGTCAGTGGGATCTGGCGCTCCAATTTAAGAATACTTTTAGTTTTTTGAAAGTTTATTATGTGAACACATGTTTCGAACATTCAAGTAGGTTCTGCTGTTCCGATTCTAGAACCTTTTTTATTTTTAAAAGGGTTTATTTAATCCCTACATGTATTAAAATAAAATTTTAACAATAGATCCAACAGCAAAACTTTAGTAGAAATATATCCAAAATTACTTTATATAACTTACATTTCCTTACTTACATTTAAATAACGAACCAAAAAAGCTAGTTGTCAGGTTTTCACCAAGCCTATTATTTGATGGTGTCCAAAATTGCTTTAATATGTCTTTGCGTTGTTTCTACTTATTTTTTAACGAACTTCGCATTAATTTTGTCTTTCAATAACTTAAATCATTTTGAAAGATATTCCTTTGTAAACTTCCTTTTACGGACCTGCTCATCAGTATGTCCTTCAAATTATAAATCAGATTAGAGGCTGGTAACTACAGATGCTCATTGTTCTACACAGTTGTAATTTAAGTTACCATTCCCTAACAATTTAACTCTGACTCTGTCATTTACTAATAATTTTAGTTGTTGTAAAATTTTTAGGCGAGGCTTTAAAACGATTGTCCATTTGTGGCCACAAGTGAACTTTTCGAGAAGTTAATTTTATGGATGTGGAGTTTTCTACTCGAAGTGATTTTTTGTAATTTTTTTGAGTCTTGTCGCCTTTGTTGCCCTACAAAAAAAAAATGCTTCCTTGTGCAGACCGAAATAAAAATTAAATTGAAATAAATTGAATTCGCAAAACAAAACGACTTGACCGATTAAAAAGAACAGTATTGTAGCTTGAGTCGGTATAGCGAAGACGTGTTACTTTAAAATAAACAAAGTACTAACTTTATTTAATTAAAATAACATTGACGAGTCCAAAAAGTCAGTCAAGAGACAAAAATCAACAAAGAGGCTTTGAATCTAGTAGTAGTGTGCGTTGAATTTTTTAAAGACGGTTGAAAACCAACCGAAACAAAATTTATAAGACAAACTACTGACATTAATGAGAACTCGCAGGAAGTATGGTGGATGGATCACATCAAACTCCTGATTGAACACGAGTTATTTTCCTTGTTTTGGGCCGCCTTTTTATATGAATTAGGCTGAGCTTCTGAAAAGGGTCTTTCTTACATTTTTTCATTAATTAATTATTAATTTTTCATTAACAACTTATAAATTTGTACATTTAATAATTTTTAAAATGAAGATGTTTTAATTTTGTACATTAATGGTGAAAATATTTTGATGGAAATGTAAAATGATGTGAAAACTGAACAATATGTGAACATTGAGCTGACTTTTAAAAGTGAACTATATTAACAATACAAGTATTAATGATAAATATTTAAGTAGATTCGAAAAGTGAACAATAAAACAATTTTGAATGAATAAATACACTGAAGAGCAAAAGTGTAACAATGTTTCCATTTAAAATGAAATACTGCTTGTTAACCACAAATTTTCAAAGAACTTCTATTTTTTTGTTTCTTATAACAATTATCGCAATCTTATCTACGGAATCCCATCGGATTTTTGTGTTTCCACCCAATATTTCAAAAATGGTAACTATAAAACCTTCATAACTCCTTTGTTACAGTTTTGCACCATTGAAATCGTCACTATATATTCGTGTTGCGTAAGTCAAAGCCATCACTTAGTTTAATAATTTCGGTCTGACAGGCAGTGTTCCCTTTATTATTTGTTTAAAATGAGTCGTTTAAGTAAAGGTTTAAGGCAACAGGTCATAGATTTGCTAGTTTAGAGGCAATCTTCCAGACAAACCGCCAACATTTAAAAAATAGGCAACATATCGGTAGCAAGGATAAAAAAAAGCCAGCAACTTTCACAGAAAAGACAAAAATAAAATACACGGCGGAAAAAAACTAGCAGGAGAAAAGCATGGCACATTGAGAGGCTTTTTAAGTCGGATAAAAATTTCGATTGCAAGGACGGAATTCCAAAACTACACTAAACAGGCGGTGTTTAGGACTCTAAATGAAGTCGATTTCAAAGCCTGAGAAAGTAAGAAGAAACCAGCTTTATCGATCAAAAATATTTCTCTACCAGAAGCAGTTTTGGAAAGATACAAGTTTTGAAAAGAAAGTAATATTAAGGAAGGAATATTAGATTTATGGTTCTAATCACTCTTAGGGTCTGGTTCTAATCGGCTTTAGGTTTTTTAGTCTGATAAGTCCAAAATAAACCTCCTTTAGTCTAATCGGCGTTCTTAGTACTGGGCTAACACGCTAGGCTCTCTTTAACCATAGCACGTAAAGCAAACTTGTGAAATACGGAAGTAATAGTTAAATCATTTGAGGATGTATTACGCCAAATAGTGTTGGCCCCACAGATGAAACTGATGGCATTATGAGGAAGGAACTCGAGAATTCTACAACAACATTTGCCAGCTACCATAGATATAACGGCAATGGTAAAAGGTCAGATTATATTTCCATATGATATTGATCAAAAACAATTCGCAAAAATCGTGAAAAATAAGTTATTTTGTCCAAAATCTTAAAAGATGGAATGCCATCTACAGCCCTGACATGAATCTCACTGAATATTTTTCGGCTTTTTCAAAAAACAACTATCAAATTAAGAGACGGATACAAAAGGCAAAAATCAACTTTGGAATTGAGTGTTACACGAATGGTACGTAATATTGCCGAAGGCTCTACCAAAACTGTACGACAGTGTGCCAAGATGGCTTATTTGCTTAAGAAAACGGCAAAGGATTATGGAAAATTTAATAAACAGTTACAATTTTTGTGTTTTTTCAGGTTGGTGCAAAACTGTAACTATGACGTGATTTCGTTTTTATTTTTTTTGCAAATTTTGGTTTTCATAAAAGTTAATATTTTGTATTTTTATTTGTTATATAAATGTTCAAAGAAACAAGGAAAAATAGTTTTACAAATCTGTATAAAAGGAAAATTAAAAAAGACACAAGTTAAGTTCAAAATCACAATCATTGTTACACTTTTGCTCTTCACTGTATGTTGAAGTAGTTGATTGTGTTGTTCAGAAACATGTTGTAACAGTATTTTAAATAACAGCTACGAATATCATTTAAAAATGAATCATTCCTACTTCGAATACGATTTTTGATAAAAGATGATTGCAATTTACCAAAACAAAGTTAAAGCTTGTATACTCCCATCGTTTATTTAAAGCCAATCACATTCTTGTTATTTGATTGAATTGTTTAGAAATGTTTACTCAATGTTAATCGTAAGAAGGAACCAAAAGCGCACTTTTGCATGATTCGTATGCTGTTCTTGCTTTGTGAAATTTGTTGGTACTTTTGGATACCTAAAGATTGATGATAGAACTCTGCGACCAAAATAACTTCTCCGTCGGTTACAGAGGCAATCTTGATGAAGACAGCCATTTTTCTCATTTTTTTTTCATTTAACTTAATTTTTCTTCAACACTTGTCAACTTCTGCTTGACTTTAACAAATTTGCGAAATGTGAATTTTAATCTCTGAATATGGGCGCGGCAGTTTAGCGCGTTCACTCCAGTCCACCTGCGCACAGAATCCTGCTTCGGCTACGGCTCCCCTCACTTCCATCCATCCACCAGTGCACTGCATTAAACGCAGATACATGAGTGGGCGTGCCAGATCATCATCATCATCATTCAGTTCGATCACTTTTCGATGCCGACAAAGAGATTTCAGCACACAGCGCTGCTGCGAAAAGGCGGGTTAGCTGCATCAGCTCCTTTGCCATCCTCCTCCTTCAGCGTGTGTGCATGTGGAAGAACAAAGGAATGCGATTTTCTCACACACATCCGCCGAGTCGTGGCCTGGTCGTGTTCTCGACCCAATCTAGATTCGATACATTTTCCATGTGTATGCGAAATTGCCAAGTGGTCGGTCGGTTCCTTCGTTCGTTTTCTCTTCGTGGCCTGTTCGCCTTCGCGGATCTTTTTTCTGCATCAAAGTGTGCAAATGATCAACACAGCTCCGCCTATCAGCGCGCTGAGCTGTGCGCAGCAGCGGACGGCAGGTCCTTAGTGCGGTATCATCGTATCCCGGGATAAACATTGGAGGCGCGGTAATGAAATCAAATTAAGCAAGTGCTTTCCTCCTTGGTCCTTCGCACCGCACTCCTCTGATGATAATGACTACGACGACGACGATGACGTCGGCGTCCGCGACGGTGTCGGCGACGATGACGATGACGCTGAGGCTGATCATAGTGATCCAGCGAGATGATTATGGATGATGAAAATTCATTGATGGGGTCTCCCTGCCGTGGCATGAATGAGGTGTTTTCGGGCGGCGGGCTTTGATGTTTCACGCTTTTCGTGTTTAAGGGATGTTTTATTGTGGAGCATTGTAATCGCGCGCGTTCGCATCACGCATCACGCATCGCACATCACACGGCCGCTCGTTTGAAGTGGTCGTCGCGAACGTCGTTGTCGTAAAGTCGAAAGCTTGGCGCGTGATGTTGCTAATAATTGGGAACGACGACGCACAGAATCTGAGAGACTTCATGCGTGCCACAACTCGGTAAACACTGTTGCGGGGACCGCTCCGATCCGACCCGCTCGCAGGAAGCCGCCGTTGATGTGGGCGATGTGGGCGATGCGGGCTGTGCGCGCTACGGGCTGTGATGTGGTTGGAAACGGTTTTATGAACTCGAGAAGAATATTTTCGATAAACAAAATAAAAATTCTACACCGCCGGAAGTTGGTGAGAAAATCAGAAACAGAAACAGAAGCAGACCATCTGCAGGAGAGTCGCAGATGATTGCGGGGCGGTTTAAATTGACAGCAACAAGATGACACATCTCATGGAGAGTTTTTGTTCAGAAGAGAGAAGGAAGTAACTTAATCAGTTCGAAGGAAAGTAATTGAATTCGATTGATTTCGAATGATTTTTCCGATTACTCACTCTGTGGAGTCATCGTTTGAAGAGGATTTTACAGAATTCTGTTGTTTTTTGATTCACTTAATTTTGAGTCATCAGGAACATGGAATTTGCATGGAATTTTCTTCTTTCACTTCGTGTCCTAACTTTTATTTAACGATTATTTTTTGCCTTCAATTCGTTAAATGCAATGTCCACCCGGCCAATTTCAATACCGTTTTATTAAAATACAGAAAGGAATGTCAACAGAGGCCTTCGAAACCGACAAGCCACAATTTTTAGAAAAGCCAAAATTTATATTCACTTCCGGAGTACAGTGTTTTTTATTCAATGGCAAAGCATGTCTTCGTTATTCAAGAAAGTAAAAAGTTATGACTATGATTTGACACTTAAATTTAAGGTTTTTCCATAAGTGGGGCTAATCGAATTGGGCACTGAGCGGCTCATATCTTGGCCGGTAAAAGAAAGAAAAATAGTTCTCGTGTTTCACTTTTAAGAATTTTACAATCACAAAGTCCTGTAGGTCCATAGGGTAATGAAAAACAAATTTATTTTAGATTCGTCATTTCTGCAAAAATACAAACTATGACAATGCATCAAATTCCCAGTCTTTCTAGATGTTCTTTGATATTCTCTAGATGATAAGGTTGTCAAATATCTCCCTTCCGCTTTTTTGCTCTTCATTCAATGCTTCATAAAAAGTGTTACAGTGATTGGATTTAGTTCAAATATGCGCCGTTTTGTTCGATAATCTGTTTCCATCTAGACGGCAACTTCATAATACCCCCCTCGTAGAAGCCCCCTCCTTATTTGCTAAGAACTCGGACAGCCACTTTTCACAAGCCTCTTTTGAGTTCAACTTCACACCACCAAGGCGTTCGCCATGGACAGGAACAGGTGGTAATCACTTGGCTGACTATGTCTGGGCTATATGGTGGATGCGATAAAACCTCCCATCCGAGCTCCCGTTGCTTCTGACGAGTCATCAACGAAGTGTGTGGTCTGGCGTTGTCCTGGTGGAATACTGCACCCTGCCTGTTGGCCAATTCTGGACGCTTCTGGTCGATCGCCTGCTTCAAATGGTCCAGTTGTTCTCAGTAAATGGCAGAATTAAGCGTCTGGCCATATGGGAGCAGCTCATAGTGTATGATTCCCTTCCAATCCCACCAAACACACAGCAAAACCTTCCTGGCTGTCAATCCCGGCTTGGCCACTGTTTGGGACGATATACCGACTATTTTCGCTTGATATTGTCGTATGTGATCCATTTTTCGTCGCCAGTCACCATCCGCTTCAAAAATGGGTCGAGTTCGTTCCGTTTCAGCAGCATATCGCAGGCGTTGATTCGGTCCAGAAGGTTTTTTTGCGTCAAATCATGCGGCACCCAAACATCAAGCTTATTTTTGTATCCAGCCTTCTGCAGATGGTTTAAAATGTTTTGGTGACTAACTCCCATCTCCTGGGCGATGTCACGAGATGCCACGATGTTTTCCATGATTCGATCGGTATTCGTCGTCATAGGTCTTCCGCCGGCTGCCTTATCCATGGTGTCGTTTTCACCGGCTCTGAATCGTCGAAACTATTCCTCCGTGGTTCGAAGTGATAGAGTACCATCCCCCAAAACACCATTAATCTCACGGAACGTTTCTCTAGGGGATTTGCTTTTAATGAAGGAAAACTTTAAAATAGCGCGAATTTCGGCGTTAGTGAATTCCATGTTTACACGTCTATAATTGTTGAACGCAATATCCAAACTAATCATGCATAGCGTCGTTTTGTAGGTTATGTCAAGACAAATTTCAAATGATGTATCGTATTGCCAGATACGAGCTCTGTAGCGCTTTGTACATAGCCGGAAAATTCAAAAGACAAAAAGGCGGAAGGCAGATATTTGGTGTTAGGCGGAAAGGTTCACTGGTCTTTCAGTCCTTAAAAATTCGGATGATAAAAATTGATTGTGATTGTCCTTATGATTGTTTACCTATGCAAGGAAGGGAGAGCAAAAATGAGGATTTGCTCGCGAGCATGGCTCTACATGGCGAATATTGAAACAAATGAACATGACAGCGAACACGGTTGTCGTGTTCGTAACATTTCGTCTGTATGAACAACTCCAAAAAATCTACGCTTAATCAGAAACGTTTAAATCCCTCCTCATTCAATATTAGCCGACTCGGCAGCTATAGCAAACTACGACCCATAAATGAAAAAATCGAAAATTTATGTAAGAACTCAATGATTTTTAACAAAATAACTAAACTTGACATCTGTTCGATTAAAACTAGACATGCACACTTAAAGAAAGTGTAACTTTTTCCTTCGAAAAAAACTTATACAAAAAAAATGCACGATATATGTCATGCACACCAGAGTAAGAATTTTGACTGATTTAAACATATCAGTTGAAAAAAACTCTAAATTAGAAGGGCGTATTACTTGTTTTGCTGTTTACATTCTAAAAAAATTAAGAGAACAGACACAGCTTCTGTGGCTTTACAAATAATGAACTATTCCACAATACCCAAAGTGCTTAAGCAAAAAAAGTTCCAGACAAAATTAAGTTTTACGTCGATTTTCAGACACAAACAGTTGTAAAGGCGAGCGACTTTGCAACCTTGATTGTAGTCAATTTAATGAATATTACCAGATTTAAAACTAAGTAAAGTTGCTGGACTTAAAAGACAATTAAGCTCTGAACCCTTTTTTTTTTAAAGCACATCCAAAGTCTTAGAGGATCTTGATTGTATTTTTTAACGACTGAAAAAGAGGAGTCATATTTCGTGCTTCATAATTGATTCATCATAAGTTCGCTAAGTTTTTCCCGAACAGCGCCTTTCGAATGATTGGGAGATTGGGAGATGTATTTTGGTTAGTCAAGCAGATTCAAGCTTGGAAAAATCGAAATTGTTTTATCCTAAGGTGAGAACCATGATTAGACAATGTTGAATGAAGAGAAACTTTAGTGAAAAGTTTTCACACTTCCCCACAAAAGACTTGATTCGATCTTTCACAACACTCTTCCCTCTCCAATCTCCTTCTCTCACCCCTAACCCTTTTCCGTCCACTTAATCAAAAAAACACACACAACGTGTATTTGAAAAGAAAAGCCCTCCTCTGCCTGCCTTTTTTATCTCTCAGCCAGCCCCAGCAATTATTGTCACACGAGGTAACTCCTGGTTCCTGTCGCTGCCAGGGATTCAAACCGAAGGGGCGTTTCGCATATCGCTTCCCTTTCGCCAGTCCTCCGCAATAAAAAATTCATAAATTAAGTGGTAAAAACGGATTTTCTCAGCAGCAGTTGAACAGAATTAAAAACCGCAACGAAACTATTAATTTCACTCGGCGTAGCAAACAACAACAATTCGCTACGCTAGACCGAACAAATCCGCCATCAATTATACACCCGAGACCCAAAATCAGTGGCGGCGGCAGCGGTAGTGCACCCTTGCAATTGTTCTACGCTAAACCAACACAGAGACAGACTGAGAGAGAGAGAGAGAGAGGAAGGATTCCATGAGTGTTGCTGGGGTCTAAGAATCTGAAAAAGAAAATTGCACTTTGCACTCCTTTCGATTTGAAACACGATCCACCCGACAGCGAGGTCTCCCTCGCCTCTTTGGTAATAACTGCCCGATAGCAAGCTTTCAAATCTGCGTATACCGATCTGAAAAGAGGACACCCTGCTCTACGCGATGGCAGTGGTGGTGGCGGCGATTCGCTACTTAATGGCAGTCACGAAGGCTATAATTGTTGGTAATTAGCAGGTTTAATTCCAGCCCGCAAATTGTGTTGTGCAAAGAAAAGATTTGCAATTCATTAGAAAGCAAACGCGGCAATCGTGAGGAGAGCAAGTTTAGCGGTGCTCTAGTCTCTCTGGTGATGGGATTTTCATTCATTTCCACGTTTCTTTGAATTCTATTCACAGTGATTGAAGGCATAATTTATCCAAGATCTCCTGAATGGGCCTAATAAAGCCACCCATGCATCACCGTAAATGGTTTGATGGAAAATGTTTCATGCAAATGCCGGTCGAGATGTTGCATGAACTTGTAACGTTGAAGGGTTTGCTGTTTAAATGAATTGTTGTCATTAATGTGATATTAGCAGTGTGTTGACGGAAATAATTACAAAAAAAAAAATGGACGCAAGACAAGTTTCCTTTAACACACTCGGGTGGTAATTAGTGGGGATAGTTGTCGAGTTTACTTTCCGTGAAATTAAAGGCGATGTTTTATTTATTTATGTGCACGGAGATGGAAGGCTGTTAACGAAATCGTTGCTTAGATGCCCTTGAGGCTGTGTTGTTGCACCTTCCGGAATCAGTGCGATTGGGTGGAACTTGAAATAAAGTTGAAGTAATGATAGCCTGGAAGGCATTTCGGATGTAGGAAGAAAGTTTAGACTTGTTGAGGTAACTGCGCGGTATGTAAGCCTCCACGTTACTCTAATTAAACGGAATTAGATACCTAGATCAGGAGGTTACCGATTGATGCCTTTTTGTTAAATATGAAGACAAATGAGACGTGGCAGACAAATACTGCTGTACTTATTTATTTAAAACTTGACTAATATTTAGAGCTGGGGGCGCCGTGGCTTAATTGTTAGTGCGTCGGACTGTTAAGCGAGAGTACCCGGGTTCGAATCCGTCTCGGGGAAAAACACCACAAGCAATTTTTACGGCCCCACCTCCAGCGAAGGACTGACAATCCTCCTGGAGTACTGCTGTCACGGAAAGCTTTCGCAATTCGTCACTCGGACCCGGCATTAAACAGTAGGTCCCCTTCACATGTGTCGAAGAGTATCGCGCACAACACAGTGGAGGCGCGAAAG
The DNA here is from genome assembly GCA_905187475.1 of Syritta pipiens. Lineage (NCBI taxonomy): Eukaryota > Metazoa > Arthropoda > Insecta > Diptera > Syrphidae > Syritta > Syritta pipiens. Next base: position 104,577,193 of record LR994571.1, on the reverse strand, counting down.
CTAGGCTCTGGCTCTTCGTGGGCTGTTACGCCACTAATGATGATGAATATTTAGAGCTAATAAATCTAGCTAAACCATCAAAGGTCCCAAGCGAACACTACTGTAATTGAATTAAATTATTTTTCATTTAAATTTTTGTTGAAAAATTTATTCAAATTAATGCCAAGAAATTTTAAAAAGTAACGTTTTTAAACTAAACTCTTAAAGATTTTCGAACAAATATTTAATTTAACTACAAAAATTAATAAAAACCTGGCAAATTTTAATAAAATAATGAACATTGTAAAAAAAATGCCACAAACAGACAGACAGATGGACACCGAAGTGATTCTATAAGGGTTTCGTTATTCCTTTGGAACGAAATCCTAAAAATAACCACAAATAGGCACGAAAGAAGTTTCCACTTAGTTGACAAATACAAAAAAAGTTTACAATGCCAAGTTAAAGTGGAAGGACAAAATGGTTTCAGACTTTGATCCTAAAAATGTACTAAATTGTTGACAAATTTTATATAGAATCACCAAGTCAAGGAGATTTTTTAAAGAAATAAAAAAAGTATATTCCAGCAGAAATACTTTAAAGTTATACAGTGGCTAGTAAAATAATAGCAGTGCAACATTAGCTTTAACATATTTTTGAATAAACTGAAAACTATTGCTAATTTAGTCTAAATTATATTAAAAGCATATCGAAGAGAGCAAATTTTATAAAAAAGATTGTCTTTTCTAGCCCCATTTTAGTGGACCATGTTCAGTTTTTTTAGAGATTTGGTTGTTTGTGTCTGTATTTTTAGGTTTTTTGTTATATTTTTACAAATTCTGAGCAATTTTAGAGCATTTGTTAAAAAATTCTATATTATGCAAGCTATAGAAGCAAGCAAGGCGGGTACAATCCTTTACTAAAGAGGAACGATCCATTGTTCGAAGTCTTCTCGACGATGAAAAAACATACAAAGGAATAAAAAAAAATCTTGGCTGACCAAACTAGACGAACGACTAGAAAATGGTTTCTACTGCCAAAAAAAAAAGTAAGGAAAAGTAAGGAAAAAACCTGAAAATCGCATTCAAGAGGAGTTTTGTCTCCAAGAATGGTGAAATCCATTGCCATTGACAGTCAAGTCATGATGCTGCTGACAGATACAAAAAATTAGCGCTTTAAGTATCCTCTTTTACACAAAAATAAGAAGGATACTCGCACAAACTAATAAAAAAGCTTTCACTCAAAAACAAATTAATAGTAAAGAAACATCACCTTTCCTAGAAAAATTTAATTTACTAAAACACTTTTAGTGGCTGGCCTATCGAAAATAGTGAATAACTTTGTGGTTAGGTGAGTGCAAAATTATTTTTTATCTCTCGCTCTGAGTCCTGTGAATACGTAAGGATACCACCAAGCGCTAACAGACACAGGAAAATTTTTGGAATTTGGAATTTTGGGCTAGGTTACAGACCTGGGCCAAATTTTGTACCAAATGGAGAATGGATCAGTTGATATATTACTATGGTTCACTTCACCGACTATGAAATAACGTTGAAATGTGGATTTTAACCTATGGCCTCGAATACAGCAACAAAAATACAAGAAAATTGTTTCAGGCAAAAAAGGCAAGGCTATGGGTAGACCTGATCAATATGCTGAAATCAATCCAATGAAAAACCTTTGTGTGTTATCTGAAAATATTGCTTTGACAGCAAAGATATTCAAAAATAAACAATTAAGGGGTGTTGTATAGGCATTTTGAAAGGTAGAAACACTGGGGAGGTGACAGTCCTTAGGGAATTCGATAAAGCACCGATCTTTGGCATTTGATTTTATGTTTTTTGAGTTTTTTTTTTTTAACCCGAATTGTAGTATTCCGTTGGCACGTTCAATTTTATTTTTTAAAATTATTTTTTCACATCAGAATGTATTTTTTTTTTGCGTTTTTACTATAAGTGATCTATGCCAAAAAAAAAAGTTTCGTACGTAACTTCATTATACATGCCTCTTTCGTAGATTTTTCTATTTTTTGCTCAGCACTGTACGTTTTTCACCAAATAAAAATGTTTAGTTAATTAATACTACGAAGTAGACTTGCTTCTATTATTTCTTCCACCACTGTTTTTTTCAATCTGTTTTATTTTGAAATAAGCTAAATAGAAATACCTCAATTTTGTTTTTTGTCGTCTCTTTTTCACTTAAAGGACAATTACAGAAAAAATTCATACAATGCGACAAAATGTGTGATTTTTACTTAGCGAATTCTATCTAGATAAGATCTCAATAAGAGAAACTATTTGTTTGAAAAATTCCTGTCAGACCAAATCCCAATTTGTGTGTGGAATTTCTCACAGCCACCCGTTCGAAAACATTGCCTCAACAACTCGGTTCCCCACCGAATTCCACACAAAAAATTCCCCTCTCATGGTCAGTCCTGGAAAACCCGAACCTGAATCACATCGAACAGAACAACAAGCAATAACTTCAAGTCCAACGCCTCTGCATGCCGACTGGGTCCCTAATTAAGACATCACACACATCCCCTCCCATCAGCCGCACACAGATAGCGCCTTTCAAAACTCATACAGTCGATAGCCGCTGTCCGGCGTGTGTAATTCTCGTATCGTAACGATTCAGAACAAATCAACAGAGCAGTTTCACGCCCCAAGCGCCAACGTGCAAAATTTTCCATTTCCACTGCTGTTTTGCGCCTTCATTACTCGACTCTGAGATAAATTCAAAACGAACAAGATACGGAAAAACCGTCCTCTCCCCTTCTCGCCCGCGCGCTTCCACAACACCAGAGCAGAGCAGAGCCCACTGCACCGTAGCAACGCGCTAAGCATAAAATCCATCGGAACCCACATCAAACGCCGAACCACATAAAAGCGAAACGATTGCAATAAAATGGAAGAACATAAATGCACCGAGAGCGGCTGCAGCATAACTCTGGGAATCTCGCCATAAACCTCCTCCAAAACAACAGACAGACAGACAGTCTAACTGATTAACTCACTAAGTCCTTGCCTAAGACGAGGATGAGGGTGAACAGGCACGAGAAGGTACAAGAAGATACGTTCTTTTAGTGCGCTCTTCTCGCGTTCGCTATTTTTACGACAACTCCGTCGCGGCCTCAAATTACAGCTGCAGCGTGCAGAGGAAGTGGCATTCGGTAGCCATTCAAATTAGTGCCGCCCAAATAAAAGGAGCGATGATCACTCGCTCCACATATGCGCGGCGGCGGCGGTGGCGGTGGCGGCGTCTGTAAGACACACAGACAACGTGCAATCATCCACAGCAGAAACAACTCTATAAAAGGTGAGAGCACTCGTAAAATTTGCACGGCGGACCACCGAAACGTCCGGACCTGGGACTGGGAATCCAAGTCGCAGCTCCAAGACGCTTGACAATTGAGAGATCTCGTCAGACACCGCCGCCCAGGGCCCCGGGCGCTCCCGCGCCCCTCTGAGTTAGAGGGTGGGGTGCTGAACCGCATTAAGTGGTCAGTGGTTGTCGCTGATGGCGACACCGCCAACTACGATGACGGCGGCGTTTTGTGTGTCAGTTCCTGGAGATGGGCAGTTGCATGTGGAATGATTGATGTGGCATGCTCGTCTTCGTCTTCCTCTCCCTCTGAGGTATGTTATCGAATCGATTGCCACGCCAATGACGCGCCCAGACGAACTGCATCTAATTGCTTTGATCCGGTGATTCACTCTGCTGCCGAACTGGAGCTGAGTTTCTTTTTCTCGATGTCGATGTCCGGGCATTTGCATAGCCGCCGTTCTGCCGTGTGACTCGAGGTGTCAGCGGTAATCGGTGTAACACGAAAATTACACGTTATTGAAATCGTCAATCAGTAACTTCTTTATGAGATGATAATGCTGACGGTAATTACCGAGGTGATTTGTTTTATTGCACAATCGTTACCGCGTCAATCGGATTATTGCTTAATTAATATACTTGGACTTGGTGGTTGCGGTCGCGACTGGCAGACGTAGACTTTGGGACTATAAAACGCGTAACTGCGACTTCAAGTGTGGCGCAGCTTCGTTAAGATAAACTTACGAAAGAGTTAGACTCTGGGGTTGATCGTAAAGGCTAACCTCAGAGGTGTGGTTATCAAGACTAGTTTTATGGAAGCTTCAGGGTGAGATGGGCCGGCAAGTGAAGGCAATAACTCAGCACTCATTCACTTATTTGCTTGGATTGAAGCTTTTCTGAAGGTGTATTTTCTGGAAGTCTGTCTTGACGGGGCTGTTGATTTTTTGGCCTATCGCAGACTTTAAGTTTATGAATTTTGCACCGGGGCTTGTGTCGCAGACTCGTACAAGTCGCAACTGAAATAGAAGCCTATTTTTAATGAACAAGGTTTTTCGTTCGTAAGCTTAAATTTTAGCCGAGAAGTCATCATTAAATTATGAAGGATGAATTTTGATGTATGACGTAAAACTCGTTAGCTCTCTGAAATTTAAAAATCTTTGAATTTTGGTGCAAGAGGTGTAAAAAGCACCTGGCGGATTTTTACCAAACGTGTTAGGGGAAAATATTGTCTGCATGGAAAATTAATTTTCTGGCTTCTCTCAAAACAAGGCAGCCTGTGGCACTCCTATCAAACTTTATTCACAGAATTGTCTGAGTCCCAAAAATTTCTTCTACGAATCTACGACTGTGAGACTCGCCCACCTACATCCTGGCAAAGGTGTGACTTATGCGTCAAACATTAACACATGCTGCCGCAGCGCATAGGTCTCACCCATTCCCCCTAAACACTCGAAATCAGCCACACACGCCCTCTCCTCACACACTCAACGCATCTCACCTGTGATCGATAACACACGCATCCATTTCACTTAAACCACCACGCCAAGACGCGTCAAGGATCACAACACGAACACGCGATGCTTATCTCGAAGATGTTTTGACTCGAGAACAAATGATCGCAATTTGTCAATTTGGCCGCGCTAAGCGCGGATTAAAAAGTCCAGCGAAGGGATCAACGACGGTCAAATTAATTTCCTCACCCGAAAAAAATAACCCAAAACCAACACAAGAAAATTAATAAGCCCTCGCATGCGCACACATGCACACGGCCGGGGACGAGACGCGACGCCAGACAAAGCGGAGCGCAGCATATGTTTGAGGAGTCCCGCTGAGAGCTTATGGGCCAACGCGGCCAAATGAGCCTCGGCGCGCAACGAAACGGAGGCATGTTACACATCATCTAGCTGCGCGTCCCGTGATGGAGGACCGAATCGCATTCGAAGATTGAATTTGGCCCGCACGGTGGCTGTCAAAATACTCGTCCTGCTGTTCGTCCATCCATCCGGCAGAAGTCGGAGATTTATGTCGTCCGCGGATGGGCGCAGGTATCGACATCGACACATATACGTTTTCTGGGTTTGAATTGATTGCCAATCATTTTTCCACTTCACCGGGACTCTCCTAATATTCACAGGTGGACGGGGTCCCCTCGGGAATTGGTTTCAATTAGCCGTGGCCCTGCGATTTTTCAAGCCAAGCCCTGGCCGAGTCGCCGACTGATTTATGGACGTGGGTGAGTCAGAGGACGGGTGACGGGTGACAAAGCTCGACAGACCACCCTGCCAGAATTAATGCACGACTCATAAACCCATTTACAACTTCATTCACACGCTTCGCCGTATCACCGTGACCATGACGCTTCTCTCTTTACAACCGTGCGGCAGCCGGACGCGAGCATCGATGGCGGACGATGGTGGTGGCTAATGGTAGCGAATTAAGTCAGCCGCAGGCTGTTAATTGCCGCGATTCGATGCCGAATGAGCGACTTTCCACCTGCACTTGCACCGACCGGCAGCCGCAAAAGGGCTACAAATTAATTTGGGATCCTTTCGGGCCGGCTCGGCTCGGCTCGCATGCGATGGAGAGCTGGTGAAAAGAAAAAAAAAAAGAGTTCGTTTTGTTTTTCACGTTTGCGTTGCGTTGCGTTTTTTTGCGGCACGGAAATTACATGAATAACAATCGGGCCGAACAAGTTGCCTAATTGCGGGGATCACATCGGGTCCGGGGCCTAAAGCGTCGCTTAATCGTGATTGCTGATGATGGCTGTGCGTTGGGCTGCGCGCATGCTCGTCGACGGCGGCGGGGCTCCACGATTGACTTTAGCTTAATTATGCCATAAAAGTAGGCTTCGACGTGGGCCCCGCTGCCTTCGCCGTCGCCTGCGCGCGAAGGAGACCGAGTAATTGCCACAAATTTGAATCGAATTAATACATAAAGGAGAGCGTTTGCGCGCCATTTTAGAGCGTCGAGAGCGTTTATTAGGTGAGTGAGTGGATTCATGGATTTGGCGGTGCGGATTTCGTGGCCCAAGGGCACAGAGCTCGCACTCGGCGCGATCTGCAAGTCATTAGAGCGCGGGCTTTGTAATTTTCCCAAGCCCCGTAATTCGTTGTTTACAGCTGTGGCCGGGGCACACCTTGGCAGTTTAGTGACGCACGTCACGCCCGCTGTGGAAAGGTGGAGGAAGCTTTTAGGACTTTTGACAGCTGCCATGAGTGAGACGTTGCCATTCGCAGAGAATTTGTCGCTCTCAAATCTGTCTCGTCGGATTTCGATCCGCCCTCCCGACCGACGCGACATAACAAGGCTCGTTATTTATGACACCTCTCAAATTCAACCCTCTTAAACGATGCGTGTCCACAGCAACAAGGGATGAAAATACGGCTGCTGTTGCTGTTGCTGTTGCGTCTGCGTCATGTTTGTTTGTTTGTTTATTCAAACATACACAGTCGCGCTCAGATGGGATAATTTATGGACATCTTCACAAATCATTCCCAATAGGCGACTCATATTGTCACTCCCATAAACGGTCCCGGCCCCGGTTCTGTGTCTCAGATCTCATGTTGTGGTCGACGAGTTTGTGGTCCTTAGGGGTGCGACCGCACTCTGTGGTGTTGATTCGGTCTCACAAACACAAGCCCAGACTGAAAGGTGATATATTCGAGAATTTGATGTAAATAGCTGGGTAATTATTTGATTGTATTGTTATCGTTGCATCAGTTTGTGAATTGTTGCCTTTGCCTGGCCGGAGATACAATGGAGTGGCCCACTGGTCTCCGAGTTGAGTAATAATGCCACAGGGAAAGGTGTTAAATTGACAAAACACACATCTATTGTGTGCGGTGATGCTGAGATACATAATGGGGTTCTCATGGGGTCTCAGAAATCAATGAGAGGCTGGGCTGCTGAGGATTAATGTTTTCCAGCGTTCGGCAAGTCACTTGCGGCTGACGTGACGGACGCTTGTTGTGACCAAATGCCAGTGGTTTGGCATTTGTCAATAGAAGTTAAATTGATGTGCTATTTTGCATCTGCTTGATTTGTCTTTGGAAACTTTTCCTAAATTGATGTCTAACCTGGTTGAATTGTCTCATTTCTAATGGTAACTATTTTTGAGGCGTTTTCGATTGAACGATGAAGCTAGAATGCAACTGTAGGGACTTAAATTTTCATACACGAAATTTGTTTGTAAGTATAACATCGTATGATGCCAGCGATTTTAAGGCGTTTTTCACTTTGACTTACAATAAAACAGCTGCCAGTCGTCATATCAAAGCTACATATAGGTTTCTTAGCTGGCCCTCTTGCCACTAACAGACAATTTTCTGAGAGAAGTTTGGATATTTCAATTACAAGTAACTTACAAATATTTTGTCTACCTTTTCCTTAAAGCAAATCACAAGCGTTCGCCAACGTTTTTAAACGAGTGGAGCTGAAAAAGATTTGGATGAGGGATAATTTTTCTTAAAATGATTTCCATTGTAGCGTTTTGAAGTTCGTAGGGATTGAAGAGTCGGTAATGCTTGCTCATTACGTAAGCCCGAAAGAGTAGGCCGACTACGCATGCAATCGGTAAAATTGTGAATAAATTTGAAGAGAGTGAAAGCGTTACTGATGTCGTAAGGCCTGTTCGTCATCTTAATGCACACTTAGACAAAAATTCGGATCATCAGCAACATTTGTACTTTGCTTCTGCAAGTACATTACTCTTAAATTAATCTCTAATATTCATAGAATACCGGCAGATATTTTTATTTTGTTTAAAATAGTGTGAAATATATTTTTTCCCGGTTTTTATGCCCAACAAACAAAACACATTCCCTACTTTCAAGAGAAATTTTGTCTTCTTTCCAGCGATACCATTCTTTCAAATAAAACTTGAAATTTGAAGTTGGTACGCGTTTTATCGACTTAATGAAAAAGAATGTCAACGCGCTCAATTTTTCAAATCGGAATGGAGCTCGCGCGTTATCATCATCATTAGTGGCGTAACAGCCCACAAAGGGCCAGAGCCTAGCTTCTCCGCGCCTCCACTGCGTTGTGCGCGATATATTTTGACACATGTGGAGGGGACGTACAGTTTATTGCCGGTTCCGAACGGCGAATTGCGAAAGCTTTTCGTAACAGAAGTACTCCAGGAGGATTGTCAGTCGTTCGCTGGAGATGGGGCCGTGAAAATTGTTTGTGGTGTTTTTTTTTTTCCCTGAGCTGTATTCAAACCCGGGTACTCTCGCTTAACAGTCCGACGCACTAACGATTAAGCATCGGCGCCCACGCTCGCGCGTTAGCTTTCCCTAAATTAGCTTATCCTCCAAATTTTCCATGCCCTAAAACACATTTTGTAATAAAACAACTTGATTTTGAAAGTAAAAGCAATTCTTATTTACTCAAAAAATCGCCTTTCCGCACTCAAATTTCGTTTGTAAATAAAAAAAAATAATACACACATCTGTTGCGATTTGGGCTTTATAATAAAAGTTTCATCAAAAATATATCGCTGTTTATTTAACTTTATAACGGCTAAGCCTCAGGTTCAAAGCTAGAAATTCTATAATCTGATTTGGTGGAATCTAAGTTCTTCTGAATGCAATAAAGAATTCTTTCGTCGAAGCATAGTTTTTGTGATACAACTGAAAAATTTCTTTCCCCAATAAGATGTTAGACAAAATCAAAAGAAATGCTAATGGAAGCTAAGAAGAATTTTTTGGCATCTGAAAAAGCAGTTTATTCATGTAAAAAAGTTGATCTAAGTGAGTTATGAAATTGATCAAAACTCATAACCTGGTTGAATGCTCTTGGTCTCTACTGACGGAGGTAGAGGCTCTTTTTTTTAATCGTTTTCCATCTATACATGATTGTGAGGCATACGCCTTGAACATGAAACCGCACTACTTTTTCAGAATCAATAAAACTGCTGCTAGTTGCCTTATCAAAGCTACATATAGGTTTCTTAGCTAGCCCTCTTGCCACTAACAGACAATTTTCTGAGAGAAGTTTGGATATTTCAATTATAAGTAATTTACAAATATTTTGTCCACCTTTTCTTTAAAGCGTTTCACGTTTTTAACCGACTAGAGCTGAAAAAGATTTGGATAAGGGATTATTTTTCTTAAAATGATTTCTATTGCAGCGTTTTTAGATTTATTTACCCAACACATCGATTTGAATTTCTAGATCTAGACAAAAATAAAATAGTTTCAGCACAAATAAAATGATGTTAGCCATGATATTCATGTTTGGCCTAGTTATAACGCTTCCTTTTCCTTTGGCTTTAGTGGAGAACTAATTTTCTTTTAAAAGTGTACTACATTTTTGTTCTTCATGTCGAATTTCAGTTCTGACTCAGAGCGATCATAGAAATCCTCAAAATCGTCATTTTCTGTCAGAAAGCAAGTTCTTAAAACTAAATTTTAGCAAAAAGTTTTGTGTTTAAGTTTCTAGACTTTGCCAAAGTAGACCAACCGATTTTTTACCAAAACTTCACCGCCTGGAAGACGGTGTGGTCATTTGACCCATTTTAAAGTTTAGTATTTTATAATTTTGTGATTTTTAAAACACGTTAAGATGATTACATTGTGGCTAAAATATTAGTTGACTGATTATTTATCACTTTAAAATGATTTACTAAATCAAAATCTAAATATTTATTGTATGGGGTTCAATGAGCATTGCGTCATTCTTGGAAGGATGATTTTCCAGTCTTCCTAGTGCTTAAGAGAGAAAACAAAACTTGAGAAGAGTAAAGTTTCTTAGAATTAAACTGTTTATTTACTGTTTTTGTGTTTAATTTATTGTGGTCTCCACTTTGTTGCTCAAAGTGAAAACGCAATTTTATTTTTATTTATTAATTTTCGCGAGTTACAATTTTGTTTACCGCGCCCTATGACGCTTGTTAAAAGAATAAATCCCAAAACCAATTCTCCTATCATATCCGAACTCATCCTTCTTCGTTTTCGTAAAGCGAGACCTCTATACGTTAATTAAGCCACCTCTGGCCTCTACAAAATTTAATTAAAAGGCCATTTGGTGCCAATCCAATCTTCGTTCTTTTGAAGTCTTTATCGGCATCGCTCGATTTCGGCTTAATTTTAAGAAAATATTAGTGCTCCAAAATGCGAAAACTTTTTGCACCCGAATCAAATTGAAGTTGCTTTTTTTTTTTGCGCTAAGTTTTGTTAAATTGCGAAAAAATGTGAACCTACTAATTCATGTTTTTTTCGGGCTTCTGGCAAACATATCCAAACTACGTCACTCGATTTCACACAGGATTTCCCAGAATCCTTCTGCTACCAGACTCTTCCTCCGACCAAAAGTATTCGTTCAAACAGGATTTCCATGATGAAAATAATAAAGAGTAATTCTATTGTGTCCTGCGTTCTGTTTGCATTGCCAAATGCGGTTAATGTGTTCTCGTATCATCAACTTCCCATTGTCTGGCCCGTCTCCGTGCTGTGACTGCGGCATTGTGTTCGCCTTTAAGACATCCTTCTTATTGCAACGACATGTTCGTGCAGCACTCATAAAATCACACCCCGAGACGAAGCGAGCTCATCATCCAGATCACCATAACCCATAATGCTCAGGTAAATGTCCTCCATTATCCTTCGAGAGATGCTCTAAATTGAAATCGTATTCAATGCCATCTGCCGCCTGCTCCTGTGTTGTTGTGCCAACAGCACTCACACGTGTGTGTGTGTGAGGATCGTTTTGGAAAAAAGGACACTTAATTGGCTTACACTGAGCGATATCAATCATCTCGAAAGTCAAAATACATTGGATTGGTCCTTTTGTTGCGGATGAATGCATCCTTGCAGCCAGCCAATATCGCACGTCGGATTTACGTTAAGATGGATGTCCTTTGGTTTAGTTTTATTCAAATTCCATGCCCGACACCGTTCCCACCCACCACGGAAGTTGTAATGTGACCACTGCCACCATCGGAGATCCTCGCAACGGCGACGCAGGAGGTCCTTTCGCCTCACAACTGGAAGGTGTTGGCAAAAGTGTCAGTTGCACACATTCGGGTGTCCTGTTTCGGGGTCCTCTCTAATCCCGCCACACACAAAGGACGATGTGTGAAAGTGTAATGAATTGCGGATTAAGGGGCGTTTGCCAAGGAGCTGCGGTGGTAAGGATTCCTCCTTCGATATTGTTTTCCGTTCGACGGTGGACTGTGGACGGTGGATGGTGTAGCGACTAATGATCCGGCCGCTGACGTAATCATGTATTGTGTGGTTCTCGTGTGAGCTGGAGCGACTTGTGAGGTCCTTGGGTGCACAGACCGAGGGCGTAGACAGGGCAAATCGGCTTAGGACCTATTTTCCACCACTGATGGTTATTTCGTGAGGTAATGACTCAATCCGAAGCCGTATGCGTGTGCAGAGCTCTATTGGGTGATTCCAGGAACGGCCAGGATGTAATCTTCGGTAATCGATTACGCTGCGAATCTGGGGTAATTGAATGTGTCGAGGTCAGCGAACCTACAATTAGTCTCGGCTGCCGCAACTGTGGCCGTTTCGTGTCATTTTTAGAGGCTCCTTTGGCGATTGCAGCCATTTTCGCACCGCAAAAGGCCAAGTGATTGATTAAACGCCGCTGCTATTAGCCGCAATTACCTCGGACATTTAAGACTTTCTATCGCTGGAATTAGCAGTTCGAGTTTCGTTAGCATAACTCATGTGCGATCGTGCAAATGCGATCATTTGAGTCTGAGGTGAAATTACGGACGGGCTCTTACTGTTACGGGCTGGCTAAATAGATTTTTAATGTTAGATGTTGAGGATCGCGCTCATGTGCAAGCGCAGGCGAAGGCGCGTTGGCAATTTACTTGCAGAATGCGGCCGCAAGGCGGCGGCGAATGAAACTTCAGAGTGGACGAGCGGAGACGTTCATTGATTTCACTTGCGGGTACGTGTGATTATGCGAATGGGTGAAGTGGCTGTGTTGTTGTTGCTATTTCCGCCTTTCGACGTAAGATCGATGACGGGGTTGAGTGGGGTGGAGGGTGTTAGAACTAATTTATGGCGGTCTGCTGTAAGATGCGCAGGGTTGTAGGAAGTTGATGAAATGGGAGTCAGACTATTGACAAGATCGGTGACTGAGGCGGAGTAAAAGTTCGTCCAAATTAAAGAACAAGTTTCTGATTTTCTAAGTTGCTATAGTACTTTATTGTAGGTATTGCTATTGTTTTTTAATGAATTTTTTTTCCAAAATCATTCAAATCGGTCAAGTGGGAGGTTTCTTATTTACAAAAAACCATACGACCGCCGAGTGTATACAGTGCACGCTACTGTATATCGTATTCGTATTATTAAAATCAGTACTTAATTTTTCATTTGTACCCCAAAAAACTTAAGAGTTAAAATTATTTATCGTTCTGTTCTTAGAAAGTTACACATATTTTTTTCTTGTGAACATTTTCCTACAACAATTTCTTCTGACATGACAAATGATCACGGAATTTGAAAACGCTTCTGGGTAAGTAAAAACACAAATCTCTTTTTTATCCGCTCGAAACTTTTTCCTGTCATCTCTTTAACACATTTCAACCGTCCGTCACCTCCACCTTTTCGACACACGACTACTTTCACGACCCAAAAAACAACATCCTCGCCTCGTATCACACTGAATCTCAAAAACGATTTTTTTTTTTCTAAAATCCATATCTCCCGAGAAGCGATCTACAACTTTCCTCCGCCGATAACCCGCCGCCCTCGCACACGCACGCACATTCGACTATTTACTTAGCCCGTCCCGCAAACAATTGAAAGCATCCATTTCGGTTGCATTCAAAATCACATCGAGTGTCATTTTTCAAGACCCGATAAAAAGATACTTCTGTCATAAACCTCAGCTCGTGGGCTGTACAACGGTTTAACACCTCAACCCACTTAACCCCCAGAGAACACGGACAAGAGACGGTCCCAAACCTCGCCTCGCTTCTGTTCACCGATCTCCATCTCCATCTCCAACTCCATCTGTGACTCCATCGTACACCACACACCAACGAGACGGGCTCATATATGCAAATATCCGCGCCTCATTAAGCAGCGGAATTGATCGGCGGTCTGACATGTCATTTGGGTGGCCCTGGCGTGAATTTGTTAACTTCAACTTGACGCACCACAAAGAGTGAACACAACTCACAAAGAGAACTCGAAAAAAAAAAAAAAAAAAAACACACGTCGGATTATAAAGCCAGCCCCATTATAATCCTTCGAAACGTTTTGGCCTCTTGAGTCAACGAACCTGTTGCTACCGCAACAACAACACAACGACACAACAAGAAAAGCTGCTGGTAAGCCTCCAGGTTCCAGGTTGTGTGTGTACACAGTCCCGGCCGTACTGGAGAACATGATGGATCAGTTGCCATTAACAAAAAGAGAAGAGGAAATGGGAATAAAAAGATCTCTGCGAGTCTCTCAAATCCCCACCGATGACAAATGACGAGCGCACAAAAACCCAATCAAAGATCCCAGCGCCCAAGTCTGCAGGCTCTTCGGGTCTTCAGCGATTGCCACCAGCCAACGAGCGTAGACCGATCGTGGAACGCGTCGCGTCGCACAGACAGAAGACAGACACATGAGGCAACCGAATGAGGAGAGGGAATTAATCGTGAAATTATGACACCCGTGGCGGACCTCGGATCGCGCATCGTTTCGGGGAAAAAACCAGGACGGGAGTTGGATCACCGCCCTGGCCCTGCGCAGGATCAGCCAAGTGACACCCATTTAAATGGGTGACGTACAAAATGACGACACTTGAAGTCCCATGGATTCCCCTTCTGCGTTCTCACTCGCTCACACACTCGCCGGAGAAGATGATGACGATGAGATGCCATGTCATCTGTCTTGCCCGAGCGGGGAACACACAACAAAACGAACGAAGAAATATCTTCGGAGTTTCGAAATCTCTGACTTCGATAGATACACGCGATGTGGAAATGTGGAATGCCGAGTCATCATTAGCATCCTCGCTGTCGTGATGATCAGCAGAAGCCTCAGTCGCACAACCACAGTCGGAGACTCCTCGGGCTCCGAATTCGAGTGCTGGAGTGGCGAGTCTTTTGTTATGTTAAGCGTTTTCGTTGCCGTCGTCGTCATAATCATCTGGCACCTCGTCTCTTGATTAACCAGATTAGCCTGAAAGGTGAGGTTTCCAAGGAACTCATGGAAGACATGCACGTCGACGTTTCTGGCAGCGGAAAGGCAGACGGTGGAATCGAGAGAGCTATTTAGCGTAAGAGGAGGGGTTCCATGTTTTCGGTTTTTTTGTGTGTTTTTTTGGGGAATGCGCTGAGTCAATGGCTCGAGCTCTGGCTCTGACTCTGGCTGATGAACGAATTGACACTTCAAGTGAAGTCGACAAAAGGAGGATGGACGTCAAGGGCTATGACTGAGTGGCTCATTGACAATACACAAATTTTTTTAGTTGTGTTTTTTGGGTCTAGCTTCTTTGGGGTCCTGCTGTTATGGAGTGTTGAATGCGCCAATTGAATTTATTGGACCTTTTACTGCGTTATACTTGAAGTTTTTAATAATTTTCGCACAAATGTCACCTATTGACCAAGGGAATACAGAAGCTTGATCAGCTCCGTGAAAACTGTCAATCCACAGAATAAGCAGTCATTCTCTCAATCAGCTGGTCAAAATGTTTGATCTAAGCTTATAAAAGATACTCCGTTCGCCAAAAAGCTAAAAGCACGGGTGGATGGAAAAAAAAGAGGCCGATTTCATTTATTCTTCACAATAAATTTCGGACTCAAGCTAAACAGTTTTGAAGTCAGCCTCTCAGTCAGCGTCACTGTGGTTAATTTTCAAAATTAATTTCTAATGAATTTGAATTCATATTTTGTGATATTTGCTCAGTTATAAAAAACAATTGTTTTCCAAAGCACTACCACTCCAAACACAACCCCCTAAAAAATCGTAATATAGTTTTTTTTTTTAATTTTTTGCAACTATGAAAATGTTTGAACATGTTTCTTCGCATCACTTTTTCATCAGCTTTTATTATTCAAATTTTGTACTGAACATTACTTACTTAGCCAGCCAACTGTCTTTTAAATAAGGAACAAAAAGTCGTTTATAATTTATTTATTTCATCAGTCTACAATAACAAGGGAACATTTTCTTTCTGAAACCGGGAAAACTTTTCAATAAATCTACTGCTTGCAAAGATTAAACATGGTGGCGAGACTGCTCTTGTTGTGGCATCATCTGGTATTGCAACCACACTTTTAGATGGCGGAAGTACTGGTACTGAGCTCTGCTTTTAAACTTTTGTTATAATTCTGTAGTGCTCGTGTTTTAAGTTATTGCAATGTCTTCAAGTAGAGTTATACTGAAACATTTTGGAAATGATAGAGAAGGTACAGTTTTGGTTAGAGAATTAGCACACTTCCCTGTATTTACTCAAAATAAGCGAGATAACTTTATTAGGGATATTTTCTGAGACTTTTTGTTTTTAATTTTGTTCAATGCAACCATAAACAAGTTAAATAAACAAAAAAAAATATCTCATGAAAATAATAACTGCAAACCCCTTAAACAAACGTCAGTAGGTTAAACATATTGTGGTCACCGAATCGTCACATTGTGAAATTAATTCGTTTTAAAAGGATTAGAACAAGTATTTTTCTCATATTAGGTTGTCAAATATATCCCTTCCGCCTTTTTGTCTTTTGAATTTTCCGGCTATGTACAAAGCGCCACAGAGCTCGTATCTGGCAATACTACACATCATTTGAAAGGTCTTGACATAACCTACAAAACGACGCTATGCGTGATTAGTTTGTATATGGCATTCAACAGTTATAGACGTGTAAACATGGAGTTCACTAACGCCGAAATTCGCGCTATTTTAAAGTTTTCCTTCGTTAAGGGCAAATCCGCTAGAGAAACGTTCCGTGAGATTAATTGTTTTGGGGGATGGTACTCTATCACTTCGAACCGCGGAGGAATGGTTTCGACGATTCAGAGCTGGTGAAAACGACACCATGGATAAGCCAGCCGGCGGAAGACCTATGACGACGAATACCGATCGAATCATGGAAAACATCGTGGCATCTCGTGACATCGCCCAGGAGACGGGAGTTAGTCACCAAACCATTTTAAACCATCTGCAGAAGGCTGGATACAAAAAAAAGCTTGATGTTTGGGTGCCGCATGATTTGACGCAAAAAAAACCTTCTGGACCGAATCAACGCCTGCGATATGCTGCTGAAACGGAACGAACTCGACCCATTTTTGAAGCGGATGGTGACTGGCGACGAAAAATGGATCACATACGACAATATCAAGTGAAAACGGTGGTGGTCGAAGGCCGGTGAATCGTCCCAAACAGTGGCCAAGCCGGGATTGACAGCCAGGAAGGTTTTGCTGTGTGTTTGGTGGGATTGGAAGGGAATCATCCACTATGAGCTGCTCCCATATGGCCAGACGCTTAATTCTGCCATTTACTGAGAACAACTGGACCGCTTGAAGCAGGCGATCGACCAGAAGCGTTCAGAATTGTCCAACAGGAAGAGTGTAGTGTTCCACCAGGAACACACTTCGTTGACGACTCGTCAGAAGCTACGGGAGCTCAGCTGAGAGGTTTTATCGCATCCACCATATAGCCCGGACATAGCGCCAAGAAATTACCACCCATTCCTGTCCATGGCGAACACACTTGGTGGTGTGAAGTTGAACTCAAAAGAAGCTTGTGAAAAGTGGCTGTCCGAGTTCTTCGCAAATAAGGAGGGGGGCTTCTACGAGGGGGTATTATGAAGTTGGAAACAGATTATCGGACAAAACGGCGCATATTTAAACTAAATCCAATCACTGTAACACTTTTTATGAAGCATTGAATGAAGAGCAAAAAAGCGGAAGGGAGGCAGTTGACAACCTTATATTTAAACTGGTCTATTCGTTGCTATATTTCCATGACAGGCCCAACACCATGGCGCGGAAAGGCAGTCCACACCATGACACACCCTCCACCATGTATTACCCTCTACCGCGCTTTATAGTTACTTAAGTGAATACGGAAAAGTGTGCTAATTCTCTGACCAACACTGTACCTCGAAAGATAAGTTCCTTGAATCGAGTTTTTTTGAAAGCCAAATATCTGCGACCCCAACTTAAAACTCACCAAAAGATGTTTGCATACGCACTGAAAAAACTAAACAGACTCCTCCCTACCAGGCCATCCCTCATTTCACTGACGACATATTTATGCGGTTATATCCAATTTCTAAGATTATGGCTCCCCCACCCACCTGCCCATTCCGCATCATCATGCTCGGACGGGTTCCGCTCTCGTCTAAGAACATTTCCCAAAAAGTGCTTACCATAAACCTTTGTCCCTTCTCGACTTATCTATTTTGACCAAAATTGTTTTACCAATTCACCCAAATTACACAGTGGAATTAATAAAAAACAAAAAAACAAATCCAAATTTATGCTCCAAATGCTCGCCGTGCCACACCGAACAGTCAAACCAGGTATCTGTCATAAAAAGGGACCACCAGGATCCCCACCCAATCCGAAACGAGAACGAAACAAACCGAAAAAAAAAGTATCTCAAAAGTAATTTTCTTGCGGACATATGAAACGCATAAATAAGCAAACACAATCGCAACGAATCACTGCTACGGCCCGAGAAATGGGGTGGAATAGCATCTTAGAAGCAATTTGTGCTACATTTGCAAAATGGATCTCCATCTTCATCTCGGACGACGTCGGAGCGGAGAAATGACAACAAACTTCCAACTTCCAGCACCGGTCATCGTCATAATTCGACCATTTCTATTCCGAGTGTCCAATCCAATAACCGAAGGACATGTTTCTCCGTTTTTAATATTAAGACACCGGCCAAGGATTTACATAAATTCGATTGTGAACGGGGCGGGGGTGGGGAGGCATCCTTTCGAAAGAATGGCACGAGAAACAAAAAGAAACACTCGGAGAGATAAGACCGAAAGTTTATTGGATGCCCACTCCCCCCCGGGTGAGGATGACTCGGAACTTGGACCGAGCACCCGTCCACAAAGATATGCCATTTGCAAAATCATATTTTTTGGATCCCTTTTCGAATGCCGGACCGTGGGGGACGAGAACGCTTTGCAGGATATTAAACCGAATTGTTGGATCGTGCTGACCATGCATCATGTCCAGCGGGATGCTGGTTATTAAGCAAAAAACACATTTTCCACTTCCACTTCCACTTATGCGGAGGAAGTTTTCCAGTTTCGTGAACTTTACGATTCCACATACAAGTCCTGATTACGAAAGAGATTAGGGGATGGCACAGGCACACACCTGAGGGATGATGGCACAATTCTAACGTCTAACCTGAACCTGCGCACCGTAATTAACTAATTTTTCTCTGTCTCTCGGGGAGAGGAGGAGAGGCACTTATCGGCTTTGTGATAGTTCAAAGGACACGCGGCGATGGCATTGTGTTTGCCAAATCGCCGAGGTGTTGCACCACAATTTGTTTAGAGTCACGTAATCGTGGTTAAGGCTAGCACCTGAAACTGGGCTGGATGGGTGAACCTTCAAACTAGCAAAACAAATGATTTTGCCGATCCCACATCCCATTTTCTGCACTTGCGCGGCTCTGCAAACGTGCAATTTGATCGATCTGTTGCGGTACTGCATTTAGGACAATTAGAGGTTTGAGCCGAGCGCTAACCCAATAACGCCGATGATTACAGGTCGGCGGTGTTCGACGGCGGTCTTCCTTCATCCGTGGCAGAGGAAGAGATCCGTGCAGATGTTTTTGGCCCAGGATTAGGGATTTTTTTTTTGATTAGGGAACGATCGATGTAAATAAATGGATATGAATGTGATATGGCAGAGGCTTAAGTGAATTGTGTTTGAATTCGATTCGGGGAAGTTCAAAAATGTGGTTGAGTTGGCCCTATTTTTTTGGAAATATGAGCAATCGGAGAAAAACAATTTTATGTGATAGGGTCATGCAAGACCGGAGATAGTGAAGAGGACCAGAGATAGTGCTAGAAGATAGAAGTCTAGCAGGATAGTAACTGAATGATAATAAACAGAATGACAATATAAATGAAGATGTGTATAAATATTTTCTGGGCACTTTCAAGATGTTTTTGAAGTACTTCGTTACGCGCCTTGGGAGTAAACTGATTTATATAAAGTGAGAGCGTTACGAAAAATGTGATGGTGCCTTTACTCTTCCTCTCATATAAACTTATTCGGCGATCGTATTCTGTATATTTTGTTTTTGTAGAGCAGCAGCAGGGGTTGAAATAAGTTTGCGTTGTGGTTCACAGCAGTCGCGGGAGATACTAAAGTTGAGCACCTGACTGCAGTTGCCAATGGCCTCAGTAGATCAGTCCGATTTCCTTGAAATTTATCAAAACGTCGGCCTGCCATGTGTCGCCGTTGCTTTCTGAGTTGAAGTCAAATTGATTGCATCCAAGAAAAAAAAAATAGTTAACGTTTTAGTGTAGGACATAAGAAATTTATGTTCCACACTTCATCGAAATCGGTTCAGCGTTCAATAGTTAGAACAGATCCTATTGGTTTTCAAATCGGCTCTATTAATATTTCGAATTTGCAAATTTGGAACGGCTTGAAAGATCTGATTGAACTTTGGAAGGTAAATTCCTTTTTTTGCAAACATGGCTACATTTCTTTTAGATGCAAAGAGTTTGACTACAGCTAAAGAAGTTTTACTTCAGTTGTAAACTGCACTCTTTGTTTTTTTTAAATTCATAATCATAGTACAGTTCGAACTGCTATTGTTTACACAACACTTGGTTTTGTCATTCCTTCACGCCTTCAAAAAAGTGTTTTTGTCGTATTTCTTTTATTGTTTCACGTACTCACATTAAAATCGCCTTCCTCGTTATCAAGAATCTTCTGGTAACAATCGTGTAGCAAATTGCCGATAGGATACTAAAAAATTGTGTGTGGAGACTCAATTTGGAAACCATTTAAATTTTAAATGATTTTGTGTGCAAATTACAGAGTGAGCGACACACAAGTTTTTTTTTTTTTTTTTTTTTTAAATGCAATAAAATGAACAAAATTAAATATATTCCAAGTACTATGACTGTATTAGTTAAAGCAAACATTCCCAATAATTTAGGAACTCAACGTCGGGTTGCTTAAGGTGACTGCCTCGGCTGGCTTCGGAGTAGCGCTTTCTGTCACTACAAATTTTCAAGACCTTGTTAATGGTCTCGGTCTGTATTGCCCATAGATTGCTTGGAGGATATTGCCCATAAGTGCTTGAATCGTTTTCGGATTTTTGGCATGACGTTGGTCTTTCACGATTTCTTCCCTAAAAAGTGCAAAGGCACCTCCAAGTCGGTCAATTGACATCGCCAAGACGGCTGATAGCACGACTCTTAAAAAAAAAAACATCGTATTGTACACAGCATTAAATTTAAAAATAAGCTTGTCTCAATGCTGTGAAATCGTAAAGCAACTTATTTCGTTCCGTGGAGATATGATACAAGGAGGTATAATGCGAAGATTCGGATATCGTTGTCAGTGTAAAACAACCTGTGATTTAAAAAGGAGCTATTAGATGGCCCACATTTTATTTTGCAGCAATCGAAACAATTAAATATGTGTCAATGACTCAGCCATTAAGACATCGACCATTCTTTTATTTTTTTTTTAAAGCTTCGCTTGAGCAATAGAATCACATTTGAAAGTCTTGGCAAGGTCATGTATCGGAATAATAGCTTTTTGTTTGCAAGTGGTGAGTATTTTCCTTTTAAACGATGGTTTATTCTGTTCAGTTGTGAGCTTGTGTTTTATCTGAAATTTTTTTGATGTCGAAATAATTCCAGTCTCCAGTCTGATTGATTGTGTCACTTAAAACTATGAGGTTAGCTATTTAACAAATCCTGTCCTAAGGATCAGCCCAATAGGTAGCTTTAGCCGCTCAGCCTCGAGATTCAGTGAACCATATGCTAGACGACTCCAAAACTTAACTACAATCACAAGTAATGAGTAATTGAATTTTGTTGCTCTAATATTTTTCCCACTCTGTTGCACACAGAATTGCAACGCGTTTTTTTTTGTTTAAATTCTGTCTTCGGTCTTTTCAATAGTTTTGCCGCATGAAAACCGGAATTAGACAAATAAAAAGGTCTTTTGGCTTAAGCTTTTCTTTTGGTAGCTTTAACATTTGAAAGATCCGACAGGATCTAAGAAAGCTGAACTGATAAATTTTGATTTATCCACCTCATAGCCCATGGCTTGCGTCTTCAGACAATCATTTGTTTCGATCTCTGTAGAACTCCCTTGATGATATAGTTTTAAGTTCCGTAGAAGTGCAAAACACATTTGATTTGGAGCAAACCACCGCACCCTGTTTGTTTAGCCCTCACAAAAAAATTATTAATCGTTACTCTTTGGTTCTGACTGATTTTGGCACAAAAATCGTCTCAAAATTATTCCAACGTAAAAAGAAAAAATCCTCATTTTAGCATTTTTGATTGATTAGTTGCGAGTATTACACACGCCAGCACGGCACTGATTGACTTCCCGGCTGAATGCGAGTGCATTAAGTAATCCACCGTCATCAGAGCGCTAAAACCGTAAGTGACCCAATTCCATTGCCACCGCGATTAGTCCCTCCCCTCTCGTGGCACATTCACTTTGTCTCTTGCATGCAGGAAATTGACAATTGATAATCGAACGCTTTATCTGTCCGACAATTTGTGTCCATAGGGCACACGGCAGCGCTCCAAGTGAAAGTCCATTGAAACAAAGTGGCAAAAAATGCTAATGAAAGTGACACTTTGTAGGCACAGCTGTTACGTGCGCAATAGACCTTAACTTGGCTCCGGGGGCTGCCCCCACACACAAACGAAAAAAATTGTGGTTCTGCGAAAGATATTTGTATCGCCTAAACAACTAAATTAATTTAAGGTTTCAGCTTGAGTGAATGGACATTCCTCGATAATGGAATGCTGTCTTCCACCGGCTTCCCGCGATAACCTTCGATCGGCGTTGCGAGATTTACGGTGTTCGAGAAGATGGAAATCTGTACAGCGTCGCCGTAATCAATCACTTCATCGTCCGGACTCCGGAGTCGATGTGGACGGTATTTAGCAACCACAGACGGTGGCTACCGCTCGATTCAAAGCTCGAAGCCTGCCTTGATGCCGGTGGGATTATGCAAAACGACAGAGCGACAATGACGACGGCTACCTCGCAGCGTGTTGGAGGTGGCTTGTCACCTCAGAGAGACAAGCAGCAGCGACGGCGGCGGTCTCCACTTCATATTTTAATGGCGTGAAAATGTTCGCCGACCGGGGGTGCAGGGTGGAGGGTAGAGACTCATTGTACCCACTCTTCGAGTACAAGAAGTCGTGACTGAGCGTAAAGGCGCTGGTGGTGATCGCTTTCCCCTTCGGTTCGATGTCAACGCATTTGATGTTTACACAAGCGGCTTTTTGACAGCCGCCTTTGCCATCGAGCAGAACCTTTTTCACTCTCGTCCCGATTGGGATTCGTGTAGATGTAATCGGCGATAAGGTCTTGAGATTTTTTTTTTTTTTTGTTTTCCTCCTCGTTTCTATTTTGTCCGTGTCGGCGGCGGCAGCGGCAAGGGGAGGCTTAACAATTGCTGACCTAATTCGTGGAAGAGTTTCACTCGAGCGGTGGGGCGAGCTAAAAGGTGAACACAAATCCTTTCAGAGATCTTGTGGCGTGTTGTGTGCTGTGTTGAGATTATCTAACTTTAGCGAGAAATCGAAGTTGAAAGATCAAAGTTGATCGTTCCCTTCCGTGATTATCGTAATTTGTCAGAGAGGAGGAGGCACGAAAAGAATTCAAAACAAAAAAAAAGTACCGACTCTAAGCGGATTAGGTAGATGTTTCGAAAGCAGTCTCGTGGTCTCGTGGATTGATCTGATCCGAGATGGAGTGATGATTGATATCGTTAATGAGCTATCATGGGCAGATTTGCGTGTCAATCTCGCGCGGTAATCACAGGGCTAAGCTCGGTTGATAGCCTGACAAATCATGATACGAGGTCGCCGAGGTCTCAGTCTATCAAGGGCGGTTCTCTTTCCTTTACCACACACACGCACACACCTGGCAGCAGCGAAAATTACAGACGATGTCCTCCCGATCACACTTCGACTCGAAATCCACCCTCGCGATGGAGATCTCGTTCACCTGCGATCATTACACCAGGTAGTCGGCTGAAGATCGTCATTAGCAAACACAGTTTTTGTTGACGAACCCACCCATGAGTTTTGGGCTATGCCCACTGAGATACGATCTCGCGGGGGCGATTAAAAAATAATTTTTAGGTTGAGCAAGAGCACAAACAAATTTTGTGGTTTTTCGGGAGTTATCTGCGCCCGATCTGTGCGGGGTTTGTGTCAACTTTTTTGTTTACATAATTGCATGCAATTATGCTCATCTAATTAGGCTTGGAGCGGAGGACTCGGCTAATTGCTGCACTTTAATTATTTTGAAATTTTCTAACGATTAAGCGGATGGCTGCGAGAGTTGGGTGGGTTTCTCTTTTCGGAGGAAGGGTAATTGACCTCGGCAAATGGCCGAGATTCGGTGGAGTCAAGTTAAACAGGCGTGAGTTTGATGGAACATTTAATTTTTTTTGGAGGTGCAATAGTTTATTAGGCAACATTAGGAGTCGAAAGCGGTGATGGTGCTTTTTTTTTTTAATTTTTTGTCGCTTCAAAGAAGGTTGCGTGGGTTTCTATTGTGACGACCTAACGGTGGTGGCAGCTTATGGCTGCAGTGGACATTTCTTTTCCTTTCTGTGTCGAGCTTGGATTACTGAAGGGCTAGAGACAACCACAAAGCCCAAGAGAATCACATCATATTAGCATCAGCATAAATTGCAGCAGTATTTGTGCAAAACGACAGAAAGTAAATTTAGGCAGACCACCTAAAGATAATCGACCTGCAGGCTGAACTATTTGCGATTAACAAAACCGCAAACCACAGAATCGAAAAGAAAGCTAGTTAGTACAAAAATATCTACAGGGTTTTCCAATAAGAGGTGTTATTTTGATATTCAAAGAAAAATTGCATTTTTTGAGATAAATGATCGGATGTTTATTTCAACGTAAAGAGGCTGGTATGCCATTAATAATAGACTATAATTTCAGTCAAATGGCCGCCTTAGCTACGCTTACAGAACCGTATCCTTGTCATGAAATTTTCCATCACCAAATCGCAAAGTGGCTGCTGTACGCCCCCAATAGCTTCCTAAACAGGGTGCCGTAGACCCCTCCACCATAGTAAAAGAATGTTTTTGGACCCTCTACAAAAAACGAATATCAAAGTTATAAAAGACTAATCTGCCCAAAAAAGTTAGCAAACTCAGCCTGTAAGGATTAATCATTCACCAACAGGAAAATGACTCTAACTGCCCTTTTAAGTGAACGAATAGTTGCTTTTTAGTGGAAGAAGCTATTTCAAAACCTTACCAAAATTCAAAAATATGTTACACAATTGAAATCAAGCTAATTCGAATATTTTTGGTCGTTTATGGGAACAATTGGAGCGAAATGACAGACGGCATGCAACAAAATTGGAAGTTGTTCTGAAAACAATCTGCCAGAGGTCCAACATCACTCCAAGTATTACAAAATTTGGTGAAATCGATTCTATTCCACTTGTTTATTGTTAAGAAATTACAAGAGTCTTCCACAAAAATGTTTATTTCATTTATTATGTTGTCAAATATCTCCCTTCCGCCTTTTTGTCTTTTGAATTTTCCGGCTATGTACAAAGCGCTATAGAGCTCGTATCCACACTAATCATGCATAGCGTCGTTTTGTAGGTTATATCAAGACCTTTCAAGTGATGTATTGCGCAAAATTATTAAATTTCGTATACTGCTTACTTAATTTTGTGATGTAAATTTTGATTTTGTTTTTGATTTTGCTGCACAGTTCTTACAGTTATGGTCCGATTAGAGTAATTTTTTTTCCTTCGAAAATCTGTTGAAATTTTAAATAAAGCTGCATTTAAGGTTTTTTCGTAAAGGCTATTTTGTGCTTTCATTTCCATTAGAACAAAGCCCTCTCACGTGCTTACTTACTTTCGTGACTGACTGTACATGCATCAAAATTCGAAAACTTTAGCTTAATATTTTTAAATAAAACAAATATCACTCAACATCTCTTTTTGCCTTTATTATGTAATTGCTAACAACTAGTTACAAGCTAACTTAAAATCAACAAGCCCTCAACTCATCAACTCATCTTTGTTTAATTTTCCATTCAGAGTCAGCGTTCTTTGATTCCTTACATCCATAACGATGTTTCCGAGTAAAGCTTGTAAAAAACTTCATCGCACAGTCAAACAAACCCCATCGATAAAAAAGGAAAAAAAAATGTCTACTTCTTATCCTTAAGGATTACTTCTCACCCGCTGACTCATTAACTTTCGATAGATGACATTTTCAATTAATTAAATCCACTCCCCATGAATACGTTAATCAAGAAGCATTCGTTGGCATTAAGTATTAACAAGCAGTTCACTCGTAATGCTGTCACTTTTTCTGTAATCAAATTTATCTCTGGCCCATCGCCCCCGGAGCCCATTAATTCTCTCTTCGTCCTGATTTCCGTGCCGGAGTAGTACACCGAGTCTCCCGGTGCACATCCATCAAATTACTCAAAAATCGTAATAATACACACACAATATTTTTTGTATGTTTTCTTTCTCGTTTTTTTTTTTTTTTACATTTTTAATCAGACAGAAACAAAGAGGCTCACGCCATCCTGATTGATCCCGGGTGTCGCTGTGCCTCCCGTGAAAAAGGGATTTGCCTACCGTGTGAGTCCGTCGAATACAACATACATGATGTACCTCATAAATAATTTCAATTTTTTTTTTTTCAGAAAAACACAAAATGAACCTCCCTCGGTAGGAGAAGGCTCCACGGCATCGCAGCATCGCAGCAGCACCTTCGCAACACATCCCGGCGAAAAAACAGAAAATTCCGATCAAACTCTGACACGACAGTGACGCCAGATAAAATATTGCTCTTGCTCCTGCTGCTGGTGTGCTGTGTGTGGATGCTGCTTTGAATGCTGCAGAGTTGTCTCTGACGCTCCCTGGCTGCGTTGTAAGTGAGTTTGGTCTTTTTCCATTTTTTTTTTTTTGAAGAGGTCCCAGTGCGGAAGGTTGCAGCAGGTTACCATGTAAAAGTGTTATCTTTCGTGACAGCGAATTTTTTACACATCACACAAATGTAAATAAATTTTGGGTTTTCGTGTGATCGTTTTTTGGGTTTTTTTTTTGTCGAGCTCTCATAGGTGAGATACTTTTTTTCGAATGCGGATAAATTTTATGTTGTTCTGATGTGAATTTTCCGTTCACATTTTTTGATAACTGATAGTGCAGGGGCACTGTGGGTTGGGGGTTGTAGGCGTGTGGGAGGACGAATCGGCTCATCAGTCATTTCTGAGGAGTTTTGGATTTGTAGATGAGAATCTGATTTTTGAAAGCCGATTTTGATGGAGGGGTTCCGGATGCTAACAGGTTGTTTTGTTATGCATTAGGCTGTCGGTAGTACTGACTGCGAGTTATATCGCCCACAGCTGTCATGCTGGTCGAGATATGAGACGATGGATTAGAGATTTTTTTCTTTTATATATGAGCCTAAGTTGTTTAGAAACAATTTTTTGGTCATAGGATTTAAAGCTAAACAAACCATGTCCTCTTATCATTTGATTTTCATACCAAAACAGCAAAAATCTAGTGACCTTTACTAATCATCATCATTAGTGGCGTGAAAGCCCACGAAGGGCCAGCGCCTACTTTTTCGCACCTCCACTGTGGTGTGCGCGTTCTAATTTGAGACATGTGAAGGGGACAATTTATTGCCGGTTCCGTGGGGCGAATTACGAAAGCTTTCATGATAGAAATACTCCAGGAGGTTTGTCAGTCGTTCTCTGGGGGTGGGGTCGTGAAAAATGTTTGCGATGTTTTTTTCTCGAGCCAGACTCGAACTCGGGTACTCTCGCTTAGCAGACCCACGCACTAACCGATTGAGCCAATGGCGCCCACTGATTAATAGATAACTCATGGTAAAAATCGGCTTAAAGTTATCAAACTATTCAGGTATTTCTTTTTATTCATTCAATCACTTAATTATTTTATTTCCATTTTAAACTGAAGTCGTTAATTTCAAAACAAACTAAAAAAATAATGTTTTCATATTAAAAATATTTTATTACTTAAAAATAATTCATTAAATCATCATCAAAAAGAGATAAATATTTATTAAGTTAGAAGCGCTTGGTTTGCTTCAAGGGATTATTAAGATCCTCAAGTCATAACAAGCTCGACAGGAACTTGGCTTGCCGCATTAATTTTGTCGAAAATCAAAACTGACACAACGCGGTTATATTTCAAGTTCTTTTAATAAAGTCTTAAGTAACTTTTTTTAAACAAGCTCATTTTTCATAACTTTTTAAAATTGTCTGCTTACTTTTTGTTGAATTGGCATCACCTTTTTGTAGCTTCTGTAAAATACCAGTTGCTGTTACTTCAAATTAAAATAAGACTTTATTCAATCATAAAACACTTTCTTATTAACTCAAGAATATGATTCCTTTCATTTCATTTCATGTCATTGCATTTCATTAATCTACTTCAACTATTTTCAATGCGCCTTTAAACTAAAAAGACTGCAAGATTTAATAGCAGCAACACCAATTTGTTTGCATATTTATTGTCTATAGCTGTCTACGAAGCAACTTAATTTAGCGTACGAGGTATAAAAAGAGCACGTGACTTGTTTAATTAATTCGATGACAAATTCCACAATAATTATCAACACAGAATCTTTGTGGGCTAGTGTTGCAATACAAGTTTTAATCAGGCGATGACAGAGAACATCGACGACAGACAACTTTCGACGCCTGTATTCTTAGCTTGATGAACCTGACTAATAAACCAGTTCAACTTGATGTTCTGGCTTCATTTCTGTGTTCTTTCTAATTGTGTCAACTATTGAATCTTTTCTTTTTTCAATCTATTGTACTTTTGATAAGTCGTTGAATAATTTCTGAATCGAGGGACGATCTAATGAGTTTTCAACAGATTGGATCGATTGGAAGCAATGTGATCGACTACGGGTTTTGTAGATTTTTTTGTGTCTAAATTCTGATCAATTCTAATCAATTCTGATTTTAAGCGTGTAAATTAAAATTGTTGTAACTCAATATTAGGTGTTAAACTTTGCAATAGATGGCTGTAGCGGTAAGAGGTAATCGAAATAAAAAGATTGCAGATGTCATACAATAAGCTTAAACATTTGTAAACATAACGCCATCGAAATATTAGTCGATTTGGGTCTGCAACATGAAGTTATTCTCGATTAAAGATGTCAGCTTACGAGCCAAATTCTCATCATTTGCAGGAGGTTTTAATTTATATGAAGAGAACTGTGACTGAGGCTTATCGAATGCTCTGGTGAGGCCGCTATTAGTGAAAGAATGTGCCGAGAGTGGTTTCAACGCTTCAAGAAGGGTGATTTTGACGTCGAAGACCGAAATAGCGGTGGAAGAGAGAAGATTTTCGAAGATGCAGAATTGGAGGCATTACTTGATCAAGACTCGTGTCAAACGCAATCGAATCAAACGCAAAACGAATCATAAATGTATAACTCGTTTATTACAATATAGCTTCGAATTTCGGAAAAAAAAACAATGGAAGCAAAGTTGTACACCTAATAAATAAAATGTTGTTTATTAAGATACATTAAATGAAATATGTGTTGTGGACGAGGTGCTCCAGACAATAGACACAATTTTAACCGAATTAAAACATTTTTTTGTATCTTTATAAATATAGGATCTGCAAAATTGCGGGCGAAATTCTGCAGTCTGTGGGTTTTTCATTTTGAAGAAAATTATTGCACATTAAATTTAAATTTCGCAATCAATAATAATGCCAATATTAGTATTTTCGTAAATGAATTCGTTCTCTTTGTTAATACATACGAAATTCTTGGAGCTAAACACATTCAAGTGGAAAATTGATTTTCGAAAAGTTAAAGTCCCCTGATTATTTGCTGCAAATAATTTAAATTACTTTTGTAAACTTATTGCTTCAATTATTTGCTTTACCAATTTTTATTAACATTCATTTTTACTTGCAATACTTTGATTTGAGTTCCAGTTTCTTAAATTTTTCTTTTCACCGCTCAAAATTTATTTTGGAGTTCAAATCGAAAACTTCTAAGAGGTTTTAGATCCTCCACAAAATTATTAGTATTGGATTATTGGTTAGAGGTATAAAAAGGAACGAAAAAATAAAACTTTCTTAAATAACGAAATTAAATATTTTAAATTTCGAAAACGGTCATTGAATTTTAGACCTTTATTCTGATTTTATTGGTGGGTGCCGTTGGCTCGATCGGCTAGTGCGTCGGACTGATGAGCGAGAGTGTGTTCGAATCCAGATCAGGGAAACAAAAAAAAAAAACACTACAAACATTTTCCATTTCTGTCATGAAAAGCTTTCGCAATTCGCCGTTCGGAACCGGCATTAAACAGTAGGTCCCCTCCTCCACATGTGTCTCTTTTTTGTCCTGTAATGGAAGACATTATTGACACAAAGGACGAACTCCGACTGTCATCTTCCGAAATGAAAGAAGTCTTAGTCATTTTTCCCAAAGATTGTTTAAGCCAAATTTAAGCCAAATTACATCAAAATATTCCACACTCTTATAAAATGTATCCCAATCTTCTTATCCGACACACTTGCTCAAGCTCCATTCAAACGAACCACATCGCATTCCGTTTCGAATTTAAGTGGATCCAAGGTAAATTGGAAAACGTGGCCTCTTTTGATGTGGGCGTGCGTAAAATCTAAACCACAAAAAAAATGTTTATACTCAAAAAAAAAAAAAAAATACAAAAAGCTGTAATTTGTAAACATCATTCCCACATCAAAATATGACAACCATACGCACTGAAAACACAAAAAAGAAACCCGACCAGATTCGTTGTTCGGTATTTGGTACCAAAAATTACACGTGAAATGCGTGAAAGACGAACGACGCAATGACACGCCAGCACGCCACCTCCAGCAACGTGTTACACACACCGAAGATGGATGGCCATGGAGACACGCTGTGTAATCGGATTCTCGAACTGTGTTTTGTTTTTAATTAAAAAAACGAGCGAGCATCTCGGTGAACGCACCATTTCATGGCGATTGTCGTCGTCGTCGCTCACATGTGGCGGTGCATCCTCCTCCTGCGTTCAGGACGAAGAAAGCGACTGCTCTGGGCAGGTACCCGTGCAGAAGGAAACTCGGATTAGCACAGACGACACAGCAAGGATACAGAAGGGAAGGATCCAAGCGACTGTGACCGAGGACGCAGGAGGTTAAAACAAGTGCAAGATGTATGACCATTCGTTATGGGAGTGAAAATGTGAGTCTGTAACCGAAGAGGAGGCCGAAGAGAAGACAAGAAGATTCTCCATGGATATCAGGTTCGAAAAGGATTCCACAGCGCACGGTGCTGTGTGTTAATTGCTGCAGAACAACGACGCATCCTCCACGCTCATGGTGTTGATCATGCATAATACGAGTAATTTGTCTTGGAATTCGTATGCATCGAGAGCGTCTAAAACTCGTATCCGTAACCGATGAAGCGCTTCATTCCCACCCACTTTCTGAGTCGCGACTTGAACATCTTCTTCAGGTTTATGGGCGCCCCCCTCTAATTATGCGGGCTCACGCGCTCCGCGCCAGTAAGACGGAATGCCGAATGCCAATCAAAACACCAAACAACGCGCTGACTGCCACTGACGAAGCAGGAGGAAGCTCCGACAACCAACAACCGAGAGTCGACAGCCGACAAGTCGGGTTTAGGTGCGAATGCCTCGCAGCCATTTTCGCGATTGGGCGGTTCCAGCGCGATGGAACTGGAAGGTGTCTTGGAAACCGGTTCAAGACCGAACCCATTTCACGATTAAGATGAAGTTTACTGGCATGACCAACCAAAGCCGCGGAGCCAGCTTGAAGTAGGTGACCGGACCGGATAGTTGAGGAGTACGAGAAGCACGACAAACGAGAAACGAGAAACGCGGACGCCCGCGAGTGAGGTGAGTTTTTCGTTTTTTTTCGTTTGGAGGGGAAAATCGAGACGCGCGTTAAGGCGATTGGTGGGAGTGTGCATGGTCTTGAATTGGAACATAGATTTCGCCGCGGATGAGGAGACAACGAATGGTTGGTTGTTGTGCCGAGGATTTGAGGGGCTATCTATTAACCGTCGGATTGAGGAGGGCATACGAATTTGTTAATGAGAATTGAAATGGTCTTAAAGATTTTTGGTTTTGAACTTAAAGGTATAGCGATCCTGGTATTAGGGTTTCTTTGAGTTTTTTTTTTTTATATTTTGCAGCTTCATGAACAAAAGAGATTTAATCTATTTTTTAAAAAATATTTAAATAGGTACAGCGCTTAGCAAAAGTATTCGTGATTTAATTTTTTCGACTTAGTACTGTAATAACTTTATTTGTTTGTTGTCTTTTTCTTTTCAAACTACAAATAAAATAATAATTTATCGGCTAACAATTTACGAATAATTTTGATGTTAAAAAATGAAGTGAGTTCTACCCATTATTTATTACTGATGCAATCGAATTTGTAATGTTTACGGTCTAAGGTCTTACTTAAGAAGAAATAGACAGCGACAACAAAAATTTAACAAAAATTAAGTTTTATGGCGTAAAATTAGTCCTTTTATTACATTATTAATCGACAAGTGAGAAGTAGGGGGTAAGACCCTTGTTGTACTCACTAACAACAATAATAATAATGTTAACCGCCAAAAACAAAATAATCAAGTTACGAATACTTTTGCTATGCATTGCAATTGAAATTTTTTACTACTCCACTTGATTTGAAAATCGCAAAAATTTTCGAACTAAGTTTCTTGGAACACATTCCTTGCTAACTTTTAACCGGCAGTCGGTTTTTGAATACTCAAAGTGTCATACTATAAGGATCAAACATGTTCTAAAATTTTGCTCACAGTTACAATTGATTTGATGTCTCTTCTGAAGCCAAAGAAAAACTTAATTTTTTAATTCTTTCATGTCTATTATTTTGAGACATGACGTGTAGGGATACCCAAAAATTTAGAATACTGAACACGGTTCGAGTTTGATTTTCTCTTTTGCTGTAAGGATACCCTTTCCTATAAATAGACAAGTGTATACTCTGAATGAGTCGATTTTTTCTAAATTTTGAATTTAGTTTTTAATTGAATTATACATTTATACAATAACATCAAAAAACGAATTCTTAGTCCTAGTTTAATTTGACCTTTGGTTGTCTAGTAGATTGACAAATTATTTGACGTGTTTTTTTGTTTACTAATTTTTTTTTTAAATCTACTTCCACGACGTTTTCTATTTCAAAGAGCAGTCTTGTATAGGAACGTTCCAACCCTTTTTGCAATTTGGGTTTCTTTTCTTTCATCCGAAATTTGCTTTCGCAATTCGCCGTTCGGAACAGTAGTCAAAGTATATCGCGCACAACACAGTGGAAGCGCGAAGAAGCTAGGTTTATTTTTAAATGGACACAATAAAAAAATAATTTGTTTTAAAAAATTATTTAATTCTATTCTCCGACGACATCCTTACAAGTGTCCCTTATTCAAATTAGAAATGTCAAATCAAATATGAAGTTATATAATGCAAAAAGACTATACATGGTAGTTGCACACTAAGAAAGGAAACGATAAACAAAACGAAAGATATTGACATTGCCTTCAACAAACATATATTGATATTTATTCCCTTACATTTTATTAATTCTTTTATAAATATTAGAAGATATCTCAGCTTAACTTTAAAATAATGAAACAGTTTGAATCAGAACAAGGAGAAATAAATTTAAATTGTAGACGTTGTGTACGAATTTTGCTGCACAACACTGTGATATAGAGTATTCGAACTAACCATTTTACAACAGCGTTTTCATACCGCGACATCGTCCGCTTCTTATGTTGTCAATGACTTGATGGAGTGATTGTTTCGAAAAAGTTCCAAATAGAACTTACTATAAATATGTGGCAGGCTTTAAAAAAAATGTAAAATAAACGTGGTGCTGACTGACTGCTGACAAAATATTTTACGTAGTCAAATAATCATGATGAGATTTTTAAGCACCACCTTCTCCATAAGTCAGTACGGTAGCTCGTATAACTTTCGGTATAACTTTCTATAACTTTACGATCATCTTTGCTCTTGTTCTCGTTTTCACAATCTGATCTAATTCAGTCAGACATTTTTTATGCATTAAATTATCGACGCAACAGAAAGGAATCAACTGTTTAAAAAATAACGCGGTGTTAATTAATTTGATAGTTGCTCAACTCACGACCACGAAACCACCAGAATTTAAAAAATCACTAACACTGATTTAATGATTACATTTGAAGAGATAGCATTCTCCATTTTGAAAATCTAAGTACAATTTTATTTGCATTCTGATTCGTTAGGTGAAAAAGTTATTTTCCTTTTTTTTGCTTCAATATACTCGTACAAACATTTTTTCCATTTGTTTTACTTCTTTTCAAAAAAAAAAAAATGTCGACATCAATCTACGGTTCGTGTTCTATTTTTTCATGCAAATTTCTTCAGCTAAAAACAACGATGCATAATTTACTCGTGTAATCAATATTGAATATACATATTTTTTTACGGCAAATGAACCAAAACCCACACAACGGCAAATGAATTTATAGTTGTTGGCCTTATGGGCTTTCAAGAGAATGATAACTGAAAAAAAAACTGCGCGGATGTCATATGCATAAAAAAAATAACAAAAAGAAAAAAAGAGAATGCATAAAATAAAATAAAATGAAAGTTAAGTTCGCAAGAGCAACAAAGACTTAAGAGAACTTACGGGAAATAAAGTCAGAAAGGTATAAAAAAA
The DNA here is from genome assembly GCA_905187475.1 of Syritta pipiens. NCBI lineage: Eukaryota > Metazoa > Arthropoda > Insecta > Diptera > Syrphidae > Syritta > Syritta pipiens. Next base: position 104,542,952 of record LR994571.1, on the reverse strand, counting down.
AGAATTGACTCTTATTTTCAGAAATAAATTGAAAACATATCCAGTCAAATCGAAAAATTGTTTTCCGGAGTATTGAAAAGTTCAGTTTTTGCTTATTTCTAACAATTCACGATAGAAGTCGCACATTTTAGGGAGATTCATAAGGTTCCTTGTAATCTTTCTACTGAAACATTACTTAATTTGTGGAGACCAAGAATGAAAGAAATGGATGGATGTTTAAGATAATGAGGAAAGAAAAGCCTCAAATGTTACTAAAAAAAACAAGAAACAATAATAGCAACAAATAGAATGGCTTCTTGAGTTCGACCACAATCAAATTGAAGTTTTGCTTTCCTACGTATCTTAATCTTAATCTTACTTTTCTTATAGTTTCTCGTGTATTTTTCTTGAATTTGTGTGCAATGAATAATTTAAAGTCTTAATGTCCATATATATTGATCACTTCCATATAAATTTGTATAAAATAATAATATTTATAAATCGTTTTGATGTGGCATTCAGAGCTATTTGTTATTTAAATACGAATGCCACTACTATTCTTTCTCTACCATTAATTTTTGATTTACCATTGTTAACTATTTGACTTCTTGGCTTTCTTTTTTATTGTACTAGTAGTTTAAGAATACTGATAATAAATAAATAATAAAATAAATAAAAAAAATAAATATAAATACAGGCGAAATCTTCTAAGTCGAATTTTCACGGGACATCAAAATTAGTTCGAGCTAGAGGTACATACTTCGACTTAGAGGGAGTCGACTTTATATTGAAACTTAATCAAAAAATTGCTTTCCGAATTATTGAAAAGTTTAGTTTTTGCTTATTTTCTGCATATTTTTACAATTCACAATATGAAGTCGTACAGTTCACAAAGATTAATAACGATTACCTTCTACTGAAACATAATCTAATTTGTTCTGATGAAGAAAGAAAAAGGTGGAATGTTTTAGATGATGATGAAAGTACGAATAAAAACCTCAATACAAAAAAAATAAATAAAAAATAAATAAATTTGTATGAAGATAAATAAATAAGTTCTAAAACACGAGCTTAAATAATCAAATATTAATGACCTCCATGCATTTTGCATTTTTTAAGAGATTGACAGATTTTGAGAAGCTCCGATTTTTGACCAAACAGAACGTCTTAAATTATTTAATAGTATTTTCTTTGCATGGAATAATGTAGGCAGTACTTGAGAACAAAATCTAAAAAAGAGATTTTGTGCTCCTTTAAATTTTTACGCAAGCCGACACAAGCTCGGTAGACCTGGTTGAGCACCAAGGTCGTATGAGCGAAGAGGCCCTGCTCGGAAAGTCCTTTGCGGTGCAATTCATTGTACAAGACAGCGAAGCAGACCGCGCTAACGCTGGAAGGATGGTGTAGACGCCCGAAGCCTTGGGTGCCCAACTGGATGGCGTCGGCAAGCAATCGATATGGGTGGAAGTGCAACAGGAGGCCCGGACCGGACACCGATTGTTGCGCTGATGATGATGATGCCATAAGCTTATTTGCCTTATTGTCACAGATATAATACTCTAGTAAAACGACCAACTCCATTGATTTATCCAACATTGATTTGTTAGTATCCCCATTTCTTAAAAAAAAACCAACAGTCAAAATCGTTTTGATTTTTCCTATGAAATATCTTGTGGCGTGAAATAACGTCAAGTGAAATAATGCCGAAGTCTGAAATTTGGCGTTGTTTCACTCGGCGTTATTTCACAGCATTGAAGTCTCTATAGCCTTTTTTCCATAAGTTTTATTTCTATCTGTTTAAAAACTCCAGCTCCAAATCCGCACAACACAGTGGAGGTGCGAAGAAGCTAGGCTCTGGCGTTGTATGGGCTGTTACGGCGACTATTTTTTTTTTTTTTTAAACTCCAATTGAATTAAAAACAATTTTTCAAATGAGAAGAATTGAGGTCGACAGTTTGCGCATCTGTCGATTTCTTTCTTTAATCATTCGTTGTCAGTAATGAAAAATCATCTTGGCAAGTTGCAGGACTGAGAAGCACATCCAAATGATAAAATTTTATTTTCAAAAACAGTTTGTGCGGTTCGTTTTTACTCGTGCTAGTACCACAAAGCCGGTATTTTAGTAATTGGTGGTCGAATTCGACATAATTTCGCCTGATCATGCGATTGGATTCTTTTTTCTAAGCTCACTAGTCTACCTTACACCAATAAACTATCAATATTTTGAAAGCTAAAATACCTCGTGGCTCTAATATAAGTCGTGCCTCGTATTAATTATATTTTCAACATTGACTAACCGTTATTAGAAACATTCTTAATCTGTGCTTGCATTTTCAAGAAATCAATTGTGCAACTCTTGCTTCAGCCACCTCAGTTTAAACGTCCATTTCACTAAATTCCTTACAACGCACTCGGAGTCGAAGCGCATTCTGCTGAATTGAGCTCCTTAGCAAAGCACAACCTCATTCAGAGACCACCAAGACTCCGAACAACTCCCAACCCTGTTCACTTAACCGGAACACCGATGTCACATAAACTCTTCTGTCGCATGTCCAATAGACATTTGGTCTCCAGCTCTCCGTGCACCGGCCACGGATATTTTTTCTCACCACAAAAACTCCCGCAGCTCCTCGTCGGTATCCCACCGTGTCCCCATAATTTCGTCGAGAAATTACGTGCTCCAACCCCACACCGAGCCCAGAGTCGAGTACAAAATCTCACGCAGCATGCAGCCATTGTGTCTGCGTTTGTCCGGCTCTCCATCGGCCAATTGTCATCTCTCTACGCAACAGAGGTCTCCCCGCGAGAGGCTTTTGCATAACAAAGACACGTCAAAGGTTCTCCCAAGGCGCACCAATAATGGTCAACGGCTTAATTGAGTTAACAGTCCCAAAATACCGCTCGATCACCACCAAATTGGATTTTTTTGAATCTCAGAATGTGAGTAGTGTTGGTGCCACCACGAGGTCTGCCAAGGCGGGAGTAAAGAGAATGTGCCCTCATGGCTTGTAGCATCGCGATGAATGAAAACCGGGCCGGAGCCGAACTCGGAAATTGTAAATCAAAAAACGAAAAGACACGGGGTGAGGGTCCTTACGATCACTCGTTTATGACCGTAACCAGACCATTTCACACCTCGGGGAGTCCTTCGCTCGTTGCGAGCCATGTCGTAAAGTGCTCGGACGCAGGGACGGACCCGAGCGTCCAGAACACAAACAAACATGTCACCCCGAACAAATTATTGGCGGACAAGTCGAGTGTTCCGAGGTGTTACTCTTGACAGATACTTGGTGTTGTGCAATGGCCGGGCCTGCAGGCGTTGCTTTTCCGGGCCGTGTGCTTGAGTAATTTATGGAACCGCGCGGCGCTGTCTCAAATGGCCCATCGATTGGATGCCGATGTCGGAGTGACTCACGCGGGCGGGCGAGCAATTACCGCGGGAGGAGTTGGGAGTTGGCCAATTTAGTGACAATTGGGCCATTGTTCTGATTGTGTTGGGCTAATAGCGCCCCGCCCCCACGACTCCGCTGCGGCGTCGTAAATTATCAATTATATGTGAGCTATTTTCGCGTCCTCAAGCCTACGCACTGCGCCGCGTCGAGTGCGAGCGGTCTCCGCTCACGACGTGTACCTTTTATTGGCACAATAGACCGGTGATGCATGTGGGCTAGGAGAACACTGTGCGGCCCATTCACCGCCGTCGAGGTGCGGTCTAATGAGCGACTTGAGGAATTAATGAGCCGGCCGCACAATGAAGGCATCTCCTGCTCTCTCTATGGGCCGTGAGATGATTTAATGCCCGGCCCACGACGCGTCTGCTCGGGGGGTAATTGATTTCAACAAAATGTCATCGACGCTTGACTACTTCGTATTTTTGGATTTTGATGTCAATTTGCATACCGCTTTGTTTGTCCTGACGTGGCCCGTCGGGGAGGATCTGACTTTTGTTTTTCGAAAAAAAGAGTGCAACGTTTTAATGATCTGCGAGTGATACGTGACAATTTGACGCGCTTGGCGATTTCTCTTGCGTTCGTTGAGGAGCTTCCTCTGTTTTTCTTTTTTTTTTTTATTGTGGCAGTGCCCATTAAATTTATATGCACAATGCGCAGGTAATTAGCACTTGCTTTCCCCTCTTGGATCAACACATGAAACGCAGGTGTAATGCGATCCGGAAAGTTGCGCGAATCATTTATTAATTGTTTTGTTTCGCTTTTTTTTTTTCGCTCTCTCGATTGCCAGTACAGTAGCTGTGGGGTGTTTGGTGGGAAGGAAGTGAGCTTCATTATCGCAGTGAAAAATACTTTCAACTCGCTTTTGACAGATGGATGATGCACTAGTTGTCAGGCTATCGGGGGGATCGCTCCACCATTTGTCACTCGGTCCTCTCGGAAGAGCAGACAATACGTTCGTCGGTGGTAATTAGTGAAACGAGTTGCTGCACTTTGGTTATGAGGTGCCGCCGCAGGCAGAGGAGTGAATTGTGGATAAGGAAGTTAATTTAGCGTGGTCGGTGAGCTCGGTGGAACCATTAGCGGCGTTGATAAATTAGTTGCCCGCTTAAATTTGATAACAATGCTATGATCTATTGCTTTGTGAAGTGCAAAATGCGGATGGACTTTGCGGGAATGCAGCCGGCATGATCATAGGTTGTTGATATCTGATCGCTTTGGTAGATTTATTTAAGGAAATTTGTGTTGACAATTTCAACAAACATTCATTTCTTTTGAATTGTGTATTAAGCGTCTTTTTCAAATGCATTTCTGTCTTTACGATGTACTCGGTGTATGAAATCTAAGAGGTTAATATGAAAGCGTCATTATAATGGCTCATTGTTTTTCGTTAAAGGCTTTCTACTAAATATTGTTTAAGTTAAAATATATGTACGTTTCTTCAGTAGTAAAATAAATTGTTATCGTATCTCTGTGCAAGCTAAGTTCACCACAAATATTATATTAGGTTGTCAAATATCTCCCTTCCGCCTTTTTGTCTTTTGAATTTTCCCGCTATGTACAAAGCGCTACAGAGATTGTTGTGGGTGTGCAAAAAAATTGGCAACAAATTTTCAATAGATGTTTTTGAAATTTAATGTCTCTGGTGATTTCCATTGCTTATGCAAAAGATGACATCTTAAGCTTCATTTTCACTGTTTCAGTTTTCAATTTTAGTTTAGTTCATTCATTCATTGTTGGAAGACATTGTTATATTCACATTTTTTGAGAAAAGTTATTTACGTTTGAGAATTAGTGAAAATTCAGAGCATCATCGCTATATTTTGCTTTAAAGAAGTGGTAATAAAGAACTACCTACTACTGAACAGTTTTTGTGAAATTTACAGAGATGATGCTGCTAGTAGAAGCAGAAGAACAGCAGCGAAGTGGTTTACTCGTTTTCGAGCTGATCATATTGATGATACAGATCCGCCTCGTTCTAATCGATCTATCACTGAAAAAGTCGATCTAATTATGGAAAAAATTTAGCATATTCGGCACAGTAACAACGTGGACTTTGCTGATGAATCAGTAGTCAACCTTCAGATGAAATTTGTATACACAAGGATGCTCAATGTTTAGGCATCTCATTAATTAAAAATAAATAAATATTCGGCGTAACAGCCCACACATGTCCGCGATATATTTTGAGACATCTAGAGAGGACCTACTGTTTAATGTCGATTCCGAACGACGAATTGCGAACGCTTTCCATGACAGAAGTACTCCAGGAAGGTTGTCAGTCGTTCGCTGGAGGTGGTGCCGTGAAAAATGTTTGTGGTGTTATTTCCCCGAGCCGCATTCGAACCCAGGTACTCCCGCTTAACAGTCTAACGCACTAACGATTAAGCCCCATCTCATTAATTAACACTGAAAAATTGAATGCGGCAAATTTCCATTTACGATTCTCGAAATAAAATCAAACACTTTCTGAAATAAATGATTACGGGCGAAAAAAAGTGGATACAGCAATAAAGTGCAAAAAAGATTATGAAAAGTTAAGGCCTCACAAACGTTGGCAAAGCCAGGATTGACAGCAGCAGCAGGTGTGTTGGGTGGAATTGGTACGGAATTGCTTATTGTGAGCTTCTTCAACGTAGCCAAACGATTGGCTCTGGTTACTTATGTCAATTTACGAGATTGAATTCAATTAAAACTTCTAGGACAGCTCAATATGAAAGGTGTTGTGTTCCATAACGATAGGCGAGACCACACATATCTATGAAAGCTAGGGTATGGCTCTCAACGGGCTGTTACGCCGCCCAATACAATATATATATATCGATGATGACGCGGTACGACCTATAAGAACTGGGCTGAGAAGTTTTGGTAAGCCCACCATATATCTCAGACATTGCACCTCCGGATTATCATTCGTTTCGATCTGCACAACTCATTCAAAGATGAGTTTTTAAATTCTGTAGGTGTGGATCAGTTGTAGTAGATCGAATAATGGCTTAATCTCAAAAATGGAAAAAAGTTACTGACCAAAATGGCACATCATCATCATTAGTAGCGTAGCAGCCAACGAAGGGCCAGAGCCTATCTTTTCACGGCATCACTGTGCTGTGTGACATACATATGTGACGGAGACTTACAATTTATTGCCAGTTCCGAACGGCGAATTGCATAACCGGCTGAAAAAAAATGTACTAAGAAACTACAGTGGCGTACAAAAATGGATACATACTCGGCGGCCGTATGATTTTTTTGTAAATAAAAAACCTCCAATTTGACCGATTTGAATGATTTTTGTGTGATTTGTTTCCTTACTTCATCACAAAAAAATGAAGTACAAACCGCATCTATAGAACGGCGGAAATTCACAAAAGTTCATCTTGACCCCAATGTATATATTTTTGCACGTTTAGAAAAATATCTATTTTGATGTGCGGGAAGAGTAAAATAGCTTTGGCGCCAGAAATTGATAATGGTTTTTCATAGAGCGTCCAAAAACGAGCAATTTTTTGCTATGGGCGGGCGATCTATCTCACCCCGTTTAGGAGGTATGGGCAATTTAAAATCAAATCAAACAAAATGGAAAGAAAATTCATTAAAAAACAATCTCAAAACCTACAATAAAGTACTATACGAACTTAGAAAGAGGGAAACTTGTTCTTTAGTTGTACATCAAAGTTAGATTGTTCGTGCCCATAGTTTGTAAAAAATTCGCATACAAACTCAAAATTTTAATAAGCAGTAATAGAAGGAAAAGTGTAGATAATTTTTTTTTCAAAACTGTCGCAGTGCTAAATTAGGACCTTGCCGTTAATGCTCACGTTCATTTTGAGGCGAACACAAAAAACAGAATAGTCTTATGCCTTCTAGTTCAAAAGAAAACTAGAATGGACCAGAAACTTGTTAAATGAGCCAGTTACACCCTTATGCAGAAAGGCACTTGCTTGCAGTAATAGTAACTTCAATTTTCTTTAAAAAAAGTGGTCGCGTTGTTCACAAAACTACAATACGTGGGAATCGTTAGTTCGTTTTGTGTTCTTTCAGTTTTATTCGTTTATAAGTCCATCGTTTTTTCCTAATTCTAATTAACGAGACAAAGTAAGGCTCTGGCGTATATCCATTTTCATCTTCGAATAAAATTGTAAAAAGTATAGAATCAGACTTTAGTCAAAAGAAATTCCTTAAAGGGTTTTCATTCCCTTAGTTGAAAGGAAAGCCTTTGCAATTGCCATCGAAAATGTTGCTTTACTCGACTTGGACAATCAAAGATAGAGACTTTTCTAAAAAAAACCAATCGAATGACAAATTAATTTAGTTCTCAATTTTCTTTTCAAAACCCAAACCAAGTAAATAAATGATCACAAATTTGCCACAACAGCTTCTGTTGCGATTAACTATCTTGCCATACAACAAAGTCTCCAAACGGTTTCGACAACAAATTAACAAAATTGCTCTCACCTCCTACCAAGGTTTCAAAATCAACTATCACTTTTGGTAAATACAATCTGCTCAACGTATCAACAACCGATATTAAGTTATTATAAACTAATTATCCATTTCCCGCTCCGTCGCACCGAACACACAAAAAAAAACAATTACGTCGGCATATATTTTGACGTTTTGTTTTCGAAATTTTGAAAACCGATAACACGGTCTCATTACCCCCAGTAATTTGTTTATAATTGGAAGTCAAACACAGACACTTTACATATCGGCCAACTTCCGGGGGTTGACGTTCGCGTCCTACACTTCACTCTACACCCCATCAAAGCCACTCCCGATAGCCATCGGATAATTTCAATTTAGAATTTAGCGATTAGCCCGGTGCTACACTGCCGGCAGCAGCATGTCAGGTGTCAGGCAGTTTGTCGAATAGAAAACCATTAGATCGCTCTTATCGCGACCAAACGAGTGGTTCCCGGTAATTACACACGAATTATCCGCCCGAATCCGCACGATGTCCGGGGCTGCTCCACATTCGGTGGCTGTTGTGTGTGCGTGTGTGTGTGTCTGTGTCTGTTGCTGGACAATGGAGCCGAGCCGATCCAAGCTGAGGATTTCTCTAATTAGTAACCAATCATCGAGAGTCATCGTCGCATTCTCATGATACGAGGTGATGGAGCACATCATCATCATTATCTCGAGCATCGTCAGCTCCTCCGCCGTGTCTCGCGGTTCCTCGGCGGTCTTCGGCGGTACGACTCACTCAGTGAGTGGCGGCTTTTGCCACTTGGATCAAAGATAAATGGGTTGCCCTGTAATTTGGTGCGCGAATCCCGCCGCAGATACTCTCGGTGCTTTTGGAAATTATATCAATTCGGACGAGCAGCGCTTGGGATGCTGCCTTCTTCGCGCAGCTCGCAGCCCACAGCACGCCGCACCGCAACCGTCAACCGCTGCAATGCGTGACGAGGTGAGATGTGAAGTTAATTTTCGCCCCGGGCCTTGGGTCTAGAGTGCGGGTCCACCCCAAAACCACCGCGCCAACACCGCCGCCGCCACCACCTTTCAGAACCGATCGCAGACGATCATCGAGGTAACAAAACACTTTACACGGCGGGACAAGGAACGCCGACTTTGTTTTCGGCTGCTGCGGCCGTTCGGCGTTTAATTGTGTTTTGATAGCTCTAATTCGACGCCAGGCCAGGGCACGGAGACCGTGCTAATCGGCCGAATAATTCCCCCAGCGGCTGTATCACGCACACGGTGCTCGCACTCAAGATCGATTGATCTTTTGGAAACAAAGTACGAGTATCTCCTTTCCATTGTTGATTCGTCACAATTGTAGGGAAGTCTTTTTTTTTTCTTTTCTTGTGTGTGCGTCGCGTCGCGTCGTCGGGGCTAATCGATCATTGCGTGGTTATTGTTTGTGGCCCTCTATGGAGGGGGAGTTTGAGTCCTACAGTGATCGATTGGGGGAAAGGTCGATAAAAGGACACTTTCACTTGTGATTCGGGGTTGAGTGCGAGTGTGATTGACTCTTCGATGGCTGTCAAGGGCGATCGTTTGGTAGGCTGGAACAATCGGCATCGTGAATTCGAAGATTTGATGGATTTTGGGATCAAAGAATGGGTTTTGGGTGGTCGACTTGCGGTAGACAAGTCGACGATCGACTAAAAGAATATTAACGTGATATTAGAGGAGTGGTGTTAGGGAATGATCATACTTTTGAATTCAATTCAATTACTTTCAAGTAATTCAAGTAGGATACAAATCTTTTATAGTACAAAATAAATTCAACGATAGGTACATTACTTCTCCTATCCTATTACTACCTCTCTGGCTATCAACCATTTGGGACGCTTTTTCTTTCTCCGTCGATGCTATTTTTCGCGGATTATTATCGCACATGATCGACTTTACATCGCCTGTCATTCTTCGCTTTAGAAAGCCTTCGATTTCCTTTCGTTTTAGCAGTCAATCGTAAATGGAAATTCCGTACATTCAATTTTTTAAATATTGAGTTTTCTTGTCCATGCAGTATTCTCCAAATAAAAAAGATAAATCCTTGGAGATAAATACATAGTTCCGTAGCAACGTTCACGCTGTTTATGTATCGGTCTAGCTCAATATTGATCATGATTTCATTGATTATTTTGCGATAAGTCGACCAGAACGAGGCGAACCCTTAACATCAAAATGGTTAGCTCGAAAACGGCCAAACCTTTTCGCTGCTGTTTTTCTACTTATTGCACCTTCTCAGTAAACTTCACAAATTTTTTTCAGCAGCCTGCGACACTGCAATGAGGTTCTGAATTTTCACTAATTTTAAACGTTTATATCGTTTTCCAATAAGAGGTGTTATCTTCTGTGCATAGAGGAAAGTATGCCATTAATAACGAAAAACAGTATCAGTTGAATGGCCTTCTCGGCTACGCTTACAGAACCGTGTCCTCATGAAATTTTCCTTCACCAAATCGCAAAGTGGCTGCTGTAGCTTCACGAATTCCATTTTGAGGTCTCGAATCGACGCGGGGCTATAGGCGTAGACCTTATCTTTTACGTAGCTGCAAAGGTAGAAGTCGCAATAGCTTCACGAATTCCATTTTGAGGTCTCGAATCGACGCGGGGCTATAGGCGTAGACCTTATCTTTTACGTAGCTCCAAAGGTAGAAGTCGCAAGGTGTCAAATCACAAGATCTCGGTGGCCAATTGTGATCACCCCTTCGAGAAATAACACGGTTCGGAAATTTTTCCCGTGAAAGATCGGCGGTTTCGTTGCCAGTGTGGCACGTAGCACCGTCTTGTTAAAAGTGAACGTCGTCCAGATCAGTACCATCCAATTCCGGTCATAAAAAATCATTAATCATCTCTCGATAGCTCAATCCATCCACCGTAACTGTTGTTTCAGCCTCATTTTCGAAAAAGTAAGGTTCAATGACCATGCCGGGACATAAACCGCACCAAGTGCTTACATCTTGAGGATGAAGAGACTTATTAACAAAAAATTTTCGGTTTTCCGAGCCCCTAATGCGACAATTTTGCTTATTGAGAGATGGAAATGGGCCTCATCAGTCAAGATAATTTTTCAAAAAAATTCGATTTATTTTCATGGATCTCAAGGACCCAATCAGCAAAGACACGACGTTGTTGATGATCGACCGATTTGAGTTCTTGTGTTAACTAAACTTTCGAAGCCTTAAAAACCAAGTCTTTATGCAAAATACAGTGTAATGACGTTTGTGGAATGCCCAATTCCAAAGAACGACAAGGAATGGACAAACCTGGGCTTTCTTCAACACATTGGGTTACAGCAGCAATATTCTCCGTTGTTCTTGACGTGCAGGGTTTAATTCTTCACATCACTTGTCCCAACAGCTCGAATTTTCCCCCCATTTCTGTATTGCGGTCCGACAAGGTGCTTCACGACGAACCAAAAATGTTTTAGTTTTACGAACCGTCTCTGCCAAATTTTCACCATGTTTATAAAGATTTTTAAAAATTTCAGTGCATTGCTTATGGGTTTATCGTTCCGTTTTTATTAATGGCGTAGTTTCTACTTCAAATGTCAAAAAATTACAGCTTCAAAAGTGACATCTACCAAAATAGCGGGCTAAACCTTTTCCGGAATTAGTTATTTTATGTGAAATGTGAAAAGAAAAATGATTTTCAGTGTCAATTGCAATTTCAAAGGTTGCTAATATGAATTCCTAGCTAGTTTTTTTGAAACTATCTATTGCAGTGTTTCAATTAAATGAAGAAAATATAGCACAAAATCGGGATTTAAAACAAGCAAAGGATACTATTAAGAGCGTCATTTAATCTATTCAAACTTGATGACAATGTGTTAAGTATTTTTTGTTTCGTTGTCAGATCAGTAACATGATTCACAGATTCATAAAGGCAGCATTCAAATTTGTATTGAATTCTCTGGAAGACGATCTAGGATCCTATGTGTATTCATTGTCGATTAAGCCAATCACTAAGTTAGTAGCCGCTTTAAGATTTATTGCCATCGTCAAAGATTTCGAAATTGGAATGCCTCATATACTTTCCATACAACTTTAGAGACATCAAGGTTCATAAGGAAGATGCAGTGGAGGAAACCAAACCAATCCTGCCTAACTAGCGTTATATTCAATGTTTTTATTCTTTATTTTTAATATACTTCAATAGAAATCCTTCTTAACCTTAAACTAAAACGTTGTATCGGATAAATTTTCGATTCGTTCGAGGCTGGTGATACCAATTTTCACGAACTCGGAATTTCATAGCAATTTTTTTTCTACGACGGAAAGTCATAAAAAAAAGTCATGGAAATTTACAACTTTTCGGGATTCATATATCCTTGTCCTTAAGGAAAAAGAATATAGGCTTCTTGCATTTAAGGTCTGAATAAACATAATTAAAGTTAGCCTTATTGCGATTAACTACCATCTGCAAGCAAAATACAGGCTATCCGAAAGTATAGACCTTTCACTAGTTTTGTTGTTCTTGCTACAATGTAAATTTTCAGCTATCACAGCGTTTTTCTACAAATTTTCTAGTTTATTGATGTTTAGCAATCATAACTTCTATAAAAACTAAATTTCGATCGAAAATCATATCGTTCTATTCTACTTATATCTATCTATGTACTAAGCAATATTACTAACTTAATTCCTATTCTTTACTTATAACTCGAAAATTATGTAAACCATTGTTCATTTACCCTAATTTCGAATTTGTATTCTAATCGAATTGTGTATCATTTTTTGATTTGCATTCCATGTACATAACGTTTTGTAAATACATGTTACCGCAATACGGCTTGGGGCGAGCCTTCTCGGAAGCGGCAAAAGAACCGATGGGCCTCTTGCCCAGTGACCACCGAGTGAACAACATCGCCAGCGATAATAAATGTGATCGTTTATAACGTTTTGGAAAGATAGTTTTTTTTTTTTCGTTTTGCTAATTATCGACTTTGCGTCGACTGTCGATTTGGTGTTAAACCAAAGTTTGGTCCTTCGATTAGCCGGATTAATTGAATAATTGATTAATTCATTAGATAAGTTGTGCTCGCGAATTGTTCTTCGTTCAAACGTGATTCTCGCGTGGTTGCTGCCTTGCTGTTTGGATCCCTAAAAACTGGATAAGTACCCATAAAATTGTAGTCTTATTATACCTATAGTGAATTGTGAAACATTACTGGGAAGTGCTGCATTTATTTCGAATTATACATATATTTATTGTTGACATATTATATTGTGCATGGTCTGAAACGAATTAATATCAATGGAGGTGTTAAAACAAGCTCGCGGACATTTGAAGGGCGCTATTACACGTGCTCACAAATTCGCGTGTGAAATATCGGACGATATCGAAGTTGAGGTTATTGAAGCACGTCTTCAACGTCTCGAAGACACGTGGAAACACTTCTGTAACAATCAGAATGAACTATTTGAGTTCCATTCCGAAGAAGGGTACGGTGATCCCGAGGTAGATTTCGAAGCAACCGAATCCAAATACATTGCGGCAAAGAGTCTATTTGTAAAAGCCATTCGCGGAAAGGTTCCTCCAGCTGGTGTAAGCGATTTAAATTCCACCGAAACCTTACTTAAGCAACAAGCCGTGTTGCTAGAGACTATTTTGAAACGACCGGTCTCCGCGCAATCGAATTTCAAATCGGCGCATGAGGTGGAGCTGCCACCAATCAAAATCCCTCCGTTTTCGGGCGAATACCGCGAGTGGCCGGGATTTCGTGACATGTTTTTGGGAAGCATTGATAATAAAAGCGGTCTATCTGGTGCACAAAAAATGCGGTATTTAAAATCATTTTTACGGGACGATGCTGCAAAGTTAATAGATCATTTAGATATTGCAGACTCTAATTACGAACATGCATGGGATAGGCTTGATCGTCGGTACAATAAGCCCCTACACATCATCAACGCGTACATTGAGAACTTTCTTAAGCTACCATCTATTAACAACGCGGATGGTGCACATTTACGCAAATTAGTTGATAATGCGGATGAAGTAATTCGTGGACTAGCGTCATTAAAATCAGAAAGTAGGGACCCGTGGTTAATTTACCTGTTACTTAACAAAACGGACGTGGAAACGCGTAAAGCATGGGCTTTGGAAAACAAAGGTTCCGAAGATTCTACTGTTCACGAATTGATCGATTTTCTTCATGATAGGTGCGATGCGTTAGAAGCCAGTGAGCCAAAGGGTCGAGTGCAACGTGGTGTGTCGCGTAATGCTGGTGCGGTTAACAATATGAAAGTTTTTATGGTCTCGAATTCGTGCTGTCCCAAATGCATGGAAAATCATGTTTTGCATCGATGCCCTCAATTTCATGAAATGTCCATCCCTACTCGTCGAAATTTCGTAAGAGATCAGAAATTGTGTTATAATTGTTTAGGAGCAAAACACACGTCATCTCGGTGTCAGGTTAAGACTCGTTGTTCCATTTGTCGCACTCGCCATCACACTTTAGTGCACCCTGAGAATACGTATGGTGTTAATAACAATGCAGCTTTGCCGAATTCGTCTAGCTCTGTTCCAGCTTCGTCCTCCACTAGCAATAGTGCATCAATTGTAACTCATCATGCTGTGAATGGAAATCGACCGTCAGGTCTTTTACCGACTGTCGTGGTCAAAGTGGTTGATTCCATGGGAAAGACACAGCCTTGCCGTTTATTGCTTGATACTGGATCCCAGGTATCATTTATTACCGAGCGGATGGTAAAACGATTAGGACTGCAAAGGCGGAATGCAAGGTTACCGATCTCGGGCATTTCATCACTAGCTGCAGGTGTCACGCATGGTGTTGTCACTGTGCAACTTCATTCCCAATTCGACAAGAATGCAGTTGAACTCGAAGCTTATGTATTGAATAAAATTACTTCGCAGACTCCTACACTGCCCTTCGATTTAGACACTTCTTGGTTGCAGGATTTATCGTTAGCTGACGCGAGGTTTAATGAACCGGGGCCGATTGATATTCTGCTGGGGTCCGATAAAGCCTGGGCAATACTACGAGATGGTCGTCGGTCGGATACGAATGGTCAGTTATTAGCACAAAACACCATCTTCGGTTGGGTGGTTACTGGTGGAATACCTAATTCAGACCTCGTGTCGCTCCATGTAGAAATCGACTCTACTTGCAATATTGATGCATTGCTGAAATCGTTTTGGGAGATCGAGGAGATATCTACGTCATCAATGGATGGTATGCGTCCCGATGAGAATAACACCGATACGCATTTTTGTCGAACGTTTTCTCGTTCCCCTGACAGTAAATATATTGTGGAGCTACCCTTTCGACAAGGGGAGGCGGAATTTAGCGGCACTCTTTTCGGCGCGTTATCTCGTTTGGCGGCAATGGAACGACGTTTTTCGCGGAACGAAAGCCTACGCCTCGAATATTGTAAGTTCATGAAAAACTATGAGGAACTCGGACATATGGAACGTATTTTAGATAACGAAGTGGAGCCAACGTCGGGAAAGATTTTCTACCTGCCCCATCACGCGGTCGTTACGAATAAATTGCGCGTTGTGTTCGATGGTTCGCATCGAGATAAATCTGGGCAGAGTCTAAACGAAACGTTGTGTATCGGGCCTCCATTACAACAAAATTTAATCACAGTGTGCATAAGATTTCGTTTACATAAATATGTTTTTTGTGCCGACATAGTAAAGATGTTTCGGCAGATTTGGGTGCACGAAAAACATCGCGATTACCAACGTATTGTTTGGAGAGAAAACCCCAAGGACCCCATCTCTCATTTTCGGTTACGAACGGTAACTTATGGCACTTCGTCCGCACCCTTTTTAGCCATGAGAGTTCTTAGACAGCTGGCGATCGACTACAAGGATCAATATCCAACAGCTTCGAATTCCATCTTGAACGACTTCTATGTGGATGACATTCTAACGGGCTCGGATTCGGTTGCGGGAATTGTAAAACTGAAACAGGAATTAATCGAATTGCTTTCTTGTGGTGGTTTAAAACTAAGCAAATGGAACTCTAACTGTTGGCCAATTGTAAAGGACATCAGTAGCAACGACACCATTTCTTTAGATCTCGATAGTGCTAATGGCTGGACGAAAGTACTCGGTTTAGTTTGGAGTCCATTTTCTGATGTCTTCTCATACAAAATCGTTATAGGGGAACATTTGATTTTCACAAAACGGAAACTACTTTCGGAGATTTCAAAGATCTTTGATCCATTGGGTTTCCTTGCTCCTTCCATTATTTTGTTTAAAATATTGTTACAGGAGTTGTGGACAAATAAAATCGGATGGGATGATCCTTTACCGCCCGACGTTGCGGTTAAATGGAGTTCCTATCGAACAGAGTTGCCTCTTTTCGAAAATCTCAAGATTTCCAGAAGATGTACGTTCAACGTCAAATCTTTCGACTTGATTGGATTTTGTGATGCGTCCGAAAAGGCATACGCCGCCGCCGTGTATTCTCGTAGCGTCTCAGAAGCCGGTATAGTCGAAATTCATCTCGTTGCGGCTAAGACTCGCGTGGCGCCAATTAAACCTCTGTCTATTCCTCGGCTTGAACTATGCGGCGCTCTCCTGCTAAGTCGCTTAGTGAAGGTTATTCACTCTTCGTTGACAGCGAAACCAATGAAAGTTTACGCGTTCTGTGACTCGACAATCGTCCTAGCCTGGCTTTCGAGTTCCCCTCGCAAATGGAACACGTTCGTGGCCAACCGTACTTCTCAAATAATAGAAATCATACCGCGTTCTAACTGGAATCATATTCGATCCGAAGACAACCCGGCCGACGCAGCTTCTAGAGGGGTTGAGCCAAGAAAATTAGTTGAATTGGAGAAGTGGTGGAAAGGTCCTACCTGGTTGGCGTCAGATATTAGCGATTGGCCCATCACCGAAGTCACTAGTGTGGGAGAAATGCCGGAAGAACGAAAGAATAAAGTCAAGGTTAACCTATCGATAGCAAACGATGATCACTTTCTACTCGATTTGTCGGCGAATATATCATCGTGGACGAGGCTGGTGCGAATCGTTGCCTTCATAATTCGATTCATCAAGAATTGTAAGTTGTCCGAAGAAACGCGGAAAAAGGGTTATCTCGTATTTGCTGAATTATTGACTTCAAAGCAAACTATCTTACGGTGGGCCCAACGGGAATTTGAAGAAGAAATTCAGACCTTGAAAACTATCGGCTGTGTGTCTAATCGATCGAAGTTGCTTCCCTTATCACCTTTTGTCGACGAAATGGGTTTAATGCGTGTAGGTGGAAGGTTAGCGAGGGCTGAGAATGTGCCTTTCAGTGTTAAGCACCCTATAATTCTTCCTAAACTTCATCGGATCACTGATTTGGTTCTACGGGAAGCACATCGAAGGTTTTTGCACGCGGGAGTTTCAGAATTATTTTCGCTAATAAGACAAGAATTCTGGATTCTTGGATGCAGGAATTTAATTCGCAAGATTGTACATGACTGCATAAAGTGTTTCCGGTTACGACAATCTACTTCATCCCAAATTATGGCAGATCTACCGTCCCATCGGCTTTCACCATCTTTTGCTTTTGATAAAACTGGCTGCGATTATGCTGGGCCAATTACTCTTCGGTTAAGTAAAGGTCGAAAATCGAATCTTACGAAGGGATATTTCGCATTGTTCATTTGTATGACAACGAAGGCCTTGCATCTGGAGGTGGTCAGTGATCTATCAACGGATGCCTTTTTAGCTGCATTTCGTCGGTTTATCGCTCGAAGGGGAAGGTGCAGTGTAATTTATTCGGATAATGGTACCAATTTCAAGGGAGCGGCGAGAACCCTGTCTGAAGTATCGCAGTTGCTTCGTTCAAAAACACACAACGAGAGAGTATCTTCTGAGCTGGCTGCGGAGAGTATTCGCTGGGAGTTTATTCCTCCTCACAGCCCCCATTTCGGCGGAATGTGGGAGGCAGGGGTAAAATGTGTTAAGCAGCACCTACGGCGGGTGATTGGAAATAATATACTGACCTTCGAAGAAATGTCCACCTTATTAGCGCAAATAGAAGCACTTCTTAATTCTAGACCAATTTGTTCAATTTCTGACACTGATTTAAACCCACTTACACCTTCTCATTTTCTTATAGGAAGACCTTATACTGCATTAGCAGAGCCAAGTTACTTGGAAATTTCACCGAATCGACTGGGTCGCTGGCAACTTTTACAGAATATGATGCAAGGGTTTTGGCGCAGATGGAGCTCCGACTATTTAACATCACTGCAGCAGCGTCCAAAGTGGAGAACTCCTAGCCGTGACATTCAAGTTGGGGACCTTGTCGTTGTTAAGGAGTCAAATTTGCCCCCCTCTAAATGGGCCCTCGGACGAGTGGAACAAGTTTACCCAGGACAAGATGGCCATGTACGGGTTGCGTCCATCCGCTTCAAGAATACCATTCACAAACGTCCGATTACTAAGCTGGCAGTGTTACCGTGTTCCTGAAATCCTTCAGCGGGGGCGGCGTGTTTAGCAATCATAACTTCTATAAAAACTAAATTTCGATCGAAAATCATATCGTTCTATTCTACTTATATCTATCTATGTACTAAGCAATATTACTAACTTAACTCCTATTCTTTACTTATAACTCGAAAATTATGTAAACCATTGTTCATTTACCCTAATTTCGAATTTGTATTCTAATCGAATTGTGTATCATTTTTTGATTTGCATTCCATGTACATAACGTTTTGTAAATACATGTTACCGCAATACGGCTTGGGGCGAGCCTTCTCGGAAGCGGCAAAAGAACCGATGGGCCTCTTGCCCAGTGACCACCGAGTGAACAACATCGCCAGCGATAATAAATGTGATCGTTTATAACGTTTTGGAAAGATAGTTTTTTTTTTTTTCGTTTTGCTAATTATCGACTTTGCGTCGACTGTCGATTTGGTGTTAAACCAATTGATCTGCCTTAAAAAATCGGGCATAACTTTTTAGGCCGAAATATTTTTCCTTCCTTCTGCCGTTCTCTTCAAGACGTCCTCGTCAAAGTACTACGCGTCAATCATCTCCACACTCTGTCAGCAAACAGTCGTCACGAGAGTCCGATGAGATGTGCGACCGAACCAAGGACACATGCCTCATTAGCCCACGAGACCATCAGTGAAGATGTAAAGTTTTTTTTTTTATTTCAACAAAATGAAATGCGGGCCACATTCGAAACCGCTTACCTTGGGCTACCAACAGCAAAACGCACGACCGCGCAAAACGAGTTTTTAATTAATTATGCAAGTTTGCAGCAATAAAACTCGATCATTGTCTTCCACATCCCTGAGTTGTTGATAATTTTGATTAAATGGGGTGTGAATGCATAAATTGGTGTTTCTTCAGTTTCGCGGTCCACAATTGCAACGGCGCAACGGGCAAATGTCGTGCCTCCTGTCAACTCATTGATTATGACAAGTTGTCGCGTATCAGCTGCCCGGAACTGAAAAAAAAGAGCTCCGTCTCATTAATCCACTTTAAATTACCCTCTTCGGTTTTGGGGGACGAGTGTCGCTTATCCTTGGCACAGATCTCACAACGGCGGCGGTAGAGTTGGCACGAAGAAAGGATTAACTTCATTTAAGGTTGGCCCAGTTGTCCTGGAAAGGTGGTGAATTGAAATATTAATTTTCGTTCGGATTAAAATTATCATTCCGCAAGGAGTTGGACTGCAGGTGCTTGCGTTTGTCACCAGCAGTTGTCAATTCGATTGCTGTGTGTTTTGGTGGCATGGATATCAACGCTATCGCCGACAAGATTTTTATGTTATTCGCACGTGATGAGTGTGTATCCAGCAGTTTTGGAAGAGTTGACGGCATGGCCGCGGCGGTGTTGTGCGACACGTTGAGGTGTAGCGTGCGAAATGTGGTTTCGAATGATGAAAGGAGCATGTGGTGAGCGAACGATTGCCTGCCGTTGATAAGGCGATGACGTTCTTTCGTCTCGTTATCTGCGGAGACACGTACGCGTGATGTTATAGTTTTCGAGCTATCTTTTGGTCGATCCTGGGGGTCGAATGGGGGGGGGGTTTGTCGTGTTATTTCTGCGATTAAACGTGTGAAATCTGGTTCGATATTTTTATTACCCAACACGTCATTGAAATAATTACTTCATTTTTGAATAAATCAATTCTAAAAAGGTTTCATAAAATAGGATAAAAATGCTTTAGAGTTTCTTTGTTTTAGTGGGAGTACAATGTGGGCCAAGTACAAGTTTTTTTTTTTTAAATGCACAAAAAGGATGAAAATAAAATGTTGGCCATGTATTTTGGGTTCATTAGTAAGAGGAGATATGCCAATTAATTATGGAATATAACGTCATTCAAGTGGCTGCCTCGAAAGGCTTCCAACTACAATGTGGGCCAAGTACAAGTTTTTTTTTTAAATGCACAAAAAGGATGAAAAGAAAATGTTGGCCATGTATTTTGGGTTCATTAGTAAGAGCAAATACTCTCTTTAATTATAGAATATAATGTCGTTCAAGTGGCTGCCTCGAAAGGCTTCGCAGTACCGCATTTTGTCACTTCAATTTTCTCAGACCTTGTTTGAATGATATTGTTAAGTTTTTGAATCACTTGTATCGATTGTAGCGTGAAGTAAGGAGTTGAATGAAAAATACTTGAGGACTAAGATACGAAGAACCTACTTCCAGCTTCGTACCTTCTCAACGAAGACAAAATTTTACTTGAAGTGATCCTGTAGCAAAAGTCCCTTGATGCCAGTAAGGTTCTTACATTTAATTTGCTTACCTTTTTGTCATGAATTAAAGAAAGATGCCAACGTCAGATCTAATACGTCCATTCAAACCCAAACAAGCTTTTCAAGAACTGCATTTCCGCTTTACGATCACTTAGCCCAATCATCGCGAACCCTCCTATTCCCAACTAATTTGCGAACACCCCACACCTCTTCAACTCAGGATCTCCTTTGCCCTGCACTCACTCCCTTTGATCATTTTACGCAAATCAGTCCACGCATAATCGCCAACTGATCTTTGTCGGGCGGTGAATGCGTTTAATTCGCTCAGAAGGTTCCCATCAATCTTGCCGCACACCTCACTACCGTCCAAGTTGGTCTCTGCGGTCAGTGAGGTCCTCGTCCACGTTTACGTCCACGTCCTCATCATCATCCTCGTCATCCTCATCATCTTCGTTCGTCGTCGCTTCACTCAATCCCCAGAGGAGGCTAATAAGAAATATTTCATTTTGGTAGCTTCGCATTTTATGTGCCACGGATAGACGGTGTGTGTGTGTGGGGGGCGACCATTAAGTGATCTCTTAGCGGGCTACCCACAAATTCCTTCCTCCTTGCGCATTGCGCATCGCACACGCATCGGCGAAAAATTTAATTACAAGCCGGTGTCTCTCTCTCTGCCAGGTTAATGGTGAAGGATGATGGACGCGAGAGCGACGATGATGATCCACCGAAATGAAGGGATCCCGGGATGGCTCAAGACCCCTGAGCCGTACAATTTTCTCACCTCGACTTGAAGTGTGAATACGACCAAGTTTCGAATTCGGGTTTTTGGTGTTTTACGTGTGCCCTAGAGGGCCCCACTTTGACGTGTGTCAGTAATTTTTTGCCGTGTATCTGACGGTAATTACATCGAGGTGTTGCGCATCTCTGATGACATTTCTTCTATTAGATTTGGTCTCGATAGAATCTCGTGTACATTCAAGCTGCCAATAAAACCCACGCAATGTCGCTTCACTGGCGCGATTAAAAAACGCCTCTTTCATGTTATGACGATTTGAAATCGTACGCATGTCTGATCGTGGTGAATCGAGGTGAATCTATAATTGCTGCTGGTGATATAAACGATGATATATTGACAGATTTAAGACGCGGCCATGTGAACGGAATGGAAATTAAGTCGGCAATCGCGGTTGATATACGAGCGTAGCGACAGTTAAGTGAAGATGACATTTTTACTCGTGCTTTCGGAGAGAAGATCGATGAAGATGGCCCCGAGGGCAGGGAGGTGACTTGGACACGATGTGTCATCAGTGCTTTGCTCTGTGGGACTTGTTTTCTTCGCTGAGATATGTTTGAGGAGTTATGTGATTTTAATGGAGCTCTTGATGGTATGGAGATATGTTTTTTTGGTTTTTAAATGCCCGAAGCAAAATCGTATTTCATTTGAAATAACTCTCAATCAACTGATGATGATTTAACGCTGCTCTAAACGGAAATTGAGGTTCAGCTCGCTGCGTGAAGCTTCCACGCAAGTGGATGCGGAGGCTTTGATCAGTTTTAAGATCAGTTTGTCTTATGAAACTCACAGTGCCTCATAAATCGGTCACAATGCTTGAGCAGTAAAAAGGTTTTAACTAGTTCCTTGGATACAATTTAAGGCGGTTTTTTGGAAAGAGATTTAAGATTTTTCTCCAATTTTTTGTACAAAAATAAAATAATTCAATAGAAAGGTCAGTCATAATCTCTGTACCATACATTTTAGATTGGGCGATAAAACCATATCATTTTTGAAACAAAATAAGCAATTGAATACATTAAACAATCCTAAAAGTTCGTGCAACAGGACAGATGGGTTATAATGAGCCAGCAAGCGTAATTGCTTAATGGAAAGAATTTTTGAAGTAATTGATCGTTTAAAACTAGTGTCACTAACCTCTTTTTTATAACCTTTGTATAGCATTTCCAAGCTTGACGGCAAATCAAAACTAACAGTGACAGTGAAAACTCTTAAGAAAACTCAGATCAGTGCAAGCATGGCGGCTATATTGTTGAAAGAAACAGCTACTCTTCATCGATTTAAAGAATGCTTATGATTTTTGTTATTCTGTAACAGACAAGCGCTTCTCTTGGCTCAATTCTGATAAACCTTCCAAAAAATCGTAGAATGTTTAATATTGGATGTTCGACAAAGTTTGGAAAAAAAGTTTAAGTAAATATGAAACACTTGAAGCGAAGTAAAAAATTAATCACTTACAGTAAGAGCCAAAAGGAAGAGTAGTTCGATGCTTCGAAATAAAAAATAAAATAGGTATTGGTGATTTGATTTTAAAACCTAGAATTCTTTGTAGTTTATTTATTCTGTTAAAGTGAAAGAAAGGATTTGACCAATTCACCAACGAAATTTTTAGAGAAATTAACAAAAATTACTTAATTTTTTTTAAATCAAAAGAAAGGGCACACTAACAAGTTGAAAAACTCAAAACTAGCTAAGACTGTAATCTTTTCGTGTGTCAAATAGGTTTGAAATATCCAAGCGTTGATTCTACTACCATTTTATGTCAAATCGGCAAGAATTTTATGCATTTCATCCACTAGAATCCACGTCAACAACATTTTTCTTGTAATTTTCTGTTGCCCATCAAAATATTCCCAAAAATTACCAAAGATCAAAGAATACGTCAAAATTAGGTAAGGAATGGTTGTTTTTGACAACCAAACTAGACAAATTAATGATCATCTAATAAAATCAGGCTTTAATCTGATTGGTACCTTGTGGGAATATTTTGATGGAAAGGTTCGTAAACGACAAGAAGAAGTTACAAGAAAAATGTCGTTGACGTTGATATTAGTGGATGAAATGTACGAAATTCTTGTCGGGTAGACTTAAAACTTTGTAGAATCTACGATCAGATTTTTAAAGGTTAAACCACATAATAGGCATAGTGCTAGTTTTTAGTTTTTTCTCTTGTTATAACAGTATAGACTCTCTTTTGGTTCTAAAAATAATTCTGGTAATCTTTCTCTTAAAACTTTCTAATTTCATCTAGTGTAATAATTATTTCTGCCACAATTAGAGTATAAATCAACGTTGCCAACATTAAAGCAATTTTAAGATGGGAGCACTAGGATGTCTCTTTGAATGTTCGAAGCATGGGTACACACTTTCTTTTGACTCGAACTGTATATTTCAAACGAGCTCTATTAAACTAAATATGTTACATAACTTTTTGCTATTTTTGGTATAAACCCCTTATTCCCCCTGAGTAAAACTTCTTAAATTCCTGAAAAAAAATATCTGATTCAAGTGCGTTTTGCAAGCGTCTGCGAAATTCAAAACTACACCATTAAGAAATTTCTGCAGAGATCGAAAAAAATGGTAATCTGAAAGTGCAAGGTCTGGGCTATTTGATGAAAGCATCAAAATTTCTCATCCAACCTCTTTTAGGTCCTGCCCGGTTCTCAAAGATGTGCCTTGTCTAGCGTTGTTATTATGAGGTACAACACCCTTCTGTAAGTCAATTCTAACCGTTTCAATGGAATTGCTTCCTTCAATCTCATAAATTGTTGATACTCGACAACAGAATCAATCGTTTGATCAAGTTGTGAAAACTCATAATGAACAATTCCCTTTAAATCCCACCTAAGATTTCCTTTCTTGATGTCACTCTTGGCAAGTGGAAAGGCTTGCATTTACTTTCTTCGTCCATGAATATTTCTCGCTCATTATTGTCGTACCTGATCCTTTTTTCATCGTATGTAATTATTCGCTTCCGAAAGTGGTCGATTGCGTTCCGTTTAAGCAGTAAATCATAAGTGGAAAGTCGGTCCATTAAGTTTTTCAGTGTTAATTCAAGTGGCACCCAAACATCGAGCTTCTTTTCGTATCCCTGTATCACGCGCCAGTTATAAAAGAAAAATCCAGCTTTTTTGCAAATCTTTGATAACTCTTTGGGGATGAATGTCTAGTTCCCTAGCAACGTCCACGCTGTTTATGTGCCAGTCTTGCTAAACTTTTTTTCCATGATTTCATTGACTTTTAAGTAATTGGCAGACCAGAACGAGGAGCATTTTTAACATCGAAATATTCAGTTCAAAAACAAGTAAACTACTTCGCTGCTGTTTTTCTACTTGCAGCATCATCTTCGAAAGCTTTACAAATTTTCTCAGCAGTCTTTCTTACCATTTCTACAATATTATTATTATTACTACAACTTTATTAAAATATTAATAATTTTCTACAATACAAAAGCAAACTATGACGAAAATGTTTTACTTATTTTTAAATGTAAAAAACGGAGGAATGCGATCTTAGTAATGACTTCCAACAATGAATGAACTAAAATAAAACTGAAAATTGAAACTTAAAATTGAGACAATAAAAATGAAGCTTAGGATGTCATCTTTCACACAACCTATGGTAATGCCAAATGCAAAAGAGTATTGAAGATATTACATTTCAGAGCCAAGTACCGACAATTTGTAACGAAACTTTTCACAACACCGATGCAACCGATGTGGACTTGCAATACCTTTTCACTCATTAGAAGTTATAGCCTTCAAGATTCTATGAGGTTTTTGAACAAACTTTAAAACTGACGGAAAAAAATATGTTCCATCATCTTTTTTTTTCTAGACATGGCAATCTTGCTGCCTAATTTGATTTAGTCAACAGACCGATTCCAGTCCATCATTTGCTTCTCCGCTCTCTGATTCTTTGCACCGCAGATGTAGCAATGACCCGCTTTACTAAGCTCTGAAGCCCCACACATGGCTCGCACCTAAACATTTAATGCTCGCGTCTATCAAAAGTTAACAACTCTCATTCCACTGTCCCCACCTATCCGTCCCGCTGAAATCGTTTAGCGCGCATTCAAATCGCTGTGACGGGGCACGACCGAGCCGCGGGCCGCGGGCACTCCATGTCCAATCTCCAATTATTTAATTTAACCAAACTAATTTCGTCCGCACTCGTAACCCATCATCATCACCATTTGCGCCAACAACACTCCACTCGAAATGGGTATGCAAAAATGACGACGCGAGCCCATCAGCGGGTCCTCTCTCTCGCTGTGAAGCCCCTTCCAACTCCTTCCACGGAAAGCCGCCACGGTCATTATAGCCGTCGTCAACCCACCCGAACCTGACAACACACATTCATCTGGGACATTCAGGCGGCTGTTATGGCGCTCATAAACGCATATTCCACAACACGACTGACTGGATGCGTAAACGAGGTCTCCGGCACCGGGCCCGGCCACCACGCGAAGGACCGAACCATGGCGAGATGCACACGCTGGACAAATGATTGCTCGCTGTTGATTGTTTCTGTTTCCCACACAACACTCCGAGTGGCAACAACATGCCCAAATTGCCATTTAATGCCGCACTCTCGTCGGTCGGTGCCAGTCACACTGTGCGAGTGTAATTTTGTGCGATAATCGAAATGGCCATTCCGGGATTAATTCTGGACGTGGCCACCACCGCCAGTTCCACCAGCAACAGCGTCGGTCACCGGCGTCTGTTTGGTGCAAATTAAAATCGAATGGCGATGGTGGGCCACGATAGCCGGCAAAAGCGCCCAAAGCGCCCGAACAGTCGGGACATGCGTGCCGAGGTGTCGTTTGAACGTTTTAATCAATTGCGAATGTAAATTTCAATTACGCTGCTCCGCGTCCGTGGCCAATGTCTCCCACTGCCGCCGCGGAATGTTTCCAGATTTCGGATTCCATCCGTCAGTGACCCTGCGCGTTGGCGGCCATGTCCAATCGCTGATAATTCACCGACACACGGCCCAGGTAGCTGACGGAGCCATTACACCCGGTTCTGCTTCACAGCTTCTGCAGGAGGCCGGGCCGTGCAATTTTCAAATACGCCACGGTCCGCGGCAAATTGCTGAGCAACGTACGTGTGCGCCTCGGAATTGACACAAAGTTGAAGTCGGA
This sequence comes from Syritta pipiens, assembly GCA_905187475.1. Taxonomy (NCBI): domain Eukaryota; kingdom Metazoa; phylum Arthropoda; class Insecta; order Diptera; family Syrphidae; genus Syritta; species Syritta pipiens. The sequence continues at coordinate 104,516,447 of LR994571.1, read as the reverse complement.
CGTCGGCGTCGGCGTCGGGTTTCCCACAGCTGGCGGTCACGTCGGACCGCAGCTACCTGTTTAAGCCTTTCCCCAAAGCCTCGCGCTGACCCGCGCCGTAACCTTTGCGCTTCTATCGATTTTGGTGGCGCGGAGGAGGATAATAAATCAAAGTGGATGCGTCATTAGTCATTCCGTCGATGGATGGAGGAAGGACATGTGTCATGTTGTTGTATCTCAAGTTACACAGATAGACATCGCACAAGTGGCAATCGTCGTCTTCGACTTCGGTGGTCCTCGAGAGGAAGCATCCACTCGAGTGATTAACAAAATGCTCTCCAAGGAGTTCGGCTCTGTGTCTGTGTCCCGCCCCTGAGCCTGGTCGGGTTTTTGAGGTGCGAAGAAGATGTATCTAATCTAATAGAATCATTAGGACGACGTGAAGGCAACACGATCTAAATTGGTGGCACTTATCCTTTCGGCGGCAGCTGTGATGTGCCGGATTTAATTGCGGGGATTTACCGGGAAGTGCGAAAAAATCAACACGACTACGACGATGGATTGAGACCTCGTTTCGCTCCGCCTCGCAGATGTGAATTAATCTTTGGGATTCGTTCTTTCGGGGGAGAGTTTATGATCCATCGTAAAGGATACAACAACAGCTCACACTACCGGTATTGAGATAAGTCGAATTAGTTATGCCGCAAGGATTCAGTGGAGGACGAGGTGAATAGAACGATGGCGCAGCAGGATTCGGGTCGTGTTTTGATGATTCTTTAGAATCTATGAAACTCGAGTTTGGCGTTCTGGTATCGACTTAATCCCCAAATGATATACGCTCCGAGAATTCAATAAAGCGATTGATGTTTTGAAACAAAAAATTAGCAGCAATAGGAGTTCTTACTATTGATGAGATCCCGAATTTCATACCAACAAAATGGGAGCCATTTAGACAAGCTGGGCAATAAACAAGCAGGGGTCATCTTTTTCTAGTCCTACAGAATTCAGGACGCACAAATTTCTGTTGACCCATTTGGATTGTTGCTCATACGGATTTGAAGTGATTCCTAACCTTAATGCACTGGACTCTTGAAAACCCAACAAACTCGATCTGGTTTGTGAAGTTATGTTTTAAGTATTTCAATAACAAAAACAGAGCCCAGGTGTTGTAGCACAACTAATTACATTTTATGCGATTTGCTGTGCTGAACTATAATTATCGACGTTAGAAAACCGTGCAAGTGTGACTTAGACTCATGTCAGTAGATGTTATTAACTCCTCTGACCTCTGAGTGTAATCTTACTCGCATTAGCAATATCTTGATACTTAATTTGTCCAATTTACTTCATAGAAATCAATAAAAACTCATCGCCCTTAACGATCGCCGCGTTAAACTAATTACTCAAAAGATTGTTATATGTCGGCAAATCAATGATCCTTTCTCAAAAGAGTCGTATAACTTCAAATGCAATCTAATTGAAAGACAATTTTCAAATATTCTTTTCTAATAGAAAATTTAGTTTCACTAAACGTGGTAGATGTATGTAGTGATGTTATTGCAGTAGGGATTGAAATGGTGGCGGGCGAGCGAGTGAGATCAAGAAGGTAACATTGAAAAAATTTTGCATTTAATTTAATATTTTAATATTAGCGCAAAGAAAAGCATTGGTGCTGACTTTACTCTGTTTCTCTTTGTTCTGTTTGTTTGTCACAATTGTGGAATCAGGAAAATGTGTGTTCACGAGAAAATTTCCAGTTCTTTATAAATGTTTCTGTTGCTACAAGGAAAAATATTTTGCATAAGACCGTTAACCGTGAAGATAAAAAAGAAATTGTTTTGGTTCTTAAGTTCCTTATAGATATATCTATATTCGCAGTCAGGCTATTTTAAAGATTCTGAGAAGATACAGCACTAATTCCAAGGCTGCCTGGTAGTGCCACAATCTCTCACGGACATTGTCATAAAACCACGGACCAAAGTTGATCTGGGCGCCAGGCAATAAAATTTAGTAAGGGAAAAAGGCGGGTGTTCCCTTTGCAAAAAAAGAAGAACAGATACCCTGCTCCTTCTCCCGGTCGCCCTCCACAGGCCGATTTTAAAATTACTAAAAATGTTTACAATTTCCAAGCTTATAGAGCTATAAGGATAAAACTCGAGCTTATTGACCGACTCGACCCGCTTATTTCGATATATCGATATATAAATTAGAGGGGAGAGGGGAGAAAGGGGTATACAATTTTTAAAGGTTTCCAGAACGATCTTTAAAACTGTTGAACAGAATTTTGTGAAATTTGACTCAACAATAGAGGTAAGTCCCCTACAGTTGAACCATAATGTTCGGATCACTCTAAGTCGAGTTATGAGGGTATGCATTTTTTTCGATTTTTGAAAGCCGTAGAACAGAATTTGCTAAAATGTGGCCTAAGAATAGTGTCAGGTCTGTTCTTCATCATCATTAGTGGCGTAACAGCACGAAGGACCAGAGCCTAGATTTTCGCGCCTCCACTGTGTTGTGTGCGTTATAATTTGACACATGTGAAGGGGACCTACAGTTTATTGCCGGTTCCGAACGGCGAATTGCGAAAGCTTTCCGTGACAGAAGTACTCCAGGAGGATTGTCAGTCGTCCGCTTTAGGTGGGGCCGTGAGAAATGTTTGTGGTGTTTTTTTTTCCTCGAGCTGAATTTGAACCCAGGTACTCTCGTTTAGCAGTCAGGCGCACTAACTGACTACGCCCACAAAGGAAGGTTCCCATGCCAAGAACACGCGGTGTTCCCAAGCGATACTAACAGACCCCGACGCTTTCTAATTTCAGTGATCGGACGAGAACCGATTCTCTCAGGGTGGTATGGTCGTTGGCAAGTCCGCTCACTGTTGTCTAATCGTTATGTCGTATTAGGGGGACCAAGAACAGGCCTTAGTGGGCACCGTGGCTTAATCGTAAGTGCGTCGGATTGTTAAGCGAAAAACACCACAAACATTTTTCACGGCCCAACCTCCAGCGAACGACTGACAATCCTCTTAGAGTACTTCTGTCACGGAAAGCTTCGCAATTCGCCGGCACAACATAGTGGAGGCGCGAAAAAGCTAGACTCTGGCCTTTCGTAGGCTGCTACGCCCCTAATGATGATGAACAGTGAGCGGAGGAAGGGAGCTTCAAACATTTTTTGCGATTTTTTTCGCTCGTTTTACATTTAATTTTCTTTTTTGTTGACTGTTGTTGACTTTTATCCTAAATCAAAATGGATAACTTGAAAGTCTTACTTACGAATCGAACGCGATCTTTTTACGCATCACTTTACGATCCACCTATTCGCCTTTTAAATTGATCATATTTGATTGTTTTAATATATCTTACTCTTAATAATTCAAACCTCTATAATTTATAAACCTCTGTAAAACGGAGCATTCTCCCAGTCCCTTGAAAAACCCTCTGTAAATCGACAAAAACCAATGAAAATTTATCCTCAGGCTAATTCGAATTTATTCTTGCAGCAAATAATTCGAAAATGATAGCTTGTTCACTTCTATAATTCGAAGTCAAGTTTACTTCTTTTTCTTCAATAATAACCATTAATTAACGGTACGTAACGAAAATGAGCAATTTGTTTTTCTGAAACCTCTGTAATTCGAACTCTTTTCTGGTCCCATGAAATTCGAATTATCGAGAGTTTAATGTACCATTTTCGAAGAATTCAAACGAATTTTTATCTTTTGAACATTCAGTCACATGTCAGGATTATTGTTTAGTTTAGTTTTATTTAGAAACTACGTTATTTCAACAATGATAGCTGCGTAAAATTATATCTGCCAATTTTTATTGCCAAAGATTTCATTACTGTTTTGCTGGGGCAACTTTTAAAAATTAATAGAGCATAAGTATTAATTTTTTTGAACAAAGCTACACTTATCCCTCACTTCCTTCCAACTTCACATTTCTCAAAGAGGAATGAAAAGTTTCGTGCAAACCGAAACCGCTCAAAGCGATTTATGAGCGTACATGAATGTGTTTTGAACAGAAACACCAACCAGCCATGATTCTTTAAAGAAAAAACATTATTTTGCTCAAAGCAAAGTCGAATTTGGATAGATATTCGAGAACCTTTTAAAAGAAGACCTAGCAAAACAAGGGATGAATGTATTTTCACTCTCTTCCTCTACATCTACTAAATATAATTTTTTAAAGATTTTTCCTTTAAAAGAAGTCGCATCGGCAAATCGGTATTAGACCCTAAAAGAAAAGGTTCAAAATCACTGTAAATTTATAAATACCAGTTTAGACTTAGGATATAGTGTTTTAAGGTTCAACCACGTGTTTTAAACTTGACCTCCTTATCTCTGTCATCTATTTGTTGTCTATTTGTTGACCAACTCTTACTCCTTTAGTAACTATTTGTTCGAGTTAGTTAAAGGTCTTTGTTGCTCTGTTCATACTTACTAGCTCCTAGTTCTTATGTTTATTGATAGTTTTTAAATGAAAAAAAAAGGATTTGCTGACAAAATAATGACCGATCATTTATTTTTTAAATTAAAATTTTTGTAATACATCCATTCTTTTGGCACTCAGCACTCAGTGTTGATTGGAATCAAATGAGCTGAGTAATTTCCTCTCCAAATTCGCTTTCAACAGTCAATAACCTATAAACAGCGTCGCACATTATTTTTGAATGGAAAGTTGTCATCATAACATCCCCACCGACGACTTTTGGCCACCTGGAACCCTGGGAACTTTAGCCAAGTCTCATGTGAAGGTTAACATTTGCATTCGAACACACGGCAGTTCCCACCGAATCGAACTTAAAAAAAAAATGCTAAAACACCACCTACTGTTCGCAAATGCAAATTTAATTCAATTAGCAAATTCAAATTCGAAATCGATATCAAATTCCCATCAAAACCCAAACCCAGTCCTCACAATAAACACATCTAATATTTTGTAATTATTTTTAACGATACCCAACAAAACCGAATCGATCGCATAAAATAGCGAAAATTTCAAACCACGTCACACACACCGATCTCGATTAATTAAAATTAACGAAACAAACCGTCATAACACTAAATTCGAAGGTGAGTTTGAAAGGAAGAAGATTCCGCGTGCTTTCCGGAATGAAATTTATTGACTCTCGTAAACGATCTCGGGGCCCCGAGAAAGTGACACACGAGCAGAACTTGCGAGCGGGGCTAAGAAAAAAAAAAAAAACAAGACACGCGGCCCGTCGATGAAATATCTGCTCCACAGGTGGCAGCAGCATAAATCAATCAGGAATTATGTTATGGTTGACTTGGAGGCTGGAGCTGGAGCTGTAACCGGGCTACGGGACAGACGAGATGGAGGTGTGATGGTGCCTCGGAATGAGGGAATGTTTATGGTGTCAATACACAGGAAAATGCGCTGTCACCTGCCGTGTTAATTGGGCTCATCTCTCAGAGATATGTTCGACTTTTATTTCTGTGCTTTGAGGTGACGATGATTTTTATAGAACACACACACGCAACGTGGAATTGGTGGGTCCTAAGATTGTTGGATTTTTGGGTTTAATTGATTTTTACGATTGCCAGTTGAAGGCTGAATTGAGATGTTATTGGTCGGGACGTAATGACGGAGTCGACTTTTATGGGGACAGCGATCTGCATCTTGAGTTAATAAACGCGGGCTGAAATAACGTTTTTTTTTTTGTCTCTTTGCACTCGTAAACATGTCCACAGTTAAATTGGTGTTTCTTTCGGAAGATACAACAATTCAAGGAATATTCCGAGGTCGAGGTTGAAGTCAGTCAGTTTTTGGGGTGATTATTTTTGCTCTCAGGTGTGAGTTGATTTGGCTGTCATTTTAGTTGTTCAAGAATATACGACAGAATTTTGGCTACCATAAATGGCCCGGCGAAAGATGATTTATAATCATCCAAAAACTGGAAAACACTCGTTACTTGGAAAGTTAAATAGAATGATTCTACACACTTAACGAAATTCAATTAAAGGCAAGGTAATGTGCAACAGAAGAAATTCAATGAGTAATGTAAAACTAGAAATTAATAACGAGTCCAACCTTTTATCATCATCATCATTGGTGGCGTAACAGCCCACGAAGGGCCAGAGCCCAGCTTTTCGCGTCCAACCTTTAGATAAGGTTATAAGTTCAAAATATCCGACTTGGCAAATCCACAAACATTTTCACTGTGACACACTGTAGATATCATTTTTTTTTTATCTCCAAAGCTATTGTTCTCCTTCAGATCGTTTTCATTCATTGAAATATTAGCGTCCAGAGATTCTCGACTGCTCTCTTTGCCGTCCTTCGAGTCCCCACCTCCAAACCAACCTCATTTCGGATTCATTGATCTTTTGAAGCACGTATTTGTGTAAAAAAAAAAAAGAGAAAATTAATTTTGCCGACCACCGCTTATTGAATCAATCCCCTCGCACCTGAATCCATCGCCTTTGATCTTTTCTCCTCCGCTGATTGACCAGTTCAGGTGCGAAAATTTCGACACCCGAGAGAGTCCATGGGTGGCAAAGCGTTTGTGTCTTTTGTTTTCACAAACAATAGCCCAGGAAACACCTTTCCATCGGAGGCTGGCCAGCCCATAAATTAAGACTCTTAAGAGTTGCATAATCTCCAGAATGATCCACCTCCCCTCAGTCGGAAGCTCAAAGAGCAACTCGACTAATTTCGTAGGCGTTCCGGGCGCATGTCAACTCAAAATCAAAATCCCAATCGCAATCGAAACCCAAGACGAACAAGTGCACCACAGCCAGGTAATTTCTCGCAATTCCCCGTGCCAATCACAACGACCGGCACTTCATTCACCACAACGACGGTGCACCATGACCATTGCCAATCTTTGCACAGCGTCCATTGTACTCTGAGCTCGGAGTCTGTTGTGGTCGCCTTTGATCAGCAGCGCCGATCAAATCGATCAAGAAATCCTCCACCTCCGTCCATCCGTCATCATGGGAAGCGCGGGAAGTCCTTACGGAGCAGGAACACACGATCAACACGAGAAAAACAAAAACAACACGTCCGTGGTGGCAGCGCCGTAATCGGCACACATCAATATCGGTGCGCGCTCTTAGAGGATAATTAAGGACCTTCCTTGTGTATGTGCCTATTTAGGACTGGCGATGATTACAGGCCGGCACTTTATTGCTTGACACCTAGAGGGCCGATAGAGCAGCCACGGCCGTGGCCAATTGCGGCGAAGGTCCGCGGACGTGGAAGGTGAAAGGGTTCCTGCGGCGCACCTGTTTCGGGCGGAGAGAGACGGCGGATATATTCGGCGGCGGAAGGATGCAGCGTTTGAAGGGTGTGATTTTAATTAGGCCCCAGGCGCCAAAGGGGCAATCGCCTGAATATCAAATGAATATTCAATCAAAGGTGCTGCTGCTGTTGTGGGAACCCTGGCCGAACCGGACGTAAAACAAACTCGCGAGGAACCATTAATCACTGCATCTGCTTCTGAGTCTCCATCTCCATGTCCACACAGCGGCCACACATGTCGCGGCGTGTGGAATAATTTAAACAAACCACCTACAGAAGCTCTGTCACCCGTCCAAGCTGGTCACTGAAACCTGTCAGCTGAGGAGCGAAGATCGATAACTCTTCTCCAGTGAGGGGCGACGCGATTAATTGAATTCCTATGCAGGCTCCTCTAACGACAACTACAAGATCGCTCATGCAGTGATTTGCCCTCGGCGTTAGTTTCACTCAACCGGCTAATGATCGGTCGCAGCCCGGGTCCTGGGTCATCGGCGGAGTTGTCTCTGATAGGAAAACGCGCCTCGGACCCTCGAGGTTTTCACACCTCGAGTCGAGAGTTGAAAAATCGCCACGCTAATGTGCTGATCATTTGTACGTTGCTAAGATCCTCGAAGCAAAGTGGTATAAGTCCTTCTCTTCCTCTTGGTCGCAGTCTTGGTCTGAGTCTTGGTTCGGACGGGGCGCTCTAGTCCGGGGAGGTTCATTTGTGTGTGTGTGTGCTGGAGCACAAGACAACAGCGTTGACTGGCAACGATGATACCCGGTATCAGGTGCAAACCACGGACGCAGGCGCATTGAGGCAAATTGATTTCAGCGATATTTCATCTCTTCGTCGTTGCGGCGACGGCGGCGGCGGCAGTTGCGCGATCGCTCGGTGTCGTTGCGGCGTGCCGTGGAGTTGAGTGGATCGCTCACATCGGGTAAAAATTGCATTAACCGCTCATAGTGGAGAGGTTAAGCTTCTAGGTGAAGTTGATTGATTGCGGGGTTTAAGTGAATTTTCTGGATGGAACTCACGTAGTTCGTCGCAGGGATCAGATCGATAGAGGAGGGCTAGGTGAAAGACCACGTGGTTTGCTCTTGTCGCTGTGAAGCCACGGGAGACTTTGTTTTCACCCACAATTGAAATATGTCAAATTTGATTCTATTTTCCGAAAGTGACTTTTTTTTGGAAAATTCTTTGCGGTGCCGAAAGAGGACCGGAACGAATTAGGGCCGTGAAGTGAGGTCGATTTCCATACGGCTGCCTGTCCAAACAGTGGCTGCGAACAATGCAATGGAATATTTGGTATTCTTTGAAAGAGTGTCCTGTGCCGGCTGTCATTGTCTTGGGTGAAGAAAGAAATGAATTTGAATGGAATGAAAAGGACGAAATGTGGTTCCAAGAGGTGCAAGTACAGTTGTTTGTGGTAGCTCGTGTTGGTCCGCAAGGCAACAAATTTCGCTTCAAGAGACACTTACTGACGACATAGAATCTAAGACGCCATTTTTCAGCAGTATATGAAAAAACTGTGAGCAGGAAAAAAACATGATGAAGGATGTGACCTCTCATAAGTACAAATCGACGCCACTCAGGAAAAAAAAATGTTTAATTTTTCAGTACCTAGTAAGATCAATCATAGATCATACCTCGACGGCTCTGTTGTAAGCTGATCAAAAGGAGCAACGTACATTATTGCCACAATTCTGGGATGTGGCCAACCGTTCGTGGTGAGGTTTGCGACGTCCGTTTAATATCTTCGACGTATAATATCTTCTTTTCTATAAAGATAAACACTACATTGTATTTTTTCGTTTTATTGTAGTTGTAAAACTGTTATATTTTAACTATAAAACAAATAAGCAAACAAAATTATTTGTCATCCTCCAGACGGCTCCAAACCAAGGCCAAACTTGTCTTTTTAAATTTTTAATTGTTATTTCAAATTAAGATGAAAAAAATAAAGTACATTCTATTCTATTTTATTCTATTCATAGATTTCTCTTCTATCAGAAATTGTAAATTGTGCGATAACGGCATGAAAATTTTGAAACGAAATAAACAAATCTAATTCGAAAGTTAAATCGACGCCGCACAATGGGGCAAAACTCTAAAAACCTGGCTAAAAATCGAATTCTGAAGATGGTCGATGACTTAAACTTCTACTCTCTTTCCATTGTTAACTAAATAGAGAACTAGACATTATATTGGGAGTACAATTTGAAAGACGCGTATTTTTTTGTTAAAAAAACCATTTATTTGAATATGAAAATGAAAATACATGTCATTCAAAGTATTGCCCATCGCTAGCCACAACTTTTTCCCATCTTTCTGGCAATTTGTGGATTCCGTCCCGCACCGGCTTGGCGGCCAAAAATGAATCGAGCCAATTTTTGATACCGTCAATTGAAGTGAAGGGTATTCCAGCCAGGGCATTCTGCATGGACCTGAACAAATGGTAGTCGGAAGGGGCCAGGTCTGGACTATACGGCGGGTGGGGTAGCGATTCCCATCCAATATTTTCCATGTATTTTTTAACCCGTTGAGTGCGATGTGGCCGAGCATTGTCATCATGGAAAATTTTCGATTCGTGTCTAGTCGCATATTCTGGCAGTTTTTCTTTGATTGCGCGGCTTCCTTGCTTTTGGATCATTCCCAATGCTTTGAAACGTTTGGAAATTGCTTGCTGGGTAACTCCCAATAATTTCGCAAGCTCCTCTTGAGTTTGACATGAATCTTCTTCCAGTAATGCCTCCAATTCTGCATCTTCAAACTTTTTCACTTGGCCAGGACGTTCCTTGTCTTCAACGTCAAAATCACCACTTTTAAAGCGTGCAAACCATTCCTGACACATTCTGACACTTACAGAATAGTCAGGGTAAGCTTCAATGAGTAAACGTTGCGCATCTGTTGCACTTTTCTTCAAATGAAAGTAGTGAATTAAAACTTCCCGCAAATGTTGTTTTGAAGGCACAAAATTCGATATTTTAAACGCAAAACAAAACTTGTTTAAATTAACTTGTGTATACTTTAACAGATGGATTTAACTAGATTTTTCGACGCTCTTTAACATACAATAGCTGTCACTGTCAAAAAAATAGCGCGTGTGAATATATATGAAGTTAGTAACAATGCGCGTCTTTCAAGTTGTACTCCCAATATATTGTACAGAATAGCTAAACAGTTCATGGCAATCCCAGTACAAAGTCTATATATTGACCTCAAGAACAACCTCACTAAATTTAGAGTTTCTAGCCCTAACGATTTATTTTACGCCAGCTTTTAGTGTTTGCCCCAGTGTGCGACGCTCCTAGCTTTGATTTAAAACAAATTAGTTTCTAAAATAAGACCGAATTGATTCTTCTTTAGTAAGTTCAAGTGCGATGGCAATAAGTGGTCCGACCTTAAATTGGATTTTCTCTCTTTTTGCAGTTAACTGATTCCAATTAACATCAAGTCTAATGTATTGGCCCATCTAACGCATTTTCATTGCTTCTATTAGTTTGGTACACGTACAACATAATTAAACCTGGTACTAACTTTATGAGGATGTGAATTTATTCTTTTGCATTTTCATAATTGGAGACCCTAGAATACGATAAAAGATAAATGAATTTAATAATCAATTTTGTAGGATATAATCTGTGCTTTGAATCGTCGTAGTTGATCGTCGTTAAAGACCTACACAGAGTTTTTGCTGCCTCAAGCGTTTGAGTACTTGTTCGACGAAAATAAATGATGCCAACGCTTGTAGAAATACAAGCGTTGCCACCATTTACTAAATACTAAATAGAAATACGCTTACAGTCCCATTTTTCTATTCATGGTCGTTAATTACTTGAAAATTGCTTTCGAGTTTGTTTTCCATTAACTCCTCTGCAAGGAATTGAAAACTGTTAGCCAAGGTTTGAATTCATAAATAATGTATTTGAATAAAAATAAATACAAATAAGTGCTCCACAAAAGTTTGAGTACGATAGAGAAATCTGGCGAAAAGGGCGACTTTGCCTTCCATGCAAAATCAAGTGTCACACCAAACCAATTCCAAAGTTTCTATGCATTGAAAACATTGTTTAATGCCGGTTGCGAACGACGGTGGCTTACCCGCTCTTTTCAAAAATTGGTTGAATTCAGACAGATGATTTACGTTAGTGGAGACTAGAATTTTGTGGGAGAAGGCCAAAGGAAATGCAAATAAATATAAAATAAATCAGTTTTGTTGCAGGCCAAGAAATTCTCAAATTCTCAAAAGAATGCTTTCCACCTCTTGATGACAATATTGATTGCATGTGAATGCCTAGAACTCAGCCATTCTATAAAATGAACAAGTGTAGAAATAAAAATCGCTTTCAATGAAACTGGGATGTTAAATGCAAGAAAACCTCGCTCAGCAGTGTTGGATGAGACCAAAAACACGACGCAAATCAACAGTACGCAATTTGAATTAACGTTTCGCATTCAATTTAATTCCACAATTCCCATGTGCTGGAATTTTGTGAACAAAATTCGACCGACACAGCTTCAAAACAACGATAATTTCTAAGCGAGGCTACTTCAAAACGACACAACGACCGAGGTATAGGTGTAATGTCTTAAAAATTTGCAGGTGCTTGACATTTTTTTTTAAATATCGAAATTGTTTTTACTTCCGTCTTCAGTCATTCTAGTAGTTCGTCCTTAACCTTATGTTTGATTATTTCGAGTTATTTACTCCGAGATCATAGATGGCGATGCGACTTTCAAGTGGTTGGTTTATGAATTGGAAATAACCCTGGGATATTTTCCCATAATGCGTCCTAAATATGTGTGGCTGCGTGGGTGATTGTCCATACTACTATTGCCTTGGCTTCAGTATTTACTACTGGAAAAGTACGTTGGTTTGAGTTCTAGATATGTTATTTGCGGGGTTCACACCTGACTTCAAATTATACAATTTGCTTGACGACAGCGAATCGTCAATGTGAACGCTCGAAACTACAAATCGACTTGTAGCCAGAAAGTTTAATATTTTCAACTTTTTGCCTCGAGTGAACGATTTGTAGTTGACTGTGAACACTTGTCGTCCAACTTCGGAGTATTTTTCATTTTCGTTTGTGATCTCGATGGTTGAGAATCTCAGCGGAGCGGAAAAAATTTTGTCGAGTAATGAAAAAAAATGTTGAGTGGAGTTTTTTTAACAGAAGTGGTCAAGCATGTTGTCAAATGTGAACGCTAAGGCAAATTTGGTTGTCAAATAACTTGTAGTCAGGTGTGACCCCTCTATTAGAGCAGAATTAAAAATTATTTTTAACAGCAATCAATTTTTGTTTTTGGCTTAAGAAAATGGCAAATAGTCATTGAAAACAATTTCATTTTTATTTAAAATACATACACTACGTTTCATAACTATATAACCACTTAAATTTTAATATGGCCAAATAATGTTATTCTCCTCTTCATTTTTTGTAAGAAATGGAAAAAGTTGGGTTCCAAGACACCGATATACTCTCTTCGGAATTCATCCTAGTGGATGGGAGGTTTTCGTAATTTTTTTCTTGGAAAGTCCGCAGTGTTATATAAAAAAAATAATAGAAAAAAAAAGTGTAGATTTTTTCTCAGAAATTGTGAGTCGCACTGCTAAATTAGGACCTTGCATTTAATGCTCACGTTAATTTTGAGTCGAACACAAAAAAACTGAATGGTCTTACGTCTTCTAGGTCAAAAGAAAACTAAAGGGTGATTTTTTAAAAGCTATAGGAAAGTTTTTCAAAAAAAAAAAACACATAAAATTCAGAAAAATGCATGAAATCTTTATTTGAATCGATAATACGGTCCATATAATTTCATGTTTGAAGATTATTTCATGCAAATGTTGTCCTTGACTGCGCCTTAAATGGTCCATCCGCTTAGTCCAATTGTGGCATACTCTTTCTAATATTTCGGCCGGTATCTCACGAATAAATACGTCAATTGAAGCGGGCTTGTCTGTATAGACATGAGCTTTAACATAGCCCCACAAAAATAGTCTAAAGGCGTTAAATCGCACGATCTAGGCGGTCAATTGACCGGTCCCGAACGTAAAATAAAATGTTCACCGAACTCGCCTCTCAATAAGTCCATTGTTGCGTGTGCTGTGTGGCATGTGGCACCGTCTTGTTGAAACCACATGTCATGCAAGTCAAGCTCTTGCATTTTGGGCAAAAAAAAAGTTGGATATCATCTCACGGTAGCGCTCACCATTCACAGTTACGTTACGATTCGCATCATCTTTGAAGAAGTACGGTCCAATGATGCCACCAGCCCATAAACCGCACCAAACTGTGACTTTTTCTGGATGCATTGGTAGCTCTTGCAATGCTTCTGGCTGATATCCACTCCAAAATCGACAATTCTGCTTATTTACGTACCCATTGAGCCAAAAATGAGCTTCGTCGCTGAACACTTTCTTAAATTTCTGAAATTTCTTAACAGAGCACGCGTTTTGATAATAAAATTCAATAATTTGCAAGCGTTGTTCGTTTGTAAGACGATTCATGGTTAAATTATAGACCAAACTGAAGATGTTTGACAGTGAAACAAAACACGAAACGTGCGTCAGCTGTTTAAATCAGTGTTGCCAAAAAGATAATAGCTGAAAAATCACCCTTTAGAATGGACCAACAACTTTTTAAATGAGCCAGTCACGCCCTTATGCACAAAGGCACTTGTTTGCAGTAATAGTAACTTAAATTTTCTTTAAAAAAGTGGTTGGCCCAATCTAGTTTTCTTTGAAATAACACAAAAATCATTCAAATCGGTAAAATGGGTTTTTTATTGCCAAAAAATCATACGACCGCCGAGTATGTATCCATTTTTGCATCCCACTGTAAATGGAAATACAGAGTGGTGTGTGTTAAATCGTAAGAGAATGATAGAATTGCCTGCCAAAGCCTTCAACTTAACTCCTTTTTTTTAGCTTAATGCAATGAACTCTCGAATTACGAGAAACCTCGAATTAGAGAGGTTTTGATGTTGTCTTGCACAGAAGTAAATTCGAATCAGCCAAAGGGACAAATTGCAAAGTTTTCTTTGGTTTACAGCGGCTTTTTCATAAAACGCCTGGAATTTTTCTGTTTACAGACGTTTTCGAATTATGGAGGCTCGAATAATAGAAAATTTACTGCATATAAAATTGACGTTCGAAATTTCTGAATTGCAATAACTGGAACTGATTGCCTTGGAGACGTTGGTGACAAATTTTAGCCACAAAAAGTGATGAAAAAATTAAAACACTGTACAACACAGAAACTGTACAAAAAGAAAAATAAAACCACACACTTTGCGTACAAAAAAATTTACACTCGTTTATTTTGTTAAAAGATTCTTGATGAATTTTAATAAAACAATTTTCGGGGTAGATTTTCTTTTCCATTTATATACACCTAAGTATCTATTGCAATGCATTTCAAACTAAAACAGAAAATCTTACAAAAACTACAACATTTTGCATCTTAGCCTAAGTCTAACATTCGATTCGTTCCTACTCTACAAACGAGTTACATGAATTTCAATTTAATTATTTTGGAAGTACCACTTAAAAATCTAGCTTCTAACCTAAAAAAAGGAAATTTTCTAAATTTACACACTTAGACCTGCAAAGAATACACATGCGTGAGAAAATTTAAACATGTTGCTGGCCTCCGATTGCATTTGCTTGAATATTATTGCCCACCTGTGCCGGAGCGCCTTGTGGTGGCCCAGCACCGGTCTCGTTGACGGACGTGCTCTCGGCGTCGGACTCCTTGATGGATCCACCCTCTTCGTCGCCGACCAGGGATCGGTACTTCTTGGCGATCGCCTCCCAGTCTGCGACGTTCTCGATGCGGTTCTGGGCGCCGGCTGTGAAGCTGGCCTGGGAGCCCAGCGGCGAAAGGTGTACCACTGAAAGCGCCACGGAATCTGAAAGGAAACCCAAGACAGGACCAAGTCATTGATTCAAGTCAGTCAGATGCGGTGAAGGAAAGAAGCTGAAGCGTAGGCCTGGGCAGGTCCGCTCACAGCTTTCAGTGGGCAGACACATACATTTCCTACCTTTCTTGATCTTCGAGAGCCACTTGGCGCCGGCCTTGGTGCGCGGGCTAGCCTGTCGTATTCCCATCATCTGTACCAGACTTGGACGCTTCTTCTTCTTCATGCGTGCCTACGGGAATTCAACACAAAGACACAGACACAGACACCACAGAACGAAAAAACATAAAACAGAAGACAGAGACACAAGGACGATGATTTCAAACAATAGACAGGACAGACACAAAGCAAAGAGAAGGAAGCCAAAACAAAACAAACAAAGATGGATGGATGATGGTGATAATGATGATGATGGATTTCGGAAAGGTCAGAAGGTGAAGAAGTAGAAGAAAAGCGGTTTATCGTAATTTAGTTTCAATCGAGCAGCTGTTATACACACTTGATATTTTACCTTGACCTTCTCGACGATCCACATGAACCACGTGGTGACTAGGTTAAGCGGAGATGGAGCTGTTGTTGTGCGATGCATGTTGCGGATAAGCTTCGACAGACCGAATTTCCATTCGATGTCGGATTGAGCCTGTTTATGTTTGTTTTTTGGTTTTGGTTTTTGGATCGAATGGCGGGCGTGTGTGCATTGATGAGGGGGAGGAACGGGAGAAAAGCAGAACGTAAGCAACATTTTATCGAAACACACAAAATCATTTTTTTTTTTTTTTGTTTTAAATCTTAAAACTAATTCTCAGTCGCAGCTTTTCATGCGAGAGCTTATTTTCTAAAAAAATATCTAGCGAGTGTAGTTTGTTGGATATCTACAAGTATTCTAAACATAGACTAGTATCTACACGTGTAATGGTATTTGCTATTGGGATGAACGCTAAAGATACAGCCTGGCGGATGAGGGCCCACCGACTGTATCCCAAGGATCAACTTCCATTCTGTTTACTTATCGCAGAAGCAACAAGTCTGGCAGTCGACGGATGTAATACACTTTTGCTTTTGCTGATTAGCTTAAGGCGATGAGGTAAGATAGGCTAAAGTTGATTAGAGAGAAAGTTTATAAAAGTTGTTGTTATAAAGTTGTGTTAAGTTAAAAGTTAAAATAATATCATTGGCTTGCTTCATTTACATCGGGCGCTTAGATGACTGCGAGGATTAAAAAATGCCTTAAGATTATCTGCCTAAGTATGTACATTCGAGAAAAGTCAAGTCAAGTGCACATAGACACACTACTTAATGTCAACGAAAGAAAAAGAGTTTGCAGCTCTGTCTTAAAAGTCGATCCTTCGACAACTTGGTTATGAGTGGTGCCTGCCAGTTTAGTTTATAGAAAAATGTGATTAAAAGTCCAAACACGGTCCATGATTGAGCCAAGCAAGACTTCATTATATGAGCCGCTCACAGATTCATTTACTGCACTTTTTGAAAAATTTTAGATTTAAGTGTCAAAGCACTTGGTAGAGTCATAACTTCTTATGTTTAAAATAACTTTCCTTAATGATCAAGATTACCACCATTAAACGACATCTATTTAAATAAAACGTTGTGTACTTCAAAGGTGAATATAAATTACTTTATCGGTTTTTCAAATTGTTGTAAAATGGAGTTAATCGATGTGTGCTCTGAACGGCTCATATATTAGGTTGTCAAATATCTCCCTTCCGCCTTTTTGTCTTTTGAATTTTCCGGCTTTGTACAAAGCGCTACAGAGCTGACAACCTAATAATAATCGAATTTAAAAATCATTCGATGGCAATAGCTTTGTAAAAGTTTTTGTGTTTCAAAAATTTTTTTTCGAAACGCGAAGACCTATAATGTTACATCAATAAATCAGCAAGACCAACATCATCTAAGCAATTCGTGTGCTAAAATTGGAGGGACAGGATGCCCTACTGCGAATGCAGGGCAGCTATTTGAACGACGACGTTGTATTCCATAATTAATGAGAATGTTTGCTCTTAAAAATAAAGCCGTAACACACTGTCGGACAAAATAAAGTGCAAAAGCGGTTGATTCGCTTAAAAAATTCTCTTAACACATTGAATGCCATGGGGGTCACCGGTGACCGACATTAAGTTTGTCCGTAAACGACGCGGCAATCAATGTGTTAAATAAAAACAAAGTGCATGTACGCCCCAAATCGTATGTCATAATGTCATCCGCATGTTTGTTAACAGTTCTGCAAGTACTAACGGTTACTTGCTGTTGTTTAGTTGCGCCCAGTTGTCGTAACCCTGCACCAATTTTAATCACATCGCGACATTAAGTTAACTTTACATTTTGGGTGCACAAATTAGAAAACTAACAAGAATTTAATTTTGTTTTTAGGATTATTTGTGTGAAATTATATAGTAGAATCATTAGAATCTTATTTTTGGTACTTTTGGTTATGAATCAGAAGTGAAGGCACTGCTAGTTGCGGTCAAAATGGATTAACATTCCAGAAACTATCGGAGAAGTTGGAATTTCACTTTGAAACTTTCGAAAAATGAGGATCAGTTGCAAGTTGCTTAATAGAAATTGTGTGAAAAAGCGGAAGACAACAGCAATTGGCGATGTTTTCAGCTAGAAATAAGAAAGAAGACTCGCAGTTTAATCATCAAACCATCAACTATGTAATTTGTTATAAAGCTATATCTGCAAATTTTCAATGTACTTTCGCCACTTGCCACTTTGGTACCAGATTGTACAAAACTATTTCTTAGACAAATGAATTCTTTCTTTTTATATTTGTATCTAAAAAATAGTTGATGTATATCCTTTTGTTTTGAAATATAACAACAAAAATATCACAACAAGAACAGTACAAAGAAGACTGTAGGAAAACGGATTAAGAAGAAGCATTTTCTTTGCAAAAGGTTTCTAATGAAGAAACAAATATTCTGACAGAACGCACTTTTGTCTTATACCATAAGCGCAAGTTCGAGTCAAGAAGAAGGAAGCACTTGTGGCGCAGACCGGTGCCATGAAATAACTCCGAGGGAAATAAGATCGCATTCCAAAATTCGGCGTTGTTTCACTTTATGAAAGCGAAATATCGCCGAATATTCAAGTTCGGTGCAAAATAACGCCGTTATTTCACTGCATGAATGAAATTCCTCCCTATCTCGCTCGGCGTTATCTTATGGCACCGTGCAGACCATCTGAAAGGCTTAGTCAAAGGTATTTTCAACGGACCTTAAATTATTTAGGTGGGTCAATTATGGTCTTGGGTTGTTTCTGCTTTAACGAAAATCGCAAAATCGACATCAAAATTGTTGGTCCACCTTACATCAACATTATAAGAGAAAATTTAGCAACTTCTGCTTTAAAGATGTCTCGTGAAGCTACGTTTCCCAGCAATATAACTGCCCAAACCATACGAGCACAGTAGTAAAGGGTGATTTTTTAGCTATTATCTTTTTGGCAACACTGGTTTAAACAGCTAATGAATCGTCTTACAAACGAACAACGCTTGCAAATTATTGAATTTTATTATCAAAATGTGTGCTCTGTTAAGAAAGTTCAGAAAGTTAAGAAAGTGTTCAGCGACGAAGCTCATTTTTGACTCAATGGGTACGTAAATAAGCAGAATTGTCGATTTTGGAGTGAATATCAGCCAGAAGCATTGCAAGAGCTACCAATGCATCCAGAAATAGTCACAGTTTGGTGCGGTTCATGGGCTGGTGGCATCATTGGACCGTACTTCTTCAAAGATGATGCGAATCGTAACACAACTGTGAATGGCGAGCGCTACCGTGAGATGATATCCAACTTTTTTTGCCCAAAATGAAAGAGCTTGACTTGCATGACATGAGGTTTCAACAAGACGGTGCCATATGCCACACAGCACGCGCAACAATGGACTTATTGAGAGGCGAGTTCGGTGAACATTTTATTTCACGTTCGGGACCGGTCAATTGGCCGCCTAGATCGTGCGATTTAACGCCTTTAGAAAATTTTTTGTGGACTAAGCGGATGGACCATTTGAGGCGCAGTCAAGGTCAACATTTGCATGAAATAATCTTCAAACATTAAATTATATGGACCGTACTATCGATCCAAATAAAAATTTCATACATTTTTCTGAATTTTATGTGTTTTTTGAAAAACTTTCCTATAGCTTTTAAAAAATCACCCTTTAGCTAGGCATTTTTTTTTTTTTCAAAATTGTTGATGTTAGAGTGGCCTCCTCAGTTTCAAGAGTTTAACCCAATTGAGCACCTTTGAATCATTTTGAATGATCGAATTCCATTAAACGAACGATGCAGCCTACAGTCTTTTTGGTAAAACCTGAAAAATGAGTGAGAGAAGATTCCACGAGCAACAATTCTTTTAATTTTTTTTTGTTTTTTTCCTTTTGCATTTTATTTTGCCCTCTCTATCTTTGAATATTTTTAATTGCCTTGTTAGAATTCCATATACGCTTTGTGTGTTTTTTAATAAAATCTTGAGTAGTACTCATCTACCAGATTAGCATTATAGCTGAATAGAAAAAGTTATCTTTATGATTGTTTTGTACTTTATTTTGTCCGACAGTACATGGAAAAAAATTTATTTTGTTCATTCTATTGTATTTTTAAAAAGAAACTTGTATTTGGACCATTCTGTAAATATCGGAATGAAGTGAAAGACAAAGGTAATGAAATAGCTCTTTTTATGCCTACACCTACACTGGTAGAAAACATTCTTTATATCAATGAAGGCTGTCATCCCTTCTTTTATTTATCCTTTTCTTTCTTTTAACGATGTACGTTTCCAAAATAATTATTTTAATCTATTTAATAAAAATTTGGAATACAAAATGCGAATTCTCATCTTATAAATTGCACCTCGCGATTTCGTTACTAGTCAAAACGGATCGCATTGATTTTTGCTTTTTTTTCTAAACCGAATGTCGTTTTATCTCATAGCGCTAGTCTTATAAACAGCTTCTCAAGTTGTGGATCAATTGAATACAATGCTAATCTTTATGTCCAAACCGACCGCGAGGTTTCCTGGCGTAAATATTAGGTTCTAGCTATATTCTACCACACGTAAACGCTGTACCCATCGTTCAATGTACTACGTTATTTTAATTGCAGACACCCCAACAAACATTACTTACACATTACATAAATACCTAAATAAGTAATGGATAAAAATATGTAAGAGTAAAATAAATAAGAGAGACCCTCCTGAAAAAAGACATTTTAAAAGTATTTCTTGTTTTCTCTTAAAAAATAAATTGTTCGTGATTTTTTGCAAAACATTTTGCCTCTCAAAAACTCTTTTTTTCCTTTCAAAAAACAAAACAAAAATACCAAATTCGATCGGAGCAATACTACCTGAATCCGTTGATAGGTGTCTGACATCATAGCAATCAGGAGATTAATAAGCACAACCACGGACACCAACATGTAGATGCCAAAAACAATTTTGAACAAGTACTCCACCCAGTAGGGCTGGGTAGCCGTTGCGAGATTCTTTATTTTATCAACCTGCGTCTGTTCGGTTGTCGTTTGACCGAACACGGCGAAGAACAGCAACTCAAATGCATTTATCGGATGCATTCGAACTAGAAGAGTGTAAAAAAATTTCGACATCCTCCCACAAGTTGAGGGGGAGCAGAGTGATTTATTCCATCAGGATGCGATGTTTCGTTGTTTCGGTGGTCGGTGGAAGGATGTCGAAATATCAAAGAAAAAAAGAAAATTAATTAACTAGTTTGATACCAACCTGTATGCGTTGATAAGTATCCGACATCATGGCAATGAGTAAGTTAATGAGGACAACTACAGATACTAGCAAGTAGATACCGAAGACCAGCTTGAAAAGGACCTCAGTCCATTCGGGTCGCAAGTGACGCATCGGGTTGATGTCCACGGTTGTCGTTTGTCCAAAGACGGCAAAGAAGAGCCGCTCGAAGGCCAGAAATGGCGTCATCGGTCCTAGAGTCACGCGTTTGTTTTTTTTTTTTTTTTTTTTTGTTTTTTGTTGTGTGTCGTGTGTCAAATGGGAAATTTTTTTTGGTTATGTGTTTTTATTTTTTTATTTTGCCGATTTTGATTGGCAAATTGGGAGAAAAGAAGAATTTGTTTGTTCTTTATTCTTTAGTACAACAATTTTTTTTTTTCTTTGAAGGATGCACGCAATTTGAAGCAATTTTTGCAACATTACCAACGAACAATTGGAATTAGGTGGTGAATTTCAGTGCGTATTTTTTGTGAAATTTGTAATTGTTTTTTGTTCATTTTTGAAGCATTGTTTTTTTCTTTGATTTTTACAGCACATTGTTGTGTATCAGGCCATTCTAAGAATTGAGAATCAAATGATTTTTTTTTTATATATAAACATCAATTTGAGGTCTTATTTTGTCTTAAACATTGACTGCCAGCATTCCCATGCAAAAAGTATGAAACATAAAGAAATTAAGAAAAAAGAATGTTAAAAAGGAGTGCATGTAAAACATAAAAACGAGAACTTATTGAAATATATTTTACAAGTTTATTTCGGTTTGCTATTATGATTATAAAATTTATTTCATTCCGTTTGATAACTGAAACTCAAACTGATTAACGGACTAACTGTTTCTAAATCTTGTTTAAAAATGCGGACAAATGTTCAATAACGATCTGATAATTTTGAAATCACTTTAGATTTATGAAGTTCTGACAGAGATTACGGTTCAACGGTTTTCAAAGATGAGTTTTCAATTTTAAGTTCCAAACTGAGCACTTTTGTGGGGAAATAGAATGTACTAACGATATGGCTGTTTGCCTTCTGACGCTGAATTATGAGGATGTTTCAAGGCGGTTTCTATAAAGTGTAGAATAGTCTCTGATATTGACATGGACATGTTAGGGTATGGGTTGAGACCCAGACTTTCATACATAGAATTTTGACGGGATATCATTTATATTTTGCGCTTTTATTTGATTCAAAACGCCGTCAAATTATAAATGGAGGGTTTTTTTTTCCATCGGAGAGGATGGACTCCAAACATTCCGAAAGGTCTATGAATGAATGGTCGCTCAAAAACTTGTGATGTCTCCAGACGTAAACAGACAATCACCAGACGTACAGCTTTTAGAAAATCCGCGGATTACTTTGACCCGTAAATGGAGGATAAGAAGGCTTTCAAACAAAACTGACTGCATTTTTGTAGGAAGCGCTTCAGATAAGCCATGAAATTTTGTTGCAATGTTATCAATTTAAAGCCGAGGAGATTACACACCGATTGCCAAATATTAATTGAGGGATGGACTGCGGTCGCCGTGGCTTAGTCGGTTAGTGCATCAGATTATCGAGCGAGAGTATCCGTATTCGAATCCAACTGAGGAAAAAAAAAACCCACCTCCAGCGAACGACTGACAATCCTTCTGGAGTACTTCTGTCAGGGAAAGCTTTCGCAATAAACTGTAGGTCCCTTTCACATGTGTTAAAATTTTAACACATGTGAAGAAGCTAGGCTCTGGCCCTGTATGGGCTGTTACGCCGACTATTTATTTTTAAAATTTTAACGCGCACAACAAAGTGAAGGCGCGAAAAGCTAGGCTCTGGCCTTTCGTCCGCTGTTACACCACTAATGATGATGATGGACTGCTGAAACGAGCTTGCAATTACATTGAAAAGATTGGCCCAACGAAATAGATTCGAAGCCGTTTTTCGAAAGTCTCGAGAAAATTTTATTCTCCCCTTTAGAGGAGACCAAGTGCGATATCCGAAGGAGTGCGAGCCATGGTGTTAAAGAGCTTACACGAGGGTTTGGGGCTATTCCTGGATAAAGCAACGACCTTGGTGATAGGTCTGGTTCCCCGGCAAAGTGGCAACAGTGAATGTTGTAGCATCTCAGCAAGCGTTTTCAAGCCCAGAAAGAGAGTACAGCGACAGGCCCCCTTGCAGAACATTCGAATTTTGGGGGTCAATTTTTCAACAAGATGAGGCTTATTTGTGTGGACTCGCACTCGAAATATCCAAATGTTGTGTGGTTGCCTGGAGCAGTTACGGTAGAGGCTACCGTCAAGGCTCTGCAATAAATCGAAGGAACTCCCAAATGCGTTAGTTGCGGACAACGACACCCAATTTATGGCTCAGACTTTCAAGGAGCTCTGTGACTATCATTCAATTCAGCTTTGGACAACTGCTCCGTTTTATCCAGCGTCAAATGGCCAAGCCGAGAGATTTGTTTGGACGTTTAAAGACTCGTTTCGTTAGAACATGTCGGAAAACAAAAATTCTGATTCGACATTTTGCGCTTTTCTGTCTACGTATTCGTCTATTTATAATCCAGTGACGTATAAGTCCCGGACGGAGTCACTGCATGGTCGGCTGTCCTCAATTTTTCTTCCACATTTCATTCCGGAGGGCGATAACGGCAAAGCCGAGTTTTCGCCTAAATTTTAAATATTAGCGGGCTTTCGTGGGAGAGTATGGGAAGACTAAAACATGCTCAACAGATGAATTTAAGAACATACTCGCAACAAGATATGCATTGTTCAGACCCCGGGCGAATATGTAAGAAGGCATCAAAATCAGATACAAGTCTTACAGGACGAGGTGTTGTTTTACCAACAAAGGCTTTTTTTTAGATTTAGCTGTCAAAGTTTATGTTATTCAGGTTTTTTTTTTTAGTATTAAACTTGATAAATTGAAATCTCGAGGAAACTTCATTCCATTGGACAGTTTATTTTTTCGAAACTCACCACAAGTCAATTGTTTTCCTCAGGTTTCAAGGCCGACTTTGAACGGAAACACGAAAGAATTATAACTTTATATGTATGACTCCAATTGGTCCTTGTTGTCTACAGATCGACTAATACAGTTCCGACGCCACAGACATTTTACAATTTTAAACTCTTCACATAAAATAAGTGCAACAATAAAATTGTAATTCCTTAACAGAAACCGAAAAAGAAGAAGAAAAAACAAATAAAACCAGCTCATAACAATCGCATTCCGTAAAAAAAAAATGCTAAAAAACATCCAACATGCGATTTACCAAAAAAAGAAAATGAAAAAAAAAAAAAATTAAATGAAACACAAACTTTTTGACAACAACACCGATCGTGATTCCAAGGACATCGACAACACCGATGATTTACACAAAGCAAACATTTTCAGAGTTCAATCCGAACTCCGGAGTAGTAAATTAACAACAATTAATTAATCCGTGGATCATTCCAGCAAAATTTATATTTTTGCATTCAAAAAAGGCGTTATAGGACGCAAGCATCTTCCACTTAAAACTGTGTATTTTTGTCAGAGCCTGTACATTGAGACACTTAGTGTGAAAATGCATTCGGGGGGGAGGGCGCATCGGACTTACTGTCATCCTTGTGCTTGCGACGGAATTCGCTGTAAAGGCTTCGACTGTCGTACCGGTTATCGGGTGGACGGGTCGCTTGCGAAACTGGCTTCGCGGTAGCTGGAAGGGTATCAGAGGTATCAGGATATATTTTGTAAATTATTTTTTTTGTTTTTTTTTTTGTTTTTTGCATGCATTACACCTGGCAGATACTTATCAATACACTTGGAAAAGATAGAGAGAGAGAGAAAGAAAAAGAGAGATCGTGGGTTGGGTGGGATGCAGACTTACCGTCATTGAAGTAGGGCTTGTTGCGGTTCTTCTTCTCGAAGTTCTTGATGTCCTCCTGCGTCCAGTTCGCGAAGGACTGATTGAGGGCTACGATGTGCATGGAGAAGCCGAAGACGAAGATCGCGAGCACGGCCAAGAACCGGGCGAGGTCCTTCAGCAGATCGCCGATGATGATGGCCCACGGCCCGAAGAGGTGATGGAACGAGAGGAAGTCCAGGATCTGCACGCAGGCGAGGAGGAAGGCCAGCGCGAAACACTGGTTGCGACAGTAGACGAGCGTGGGCCAGTACTCCTTCGAGATGAAGATGAACGCAGTGACGTGCACGCCGACCCCGGCCATGCCGAGCAGCAGCACGAGCAGCTTGATCGATCCCAATCCAGACTTGTCCGATGGATTTGTCAGCTCGAACAAAAGTAGGCCGCTCAACCAAATGAGCAGCCCAATTTCGTACCAGTAGGGGACCAGACTCAGCCGCAGGACGGGGTAGAGCGGCGTGATGCCCACGATGGAGAGGTGCAGCATGAGGTAGATGTGCGAGGTGAGGTACGACATGAACTTGATGATGGGCACCTTGTTGAACTTGTGGCCGAGCGGGAACGTGAAGCCGATCCACACGGGCGGGCACACGATGAAGGCGACTAGCAGCAGGAGAATCTTCCACGACGCCCAGGTGAGGCTGCCTCGCCAGAGTTCCTGCGCGCGGGTGCGAAAGACGGGATAGAGTTGGGTGATGGAAGGCGGGCGTGGCTTACCTGAAGGTACCTTTGGACGACGGTGTGCGCTATCACCTCCTTCTGCTCGTTCTCGATGAGGACGTCGAGGAACTCGACGTTCCGCTTGTCCGTGGCCTGGAGGATCTTCCCCGCGGAGTCCGAGCCGGCTGCGAGCGCCAGCAGCTCCGTCGCCATGGCCTCGCACTGTTTTCCCGCCGCGACGAGGTCCTTGGCTCGTTCTTTTTCCTGCAACGAGTTCAATGTGAGCACTTGACATAAGCACGGTCAAACTGACCTTCGTTGAAAGATTGATGTAGATGTTCGAGAGTTTGGCAGCTGTGTCCACCGGCGCCGGGGACACCAGGACGAACTCCTGGATGGGCTTGTTGTTGTGGTTCTTGGAGACGACCATCAGGTTATAGACGAAGCGCTTGTCCTCCATGAGGCCGTAGGTGTCGTGCTCCTTGTTCATCAGATACCGCAGCACGTCGTTGTGCCCCTCCGAGGCCGCGAACCAAATCGCCGCGCATCCGTAGTTTGTCTCCGATTTGGGCGACGCTCCAGCTTCGCACAGCAGCTTCACGACTTCCAAATAACCGGCTTTGGCAGCACAATGCAGTGGCGTCCAACCGTTCTTGTCGGTTGCGTTGATTTCCGCGCCCTGACCCAGCAGAATCTCCACCATCTGGTAGTGGCCATGCATCGCCGCAATGTGGAGGCCCGTCTTGCCGTGTCGGTCCACCGATTGGAGGAGTTCCGCTGAGCGACTCAGAAGCAACCCGACCACTGACATGTGTCCACCGAAGCAGGCTAGATGGAGTGGATTGTAGCCCTAAAAGGACCCCGATTAGATAGGTTAACAGGGGCTGCAACTGAAACTTACATTTTCCGTCGTTGCCGCGTCCACCTGCACTCCGGCCGAGTTCAACAGCAAGCGCACAACATTCTCATTCCCTGAGAACGACGCCAGATGCAATGGCGTCATTCCGGATTCTGCACCCAAATCGCCGAACAAACTTTGGCCCGTCGGCGGTTCGGACTTCACCGTCGCCGGAACACTGGTCAGCAGCTCGCGCACAGTGTCCGCCTGTCCGTAGTAAGCAGCCACATGCAACGGCGTCAGTCCCAATTTCTTGCTGGTAATCCTCAAAGAGTTCGTGCTCTTGAGAGCGTCCAACACCTGGCCGTGCCCGTTCTGGGCCGCCAAATGCACAGCCGTGAAGCCTGCCTTGTTCTCATCGGTGCACGAGGCCCCGGCCCGCACCAATGCCTTCACGACGTCCGCGTGTCCGCCCTCAGCTGCCAACTGCAGGGGAGTGGCATCAGTCAATTTGTTTCTAGCCGAAATCACGCCAGACCGGTCGAACTTCATGAGCTCCTCGATCACCTTCACGGAACCCTGCATGGCGGCTATATGCGCACACGTGTTGCCATCCTTGCTGGTCGCGTTCACCAGGCTCGGATGCTGTTGCAGGAACAGTTTGGCCACTTCAGAGTAGTTGTTTTGTGCCGCCACGTGGATGGGCTTCTGGCCCAGGTCGTCGGTCGCGTCGATGTTGGCGCCGAGCTCGAGGAGCAGCTGGCACACCTCCATCTGGCCACTGGCCGCGGCCAAGTGAAGCGGCGTCTGCTTGCGCAGCGTCAGAATGTCAATGACCGCGTTGTGATCCTTGATCAGGAACTTCACCAGGTGAGTGTAGCCGTTCATCGCTGCCAAATGCAGTGCCGTTCTGCCCACACGCGACTTCGAGTTGATGAAGGCCTTGTTCGTCAGCAGAGCATCGCACACGTGCAAGAATCCTCGTTCCGCTGCCAGGTGCAGTGCAGAGCGGCCCTCCGTATCGAACACATCGACTCTGGCATGATTCGCTAAAAGGTTATTGACTAGTTCCATGTGCCCCCGGTTGCAGGCTATCAGGAGTGGCGTCCACCCCACAGAGGACTGGCGGTTCATTGCCTTCTGGATGTCCGTCTGGTTCATGTGTGAGACCATCTCCATGAGGACGTCGTTGTTGCCCGCCACGGCGCAGTAGTGGAAGGCGGTCTCGAGGTTCACCTTGGTCTGGATGTTCACGTCGGCTCCGTTCTCCAGGAGCATGCGGACGATCTGTTTGTCAGACTCGGGGATCTTGACCTCGTCCCTGGTGATTTGGCATGTGAAGTGCAGGGCGGTGGCCCCGTCCTCGTTCTGAGAGTTTATGTACGTGGTGGCTTTGTCGGGGCCGTGCTTCTCTTTCACCGTCTCGATGAGATGCCGGACTATGTCCGGGTGGCAGCTTCGACAGGCCATGTGCAGAGGCGTTTCGCCGGTCTAAAAAAAAAAAACGGAGAGACCTTGTCAGAGAAAGATCGATTGAAAGTGCTTAAACTTACGTTGGACTTGTACAATGGATCGCCACCATCTTCGAGGAGTTGCATCAGCGTTGCCAGATTCCCGTGTCGCGCTGCTACGTGAACAGGCGTCAGACAATCATCGGTAGTTAAATTGGGACTAGCCCCGGACTTGAGAAGCATTAAGGCGCAACGGTCGCCATCCTTAACGCGGGCTGCTATATGGAGAGGAGTCTCGTGCAGCTGCCCTCCCCGGACATGGACGTCTGCGCCAAAGCCCAGCAGGGTCTCGACCACCGCTGGCTTTGCAGACTCGACTGCTATGTGAAGAGCGGTGTAGTTTTCCTGAAAAGAACCTTTGACTATCTCAAACCCCGACTACGTCAGCTCGACTTACATTCGTTGTGACGTCGACCTTCTCGCCCTTCTGCAAGAGCGTGTTGATGATGCCAGTGTGGCCGTAGCGGGCGGCCGTGTGTATGCTCCGCGCGCCGGTCTTGTTTGGCATATGCAGATACACACCCTTCTTGAAGAGCATCGTGGCACATTCAGCATGACCGTTGAGCGATGCTATGTGCATCAGTGTGCTGCCATCTTTTGTCCGCTCGAAGATGCTCGCCTTGAATTTATCCGCAAGGATTTCGATGATGTGCGCATGACCGTTTTCGGCGGCCAAGTGCATTGGCGTTCGATCTGTCGAAGACATAAATCAGCACAGAAGGATGCAGGAGCATCTTCAAACTCACCCTGATTATCCGCAATGGACGCGGAAGCCCTAACTCCGTAGAAGTACTTGAGCAGAGCCTCGTCCCCCTCGGCCGCTGCGATGTGCAGCGGCGTCTGACCCTCGCCATTTTGGGTGTCGACATTCGTACCGTAATCAACTAAAATTCGCACCATATCGACGTCTCGCCGTCTAGCGGCCAAATGCAAGGCCGAGTCTCCATTCGCCGTCGTGGCCTGAAAACGACGAAGGAGAAAGGATAAAGTTTTCCGCCGTAAACTTCGATGGAAGATGAAAGTGAAATTAATGTTAACGTCGCCTATTTTCAAAGCCAACTGATTTGCATTCACTTCGCGTGCCTACGGGCTAGAATCCTAGTGCACGCAATAAGCCACACAACATCACTTGTTGTCGCTGTCGTCGTTCGAAATTTCTTTAAAACACTTTTAATGTCATAATCGCTTTGTTTTGCCTTTTATGTCGTGTGTTAAGTTCTCCCTGTGTGTCGGGTAAGTTTGTCGGCTTTAATCAGACGTGCGTTCAGTCTTTCGAGAGAGTGAGTCGGGGAAAATGTAGGTGACATCCACGGTAAAGTTTATGTAATGTTTGGTTTGGGTTTTTCTAATGATCGTGGATGAGGTAAGTGACTGGATTTAGACGGTAGACATACGCCCTTCTATTGTTCTGCGATTTAATGGTTCACTACTCACCTTTAGTTGTTCCGCCGTTTGTGCTGATAAAAGCTCTCTACACATCGACTGGTTGCCAGCTTCCACGGCGAGGAGCAGTGGAATTTTCCCTCTCTGGAAAAATCATGACAAATTTAATTATTCAGTTTGATTAAATTTAAAAAAACATTTGTTGTTAATTACTTTGGGATAGGTTTGAGGCTAAAAATAGAGAATGATGACCGATTGCCAACTTTTTAGAGATAATTGGTCTTTTTTAGCGAATAAACTGCAAGAGGTACATGCAGTCCAAGTTGTAAAAGTTACCAAATTTAACCATTAACGACCGAAAGGCCCCGCTACAGGCACATACACAAATTATAAATCAAATAAATATATTGAATTCATATCTAAATAAATCCGATTAAATGTTTAGTTAAAGTTTTCATCCTTATAAACGTTTTTGAGTTTCACATAATTGTCCGTCATCTTATAGGCGAGTTTTACAAAAAAAAGCTCTCGGCCGCTAAGGGTTAAAAGAATTCTAACTGTTCGCATACTCAGCAGATTACTGACCAAAAATTGTCGGGGCTTCATGATAGACTCTCTTCGTTTACGTAAGAAAACTCTCTCAGAAATATAAATTCGGAAAATGTGTGCACACAACATTTTTGAGTAAAAAACAAAACACAAAAAAAAAAAAAAAGTGGTGCAATAATATTTATATGAGACAATTATGGCGCTTTTAATGTAGATCCAACAAGTCTTAACGCCAAACTGTTATATTTTCATGATTTAGAACTTATTTGAAAATCCACTATTTTACTGAAATTTGTTACGCAATTTTTAGGAGGATTTTGTGGCTGATGACTGCTTATGACTCTCTCGGACAACCAAGCTAACATTATATTAGGTTGTCAAATATCTCTCTTCCGCCTTTTTGTTTTTTGAATTTTCCAGCTATGTACAAAGCGCTACAGAGCTCTGACAACCTAATATAGGACCCTGATCGTCCCAGTCCTCCTCTATGGCGCAGAGGCTTGGACATTATCAAAAAAGGATGAGGACCTGCTTGGCTGTTACGAGAGAAAGATCCTTCGCCTGATCTTCGGACCTGTCGGCGTAGATGGCGAGTGGAGAAGGAGATTCAACCACGAACTTTACGGGCTGTATAGCGACATGAACCTGGTCAGAAGAGCCAAAATCCAGCGGCTTAGATGGCTGGGCCATGTAGAGCGGATGGACACCAATGCTTCGGCCCGGAGAGTCTTCGAATTTACCACCATGGGGAATCGCGGCAGACCCCACATCAGGTTGCGCACCCAAGTGGAAAGGGACATCAACCAACTTGGCGTGCGAAACTGGAAACAGCTGGCAAACAACCGGTCCAGTTGGAGAAGCATGTTGGTTGAGGCCCAGGTCCACCCCGGACTGTAGCGCCACCTAAGTAAGTAAGTAAGACTGCTTATGACCAATCTTGAGCCTAATTCACCAAGTTTGGGTCAACGAAATTGAGATATCCTTTGGGAAAAATTACTTGTGGGTATCTTTGCATGTAAGTGATAGTTTTAATGAAAAAGTACTAAGTTTGATTCATTTTGAGCATTAAAGCATCAAAGAAATTTTGCTTTTCAAATTCACTTCGTTTAGCAAAGAACCTTTTATTGTTTGCGGAAAAATAAAAATGGATTGCAAATTTTTACGAATTCATTGATGAAAAATTTACTTGCTATCATGTATAAGTAGTGGCCGCCGTGGCTTAATCGTTAGTGTGTCGGACTGTTAAGCTAGAGTACTCGGGTTCGATTACAGCTCGGGGAAAAAACACCACAAACAATTTTCACGGCCCCACTTTCAGCGAACGATTGACAATCCTCCTGGAGTATTTCTGTCACGGAAAGCTTTCGCAATTCGCCGTTCGGAACCGGCAATAAACTGTAGGTCCCCTTTACATGTGTCAAATTATAAAGCACACAACACAGTGAAGGGGCGAAAAGCTAGGCTCTGGCCCTTCGTGTGCTGTTACGCTACCGAAGCAAATAACCTGCTCATAACAATATCAATTAAAGCTGAAACTTATTTTGTCCATCGTAATTCGTTCACAACATAAAGTGTGCGAATACTTTTTTGACTTCAACTTTGATGTTTTCCAAGAACAAATGAAGTTATTCTTAACCGATAGCATTTTTTGTATTTTAAGACCGCGAAATTATAAAAAAAACCGGGTATGTAAATAAAAGTATTTACAAAAAAAAATTCAACATACAAAAAAAAACCGACTTGTGCGAATCGAAATATGTACGTAATCCCACGATTTATGTCGAAAATTGTTTCAACAAATGGGGACGCAAATCCAGACGAATGTTGACCGAAAAGTACGAAAATTGGCTATTAGTAAAGTCAAAAAGTCCAAATAAAGTAATATATTGCGCTGCGTAACAGCCCGTTGAAGGCCAGAGCTTAGCTTTGGCGTCTCCATAGTGTTCTGCACTTTACAATTCGGCACATGTAGAGGGGGCCTACTATTTAATGCCGGTTCCAAGCGGCAAATTGCGAAAGCTTTCCCTAACAGAAGTATATACTCCATACGATTTTCAGTCCTTCGCTGGAGAAGGACCATGAACAAATTTTTGTGGTGTTATTTCCCTGGGCTGGATATCAACCCGTGTACTCTCGCTTAGACCACCGCCTAGGATAAAATGTGACAGTCGACAGCTATAACTTCGAGGGAGTTAAGGAGTTCGTATACCTCGGGGCGAAAGTAAAC
The DNA here is from genome assembly GCA_905187475.1 of Syritta pipiens. Classification (NCBI taxonomy): domain Eukaryota; kingdom Metazoa; phylum Arthropoda; class Insecta; order Diptera; family Syrphidae; genus Syritta; species Syritta pipiens. The sequence goes on along the minus strand of LR994571.1, from coordinate 104,484,480 downwards.
TTCACGAATGACATCATAGTGGAGATCCGTCTTAGAATCACCCTCAGCAACAGCTGCTACTTCGGTTCGTCCAATCAACTAGAGTCAAAACTCCTGACTCGAAGAACTAAGGTCATGATCTACAAGAATTAGTGGTATAAGGTATTGATGAAATTGAGAATTGAATTGACACCTTTATTTGTCCTTACAAAATGGTAAATAAAGGTAACGAAAATCGAGGGATTATACAAAAAAGTAAAAAGCTGAAAACTAAACTGAAAACTTTTTTTTAGTTAGAAAGAACAATCGAGTCTCTCCTATTTTTAACTGTTTCTAAAACCTTTTTTTTTTCAAAATTAAAATTCATTTACAAAACAAACTCAAATCACACATGCCAAACATATTTCCCTCAAAATTTCACGCAACACTTTCATGTGTCAATTAACAGCATGAAACTTACTCAAAATTCCTGGAAACAATTCATGTCTTGCATTTGCATTTAAGTGGCTTGGCATAACTCAAAGATTTTGGCATATTCCGCTCAAGCATTCACATGTAACTTATGCCCACGAATGGAACACATGAAAACGTAAAGCAATTCAGGAAAGACGTGTGTTGCACCCTACCAACGACCTAGTCAGAGTATCCATTGACGACCTTAGTGGCACAAAATGAGAACAAATTCTCTTCTACCCTACGAAAATCCACATCGGAGCTCCTAATAATTTTCATAATCCAAAAAGACGTGGACTCGCCGAACAATAAATTACCATTTACATCGAACGAGAGGGTCTCGAGTCGAGCGTGTTACGTGCGCGGGCTGAATATGTGCCGCCAACGACGCAAGAGCGTCTACATATCTCTCTGTGCAAGGACAACAACCGCGCCTTCGCAATAACGGTTTCAACTCCTTTGTTGTTAGACTTTCGACGGTACGACATGCATCGCCCCGGGAATACCATTTCCACTTTGGATCGTGGTACCAATCTGTTCCAACGTAAACAACCCGTAAAAGAGTTGTAGAGAGTAGTAAGAAGCTCGGGGGTGGCAGGAGGTCTTGAGGGCCCGCTGCCCCCGTTGAAGAGGGGAGACACAGAAACTTCACGTTATCACGCGAGATATATCATATCATGGGCCCACTACAAAACTCGCAGACAGTCATCAGCCGTCATCAGGTTGCACTTCCAGTACTTTGTTTGGCTTGGGGGGAGGCTTCGAGAGAGCAGACAGCGAACATGGCGTTAACACGACTGCCAGGCTTGGTGTTAGACTGCATGTGGATTTGGGGCACGAGTGGGGGTTGATTTTGGCTCAGAAAGGGAGGAGACACGCATGTGGAGGTGGGGAGTTTGTTATGCGAGGCAATTAAGGCGGAAGTATTTCATAACACATCCGATGGGACCATATGGGAACAAGTTTGGTAAGTGATTCGCAGAATGTGAAGGGAGTTAATTACGAGGACTTTTGTTTGATTGGATATCTGAGATACTTACTCCGTCTGCTTTCAAGCGGATATCCTTTCCAGCTGCCGCCAATAAGGCACGTAGAATACTTGTTGCCGTACCTGTCTGTCGACTTGCTACCAAATGGACGGGGGTTTGTGCTCTCGACTGTAAAGAGATAAAAGTTTAAGATAAATGTTAGAGATGTGTGTGTTTCAAAGTGCATTTTTAAGGGGATAACTAAATACAAACCGTGTTTTTGTAAAATTTTTGAAGACAAATTTTGTTCTTAAAACTTCACTTCAGAGAAAATTTCACTTCTTCTCAGAACGAAATTCGAATGCAAACTGAAATCGGTGTAGGAATTTTTTGGCAGGAGCTTATGATTATTTATCGTGTCGTGTTACATAACACTATAAAGCGTTAACAGAGGGAGGGAAGGGGAAAACTTATTGAAGTGTCAGAAGCATGAATGACGGCGCATAGACAGCAACAACAGTAAGCATAGTAACACTGTTTCCTATTTTGACTGCATATCCGATTGCCAAAAAGAAAAAAAACTTGAAGAATGAATGAATTTTGATATGAATGCTTTCATGTTTGAAACTCATATGGTTGCCATATGTTAAGGGAAATTCTTGATTTCTCTCAAAGTCTGCTGGGGGCCAATGTCTGCACTTCAGTTTAATCGAGTTCTTGAAGAAGGAAGGCGAAACAAAGTCTATTTAAATCACTTGGGAGATAATATTTGCCCTTAAACTTTTTGCTGTATATTTTAGCACATTATAACTTCAGCTACTTGGTAACCCTAGAAGATTTGAAACACGCTACACGAATGAATGAAAGTGCTAATAGCTGCAGGAACCATTCGAACGTGGGTTTGTTAACCTTTCGAGGGTTTGGATTGGATGAGAGTAAGAAGCTCCTTTGTGTCTTATGGCTTGCCTTCGCATAAAATTGCTAAGCATCGCGTTTTCTTGAAGGGAAAAAGTCAGCGGACGGATTTAGGGAGTCTTGTTTGACCTGCAGGGAGGAGTTTATGAGTGACAGACAGTAACAATGAAAAGTGAAAGAAAAAGAATGAACGACATGATTGATTAAAATTGTCGTGAATTTGTCATAGGACTTCTGACGTGAAATACCAACCAACTATTTAAAAAAAAAAAATTATTTTTGGGTGGCGTTTGAAGCGCGTGACGTGAATTTTTCGGATCATGTGAATTAATCTCTTCCAAAGAGGATCAGGTTATAAAATTTAAGCTACTTTAGTGCAAGTTCAAAGTGGTGCCAACAACTTACCACACTTACCACTATTAGTTACAAAAACCTGCTTATCGAGTTTTTTTTAAGTAAAACAATTTTAAAACCAGCGTAGGACAAACAGCTTGGACTTATTTAAAAGATCCTTTCACACGGTAAGCCGCCTGATTCATTTATGAATCCTTCCTAATTCTTAATTCCTACCCCTAAGCTATAGGGGCAGCATAAGGAAACTTTATCCATCTTACATGAAACATACAGTCAGTCACAAAAGTATATATGCACCCTTAAGAGCTCTGTGTTCTTATGGAAATACAAGCCCAAAATAGCCTGCAGCGTTAAAACTTTAAATGCAGTTTTATATGAAATTTCAATATTCGAAACAAAAATTAATCCGATTGGAACATAACTGCAAGAACTGTGTAACAAAAACAAAAGTAAGTAAACAGTAGTTCAAATTTAGTAATTTTACTCAATTTAAATGAAATTAAAATTTTGTGGAAATCTCCTGTGATTTATTAATTACAGACAAGAGAAATGGAAGCGAAATCACAAAATTTTGTAATACTTGGAGTGATTTTGGATCTCTGGCAGAGTGTTTTCAGAACAACCACCGATTTTGTTGTATGCTTTCTGATATTCGGTCCAGTCTGCGAGGAAGACGAATGGAGGAGAAGACATAACCGCGAACTTTATGAGGTGTACAAAGATGTGGATAAAGTCCGGAAGGCAAAAATCCTTTGACTACAATGGTACGGCTACATCGAGCTGATGGACACAAACGCTCCAGCTAAAAGGGTCTTCGAATCCGAGCCTCCTGGTTCGAGGAGAAGAGAAGATTCCGGTGCAGAGATCAAGTGATCGCGGATGCAAAACAGCTTGGTCTTCCGGACTGGAAGCAGCATGCCCTGAACCGTCAAGGTTGGAAGGCGGCTTTGGCTCGGACACAGACCCTCCAAGGGTTAAATGCCTGCTAAGTAAGTAAGTAGTTTCTGATATTTTGGTCGAAATGTTCCCAAAACCGTTCAAAAACATTTGAATTAGCATGATTTTAATCGATAAACACATTTTTGAATTTTAGTAAAGTTTTGAATTGGCTTCGTGCACTTTAAAGCAACCGTTCGTTGACTTAGATCTTCAGTTTGGTAAGAGATCTTATCCTGTTGGTGAATGAATAATCCTTCTAAGCCGAACTTCCCAACTTTTTTGGGCAGATTAGTCTTGAGAATGTTCAAACTAACAAACCAATCTAATTTTTTTTATCGATGAACACCAAATTACAGACCCCAGATGCTACCATAGTACCCGATACCCTAATCAAATAAAATTGCATTTAAGGTTTTTTCGTTGTAGCTTGTATTTCCATAAGAACAAATACTTTTCAGGGTGCTTACTTATATTTATGGCTACATACAGTTGCGGTCAAAATAATAGCTGTGCTGTTCTGAAGGATACCTTTTGGCAACTTGAGTAATATCATGCTAATGATTCGAGTAATTGAAAAATCTCTTACTCTTTTCAGTTATTGTTCTAAAGTTGAAGAGCATTCCAAAAGTCTCCAAGAAAAAAATATTCTTTCACGCTAGTACTGCTATGCACTGCCATTATTTTCGCCGCAGCTGTACATAACAAGATAAGTTAACTGAGCCCAATATTTCGACCAGAAATCAGAAGTTTTCCTAAATACCTAGAACTGGCATGTAAGTACTTTTTTCGACACAATTATATTAATAATTGGCTGGAGCCAATAGCCCTCACAGCTAGACTCTTAAGTTTGCTTTCAGCTTACTCTTCAAAATCACAAAAAAAAATAATTGGTTTGCGTTAAAGCGCGTTGAGCGTCAGAGCCCAGCTTTTTCTTTGACTTAGTAAATATCTTATATTAGGTTGTCAAATATCTCCCTTCTGCCTTTTTGTCTTTTAAATTTTCCGACTATGTACAAAGCGCTACTGAGCTCGTATCCAAACTAATCATGCATAGCGTCGTTTTGTAGGTTATGTCAAGACCTTTCAAATGATTTATTGCCAGATACGAGCTCTGTAGCGCTTTGTACATAGGCGGAAAATTCAAAAGACAAAAAGGCGGAAGGAAGATATTTGACAACCTAATATTTTAAAAACCATACTTTCAACTATGATTTAAAAACTGATGTAACTTTTGCAGAACAAGTTCTAATATTAAATATTATAATACCTTTTTGCTTAACAAAAATAGGTACGATCATATTTCCACGTACCTTTACATAATGTCAAAAAGCCCAAATAAAAATTGTCATAAAGATTGACCCATTGAAAGACATACGGAAAAAGCACTTTTGCTTTTTCGCCATCTTGACCTTTCACTCAGGGGAGAAAGAGGAAATATTAGTTGTTGGAAATCACGAAGGAATGTGTTTAGAAAATCACGAAACACTCGTCCGCCATCATCACGAAGTGCATAACCCTGAATCCCACTTATGGCACGGTCTTCAATTAAACAAACGTTCTAAGTGTGCCATAACGAGTTTGTTCATTAGCTTCAGAGTCGTACATTGATTTTGTTATTACTTCTTATACAACCACCTGAAAGCGAAAACACCGTGACACCGAAGCAAACTCCTGGTAACCTGTTATTGCAACAACGAGTATCGAAGTGACGAGGGTGAAATTGTTCAAGTACTTCCTGAAACTCTTGTGTGTGGCTAGAAAAGTTCCCACAAGAAGTTAAAGCGGCTACAACTTACCCCACCGGTGGAGAATGGGTCAACACCACGTTTAGTCAGCAGCAGTTTAACGACATCCTCACGCGAGTACATCGATGCGATGTGAAGTACGTTGTAGTTGTCCTGTGGAATAGAAAATAAATTAAATTAGAAAAGAAGGAAATGTTAGATTCTTGAAAGGATTGGTGGAAGGCATAGTTTTTAAAAAAAAAAAAAAAAAGAAGAATGTCTTAGTAAGTGTTTGTGGAGAGCCGCACTGAAAAACAAGCGTCACAAAATAAGACGTCTCGACAGGAATTTACTTTTTACGTTTAATTAATGGGCATGAAACATTAAGTACCACTAAAACAAGGCTTTTGAAGTGGCTATAAAATAAAAACCGATGCGTCATTGAGTGACCATTCAACGTCAGTAAGACCATTCGGGCTTGTCTTTGTTCCAGGTCAAGGAGAAAATAAATTAGCCGATTTATTAGCTCATTAATTTAATGGGAATTAGACTGCAACACACTCAGAACATTTTAATGATTTGGATCAGTTTTACATTTTATCGTCTCTATCTCACTTAATACAAATAATTATTTATTTAATTTATCAATTTCCAACTTATGAAGGCAGCACCAAAGTCCTAGTTCAAAAAAAGGGGTACGATAGATCCTTCATCATATGATATCATAACTCACATAAAACTAAAATTGTGTTGCAGTTTGGAAAAACTAAAGACGATCTCTTAGCGCTTCATAGACGCTCAATATTTTTGTTCCAAATATAGCACAATGTCGAGGCACTGCAATATTTTTGCAATAATTTTCTTGTACTGCTGATAACTGTGTAGGCAATTTGTTGAGTAATATGTGTTCACTAAAGGTAAATAAACAAACATCAAAAACGTTTCAAATTTTGACAATACATTACACAAAACTTGTAATATTATCTATAGACGAACAATAATACTGGGCAATACCAAATATTGGAAAAAAAGAACTGCGCTTCATTTATGCAGCGATTTGTTCGTTTAAACAAAATTTGAAGAGAAAAAGTTAGATTTTAGATTAAATCGTTGCTTTGAAGACGTTACTAGAAAATTTACAAACCCATTTGATACCACAATGCGGAAATCTACTCCGCACCCTGAAGGAACGCACACTAGTGGAACCATTGATGCTGATTTTGCTCAGATCGCTCAAACTATCAAGGAAGTATCAAGGAAGGAACTATCAAGGCACTAGAGTCTTGCACGAACATAAAAAGTGAAGGAAGGGTTTCTCCTCCTCATCCTTACAACTTCTGCAAACGTTTTTGGCAGTGATTGCCTGTCTGTCTGCCTGCCGATGGTGCAGTGTTCCATATAATGACTCAGTTTTAAGAATCATTTGACAACAAAGTCGCAGTGATGGAATTAAATAAGCGATATTAAAAAGGACATTTTTGATTCAAATTTGAGTAGTTGCAAAAATTTAGTTGGGGTACCTGTATTTTGACAATTTTTTTTCCTGAAATCAGCAACAAGTGTTCCACTCAAAACAGTAATTTTTTTGCTAAATCTAAAAGTGCTATTAGCTAAATTTAGTAAAATGTGCTATTTAGCTAGAGGTTGTAAACTCAATGCAAAAAAAAATTATAAAAATTTTAACTGCGACAAAAGTTTATTAGTTTCAATTGGTTTAGGCTTAAACTTTGACTCTGACTCTGTAAAGTGTCGTCTTTTAGATAGTGCAGCCACCTTGGGCTCCTTAGCGACCGACACTCAATTTTTTTTAAATTTTTAAGTGATCTAAAATTGGCGACTCCAAAAGTGCAATTTGGCTATTTTCAATTGGTAAAATATGAATAAATGGTTTAAAAATATCATTTTCTCTTTGTTAATAATGGTTTTTGAGACTTTTGCTACTAAATTCTGTAAATATGTACCTTGTTGTCCGATGTACATAATTTTGCTCTCAAAAATCCACCATGCATATTTTATATGGAGTCTGAAAATTTATTTCAGAGTTCAAAGCTTGGTGCGTATGAAAATATTTTGCTTCGCACTTTTGGATTTTTGCCCGAATTTCAACATTTTAATAGAAAATGAAAATTGCTCTGGAAATGAGTTCTAAATCGTTTCCTAATGTCGACTGTTTCAAACTTGTGAGGAAAAGTTTGAATATTCATCATCGTCCTGCGTTGATAATTTTATTAAATGTGCAACATTTCATGTGGGCGCGTGGCTTGATCGGACCGGTGCGTCGGACTGTTAAGTTTGTGTACTCGGGTTCCAATCCAGCCCGAGGAAAACACAGCACAAATAATTTGTTCGGCCCCACCTCCAGCGAACGACTAACAATCCTCCTCAAGTACTTCTGCCATGAAAAGCTTTCACAATTTGCCGTTCGAAGCCGGCATTAAACAGGTGGAAGCACAAAAAAGGTAAGTTCTAGGTTTCACTGTTAAAGATCAATCTTATAATAAATTAGCCCTAATTACTGTCAAAATCATGTTTCGTAAATTTCATGACTCAAAGCATTTCCCCAGTGGTCATTAGAAACTACCTCATGACTAATGGGATTTCGATTCGCAAAAACATGCACGATTGAGCTTAAATTTCAATTTCATCATTCCCCGCACGAAGTCATATTTCATGTATAATTAGATGCCTAATCACCATCCCTCCAGCCACAAAAAAATTCAAATCCCCTAATGCCCACACACGCCTTAAATAAAATCCAATTGCACATGCAAGAATGCAACAAAATAACGTCCCAAGATCGCCATGAAAAGCCATTAATCTAGCGGCGAATTACTCAAAACGAGCCGACTGACCTTTCACTTGCACGACCATTTCCCAAGAAAGTCCTATCCCACCCAAATACGGGTCAGCCCAACCCACTGCACCTCCGAATTAGCTCTCAAATGGATTTGAACCCCTGCACCTTCCCATAAGTCGGCCGCGCCATGATTCGCACGAATTCGCCAGCATTGACATAAATTATTGCACCACCACCCCCCGTGCAGCGGAATGACCGTGACTCCTGGGGAATTTTTTTTTTCCCTTCTGTCGGCAGTGTGTTTGTGTGTGAGTGGGTTTCCTGAAAATACCCGATTAATTCTTGGCGTTAAAATTCCACCACAAAAAGTGGTTAAGTGTCCAAAGGGAATAATTTATTTCACCACAGCGTGGTATGCATCGAAGGATGGTGCACTCGCCGGAGGTGCCTCTCCTTCCTTCGGCCATTAAGCACCGGAAGTGGATTTCGCTCGCTAAAAAAAGGACGAATCGATCGTAATTTGCATACACTGCGACCATAATACGAAGAATTACTTCGCATCCGGTCAGATGTTTTAAAATATTTCCCCACAGCGCTCCCAGTCGCCGTCCCCCACTCGGACAAGTGCGAATTTATTTTGCCAGTTTACGTAATGAGTTGATTTCGTTAGTTGGCCAGGTGGGCCTATTAATTTGTCCCCTTTTTTTTCGTTCAATAAGTTATGTGCGGGTCGGGAGGCAAAAAGTCCAACTGCTTACATTACGCGGAACGGCTCGTTGACAAAACTTCCGCATTCCTTTGACCCAGTTTGGGTGGACGGAATAGCAACGTGGGCCGTCCGTCGTCCGTCGTACGTCGGCGGCGGGTTAATGGCCTGCGGGTATCAGACTTTAGTGGTTCTCGGTTCTGGCAGAGGCGGAAGGACGGTGGGCAGAGTTGGGCGGAGTTGACGGCTCCTTAGCGGTATCCGTGTTGTGGCCTAGTGTGAATGAGAAATCAATGTTCTTATTTTGGATTTTAATTCCATTTTTATGCAGTGGTTTTGCTTGGCATGTTGTTGGACGAATTTCAATTCGATTTTTGAAAACTACCGGCGTGGTGCTTTAATTGAGCTTAAATTTATTACGTAAGTAGGGAGTTTATTTTGTGGTGGTTGTTATTTGAAGTTTATTTTAAGACTTATAGTCCGTTAAATTGATTTTTTTTAATGCAGTTTAAACATTTTTTCTAAGCTACAGAGTATTTGACTGAATTGTAAAAGAAATAACAGACGGTGTTTGTTGACACATTTATTTAAGAAAGGGTGGATCTGTACAAACATTTGGACGGAAAGATCTAAACAATTTGATATGTTGTTCATATTACAATTATTAGTAGCGTCGAGATGGTCTTTAAATTAAATTAAACTGGATTTAAAATAACTCAAATAAGATAATTCTATCATCGTCAGCGTTGTCGGATTATTTTTTTTTAAAAGCGGGATTCTTACGTCGAAAGCGGGGCATGATTATTTAGTAGATTTTTATTACTTATAGATTTATTTATTAGAGTCCTAAATTAATTTAAAAATGATGACAGACAGACAAATTAGTTCAATGATGGGACTTAGTGATAGAATTATGAAAGAATCATTAAATGTTACAGTCAGTAAAAAAAGTATATTCGTATGCACACAACTAGGGACGTCTCCATGATTAGGATACGTAAGTTTTATAAAAAATTCGTGCAATATTTTGAATTTTGAAGTAAGGAAAAGAAGACCTTCAAACGAAAGTGACTCCAGCACTGCATTTTTGAAGGGAGGGCTTCAGTAGATCCTGAAATTTTTCGTAATCCTATCCATTTGAGGGTTTCGGCCCGGTGCACACAAGCGTTTTTTGACGAGGCAGCATCGGGCGTCATGTTTGCGGGAAAAAATGCTCTTAGGTTTCAGCGAGACGGCAGGGTCATCGACGCATCAAAAATCGCTTATGTATATGTTATATGTGCACCGAGCCTTAGAGATTACAAATCATCATCGAAGCAAGTACACAGTGCACAAAATATGATTTGTACTTGTAACCTTTTTATTTCTATTATATTTCGCTCCCAACTTAAATGTCCAAATACTTTTTTGATGTAAGTTTTGGTGTTTTTCCTAAATAACTTGAGTAATTCCGATTAACCATTTATTAACTAAGACACCATTTATATTCGAAGAAAGTTTTCCCTGCTCTTTCTTTTCAATTCAATTCAATTCAATTCAATTTTATTCGGCGCACAAGTAAGACTACAGTGTCTTTTATAGTACATGTAAAAGTTTAACAATAGGCAGTTCTTAATCTTAATCTAATACAAATTTCAGGGAAATTAGGAGATAGGGGGAAATCAAGATAGGAAAGGAACAAGGATGGGATAAGGGATTTGAATTTAAGATTCACATAAAATAATAAACATTATCTGAAGAGTTTTAAAATTTCTTTTTTAAATTTATCTGCACTAGTTAGCTGCTTTACCCGTACAGGAAGGGAGTTCCAAAGCCTGGCGACATAGACGTAAAATAGACGAGAAGAGTTCAAATACTTTGAAGCGGGAGTGATAAGATTGTGTGTTCGGGATGACTGCACAAATTGAAGTTTAACAAAAAGATAATGAGGAAGTTGGCTATAGATAGTTTTATGCATGAACATGCAACATCTGACTTTCAAGAAGTCCATTAGTGTACATCCAAGAACAAGATAGTGGTAATGTGATATGTGATCGAATCTGCGAAGCCCATAAATGTACCGGATCGTATCGTTAAATGCAACGAGAATCTTATGCTGCGACTGGGAATCGAGATTGCAGTAGATTACTGCAATACTATCAATCACTGGCAGGAGCAAGGATTTTATAAGCCTTAGTTTAGTACTAGAGGGGGTAAAATGTGCGGATAGCCAGAGCTTTCGGAGAGTGGCATAAACACGCCCGATAATGTGGTTTACTTGGTCAGTGGCTGACAGAGAACGATTTATCCTAATCCCCAGACTTACAACCTTATCGACAAACGGAAGGGGAACATCTGCGAGATAGACTGGAGGCAGCAATTTTGTGTCGTAATGTTTTTTTGAGATCAGTATACATTGAGATTTAGCTGGATTAAGACTGAGACCATTGCTCATCGACCAATTGTATATTCGCAATAGATCTTCATTGAGCCTGCACATCAGATCTTCAACTAGGCCAATAGGCCTAGATAGGTACACCTGAACATCATCCGCATAGAGATGGAGTGAGACATTTTTGCATTCAGAGGGCAAATCATTTATAAACATGCAAAATAATATAGGACCAAGGATTGACCCTTGAGGTACCCCAGCCAGTACATTAGAATATAGTGAATAGCTTTCCCCGAACTTGACCTTTTGGCTCCTGTTGCACAAGTAATTCCTCATTAAACAGACTGAATAATCGCTAAAACCGAAATAGAGCTTAAGTTTTTGACATAAAATGTCGTGACTCACCGTATCAAAGGCCTTGGAGAAATCAAGCAAACATAGCATAGTAATATTGTCCAAGTCAAACTGGACCCTTATGTCATCAATAACCTTAACCATTGCAGTTGAGCAACTGTGATGCGCTCGAAATCCCGACTGCAAAGGATACAGCAAAGCGTTATCATCAAGGTATTTCTGAATTTGTTTTGCCATTATTTTCTCCAAAACCTTTGACAAGCAGGGCAGAATACTTATTGGGCGAAAATCAGCTGTTGATGAGGGGGACGGCTTTTTTGGTACGGGAGTTACAATTGCTTTTTTCCAGCTATTTGGAAACGTACAGGAGTAGATTGAAAAATTTATTATGTGGGTAAGAGGGGGAAGAATCCAGCAAAGTACCATTTTAATAAAACAAACGGGAACCCCATCAACACCAATGGCATTGGACTTTAGAGAGCGAATGGTCTCAGCAACCTCAAGTTCACTGACTGTTTGGAAATCAAATTGATTTGAAAACTGTGGAATAATCTGTGGACTTGGGACAAAATTCGCGTTTGAAACTCCGGCGGACAGGAAAGTCTTGTTTAGCTCACTCAAGTCAGGCATACAGCAGGGGGTATTCCTACTCCCAACACCAATAGAGCGCAGGTTACTCCACAGCCTCCTAGCAGATTGGTTGGGGTTGAGTTTAGTGAAAAAGTATCTTTTTTTAGCTGTACGAATAATTGCTGATGCTTGATTACGAGCCTGACAATATTCTCTCCAAGCCGGATTGGTAGGGTTCCTTTTCCACCTTGCATAAATTCTCCTTCGAACCTTAATCGCATTGCGCACCTCTGTTGTGAACCAAGGAATTTTATTATTTCGCACTGCAAATGTTTTTAGTGGGACGTGATTGTTAAAGAGGTCCAACAACTGGGATTCTAGATAACTTACTTTGTCGCTAGCATTGGGCATATTATATAGACGATGCCAAGGTACGCTGCTTGCGTCGCGTTGTAAGCTATAATAATTGACAGAAGAATAGTCCCTATATTCAAATGTTGAGGGGATGGGTGAGCGAGAAAAATCCAGGTTATAGCAACAGAAGATTAAATCGTGATCGGAGACACTTTCAAATGATATCTGATCATTAAGTAGAACGTTGGAACGATCAGACGCAATGATAAGATCGAGAAGGCTTGGGTTGCAATTGGGAGCAAAGCGAGTAGGATAAGAGTTTATCACAGCCAATCCACTCGCTGCAGCGCAGTCAAGAAGTTGTCGGGCTCGAGAGTCAGCTTTAAGCAAGTCAGCATTGAAATCTCCACAAATTATAATGTGTTCATAAGTTGCGGAGAAACATTGAATAGCAGAAAATAACGGCTCAGGAGAGTGGCTTCGATTAGGGTTGTATGCAGACCCAACAATACATTTTGCGCATCCATCACTAACTTCCACAAGCAGATACTCAATGCCAACATTTTCGGACTTCGTAATAAATTTACAGGAAAGCGAGCTGCTACAATATATCGCTATCCCACCACCAGATGTATTTGTAATTCTATCGTTACGAAATAAAGTATAGCCTGATATGTTGTAGCAATTATTGGGTACATCAGGTTTGAACCATGACTCAGATACACAAATTACGTCAACACCCGAACCCACAAAAACATCAGTTACATAATTTAACTTCGAAGCATTCAAACTGCGCGCATTGAAGTGGCAGATCTTGAATCCATCGCTTGCATTTGATAATATGTCAACGACAGTGCGTACTGAAAGCTCAGCTATATCGCCAGGTAAGGCACCATTAGTCGGCATAAGAAAATATTAAGGGTAAAGCAGTTAAATAGAGCGCAAAAGTATTAGGCAACGATCTTTTAAAATATGAAGTATATGGTTGATATGCAGTGGAAGTAGAAGAGGAAAGGTAGGGGAGGTAAGAAAGGAATGAAGAATGATCGGGAAACAGTAACAACATACGAGAGTAAACTAAAAAATAAAAATAAATATTTAACTTAAACAAATTAAAAAATAGATCCATACAAAATAGAAATACAAAATTAAAATAATACGTGTAAACGAAATCCATTGGTATTGCTCAGGGTGACATCAATCATAGGAAAACGGGCGCAGCAGTCAGGAAAGACTTGTTGTTGAGAGAATTTTCATCTCCACATCATCCTTACACTTCTTCACGTAAACAAAACCATTTTTCGTTTTCGCCGAAAACAACAATCCCTCTCTCCGCAGGCGAAGGGCATGTCGCAAAAGCGAACTATTCTCCGGCGTTAAGCTCTCGTTGATGTATATTCGAGGGCTTTTCAAGAGGCCATCAGGTGTGAGTGAATCAGCATTATGTTCGAGCTGAGACAAAGTTATCCCTTTGCTGGCGCGGTAAGCTGACAACCATGCATTCTGCTCAGCACGAGAGGAAAGGCGAATTAGAAGTGGGCGATCATTGGACTTTGTTTTGAGGCGAAATGCGTCGATGTGCGGAGTGAGCTGAACATGCAGTTTTGCCGCAATTTTCTTTGCAAGATCCATGGCATCTTCGTTGGCAGTAAGTGGTATTCCACGAACAATAATGTCACTCAGTCGCTCTTTGCGTTGCATATCCGCTAATTTCTCTCTCATTTTAATGTTCTCTTCTCGCAGCTCAGAGATTTCGCCTTCACACTGCTGCAATCTCGAACTCAGTGTGCTTATGGTATCACCAATTTCTTTTCTTATTTTGGTTTCAAACTCAGATAGTAGCGAACTGAATTTTCTCACCAAACTCACTTCAAGATCCTTGAGCTGATCCGATAGTTTCGCAGATTTTTCTCCCTTGTTCGGTTGTTGTGGTGGTTTGGGTGGGTTCGATGTTGATGGCTTGTCCGGAGTGAGAATTAAAGAGTTTTTCTCTTTGAGTGCCTGTAGTCTGGTTGCCATAGCGGAAAACGAAAACGAGCGTTCTAACAGTCGGCACAAATTGTTTTTTTTTTTTTGTTTTTGTTTTTTTATTTTATTTTAGTGATTATTTAGACGTTAAATATTCACTAATTAAACAAACGACTGATAAAGATGATGAAGGAACACCGATATGCGATATATGCACAATTACGACTTTATTTACAAAGTTTAACGGGTAGAAAAGGTTTCAATGTCGAGAGCAAACACTAATCACGTCTATTCAGTACACATACTAGTATAACATTCCATACAAATTTTCAGATTACCGAGAGATCATCAAAAAACTGGGTGTGCAAATACTTTTTTACCGATTGCAGGTTTGGGTATAACTTCGTAGAAATTTAATATGCAGGAGGTAGAAAGGAACATTTTCAGCACTTGCTCTTCTTCGCTTTCGCTTTGAACGTATGCCTAAATCTAATAGAAAGTTCTGGAACTTAGTTCATAACTTATTCTCAAAGCTAACTTTTTTTTGTGGTGAAAGAAACGATCTCATTGTTACAACACCTCTGTTGTGGACTCGATCTTTTTGACTTCTTAGCGGAGGCTTTTTGAAACCACGGGGTTCTATATAGCGATGTTTTTTTTTTGACGCGGAAGTTGTGAACCGGATTAGAATATGATCGATCGCTTGTACTTTGCCTTAGTCAACTTTGTAAGGAAATTTCTTAGAGCCTATTGGATTACATACATTGAGTGGCGTAACAGCCCGTTAAGAGCCAGAGCCTAGTGCCATTGGCTCGATCGCTTAGTCCGTCGGACTGTTGAGTGAGAGTACTCGAGTTCGAATCCAGCTCGGGGAAAAAACACCACAAATAATTTTCACGGCCCCACCTCCAGCGAACGACTGACAATCCTCCTGGAGTTCTTCTGTCATAGAAAACTTTTGCAATTCGTCGTTCAGAACTGGCAACAAACTGTAGGTCCCCTCCACATGTGTCAAAATTATAACGCGCACAACACAATGGAGGCGAACAATCTGGCCCATTGGATTACTTTTTCTTTGTTTTCTGAATCTCTTCATTGTTTCATCAGACTTTCTACTCAAACAAAATATATAGCGTTCGGGTATCCAGCTCGTATGATGTTTCATTGTTATTACAGGCATTTTTTTAAGATTAAGAAGAGAGTAAGTCATTGAAGGAATGCAGCACAAGACGCATTCCAGCATAAAATATACCAGCTTTAAAAAAAAAAAATGTTTTTATATTTCAAATCAAGAGCTTAAGTGGCGAAATTCTGAAACTTCTCTCTGAAATTATCAACCAAACATCAACCGCATCAAAATCTTAAGAGTCCAAGCAGGAAAAACCCTTTTCATAAGCAAACATTATTATACTCGTGAAGCTCCAGAAGAATGCTCCAAATGTGGAATGACTCTTGCAATTTGGCATATTTTTGGCATATTTTGTAGCGTCCTGTGTCCCGACAATTAGACGCAGCAACAGACAATGTACCTAAGACCCTCGCCATTATCCAAAGCCATCAGATGTCAATTTTCTCTGCAGAGTCAAAGATGCCATATCCATTTATCAGAACTTTAAAGACGTTTAACCTCGTTTTGCCACTATCACATTTCCATACCAGCTTTGCATAGTTTATAAAATGTTAATAAATTATTCACTAAGTTTCAAAAATGGCATCATATGGTCTATCTACCTTGATACCTTATATTAGTAGTTTATAAGCTCATTTGTAAATGAATTCAATATATAGCGTTGATAAACAGTCATTCAGCTTTATATTCAAAATCAACTCCTGAACTCCTTTGACTGTGCAACACTTTCTTGGCTTTACTTGCCACCTCAACAAAATTCACAGTCTAGTTCAACAAATCTGACTGGCACACTCCCTTTTAGTGTTTTTTTTTTTTTGTATTTTTTCTAAAATTAATGAGTAAGAAAAATTCACAGCGTGGCCCGGCCCCGTCACATTGCCGTCCTTGGACAAACCAATTAAACGGGGTCAAGCGAAAAAATGAATTTCCTAAATTTTTCTGCTATTTATTTCGACTTTCAACCACTTGCCTACCGTCTCTGAAATTCACCTTCCTTGTTCCACTTTGCCATCATAGAAAATACCAAAAGCACAATAACCCTAAGACCAATAATTAACACGTCTTAGTCGTCATGGAACTTGGCATATGCTCACACGGGCTCTCTCATGATGTGGAAATACGCTGCCTCTGACTGAGCATTACAACCACAGGTTGGGGGGCTAAGATCCTGCTCCTGCTCGAACACCAAGAAAAGTTTCTCCTTTTTGGGAAATTTTTATTACAACTCCTCCAGCCACTCTTTGCTTGGGTCAAAATCAAGAGCAGTAAATGCGATTTACAATCTCCGATAAGACCCGGTGTAACTTATGTATTCGAGAGAGAGAGAGAGAGAGAGTGAAAAAATTAGGTCAAGGATATATTCAAATGCGGGCTGTGTAAGGGAAACACACGCCAGTACGGGTCACAGTTTTCCTCTCCCGACAATGTGGTCAGTGTGAAAGTGAAAGTGCCAATGAAACAGGGCTGAGACATGCAACTCAACATTTGTGTTGTTTAATTGGTTTGACGTTGTGCTCTAGTGCTGGCTCTGGCTTTGGTGGATTTTCTTTAATGATCAGCAAGAGGGTCGAGGTTGAGTTGTGATTTTTATTTTCTTGTGAGAAATTTACATTTTGTATTGATTTTTAATGAACTTTTAGTTCCTATTTTGATGACAACCTTCAACTTTGGCACAGTGATGGTTTTTGATGAGGAATAAAAGAGTACACGTTGCATACAAGTGGAAGGGGGTATTACTTCGGTAAAAGAATTTTTAATTTCAGTTCCTACAGTCCGGATAGATGCTGAAATTATAATCTTTGTAAACGAATGCCCTTAACATTCATCCGTTGCTCGACCCATACCTTTTGAATCAGAAGTAGTCTTTTTTCTCAAATATAGTCGAATCCTCCTAAGTCGAATTTTCAAGGGACGTCAAAATTAGTTCGAGTTAGAGGATGGTTTTTGTATTGAAAATTGGGAAGGGGAATGCCAAAATATGCCGAAAAAAATTGAGTTAGAGGGAAATTCGACTTAGAAGGATTCGGCTGTGTCTTCTAAAATATGAGACATAAAGTTTGGAAACTAAGTGACCTTAGTTTTTGTATGGAATTAGCAGCTGTGGTAGAAAAAAACTAATTCGCCCACTAGGTTTCCTGCAGTAAAACTGACCCGAGGGACAGATAAACGTCAAGTAGCACATTGAGCAGTATTTTGTAATCAAATGCTTCGAATCGGGACCCCATAGCATGTCCTAAGTTTTTGCAAAAGTTAAAATTATTAAATTCTATTTGTGTGAAATGTCTTGAGTTTAGTCTTAGTTTTCTACTGTATTTGATTTATATAATATTTCTATTTGCAGAGGATATGTCGATTAAGGCCGTCTGTAATGTAAAGTGGAAGGGCAGCTATTCTTTTAGTTTACGAATTTTGTTGAAACTCGAATTGAACCGACGAAATCACAAATGTTTCCATCTAAACGATGTATTCTTCCGGACTGTAATCAGACTGAGCAAATTGACTTCGGATTAGTTCGCTTAAACTGCCTTGACCTAGAATGCTGGGGTGGTACGTATTGCACAAGCAAGCAGCCTTTACTTGCGTTGCAAAAATATTGCTTTAAAAACGAATTGCGGTGCTGCTCGTCTCAGCCATTCCACTAAACTCTTTCGGAGACTTTCGGTTAGGCAAAAGTATTTTTACACTCCTGGAGTTTACACTCCTGTCACGAAAAGGCGCCGTTCAGAACCGGCAATAAAGTGTAGGTCTCCTCCACATGTGTCAAAAATTATAACGCGCACATCATAGTGGTGGCGTGAAAAGCTAGGCTCTGGCCCTTCGTGGGCTGTTTATGACTTATGATGAACTAGGGAGTGGCACCCAAGTCATTTATACTGCGACTTAGAAGATCTATTGTACCCCTTTTCTTGATCTAGGACTTTAACGCTGGCTTCATGAGTTTGACAATGTTTCTAGATGGGATGTCCTTGAAGTCGGTCCCTGTTATATTCGTTTTGTTGATTGTTTTGAATCTGATTTGGTAAAGGTGGTTAGTATATGTCCCAGAGTTTCCTTAGTCTGGCCACAATGACTACAGATTTCCGTGCTTCAGAGACCCATTTTGTGTAGGTGGTAGTTACATGCTCCATGTCCTGTGAGTGCTTCACACAGCACTTTCGGGTTGGCCTTATTCAGTTTCAGAGCTTCTTTAGCCCGCGGGTGACTAATGATTATTACAAGGGGTCAGACATTTTTGAAGTAAAACTTCTTTACGCGCATTGGGGGTAAACTGATTTATATATATGAGACGAGAGCTTTACGAAAATTTGTTCGTGATGAGTTCACTCTCCCTCTCAAGCAGACTTATTCCGCGATCGTATTCCGTACATTTTGTTTTTGTAGAGCAAAAAGGGGTTGAAAAAACTTTAGGTTGTGGTTCACAGCCGTCGCGGGAAATGCTATAGTTGAACACATGTGCGCAATCGCCAAAGGGCTCAGTAGATCGGTCTGATTTCCATGAAATTTATGAAAACGTCAGCCTGCTATGTACCGCGGTTGCTTTCTGAGTTGAAGTCAAACTTATTGCATCCCAAAACAAATTAGTTGACGTTTTAGTGTAGGTCAAAAGAAATTTATATTCCAAATTTCATCGAAATCGGTTCAGCCGTTCAAGAGTTAGAAAAAAATCCTATGGGCTTTTAATTTCGAATTTGGAACGATTTGACCGATCCATGTATATTATGATGATGAAATGTGGTTTCGTTTTTCACGGTTTCGGCTTGTACGACGCTTTTCATTCCCTTAATCCCCGCTCAAAGCGAGGGACGAGTGTACTAACATCTTTCCTAATGAAAATCAAAGAATCGCTTCTGGGGTTCGATCACAATCAAATTGAAGTTTTGCTGTCGTACGTAACTTAATCTTACTTTTCTCAAACCTTTCATCTAGATTTATATAAATAAATATATACTTTTTGTTTTTCTTTGTCGTCGATATAGACGATGAGGCTTTGCACAGTATTTTTTCTTCTTGGGTTTATCGTAGTATATCCAATTTACACCTCCTGTCACGATCCGGTGCAAAAATCCCTTCCTTTGATGTCATTCAAGAATCAGTTTCGAGGCTAAAAATCGCCTTTCAACATCTCTGGGTTTCAGCTTTTACGGCACCCAATTTCCTTGCTTTTGAATAAATCCAAATTTCTTTAACCGAACGGAAATTGTTTGCAGAGTCACTCCCAACGATTCTGCGAGTTCACTCTGCATTTGGCACGGATCTTGATCCAGTAAAGCCTCCAATCCCTTTTTTGACCTGGCCAAGACGCTCTTTATCTGTGACGTTCAAATCATCAATTTTGAAGCAGCGAAACCACTCACTGCATGATTTATCGGTCGGAGCAGTTTCACCGTAAACTTCTACAAGCAAGATGGGCTTCAGCTGCACTTTCCTCCAATTAAAAAAAAATCAAAACTTCCCGCAAATGCTATTTATTTAAGACAAATATGGGCAAAACAAAAAACAATGTTGTTGTGGAAAACGCTGACAAATGTCACACCTTTTTAACGAAGTAGGTAATCGCTTTCAAGATCAGCCACAACTTGCAGATGGCGCCATCTTTAACCGACCAAATTAATTTGTACCCACAATAGAAACTTAACTATAGATTTAACCATATTTGAGAGTGCGAATTTTGCAGTTGAGTTACTGTAATTTTCAAAAACAAATTTTGTTAATACCAAATTTTAAGTCAACAAGAGAAGAGAAAGTCCACTAAAAAGTTCCGGTACATAAATTATCTAGCCAGGAAAACCTTTGACCTTTTGCTGTCGTTAACTAAGTGTGCTAAATTGGTTTCCGTCACTCTACAAATCTAGTTGCAACATCAACATTTGCTATAAACACATGTCCCTCTAAAAAAACGAATTTGCCAAAAACACCGAAACATGCGTTATTCGGTAAAAACCTGTAACTGGCCCTAGGGCCCATAAAATGGAGATTATTTGCAAAAATATCCGTCAATCCACTGCTGGCTTCTTTTTTGCTCCAAAACTGGCTGCCCTTATGTATTCATGCCGCATACGAATTTCGCATTAATTAGCTTTTGTTTTGGCGCGCACCAACAATCGAAGGATTTCCGACTCCGCTTCGTTTCTGGGTCATCTCGATTACACATAATACATTCCTCAGCCGCCAGGTCGCAACGAGGCAGGGAAAAGTGGTAATAAATTTGATAGCCAACTTTTCCTGTTTGGAGTCAAGAGACGAGGAAACAGAATTTCTTTTCTCTCTCATACGAGTGGTTGCTATTTTTAGTGTGCTGACTTCTAAGTTTAGGACTGACTTACGTTATTCCGAGCTCCAACATCGGCTCCCAGTTCTATCATCCGGTCGATGATTTGAGTCTTGTTATCCTTCACAGCGTACATCAGAGGTGTCATACCCGTGGTCTGAAACGATAAAAAGAAAAACGACGAGAGAGTGCATTAGCATGTATAGTAGTGGTTGCTATTATCCTTCCGGTGAGGATATTCATTCAACAATTTTTTCCCCCCCCAAAAAAAAGAATAAAACAAACCAAATTGGGTTCATGGCAACGGATTTAATAAAATAATAATAAAGGAAAAGTAGAAGCAAAAAGAGTGAGAGGTGTGTCGACTAAGCTCCATCCCCCGCCCGGCTCTTGTAGTTCATCCAACCCAAACAACATTCGGGGATCCGAGGAATGCCAATCGAAAAGTTTCCGATTTTATTGAATTTCTTTTGTAGACGAATGCCGCCGAAAATTGTTTCGTTGTTGTGGAAAATATCATTTTCCATTTTGCGCGGTTTTCTTCTTTTTTTGTCGGTTGGCTTTTGTTTGAGTTTTTTTTTTTTTTTTTTTTCGAAAACAGGTCATCAGACATTGGTTACGGTAACCGGTGGAAAGGTATTTTTCTATGTCTGTACTGTAGCGACGACATGTTCGTACATATTGGGTGAGGGGAATCAATAACGATGCAATGATTGAGCATTGACTTTTATTGCACGCTCTGATATCGGATACGGTGGAGGGGACCATCAATTTAGAAATTCTGGCCGTGAGTGGTGTATGAAAGAGATTTTGAAATGTTTTGGAATTTGCATTCGTTTTTTCTGGTTTTTACTAACATAAAAACTACTTCAAAACTACCACATCAAAAACTACTAATGGAATTTTAGCTATTTTTGCCAGTTTTGCCCAATTTTTTTTAAATCAAGAATTCGGCTGAAGGCACTTGTAGTCAGTGCTGTATTTATTTCAATTATGTAATTTATTAAATATGAGACCTACTTGACATCAAACTTTAGAGCAATATGTTGCCTAAACAGGCTAAAAAGTTTTCAGCTAAAACATTAAAACTAGAATTGTAAACTGTTGCAAGTCAATTGTTGCAGAAATTTTGGTATTTTTGGATAAACGTGTAAAGATATTGTCTGTATAAACCAGGATCTTGCATACTACAGTTATGATTTCAATATTTTTATTCAAAAATGATTGGAACTTTACTCATGTTTTACTTATTGTTATGCTAAGAAAAAAATTATAGTTAGCAGCTCAGCTTAGAAGGATTGTCATGTCAGGACTATCACAACAAGCTACAAATGTAGAAATAAGTGTAAATAAGTCAGTATTCATTTTCTATAGCAGTTGTGAATTATTAGCAACATTTTTTTTACGTTTAACTCTCCAAATTGGTCATGCTCTGGAATTGTAGTGAAACTTTGAAAATAATCTGGTGGAACGTTTCTTTCTCTTTTGCAAGTTTCTAAAAAATAATTCCAAAACTAAATTTCATTCTAAATAAAGCCATGATCTCAGAAGATGGTTGGCAGCACAATGGGCCTAGCTTTGGCCTAAGTGTACCAAAATTTCAAAATGTGTTTAAAGCCATTTATCTGGAGATGGCGGTACAGCACATCTGTTAAGCATTTTCTTTTTTCGTTTTTTTTTTTGTTATTCGGTTTCGTAGTAAATTAAAAGTTGAATCGAATTGTGTAATTATTCATATGACATGGTCCGGCTTCAACGGGTTGAGTGGAAAACAGGATATCATTCTTCTAGGTGTGACTCTGGCACAATAATGGCTCAAATCATTTTTGGGACGTTAATGCAACTTTCACCAATAAACAGGGTTGCTGAATTTTAAAAGGTGCTGATAGAGATTAGTTAAAACAATCTTTGAAACTGTTGAATAGATCGTTAAAAATTTGTTTAAATACTAGCCAAACTTTGGGCTATCCAATTTTTAATTTTCCAATTTTTTCTATTTAAATGATGGTTCAGAAAACCACTTCTTCTAACTGAACACGCCACCATTTTATTCCTTTTGTAATTAAATTGCATTTTTTAACTCGTGGACTGCCTAATTAAAAGGAAATTTTATGCGTAGACATCATCGGTTTTCTAATTATTTCGGTGCACATACTGTCTATTAGAGGCTTTTTATGAATTAATAAAATTTGGGAGTGCATGCTAAGAAGTAGCTTTATTGGGGCTAATAAACCAATAAATAAACAGTTTGGGGATATGGCATCACTTAAATTAAAACGTGTACAAAGAAATTAACATACAATAACTCAAAGTAAAAGTGTTTAGATTAAATATAACCTTTATCCACATACAGAAGCAAAAATCTGAAACATAAGCCTTTGTTTGAACTAACTTTTTTTTTTTTATTTCGTTCAAAGAATTACAATCTGCATAATTTACAATGGTTATAATACAGAGATGACATGACATTTGTGTATCTTTCTACTGAGTAATTTATATATTTTATAAACTAAAAGGAACACAAAAAAGTGAAAGAAAGAAAAACGAAAAAAAAAACCTCAATTTTGGTTTTTATATTGGTGAATTTATATGATTTTTAGGGTTTCGTTCCAAAGGAATAGCGAAACCCTTATGGAATCACTTCAGTGTCTGTCTGTCTGTCTGTCGCCTTTTACATATTTGACTATAACTTATAAGTCCTTTCTAGTTAAGGGATGAAATTTCGACTGAAGGTGTATCTAGGCAACCCAAAAATAAATCATGCACCCTTTTTGGAATTAGTCGCAGATTAAAGAAAAAGTTAGTACTAATACTAATAATAATAAATTTCTTTTACTAGTTCCTTGATATGGGTATCGTTGGAAAGAGGATGATAGCTAGATCAAAAAGTTGTACTATGGTAACCCCCTCACTCTTATTGGTAAGAAGTTATTAGCCAACAAATTGCCAAAAACTGACTTGTGTACCGTGTCCCCCACCTTACTTTCTAGAATATTTGATCAAAAAATCTGAAAAAAATTGGAGTTATGGGGCAACTCATCGCAATAGCCCAAAATTATCCGAAAATCGTGTGTGATTTTTTGTTTGTACTAAAATAAATGATTTACCAACTTTTTTTGAAAAAAATTTCACGGCAATATATTAAGTGAGGTACCATCGGATAGGTCTTGCAAAATGAAATAGAGTTTTCATTTTGAACTTTTCATTTGGAAGTTAAGTTTTCGAGATATTAAGCTTCAAAGTCGAAAAAAAGGCGTCCCCCCCCCCGCATTTCCACACCCGTTGGTCTAAAAATCTGAAAAAAATCTAGAATGTAGATCTTGATGTAATCTTTGTGTTAAAATTGGTTTGAGCACTCTGGCTTTAATAGTTTTC
Organism: Syritta pipiens; assembly: GCA_905187475.1. Taxonomy (NCBI): domain Eukaryota; kingdom Metazoa; phylum Arthropoda; class Insecta; order Diptera; family Syrphidae; genus Syritta; species Syritta pipiens. The sequence goes on along the minus strand of LR994571.1, from coordinate 104,460,255 downwards.
GAGATATTGGCCAAAAACCAAAAAACAACAACACTCGAATTTTGAAGATCCGTAAACGCCATTTTGTAGATCTCGGTGAAAGAACAACAAAATATTATGTTAAGAAAATTATTTTCATACAATTTTTCGAGATATTAACGATTTAAATCGAATCAGTTATCGCAAAAACCGATGAACTGGTGGCAGTCTCAGTGTCGCTTGCGGCATTTCATTCCCTAAATGCACCAAAGCAATTTTCACACGGCTGGCGCGATCAGCAAATGGTAAAAGATTTTCTTTTGTTCAGTTTCGTTCGAAATGAAAGAATTTTAGTGAATGAACAGTGAATTGAGTTTAATTTGATTTGACTATTTTAGTTTGTTGATTTCTTAGACTTATATTAAGTCTAAACTACTAATCTGTTTGCGAACGAAACCCTCGGCGGGTGAGTAAAACTCACACTTGACCGGACCGGTTTTTACTTTGAGCTAGTGTATGCAGGTAAACATTGCATTTAATCTAAAAACGTTGAGGTGTACCACTCCATCGTATTTTTGAGAAGTAAATCAAAATTAACATTTTTATGGCTATGGTGAATAACTTCGCTTGGTTAAAAAAAAAGGATTTTCTAAATAGCCATCCATAGCATTGCAGTTGAATCTTTCACTTTCTCCTGAAAAATTTCTGTGTTCAAATTCCTTGTCAACTTAAGGCAGAGCATAACATAAATATAAGTAAATTGTTTCAGGTAAATCGTTTCTTAAATACTTTAATTTTTTGGCTTTAATTAAAATGACATATTATCCGTAGAACTTTATGTAACACCCGCTCCTTCAGCTAAGTTTTCTTATTTAGTTAAATACAGTCGAATCGTAACAATTCGTACCCTGATAGATCAAAACCTTCATAATTCATAACAAACTGCTAGTCGTTTGAAAAATCGTTGTGCTCGATTCTTAAGATTCGTAAAAATTTCATACATATTGCTTTATTTCGTGCCCGTGCTGTGTCTTAAACAGGATACTTAAAGGTAGCCCCAACCCCTTTAGCACGCACCAAAATAAAAAAAGAAAAAAAAATTTAATTTTGCAATGTAAAGAACACACTCGTGATTCTTATTTTTATGTTTTCCACTTCGTTAAATCGAAATTTCGATAAGTCGTAATCTGCGGAAATTCATAAAAAATGCTGTTCCCTTGCCATTTCGAGTTATTGGGATTCGGCTGTAAATAAGAAAATAGTTCAATTTTTTAGCTTATTTGCTAAGCTTTTTTGTGTGCCGGGAAAACTTAAAAATCCCCCACTTAAGACCCAGTCTCAGTGACCGAGAAGGCTTCAGTAAACTATTCCGCATAGCATTAACTAAAATTAAAGTTATATCATAAGAACTTCAAGAGTTCAGTACCCTGATTAAATATTAGAGAAGTGTTCTATAACAATTTTAAAATCAGACTGAGTTCAGATAGACCTCTCATTCTGACTTACTCCTTCTTTTCCTCAAACAAACAAAAATTCCTCGTACGTAGATTTTTTCCATAAATGTTTTGAATGTTTTCTCAATTGTTTTTTTTCAATAAAAATAAGTCAATAATCCTTTTAAGATCTTGTGGAAGGAAAAGTGGAAATCATTTCTGATATAATCAATATTTCATTTGTTGTTCCAGGATGGAGAGAAATCACATTTTTATTCCACAATCTGCCACTTTGGTGTTGAAACGGTTAAATGTGCCTTAAAACGAATGAATGTGCAAGGAAACGAGCAATAAATCCATATTTTCGCCTCCAAAAACTGATAGTTTGTTCGCAACAAAGTTAATTTGCGAAAACACCAAATGCAAATGACTTTATACGTGAATTCCACTAGTTATACACTACATATGCGCAGATATATGATCTTTATTATAGAAACATACGTTTTAAAAAAGGATAAAATAAAAAATAGATAGAAATAAAAAAAAGCTAAAATAAGGATCAAAATTTAATCCGAGGATTCTCTAAATATCCATTAGAGAAGCTTTTTTTTTAAATAATAAAAATAAATATTTTGTATTTGCATAATTTTCTACGCAAGGATGAAGTGAAACTTAAACACAACGTTCTACAATTTAGTTGAAAAACTGCCGAGTTAAAAAAAAATTTCAAAAATGTCTCCTCAAACAAAAACATGAGCCTAGCAAAAAAAAAAAAAAAAACATGAAACTTAGGATTAAATCTGATTAACAGAATATCATTAAACGATGAGTTAAAAAAAATACACTAAATCTAAACTAAAACAATTTGTAATTAACAGTAAACCAAATAAACTGTTCTACCCACCGCATCATGAACTCCGGCCAGCGGCGTATGATTTCCATCCTCTCCAGCATTGGCAACGTATTTTTCCAGCTTTTTCAGCTCCTGTTCCACCGGAGTCCACTCACTTTTCATGGTGAGAGCCAACAACTTATTTGCCGACTCTCGTATCGAAGCCCCCGCACTTGGAGGCTTCGGTTGCGGAGTCTCGTCTTTCTTATCCCCATTGCTGGAAGTGTCATCCTTTAAATCACTTTCACCCTTACTCGCTGGCGTTGCTCTTTCGCTGGGACCCGAATCCTCAGGTGTCGATGTGGTATCCTTGCCCGGATTCGTTACACCTTTTTTCGCACCTCCAGCCGCACCCCCGGCACGACTGCCGCCGCGTTTACCCGGTTGTGACATTTTTTTTTAACAAAAAAAAAACTAAAACAAAATTTTATTATATCCCAAGGCCAAATTTCACCTCGAAAACCAATTCATTTCGCGTATTTTTTTTTTTAGCCGAAACAGAAATCAAATTCAATTTTTTTTCTTTTTCCAATCAAAAATAATTTCCCGAAACCAACACCACCACCATCACAACATTTTCAGGCAAACGATGGAGAAAGGATTACACAACACTTGAAGGATAATTTTTTCTTTTTTTCTTTTCTCGCAGCGATTGGAAAACTTTTCGCTTCACTTTGAACACAATTTTGGGTCAGAAACAATTTTTAATTTTCGAAATTCAACCACAATCATGAATCTTTTCGACACTCGGAAATTTTCTAACTCGTTTCACAAATAAAATGGTCGTCCGCGAGGGTAATCCACGGGAAGGAAGCACCAATCCTTATTATTCAGACCACAAAACCTCAGTACAGAGCTCGTAAATTCCACTTCACCCTCTCCGTCCGAGGAGTGCAAAGAAATAAAATTAGAACAAAAAAACCACTCGCAGGTCCCGACCAAATTGCGTACCGAACCGAAGCCAAGCGAAGTCTCACAGTTTCTGAGACGAGTTTCAGTCCTTCCAGCACCTCGACGGCAAACCTAACGAAGGAGTCTCCAACCGCTATCCCTTCCTAAGGTCCCTGGCTGGCTGGGGCAACATTTTGAGTTGCGCAAAGTTCGCTTTCTTATTCCGCTTTTTCTTGAGATTTCATCGACGTTGTCGACGTCGACGGCTACTCCTGCGACCACATGGCCTCCCAAAGTCAGTGCGGCATCCCATGCCGTCCGCAGTGTTTCCGGTTGCCATCGTCGTGTTGTTAAATCGAACCACGTTGGCACGCACATACCTCCAGAGCAACTGTTGTTTCTTGCATCCTGTTGGCCTACTTCTTGCCATTCGTAAACAACAAAATGGCGACGAGAATGTTGCCAACGAAGCTCGTGTCCATGGGAATTCCAGCTTAGACGCCGCGCAGTTTGTTTTCCTGGGATAAACAAAGAGCTCGCACATAACCTCAAAGGCGGACGGAGATTTGTTTATGTTGCAAGACCCTCGCTGGTTTGTTTACTTTGATCTCCGAAGGGGTGGCTGGGGCTTCGTCAAAAAAATTCTTCGACCCCTCAGGTGAGGGGAAGGCCCCATTTTCGTTTCGTGAGAGAATGGGTTTTCCGATTTTTGCTAATTTGCATAACGGTTCGGCACGATGTGAGAGGCTATATAATAAAAACAAAGAGGACGAGAAAGGACGCCGGTAAGTTGGTGGCGTGAAGTAGACGAGGACTTCGGTCGTTGCTACGGAAAGGCTGCTTTATGGCTTCACGTTCGTTGGAGTAGTTGCCGTTGGAGGACATCACGTTTTGAATGTGAAACGGACGTCATTTCCGGTCGTTGTGAAAGCTTTCTACGCGGAAGTGGAAAAGCACGAGGCAGGATTGAAACTTTCATGAAATCATTGGGAAACAATTTTGAATAAATGTTTCAGAGATGATTGATTATTTTTGAACAAAGCTTTTAAAAGACTGTCATTACACTTAAATAATAATAGACTGTCTTTAATTGGAAAAAAAAACTATTAAAATGTGTAAGCCCACCATTTTTGGGGATGTTTTCTGAACCAATCTTGAACTTAAGTCCAAGTTGAAGACGTGAACTGCAGTGAAATGCCAAATAATTTGGTTTTCACGAGTCAACTCGCCTATCAGTTGTAATTTTTATAAAAGAAAACTAAAAAAAAAAGTTTTGCATGCAACTAGGGTCCTCCATAACTAAGCTTCCAAAATACCGGGTGGGCCAAGAATAAGTTTCTTTTTTAAAATGCAATAAAATGAACAAAATTTAATTTTTTTCCGCATTTTGATTTTTTTTAGTAAGAGCACACATTCCCATTAATTATAGAGCACCATGTCCATCAAGTTCCTGCCTCGGCTGGCTTCGCAGTGGCTCAATCTGTCACTCCAATTTACCACGAACTTGTTGATGGTTTTGAGCTATAGCTCACGGAGTGCATGGCTGATATTGACCTCAAGTGCCTGAATCGTTTCCGAATTGTTGGTATAACATTAGTCCTTCACGGTTCACCAAAAAAAGGCCAAAGGGGTCCAATTGCAGCTCTGAGGTGGCCAATTGACATCTCCAAGATGGCTGATAACACGGTTTCTTTTCAAAAAAAACCCACTGCTTGAGCTATACAATCAATTTCAATATTTCTAAGCATTTTTCAAGCGTAAAGCAACTCATTTGGCTCTGCGGAATGTCGCTGATAATCAAGCGGAAAACAGTTACCAGTGTCAAAGTAAGCTGTAGTTTAAAAAGAAACCGCTAGATGGCCCAGCTTTCATTTGATTGCTGTTTATTATGTTTTCAATCTCATTAAATTTTTTTACGATTTGAAAATTATAAACCTCGACTTGTTTGAAACAGAAAATTCATATTCGTCAACGAAACCGAATTTATTTACAAAACTTCTCCAATCGTTTGTCAAAACTTAAACCTAAACATTTCTCTATACAAAACTTTTTTTCAATATCTCTATTCCTAATCTAAACATAGACTTTAAATTAATTCGCAGCCACCATACGTTCCTTCTCCTTCTCGAACAACGCTTTCAGTTTGAATTTTTGAATTTTGCCCGACGTCGTCTTGGGGAAGTCCTTAACCACCCGCACGTACCGTGGAACCTTGAAGTGAGCGATTTTTCCCTTGCAGAAACTCTTAAGATCCTCCTGAGTGAAGGACTTGTTGTCGTCGTAGAGTCGGATGTAGGCACAGACCTCCTCGCCCAATCGTTCGTCGTCGACGCCGATCACCTGTGGAGAGAGACTCGTGCGTCAGAAGTGAATATTTAAATAACGAGGCTTGAACTTACATGTGTCTCAAGGATGTCGGGATGTGTGTTGAGGAAGTCTTCGATTTCCTTGGGGAAAATATTTTCTCCACCCCGAATGATCATCTCCTTCAGTCGACCGACGATCTGTCCGTAGCCGTTCTCGTGGAGAATGAATTGATCACTAAAGAGGGGAAGCGGTGTTAGTTGCGAGACGAGATATCTTCGACTGAGAACTTACCCAGTTTGGAGCCACCGGCAGGGACTGAGAGTCTCCTTGGTCTTCTCCTCATCACAGAAGTAGTTCAACATCACAGAGTAACCGCGGATACACAGCTCACCAGGCTGGCCGAAGGGCACGGTGTCGCCATTCGCGTCGATCACCTTCGCCTCGAGGTGATCCTGCAGGTGTCCGACTGTGTTCAGGACTTTGTCCTCGTCGTCGTCGATCATGGACTGGAATGCCACGGCAGTGATCTCCGTCATGCCGAACACAGTCTTGACCTTCTTCAGGCGGAGTGTGTTCTTGATGTCCTTGAAGAGTTGTGGGGAACACGCAGCTCCGCCGGTGACCGCAATCTCGGCGGTCTTGAGCGGGAGCTGCAGCTCCTTCTGTTTCTTTATCAAGTCCACGTACATAGTGGGAGTTCCGTGGATCACGGTGCACTTCTCATCAACGATTGACCTTAAAGTCTGTTCAGGACTGAAGCCAGCTGACGGCAGGACCAGCGTGCCTCCGTGGCACAGAGCTGCGGCTGCCGTGATCACGACTCCGTACGCGTGGAAAAGCGGAACCTGAACGCAGATTCGTTGGTTGTCCAGTTCGCTTCGTTTGCCGATGTTGTAGCCGTTGTTGACGACGTTGAAGTGTGTGAGGACCGTCGCCTTGGGTTGTCCCGTGGTGCCAGACGTGAACTGTATGTTGCACGGCAGGTCGGCCTTGATGCCGAACTGCATGGCAGCTACTTTTTTGATGTCGTCCTTGTCCGGCATGTCGAGCAAGTCGTCGAACTTAAAGGCGCCGGGCCGCCTCTCTTGAGAATCGATTATCACAGCCTCCAGCTGAGGTAAGCGCTGGCTCTTGATCTTCCCCGGTTGGGAATCTTTCATTTCTGGACAAATACTTTCAATCATTTCGTAATATCGTTGGGTTTTGAAGGTCTCTGCAGCCACCAGGGCCTTGACTCCCACCTTTTGGAGGCAGTACTCCAGCTCGGGTGCCTGGAAGGCAGGGTTGATGCCCACAGACACCAAGCCTGCTCTCGCCAGTCCCATCATCGTGAGATACCACTGCATACTGTTCGGAGCCCAGATCCCCACGGGATCTCCTTTCTGCAGACCCAGCTTTACGAATCCCGCCGCAAGACGATCCACAACCTCGTTGAGCGATGCGAATGTGTGGCGCTTTCCCTCGTGGTACGAGACAATGGCTTCCGTGTTCGGGTACCTTTCGGCGCTGAGCTCCAGCTGCTGGCCGAGGGTCTTGTAGACGAATTCATCCTGTCCCACGTAGTGGAGGTAGGCCGGCTTTAGTTTTGTTGAGTAGCTGCAAGGAAAGAATATCTATAGTCAACCAAGAGACACAATCAAGTAATCGCCATCAACCAGCCAACAAGTATGCAACGTTTTTTTTGTTTTATTCGATTCCTTAAATGGGAAATTTTTTGATGGAAAAAATCCCAAAACAATTCTACGCAATAGCCTTGAGAACAGGTTTATCGACCTACTGTGCGATCTAATCAGGGTTTGATCGAGCGATTAAGTGCTAATGGATTTACGATTTTATTTGCTGGCAAATTTTATGGGCACACGCGTGCCGGGGGCTTGTTATCAAATATTTGCGGGTAAGTGGAGCTAAAAATGGTTGAGATTAAGTGCTTGGAAAATTATAATAATTGGGTACCATAACAGCCCGTTGGGGATCAGAGCTTAGCTTTTCGCGCCTCTACTTTAATGTGCGCAATTTAAATCTGACACATTTGGAGGGGACCTACTGTTTAATGAAAACTATTTAATGGCGGCTTATTGCGAAAGGTTTTCATGACAGAAAGTACTCCAGGAAGATTGACTGACGTTCGCGGAAGGTGGGGCCGTGTAAATTGTTGGATGATTTTTATCGATCTGGCTTGACACACAGATTATAAAACAAAATTTAGAAAATTAGATTTTGAAAATTAGAGTCACGCAAGACTGTAACCAGACCGGTAAGGTAATGGAATACGTTTGGACTGAAATCCAAGTACAAATACAATTCCTTTATACTTATACTTAAAGAAATCAATTAGGACTTCAATTTTCAAGTAATTGAATATGTACTTGTAATTCCTTTTGCAGTTCCACAGAACTTTACAATTGATTTTCTATTACCAACTACTCTACAAAATCTTCGGTTCTCCACAATTCCTTTTAAAGACTTATAATTCCAAAGGTGTTTTATTAGTCCCCATTCCTGTGTTTTACAATATTCCGTCCACTGCTAGTCTGTAACAAACTTGCAATCTCAAATGATTTAAGACACAGTGAGACTTTCTTCTGCGAATCGTGCATGCTGCTAACACGGGTTGCTCGTATCTTACGAAGATTACACGTCCATAAAAACAAAAAAAATAAAAAAAAAAACAGTGAGACTTCTTGGTTGAAACTTCGAGTTATAGAAAATACGAAAAATATACGGGAATAAGTTTATTCGCTTATTTCAAAAGAACTGTTGAAATTTGTTGGGACAACCACTACTCCTTTCTTATAAAATCTTCTTAAATAAAAAAGGGCCATCTTGCGGTTTCTTTTTAAATCATAGGTTATTTTGACTTTGAGAACTATTTCCGCTCGAATTCCTGACGGAAAATCAGTATCACATCTCAGGGAAAGGAAGTGAGCCACTTTACGCTTGAACAATGGTGAGAAATTGAAAACTTATTTCCAAAGTGAGTGCTTTTTTTTAAAGAAATTATTTTAAAAGCCACCTTGACGATGTCAATTGGCCTCCTCGGATCTGCAATTTCACCCTTTCATACTTTTTTTTTGTGTGAACCGTAAACGACCAATGTTATTCCAATAAATTTATTAATTATTAAATTATTTAAGCACTTAAGGCCAATATCATCCAAACAATCCGTGAGCTACAGCTTGAAACCATCAACAAGTTTATGAAAAATTGGAGTGAGAAATTTCGCTAGCGCAAAGCCAGCTGATACAGCCACTTGAACGAAGTTGTGTTCCATAATTAATGGGAATACTTGCGCTTCTCAACGGAACTATAATAAGTAAACCAAAATTTGATTTTGTTTATTTTATTGCACTTTTAAAAAGAAACCTGTATTTGGCCCATTTGTATAAGGACTTAAAGATCAGATCAGCAATAGGGATTTCCTTCCTCACCTCTCTTCCTACGAAAACAAACTACAGGGATCAAATTCTCGGAAAAATATGAGTTGCAGTTGAAATATCTCTCTCGAATTATACAAATTCGAGTAAGGGATAAAAAAATATATAAAAAATGCTTACAATAAACTGTTTACGATAAAAGATCGATTTAATAAAGAGTTCGAATAATAGAAGTTCCATTGTATTTATTTTATAGAAAGATAAATTAGTAGTTGAAGATTCAAAGGATCAGGTTATAAAACTTTGTATGTCTCTTAAGTTAAAAAACCAAAGTGATTCTACAAGGTCTTCGTTATTCCTTTGGAACGAAACCCTAAAATGGTATGATGTTAGCGGAAAACTAGTTAATTTATTTAAAAATCGATCTGAGTTTTGTTTACAAACGTAGTATTATATACAAAAGCCGGCATTCTACCTCCACAGCAATCGTTTAATCATTTAATATTCGAATCATCTGTTTTCCGGGTATCAACAAGTTGAAGATTGCAGTCCTGATATGATTTAACAAATTCCAGTGACACTCTCAACGATTCTAATCAACCATGGACAATATAAAAACCTACAGTCAGACAGTCTCTACGTCTAAGTAAACATTCAATTACTCGAAAAGTATTTCACGCTCAATTCGACGTGTATTTATCCACCACTAATGTCTACCTAAGTAGTTTGTCATAAAAACTTCGACAATAAAACTGTCACAACAAACTACCCAAACAACGTGCTCCTCAATCCAAAAACAATTAAAATCTGCTTATGAACCTGTTAGAAGGAAGTGATCTATTTTTAGACCTCAAACCCATTAAGTTATTTTCACTATTAAGCTTGACCTTCCCGAAGTTAATAAAACAAAAAAAGAAAAGATTGAACATATATTTCTTATATCCACTACAAAGCGTCTGCCTCTGTCGTAGAATTTTAATCGAAAAATTAGAAAAATTAAATTTCGTTTTCGATTTCTTTGAATAAACAAACACCGGGCAGGGCGTGTTTCTGTAGGCATTCCTTTCAGTTTCATGCGTAAGCAATTTTGCTTACTTAACCTTTTCAACGAACTGGATTAAAACTTTTTCGCCGCATTTTAAATAAAGGCTTCTGTGGGGGGAATGCACGTTCTTATCGTGCAAAGGTTCGCATGCAGTCTGATTGAAGAGTAAAAATGGGGCTCATTATTAAATCATTTTGAGAATGAATGCATTATCATATTTGCAATTTGACGCAACAATCAGCAGACTGGATTTGAATGAGAGTTTTGTAATTTTTGAGTTGTTATCACGTTGCGTAATCACATGCAATCAAACCCACATATATTCATACAGGTTGAGGACATTTGCCGGAGTCTGTTTTTCCGAATCATACGAGTTCTTTTTTTTTCTCCTTTTTTGTCACTCACCATTTCACAGCGTGGGTGCTGCAATAAAAATTTGTTTGGTTGCTCCACAGCCTTCCCACTGAGCGTAGTTTGCACAGAGCCATCTTTTACGTTAGCAACAGAATCCTCAAATTTATGTCTTAAGGACAAATCGTATGAGCCCGAAGGGAATCACAAAAAAAAGGGCAAGTTAATTAATTCACTTCTCTTATCAATGACACAATTCACATCTGTAATTACACCGCCAACACTAACGACCGGTTTATGAACGACAGCGATTGACGGATAGTATCGGTTTAAGTTGTTCGACTTGTAATTACGAGAGGTTGACGTTAACGAACTCGTAGATTGGAATTGCGAGAGGGCACCGCTTCGCTCAGGACGCCTTTCAGTTAGTGACTGACTTCACGAGTTGAGTTCGGAATAAGAACCTCCGAACGAACTTGTGGATTCGAAATTTATTTGTATTCGAATTGTCATGTTGTGAAGCCATAAGTACGCCGAATACAAACAACAGTCTGTGTGGCAAATGATGGTGAAAACGGTGTGGTGGAGTGTTGTTATCAGCAATGTTTTTTGTTTTTTTTTGTGTTTATTGTGTATGTTTAGAAAGATTTATTGGAAATAAAGGAGTAGATACGAGATAAACACCTATGAATAAAATGTAAATCAAATTCGCCTTTTATGTTGACGAAAGCTTCAGTTTAAGATGTTTTTTACTCGGCTTAGTGTCCTTTTCTAGCAATGCAAAACTATTTACGAACTGTAGAACTGAATGAAAAATGTTTTTTTGCAAAATAAAACAGAGATATCGCGCTAATTTGAGATGAGGAGAAAACTGTAGGCGAAAACTTACTGATCACCTTCGATGCCTTCATGAATTGTAAATTATGCGATAAGACCGTGTGATTTTTGTACCAAAATAAATAATTGAAAGTAATCTTTTAGTTATTCATTGGGATCATAGAAAGTTTAATTGGACCTCAGACTTGTTGTTTTTTCGGACTTACAGCTCACTTTGTAGAGAGTTGTAGGAAAATGTGAAACTTAATGAGTTTGACGTGTCCCATCGTGTTATTGCAAACGTTTCTCTCATACAAAAAAAAAAAAATGAAGACCATGGAACGAGTTGAAATCCTCGTAATCTACTATAAAAGCAGAGTCATTGGACAGTTTCATGATCGACGAGGTTCCATTGGTGTCATCTGTAGAGAACGTGGTCTCAAATAGCTCTGGTATTAGAGTAGTTACTGAAATTGAATTCTACGAAAGGTTGAAAAAATTAAATAACAAGGCTATTTTTCGTTTTTCATGAGGGTAAACTACAGTATTACGTCGATAATATGAAATATTGATCATATGAATTTGAAATGTAAATTGCCAAAACTTTACATTGTCATCTCTATAATGTGAACATTCGACAAGCCGTCTCTATAATGTGAGTTCTGGAAGACAATTTGTAAGATGATGATTTAATTTCACGAACGATACTAACAGAAACTCTGCTCCAAGGAGGGTTACAAGAAATAATTGATCTCCTTGCAATTATGGATACCGAAAAGAATATGTCAATACAAGAAGTTAGATACTGGGTCATCGTAAACCTGAACAAATTGAGATAGCTTTTCCCAAAATAGATATATCCCCATATAGTTAGCTGCTCCAAAAATAGATAGCTCGCAAGTTATCTAGTGCGAAAATTCGCTTCTTGAATTCGTCGATCAAAATGAATTCAAAGCAGTTTGCTAAAGTTAAGGGCAGACACAGTAGAAAGATCAAGTTAAGTTATTAAAGTAGGATCAACAAGGCGTGGTCAATTAAATGAGGAAAAGCGAAAAAGTGGGCCTGTTGTTTGTTCTTTTTTTTGATTGCTCTAACAAAAAAAATTGTTTTTTCGAGCGTTAGTATAAGTACTAAAGTTTCTTTTAATCTCTGACTAATTCCGAAAAAAAAAATGCATTATTTATTTTTGTGCTGTCTTGATACACCTTCGGTCCAAATTTCATCCCTTAACTAATGACGACTCAAAAGTTACAAGCGTTTATGTGAATCGGACAGACAGACAGACAGACATCGAAGTGATTCTATAAGGGTTTCGTTTTTTCTTTGGAACGAGACCCTAAAAAATAGGAGGAATGGTTTGCTTTCGTACACGTAGACAAATGAATGATAGTCTACTCTAATCAGGCTTTATTTTGAGTGTTAATTTGTGGAAATATTTTGATATGCAGGTGCATAAACGGTTTTTGAAGACGATCTTAGTGCATGGATTGCATACAATTCGAACGGAATCAACTACAAATTTAACTAAGTGTTTAACTAAATCTTATTTGCAATATTTATACTTAATAACAGCATTTTCCCCAGTTAAAAGTTTTTATTACTGGGCAGATTGAAGTGTAAGCAATGAAGTGTGCCAATACTTTTATTCATGTCCAAATGCGCTGCAATGAATTACTTTAATTTTTTAAAAGCCTTTGTTGCTCTGGCTACATTTTTCTAATAATTTTTTTAAAAACACGATTTAATGATATCACACAAAAACTTTGCAAAAATTAAAAGTCTATATTGTGTTAAATGAAACTGTAAGAAAAGAGTTCTTATTGCCACATTTTTCTCTTGATACCGGGTGGTTTCTTTCAGAAATCATTGCCGTGCCAATATTTTTGTTCGGCTCTGTAAATGCTTTTTTTCTTAGTTTTAAAAAAAAAAATGTTCTTTTGAATTAGTAAATATTGAAACTGCTTTAAAAAATAATTTTGTCTGGTATTTCTATGAATTTGAAAATCGTTTTAATCAGTTAAGTAAATCCTAGTACCGTGAGTCCCCTAAAATCCTAAAACGCCTTGTCCTGTTCCCATTATCGAGGGACTACTGTATAAGAAAATGTTGTATCTCTAATACTCTTTTAAAGTCAAGAACCGATTTTCATTCATTCGTTTGAGATTTTTTTGCCTCGATCAGATATAAACCATTCCTTGCACCACACTCTGTATTTATCTCCCACAAATATTGATAAAGTAATCCGAGCCGTATGTTCTCACTGTTTGCTTGTACCTATACCTGTTCTGCCATACTCACGGATAGCAGATATTTTGTTGTACTTCACATCCAATCAAAAAACATAAAAAATAGCCTCACACACATCTTTCGGTATAGAATTTCAACAAAACAAAACTTATCACGACGACCGCAAAATTATTTACTGATAATCTTTAGTGCTCTTCAGTGCCCTTCTCTGATGCTCCACGACATAATTTTAGAACAGGACGTTCAGAGTGGGGTCACACATTTGTCTTCACTGTGCAATTTTCAAAATCAACCGAAAACACAGTAAATACGTACGTTCTAAGAAGATTACAATTATTTTCAAGTTAATTTGAATTGAAGAGTGAATGCGATTTGATTGTGTTTACTGCTGTGGAGCTTTACTGCGCAATTCTTGAGGTTTATTTTTTTTTTTTTTCGTTTTATGGAGGTATCCAAAAAAAAAAAAAAACTTAATCAGATGTCAATGGTGAGGAACTTGTCGCTAGATATGCGCATTTAGATTGATTGATTGTATGTACGCTTTTCGTACGCGAGCTGTAAAGTGGAAATTTTTTTTTTGGAATTTAACAAACAAAAGATTTGAATTGTATCGGCGGTTTCACAGAGGTGTGAAGTAATTGATACGAGAAGTGTGGTGGGCCACACGAATGTTGTTATCGATAGAAGGAGGATTAAGTTTATTTTTGGCACTAAATTTATCAGAGATCAGGTATGAAATATTTTTGGGGTATCACCCATAACCTTGCTGCAAAGATGTTATGCCTACCTGCAAATTGTTCCATAGAATTTGAGATCAAATAAATCGTAAGTAGTTTTAAGGGGAATAGCGTAGACCTGAGCAATGGAAATGGACAAAACAATATCTACCTGATCTTTAATACCTCTATAGTTGCTATAAACTATTGATTTCCACGAAAACATATTTCCAGGGGGTAAAATTACCCCCTATCTCTCATTCAGAGACCAGTATGGTCTTAGCACTAGCCATGAGTCGACTTGACGCTAAAAAAATAACAAGAGATTCTAGATTAAGAGATGACAAGCAATAAAGTCGTTGTCTCCCGATCTAGTGAAGAATTCGTTTGCCAAACGACGACCAACGAAACAAAACTATTGGTTTAAAAAACGCATCGTAAAATTGGGAAGTCACGCAGGAAATGAAAATGAAAAAAAAAATAGTTAGAGTAAACTGATCAAGCTCCATGCAGCAAAAAGCACACAAAAACCCGAAGGTTAGTTTCTCTTCTATGTTGAACTCCCAGCACGCCCAACTTTACAGAAAAAAATTGTCTATCAAGTGAAAAGTTGTTTCACTTTCAACAGAATCTCATGATAAGATATTAAATTGATAAAAAAAAATAGCAAAACTGGTTTAATACAAAAAACCAAGCAACGCCCGCGGGTCAGGCCAAGGCTTATCTTCGACCAAAACATTCACATTATGCGTGCTAGACTCTCCACTCATTAGAAAGGGATATGCAGCACGTTGCCGATTTTAAGGTCACGAATTGATAAGTCTTCGGAGAGGTAATGACGTAAAGAAGAAGTGTTTTGTTATCATTCTCAGGCAGGGTCTTGAACTTGGGTTGAGGTCTTATTTTAACATGCAAATGTGATGTGCCAACTGTGAATTGCCGACTGAATTGAATGATATTGCAAAAAAAAGTGAGAGTAAAAAATTTGTTCCCATCTCTTGTCTAAGAATGACAGACTGCGCCACACCCAGGTTCACTTCGACAATAATTTGCTGTCAGACAAATTGATAGCTAATCTCTTTTAAGTTTGAAGTTATAGGCTGACGTGATGTGCCAAGTTCAAGTGTCTTGGGGTTTTTGAGTAAACATTTAATTACTGTCTTCAAGATGAACTCGAAAGCATGTTTGAGACCTAAGAATCTCTGCTTAGATTTGTCTTTGGCAACAGCGAATACGACGAAGACAATGTTGGCTGTCCATGACCAACATTTGAAGCCAAATTAATGTATTGTTGTCCAAGCCCGTCAAGATCTCCGACAAGTGCATAGGCTAACCTGCCTGCTCTTCAACATGTCGTTTGAGGAATCATTCTGGAGCATTGATACATCAAGAAGAGGGACAATCGGCACCAAATCTATTCAACTACTGGCTTACCCAGACAACATAAATATCTTCGGTCGAAGTCAAAGGCGGCAAGAGACTTGGGGCTGCACATAACTGAAGGAAAGAAAAAGTAGATGGTGGCATCGTCTGCAAGAAATTTTGGAAGAATGGTCAAGGTAGACGAGCGCGAATTTGAAGTTGTCCAATCGTTCAACTACGTTGGGTCAGTAGTAGCCGCGGATAATAATATGGAAGAAGAAATACGCTGACGGCTACTTAAAGCCAACAAAACCTACGACAGTCTTGCAAGGCTTTTCAAATCCAGAAACGTTACCAGGAATTCCAAACTGCTTCTTTACAAGACACTTGTATTTATAGTACTCATATATTGATCCAAGACTTGGGTGCTTAACTCTTTCATGCCCAACATAAATTTAATCTGGAAAAAACTTGGAAATATTGGCGTAATTGTGTCTCAAATTCATGCTAAAACCAGATTTCGGTCCATTTTATTGTGCATTAGGTCAATTAGAATATTCGGAATCTTTTACTCATTTTTGGTGGTTTAAAAAAAATATTTTTTCTGGGTCTGTAACGAGATGCGGCCATGAAAGGGTTAACCAAAGTCACTCTGACCTCTTAGCGTTTGAAAGGAAAGAGACGGTACAACCACGAGTTGTATGAAATATACCTCGAAGCAGATATTATTACGAAATTAAAGCTCGGTAGACTCCGGAATAAGCGGAGAGGATGATTCTGCTGGAAAAGTCCTTTGCGATACAATTCATGGTACAAGACAGCGGTGAAGACCGCGTTAGCCTCGGACAGTGATAGGGATATGTGAAAGTGAAAGCGAACACTGGTTGTTGCACCGTTGATGATAATTTCAAACAAGAATTCAAACTGGATACAAATAAATCGAATCCACACCGATTGCACAACGCTGAATTTTATTTTGAGTGGAATTGAAATTCATCTTCAGTCCACTTTCATTCGAAAACAAACTCTTAATTCACACAAATGAAGATCCACTTTATCATTAAACTTAGCCTAATTAA
Source organism: Syritta pipiens (assembly GCA_905187475.1). Lineage (NCBI taxonomy): Eukaryota > Metazoa > Arthropoda > Insecta > Diptera > Syrphidae > Syritta > Syritta pipiens. The sequence goes on along the minus strand of LR994571.1, from coordinate 104,443,784 downwards.
AAGTGCACTAAATTCACATAAGCATCCTAAGGCACTCCAATTGAACAGAAAAAATGATAAGAATCATGCCAAGCCTTGTACTTTTCTTTCAGTGTAATGGCTGCTAACTCACAATTTAGTTTAATCTTAAACTACCTCATGAATGACTTTAGTCCAATAACAACACATAATTTATTTTCTTTTCTATAATTTCATTTATTTTCATCTTTAATTCAGCTAAAGCCAGCTTAATTAAACTTTATATATATGATTTTGTTTTGTTTATCAATAATTGGGGGTTGTTTGATTTTTTTCTTATCTTCTTTTGCATATATTATTCATCTTGTACATATTTTCACTTAAAATTTAAAAACGAATTCCACTTTACATAGAATAATTTTACTTTTCTTATTTTCATTTCTGTTTACTTTCTAAACTCTTCCACTCTAAGTGATTTCCATTTCTTCATCAAATTCTCGTTTCCTTAAAAATTCTCATTTCCTTATTTTTATTTTGTTTAAATATTTTCTTATGCTTTTGTTTAAAACTAACTGCATACCACTAAAAAAACAGAAAAAAAGAAACATTCTCTAACACACAGATTTATCCTGATGCAGAATTATGTACTTAAATTATACGAAAAATAAAATCCTTAACAAATAAATAGAAGCCATTGTTCTTGTTTTTAAGTTATACATATGTAATCTATTTCTTTTTATTAAAAAATAACATTAACAATTTGTTGTTGAAATATAAATTTACGTGTAAAACATTTAAACATGCAATGAGTCCTTAAATATAAATAAAAATTTACTGAAAAAAAAAAAAATCAAACAAAACGAAAAACGGATCTCTTCAATTTGACGAAGGTAAAGAAAAGAGAAACCCTCAAGTTTCTACAAAAAAAAAAAAAAAAATGAATAATAGAGTACAACTACTACAGTGGAATAAATTAACGACTAACTAAATAGTAATTTAAACATTAAACAGTATTCTTTTTGTTTTTGTTTTGTTTTTTGTTTTTTTCTCACTTAAACTTGTTCAAAAAGGAAAATTTTTTCAAATGTGATCAATGGCAGCAACAGGGGCAAACAGGCATACAAATTCCATTCTATTTCATTCTCGCTCATTTTATCCTTCTTCCGGCTGAATGTGAGATTCATTCTCTGGGCGGCATTTCTTTCGTTCTCATTCTCTCATCTAGTCCTTTCAAATGCTGTTGCTGCCTCAGGGCGGGGGGGCTGATGGATGTGATAAGGTCGGGCCTTCGCGAAGGACGACCGTTCTTTTTTTTTTTTGGATGAGATGAATTTCCTTTTTTTGATTTTGGATGAGATTAATCTCTTTCAGTTATTATTTTTTTGTGTGTTAAATAGAAACAGTTATATTTAGTAGATATTCATATATTGTGTTTGTTGTGTGAAATTCGTATAAGTTAGAAGGATATTTTTTGTTTGTTATATTTAGAACTACTATAAGCCAGAGCTTTTGAGCTTTTACAAAGAGGTTTGCCTCTTTGTTACTTCTTGTGTTTTACTTTTATATAGAACTGTCTCCAAGCTACCTGTTTACTTTCTTTTTCTTATTTACATACAAAAGTCAAACTTTTCAATTCAATTTGTTTTTGCGCAGAAATGCTCTCTTTTTGAAGTTTTTGAAACAATTTTTTGTTATATTTTTTTTTGTTGGAAAAATGTCCTTCCCCCGGGGAGCAGACGCTTTTTCAATCACAATCACATTTTGGTTCTGGTTTTTTTTTTTGTTTTGTTTTTTTGTTTCTTTCAGAAGGATTTTTCTCTTTACTTAGAAGCTATCATCGTCGTTGTGTCATACCGTTGATTCGGAGGCGAATGCGTCTGGGTCGTCGGACCAGCTGACCTCCATGGGCGTGCCGTTGAGGCTGTTGATCTTGTCCAGCATGAGCACCTCTTCGATGGACATGTGTTGTTTGTGATGCAGCGAGGACGAGGAGGAGCCCGTCGATGATGACGTGGATACCGCCTCGTCGGATGATGCGGAGCAGCCCTCGTCCTCGGAGTTCGTTCCGGAGACCATGGCCTCGCCGGCTGACTCTTGGATCTCTTGGCATTTCTTCATTGCCTTGAGGTCGTGCACCGAGGGGTGAGAGGGAAGCGAGCGCATCTCGAGCTTCTCTCCGGTGTTGAGGGTCGAGGTGTCACACGTGATGAGGTGCGTTGTCCTCTGCTGTTGTGCGGACGATGACGGCCTCGAGCGAATGTTGTTCCGCGTGTACGGCGAGCTGGCACAGATCGGATCCTTCCACGATGTTGGGTCGGCGTTGCTTCTGCTGCGGGAGCTTCCGCCGGAGTTCTGTCGGATGACCTTCTTCGGCTCGCTTTTAACACTCACGGACTTGGAACGAATCCGTGAGTGTACTCGGCCTAAAAACTCAGCCGCATCATTGGAATGTTGTCGTATCACTGATGTGGCCGACATCGACTGGGACAGTGGGTTGGGACTCATGCCCCCGCAACTGGCACTCATCGAGAGCTGCCGCCGGGCGGAGTTCATCGACGACGATGGGGATTTCTCCGCTGCGCGGAATGAGCCCGCTCGCTTGACCATCTTCGATGCTGCTGCTTCGGGCGTTTCGTCGTCCATCTCGAGTACCCAGGACACGGAATCGTGCTTCTCGATGACTCCCTTGATGATTGGGGACGAGGGCGGCGAGATGTCGTCCATTTGGAATTGAATGCGATCCGAGCCGTTTGTACGACTCAAGCTTGAAAGACTAGAGTTGTGACTTAGCTCCTGGTTGATTGTGGTGTCCTGACTGTAGATGCTTATCTTGGAGGTGCTTAAGTGCTCGTGCAGTTTCGACTCCACTATCTGCAGCTGCTCCGACCGTTGCTTCAGCTGCCACTGCAGGGCCTCCTTGTCGAACGAAAGGCGCTTGCGGACGACAGCTTCGTGGTTGAAGGCCTTTGTCAGCTCTTCGAGCTTCTCACGTAGTTCCCTAAAAAAGCAAAAAATGTGTTAGTAAATCAGCCAACGAATGATTTGTTCATAAGACTTACTTCTCCTTCTCGGCTTTCATCTCGGTCTCTGATTGCAGCATCTCACACCTGGATTCCAGAGTCGACACCTTGCCCATCAGCGCTGCTGCCTCATCGGCGTCCCGCATGAGTTCCTGATTCTGCTTTGTCAGCTTCGAGATCTCCTTCTGCTTGATCTCAAGCACGCACCTCAGGCTCTCTGCCTCGCTCTGCAGCCGTTGAATCTCCAACGCCGCTCCGCCACTATTCCGTGGCGACGCCTGCGTGGAACAGCTCTGATCCGTGTAGCTCCTCGAAAGACGCAACACTGAGATTTCATCCTGCGAAAGATTTAGTTTATCTTCCAGTTCGCGTTCGCGATTCTCTGTGCTATGCTTGAGAGTCTCCAGCTGCTTGCTGAGCCCATTGATTTTATCAACAAGCTCACGCTCACGTTGCGTTGCGACTTGAACACGTTCAGCGAAACTGCTTTCCATCTCTCGGATCTGTTCCCTTAACGTGTCTTCCACCTGTGCGGCTTCGTTGAGCCGATGTCTAAGAGCTTCATCCTTTTGCTGGCTGGCAACAAGTTCTGCATGCAGCGTCTCGTACTTGACATCCGCGTTACAGCGAAGCTCTTCCAGGGCGCGCTTATGCGCGGCATCTTTTGCGGCCAATTGTGACTCCAAGGAGGCGATATGTTCTTTGGCTTTGCTCTGGGAATCTCTTAGATTTATTTCAACTGGAAGAAATGTAAAAAAATATAAAATTGCATGCATTTTTTAATGTTTTGTCTACAAAATATAATACACAGCGAGTTTTTATTCTCTTTTGACAGAGGGAATTTTCTAAAAAACAATGACTGTGAATTAGAGACCTACTGGGCCATTTAAAGTTTTGGTTTTCTACTGAATTCTTGTGTGAGCGAGTAGAGTGGTTGTTCTAAAGTGAATGGTGTGTCAATTGATAACTGATTTGTGGACAGAATCCAGCAGACACTTATGTCGTACCAGTGTCACTCTTGGACTGGAGAAGAACAAAAAGGATATTTGTGTTGTCTTTAAGAAATAAAGATTGACTGAGATAGTCAATAAGGATGTACCAAAGAAATAAACTGTGTAAAGAGACTCCTTCAATTCAAAAAGAATTCGTTTGATTTATTTTCTACGACCTTGTTTAAAAAATCGCTTGAAAGGAGGTCACAATGAGCGTGCATAAGGCTGAGAATAAGTAGCCTCATGATAAAAAGCCACAATTGTTCCTTTGACTAGATTGATACCATTCACAACTTTAACTTTAAATGATTGGAGAAATGTTTCTGTAAGTTAAATAATTACCTTTTTCCAACTCGCATCTATGCAAGTCCTGTAATTCTTGCTCACGTCTTGTATAGTATGCTTCTTTGTCAAATATCTGATCCTGTAGTTCGTGACATGAACTCTTTGCTTCATCGAGCAGTTGAAGAGTTTTATTTAGCTTCTGTTTGGCATTTTCACATTCAACCTTGACTGATGGACAGGAGAAGGCATCCAACTGAAATGAAAATAAAACAAAAAGTGGTTAGTCTTTCAAGTGATTTCTATTTTCTTTTTCTGAATGGTAGAGAAACATTTTCAGTCCTTCTTTCAATTCAAACAACAGGAGCTGGTCAAGAGCCTTGACATTTGTGATTCAATTCATGCTCAACATTTATTGTTGTCCTATTTGTTTATGAAACACAAAAGTCTATGAAATTCTTCGAATGGAATACATTTTTTTGAATGAACACCTGCTCTGGTTTGGAAATAGTTGGAATATATTTCTATTCATGGACAAGTACGTGGTCATTCACCTGTTTACAATTGAATTGAGAGGAGAATAAAAGAATTGGAACCACAATCAGTTCATGGTCGGTCCTTCAGAGGTCATTGAGAAAGTGAAGTGAGTTTCTAAGAAAGATTTCTGGAGAATTGTCTGTATGGCCTCCTGAAATTCACGGTCTCATTCAAAAACTATAAAAATTATGTTGTAACGAAGAGGATCATGGAAAGTTTTTCTTTGTACAGAATTTTTCCGTGTTTTCACTTTTGAATAATTGAATGAGTTTTCTAAACGGTCTGCTCGTCACAATTTCCAAGACGAAGTCGTTCGCAGGAACTTGGAAAAAACGACTACAAATCAACGTGATTGATGGATGATTTTTATGGAGAAGGATGGAAGGATCTAGAAATAATTGAGTTCAACAAACTTTCTGAAACTTCTAGATGCTACTTCATGATTGTTTTCTTCGATAACAATTAGGTTAGAGACCAAAGTAGAAATAGAGATTGAAACAATATGTGTTTGTGTAGATCATTTCTTTGGTAATTGTTCGATGAGGACTAATTACTTCATTACACACATCACTTACTGAAAATGATAGTCTCAACACAGAACAATACTAAAATGTTTCAATGAACTCATCAACTATTTACGCGAAAAATAATGTGTCTACTTTATTTTTATAATAATTTATTCACTTATAATTTTAATTGTAATGTTCAAATAGAAAATTAAAGCACAAGTTGCGAGACCTTCGGCTCAAGTCTATTTTAAACATTATTTAGGAAAAAGAGTGTAAGCTTTGAAAAATCATTTGAATTGAGCCCTTTTGGCATTGTAAAAATGGCTACTAGAGGGAATAGAAACACGCTGATAAAATAGAAGAAAATTAATTTTTAAAAACATGTATGCAGAATTTAATCTTTTCAGGTATCTGAGCAGGACCAAATGGCCTGAGCACACAGAGCTGGAAAAGGACATCACGAATGAAAAGGAACACACATTTCCCCATCCCACGCAAGGAGTCCACAAGGACATAAGTGAGGCAGAACAACATCTGTCAGCCTGCCTACCTAACCTAACTTAAGATGCAAAAAATCTTAACCCACTTTGCATTTTAAGTAAAGAAATAAACACGTGTTCAAACTGATAAAAGTGCCGCAGGCTGTTTCACTTATCACTAATGACAAATAGAAATAATTAAGATACGTAAATCTGTAGTGATTATTTTGATTTCTTAGAAACAAGTCAAATATTTGGAATCGAAACCAAAACACACAGCAATTTCTTTGGTTATACACGGAGTTGTTTTTTCACTTAAACCTCTTTTTTCATTAAGAACAATGATTAAAATAAAAACTTGAAAATTTTTTTTATTGAAATCTTTAAGCAAATTACGACGAGAAATCATTGCAAATAAATCACTTGAAAATATATAATTAAGTACCTTGTAATGATCCTTCAATTCTGGGTCAAGGTACAGTGGTGTCCATGCAAACATGTTACTCATGCTGACAGATTAAATTTAAAAAATAAATTTAAACAAATTATTTTCTTAAATCCTTTGATGTCGAATCGTTTTTAGTTTCAAAAAATTTTTAACGCAACTGCCTCCTTTATTGTTTTTATGCCGATATTCCTTTTTTTTGGTCAGAAGATGCTTAAACACGATTTCTTTCTTTTATTATTTTTATGTTTAATTGTGTAAATGTAAATTTATTTTTTTTTTGCAAAAATCACAGTACGAAATATTTTTTTCTTTCAGGAACGTTCCTTCACGATGTCACCCGGTCTAGGACACGGAGCAAACTGACAAGTAACCCTCAAAATTTGCCACTTTTTGTAGTAATGACCTGAGTCCCCGTCTACCTGTTCCACTGCCTCATCCACCAACCCAAACTACCACTTCTTCCAGGTCTTCCTGTTTCCAGGTCTTCTGTTTCAGCTACCTACCTAATCCCGATTCGCAATACTCGAGGATTGAAGTGTCAAATCTATGTCCGCAGTTAAATAAACATTTTCTATAAATTAGTTATACCCAACGAAAGGTCTCTGATCACGAGACGTGAAATGGAAAATTTCTTTTTTGAACTTTCGGGAAATAGAAACTTATGACAGGCCTGAAGCGTGTGTGTTGTGATCGTAAATGTGAAAAAAAAAGATATGTTTGCTGCTGCTTTCTAAATTTTTACAGGCAGTTCCAAGGTTCTTCTTTTAGGGAAACAATGAGTTTTGGAAAATTTTTGTGTACGTTGTTAATTGTGGTTTTGTTTTGGCAAAAGGGTTACATCCGTTTAGTCGCGCCTGGGATTGGATGAAGACCTTTTTGGCAGACGGGATGGAACCGGATTGAAGATTGAAACTGAAGCGTTGAAAATTTTTAAGAGCAACCAGGGATGTATCTTTGTGGGTGTTAATTAAACGTACAACAGCGGGCGGAGTGGAGGTGGGTCTTTTTCGATTCCCTGGTGCGATAGGATTGTGTGGTGTGGACAATGATTTAGCGGCAGACCGAAAATGTTGGCAGTTCCTAACCTGTCTTTGGTGTCCTGTGGAGATTTCTACGAGATTCGAGATGAGTTTTTCTGTTAAGAGATTCGAAACCTAGATCTGTGGTTGTTTCAAAAACTTGTTTGACCATCAACTAAAATGAGGATTATAAGTACACTCATCCCTCGTTCTACGCGGGGGTTAGGAGAATGAAATGTTGCGTGCAAACCGAAACCGCGCAAAATTACTTATAAGCGTACATGGATGAATTTTAACAGAAAAACCATAGTGGGCCATGATTCTTTGAAGAAAAAACCTTGTTTCGAGCAAAGCAAAGTCTCGCAAATTGAATTTCGGTAGATATTTGAAAATCGCACAAACGTGAAGCCGCGTAAAACAGGACCGCGCAGAACGAGGGATGAGTGTATTTCGTTAAAAGGAGATACCTCTGCTGCAAACGAAAGGATTGCGGTTGGTTAATGTCAAGTCGGAACGTTGGTTATGGAACGTCTACACGAAGGAAGGAAGAAGACGGATTTGACTTGGAATATCCAGATTTTGATTCGCATATCTTTAAAGACGTATTTACAGTGCTGTGCAAAAATAGGTACGTTCGTGTGGATTTTGGTAAATAAAAAACCTTCCATTAGGCCAATTTTAATGATTTGTGTTATTTTTTTCCTTATTTCATCACCAAACAAATGAATAATTTTAATTGCATCTATAGAATAGTAAAAATTTGCAAAAGTTCATCTTGACACCAATGCATCCATTTTTGCATGTTAAGAAAAAATATCTATTTTGATGGACAGGGAGAGTTAGATAACTTTGATGTTAATTTTTTATAGTATGTCCAAAAACGAGCATTTTTTGCTATCGGCGGCGGGTCTATCTCACCACGTTTAGGAGGCAGGGGCAACTTAAAATCAAATCCAACAACATGAAAAAAAAAATTCATTAAAAAACAATGGCAACACCTATAATAAAGTACTACACCAATTTTGAAAGCCAGAAACTTTTTTTTTAATTATACACTAAAGTTGGATTATCCATGTCCATAGTTTGTGAATAATTCGCATACAAACTTAATTTTTTTAATAAAAAATAATAGAAAAAAAGTGTAGATCATTTTCTCTTTAAAGTTGTGAGTCGAAGTGCCGTTCATTCTGAGTCAAACACAAAAAAACCGAATGGTCTAATGTCTTCAGTTCTAGTTCAAAAGAAAACTAAAATGGGCCAACCACTTTTTAAAGAAAATTGAATTTACGGTTACTGCAAGGCAAATGCCTTTGCGCATAAGAGTGTGACCTATTTAAAAGTGGTTGGCCCATTCTGGTTCTCTTTAAGAAAATAACACAAAATTCATTCAAATCGGCAAAATGAGAGATTTTTTATTTACAAAAAACCATACGACCGCCGAGTATGTATCCATTTATGCACGCCCCTGTATGTCTTCGAAATGGCTTCAACAAACACATCTATTGCAGGGAATTTGAATGCTCTCAGTGGACCCTTCTTCAGGTCTGACCAAAATTCTTTCGCATCCGCATTATCAGTTGAAGTTTTAGCAAATGATACCACGAAGGACTGTGGTTGCTGTGGAATGTCCACGAATTCAACAAAAATCCAGAAAAATGTTCCACTAGAGTACGGAGTGATTTTCAGACCATCATTTAGACGATTTTACAAATCTTCCTGACACAGAACATTTTTGTTTACTTTAAAACATGCACTTGTCACATTTGAGATTATTTTGTGTGCTTGGCATGCTCTGTCCGCTGTCTTAATGCGAGATTAGCTCCAGTGTTCTTGAAAACATTCGTCATACTCCCAAGTCCTTCATTTTGAATAAGAAATATCCCGTTTGAAATGCAAATCCATTGAAAAAATATTTTCGTAGGATTCTTGTAACAACACCGATTTTCCTCTACCTCTGCGTGTCGTCGTAAAACCGAGGATAGAATTTGAATGCCCATCTGCATACGATGAATGTTGCAATCGACTACTTTTCATCCTTTTGTTCCACAATACGCCTTGCCATTCGCCTTGAGGAAGATAAAGCAAGGGACGAGATCTCACAAAGCAGCGGAGGATAAAAGGAAATTTTTGCTTAAACTTCACCGATCCTTGTTACCGTGTGTTTACAACCACCGTAAACCGGACTTTTTCCCATGCATTTCGGTGGGTAAAACAACCGTAAACAGGTACCGTAAAAATTGTGTTTTTAACCCTTTCGCCGAAATGTCGCGCCGATTGTCTTGCGTCATTAGTTAGGCTACGCCTGATGTTTGCGTCTTTAACTAAAATTATGACAGGCAGGTGGTGGTAGGAGGACATCCGGTAAAGGGGTAACTCAGTCTATGGTCCTTGGGAAAATTGTTTTTTAAGTGCACAATTTGTGTCGAGACAGCAGAGAAGGAAAACCCTGCAACTTGTTTAGATTCCATTTGGCATTGTTGTGTGTCGCCCAAAAACGTGTGTGTTTGGGATTTTCACGTCGGAAATTGAAACATGATGTCACTCATATGGCGAAATTTTGTGAGAAATTTCCAATATTTTCTGGTAGGATTTATAGAGTCCTTTTGTTGAGTTTGTCTCAAACACCTGGGCTTGCAAATAAATATTTTACACACGCTACGGCACACGACGGTGTTGTCCCAATTGATTGTGGTGCATAAATTTAAGGTCACACTTGGCTGCTGACCATAAAGTGTCTAATGGTTTGGTGGATTTAAGTTAAGTCTGATGGATGAGATCAGGATTTGTTGCAGAACGAAAATGAGCGAAAGATTACGGACACTGTTATGGAACCGAAGGATTTAGCGAGCGATGTCGTTTAGAAAGCAGTAAAATGGACATAATCAAAAACAAATGAAATTAGTGAAACTAAAAGCAGCTGGCAATAAAAGCGAATTAAGGACATTTGAGAATTTAATTTTTCCGTATAAAAATGGGTGTTTGGGTAATTACATCAAGCGAAATGATAATTGCTAGAGAGTCATTAAGAAAGTTCATTGCAAATGAATTTGTTTGTATACCACTGTGGCCTGTGCTCTTCACTCTGCAAGCCAAGAATTCACAAATTGGTTGAATTCAATTCTGTAAAATGGAAAATGGAATATGGGAAATTCCAGATGATCGGATAACTGAAAGAAATTCAATTGAAAATCTGCGTTAAGGAGTCATTGACTCGTGTCTCATTTTATTTATTCAACGCTTCTACTCAGGGTCTGTAAAATGCCAACGTCAACTTACTAATTAAACTAACAAATGAATCCCAAATTGCTCAGTTAACGTTAATTTGAAAAGACCATAAGCTGCAAATGTCTTTCATTTTATTTTGTTTTAGTTCACCTTATTTCATTTTATTTCATTAAAGTTACCTTTCAACTTTCTTTCTCATTACATTACTTGACTCATTGCTTGACCACATCATAAAAAGAGACCGGCAATAGTTATAATGCGGAATTTACAGTTCCGGTAAACAAGTCAATTTCTAATAGATTTTATTTTTTTTTATTAGTCTAATCAACAGAATTGAAGTTAGTAAAACTAAAGAAAGAGGCATTTCAATGACTTCAACAAATAAAAGTCCTTGGCTGAAATCAGTGATGTGGTTTTATCAACATTTTGAATAATTAAGTCGAGCGTAGAAGATTGCATTGATATCTATTTCCTACAAGCAAAACTTCATAGATTATGAATTGAAATTGACAAACTAACTATTAATTAATTTATTTACAGCAGTTCAAAGTAGCCTTTGTTGAGTTTTGAATTTATTTTTGCTTCTTATGTTGTATAAGCTTTCAAACTGCATTTATTTTTTTCAACTTTTACGAGTTCCAAAAAAGAGACAAGCAAAAATTTGGAGCACAGATTTTTGCCTGTCTCAATATTACTTTGAAGTCGATGAAATCGTAGTTCATTGTTTTGGTTCCAATCTTGGTACCAAGTCTGTTTACATTTAAAATATTCTGTATTTCAAATGTGGCCATATGACCGTATGATTTCATTGAAAAGTCTTCAAATCTGTTAAAGTAATGAACTAGACACACACAAAATGTAAAAAAAAGACCGTGAATATATCTCAGGCAGTGATATCCGAACGTTTGATCTTGTTTTTTTTCTCATTCCGTTTGGTTCTGGTCCTTACAACTTTGGACTTCAAACTATCTCCAAATTTAAGGATTAAGAGCTAGTAAATAGTCAGAACAGCAAACGCTTTCGACTAAGATTAAAATATTCATTTCCTGCCTTTTTGTTGCGCACAAAATGGGTTTCCATTAAAATAAAGAAATCTTTTTATACAGTTTCTCGTTTTTCATTTAAGGTAAAATAAATATCATATTCGTTTGAAAAAGTTAGTTATTTACTCTAAAATTCAAATTCACCTATTGAATGATCGTAAGCATGAAAGGAAAGTGTAAAAAAGGATTTCGTTTCCCTACAGCCGTTTTTTTTTTCAGATCTTTCTCATATTCATTATCCTTAGTCTAATCGATAATTCATGTGCAGGACGGATACGCAGATTATTTTCTATTCTTATTTATTTATTCATTCATGTATTTGTTTCGTTGAATATTTCCATCTATGGTAAACAAGACATTCTTCGGCCTATAAAAAAGTAGTGGCTACAAATGAACAATATAAATTAGTTTTCTAGACTATTGCAAACATTGTTTTTCTTAATTCACGGATTATTTACAACATGCTATTTTTTTTTATAGCCCCAGTCTATTTAACTACGAAATACCAATATTTTTTTAAAAAAAAGGGATAAGTTAATTAGGCAAATAAAAAATGTTATCTTCCTCTTTTTACTGGCGTAGTCTGGGCTGATCCCGGGTCTCGATTAGCAAAGGATTACTTATCGAAATATTTTTCTAATCATTGTAAAATAAGAGTTGCTAAATGATACTTGGAAACAATCTCTATCTTCTCCTGCTCGTGAAATTTTCTATCGTGTCAAAAAGAGTTACTCTCTCCTTACGAGCTCGAATTGATGATGTGGTACTAATTGTAGTACCTAAAGCCAATCCAGCTTGAGTTATTTTAAATCATCTATCTCAGGTCTTTTACACCCAGAAGCAGTATGTTTTTTTCTTCTTATCATATCTTCTGAAATATGACACGTACAGTTTTGCAATTAAGTGATTTAGTTTGTAATTAGAACTTTGCTAAGAAATGCAGTGAAAATAGTAATTCACAATTACAATCCAAACCGCAGTACAGGACGGATAAAAAAATGTAACCCTTACCACACGCACTATGTTACAAGGGCAAAAAATAAAATAAAACTTGAATTTTGTATTTCATTTTGTACCACAAAAAGCATAAAACAAATAAATTGTTTCGACAAATTTTTCAAAAGTTTGTCGTGTTTGGCGGCTTCTCCAGTTATGCGTTTTTCATGCTTAAATAAAAGTCGATAAACATAGAAATCAATTCACAACAGTTATATTTTTCTTTTTATATTCTAATCTCAAAGTCGACAAATGCATTTTATCGTCCATCAATTTCATCAATTTCAAGCACTTCAAGCTCATTATTTTGCCCATCCTTGGATTCAAGGATTTCAGTCGTTTATTTCCATAAAATCAGCCCGGTTTTTCACTCCAAAAATGTTAAAATGTATGAATACTGATAAAGTCTTTATAGGATAAGGAGCTACAACCAAAACGTGCAGTGTCATGAATTCCACAGTCAAAATCAAGCATTTAGGACTTGAATTCTACTAATCGATATTAAATCGAACTAACCAAAAAATAAATCAGCCTTAAATGATTGCCCAGCCAGTAATAAACAAACTATTCCTTTTTATATTTTTGTACTGCATTCTTGCTACACGTACTGGTCAGTTTGACTGAAGCTTTTTTTCAGTAATGCAAGTAAAAATAAGGGTTTCGGTATTCCTGAGGAACAAAACCCTAAAAAAACAACGACATGAATAAAAACACATAAACAAATGTCTAATCTAAATGGTCCGAAGGATATTTTTCCAATGGTAGCTACGCAGTTAGTGTTTAAAAATCAAAAGCAAAAAAACAAAAACCTGGCGACAACAACGAGTGACAAGGGGCGCTCGGAGTGAATAATACTCCCAACGCTTCGGGTGGATTAAGACCCACTAGTGCCATATACAACATTAAACAGCAATGAAGGACACTGGTCCTGATGTGCTAATGTACATTCCCTAAACATATATTTAACATATTTTAAACATATAATTAATAAACATTTATTTAATGTCAAAAATTAAGACAGACAATAAACAAGTTGGGAAAAAAAAATATATGATCGCGTTAAAATAAATTCCTGGCCTGCGTTGTTCACTTTTTTTTTAGACTCCCACTGTCTGAAGATTTTTATTTGAACACAAGTCAATTCTCTTTAATCAAGTACATAATTTTGGAATATTCTTTCTAAGGATAATTTTTTTTTTCAAAAGCAAATGAGCCACCTCCTCTTGTACCACAAAATTCGTCCATCACAAACTTGAAAAGAGGCTACTTTTGTTCAATTAGCCTGAACCGAGTTGCCCAATTAAAAAGAATTAGTACAATCCCCTTTTTAAAACAATGAACTTCCCATTTTCATTAAGAAAAACTTTTCAGACATTAAATTTCCATTCTATCCTCTTTTCAAATTCATAACATTGCCGTAAGCTTCACCGTCTGTATTGAACTCTCCATTAGCAATTCACAGTCACAATTTTTCGAAAGAGGAAATAAAATTGAAAAGTATTTTTATAACCACCAACTCTCTCCATGTGTGTCCTTTTCCTGCCGAGTCACTGGAAAAAAAAAACGACTCAAAACTCATTTCTAAAATACAGAAAAAACGAATCCTTTCCATTTGCATCGAAATCGCCAGAGAATCGGTCGGTATCCATGAACACAAGCACCTGCCTTATCCTGACTACGGCAGACAATGCAACAAGGACACAATGAAGTGTGAAATGTTCTCCTTGCATGGAGGTGCAGATTGCAGAAAACTCATATTTGCTCTGGATGTGTGTGTGTGTGTCTGGGTGGGCGGTAACTCCTTTAAGCTCTTTAGCAAATTGCAAACCCATGTACATCGTGCGGTTGGTGTGCGAATTAAGAACCCACGCTGCATATTGTCGCCTTTCATCGGTTTGATTTACGCTTCATTTCGAAATATCCTTTTTATCATCCAACGTTGGTTGGGTTGGAGGATTCCTTTTTTTTAATTAAAATCACGAGAACGCTCCAGCGGAGTGCAACTCGGAACAAACCCACACACACAGGAAGTCAATTCTTTCTTTTTTTTCGAGGGGATTGTGGTCAACGTTGTGTGGATGTTGGCTCAGAAAAAGGACATCAACTTCAGATTATGACTTTTATGGTCCTTTTTCTATGACTGGTCGATTTAACTGGCTGCTGGTAATCCTTTCGCTTGGTGGCACGACTCATTGACTAGACGATGACTGTTGTCGTTCGTTTTTGGGCAACAGTTGGAGTTGTTTTGGAGTGTGTAGAGAGGGCGCAGTCGAGTGGAAGGCCATTTGTCCTTTTCAATTACGAAGAGGCATAAATTTTGCTGATGAAGGGAATAGGGTGCCTTCCTGGCGAGACTTCTTGAGAAAATGTGAAGGAACTTTTTCGTGGGTAGGAGATGGGCAAAAGCTATTTCACGAAAAAGCAGTTGAAAGGAAACAATTGTTATTGTTATTTGTTTTTCCGATAATTGAATGACGTCGAGGGAAATTTGCGGAGGGAGTTAAATGGGTTGCGTAGGAAGGTGAAGGATGATTGAGGTAGCATGAGCGCTTTAATGAACACAAATTTATAAAAACATTTCAAGACTTTCATAGAAAGTTTGCGTTGCAATCAAAATCACAGGTTTAGTCACGTCCTCTGGTCGTTGTTCGCCAAATTCACTCTCAAAAATTCATCTAGAGAGGAATAATAAGTAAAATATCAGTCGAAAGATTCGTTTTGCTGAACAGTACTCAACTCCAATGGCCAATAAGCCTGTGAGTGCATCTGGCCGGTACCAGGAAAAATTGTCCAAGTAGCTTTCTTTGAAATTTGGCTTCAATGAATTTCTCGGTGCTAAATAAATATCCAATGCTCTCTAAGACTAATTCAATTGCATACTTTTCTGCTCATCTGCCTCGACTTGAATAGACAAACTCGAGAGGCGCTACAAAAAAGGCGAATAAGCGCCCAACATAGCCTGAAGGTAAATTTAACAATAATCTTTTGGATAAATGCCTTCAAATAGAAGTTGAGAAGCACTTTCAAAGCCTAACAAAAAATAAAAGACGATCTATAGGACAGGTAGACACTGACTGCCTAAAAAACTCAATCCGCGTCCATTCCATTGAAAAGATTAGCGTTTGTCTTGAATCTCCGACCGCTTCCGAACAACAATTCCTCTCTTTTCTATTCTCCATTCAATTTGCAGCCCGTCGCAAGACCTGGAACGCCTCCAAAGACCAATTTCTTTTGTACTCTCCTTTCCATTCTCAGTCCATCAGAAGACCTCGAACGCCTCCATAAACTCTGCTTTGTTCAAATTTAAGTAATTTTAAGTATTAATCCACTCTCCAGTGACAGATTCGTTTCACTAACAAACTTTCAGGGAAATTAATTTCACAAATTCACCCCCTCAATTAATATTTCAAATTGTTTATTTCAATCAACGACGGAGCAGGCCCGTCCTCCCCTAAACCATTTCATTAATAAGCCAGACTACCGACAAGCGAGTATCATGTCTTGTGAATATTTCAGGATGCACTCCGATCTTAACCACACACCCAGAGACCCCGTCCCATCACTTTTGTTGTCACTACGAAAAGAAGTTTCAATCCATTTGCCAGCACCCAGGTACCATAGAGAAGATGGCCTATCTTCCTTCCAGCTCCATTCCAGACAACGAGTCCTCCTCCACACAATTGCTAGGCAACCGAGCCAAGCAACCAAGCGAACCATTATCCAAACGAACTCGAGCCGAACGAAAGTTTGCAGAATTTTAATTTTATTTATGAGCCAACGGGAAAAAGTTCTTCTTCCCAGTGAATGTATCTAAGCATCTGTGCAGTTGGGGAGAGACCCATGAAGTTGCAACCCACCCGACCGTGCGATGAGCCAAGCGATAATTTTTCTTCTTCCTCCATTCGTGTGGGTGGGTGGGAAAGAAAAAAACCAAAAGAAAATATTGCATTTTATGTGTAGATTTTTTTTTTTTTTCTCCATTCTACATTCCGTTATCTGTGTGGGAGGGGAGACACACCTGCACCTGCATCTGTACAGGTGAACTAATTAATGCCCTAAGTGCGGTGTTTATCTGCTGAATATTTCATATACAAGAGTTTCGAAAACGGGACGTATGGTAAGTCGGAAAGGTTGACCCCAGAAGCCGCACGCGTTCATTCAGAAAGTAGGATTACCGTCGTCCTCGGATGAGATTAACAATTGTCTTCAATTAGAAGGAAATTAGTGCAAAATGGGAAGGATTGTCATCGGCATTTAGAAAGGCACGAGGTTCTGCTCTAATTTATTTTCTTTTTATTTTTCTCTTTTTTTTCGTGCCTCTCTTGTCCTTTTGTGGGCGGTGCCGGTGCAAGGACTTAAAACAAAACAAAAGGATCATTTGCCGATGAAGAGGACAAAAGTCGTATTTTGCGAAAATCTCCGGGGTCAACTTGTGGTTCGTGCTTAGGCGCCATCAGTGAAGTCGTAAAAGTATTAAAAATCCTCTACCGTGTTTCAGAGGAAAAAGGAGACAAAGTAAATTACCTGGTAGAGGATATTTTGCGTGACAGGTACGTGTTTTAGGCGACATTGACAATTTCACGGATGCTGAGGATATGATTAGAGATTTTTGAAATTCTTACTCAGTCTTAACGCTGGAAGATGGCTTTTGGGAAATACCACAAAGGAATGGGTTTTTGAACAGGTTCTCAAGGAAGACTGCTGATTTTCGGGGAGTTAATTATCTGTCGAGATGATTTATTGGTACTTTGTTGGCTTTATTTTTGGTGATGGATTTCAGGAAATTCATTTCGAAGACATCCCCAAGCTGGCTGACACAAATCTGTGACTTATTGACAGCTGTCAAGCAGAGGAAACAAAACACGATTTGAAATGTCAACGACAAAGGGGGGGAAGGTCGGTTTCATGGTATATTTATTTACTCAAGAACCCAATAGACACTAAAAGACTGACAGAATTCTTACGAAAACACTCATCAATATAGGCACGAAAAATTTTCAAATTCAAATAATAATTCCGTCGCAATAAGACAGAGCATTTATTTTTTTGATTTTTATCATATCGGTTTGTATAAAAGTTGAAACAAATGTGGTTACAGATTTTACGATATATTTGTAACGACAGAAACGTGGATTTCAAAGTGTCATTAAGTATCTATTGAAAAACAGAGAAATCACTTATGTCGATATAAACCACTTTGACTTATTGCCACAGATATATTCTCGGAAAATGTTTTGGTTTCTGAACAGTAGGGTGTAACTTAAATTTCAAGTTTATATATTTTGACGTAGACCTTCTTTCTGAAACTTTTCTAACAACCTAATATTGTCCACAAAAAAAAAATATTGACCTGTTTGATGGACGAAAATCCGATTTGCCGATTTGCGAATCAAAGATGCCCATATAAGATGCGAGGGTAAGGCAGTGCACCGCATAACCACGTATAATATTTCAGTTTTCATTTCATCGTAATTTTTATAATTATTAGTGCTCTATTTTTTATTGCACACAGATTTCCTTATCAGTCTGTCTAGCCATCGAATAAATGGATTACCATATAATTGACAAGTTCTCGCTTTTCTGTTTTACAAAATTTCCGAAGTCAAGCTGATTGCAAATATTGTGATCAGGGAGTGCATAATAATTTAGAAAAAAAAAGTAATTCACGTAAAAAAGTGGTCGTAGGGTAGGGTTTTTTTTTTTAAGTCGCATAAGTACCAACCTAATTATAACACAACTATGAGCCTAGCATCAATTGAAAGAATGAATATTTGGCAATTGCAATTCAGAACAATGGAATATGTGTAACCGTGGAAGAGTAATATTGTCTCAAATGGACCAAGTCCAAGTGGCCCAACTTGCTCCACTAGCGGGGCAAGTTGGACCAGGGACTTAAAAGTGGGAAAATGAGCTCGATAAAGGACAACAAGAATGAACTTATAAAGGAAAATTTTATTCGAGACACAACAAGTAAGAAACAGTCGCTATTGTAGTCAATTCAAATTAAAATAGTGTCAAGTTCAGGTGGACACTTTATGAGCGCAATTTCGGCACTTTTAAAGAATGCTTCTATGGACATTAGACAATATCAGCCGAAGTTTGCTGGGAAAGAGCTTTGAATTGAAGCTCGTTGAGAATAGCTGAATCCACTAAAAATACAGGGGGTACAAGTTGGTCAATCTGGCGCAACTTACCCCACATCTAGTTTGATGGACATTTTGCGTCATAATTAAAGAAATACTCAGGATACTTAAATTTTTTAAACGGAATAGTAAAACATAATAGCGTGCCTCATAAAAAAAACTGCACCTTAATATAAAACGTCCAACTTATGGCCACTAGAATAATCATAATAATGAAAACTTTGTTTTTACTTTTTTACTTTAAAAATGAAAAATTCGCATGGCTCATTATCTGCTGATACAATGCAATTAAAACCGATCTTACACAGCTTGGTTAGTGTGTCCTTGAGAAATTCCCGTGGCCCAACTTGCCCCGTGACCCAACTTTCCCTGTGGCCCAACTAGCCCCGCTCTACCCTATACATTTCATTTGGAGAGAGGTGCAAAATAAATGTGATATTTTTATGGTCAGAACAGTGAAAATATTTCAAATCTTAAACTTGATAACTAATTTGATATTGCACATGTCGAAAAGAAAGAGTGAAAATAAAGACAAAATGTTTTCAAGGAAATTGAGAGCCAAGTCGACGGGAAGCTTAGGTGGTTTAGACAAGCATATGGCGGAGAAAAAAGAAAAAAGACAAGCAAAGACGTTTATTGGCTGTTACATCTATTCCATATTCAGTTCCTTCTATTGAAACAACGAAAAAGAACTGTCCGGATGGGAACTCGTGCAAGAAATAGAAAACAACTTTGGCTAGTTTGATGCTAGTAAAGATGATTGGTTTGGTTACCGAAATTCTCGAAATTGTGCGCAAGTCGTGATTACGTCTGTAGATGCAAAGCTGAATGTGCAAACGTTTTGGAAAAAAAAAAAACGTATTTTAAATTCTGAATGGGCGGCAGCGTTCCCCTGCCCTGAAATGTAACAAGAATCTTATAACACGTAAACTTATTGCAGCTTTATATCGATGCCAATTAAGCATAACAGACTCTGTTTACATTTTTTATACGGTCGTCGAAGCGCTTGGTTTGAGTAGCGATGAAATTCAGAGAGAATTCAGATGAGAAAATCCACGACAGAAGAAATAATAAACTGATTTTCAGAAGTATGCACCTGACGTAATCACTGACCATTGGGATGGAGAACTATAACCAATATTGATTGCATGAAATTCAAAAGATGAAGCAATCACTGCTTCAACTACAGAATTCTTCTGAAAAATATAAAGCTAAACCTGTTTCAATGGTTGCCTTTGATTGAAAACTTCATAACAAAATGTAGATAATATGCTGCGACACAACAGCTTCGAATACTGGCCATTTTAATGGAGCCTGTTTTGTCTTAGAGCCGACCTTACAAAGAGAATTATTTTTTGCTTATCGTCATCATTTTCATAAACTATAAAAAAAACTGTCTTCGAAACCAATGTAAAGTAAGTTACTAGAAAAATTGATCTTCAAAAAGTTCAGAAACAATTAGAAAAACATCAATTTCAGTCACATTGGACATTCTCTTGTTCAGGAACAGAGATTTATATCTTGATTGTTAGTCCTTTATGATTTTGACAAAGATCAAACTTCTTTTTATTTTATTTTAACTCTGATTCACTTAAATTTTTTGTGACCAATACATATTATTATTATTATAACTTTATTAATCAGTAATAAACTGCATGATTAATTTTGAATTATGGCACCAGCTACCAGGGCTTTGGCCTATGAATGGATTTTAGTTTTATATCAGGCCGAAGTATCAGGACAAAACACGATGTTTAATAAACTTCATACGTTGGGCGTCACGCATTGCGATTGTGTTATATGAAAAAGTTTTTCATTTAAATATGTTGAAGCATTTACAGAAAATATAAAGAGTGCGCATTTTAAATTGCGGAAAAAAATGTAGGGACACCCTACTTTCCTTAAAAAAGTCCTTTTGAACATAAACTTGAGTACATGAGTTCCTTATTCTGAAAAAGCATTTGATAATCCCCTTCTTCGTCTGAATGAAAATATGGATGGAGACTATTATCTTTTTTCCAAAAATGGTTTCTTTTGTGCATAAATGTTAAGTACTTGATGTTGTTTTTAGTCTCAAATGTCTGCGAACGAATCATTGTCACCCATTCGCAGTTATTACCCAGGAACTTTTAGCATTTCGGCGGAATTCCAAGAACTCGAGACCACTTAACTCAACAATAACCGGTAATCATCGCATAACGACCAAAAAGAAAACTCACAACAAATTCATTCCTAATTACGCTTCAATTGGCTCCTGGCCAAGAACTTCCACGAGCACACTTCGGTGACACTCCATAATTATTGTGTTTCCTAAACAAAAATTAACTCCAAGAAGTCTCCCACCACCAGTAACTTCTCACAATCAAGAAAATTTCAGGAAGTATATTCAACTCATCCGAAACTTTGTTACCAGCAGCATGTAACCTAACCTCAATTAAACTTTAACCTTTAATGTTCCTTCTTATTCTGCCACGCCAAAAAGCAAACTCATTCCGCGTGGACGCCAAAACATACTGAACTTTCTCATTTAACTTTTAATCCTTGCAGAGAAGCCACACAGCACCGTGGACCAACTTCGCCTTACGAAGCTCGTTGGACTTGGCAACAAACCGAAAGGAGGATGATCATTGTGTGATGCCGACGATGATGGTGCTGTAATCCGCTCTGCCCGCCCTGCACTCTGCCCATTAATTACGATAAGAATCCTGCTCGCCCCGGACTTTCTGGTGGTGATAAATCCCCAGAAATTTGTTCCATGCCATGGGGTCGGATTAAGCACACCACTCGGTGGCAATTAAAGACATCCTCCTCCACCGTCCCACAAACAAAAATCAAAAAAAAAAAAAAGAAAAACTCACGTCATAGACCAAGTACTGGAGAAGGACTCCAAGCGCTGCGACTCCCTTGCCCTGGAACTCGAAGACCGGCAGGTGATGATAATCCAATTTGCCGTTGTATGACGAGTGTCGCTGTTGGAGCTTGTTGTTGTTCTTCTGCAGTTGCTTCTCCTCCTCGATGTGTTCCTCCTGCAGCTCCTGCTGGACCAGAATCTTCGGCTTCTCCTTCTGTGTCTTCTACAAACAAACCAGAACAAAGGTCACATCATGCGATGCCCTCTCTGATGTTTACTCACCTTGATAGCTGCTGGCGCCAGTGCATGTCCTCCAGTTGGCGGACTTCCAATCCGGCCAACGATACACTTGCCATTGGGCTTGTTGTTGATGTGATTGTTTAGGATCGGCGAAGGGGGTGTGTGGGAGTTGGCCCTTAGCAGGGCCTTCTCACTTGCTGTGAGCAAAGGTGTACTGCTGGGCGGGACAGCATTGCCACCTTTGCCTCCGTTCGCCTTGGGTGTGTTGTTGCCTTGCTGCTGCTGTTGGCTGACAAGCCGGTTATGATCTGCAAGAAATTAAAAAAACGGAAACTCTTGTTAGGCAATTCAATGTCGTCCACAGTCAACAACCTGCACATTCTTCAACCATAAAATGCCACTTTTCGCGGCGGGGGAAAACACATGCTGCAACATGTTGCCAAAGAGAGGTTTCGTTGATTTACTTCTTTCTTTTTTTCTGGCCAAATCGGCCGACTGGCTAATTGAAAAACCCGATATCAATTGCAAGTGTCATATAAATTCTTCACCTGCAACATGCTTTGCCTGATGTATCGGCTAACGACTTAATTTGGCCACAACAGGACGGAAACTGTCAGCTTTTAAAATGAAATGCCACTTTGCAGGTTGGCAATGGCCTGCAGCGACGTGAAATCGACGTGGAAAACTCTTTTTTTTTTAGGAGCCATTTTTACTTTTATTTGACTGAACTCTCCCATCATTGGGCTTCTACCTCGAGCTCTGCTACCGTCCCGGCTTTATCGGGCTCATTAAGTGCCAGAAAAGACGCCATTGCACGCTTGTGGCTTTCACTTTAAAGTCTCAGTCTGTGCCTCAGTTTAAGTCTCTCAGCATGCGGGGGAAATTTGCATTTTGAGCCAATTTGTCGTCGCTGTGCGGTGTAATGATTATGACAAATTTATTACCACAAAAAAATACAAAAAAGAACGAAAAAATGAAAAAAAAAAACAAAACGAGACACGACTAGGAGGATCTCTATTTGGTGGAAATGGAGTGTTAATTGTCAGAGTTGAGAGATGAGTTTCACTTTGGGTTAATGGCGCTCATAAATCGTTGAGGTAATTTATATTAAAGGGGGAATTAATGATCGTAGTAGCGGTTAACTAAATAGCCGGAGACACAAATTCCTTCACTTTCTTTTGGAAGACAAGCTTAGGCGGCGGGAATTTCGGTTTTTAGGGTGACTCTTGGGTAGCAAGTGTCTGGAGATTGGTGCCGGCGAGCGGAAGTGAAGGCGCAGATGGCGATGATGGATTTAAAGACGATTATGTGAGCTCATAGTCGGCTTGTGATGAGCCATGAAATTAAAATGCGTGTACATCATTCGTCGAATGTGTGAAAAATTAGCTCATTTCTTCAACTTGAGTGGATGAATTGAGAGACGTGGTGCAAATGTCGCGGTTTGGCGCCAGAGTTCGGCTGAGTCTGAGACACGATCTCGTTGGAATTTTCAACAACAATTTCAATGTCCTACTTCGTCCCATTTTCCATTATTTGTTTTCCTCTTTCCTTCCAATAATAATTTTTATTAAAGCATAAATTACAGTAAATATTGCAAAAATAGAGATTTGGTTATCTAAATCTTACTACTAACAGTGTTGATGTTTTCAAAAGATCTTGACATAAATAGAAAGAGAAAAAGCTCTAGATTTGGTTGGGTAAGTGGAGCTGAACAACTTCTGTGAGCCCGCCTACCTAACTCTACCTAGAGAAAAAGCTGAATAGATTGAATTAGATTATAGAAAGAGCTGAATAAAAACCTTGCCACAATTAGGATTTTCATAAGGTTAATGTAAATATCCCTGAATTGAAAATCTTATATTTACTTTTCTACCATAAAAGATTTTTGTCTTACTTGTACGAATCGAATAAAGTAAATTGAATTGAATTGAATTTTTTTAAAGGAGTTGATGATGTCGTAGATCATAGAAAATACGATTCAACAGAATTTTCAATTCAGCAACGTCTCCCTTTAAAAACCAGTCTTGTGAGAAGCAAAACTCGGTTGGATTAATTTCAACGATGCAATCGCATTTAACGACTAGTAAGTAACGAATGTAATAACATCTTAAACGAAACTAAAAGGCTCACTTCCACGATCAAAATCGCTTAAACTCATGAAGCTCACACCGGACGAAGACCCAATCCTGATCATATCCCAACCGCCACACAACAATCAAAGAATGTCAGAAAAAAAAGAGAAAAACCATTTAACAATTTCCGTAACTTTGCAACAATTGATTAAAAAATGTTGATGAAATTCACTTGACTTGTGAAGCCAGTTAAACGTGTGTGTTCGCATTTGGATTATATAAAAGAAAATCAACGTAAGTGCAGGTTGTTTAAGTGCGTTCCATGATCGTAATCTCTTTGATAATGATGAGAACTAAACTATCGACAAGCGCACATAATTTGCAAACAGTTGGTTGGCTTCTAACGAGCTTCAGAGATTACAATTTAGGTAACCAGCATTTTACAGAGTTTTATGCGCAATTGTTGCGATTGAATGTGGGATTTTTTCCCATGCATGGTCATTGTTTTCAATGATGTATGGACATGCAACGCATAGTTTACATTGAAATGGAAAGCTGAATTGATACGATGGATTGATACGAGGATTTTTTTTTTCTTTTTTACAGCAGGTTGCTGGTGATTTAGAGAGAGTTATTGACGTGTTACAAAGTTTGCTGTTTGAAAGTAGGATCTGCATAAGCCCTATTATTTGTAAAAATGGGCATCTAAGGCCTATATTATGTGTTTAGACGACGGATTTATTGAAAGGGGTTCAAGCTCAATTGAAAAGGTTTCATTTCATTTTTATTTGATTGATAGGATCGCACAATAAGATTTGCATCTTTTTTAGTACTTAGAACGTTGAAACAAAATTTTGCATAAACGAACGTACAGTCGAGTCCTCTAAGTCAATTTTTTACGGAATATCAAAATTAGTTCGAGTTAGAGGGAGTTTCGGAAAAAATTCGAGATAGAGCGATTGATATTTGTTTAAGTTTTGAAAAAAATTCGAGATAGACCGATCAATATTTTTTTTTGTTTGAAGGCCTTTATTTCGCCAAACATGATCGTGATCCGACCTGTTTGCACTACAAATCAACACGAAATTAATGTTTGCGAAATGTGTTTACCGTCTAGGCTCACCTTGAGAGTCAGAAGATTCAAATGTGCGTGCTTGATAGAATTTGTGAAAGGACATTATCTGTTTATTTTTCAGCAAACAAAATTTGACTTACATAACAGGCATCAAGAATTGACCAAGAGTCGAAAGTGGTTCGATTCGAGTTAGTGGGATTTTCGACTTATTCGACTCAGAGGAAGTTCAACTTAGAGGGATGCGACTGTTCTTAGTTTCAAAACTAATGCATTCCATTAAATTTGAGGACGAGTCGGAATCACCGCGACCCCTGACTTTAGTACTTAAAAAATTAAAACGATCCACCTCGAAATAATTGCAAAACATAAAAATTTTATCCCTCAACAGAGAATTCCTTTTCCTGCTACGTGTCGGATTCTCCCATTTCGATAAAAATAACGACGACAAAGCCATAACTCTGCTATGAATTTATAATTTCACAAAAAGCAGAACAGAAATTTTATTTTAAATTCCCACAAAAGAAGGTCATGGTCAACGCAATCAACTGCAAATTCATATTTAAAAACCAACAAAAAAAAAAAACCTCTGTCACAGAATGCACCACACAATTAATTGAGGGAAAATAAAATAAATTGATGGCAAACGTGAGAGGAATGCTTATTTTTATTGTAGAAAGCATTTCGCCACAAATGCAATTGGCCAAGAACTTGAACAAAAAAACAAATGAGCGAAAATCCACTAAGCCAAAGACTGAAAGCGCAACACGTCTGCTTCTCGTGTTACCAACAAATTGGCGCTGCTTTGTGCAATTAAATCGTCAGATAGAACACATCTCCTCGCCAAGCTCACTTGAAGACACCTTGAGAACAGGGCCACCGAATTAACGATTCGAAGGAGCACATTCTTGGGATCCTTTGTCCTGGTGGAACAATGCGATGGCTGAGAATTAGTTCCGAAAATCCTCAAATACCCCGAGGAGTCTTAAGCCCCCGGTCAGTCTTTCGGAATGCACTCCTCGGAATGTCGAGCTTGGAAAAGTCTACGGGCTGTGATATCATCCAACGCCCACTCAGGAAGAGAATACTTTGAATTCTTTGACTTCAAGTGAGACGTGCATCTGATTAATTGCACAACAATTCTCCAGAGGAAGGACGGCCTCCCAGACAGACGGCCAGAGGCACGTTTTCCATCCGCCTGATTGTGTGTGTCTCCGATGTTCAAATCCGAACAGAAAGATGAGTTTTTGCATTTGTGCTGCAACCGAATCGAGACGATTGTCTAATTTTACACGAAATGCAAATTTGCGTGCTAATTGCCTCGATAATTATGTGTGCGTATGGTGGGGCTAGGGCGTGTGGGGGACTCACGCATGTGGGTCAGTCAAGTGATTGTTTAAATGGTTCTCAATGATATTGGGATTGATTGGCGGCACGTAGCGAACATGGAGGTGGAGGTGGCGGAGGTGGACGTTTTGCGTTACGCACTCAATCAGTGTGTGAGACGTTGCGTTTTTGTGGCCGAGTGCAGACCAGATAATGAGATAATTTCACGCGGAAGTTGTGCGATTGACGTGTGGGTGGTGTTTGTTGAAGAAGCAGCAACAGTCGTGTGCCAATTTGTTCAAAGGAGGGCACAGTAATTGATTGAGAATGCATTTGGGGAAGTGCGTGCAATTTGTTGACATTTTGGTGTGAAGACGCAGAGTTTTGAGATCAGAATTTGAGGTCTATTTCTATGTCGATGTTTGACTTTCGATTGCAATGCGAGGCTTAGAGGAAATGAGTTTAAAATGAATTTTTAAAATATTCCAGTTCATCGACCTAAGGGGGAGTATAACTTTCTGCGACTGACGTGGTAGTCTCACAGACAAATGAAAAAAAAAACTTAGTAGCCTCGTTATGGTTCCCATTTTAACTCTTTTTTTAAACAACGATCTCTATGGAAGAATGAATTCACATGCTCGTTTGCTTTTTATTATCCTGAGAGACTTCTAAATAATAGAGTTTTCTTTTTGATTCCTATTAATAGGACGAACTACGAACTGGAACTGTTCTTTAATGCGTTTTAATTCAATTCATCAGGAAGCCGACCTTCAAATGAATAGAGTTTTATTTAAAAGAATAGTCTAAAATTTCTTAATGATAATGTAGCCAAAGATCATTCATTATTGTTCTAGTGATGGATACATAGATAACTGAAACTAAAAATCCAATCAATCTACCTCAATTATCATGAAATTCAAAATAGTCTTCTTCAAAATGTCTCTCAAATCACGCTTGTTCTTAAAAATGCAATCGAGTTCTACAAAAATGCAACATGAGGTAGTCACACATAACTCGAGCCCTTTTTTTCTTATTTTCTCAAAATTTAAAACCCTTATCCAATCATCATCGTCGTTGCCACAGTTGTCACTTTAAATTGAAAAGATCCAATAGACTGACACACATGATAGCTGCATCGAATGGAATCGCTCCTGGTGTCCTTCTAAAAGGAAATAAACAAAATTTCTTAAAGCTATCCGAAAATCATCACGCTGAATTCACAACAATTTTGAAAACTTTATTTACTGCAGCATTTCTAAGATTTAAAGACTACCAACTTTAACCTTCGTGTGATTTAAACAGTGCGCTCCTTCTACACGTGTACAAACATGTGCGTGTTTGCGAGAGTTTAACAATTGCCAGAGGGCTTGGCTCAGGTACTCCACGACAAGTCAGGTCATTTATTTCAATTTAAAGCACGACACGTGCCAGAAAATTTTTTTGCTTCCACACTCGAAGCAATGTGGAAATATTTCGACAACTGTTGTGTTAAATAAAACAGGGATTACTTCAAGTAATAAATCTTACAGAATTCCACAGAATGGTCAGGTCATCCTTTCTCTTGTGAATTTATTGTTAAAGGAGAAATACCTGATACCCAAAGATCTACCATCAAAAAAATAAATATTTAGTTTCTTTATTGTATTTAAAATGTTACATTTTTCTTAGAATTACGTTGCACAATTTACAGAGATGTGCTATGAGCTACGTTACTACTGAAAAAGCATTAAAAATTACAAGACAATATATCATTATCGATCTTTGCCAAACATTTGAAGGAAAAACTACAGAATATTTAAACTCTTTCCCACGACTGACAGCACATTTGCATTCAAAAACGCCCATTGGCACTTAGATGCCATCCGATGTAATCGCAGAAGCGACACGAAATTTCGCGTTCCTTAAACACCTTCATTTGATGATTTTTTACAAAATCCCCAACAATCATTTGGCAGCCCGTTTGGCAGTGAAAACCCACTTACTCCCAAACACATTGCCAATGGCGACGACATTTACAGCTTTAGAGAACCACTTTAATTACGTCACTCAGGGGTTGTTGTTCATTTGAAAAGTTTCAATGCTACATCAACTCGAGGATGACACAATATAGAGAAATCTTTATTTTTAGAATAAACACATCGCACTCAAAGATCGATAGAGAAACAAAAAAACAAGGAGACGATTGATGACCTCGAGTGCGATTGAAAAATGTATTTTGAAATAAAGACTCAACGACCTTTGCCGTCAGTCTTTTGATATCGAATCCACCACCCCACCTGAATGGACTCATAATTCTTTCATTTTTTTTTCCACGGAAATTCACAAATCGAGTCCACGGCAAAATCGGATTCATCTGTGAAAAGAGAAAAACAACTCCGGCAAAAGAAAACATCCAACTTTGTAGGCGCGAAAGAGTGAAAACAAACAAAACAAAAAAAAAAGTTTATAAAATAAAAAGAAAAAATTCAAACCACAAATTGCTCATCGCTTAAGTTCCTAAATTAAACATCCGGATGGATTCAAAAAGTTATGGTGTATACAATTCGGACGGTGTACAAGAAGACGCCGACGACAGACGCAACAACGAACAACATTTTGAAGTCGAAATGATAATTTTGGTTTTATGTTTTGCTTTTAATAAAAGACTCAATAATTTTGCAAGAAAAAAACTTTTTCAATTAATATCAAGAGAAAGACTGAGGAGAAAAGAAAATAAATCTGCGCATGATTTGCGTCATGAGCGGGGAGGAAAAAATAATTCGCCAAACAGATGATGCCATTAGACAAAATAAAAAAAAAAAAAAACGAGGAAATTTTGAGATTTTTTTCGAGAGCGAGGGAAAGAAATCAAAAGAAAAAGCGAAGAAAAGTTCAAAACTGTGAGAAATTAAATTGGGGTTTTTGTGGGTGCAGGAGATTGTGTTGAGAGTGATGGTTTAGTTTTGAAAACAAATCTCTTGGCAACGGTTTTCAGAAGCTGTTCAAAAAGTGAGATGCAAGGTCATGACTAAACGCCATCTGGGTGCGATTATCAGTGAAACATTCGACTTGGGGCAACTGATGTCTTGAAGGACACTCAAGATGTTTATAAAAAAGAAAGATGCGAACAAATTAGTGTCTAGACCTCGCAGAAATGGGCACAAATGAATATATAGAGGATTGAACGTGTGAGAAGACTTTTCGTTGTTTTGGCATCACTCATAAATTGTATGTTGCATTGTAAAATGGAATCAAATAAAATCTAGCACATTCCAACATAACCCGGTCGTAGAACACTTTCATTATTTTCTCAGTGCTAAGACTGGTATTCACGGTCTTTAACCTTTCATTATATAACCCCTCCAAAGTTGAAATTCTTAAAATAAATGAAAATATATCCTGCCGATAAAGAATCAATCCGTCAAAAGTGACGGTTGAAAGCTTCAACTTCGAGTTAGTTAAGGAGTTCGTATTTCTTGGGGCGCATGTAGACTTATTGTAACTATCCACAAATTTTATAAGTATCCACAAAAGCGCACACCATAGACTCAACGAACGACACCATAGTGGGACGATCGACAACCGCTGCTTCTTCGGTTTCTTTAAGAAGCTAGGGTCAAAACTCTTTCTTCATTGAACCTTCATTGAGCCTTACAAGACTCTTATCCGCCAGCGCTGCTGCTTAGAGCCGAAAGCTAGATGATAAGCAGACTTGCAGAACTGATCTTTGGCTCATTTGAAAAAAAAAATTACGGCGGATATTCGGTCTTGTCTGCGAGGAAGTCGGTAAGGGGACAAGGCATAGCCATGAACTGTATAAGCTGTACAAGGATGTGGATATAGTCGAGAAGGCAGAAAACCCGTCGACTACAATGCCTCTACCCCATCGAGTGTAAGGACACAAATACTCCAGCTAAAAAGATCATCGAATCTGAGTCTCCTGGTTTGAGGAGAAGAAGGGAACTAATTCTCTGGTACAGAGACCAAGTCCTTACTCAAAAAGTAAAGTGGCATAAGTCAACTTAAGCCGAAATTGATTTCTCATACAAGTTCTTAAAAATTATCTCTTTTTCTGTCTTGTCAGCGCATTTGTATTCCATCCAGAAGCTGCTTTTTAATGCCTAAAGGGCTTAGTTTATCAAAATTCAAAGCCTAAATTCATTCTCCTGAACAATAGATTGAAGTCACTTTAGTTTTTGAGCAAAGAAGTGCTCGTGATAGCAAGACAGCTTTATCTGCTGGACTGAAAGCATCATTCCCCGGAACCGTCAACGTTTGAAGGTAGCCTTAGCTCAGGCACAGACCCTTTAAGTATTGACTGCCTGATACGAAAGCAATTATTCTGAAGTCGAACGCCTTCATATGTTTAAAGCGAAACCGTCGCAAGAATTTAAACTAAGAAAAAGGAATTGCAACAGGATAAATTAATGGAGACATAGATCTTGTAGTCAAAATCTACGTTTCTCAAATTCTATTGATTTCATTTTATACACAGGCCTTACACACTCCCAAAAGACTTGAGTGCCTTTTAAGCGAATGATCAAAAAAGAAAGACGCGATCACTTTGAGTAGATTTTGAGGGAGACTTTCAGCGAAAATTAATTTTTCTAAGTGTGGCCGACATTTGCTTGCTTTAAATATTTCTTGCACAATAAATTTGAATTTTTAAACATTTTTCCAGAGACCACTTAACGCACCTTTACAACTGTCAATTTAAAAATCTATAATATTTCTTGTTAATGGTTTGCTTAAAGATAAGCAATGCAAACACATCAGATTAACGAAGTAGCTTTTGATAGCCTAATCACTTTTAAGCGCTCTAATGTTTTTACTTCCTTGAGCGCCTTTAAAAAGATGTTTCTACTACACCTAAGTCGTTTGGTAGATTTGAAATTCCTCATAACAAAGCTTAAAAATAAACACCTCAAAGCAAACAAATGGAAACATTCAAAAAAGTGTTTGCACAGCTGCCTGGGGTCAAGTTTGAAAGGTCTTAAGAAAATTAAATTCCTCGTCCAATGTCAGGTTTTCTCTCCCATCCAGCCCACGTCACTTTGCAAATGCGACGATTCAATTTTGTGAAATGCCAAAAGCACCCATCACCACCGCACTTCCTAGAAGCTCACCTCCAACGCTGTCAATTTCACTTAAAGCCAAAAACTCCCGACTTGTTCCATGAGTCAAATTTGAGTACAGAACAAGGAGTGGCACACACGTTCCGGTTCTCCTCCTTCTAGGCGCTCGAAGCCGACTCCCACAATGGGGCTAACCGCATCTTTATCTCCGGCAACTTGACATAATCACCTTTCAATGTTGGCCCATTGGATTCAATTAACCTGCCATAAAGTTTTCCCACCTCTCCACCAATTTTGCGGTCACAACTTTCACATGTGCACAACTTTTCAAATGAAGTCCCAGCACCATCCGGATGTCACCCCTGAGGTGAGTCTGGGCACCATCACCGTCCGAGATGCGGACGAAATCGTTTGCTGCGCAATGTGGAATCAATTATCGGCTGGCGTGTCTCCTCTCCACCCACACACGCACTTGGCACGGACAGACAGTCGATCCTCCCCGGACAACATGAACTTGAACACTTTATGGCGGAGACGTGACGCGCCTGCCAACAAATGTCACCAGTGGTCATATGCACGCAGAGACATTCGGGAGACGTACCTCGTCCACACAAAGACGCTCCCTCACGAAACAGTGTTAGGAAGTGCGTCTGACCGAAACTATCTGCCAACTAAAAGTCCCATTAATTGTTATGGACGGACGCAGTTCCTAGAACAGCGCGGATAATTGAATTGTTTGCCAATTGGAAAAACAACGCCAGACAACGCCAGAGGTCCCGATGTTGGGTCACAGACTTCCATAATCGGGGCCACCATATGGGTGACATTAAGTTGCAGCGTGACGCGCGTTCGAGCCGACGACGGACGATGTCTCGACGTTCTTTTGTGGTTTTTGTTTTGTAAACTTTTGCGTCATTGTTGTAAGTCGAGAGCCAGAATAGGAAGCCGCGCGGCGGATGTCACGTTAGTGCCGCGGGTTTCGAATGAACGAAGTGGAATGGTTTTATTATTATTTGAAAAAATTAAAAAAAGACAGAGGCGATAATTAATCAAGGGGGAACCATGTAACGTATGTGCCACATTTCGTTGGAGGTCTCGCACAGATTGGCGGTGGGTGATAGGACGCTTTCGGGACTGGTGGCGTCTTCAAATGGAGAGAGAAACGTTTGGGACTCATTTTAATGAATTATGATAGTTAATTAATGCAAAGAAGGGTTATTGGTAGTTTAGACACATTTTCGGGACTGCATTGCCTTTAAGAACGTGGAAACGAAACGCATTCGTGGTGATTAGGGAGTCTTAGAGAGTTCATTGGGGTTTTTTTTGGTGCAACTTTTCTATTTTGTAAAAGACGTGACGTTTGTACTTGCACTGTACTGCACTTCGTAATTATAAAAAAACTTGTAGCCAATTTCATTCAGAAAGTAATTTTGGTATAAGATTATTCATGTAAATTGATGATTGAAAAGAAAAATTTGTTACTTTTTGTCTCAACGCAGTCTAAGAATTAAACTATAAAAGTTTTGCGAAGTTAATACAAATTCCATAACTTTTCCTAGTACTACTAGGTTTTTTAGAAGAGGCCAACATACAGAGTGGCGTGCAAAAGAATCGGGTCAAACAAATCGATGACTTGATTTCTTTTTTTGTCAAGCTTCTGCTAAATTTACACACTTTGAGTCTTTTGGTCTGGATGTAGTCGTCCAAAAGAAGTTTCTTTCAAATTTATATATAAACGTGGGTTGATAATTTTTTTTTAGTAATTCATAGGTCAAAACGCCTGAACGCCACATTTTGTTCAAATTTTTTTTCAAGTGCTCAAAAGTCGAAGTCTAAAGCTAGTTTTCTAGAAAAAATAATTAACCTAAAAAAGAAGCTCAACTAAAAACGTAAACTCCACGAACGGCATCATGATGATGATGATGACTGAAGATTTGGCGTAGAATCACCCTTGCCAGCCATTGACCTTCGGTTTATCTACACAGATGTAAGCAGACCTGCAGAGCTACACCTTTTCGCAAAAAAAAGCTAGATTCTGGTCTTTAACGTAAATATTAGAGCTAGTCCTTGGCTTCTTTAAATGAAAATCTACGGCAAATATGCGGTCCTTTCTGCGAGGAAGGCGAGTGAAGAAAAAGACAAAACAACGAACTTTTTGAGAGATAAGCATATTTCGGAAGGCAAAAATCTGTCGACTACAATGGCTCAACCAGGGCAAGTGCATGAATACAAATGCTTCACCTAAGAGGGTCAATGGCTGGAGATCAATGGCTTAAGTCGACTAAAGCCTAAATGATTTTTCTTCATACTGTTTTTGTCCTGCTCTGTCATGTTATTCTGTCCTATAAGTGCGTCTATCATGTACATCCTAGTAGCCATGTTTAAAATGTTAAAACGGCTTAAGCAGCAGCTTTTAAATGATTTTTTAAAGCTTAAAATCATTCCTCTGAAAAATGGTTAAAATAGATTAAACTCACTTTACTTTTTGAGTAAAGAACCTTTTGAGTGAAGAAGATCGTGGAGGCAAGACAGCTTGGCCTACCGAAATGGAAGCAGCATACTCAGGACCATCAACGTTGGAAAGCAGCTTTAGTGCAGGCACACATTTTTTAAGGGACGACTGTGTGATAAGTAAGCAAGGGACTTTTTACAAATTTTTCACAAAATTTTAATTCTTTGGGGTTACGCGAATATTTCAAAGTTCTTCATGACTGTTATTTACTTATTTACTTATTTTTTTATTTATTTATTTATTTATTTATATCATCGAATCAACGAGCCCATCGTGAATTTAAGCCGCACCCAACCTCAAAAGATTTGGGCCGTCACCTTTTTGTCAGCTATCCTTTTATTAAAAATTATTCCTTTTTCTAATTCAGACCCTGGTGGCATCATTTCCTCCGTTTTAATCGAATAAAATTAAGATTAACTGAATCTAAGCGGACCGAATGGACACTAACGCTCCAGCCCGAAAAATCTTCGAATTTACCCCAGCGCGGTAGAGGAAGACCGAGAAACAGATGGCGCACTCAAGTGGAAGCTGACCTCAACAATCTGGTGCGGCACTGGAAGTAGCTGGCTAGAGACCGAGTTGGTCAGAGAGGTTTGCTGCGTGAGGTTCTGGTCCAGCCCGGACTGTAGCGCCACCGGATAGGACAGGAATCGAAGCTTATAAAATTTCGGTGTTTTGTTTTAAATTTGGATCATCCGGCAACATTTATCACCAATTTATCAAATAAATTTAAAATCTATTGATATTGAAGACTTGAGAGTAACAAGACCATTTGAAGTCGTTTCTTTAGTTACAAAAGGGAAACAAAAAAACAAATAGAGAAGACTAAGACCTTTTCTATGCTGTGAGTTTTTACAAAACGAATTGCTTTTGTTTTGCTTGCACTGCAATCTGCTGTAGCGTCTTTCTATTTTTTATTCATTTATGAAGTGCAAAATTAAGAAGAAATTGTTTGTTTGTTTAATTACAAATAAGAAAAAAATGACAAGTGAGAGTATCACCTGACATTGGGTCCCAACTGGATAAGAAAATGTAAAATTATGATTGCCCCAGGTTAGAAAGGCAAACAAATTGAATGATATGTGACTAAATTTGGGTTGCCTTTTGATATTTAAAGTCAGTGAAACCGAAGAAAGATTAACACAAGCAAAGAACGTGAAGCGAAACGACTGCAAAGGATCGCCGATGGCATGAATGACGACATGCACTCTTAAGGGGGGTGTCAATACTTCAACCAAGCCCAAGTCACCACGAAAAATAAAAACACCTTCACTTTCTCAGTCAAAAAAAAAAAAAAAAACAAATCTCGTTTCATGAAAATCACAAACACGCCAAGAAAGAACATCGAGGTCTTAAATTTATTCACTAAAGACGTGTGTAAAATGCAGGTGCCGCTCACGGACCTCATAAATTGCATGGAAAATCGTTCGACCTGACTGCCTTTCGTTTATTAACACGAGCAAAATTCTGATACACGTTTGCACGCTTTCTGATAAACATTTGTTTACTCAGTGCCTCCCAAAACACGTTCCACACATTCCAGAGGCGACACAAAAAACTAAAGTTGCCATTAGCCAAAACCCCTCTCTCCTTATCAGAGACTTCCCTCTATTAAGGCTGTCAAATGTGATTAATCGCCGCGCCGTTGACGTCACGTTTTTTTTTCCACATTTTTGTTTCTAGAGCACGGCAATTACCATGAAAAAGCCTACTTCAACAAGCACGGCTGCAATTGTCACGACACTCAAAGTCAACTGACCTTCAGTTAATCCGCCTTCGAGCATACGCGGCTCCTCCGTCTCCGTCATGTAGCTCGACACCGGTGAGCATACACGGAACTCCTGCTCTGAGTCAGCTGCCGTGTCTTGGAAATCCTCGAGTTCCTCCGTTGAGGACCAGCTGCAGCTGCGATTCAACCAAAGACCCGTCGCCGCCTCCGAAGCGCCCGCAACTCGACGTTTTCGCTTCCACGCAAAGGCACATTTCCTCTCGGCGCCACTCGTGAATTGCACTTGAATCTTCCGAAAGTCACCGTAATTAACGCGACACGTTACCTCGAAAGTCTGAAGGTCGTCACCGCCATCGCGAGCTGCACCGGCGATTTTCGTTCGAAACCGCACTCTACGAATGGGATGCGACCGTCCGGTGCGGTAACCTCGTCCACGGTGCATTATGCGGCCCAAAGTTGGGCATTGCACAAAAATGACATCCGGGCCACTGCTCGCCGGCCCACTGACCACAGAATAAATAGAATCACACTTATGTAAGCACTCTCTGGCGGGGCGGCGGTTATTTTAACTCATTCAACATGACATCACTGAGAGATGCTGCACCACAAAATCGCACACACGACTAAGCGAAAAATCAAAAAAAAAAATAATAATTTGAAGTATCTCAACTCGACGGTAGTTTCCACGGAAAACCCATCCCCCGACTGAGAACGAGCGGGCGAAAAAGTTTTTCGCTGGCCGCCGCAGATATCTTTTTTTCGGGTGTTTATTTAGAGAGCCCAGAGAGCGGGAGCGAGCTCTTTAGCCTTTTTTACCCGCGCGGGCACACAGTGCGAATACGTAATTAATTACAATGCGCAGATACGCAGATACTCGGAGACAATTGGCGCACTCAGCGTGTGAGGAGAGTGTGTGTTTGTTACTCACGCAGAATTACAAAATTGCCAGCGAGATTTTTTTTTTCTATCTGTCTATCTAGATACATTAGTTGCGCACGCATAAACAAGAGAGCAGAAGAGAGAATCGAGAGAGCGTGTTTGGCTTGACCCTCGGACGGGGAAAATTTGTTGTTCCAATGAAGAGATCGCCGCCGCGTTGGGGCGCCCCTTGTTTGGCTTTCGTTGTGGTTTTTTGTTTTGATTGACAGGAAAAGTGGCGGTGCCGCTGCATCGAGGTTCCTCAAAGCGATCGCGGTGCCATGGCGCTCGTGGAGGACTGCGAAGTCTCAAAAATCTCGATGATGAATTATGAAGGCGTGTATCTATTGATGTTTTCCACACGCAGAGGTGTGGAAGATGCAGCTCGTTTTACAACCGCAGGTCAGATGAAAAAAAAAATGCTCATTCATCCAAAAACATGTGTTGCATTTCGGCAGCTTTATGGTCAAATCTCGTTTTAACAGCCCCAAATCAAATTTACAAAATGCTGCCATAAACACGAGGCCATCAAGCTCAATTAAGATCTCCAAAAAAAGAAACGCACGTTTAGACGGATAGATCGGTTGATAATTTAAATTAATGATGCCGCAGGTAGACACACCGGCCGAGGTGTGGAGACGAACGTCGAGATAATTTATTACCGACAAATTGTCAATTCATTGCGGCTGATGAATGATGAATGATGAAGTTATTAATGTATCCGACATCTTCATCTCGTCTTGCAGCTTCAACTTCTCGTCAGTCATTGAACTTGAAAACGGTATCTGTGTTTAAATGCAATTACTTGTTGTTCTACTTTGAGTTTTTTTTTTTATCTGAGCGGTTAATTAGGAAAGTTAATTTGGGATTATTAGAGTAAGATCTGGTCCATATCTAACGACCTAAATGAAGTGGTTTGTAATTAAGGAAAATTTGTGTTTAGTCTTTTGGGTCGATGTGATTATCGGGCAGAGAAGATGATGGCGGTGGAGAGTGCTGTAACTCAGAGATAGAAGCAGTCAGGGGGTAACAGGAAGGCTGCACTGTGGCATAATGATTTTGGGGAACCTTTTGCGCTTTCTTTGATCAGAGTTATTTTAATTAACATAATATTTTAAGGTTAACATAAGAAAATGCAGAATGACAGAAGGGGAGATGAGTGAGTTAAACTGTCAGAGCAGAAATAAGGAGTTGAAAAATCATCGAACTTGAAGAGAGGGTTTCGAAAGGCTGCTAGGCTTGACTCGGACGTCTTTCGCTTGCTTTAATTGCGCAGGCAGGGAATATGGCGCACATTTATTTTTGCGCCGCCTGATTATGTTGCTACATGAGTTCCTTTTAGACTAAGTTTTACACCTGGAAACTTGCGGCAGTATTAATGTTCATATTTGTATAATAAAATATTTTGTACAGTGCAGGGCCCAGCTGACGCACGTTTCGTGTTTTGTTTCACTGTCAAACATCTTCAGTTTGGTCTATAATTTGAAGAATTGAAGCCGAACGGTAGGTCGTTCGGCAACGTAAAATTTTCTTGGAGAGTTGGCCGCAGATCCACTTTTTTACCGAAAAATTGTGTTCAGCGACGACATTTTTGGCTCAACGGGTACGTAAATAAGCAGAATTGTCGATCTTGGAGTGAATATCAGCCAGAAGCATTGCAAGAGCTACCAATGCATCCAGAAAAAGTCACAGTTTGGTGCGGTTTATGGGCTGGTGGCATCATTGGACCGTACTTCTTCAAAGATGATGCGAATCGTAACGTAACTGTGAATAGTGAGCGCTACCGTGAGATGATATCCAACTTTTTTTTGCCAAAAATGCAAGAGCTTGACTTGCATGACATGTGGTTTCAACAAGACGGTGCCACATGCCACATGCCACACAGCACGCGCAACAATGGACTTATTGAGAGGCGAGTTCGGTGAACATTTTATTTCACGTTCGGGACCGGTCAATTGGCCGCCTAGATCGTGCAATTTAACGCCTTTAGACTATTTTTTGTGGGGCTCATGTCTATACAGACAAGCCCACTTCAATTGACGCATTGCAAAACAACATTGAAGCATTTATTCGTGAGATACCGGCCGAAATGTTGGAAAGAGTATGCCAAAATTGGACTAAGCGGATGGACCATTTGAGGCGCAGTCAAGGTCAACATTTGCATGAAATAATCTTCAAACATTAAATTATATGGACCGTACTATCGTTTCAAATAAAGATTTCATGCATTTTTCTGAATTTTATGCGTTTTTTTTTTTGAAAAACTTTCCTCTAGCTTTTAAAAAATAAATGTTTTGTGGATATAACACAAATAATGTCATGTATCATTGTAAAAAAAAAAGAATTGATAAGCAATGAGTTGAATATTTTTGGCTTTTTATCAGTTGCATTTTAACTGACCAATCATTTTCAATTTATCGTCAATCATTGTCAACTGAAATAGTCATAGTGAAATAGCTTCTGTGTGGCATTTTTGTATTAAAAAGAAACAACAAAAATCTCTCGTTTACTGAGTGCCGTTGAAATGAATTCATAGTAATTCTAATTAACCAAGAATTATCCTATTCTGTACCACGATTCTACTGTTTAATTAAATTGTTTGAAGTTGACGTAAAAAAGGCCCAATAAGTTGGTAAACTAATCGAGAGATGTTAGTAGAGCATTTATCT
Organism: Syritta pipiens; assembly: GCA_905187475.1. Taxonomy (NCBI): domain Eukaryota; kingdom Metazoa; phylum Arthropoda; class Insecta; order Diptera; family Syrphidae; genus Syritta; species Syritta pipiens. Next base: position 104,404,690 of record LR994571.1, on the reverse strand, counting down.
TAGGAGAACGATAAAAAATAAATGCAGAATTTATACAGTGGACACGAGTAAAATGATGTTTTTTTTTAAATAAATACAATGGACATTTATTTTTTTATAATTTTGCGTAAAAAAATTATATTTCTGGCTTAAAATTGTTTGAAGTTCTTTTTAGCATGCTGTGTTACATAATCGAATCTGCCTAATCCAAGACTGTTCCTGATAGTATTGTTGAGCGCTGCCTATAGCTTTCGTTATTGTATTTTTAACTAATCGCTTTCTTAAAAATTTTGTAAAAAACTAAAGGATCACACGCTCTATGGAAAAAAAAACAATGTCTACATGCAACTCAAATGAAACACCTCATTTAATGTTTTCTTTCAACAAAATTTCAACAAAAACTGCATAATTTCCCAATTTGATGGCATCGTTTAGAAAACCCTTCAATGTCATCTCGAAAAATTTGTTGATCCATAAACTAAACGCTGACCTTACATAATCGTGAGCCGACATATGACCACAGATTTGCATTCACATGTCCACTGGTCCGCTGCCCATGCTCCAGAAAATCACGCATTTCCACACATCCCACAAACTGACCAAAGACACCCAGCAGATCATTTCAAGAGAGCGAATTTAAATACTCGAATATCGTCGTTACATAACGCGAAGCGAACACTCAAAGCATCTGTGCGTTCGCGTTCATTTCGAAGCAACTCTAATTTATTCATTCGCTCTCATAACATAAATCAATACCATCAACAAAAACAAACCACTTGAGTAATATGCAAATTCTCATTTAAAAAAAAAAAAAGAAAAGAAATCAAAAAAAATTCTCCCAACCACTTCACTGGGAATGTTCCCAGTGCTCCTCAAAATGGCTGAGATCATTTTTAGCGAACGATTCTAAATCCAAGTTAATGGAAGTTCCTGCTACTGGTCTTCTTTTTTTTTATTATTTGCTGCCAGATAAAATAATTATGAGACAGACGAAGAGGAGGATTTAAGCGATGTACGCGGTGGGGAGGGGAATTGAAGTAATCGCTTGAGTTGAGTTCTTATTTGGTTTTCAAGACGCGGTATTTGCCTTAGAGAGTGGTGTAATTTTGTAATTGCTTTAGTCTCACTTGGAGGGGGACTAGCAGATTGAAAAAGAGGGATTGAGAATTATCTGAGCGTGGAATATTGTCACTGTGACTGGAGATTTGCACCACAACGACAGATGAGTGTCGTAGATGTTCTGACAGACAGACGGAGGTAAATGCAGGTGCATGGTGTTTCATGTCCCGAGGAAGGTGCATGAGAGAAACAATCTCGAAACATTATTATTCCTATCCTTGACTCACTTATTTACTGCAGTTGTGTGTCTGTTTACAGGAAAAGTTCATATTCCCAGGATGTGAGGGGGTGCAGTGGCATTCCGAACATGTGTGAAGTCATTTTGTGATGTTTACTGACTTCGGGAAAACATTCAACGCTCCCAGCGATGAGTACTAATTGAGATGTTTGTGGAACAAGGGAATGCAGGAATAATTCATGAAAAGCCCTGTGGGCTCGTTTTTTAGCCTCAAATGATTTTAGAAGGATGAACAAACTTTTTTGAGGTCCTACATCGTCTGGGACTGGATTCAAAATTAAATACAGGGTGTCTCAGATCAGAGTTGTTCAATGTTAAAGAGTTCTACAAAGTCATTCTATTATTTTCAATTTTGGTTGCTACATAAATATCTGTTAAACAAATTCATTGACAAACATTTGGTGAATAGATTTGGTTTGCATTGATCTTAGCTTCAAGTCACTCGCCATAAAATGTTCGCAGGAGCTTAAGCAATTTTCCTTTTCTACATTCAAATTCAAGCTTCGATTCATGAGTCATAAAATTGGAACAGTAGCTTAAGCACTTTTTTTTTTGCAATTTTCATAAATCGCCAACGGCCAAACACTTCCAAGATATTAAAAAATGACAAATTGGTCATGGTCATGCTTTATCTTCAAAAAGTTTAATGGGCGAAAACATGAAGCATATAACCACAGAAAATAAGAGTGATCAAAGAATATTTACGACAGTATGATTGTATCAGAAAATGGCACTGTTTGTGTAAAATTTTGAAGTTAATTACAAAAACTATACCCACTGAAAAAACATGCACGGAAAGTTAATCAATTTCATTGTTGATCGTAAATTTGAAAACTAATTTTAAATCAATAAAAAAGAAAATTCAATGAAACGAAATATGTTATTGAAATTAATGGAAAAAATAAAAATGCACATGAATTGATGATTTCTTTTTACGACAGACTTTGAGGATAAAGCCGAAGGATTTATATCTCTACCAGTAATGGCGTTTAATTCCTGGTTATTTTTTTCCCCATCATTGGTTCTTCACTCAACTGCAAGAACTGATGTTGGAATGCTTAAAAGTCTCATTTTCCTAATCCAAAGCTACGGAAATTCAGATGCTGCCGAGTCATCGTGTTTCAACGGCATGATAAAAAAATTCTTGGAATATTCGTAATGGAGTTAATAACCCAAGTATCAGCCGACCAGGGAAAAAATTACGAAGGTTTAAAAAAAAAATTCTCACTTTTGTGCGTATGTAGCATTTGAAGAAGAACAAACATATGTAGTTGACTTCGAATTATAAAGCTAAAAAAGCCATCATTCAAATTAGAATTCCTCATGTTGTAGAGTAAATTCGAATTAAAGAAAGGGACAAATATTTGCTCAAAAAGTAAAATGACTTATTTTTTTTATATTTCATATTTATTTACTTATTCGTATAATTTCTCACATTAAGAAGATTATGGAATCTTATGAATTAAATGCAAGCTTTAAAAGACAATATTCTTACGACTTAGGCCTATGCTAAACATTTTTCAGTAGAATGGAAAAGCATTCGATTGTTGCTGAATTAAGCCCTTTTTATCATCATATAACATGAATCGATGAGTGATAAAACAACATAATTAACACATTTTTCAGAATCAATTTTATTACGTTTTTTGCATTGCTTATGGGCAGAGCTTTACGTTGACAGCAAAAAGATATACAGTCGAAGCCCTCTAAGTCGAAAAATCCCTCTAACTCGAACTAATTTTGATATCCCGTGAAAATTCGACTTAGGGGAAATCTACATCTTTGACTGTAATTGGAAATCTACAACACATTCAAATTTGATTGCAAAGTCAGCATCGACAGTATATTTTGTTCTACGAAAAATATTGTTTTTTGTCTCTCCTGTAAAAAAATAAAAATGTCACATGTATTGTTTTACCAATCATCGATTCAAATGGTTACTAGATAGAATAGAAACGTTGATAGGATAGACAAAAAAAATTAAAAAGCATGTAAGTATGCATCATTTTCTGCTTAAGTCGTCTTAGGCCACTTTGCCTTTTTCAAATTCAAATTCATATTTCTTATAAGTGATTGTCACACAATCTACATTTATTGTCTTTTGAGTAAAAAAAATGTTCTTTGATTTACAAAGATTTTTCATTGGACTGTTTAAATTATCGAGAGTACACTGTAGTTGAAAAATGTACTACAGAAAAAAATGAGTTTGAAGTGAGACAGAAAATTCACCAGAAACCTTTTTACTGAACCGTGGCACTGGAAGGGCATAAATGAACCTACTGAAGCCAAATTAGACTTTTATAGCTTGTCAGACGGAAGCAGTGAAGGCAATAAATGTCAAGGATGATCACATACATAAATCTGAAGATATGAACTGAGTCATGTGTTTTCATAAATCACACAAAAGGTTTTGAGAGCAACTAAAGGGCACAAGCGAATACCTTTTTTGCTTATGTTCGATACAGTGGAAACAAAAAAAAAACAGTGGTTTGGATAGTCATAGCTTTTTTTGTAATAAATTACAATCTGCTGTCGCAAAATTTACAATGGTTAGCACAGGGAAATCATATAACAATTCTATATCTTTCTACTGAATAATCTTATTATTGTATTTACTAGAAGACAAACAGGAAAATAAAGCCAGACTTGAGGAGAAAACAAAAAAAAACTCAAACTAAATAAATAAGAAAAAAATTATAGGTATGTAGTCATAGCTTTTGTTTAAATAAAAATGCATGATTTGTTTTTGGGTCGCCTAGATACATCTTCAGTCCAAATTGCATCCCTTAACTAAAAAGGACTTATAAGTTATAGTCAAGTATGTAAAAGTCGACAGACAGACAGACACCGAAGTTATTCCATAAGGGTTTTGTTATTCCTTTAAAACGAAACCCTAAAAAAGTAGCCGTGTAGTGGATTGTTAAGATTTTTGTTCAGCTAAAAAGAAATAATCTAAAAAGGTGGAGGATCAGAAAGAGCCTAACTTTTTCGCGCAACTACCGATTTGTTCGCGGCATAATTTTATCACGTCTCGAAAGAACCATCGATTTATTGCTCATTCCGAACAGCAAATTGCGAAAGGTTCTATGACAGAAGTATTCCATGAGGATTTTCAATCATTCGCCCGGTCGTGAAAATTATTTGTAACGTTTTTCCCGGAGTAGATTCGACCCGCAAACTTAGTTCACTCGAATCAAGCCTGGGGAATTAATTTAATTACTGTGTTTTATGACATATCTTCTCTTTGTGATTACAGTTTATGATCCCAAAAACATTCTTGAACGTGGTTACCACGAAGAACGATTTCTACAAGAGTCACGTAGTATTTTCTTTTCGTCTGTTGCTCTTTTTTTGACCGCAATTGTATGCTAAAATTCCCTTAAAGTAAAATTGTATGCCTGCAAATATTTTCATAGCACATAAGCAGCCGTAAGTCAAATCGAAAGAATACAAGTGGAACGACTGGAGGCTGGTTGGCTGCAGTTATTTTGTGTTCAGTGCAGTGAATTGAAATCAATATAATGTTAAGGCCAAGGGCACTCAAGTAAACGAGAGAACTTTTTTTTTTACATAAGTTTTAGTTCTCACACTATTCAATTGAGCATTTTTTTGTAGCCACTAAAAGTAATAATGATCCAAGCAAAAATCTGGAACATATTGGTTGTTTTCTTGAAACTCTTAAAAGTTAAAAAATTAGGCTTTTTTTAGACATTAGCTTACTGAAAAACAAAAATTATAAAAATTCATCAACATTAAAACCAAACAATTAGTCAAAGGTTAACAAAGTTTATGTTCCACATTTTTGCTTGTCTGATTACTACTTTGAGCTTCTTTAAATAAATTTATGAAACGATCATTGACTGATCAGTTCGAGTTCTTGATGCGTTATCATCGCAACACCTCGCCTCGCTTAAGTTTTCAGCTGCACGTTTTTCTAGTTGCCTATGAAAGGCAGTTGGGACAAATTTTAGTTGAATTTACAGAGTGGGCCAAGTACAATTTTTTTCCAGCAAACGATTGACAATCCTCCTGGAGTACATCTGCAAGCTTTCGCAATTCGCCGTTCGGAATCAGCAATAAACTGCAGGTTCCCTCGGCATGTGTAAAAAAATTATAAGGCGCACAACACAGTGGACGCGCGAAAACCTAGGCTCTGGCCCTTCGTGAGCTATTACGCCACAAATCATGAAGTACAAAATTCGTTTTTAAAAATCCAGTGAAATTTATAGAATTAAATTTGGTTCTATTTATTATGACTTGATTAGTAAGAGTAAAGATTCCCATTAATTATGGAACACGACGTCGTTTAAGTGACTGCCATGGCTGGCTTTGCAGTCACTCGAACTGCATTGCGTGTAAGTCTTATTTCCCAAGACTTTGGTAATTGTTTAGAGCTGTGGTTCATGGATTGATTGGATGATATTGCCCTTAAGTTCTTGAATCATTTCCGGATTTGGCATAACTCAAAAAAAAGGTCAAGTCACAGCTTCGAGGCAGCCAATTAACATCGCCAAGCCGGCTGATTATTTTTCTTTTAAAAAGCGCACGGGCTACACTGGATTCTAAAAATAAGTTTTCAATGTTTTTCAATGTTGTTCAACTGTTAAGCAAATCATTCTGCAAAGGTATGACACTGGCTTTCTATCCAGATTTCGAGCAGGAAACAGATGTTAGTATCAAAATAGCCTATGACATAAAAATAAACTGCTAGATGGACCACACGTTACTTTTCTTTTAAGCTATACAAATTCGTCTACGAATCCCTACTAACTGATCGTTTGATCTTTAAGTCTCTAGCCATTATCTAACTTGTTAAACTGAAAGCACCCTTTGTTTTTCAATCCTATTAACATAAAATACGCCTAAAATCCATGAACTTATGTAGAAGCCATTAACTAAGCCCCCGCAAGTCGTGTTTCACAAGTGGCTGCACCTCCCACCGGCACAACGAACCAAGTGCACTGTCGCTTCACAACACGCATTATGCGTTGAAGTATTCAAATTCACTTCAACGTACGCATATCTGCATACACGATGCGTAGAAAGAGAAATCGCTTCCCCCACGAGAAAGTGCATTTTCATTTCCAGATCAGCGGAACGCACTCAAAAATTCAACAACAAAGCTCAACTCTTCCTGAGACAAAACAATTTCAAATGAAAACTCGTCGAAATGTGAGATTCATTTCTTCTTCCTCTTAAATCACTCTAATCAATCAATCAATGGGGCACTACGACGGCTACTGTCATCACCTCCGCTTTGTTGTTGTTGCGGCAGTGCCTCCGCTCAAGTCCATCTCATCGGTGACCGCAATTTCAGTCTCTTCAGCCGGACCACTTCAACTTCAGCGTCTGCGTGTGCATGCTGCTCCAGAGACCATAACAAACAATCAATGAAGAGACCTGAACAGCAGCGTACGCCAAACAACGCGCTACAACACGCCAAGTATCGTACCGTAGCCTGCGAAACGGAACTAATAATTGTTTAACGTGCTTCTTTTTTTGTATCTTGAAAAAGAAAACACGAAGAGTCCGAGAGGAGTACGCCACCATAATCGTTGGGGCGTATCTTTGTTTTGGTCGGTCAGTAACACTGCGTTGGCCGGTACTGTCCGACTGAGAATTGATTTCATTTCTTAAGACGATTATGGCAATTGTATCGAAATAATATGGTCTTAAAGCAAGTTGGTCGAGAAGGTGCGCGCTTCTAACGGTACAGATGGTGTTAGTGGAGTACAGAACGCAGATGGCGCTGTAAGCTGCTTATTACCGGCTCCATTGATCATTAAATTTGACCGAAATTTCTTTGTGGTATTTGTTTTGGAATAATTGTCTTCAATTAGGGTTTAAGGTTCGATGCTGCTAGTTTCGAAAGTGAAATCGACAGAGGGAAATCTATCTAGAACGGGCCAAGTTCGTTCGAGAGAGAGAGAATCGCTTTTTTTTGTGCCAAACTTGGGGAAACTTTCTATTCTCTGTGAATTTGTGCGGGCTGTGGGCTATCTGCTGTTGGCTAATTGAGTGAGGGACACTTTCTTCGAAGTACTTTGTCTGCTTGCAGTGCCTCGTGGTGGAACGAAATCGACGTGGGCAATCTAAGAGCAGTCTTTTTTTTTGTGTTTGATGGCGGGGATTCATTTAATTAAGCAAATTCACTGCAGCTGAGGCCGCGGTCTACTTTGTTGCAAAGCCAGCACAGCGGATGTTCGACTTAGATTGCGTCCGATATGAAGGCGGGTGGATCTTGGGAAAGGTGACCAGAGATCGACAAAAAAAAGGTACTTCTCTATACACTCTTGTAGACAGCATTCGGCTATTACAGAGGCTAGAATAGTAATTTGTGTAACATAAAAAGGCTGACTTAGTAATTGATTTGAAATTTGTTTGTGCAAAAAAGCTAGGCTCTGGCTCTCAATGGGCTGTTACGCCGCCCTGTGAATGAATGAATTATGAAGTGTTTAAGAACTCAATAAAACTAAAATTAACTAATGCTTCTCTTTTAACACGATTTGGAGCAGATACACCACGGGCTCCAGAAGGATGTGGACTCGGGGGCAAACAACAACAGCTTTGCCACGACGAATAAGTGAGCAGACAGTTACTATAAAGCAAAAAAATCAAAATTTCTTTTCAATCACGGTCAAGTTTGAAATTGATATTCCAAAAGATCAAAAAAGTTGTTGTCTTTTCACAAAACCAGCTTACGACAACGAGAAGTGGTTTTGACGCCCGACAGACCAACCGATATTCATAAATACGATCAGAGAAAATTTGCATTTACATGTGAAATCCGTCAACAAATAGAAAACTCCTTACACCAGACCAACCGGAGACGGAAAGCATCCAAAACTAATTACCAATGACGAAAGCTGATTTGTATCTCCTGCAAGACTCTAATCCAACAACGACAAGCATCTACATCTCGACTAAAGTAACCAAGCGGATCTGGCTTTTCTTCTTCAAATGATCGCCACACACACGATCACCATCGCCAACAAAACGGCAACTGCTCTGGCAACATCCTCCAAATGACATCCAAAATTAATTACAACCACAGTGCACATTTAGCGCTAAATGAAAATCCCATTAAATTGTATAATTAACCATATTTGGAGCGGTTTTTTTTTTTTCGCAAAATAAAAGTGAAAAAAAAAATTAAATAAAACTGCGTGAAAAGACTTTCTCTTCTTTGACTCGACTCGTGAATAGAAAAATTAATTGCATATGCGCATATTTCACAACAATAAAACACGAATTTGTAATCCACACACAAAAAAAAAAAATTATATTTGCTTTTGCAAAAAAAAGAAAATTTTCAGTCGGAAAAGTTCGACAACAACTGCTTTGCTTGGAGAATGCGAGTGTATAACAGTTTCAATTTCAGTTGAATGGATGCATCTCGCGCTTCACTTGATGCGCACACCCACCCACCAATCCCGATGACTCATTCTCCACAACAGCATCCAAAATAATCCATAGCGACAGTGAATCCCCCAGTGAGTCATCTCTCTCAAAACAGCCTCGTCCTGAATCCACTACAACCCCCTCTCACCGTGCGCATGTGTCGGCATTAAAGTTTCCCTTAAAGCGGATCATCTTTGAGGAAAATTTTCATTTTTGCGAATCTAAACCTCGTAGATACATTTGCTTAGATAACGAACAGAAGGTGAAAAAATTTTGTCTTCCGCAGGAAAAGATACACACGTTAAGTGTATCTTTGCATGCCACACTTTGTGCCTTCTTTTAATGTGATGTAACCCGCAAACTAATTGTATCTGTGAGATTTTGCCAAGATTTCTAACCGAAAAAAAAAACGTATCTGTGTTTCACAGCAGCCAGCGAACTGTTTGCTTGGGTGTAAAGATACGATTGAGAGACGTGAGATTTGAACAATGGCTTGGATTTGAAATTTTTTTTTTTCTGCTGCGAGAGGCGGGACGGATGAGAAATACACTTTGCTACTTAATTTATTTTCGCCTGGCATATTCCATGGGAGAATCTTAGATTAATCTCTTCGAATGTGATCCGGACGCAATCAATCATATTCATTGTGAGATGAGTTTTTTTTTCTTTCTTCATTTTTTGGCTTTTTTTCTGCGAATTTCGTGAAAGTAGCGAAAGAGAGTTTTTAAGGGATTAAAATAAACCGTCGGAAAGGGTCAATGTACCTTTAAAGGGTTAGACTTTCGAATTGAACGGGAGCTGTGAGTGCACGTGTTGGGTGATAAATTGAATAAGTTCGTTGGAATTGGGCGGGCAGATTGATTCGAAGTTTGGCGCAGATGGCAAATGTTTGTGGGAGTCTTTTTTTTGTGGAAGACGAACACCATGTGAGAAACACTTTTACGGAAACTTTTCTGTCGGAGAAGAACTAATGGGACAAGGAGGATGAATAATACGAAGTTTTTAACAACGATTTAAATGCGAACGAGCACAATGGGTGTTGTTTGGGCATCTTTTGATTTAAATTCGTTCTAAGAAGATTTTCACATAACAAGCAAACAAAGCGAACAACGAAAATGGAGGAATATTCTCATGTCCAAGGAGATTTCTTAGTTTGCAGAGAGTTTTATTCTTTCATTTGTTGCTTTAAGGTTTTTTTTTTTGATCAAAAGTAGACTATTTGTTAAATGATCGACTCGCAGCTATCATTTCTGAACTAAATCGTTGTAATTGGCTCTTCAGCCTCCTCAGGAGTATTTCAAAATACGTCTTTTCAAATTTTTGTAGCGATATCCGCTTCAACACGTCACTTCACGGCGAATTTTCAACGAATTCAAAAGTGCTAATGAAGGTTTTTAAATCAAACATGTTTTTAAGAAGGACATCCAAGCAAGACTTATTTTTGAGAAGGACTTCAAACCAACGATTTTTTTGGAGGAGGGCTTTGAAAGAAACTTGTTTCGGAGAAGGGTTTCAAAATAAAAATGTTTTTGGGAAAGGTTTCAAAGCAAACTTTTTATTTCTACAACAATTCTTGAACGAACGATTGTTTGATTGCATGAACGATTCGAATCAAAATTAAAAAAAAAAGACGACACTCTGATTCACAGCGCCCACTAAATTTATATATGTGGTGTCTATTTTTCCTCGAGCTGAATTCGAACTCGTGTCAATTTAATGGCCTGAAATCCATCGGCGTCATTAGAACTTCTCAAAAATCCATCCAGTTGCCAACTGCCAATAAAACTAAGGGCCATTATTGGCAGCAACAGTCTTTCTGATTCTAGAATGTGTTCTTCAAGTAAAATTCCATAGGTGACGACAGAAAATTGGTTCTTTGCCCCCACCTCGGTGAACGACACACGATGATGACACTTCTGTTTGGCAAACTTATTCTAAGCTTCTCTCTATTTAATTAAGAGCATGTTGGCCATAATTTGTAAAGTTGCCTTGAAATTACCACCAACCCAATTTTCTCCGCAAAAAAAAAGAACCTCGCGAATTAAGTTCGTAGGACGGGAGATGAATTTATGCACGCGAACACGCCAACAATGAACAACGACAACCACTAGACGGGTGATGGTTGTTCAGCCCAGTGGGATCACTCAGAAACTATTTCGTTGTCATTTTTTATTATCTGTCACGTTAGATCTCCAGAAATTGCGACGCGACAGAAATTAGCCTCACTCGAGCAGAATGTGTAAGTCTGGTGGAGTTCATAAGCAGAGGTTTGAGGAAAATGACTCTTGAGTTGAGGTGTTGGGTGTTGTGTGAAGCGTTGCTACTTGTGGAGTTTTATACGGGAAGTAATTACCTACTGAAATTCTTACAAAAGGCAATTTGCTTTAGAATTTATGATAGATGAAGAATTAGTAAGGACAACTTAGCACGGGCAGTAGACACAACTCTTTCGTATTGAGAATCTTAATCCTTCACGCCCGGTGTTGTACATGAATTTTATCTTCTGACACAAAAGCTTAAGAAATATTGATGGAATCGCAATAAAAATTTATGCAGTTTGTATAAACACCCTATTTCGGTTCATTTAACTCTGCATCAAAAGTCACTTAGTCATTTCATCATCATCATCATCGTTAGTGGCGTAACAGCACACGAAGGGCCAGAGCCTAGCTTTTCGCGCTTCCACTGTGTTGTGCGCGTTATAATTTGACACTTAATCACTTAAAAATACAGGAATACCCCAACTTACGTCTCTAATTCTTTGCGGGAACACGGATCGAATGTCAAAATCGACTTATGTACAATAAGTCGAAGCAAAAAACGAGAAGTATAGACATACGCCTGAACTGGAAAAAGAACAATTTTTTTGAATGTCAAATTTCGGATTTGCGCCGTCTACTACCGCATTTACTGTCGTAACTTCCTAATTTTTTTGGACATCGTTAGTCGAAGTGACTTAACTCGACTCGTCTTAACTCGTAGTATCACTATAATTTAAATCCTTTACTTCGTTTTTGGTTAAGCGTAAGAAAATATTTTTCCTCGGCCTGGAATGAGGTGCGTTCAGGAATGAGCGTGGAATGAATGATATGCGAAAGGCTTAACTGCTCGTCCAAATCGTCAAAAGATTTTGAGTCAAGCTCATCTCTTCGTTGTTTTTTGAAATCCCATGTTTCCCACTGAAAAAAAAAACAACTTTGCAAGTTTTAAAAGCTAATTTTGCAAAGAAATATTAGGTTGTCAAATATCTCCCTTCCGCCTTTTTGTCTTTTGAATTTTCCGGCTATGTAAGGTGTCAACTACCAATCGTCATTTATAGTATGTAGAATGTTTCCAAGCATTTTTCCGCAAATATAGAATTTTAGAAATTTAGTTGTGGGTGTTGTGGCTTAATGATTAGTGCTTCAGACTGTAAAGCGGGCCTAGCTGGGTTCGAATCCAGCCCAGAGAATTAACAATTTCAAGGACCCTCCTCCAGCGAACGACTGACAATCCTCCTGGAGTACTTCTGTTACGAACAGCTTTGGAAACACGCCGTTTGGAACCAGTATCATACAGTAGGTCCCCTCCACATGTGTCAAATTACAACGCGTATAACACAGTGGAGGTGCAGCCTATATGGGGAGCTCTGAACGACCTCTCTCCGATTTGGTTCAAAGTTGATGGAGTTACTAATTGAAGTGGTTCAAGTAATGGGACAAAAAATTCTTGCTCAACTCGATATAGTTTGCGAGTAACGAAGATTCAAAAATTGGTAAAAATTCAAAATTCAAGACTTCTCTTAAATTTCAAAAAATCATAACTTTGGTTCTGCTTATCAGAATTTTATAAATTGTGTCTTATTGAATTCAGAAAAATTTGAACTTTTAAGTAACCCACACAAGTTTTATTTGCAAGCAGGAAGTATAGTTCAAAATGTCCTTTTTGGCACGTATCCTTGAATATCTCAAAAAAAAAAAAATAGGAAAATTTTAATTTTCCTAATTTTTTTATATGTTGAAAAACAATATTACACCCATTTTCACTCTAAATTTCAATTTACGATCTCAATGGCTTCCACCAAGAAATATTTCTAGGCCAAATCGGAGAGGGGTCGTTCAGAACGTTGGGCGATTCTGTGTGGAATGACCTGGCTGTTGCGCAGATTATTTTATTTAGCGAATTTTACATAAATCATCATTAAGAAAAACTGTCCCTAATAGAACACTCGGTTAAAAATTAGAATTTGTTGATTTATTTATTCATTCAAAAACTAGCTAAAAAGATCAAAATAAAGAGCTAGATGTAGTCAGAGCAACAAAGGCCTTCCAGCCAAGAAGATAAAGATAATTAAATAAAATATTCAGTAAATTTGCTTGTTGAAAAGTGAGGAGAAAAGTAGTAGCGAACTCAGAATTTCGTGCATGGTCCTTGGAGATTCAAGCCCTCAGTCATTAAAAAAAAACTCTCATAACGACTGCAAGCAAAATTTCTTAAAGACTTTCTTACTTTTCAGCCACTTTCTCAGTCCGAATTCAACTTTTCACAAGTTCACCGTGAGTCACCTCTTATTTCATTAGTTTCCGGAATAGACCACGTCTATTAGACAATATCCACTCGGCCAACCAACGATTCACAACTCTTTTTGACCACACCAAGCCGTCCCAGCAAATAAAACAAATTCCAGTCCAAGTGCTCTGCTGAACTGGTTGTTCACAAAATCCACGAATCAACTCGAGGGACAATAAAACATCTAACTAACCGCGTAACCCCCAACCAACCGGTTCACACAAACAACGACACAATAAAGTCTCTGTCTTTTTGGCCAAATCCAAATCCTTTTCATCGCCTCAAAGACACCGGCAAGCGGTTGTAAAGTGTCATTAGATATCTTCAACTGCAACTAATTCTGAACAAAAACGAAAGTAATTTAACTCTCGGGCGTTTTGAATCGACAGTCGTCACGCATTTTAGAAACTAAACGTCCTTGAAAAAAAAAATCACCAGCTCTAATCTGCCCCACAAAAAAGTTGCTGTAAAAAGTAAAAGTCTCTCGCTAATCGATAAATAAAAGACTTCGACCACATGGCGAGCGACTGTGTTGTAATTTTGTGGGCAAATTTATCCCACAGAAGAGCAATCTCATTTAAAATGAGGTTCCCAGCTCCTCACAGCGCCTTCCTGAAATAGAACCCCATTGCCTGCGATTAAGAAAGTTAAACACCAGAAAACCCTTAAAGGGCTTCTTGGCTTTGCCTCGACTGGAAAACTATTTCCCAACAAATGGCTAATTAACTTGTTCAGCACAATGCACACTTCTAAGACTTCTTCACGACGGGAAGTTGTGATCGACTTTCGCGCATTTCCGCGCACTGAATACCACTCAAAACTCCATCGTGAACTCTTTCCCTAGTCGAGCGTACACACAAGTGCCCAGTGAGCCAAAATTCACGTCAATCAAACGCGACTCACAAATGAGGTCAAGCCGAAGTTTTACAACAGCATCCAGTTACGAAACAGAGCGAACCATACGCACTTTGCAAATGGGTCATGGCATCTGTCAACAGAATCTTGGCAAAGAGTCGCATGAGAATCGCACTTTTACGAGCCATAATCTCGTTGGAGCGACCCGTTTGGAGCGACTCCGTCGAACGAGAACATCTGCCGCAGTCGGTGACACATTTTCTTGGCGGAATCGCACACAAAGCCGCCATTAATCTTGTTGACAATTTTCCAGAACGGCCCGGGAAAGCAACGTGATTAATCGGAAATTTTTCGCAGCCACGTCAACTCCACCCCCCAACCGAGCACATGCACCAACACAGAAGGAAAAAAAAAAAAACTCTCAAGGACGACTGCCTGACTTCGATTTTTCACACAAATTGCTTACCTTTGGATTTCTTGGGCATTCGGAAGGAGTTCCAAAGGAAGGACTTCTTGCCCCTCAGAGCCGGAGCACGATAGAGGTCCAGCTCACTGTAGCACGTCGAATTAGTGCCGAACGCAAGGAAGTTATTCCCGTTTCCGCCGCTAGTTGCATTTTTCAAACTCACGTCACTTATGTTGCAATTGATTTTGCGATTCGTTTTGAACTTTTCACTCGTGTTATTCATTTGCGTTGCAGGACTCGACACGAAAAGCGAATTAGAACCACCACCGACCGGTTGAAAGGACGATTTTTTACTTTGCTGCTGCTGCTGTTGTTGTTGGTGTTGATGATGATTGTTGTGATGATGATTGTTGTAGAACAACGCAACGAAATCGTTTAGTCCCATATTTTCGGCAGAGCTATTAATAGAATCCGATGTACAACGCATTCGCACTTTTTGTTTTTGTAATGTTGTGTTCTTGTTTCGTTCCGCAAGTCCTTTTGATGACGTACACACACGCACACACAAGCACAGACGGACGTATCCTTGTGGAACTTGTTACTCGCGCATACTGCACGGCACACACAGAGCTTCTCAAATTTTATTTTTTTGTGTTTATACCTCAACTGTTATACTCTGATGAGGAGAACAACCATTGATAACGACAACGACGATGAAGGCCCCAGAGAGCTTGTGGAGCGTGTAAGCCGACGTAAAGTGTAACCGCCGCCGACAGACTGAATCGATGGAGTCGAGTCGGTTGGGATTATGTTGTGCGGCTGGAGTGCTGTTTGAATGGAGTGGAGATAGTTTTTCCCCCCGTTGAGGTGCACCGCGACAGGTACATAGACACGGGTATATCTCTCTTCTCTTTTACAGGTGGATGGTTCTCTGTGTGTGGCTGTGTTTGTGTTTCTTCTACCATTTTTGGATTCCTACTGTTTTTCTTTATTTTCGTGGAAAATATGGCCCGTAGATGAAAAGAGCTGTTAGCTGTTTGTTGCGTAGATGAGTGAGTACATAAAATAGCAAAGATGGACATGGACGGTGTGGACTTTTAGGTTCTTCACCTTTGGGTGCTTAGTGGCTGAGTGCTTATGGGTCGCAGAGAGACGAGTACTTTAGGAATTTTTTTTTTCTTTTTCTTTTACTGGTGCCTATTTGAAAGGGCTTTAAGTGACGGAGAAAGAGTTCAAATGAGAAGAAGTGACATGTCAAAGAGTTGTAAGTGGGAATCGGAAGGGAGAGAGTTCAGACGCACAAAGTGTAGGCAGGAACAATGAAAAGAATTTTGTAGAAGCTATTCGAGTATTCGTCGGATATTTTTGTCACTCAGAATCGGGCTCAATTTCGAGGGCATCAAGGGAAAAATTTTAACACTTCACACGAAATTTTTTTTAACGTCGACTCTCAATTAGGGTTTAAATATTCGTAGATAGTTCGTGGCCACTGAGTCTTCAGTGGAGACTCTCTACAGACTTAAAATATTTGCAAATTGTATGCAGCTTATAAAGGTAGGGCGCCCTTGCCTCGATCGGTTAGTGCTTCGGACTGTTGTTGTACCTGAGTTCGAATCCAGTTCGGGGAAAAAACACCACAAACATTTTCCACGGCCCCACCTCCAGCGAACGACTGACAATTCTCCTGGAGTACTTCTGTCATGAAAAGCTTTCGCGATTTGCCGTTCGAAACCGGCATTAAACAGTAGGTCCCCTCCACATGTGTCAAAATTATAACACGCACATAACACAGTGGAGGCGCGAAAAAAGCTAGGCTCTGCAACGGGCTGTTACACCGCCCAATGCAACTATAAAGGGTGGGCCATCTAGCGATTTCTTTTAGAATCATAGCTATTTTGGCAACTATGACAACCGTTTTCCGCTCAAAGGCACGCTTCACGTTCCAACAGCACTGGGAAGTATTAAAATTTTATTTCCCAAGTGAGTGGTGTGTAACGTAAGCAGTGGATTTTTGGAAATGTTTTAAGTAGCCCTCTTGGCGATTTCACATGGCCACCTCGAAGCTGTGATTTGACCTCTACGGAAATTTTTTTTGTAGAGAATCGTGAAGAACTGATGTTATGTTAACAATCAAGGAAGAATTCAAGCACTGAAGACCAATATTATCCAAACAATTCGTCAGATAAAGCCCGAAAGCATCAACAGGGTTTGGAAAATCTCAACCACAGAATGTCTTACTGCGAAGCCCGTCGAGTCAGCCACTTGGATCATCTTTAAATTTTCGTTTCAACTCGCTCTAGGTTAGGTTAGGTTAGGTTGTATGTGGCTGCCTGCTTTATACACAGGCTCACTTAGGCCTATTGTAGGCCCATTGTGTTGCCACTCCTCCGGGTTGCTTCCACCCGATCCGGACTCGCTACCTAAGGGTCTCCTGCAAAACTACCAAACCAAAAAGAGTAATTAGCAGGTGTGTTATACTACCTGTCTGATGCCAGTGCTGATAGTCTATTATCCCCTGGTCTAAACCCAGTTGGATCTGCTTATGAAGCCGCTGATGCGCCTCACATCCATGCTATCTAGCTCGCTTAACTCCTTAAAGAAGTATGCACCTAGGGTGCGCTTCCTCGTGCGTGCAAGTGCTGGGCATGTTCCCAGAAGATGTATGGTTGTCTCTTCTTCTCGCTCGCTCTAGGATGGTGTTAAAATTTTGTAAAACATTTTAAAATGCGATGCCAATTTCGAAGTTACCTCCAAACAAGTTTTGAAGAAATAAAAAATGCTTAGCATTAGCTTACGGAAAATTCCCTTTCGATATGTACAACCTTAGATTTGAGACCTTAGCTAAATTGGGGGTAGGGTAAAATATAAGGTTGTCAAATATCTCCCTTCCGCCTTTTTGTCTTTTGAATTTTCCGGCTATGTACAAAGCGCTACAGAGCTCGTATCTGGCTAAACATCACTTGAAAGGTCTTGACAAAACCTACAAAACGACGCTTTGCATGATTAGTTTGGATACGAGCTCTGTAGCGCTTTTTACATAGCCGGAAAATTCAAAATACAAAAAGGCGGAAAGGAGATATTTGACAACTTAATATGATGAAACTTCTTAACGTTTGGAATGACTAACTGAAACCAACAAAAAGATTCAATTTATGAAGAGAAACTTGCTCTTGTGAAAATAAAATTTTAAAACTACATTCACCGCAACCTCGTTAGTGGAACACGCGGTCAAGAAGATGAGAATGATGATGAATCTACTTTCATCATTTTTATAGCTCGAAAGAAATTGTAAGCAAACAAAAATTTTATGTTTATGTGCCAATAAGACAAATAAGTTTATATCAACTTTAGTTAAAGTTCAGATGAGCCCTGAATGGTAAAAACCTTTTCCACTTGCATGTAATTTAACATTTTCACATTTTTTTTAAAGTACAGTCGAAGCCCTCTAAGTCGAACGCTCTCTAAGTCGAACGCCCTCTAAGTCGAGCGCCCTCTAAGTCGAAAAGCCCTCTAACTCGAACTTCCTCGCCATATTTTGGCGAAATCCTCTACGTCGAACACCCTTTAAGTCGAAAAATCCTTCTCGAACTCGAATTAATTTTTATATCCCGTGAAAATTCGACTTAGAGGGCTTCGACTGTACTTCTTTTTGTCAGCATTACCCTATGCCAAGAAAAAACTGATACATGTAATTTTAGACCTTCCAATGGTTAAAAACGACTGTTGCCTGCTGATATTGAATTAATTTTTGCTCAAATCATCTTCCACAACTCCAACTGTGACGACACCATGCCGAGCCCCATTCAGAAAATTGTTCTTCTCCTCCACGACGCACCGACAAATCCCTCCCTCCCAGTTGCGTGCTCTTACACGTCCCACACTTAAAACAATTTAACCACAATGTTAATGAATTTACTTAAGTTATCCACCTGTCCGTCAAATTTACATTTGAAATTTACAACGCGTCGTAATTTCTGCAACACACGTCGGTCATTCGCTTACAATTTGCATTCAAAGAAAAACATTTTACCGTAAAAGACCTCGGGTCTCATAAAAGATGAGTTTGTGATAAATATTTACGCCTGTGTTTTCCCTCATTTTTTATTTTTCTGCCATCGTTTTGTATAAACAAATGATCTTCTACTCGAAGGCAAAAGACTTTTGGCCTGCGCTACCTCATTAGGGAAATACAAATAGAAAAACGTAGCTTTTCGCTCGAATGATCATCTAATGGAAAAGATATGTTTGCAGAAATATGTTTCCGCTGGAGAGCTTCCGACGAGGAAATGACCACGAAAAGCAGAGATTCCGAATTCGACAAGAGAGATTTTTTTTTTTTTTTTGGAGGTGCAATTAGGAAGATAATCGTTCTTTAGTTTTGGTGTGCGGAAAATAAGCGTGGTGGGATTGCATACAAAAAATTTGCTTTCAATTTGAAATGAATGATGAGGCGAAATGTTCGGGACGTAACGAAGTGATACAAGTTTGAATATTTCTTTTTTTGACTTTTTTTGGGTGGAAGAAAAATGATTATCTGCTCCACGCGCCGCTTCAAGTGGTGGCATTCAGCATCGGATCGTTGGCAATGAAGTGGTCTGGCTTGAGAGGTGTGCCGGAAAAACTATTTTTGTCTTTAAGTGACTGTGAGAAGTTCTAGCAATGCGTTGCTGGTTTTGGCTTAAGTTGTTACAGTTTTGGATCAATGCGTTGAAAGCAGTATTCGATCTCTTAAAAAAAGAACTTTGATTAACGAGACCCTACTTCGACTTCAAGTCATCGTCAACTCAAAAAGGGTTCAAATCATTGACTTCAAGCGATTAACAGTTGAAGTCTTTGATCTCAAGCAATTTACTACTAAATTCAATGCAAATGGCATAAATTTAATTGACTTAAGTCAATCCTATGCTTGCTAAGTAGTTGAATGTACAATGATTTCAAAAGAATGGTGACTTAATTTTTTTTTTTTTACTCCCAACCTCTTCTTACTTTTGAATACCTTGATAACAGAATTTGATACTGACTTCAAGTTCTAAGAATACCTAGTGATGCTTTTTCCCTACAATAATAATAGCCATAAGTGGTGGCATAACAGCCCGCAGAGGTCCAGATCCTAGCTTTTTCGCGTCCCCGTTGTTTTACTAGTTTATCTACTAAAAATTGTTTAAAAATAAATAAAAAATAGATAGTCGGCGTAACAGCCCATACAGGGCCAGATCCTAGCTTCTTCGCGCCACCACTGCGTTGTGCGCGTTATAATTTGACACATGTGAAGGGGACCTACAGGTTGTTGCCGCTTCCGAACGGCGAATTGCGAAAGCCTTCCGTGACAGAAGTACTCCAGGAGGGTTGTCAGTCGTTCGCTGGAGGTGGAGCCGTGAAAATTGTTTGTGGTGTTTTTCCTCGAGCTGTATTCAAACCCGGATACTCTCGCTTAACAGTCCGACCCACTAACGATTAAGCCACGACGCCCACTCTAAAAATTGTTTGGCCATACTTAATTCCAATAATAACAAAATTAGGATGAATATTCCCACGGAAACTGCAACATTTCCATTCCACTCACTCTTTCACCAACCAAGCTGGTCAAGGCCAAAGAGCAGTTGCCTAATGCTCCCCTTTCAAATGCTCTCACTGCTGCCCATCCCTCCACACCAATCCATTTCCAAATCCCTGTCAGTCATAAATCCTGCAAAGTCCAACATCGACTCCCCGTCAATTTCAATTCATAAAACCCATCCGGAATGTCACATTAAAATTAACGTCGATCCATTTGCAATTCAATGCATTTATCTTAATTCAGAATTTTGAAATTTACAAAAAACCAAAATCCAACGGCGAATTTACATAACCAAATTCATTCGGTTTCACCCGCTGTATCCATTAAGTTGCGCAACACGAATTGTTGACAACAATTGGCGGTCTACCGACCCTAGACTCATTTCCACATCCGATCTGCAAAAATCGTTGCCTTCTTTTTTGTCTTTTTTTTTGCGGCTTATATCACCGAACCAACGGTTCAGCGGTCCAGTGGTCTAGCGGTCTACACACTCGAAAAAAAAGGCCATCATCGATGACCAGTGAAGGGGTTCGACGGTGGCCCCTCGAGAGAGAGATCGCGACGTTGATATCACAATTTCTCATTCGGCTTGCTGATCATTGTGATCGCGGCCTGGGAGTTAATTGCTTGTCGTGGACCCCTCTGGCAGAGCGGGTGCCACCAACAATCGGCTCGAACGATAATTAACAAATTTAATATTTCTTAGTGGGTACACTACCGGCCAGAAACGGGGCGCAGCACTTTCTTCGTGCCCAAAGAATAGATACAAAAAGATGCAGGAAAGAAAAAAAAAAGTAAAAGTATGTACGTTTTTTTGTTTCGACTGGCGGAAACACTACTCTCCATGTCATCCATGACAAATGGCGAGAAGACATTCGCTTCGTTTTTTTTTTGTAGTTTTTGCTGTTAGCGTCACACAATTGCTGATGAAGACGTTTATTGAAAGTATCTCCACCGAGGAGGTTTTTTTCTTCTTCACGGGGGCGGCCGCTTCTACTGAACCAAATGGGAGGAAAGTGAAAATTTCAATTAAACTTGGGAGAGGTGGTAATAAACCACGCATTGATTAATTTGCTCGGTGTTTTGAAAAGGCAATAAAATTGTAATGGGGTTTCTTTTGGTTTTTTTTTGAGTCTGTGGAAAATGGAGCAGGACAGATTGCAGTAACATGACACATTTGGTTGGTTATGGCACATCGTAAATTAATTAATTGGACAGAGTCCAATGATTTTTGATTTGAACGCGGTGGGAGGAGAGAAACCCTTGAAACATAGAGTGAAAGTTTTTTTTTTTTCTTTTTTTTTATGGGACTTGAGAAAGAAATAGAAGTGCGCTGTGAGGAAGAGGAACTGCAGTTGGCCGATATAAATACTCGAAGTGGAACATTGACCAGGAAGTTGTGGTGGTAGTTTATGGCGAGATTACTGTTCAATGGGTTGGTGGTGGTTTGAGGAAGAAGGCGAAAATGGTTATTGTGGTATTTCCAGAGGACAGGACAGATTTAAGACCAGTAGTTTTAGAAAGATTCACTTAAAATTATCAGTGGTCCAGTGTGGATCCAGGAAGTGACTGAATGTGGTCCACAATCGCCGATAGAGAAACGTTCCGTGAGTTTAATGGTGTTTTGGGGGATGGTACTCTAACACTTCGAACCGCGGAGGAATGGTTTCGACGATTCAGAGCCGGTGAAAACGACACCATGGATAAGCCAGCCGGCGGAAGACCTGTGACGACGAATACCGATCGAATCATGGAAAACATCGTGGCATCTCGTGACATCGCCCAGGAGGTGGGAGTTAGTCACCAAACCATTTTAAACCATCTGCAGAAGGCTGGTTACAAAAAAAGCTTGATGTTTGGGTGCCGCATGATTTGACGCAAAAAAAACCTCCTGGACCGAATCAACGCCTGCGATATGCTGCTGAAACGGAACGAACTCGACCCATTTTTGAAGCGGATGGTGACCGGCGACGAAAAATGGATCACATACGACAATATCAAGCGAAAACGGTCGTGGTCGAAGGCCGGTGAATCGTCCCAAACAGTGGCCAAGCCGGGATTGACGGCCAGGAAGGTTTTGCTGTGTGTTTGGTGGGATTGGATCCCCGACTCTTCGGGACTAGCCTCTCCCTAACGGATAAGGCCAAGTATTTAGGTCTCATCATTGATCATAAGCTAAGCTGGAAACCCAACATCCTTGAACGGGTCAAAAAGGCCACAGCAGCTCTCTACTGCTGTAAGAGAGCAATCGGATGTAAATGGGGTCTAAAGCATCGTATTGCCCATTGGCTATATACCTCTGTTGTACGACCCATACTACTGTACGGAGTCGTAGTATGGTGGAATGCCCTGGAAAAGGGTGTTAACCTCAAACTTCTCAGCCGTGTGCAGAGATCTGCCTGCATCTGTATCAGTGGCGCAATCAGAACCACACCCACAGCTGCCCTAGAAATCATCTTTCACCTGCCACCCCTAGATATCTTCGGCAAGCAGGTCGCAGCCTGTGCAGCAGTAAGGATCAGAGCCGCTCAATCGTGGCCTTCTAGATGCATGGGTCACTCTACCATTCTTGAGTCTATAGATCTCCCCTTCAGGGAGTTAGACTATACTCGCCCCAGAACTCTTTTCAAAAGAAGTTTCTCCTTCAGCCTGCCCTCCAGATCTGACTGGAGTAGAGGCATACCTATAAGTAATGAATCTCTGGTGATCTACACCGACGGATCAAAAACTGAATCCGGAGTCGGTGGAGGAGTCTTCTCCGAAGACTTGGGAATCCAATTTTCATTTCGTCTTCCCAACCATTGCAGCGTATTTCAAGCAGAGGTAACGGCGATCAAGGAAGCCTTGTCGTGGCTAAAGTACAACGTGGTATCGCATACCTCTATCACGATATGTACGGATAGTCAAGCTGCGATAAAGTCCCTGAAGTCTGTCACTTTTAATTCAAAAACAGCTCTTAACTGCCGCAAATCTCTTGACGAGATGGCAGAGCAGTTTAACATTCACCTCATGTGGGTGCCGGGACACTGTGACATCTCGGGGAACTGCCTGGCCGATGATCTTGCCAAGCGCGGAACCAGTGAAGCCATCCAACCGGATAAGGTCGGTCTCTGCGCACCTCTTGCTACAGCGCTCCTCCACATCAAATCCAAGACCATTGCGGCAACCAATCTTAGGTGGTCGAATGGTACTACTTGTCGCGTTACCAGGGAAATCTGGCCTAGGCTGGATCCTGAACGCTCGCTTAGTCTCCTAAGACTCAGCAGAATTCAGGTCAGGAACCTGATCAGTGTCATGACTGGGCACTCCACTTTTGGCAAACATGCCACCCGACTAGGCCTCCCGGCCAACGACTTCTGCAGAAGCTGCAGAGACGAAGAAGAGGAAGAAACCTCGCTCCACCTTTTAGGAACCTGCAGCGCCCTCGCGAACCGTAGAAAGAGGCATCTTGGCTACTACTTTCTAAACAACCTCGGTGAACTTGCTGACACCAGCATAAGCCGTATCCTCCGCTATATTAACAGCTCCAATTGGTTTCCAGAGTAGTGGGATGCTTTTGCATCCGCTTCTTGTGGTATCACAATGGGCCTCATCTGGCCTAAGTGCTTGGCTGCCCTGCGTAGCCCACCACACGACCTTGGTGGGATTGGAAGGGAGCTATGAGCTGCTCCCATATGGCCAGACGCTTAATTCTACCATCTACTGCGAACAACTGGACCGCTTGAAGCAGGCGATCGACCAGAAGAATTGGCCAACAGGAAGGGTGTAGTGTTCCACCAAGACAACGGCAGACCACACACTTCGTTGATGACTCGTCAGAGGCTACGGGAGCTCGGATGGGAGGTTTTATAGCCCGGACATAGCGCCAAGTGATTACCACCTGTTCCTGTCCATGGCGAACGCCCTTGGTGGTGTGAAGTTGAATTCAAAAGAGGCTTGTGAAAAGTGTCTGTCCGAGTTCTTCGCAAATAAGGAGGGGGGTACTATGAAGTTGCCGCCTAGATGGAAACAGATTATCGAACAAAACGGCGCATATTTGAACTAGATCCGATTACTGTAACACTTTTTATGAAGCTTTGAATGAAGAGCAAAAAAAGCGGAAGGGAGATATTTGACAACCTTATACTACTTTGAGCTCTTGTATTTTTTCTTAAACCTCACGTTGACGCTGACTTTGTCCCATAATCGCCTTTCCTCAGAGAGACACTCGACCGGTTGTTACAATTTCAGTCCATTACCCAGCGAATGCACTTAGTGACATTTCTTCCGGATTCCGCGTTAGACACAATACACCAAGAGAGAGTTAAGGCCTCATGGCACGACATCTAGATGATTAACTAGGTGCCATTCATAACCAGGCAAAGTACCATCCGTGCACTTCACCAAAAAAACAAAAAAAAAAAACTTCATGAAAGATGCATCCATCATCATTAATCCACCACCCGTCTAAAATGAAGTACAACTTCACCTGCGCGTGTGTGGTCTGAGCACGTCGCTGAGATGACGTTTTGAGAAATTTCGCGATCGCGTGAATTTTACGCCCCATAACGAAGTAAAATTTCTCATTATCTACGCTCGTAATTAGCTAATTACAGCGATTTATCTCAAGTACCCCCTGTGGAAAGTTTAAACTTCAATCGTGAATTTTTTTAAAATCTTTTTGTTTCTCCACCGAGGCACACGCAAAATCCCTTCCATCTTTGACACTTGTTAAGCGTGTATCAGCGTCACGTCGACATCGTCCTTACAGGCACTTGAATTAAATGCTTAAAAAAAAAAAACTCAAAATGAATTTTACAATGCACGCCAAGGGCAGGAACAGAGTATGTCGGCTTCTCGTGTGCGGTGCAGAAGTCGTTATGCAGTTCGACGCGTCGACGGCGGTGCTCCTCAAAAGCAGACGCATAAGTGCGTTAATGCCCTAATGCCCATAAAAATGTACTTTATGACGGTGAACCTGTGAAAACTCACCTAAAGCCGGTTCCGGTTTTGGAAAAGGGGATGTGTTACAAGCACGTGTGTGTGTTTTTTTGTTGCAGCACGTTTATGGTTTCTGTTGCAGTTTAATTCGACGAAGGCAGTTGGGTGAATTTAATTTCTGAGGAAGTGACGATGCGGGAAGTGAGTGAGAAACGCTTACATAACTCTTTAGAATGATGGAGTTTTTTGTTTTTATTTATTTTTCGTGTTGATGTGAGGTTTGGGAAGTACTGCTGAGATTGTGAGAAACCTTTAGGGTAAACATTTTCAAGGAGACCCAGAAAAGGTGGCTGAAAAAAGGCGACGCATTTAAAGACTTCGCAGTATTTTCCACTCATTCAAAACATTTTGCAAACCACATACGATGCTGTATGCAACGGAAATTTGAACGCTTGTTACCTTTTTTCCGCCACTCATAACTCCACCACTTCATCGATTGGGATGAAATTTGGCAAAGAAACTACTGTTGTTGTGGATCATGACACGGGCAACTTCTTTTCTTATTCACATCAACTTCCGGAGCTCCTGGAACGTATACAAATTAACGAGTAAGACTCCAATTCGTGTGCGCGTACAACCTTGGCGTCTCACTGTCCAAAGCGAGAGACCACTGAAAAGTTTCAGGCATTCGTTTACTTTCCAGTGATAACCAGTTGAAGTCTCGATTCGTCCAAATCGCTGTTGCTATTTCGTGCCAACCCCAAAAAGGACACTTAACACGTCGCACACTCCCCGGAATCCTTAAATCCTCTCGATCACAACCAACAGCAATCACCTCGTTAACACACCCGAGTGAAGTGTCATTTCAACGCGAAGGCTTAAAATCACTCAAAACCACCCGAGCTCTCGAAACACGCTCTCAAACCAATCCAACTTGACCCTTGACTCTCCACCGGCAAATGCCAAGGGTTCATGAAATTTCCCTCAGATTGATTGCATTTCAATAGCCGCGTCATCGCGTTGATGCATGTGACAAAAACCTTTCAGTTGCACGTTCTGTCTCGATTGCCACTCGTCAAAGGAGCACTCTCCAACGCCACTGGTCTCGACTTCAAGCCAAATTCTTGCCAAAAGCATATGCGTATGCTTTCGGCCATAATTTCAGTTGAAGTCAACTGAACTCACCGCAGTCCCTGGAGGCCGTTGAAAATTACAGATTCACTCACAAGAGATGTTCAATTTGCCACAAAGCCTGTCGCGAGGCAACACACATTTCACTTCCAATTAGGGTCGCTCCAAAGGCGAAAAAAAAAACACAAGCGATGAAAATCCGTTTAGAGGCAAAGTTTCGGAACGCTTTTGGGGATTTACTCGCCTGTCTGTGTGGAAAGGTTTTCAATTTAAACTAAAGCCAATCATTTGTTAGATGGTTAATTTCGAATCAAATTACGTTTGGATTTATTTATTTTCTCTTCCCCTTCAATGGAAGGCTGGAAGGCATGGAAAGCGCCCCTAGAATCTCTGAGTCTCTGAATCGGTGTGTATGCGTGCGACATCCGATGAGAGCTTCGTATTGATTTTGAGATATTAGCGGAGATTTGTTGCAGGCGATGTGCAGAGAGGTAATTTGATTGATGTCAGCCAAATGGAATTCCAATTGATACACAGGACGATAAGGTGTCCTCTGGAGGTGTTGAGTATCTGTATTTAGATCCTGTAGGGGATTTATTTGGGTAGTTACCATAGATCGATTTCTGTCTTTGAGGACATGGCTTTCTGTAATTGGTTTTAAGAACCTACTTTGGGGGATCGTCGTTAAGGCGTATGTTAGCCACAGTTGAGGGTGACGGAAATGGATGAGAGAATCGTTTGTTGAGATAGAGGCGATGAAATGTGAATTTTAAGGTGCCAGGAGCTCAGTGGTAGGAAAAACATGATGAATTCGGGCGAATCAAATTTCATTTCATTAAAAGCGAAAAGTCTTTGAAGAAGTGTCCTTAGAGCCTTGTTCTTTGAGATAAATTAAGTGATTTACAAAATTGAAAGTATCCGTTCTCTCTTCTCACACACGTGCGTTGTTTGTACCGCAAGCACATTCTGTTTTAAAACGAAGTCACCATTGTGAAACAGCAGTAGCTTATCGGGAAAAAATAATTAATGAAAACTTTTGAGAAAACAAAAAAATAAATTAGCAACTTTTGTAACTCCAGAAACAGTGAACTATCGATAATTCGAATTGCATCGGACAAAGGAAAAACTTTAGACCCTGTTTCCCTCCATGCAAGAAGTTGGCTCACAGCTACTTGCAGAAGCATTTACGTTCCTGTAGCCTAGACTAGATAGGATAGGACAGAACAGCTGCTCTCTTATAAGCAGATCTAGCATTAGCTGGCTAGTTGGTGTCCTAACTGGTCAGTACTTTTACCAACCAAGGATGGGTGTCCCCTTCAATGATTTCTGCAGAAGTTGCAGGGATGACATGGTGCAGAAGATGGTATTTCATAATCTTGGAACATGTTTAGTACTCTTCAGGACTAGGAAACTTACTCTGGAACCATACTTCTTAGAGGATTTGAACGACTTGGCGCTAGCACAGACGTAAAACGCATTAGCAGTATCATAACCAGTCCAATTGAGCTTAGCCCAAACAGGGAAAATAGACTACAAATTTTGTTCATCAAACAGATAGTAAAGCGCACCTGCTAACTATTTATCTTCTTCTGGTTTTGCAGGCGATACAGTCCGGGGTGGAACTGGGCCTCAGCCAACATGCCTCGCCATCTAGCGCGGTGTTGGGCTATTCGCCTCCAGTTTCGTACGCCCAGCTGATTTCGGTCCTACTAGGATAATTAATTGCCAACCCGACAAAGCAAGAAAAAAAAACTACAGACAACTCGTCGAGGTTTCAATCCTAGGAAGGACACATCTGTAAAGGCCGACAGTCATCCAAAAATTCTAGGAATTGGAGGCAGAGACACTTGTCAAACAGTCGCAAAATGTTTCCGAGTCAATCCGTTGATTGCTTCGTTGCCCAATCAATATCGTGGCGTAAAAAAGACTAAGCGTCTGAGTTATGACAGACACGTACCGCGTTTTTCTCAGCTTCCAGCGAACTCAGTTCAAGCGTAATTCTGTCACACGTTTGACGATAGACTCGGACTGACAATTGAAACGCTCCCACACCAAAACTAAATCCCTCACAGGTCATGAATAAAGTTGAAAAATACCATAAAACTCAGAGGACACTCAGAGCATAAGGAAGTATTCGCGTAACACTCTCTCGCAGCCACCTCGGAGCCCCGGTAGCTGCCTGCAGCTCATCAAGACTTATAAGCGTCATCCATCATCGGCGCCTCCATTGCACCTCCTCCTCGCGACATTTCCCCAAATCCGCCAGCGTGAAACTATAAATCCTCACCTCCAACAACAACAAAAGCCAGCCGAAAGATAAATCGACAATGCAGCTGCCGCAACATGACCAACGACAACGATACACCGACAACACTAATCTCCATAAACAACTCCATAAACTCGAACTCTCAGCTCTCGATACCGAAATTTATATTTATATGTATCTACAGGTCATGTCGTGGGCGCCTCACTAATTTGCATTCATCCGTCGATAACACGACGATGATTATGGGCATTAGCATACCGTGAGGGGTCCTTCTCGGGGCATGAGTAAACAAATTTACATCGCATTTAGGTGTCAGATGCAAGTCAAACATCTTAACCTGTATCTTATGCAAATACCGTTGCAGCACACACACACAAACACACACTTACCTTTTAATGGTGTCTTGGGCTGAACTTTCTGCTCCGTCCGTCTTGAGGTGACCTTTTTAGGTGGCGGTGAACCCTTCAGGTTGCTGATAGTGCTGCTGAGTGCTGTCGTCGCTGATGTTGCTGATGCTGCGCTTGTTGGTGTTGTTGCACCGATGGGCGACGAAAGATTTTGTTGCTGTTGCTGTTGAGCTGCTGTTGATGATCGTTTTTCTGAAGCGGAAAAAGAAGAAGAAGAGGTGAAAAAGAGCTTGAGATGATGGGTGGGTGGGATGGGAAAGTGAAATTGAAATTGAAGACGCCACTTCCGCGGGGGAAGTGAAAAAAACAAAAATCAGCAACAAGATGACAAAAACAAGA
The DNA here is from genome assembly GCA_905187475.1 of Syritta pipiens. Lineage (NCBI taxonomy): Eukaryota > Metazoa > Arthropoda > Insecta > Diptera > Syrphidae > Syritta > Syritta pipiens. The sequence continues at coordinate 104,375,524 of LR994571.1, read as the reverse complement.
GTGTTCCGCGATGCAGTTGTGTGAGACCACCGCTGAGTCAATTCTGCGAGTGACCTGCTTCCCCGACTTTCATCTCAGATAAGTTTCAGCAAAGCCTTTCGAATACAGTGCGTTGGCAGATGGTCAGATGGATGCTCCGATTTGATGGCTTACTCGGATAATCTCGACCGCTCCCGCCGCAGTCTGAGAAGAACCCCACGCACATGGCTCTGTGCGACAATCGGCCCTGCCCAGAAACTATCCCGCCGCCTCTAGGCGCATCGGCTTTATGTGTATTTCACAAATCAACTGCCGGCCGGGCTATTAAAACATTTCTTGTAACTATCGTCTGGACAGTGAATCTTTTATGCCCAGCTCGTGGTTTAATTAGCTGTCAGTACGTTTTAAGTGAAATACTCTGGCATTTAGTTATGGGCGATTTGTTTCCTCGAGTGGAACTGATTTTATTACCCAAAAGGGATAAGGCTGTGTGCGGAAGGAGGTGAGAAAGGAGTTTCGTGGTACAAGACGCAGCATGGTTTTGCAATGAAAATAGAAATAAAGTTGAGCTATTGATGGGAATAAAAACCAAGTGAGAGAGTTATGATCTTAGCTTAGGATTGTTAAATAAAATTGCAGTTTTAGTGGTTTTATGAAGCCCCAGAAACTTGAAGCAACCAGGCATGGAGATGCAACTTAAATAAAAGCGGGTTCAAAGGAAACCGCTAGGTTAGTTGCGTTGGCCGTAAAGACAAACATGCCCAAATATGAACGTGAAGTTTCAATTAATAGTGGAGGTTCTAGCAGTCAAGGAGACAACTAGAATAATATTCCTGATATTTGTTTGAGATTCAGTAACGTTGGTGACGAAATAAAAACGAAAAACAGACCCCAAGAATTATAGAATACGAGGTTACGCCGTCGTGTGTTTCGCTCTCCTCTACGTCATACTACGTCATACGTAGCAAGAGACCCTGCAAAATTCCGAAATTGATAGAATGAAGTGGAATCAAGTCAAGGAAATTCGGTCTCTTACAACGTAGACGCGGAACTGAGAGAGCGACGGCGTGACCTGTATCACCAGTCCTACAGAGTTTCCACAACTGAAATTACCAACAATAGCAAGCCGAATAACACGACCTAAAGGTCTATGAAGAAGAAGAAGAATAAAGAAGCCTTTGTCTTAATCTAGCCAACAAGGTCTTTACACATCCATTCTATTTTTTTTTTTTTTTAATACATTTTGATAATTGTTTTACAGTCCAACATTTGGTCCTTCGAGCCGGATAAAAGAGCGGCCTTTGACAGCTGATATCTTCCACAACATTTTTTAACCCTTTTATATCATCCATAACTCCTAATTAATGAATGACATAGAAAAGATTTTAAATTTATTCATAGACATAAGCAAACAGCAATCATTTAACTCAATGGAACTCCATGACCACAGTGACCATGGCCTGAAATCGCAAAATTGCAATGAAAACGAATAATTAAAAGTCCTAGACTCAATTTTCTGAACAAGAATATGTTCAAAATTTACACTCGAAATTCCAGTGATATGTACGATTCTTTTTTTTTTTTGCCTTGAGGACGATGTGAAAACGTAATAGGCAGGTGGACCAGGCTCGTTCTACTCCAAGTAGTGTGAGTTTTTCACCCACTAAAACCACATCTGAACCGCTTCTCCTTGACACCATCCACTCTGGGACCGCTTTCGCAGTACTTCAGAGTGATATGTACCATGTAGTCATTTTCAAGAAGGACGTGGGTGGAAATAGTTCCAGTTTGACCAAAAACCGTCATCTAAAGTCTAATAGACGATCGAGTCTTTTAAATCATCAGATACTCAATAATCTCACGCTAATTTGAATGTTACAGAAACTGTGGGAATTGGCGACAAGATCTGATGATTTAAAAGACTTGATCGCCTATTAGACATTAGATGACGGTTTTTGGTCGAACAGAAACCATTTGCACCCAAGTCCTTCTTGAAAAAGTGAATAACCACTTCATTTAAGTGAACTTATTTGCAGTCATGATTGCTCAGGGTGTTCTCAACGCTTCCTAGTCTTGAACGGAGCATAGAAGCAACAAACCTTAGCCTCCTATCCATAATCTGTTGTACTTTTGAACTGAGGTTATAACATTTCAATCAACAACCTTCTGTTTTAGATTACTAAAGTTCAATAGAGATTTTATTTTCGCCCAAAAGTTTAAGTGTTCAAAAAAGTTTCAAACAAAATGGGGGTCACAATATTTTAGTTCACAAATTTAGCTATACTTTGGACGATAACAAACTTAGTCAATCAATTTTAAAACCTTACTCGCTGTTTTCAAGCAGATGTCATTAGCAGTGCATGTAGTCCCAAATGTAAATGATTTAGTGTATAAATGGGCCATTTAATAGTTTTTTTTTTAAATAATAGGTTATTTTGCACTAACATCTATTTCCTGCTTGAAGTCATAACAGATAGTCAGTATCATGACTCCGCTAAACAGAATGAGTCGGATTATGTTTCAAGACCGTTGGATAATATTAAAAAATTATTTTCAAAATGAGTATTGCTTTTTTTTTTTTTTTTTTAAAATCGTGTTATCAACCGACTTTGCAATGTGTATTGGCCGCCTCAGAGTTGCTTTTGGACTTTTTTTCTGGAAGACCATAAAAGACCGATATTATGCTAAAAATCTAGAAAGATATAACCACTTAAGGTTAATATCATCCAGCAATTCGTGAACTACAGTTCGAAAATATCAACAAGGCCTCAAAAATTCGGGTGACATAATGCTAGGCCAACCTGAGGAACAAAACTTATCTTCAAAAATAAGATCGGCCAGACTCAGCATGTGGGCGCCGTGGCTTAATCGTTAGTGCGTCGGACTGTTAAGCGAGAGTACCCGGGTTCGAATCCAGCCCGGGAAGAGAACATCACAAACAATTTTCACGGCCCCACCTCCAGCGGACGACTGACAATCCTCCTGGAGTAACCTCTGTCATGAAAAACTAGAGCTCCTGCTGAATCTAGTGGATCTTATTTTTGAAGATAAACTTTTATCAATCACTTTTGACGCTAATTGTATGTCTAGGCTTTCAAAAACAATGTACAAGCATTGACCGAATGAAAATTGAAGTTTGAAATAATGGTTTCAGAGATTAAAGACATGAAAAAAGTTTGACGCCGATGAATTGAGCAAATGGTTAAATAAAGGTCAATATCAATCAAACAAAGCTTGGGAGATTAGTATAATTTGTGGACTTAATTGTTTTGAAATACACACTTCAAAGAAAACATTTTTTTTTCAAAAGAAAACCATGTGAACTTTCAAAGTTTTAATAAAAGAACACCTCACAATAAAACTAAATAACTAAAAAAAAAACAACACAGCCAACATAGAAATCGTAACAATCTGAAACGTCGCTTAAAAGAGTGTTGAATCTTCAACTCCTAAGCTTAACTAAATCTCGAATTTGAAAGGCAAACAGCCGAAAATCACAGATAAAACATAGACGTGTGTTTTTACCGTCCCCTCAAAGACGACTTCTCTTTCAATCAGCGAGAATCACTGTGTGATGTAATAGGACAGGAGCTTAATGGATAAGCCCATGCGTCTATTGAAGACGTGTGGTAAAACACTGTTTCTTAGCTTTTGAATGAATATCAAATCACTATACTTTAGGAGACACATTAAAGGCGCTACCCCTCGAACGCCGCAACAAAAAACAAATCAATTCAAAATTCACGACAACCGCGCCAAATGCCATGCAACGAAATTAACAAGTCTTCTCAACTTTCCTTCCATTGCATATCACCGGGCGTTAGTTATCAACTGCCGCCCAACACACACACCCCGCCCGCCCGTTCAAACTTACTTCTTCTTCTCCAGTGCCTATGCTTTCCACAGCAAAGCATCTCCTTTCTTCCACCTATTTTTGCTGCTTCCTTCTTTTCCTCTTAAATTGCAAACAAATTTCGAAACATAAACGTACTATTTTTTTTTTTTGAAAAGAAAATTTTCAACTAAAATAACAATAAAGAGCGAAACAAAATATGAGAAAAAAAAATCGATTAAAACGTACAAATTTCGAATTGTAAAACATGGAAAACTCGTTTGATTTTTTTGTTGTATTCTCGTCTCAAAGTTATCTTCGCACACCAACACGCACTCACACTCATGCCGTTCAGATGCATCTCACATAAATCTCAATTAACTGCTGCGGCCGGGGCATGTTGCCGAGCAAGAAGTCCCACACTCGCACAAGACTCAGTGATCTTGTGCGCTTCCGATAATCCCATTTACCGCCTTCGGCCACTGAAAACCTCCCCACACATCCCCACACTGCGCTGACAACAAATCGCGATTTTCCATTAAAGGAATGAATTAATTTATGCACCGAAGGAGGTGCTCCCGGTGCAGGGGCGATAGTGCACCTGCTTGCTTGGCCGGCTTAGGTTTGTAAATTGCCCGGAGATTTGTATCTGAAGAAGGTAGTGCTTTGGTGTCGGTGCGCGGACGAGATTAAATCGGATTCGGGTCAGTGTGAGAAGTGGTCTTGTTGAGTGGTTCATGTTGCACACGGTGTAGCAGTGGCAATTAACACTTCAATCTAAATGCCACGATTGGGGATATGAAAATTTCCTTTTTCACACAACCCGATAACCTTCCGTGCGGAGAATGTAAATAATGGCACCTGTTGCGCTGAATATCGGGGGCAAGTTGGTGGTGTATCGGATGAAACTGGTTTGTTGCGTGTGGAATGCGATACATGTTGCATGTTTTCTATAGATGTGAAGCTTATGACGATGCGACTTTTCAAAGACAACTGATTGTGAACAGTCTAAAAGTATGACATGAAAACAATGTCCAACAAAAAACAAGTGTGGGACGTGACACAGACATTGGCAGCAACATGTTGATGATGGTTGTGGAGATTCTGAAGATTTGGACTTTGTAAGATTCTTAAATAAATTTTTAATCCGATTTTGAGGCGTCTTTAAGTTTGAATTAAAAAGTAGAGTCCAAAAGGGAAATTTTGTGGAACGTAGAAGGTTTAATCACGAACTTTACAGGCTGTACGGCGGCATGTGCTTAGCCAGGCGTCTACGGATCCTGCGCCATGTAGAGCGAATGGACAGCATAGCTCCGGTCTGAAGAATCTTCGACTCCGAACCTATGGAGGCCAACAGAGTCCAACAGAGGACGACCGCATCTAAGGTGGCATACACAGGATCAGAAGGACCTGAACCAACTCGGTGTGCGTCACTGGAAGCAGCTGGATGGTGTTGGATGGAGGAGGTTGCTAAAGGAGGCCCTGGTCCACCCCAGACTTTAGCGCCGCACAAAGAAGAAGAAGAATAGAAGTTACACAGGGTCATTAATTTTATGGTTTCAAGTACCAAGTGTCATTTGAATTGCCATAGTTACCCCTTTTAAGGGTAAAGTAAGAATTTGCTGCAACAAGATGACTACATTTGTGGAACTTCCGATGAAAAAACTTTTAAAAGACTTTCCAACAGGTTCCCGTTTCAATTTTGCATCATTTAAAAACGTGACACAACATAAGGGCATAAGAAGAAGTAAATACTTTTCTTCCAACGTGAAAAAAAACTAAAAGCACCGGCTAATCGAGTATTTAATAACCCTTAATGATGAGCTTTAACTTTCATCACAGCACATCCTCATGAATTTTGATTAACGATTTGACTGCCTGAATTGGCCAATCCCGACTGACCCGACGTTCATTAGGAAAATTATTAAGTAAACAACAAAGAGAAGGATTCCAAAAAAAGGGGCATAATAGACGTTTTAAAAAATTCTTTAGAACCTTCGTCCTTTTTCTCGTTTCTTATGCGAATCGATTAAAGGTTATGGACGAAAGGAATGAGGGTGATAAGTTTTCTTCCTCTTTTTTTTTTGTTGGAGAAAAGGTGCTCATGAAGATTGAAAGCTAAGCCAGGAAAACCCCTTTTTCTGCAATGCAGGACAATATCATTTAAAAAGTAGTTAACATTTATGACTTGGGGTGGAAAATGCGAGGTGGATTCACATAGAATCCATGACGGTATTTTTTTTCCAGAGAAATTAATTCGGAATTTTATTTTGTTCGGAGGTGAGGGAGCGAAAGATTTCAAAGAAAGATGTAGATTTTTTCTTCCTTTCAGGGAAAGCCTTGAAATATTAAAAAGGGGGAGATTGATGCCTTTGGCAGGTTTCTGAGAATTGTTTGCCTGGCTGGATTTTCGAGAAACCCTTAAGTCCTCAATTCAAAGCAAGTCCTCAGTTCCAGTGAAGACTTTAATTTTCAAAGGCGACGTTATTGCGTTTTTAAGAACTAGGAAATTTCGTGTTGATAAACATGAAAAGGGGAAATCGAAACGCTTCGGTAACTGACGCCTTGGCTTCTGATTAATACAATAAGATTTTCCAAAGGCTTTTGAAAGCGAATAACATTCGACGAAGAAGACAATAGAAATTTCTCAGTATTTAAAAACAAAACATTCAACATTTTTTTTTAACAAACGCCATCTTTTAGTGGACAGGCAATAACGAGTCTAGTGCAAAAATTAGAGTCTACACATTTGTTGTTTGAGATTGCCGTGTCGTGAGACAATGGGTTGGCCAAAGTTTCGAAAATATCGCTGCCATTCAGGCGTCCGTAGCAAACGATCCAAATCAGTCAATTCCACGGCGTTCTCAAGATTTCGGCATCGCTCAGACCACATTATGGCGTATTTCGCGAAAGGATCTTGGCTTGCGCCCATACAAGACCAAGCCGACTCAATAATTGAACCCGATGGAGCATTTGAAGCGACGTACGTTCTCCTATTGGGCTCTGGAGAAAATGCGCCAAGATGATGAACTTCATTGCAAAATCATCTTCAGTGACGAGCTCATTTTTGGCTCAATGGGTTCGTCAATAAAAAGCAAAATATGCGTTAATGGTCAGATCAAAATCCACATGTGCTTCATGGATCACCACTTCATCCACAAAAAATAACTGTTTGGTGCGGTTTGCATGCCGGCGGCGTTGTTGGGCCATATTTTTTCGATGCCGATAACGATCGTCACGTTACTGGCAATGGCCAGCGTTATTGTGCAATGATTACCCATTATTTTTGGCCCAAATTGGAAGATATGGACTTGAACAACATGTGGTTTCAATAGGATGGTGCCACAAGCCACACAGCACACGTTACAATCGCTTTTTTGAAGAGCAAGTTTTATGAGCGTGTTTTCTTAAGAAATGAGCCACCTCGTTCGTGCGACTTAATGCCTCTAGACTATTTTCTTTCATCATCATCATCATCGGCGCAACAACCGGTGTCCTGTCCGGGCCTCCTATAGCAAGCACTTCCACCTATTCCGATGGCTTGCCGACGCCATTCAGATGGGCACCCCAAGACTTCGGGCGTCCTTTTCTATGCGATAGACTATTTTCTTTGGGGAAGTTAAGTCATTCACTTACGCCAACAAGCCGATGACGTTGGAAGACCTCAGGACCAATATTGAACGCGAAACATGCGGTCGAGTCATCGAAAATTGGGTCGAATCGACCGCTGCAAACGTGCCCGTGAGGCCCATATGAACGAAGTCGAGTTTCATTTATAAATGTTTTGATTGTACTTCAAGCCGATAATAAGGTTTTGGTTTGCGTTTTATTCAAAAAAAAATTGTAAAACCCTTATCTTTACAATAATGAAAAGGAGTCCTATTTATGGACTTTTCTACATTTCGCCACTTACTAAAAACGGGTATACAAAGGCAATGTACTTACTTGCTTCCTTAATTAGTTACAGTTATTTAAATGGTCCTAATTGTGAAAATTTACAAGCCGTACGCAAACTTTTGTGGATTGATTTTGGCAATTTTGGCAATATATTGGCCAAATTTCTCTATCGTACGCAAACTTTTGTGGAGCACTGTATACTGAAATGATGTACAATGACAGTAACTTTCCAATGGAATAATACAAGTTACGCCATCTCTTAGCAACCCGCATGAATTAAGTTATAGGCTCAATATGAAAATTAAAAAGATGACAGTAATTTTCTCTTTTTTTCAGCAATCTATTTTTCTCCTTCAAAGTCTCAGGACCGCACACAAATTTCCAACCAAACAACAACACTCTTACCCTACAACACTTCTTTCAACCGCATGTTGCCAAAAGCACGTCGAAAAAAATCTCAATGTTGCCAACGAATTCGCCGTCAACAACCACCGAGTTGAATTCTATCTCGCCAAACTGAGTAACCGCTCAACTCAGATACATGCGCGAGATAAACTGGTTTCCAATTAGCCCTGAGCTACCTTCCACCGCGCCCTCCTCCACCCCACGATCTCCTTCTTTATTTCAGCACAGCCAATAAAACCGAAAATAACACCAAAGCAGATCGCCATAACTCCCCGGCACAACAAATTACCACACTCCGCCCCACAGACTGTGAGCGGGCGTTAATTGACCGATGTGAGCGTACCCAACGGAACGATCGCCACAGATTGAACCCTCTCCAGCGTTGGTCAATGTCAAAGTCATTTTGGTGAATGAAACCGAGGACTGGCCCCGATAAAAATGATTCAATTACCGGATGAAAGGAATGCATGCACCCGCCCGCAGCGGCCGTATGTGACCTATGGAAGCTGGTCACACCGGTTAACGTCCCATTTGCATCCAATTACCTCGACGTATCTCCTTTTTGGCCGGTCTCTAACAGCTTCCCGGTAATTTTGCGTGTTCTCTCCTCCAAAGTCGTGATTAATTACACCGCGCACGGCGAACTGAGATGCAGATGGACCATGGACCATGGACCAACTGCCGGCCAACTACCGTTGCGGTGGCTTCTTGCGGATTCGAGAAATTTTTAATTTCGTGGCGGGTCCAAAGACGCGCTCGGGCTCTGCCCCACCAGAGTTCACATGACGGCGAAGACGAAGTCAGTGGCCGCCACCATCATCGTCGTCGTTGTCGCATGAGAAACTGGCTTAGAGTGTGTTTTGCCTGAATTAATGAGCCCGTTAACGTTATGTTGCCCGATTTGGATTTTTTTTTTCTTCCCCTCCTTTCGTCTTTTGAGAGTTTTACGAGAAAAGCCACGACGAAGAAAAACCAATCATCGATCTGGAATTTGTAATCTGGCCCGAAGGGAAAACTTCTTTTTTTTTTGGGAAAATCATCGTGGCCACCTTGGATTCGGTCAGTGATGGCGGCGGCGCTTTCGAAGAATTTGGGTTCAAGTGTGGACGGGACGGAACCTTTTATGGGAACGTTTATCGAATTTGAATTAATTTTTGCAAATGTTCGACTTTTCAGTGAAGGAAGTGACGTGGGTTCACCGTGAGGTGAATTTCAAGCGAGTCCGAGCAATTAGATTAATTGACTTTTGAGTGGCGGCGAGCGAGTCTTGTCGCGATTTTTTTTTTATTTTTTCATTTTGATTTTATAACCTCTCTTCGTGTTGACAGATTTATTAGAGTTCATTAAGAACGATGATGCACGCCGATGACGCCACTTCAAAATGGTAATGAGGAGAAATTTTTAAACAACAAGTGCGAAGTAATTGAGTGAATTAAGTTGGCCGTGTGGGGCTGGCCATCGGATTAAGTCGTGTTGAGGTTGTTTTTTTTTGGAGAGTAGCTTAACGCAGTGACTTGTGTTGGTGTACGCAAATATTTTTGATATTTAACAGACTGATGGTTGGCCATTAAATTCTTGAAGTAGACAACTTGTTGGAATTTCTTTTTGTCGCCACACCACACAGTTGCTTTTAGATAGAAAAACATTTTTATCTCCTGTGGCGTAAACTGGTTATAAATAAAAGCTATGTATTTGAACAAAATTTAAAAATGTGCTGTAATAGTGTGGAACAAGGACCTAAGTAAGGTAGAACCATTTTTATCAGACCGTCTGTGTGAAACTTAGAAAATTTGAAAAGCTAAATAAATAGTTTTTTTTTGCAGTCGACAAAATCGAACAACTGTCTGTAAAGATGAGAACAATTTTGAAGATTGTTAGTTTTGACTCTCGTATAAAAGAAGCCTAAGGAATATTTGAAACTAAATCGAAACCACATCACAAAAAATGCCGACTGAAAATGTGTAGCGCAAAGTTCTCCGTTTAGCATGAACGATAAAAACCGCCAATTACAACGCATTCAGCGACGTAAGCCGATGGTAACTACCAAAAGAGACTCAAAGCCGCTTACCAAATAAACTTGTTTGGCATCATATAGTGCCTCAGACCACTTGACTTCTCAAATGCAGTTCAATGACCGAATCCTTTTCCACATCCCGCTGTACCATGCCAAATCACATGACCACTTCTTTTTTCCGAAATCATCTTCAAATTTAATGACCATAATTGAAGTAAGTCGATAAGGCGCTTACATCCAAACCACCATCACAAACATAGTAATACTCGTTGATTAAGATGACACAGATTTTGGATGACGGCACCCGTAGATGGGTCTTATTCAAATGCAAGACTAGTTACGTGTGTGTCTCGACAACTCTCAAAAAAAACCAAAACAAAAAGGAAAGAATTTCTCAGAACCGCCTGAAGTCATTCGACTGTGGAATATTAGAATAATTTTATTTCTCCAAAGCTTCCATTAGCATTAATCTTAATTTGCATGCAAATTAAATTTAAACAGTGAACCAACGCCAAGTGAGTACGCGATTTTTGTTTCTTCGTTTTCTGTGGCCAAGAACAACGAGAACGGTTGGGAATTCATATTTTTATTTTCGACTGATGGTTGTGGTGGTTTTGTTATGACATCAGTTGTTTTGAAATTTAATTTTTGGTTAAATGATGTTATGGAAATGTGGCGAAGTCTTCATTTGGGGGAAGGATCAGAGGATTCGATGAGATTTTTGGGCTTTTTCTTCATGCTGACCTTGGGGAAATATTTTTATGGCGGAACGTGACATTCTTTGCAGCGGCTTATGAAATGGCAGCGGCATATTATTAGAAGCTGGGATGAAAACCACGCAAGTTTGTGTCTTTAAATTAAGGGAACAAATGAAAAATGTGAAATATGATTGTCCAGGAATAAGAAAATAGAACAGTGCGCAAAAAATGTAAGTCGTTTTCATTGCTAAGTATTATATGTATAGGGTTTTCCAATAAGAGGTGTTATTTTGAATAGCCCGCTATTTCGGTGGATGTCACTTTTGAAGCTGTAATTTTTTAGCACTTGGCAAGAAGAAACTACGCCTTTAATAAAAATGGAACAATACACGCATCAGCGATGCACTGAAATTATTAAAATTCACTATAGACATGTTGAAAATTTGGCAGAGACGGTTCGCAAAACTAAAACTTTTCTGGGATCGTCGTGCTTCACCTTATCGGACCGCAATTAAGAAATTGGTGGGAAAATTCGAGCTGTTGGGACAAGTTAGTGGTGTGAAGAGCTAAACCCGTGTCCGTCGCTCAAGAACAACTGAGAATATTGCTGCTGTAGCCCAAAGTGTTGAGGAAAACCCAGGGTTGTCCATTCCTCGTAGTTCTTTGGAATTGGGCATTCCACAAACGTCGATACATCGCATTTTGCATAAGGACTTGGTTCTTAAGACTTATAAAGTTCAGTTAACACAAGAACTCAAGCCGGTCGATCATCAACAATGTCGTGTCTTTGCTGATTGGGTCCTTTAAATCCGTGGAAATGATCCGGAATTTAATCGACAAATCATCTTGACTTATGAGGCCCATTTCCACCTCGGTGACTACGGCAATAAGCAAAATTGTCGCATCTGGGGTTCGTAAAACCCAAGATTTATTGTTGAAAAGCCTCTCCATCCTCAATGTGTAACTGTTTGGTGCGGTTTATGGTCCGACGGGGTCTTTGGACTTCACATTTTCGAAAATGAGGCTGAAGCAACAGTTGCTGTGAATGGATTGCACTATCGAGAAATGATTATTGATTTTTTATGACCGAAATTGGATGGTATTGATCCGAACAACGTTAGCTTTTAACAAGACGGCGCTACGTGCCATACAAGCAACGAAACCATCGATTTTTTGCGGGAAAAGTTTTCCGACCGTGTTATCTCTCGAAGAGGTGATCACAATTGGCAAAAATTTGCACCGAGATCTTGTGATTTAACACCTTGTGACTTCTTCCTTTGGGGCTACGTGAAAGATGAGGTCTACTTCAACAGCTCAGCGTCGATTGAAGACTTCCAAAATGGAATATGTGAAGCTTACAGAAGGCATACAGCAGCCACTTTTCGATTTGGCGATGGAAAATTTTATGGAAAGGATACGGTTCTGTAAGATTAGCCGAGGCGGCCGATTGACGGATATTGTGTTCCAATATTAATGGCATATCTTCCCCTTTACACTGAAATAAACATCTGATCATTTATCTCAAAAAATTCAATTTTTCTTTGAATATCAAAATAACACCTCTTATTGGAAAGCCCTGTATATTCCATTACTTAGCAATGGTGACAATGACAAAATCCTGCCACATGAAGCTTTAAAATTAAGGAAGCAAATGAAAAATATTTCAAAGGTTAATTAAAAAATCTAGCGTGTAGGAACTTTTAAGTGACTTAAAACTCCCTGGTTATTCTTAAATTCTTGTCAATGACGCCAAAATTTTTTATGCAACTCCTTTAAACAATGCTGAATGTCTTGACCATGCAGAACACTTAGGTTAGGTTAGGTTGAAATTGCCGGCTGCAGCAAATACCCACAGCCGCACTTAGGCCAGATTAGGCCCATTGCGATGCCACATTGCGGATAAGACTCAGTCGAATCAATTGGAGCTTCGTACGAAGCTGTGGAGCCGTCCGATGCTGACAGAAGTCAGATCGAACAGACTATCAAAGAAATACTCGTCGAATTGTGTTCTTCTACGGAGCGCTAAGGCATCGCAAGAACAAAGAAGGTGGGACATGGATTGCTCCTCCTCTTCATCTCTGCAACTTCTACAAAAATCATTAGCAGGACTCCTGCTACAGAACACTTAACAAATTTCACATTTTCAAAGGAAAAATCGAATTGAATTGAATTCTCCAGATAACCAACTTTGAAATTAATGAAAATTTGTTCTTAAGCCTTCAAAATGTTTGATTTAAAATTTGATTTATTTTTTGCTGGGCAAAGCTTAATTACTTTTATTGTAACATAATTTATTAATATTTCAATAAAGTTGTAAAGATAATAACATTCAAATGGCTAAGGAGACTAAAGAGTGGGTGCATATTTTTCTGCTTTAATGCTAATTTGAATATTTGCATAACCTGGCTCCGGCGTGTGAAAAAATTTCGAATTCACTGCAGGTGATTGCTGTCCATGGACACAAAATTCAGATTACTGAATTGTTATGACAATTTCTATTTGAACTGGACTCCAACACTCAATGGTTGTCACTCGGTTCTCAACAACACTGCAATAGGAACAACTTTGGAGCCCATATGACTTAAGATTCATACAATGTTTCCACCACAGAATCATTGTACTAAAAATCGCAATCAACACGCCATCAAAATAGTCGGTCGTCTTTCACAACAAAACCTCGACACTTTTGCACGAAGTGAAGCCCTTCGCAGATGAAGAATATCTCCTACCACGGCCACACGAAAGGAAATTAGAATTCCATTCACACCGCAGCCACACAGAACCTCTCAGAGTCGCAATACGACAAAAGCAACAATAAAAGATGTCGCTTTAAAGAATTCGCAACTCTTTAGCTCCAACCGACCGAACGACAACGACAACGACGACGATGACGACGACAACGCGGGACAAAAAACACAGAAAATACAATTTCCCTATTAGCAAAGTGGAAAATAAAAAAAGACAACAAGAAGAAAATAAAATAAAATTACAATAATTCACAAACGCATTAAAGACAGTCACTAGCTGTCGTCTTTATCCACAGCGCGTTCGTGCTTCAACGCCCGGCACTAAAAGATTGGCCGCGCGCACTTGTAAGTCACCATTGTGCGGCTGTGACCGAGCGCACACAATAGATCGGGATCGTTGTATCTGCTGGATACGTTTTTTTTTTTGTGGTCAGCGGTGGTCAGTGTGTGGTATTCTCGGGGTGCAAAGTACGGAAAGTAATTTTTTTCCCCTTTTTTTCGTCTGCGCCTCTTCAGTTTGACTGCGTAAAACGCGCGCTTCTCTGTAATTTTGCACAAAAAAAAAAAAAACAAAAACGAATGCCTTGCCTTTGATGTACGGTGGCCGTGTATCTTTTGGATTTGTTAGATAAATTGCTGTGATAAATGAAAATTTTAAATTGCCATGTATTAGCGGAGCTTTTGAGGTCACTTTTTTTTGTTTAAAGGGTTTCATTTGTCGAACGTCGACGTTCTACATTCGGGTCCGGATGCCGATTCGGACGTGTGCTTAAATTTAATAGCCACATAAAAGAGATTTAATGCTGATTCTGACATCAAGGAGAAAACTGGAACACGGTTTTATTAGGGGTGCGAATGTGAGTTTTTCCAGCTGTAGGGGGTTTGGTATGGAATGAGAACAGTTCTATCGGTTGTTTTCATGTTTATCCTCTCGTGTGCTGGAGATGATTTTTTCTTAATTAAGAGCAAGTCTTTTGAACTTCGTTTTGATTAACTTCTGCAGGTAATCTATTTTCTTAGCACTTAAAAGAAGCTAAAAAAACTTAAAAGACCGGGATACTTCGCTGCCAATGGCCTTTGATGTAAAAAATCTAAATTGATTATCACTTCTCTAAGGCTGGGCTAATGGCGTTAATTTGGGTTAAATCTTGGGGGAATACAAATGGAGGTTGTTTTTCATTAGCACTTTAGTTTAAGCCATTTCATAACAGGTCTCCCTCCCAATTGAGTGCCGACCACTTTCTGCAATTAAGTAAAGGTGTCACCTACAAGTCCCAGCTTAAACTTTTTTGAAGTAAAACTTCTTTACTCGCATTGGGGGTAAGCTGATTTATATGAGACGAGAGCGTTACGAAAAGTGTGATGGTGCTTTCTTTCTCCCTTTCATGTAAACTTATGCGTTCTGATTCATAGCAGTAGCGGGAGATAATATAGTTGAACACGTTTGCGCAATCGCTAAAGGGCTCAGATCGATCCCATTTCCTTGAAATTTATGGAAACGTCGGCATTCTATGTGCCGCGGTTACTTTCTGAGTTGGAGTCAAACCATTTGTACTCAAGAACAAGTGTAGGACATAAAAAGTTAATATTCCAAATTAGAAAAAAATTATTTGGGGTTTTAAATCGGCTCTATTAATGTTTGGAATTAACCAATTGGCTTGACCGATCTGGTTGAAATTTAGAAGGTAAACTCCTTTTCTTGCAAACATGGCTTTAAGCTACATTTCTATCCGAAGCATTGAGTTTGACTACAGCTAGAAGTCTTGCTTTAATTGTGTGGTCTAAAGCACACTCTTTTTTTTTAATCTTAGTTAACCCTACACTGCGCGAGTTTTTTTTTTACTAAAAAAAATATTTTCCTTTATAATTTATGGTTGCAAATATCAGAATAATAATAAAAAAAGTCATTAATCTAGGTAATTTGGCATGATTATTCCCTTCACAATATATAAAGCAGATCATCTTCAAAGCTAAATATTTTAAAATTATTGTCCATAGTTTATGAAAGAAGTAAAAATTGAGTTGTATCAGATCTGCTGCACAACGCAATGTAGGTTTATAACTACATTTTACAAATTGGTAAAGGCCTTGTAGCCCATTGTAAAAGACTTAGAACAAAGGAAATGAAATGATTGTTGAGAGTTTTTGTTGCATCTTTTTTATTTACCTAATCAAATTTCTAGGGAGCATTTAATTAGAACATTTTGTCTTTGAAAGTCTAAACCTTTTGTAAGAAAAAAATATTTATTACCTAAAATAAATATAACAAAAGCAGTAAATGACAATGACATTCCCTTAAGATAAAGTAAGCTCAAATTTCATAATTTTCAAAGTCATTTAAAGTTGTTTCAGATTCTGCAGAATTTACTGAAAACTATTTATAAATTAATTTCTACTGAGTGACTTTTCTCTTGGTCCCTTTGTGTGTTGGGAAATTTTCCCAGGAATTTCCTAGACTTAAGATTCCCTTGTCTGCGCCACAAGTACACATCTAAAAAGTTTGTCAAGTTAATGGAGTTCCAAGAAGGAGAAATAAACTTGGAACGTGTTCAAAAGCAATTTCTTTAATTGTTTTTTTATTAGAATTCTTTTCTTACGCTGAATGAGATGTTGACTGTTTCTGAAGAAATCATACATTGCCTTAGATAAAAACGTGTACAAAGTTTCATTTTCTCCCTCTATCTTTCGACAAAAACTGAGAGAACAATTTATTCGAAGTTGATTGACAAGGTAGACAAATTTAGAGAGAAAATTTTCGCAATATCAAGTGTCCCATTTTTACCTTTGTCATATTCATTTTAATCAATAAATGCTTTTTCTACAACAGACTTAAAGCTTATTTATTTTCCAAACAAATAAAAGATTTTTTCATTTTTTCTCTGAAAATTTTGTTAGGTAATTTTTTTATAAATAAAGTCGAATCCCTCAAGCCGAGTTTTTACGGGACATCAAAATTAGTTCGACTTAGGATGGTTTTTGTATGGAAAATTGGGAAGGGGAATGGCAAAATATGACGAAAAGACTCGAGTTAGAGGGAAACTGAATTTAGAAGGAGTTCGACTTAGAGGGAATTGACCGTGTTTTGCAAGCCGAAAGCCTTTGTAGAGCTCTGTTGCGCTTTGTTCATAGCCGGAAAATTCAAAAGACAAAAAAGCGGACGGGAGATATTTGACAACCTAATATTTAATTTTTTTAAGCGAATAAAATAAACAAACAATTAACAGAGCCAATTGTCCCCGCAGTTGGATTTTTGCATTGGTTTTAAAATTTCTTTTAATGAAAAAGTTGCACCCGAACGTCTCATCAGTTTCATATCAAAAAGTTGAGCCCTCTAACTTCTAACTTGTGTAAAATTACTTAAAAACAATCCTCTTAAATTTAAAATTCGTAAAAAAACAGAATCCTGAAATAAACAGACTTCCAGTCAGTCACATAACCTTCCACTTCCAAATCAGATTCATGTCTTATTCAAAGTCCTCCTTTTTGATTCTCACACAGTTGACTGACATCTCCCACGATGCCTGCGTCAACCTTCAAGCCAACATGCAAATGACGTGCCCACGATTGCAATTGAAGTCTGCACATCTGCTTATGTGGATAATTCAAAGACGTATGTAACTACACCTGCCAACTGAGGGTGGATGGGAACACCTAACCTTCTGTTCCAAGTTTGCATCACACATAATGAAATTCTTTTTCCAACTCACACAACCAGATGTCTCAACAGAGTCAAAGGCAAAAGATAATTAAACGCTGACGTAGCCGGCAGAAATAAAAGTGTAAACAAAGCGGATACGAGATACAAATGACATGAGAGAAGATAAGCCAATTTATTTTATTGCAGCTGATTCATGGAGATCTGACTACTGTCCAATGATTGGTGATTTGTTGTGATCTAAAAATAATTTTTTAAGTGCAGCATCAAGAAATGTTGTTAAGAAGTCCTCACAGATTTAATGATCTACACTTGGTTGTGCAATGTTTAAGACTCGGATGCCATGCAATCAGTGACATGGTTCTTTTTCGAATAAATAAATATGACTTGCTGATAGGTGGCTGTTTCTCAATGTTAAGGTCGGTTGTGTGAATCAATAATTTATGCAAAACCCACGAAGGTTGTTGGCATATTCTAATGAATGTCTCTTGCTATTTAGCTAATTAAAAGACCATTTGGTACAAAAGTGAATGGAGTTCTTCGAAAACCGTGCCAGTAACAGACTTTTTTTCTCGTTTCTTTTGAAGAGATGATGTGTACACATGCAAATTAGGAACTTTGTTATTCGATTGTAAGTGGCCATGTTTATTGTGATTATAAATGGGTAGAAAAATGTGCTTATTCTTATTTTTAGTGTTTCACTTGTTTTGAAACTTGCAAAGGGCTTCCTGTTTTAAAATTAATTAAGTACGAAAACATTGGCAGGGATTAATTTGCCGAAAAACCTAGAAGGATCTTTAATTCTTAATAATTGAAATCTTCTTGCATACAGGGAACAACCAAAGTCTTGACGTTCATAGGGTCAAACGGTTTTCCAATAAGAAATTTACAACTTTCTTTTAAAATAAAATACAAACCACTTGAGATAATTCAAAAACTTCATTATTGGCTTGAAGTACAATCAAAACATTTATGAATGGAACTAGATTTCGTTCATATGGCCACCGCGGGCACGTTTGCAAAGGTCAATTTATTGGACCCAATTTTCAATGTATTAGCCACACATAAAGTTGTCAAGTCCCTATCGGAAAACCCTTTATCTTTAGACAAAGAATCTTTTTGAATAATTTGCATTGCAAACTATTTTAATATTCGTACTTTTGATACCTTAAAAAAATATTTAAAACAATTTAGGTTATGTTTATATTTTCCATAAATAAAAGCAAACATTTTCGTTAGATTGAATGGAGTACAAATAAACAATACTTCTTGATACAAATTTAATTTGGGAAAACCTATTACAGTCGACTGCATCTAAGTGGAACACCCCCTAAGTCCAGTTCTTTGCGTTTAGTTTTGCACACTCCAAGATGCCTTTATGCAGCGTGGAGTGAAATAAACATGCAAAACTGAAACTAAACCCTTGATGATTACTTCATGTGACCCTAATTCACAAATTTGACATGGGTAACCTCATCGTAACTCAAATCAAGCCCCTCTTCACAACGGAAACCTTAATCCAGATTGACAAGAAACTTTTATTCAACCCGTTTCAACTTCAAAGGAACCTTTTGTCTCACGCCAAACACCATCCACAAATCCTCACTCTTTGTCAAGTCCCTACAACTCCCGCACGACTCATCCTCTGTGTCATGAGCTATTTTGAGACTCCGTCTCATCACAGGAAATGCCTCCCTACACTGCACCTCTTTCAATTAGTCACCGACTCAAACTTCCGATCTTGACACGATTTTTGAATAAAAACAGAGAAGCATTTTCCTCGAAAACAGTCGCCCTTCCCCCAAACGTCAATCAGTCATTCTTCTAAGTTCAAAATGCTGGGTCAGTTTTTCCTGACAACTTGCATTGTATCCGCAATCTACGCATATCTCCTACCAGGACCACAAGTCCAGTCGACCAAAGGTACCGAGTCCATTCCCTCTTGACTGATGTGACAACGTGTGTAATTAAAACAGGTGAAGTGTGGCCCAAACCGCTCTGGCAGGAGGACTCCGGCTCATACTTTCAAGTTGATCCACAGGATTTTGTGTTCGTGGTAAGTTGGCTTCCTCCTCACCGAACCATCAGTCAGAGTTCACCCCCGTAGGTGGTTGGGCAAGACTGTGACTTGCTGCAGAAGGCAATTGTCAGATACAACGACATCGTCGAAGAAATGCCCAAGCACCCGAATCGAGATGACGTCACTCCTGCACTCAAGACAATCTCCCAATTCGAGCTGAACCTCACAAGGTGCTGCGAGACGCTGCCCTACTTCGGAATGGATGAGTCATGTGAGTGTGTCCCCGTTCCTTGATCCCGGCAGTCAGAACTTCAGCATTTCCGCACAGATTACATACACAGCTGCGGCAAGATCACGGCGAATTCTATTTGGGGCATGCTGCGTGGCATGGAGACGCTGTCGCAACTCTTCGTGCCAATGTCAAACGGAATGGTAGGTCGTCGCATGACTCAATTGACTCGGTTCTTCTTTTTCGCTTTTTCCCTTACCCAGCTGCGCATCTCACAGTCGGAGATTTACGACGAGCCACGGTTCAAGTACCGCGGCTTGATGCTGGACACGGCGCGACACTTCATCAGTGTGCACAAAATCACTCAGCTCCTGGACGCCATGGCCTACAACAAGCTCAACGTGTTCCACTGGCACGTCACGGATGACTCATCGTTCCCGTTCAACAGCACGCGGTTTCCTGAACTGTCCAAGTTGGGAGCCTACGACTGCACGATGACCTACTCGAACACGGATGTGGCGCTGATCATCGAGTACGCGACGCTGCGCGGCATCCGAGTGATCCCCGAGTTCGACACACCGGCGCACACGGCCTCGTGGGCGCCCTCCCACCCTGAGATAATGACCGAGTGCCATGGGAGTAACTCTGGACGGATCGGACCGCTCAATCCGACCAATAAGTGCACCTTCAAGCTGCTGCGGGAGTTTTTCACGTGAGTAAATGGAAATCGAGTGCGAAAATGGGAATGGACGTGGGTGGGGGTCGTCTTGTTTAAAGGCCAGTCGCCATCTTTTCCCATTTAGGGAACACGACTGTCTCAGTAATTAATCACTAGAATCTGTTCAGAAACGAACCGAAACGTGACCGATTGTCGTCGTCGACAACAGCCATTTAAGTCGAGAGCAGACGCCATAATTACACGACGACGATTGCGATTGAAGGTAAATTAGTTCAAGCAGTGCGTCAACTGTCAGGTCCCCTAAAATAAATGTAACAACTGTTACATTAAGCCGACCTTGAACTGTTCGTGTGTTGTAGGAAACTTGTTCGTTGTAAGACGTTGGCTCATGGAAACATGGCCGTGACAGGGAGTCACGATCTGATGAGAGGCCAGTCGTGCTGCATCACGAACTTACAACGATCGCTTCTGTTAGCAGAATCAAGTTGGAGGTTAACCAGCAGTTTTTTGGGAAAGAAGATATAACGCGAGATCAAATCTTATAGAAGAGCTTTTCAATTTTCAGGAAACATTTTCTGCAATTTTCTGGAAGAAATGTTAAATTCAGCGGCACACTCTTTTGTAAACCACATTTTAGTTCTGATTTTTGTTGTGTTGTTGATTTTTTTGATGCTCAGCCTCTTTTTGTTTTTGCTGGCTTAGTGACATGGACATTGTAACCATAAAACAAAAATAACTTTTAACTTAACCACCATTCCGCAGCTTTATTTTTAACCTTTTGAATTTGGACTTAAAAAAAAGTGATCTGAGGCAAGACTCATTTAATTTTATTCAGTTTGTTGCAACTGCTAACAAATTTACAAGATTATTTTTTAAAATTAATTTAGTGAAAACAAAATCGCGAAATTTGCTGTTTTTGGTGTGAAGTCTTATAAGATTTTGGGTTTGTACATATAGGAAAAGCAAGAAAGGCAAAAAATTGTGGAATTCGGATGCTCTGTTCGACTGTACCGTCAACTGAAAATTGAGATTCGACGACGCTTACACATTTTTTTTAGCTCAGACAAAAAACAAAAAAGTGTTATAATCTTGTTAAATTTTCGTTTTGTTGTTTACAATAAGTTGGTTACTTTAAAGGACATTTCTCTGACTAGGAAAATACATTCCCATATTTTACATATTTCTTTCCAGCCTCACAAACTTTCGATTAAAGCCATTGTTTTAAACGGGTGCTTCAATGTTTGTAGGATTATAAACGAAAACATCCAAGAGCATCCAACGGGGGATCTATATGTTCTGATAGCTTTAACTATTCTCTTTCTGGAGTGCAAAAGTTAAAACCCACTTTTAATCATTTTGAGACACACATAGGAGTACCAAACTCTAAAATTCCAGAGCAATTGTAATAGATTTTTCTTGGTAAATACATTCTGCGCACATCCTTGCAAGGCTTCGAAAAAAATTCTGCTGATGTTAATTAGATTTGATTGGATTTAAAACTAGCTTTTCTCTAGTAATCCTCCTGCTTTTAACTATTTTTAGTATTTCAAGATCATAAAATAAATGTCTGCGCTATGTTGCAGCAGGTGAAACAGAGGAAATTGGTTCGAACTAGCAATATTAGTGATTAATGTATTGAGGAATCTCAAATTACTTCCACATATTCAAAATATTAAGGTGTATTTATATTTAATTAAGCCTTCTGTTATGTTATGTTCTAAATAACCAAATATAATAAGTATTAGAGTTCTATTTTTCTATTTGTTTTGTAAATTTGAAATTTTTCGCCTTAAAGAGAAACCACAAAAAACTTATATGGTTGGCTCCCAATGGGATCATTCTGGTGTTATAATTATATCATTAAATCTATGGGTTTCATATTTAAGTCCTTACTAAAAACAAAAGGTCGGTCTCCACTGAATAATAAAGTACAGGTTGTAAGATTCTAAGCTAATTCGCCCAAAATCTGTTTATTGCTTCCTCTATATTTAACCAAATACCTACGTGTTGCACGTAGGACTAAACGTAGTATCATAGAGAATGTTAAAAACACATTTTCTACACCAAGACCAACACTAGTATTTTTTTTTTATTTTTTACTCTACAATTACTCTGTTTTTATTTTCCCAATTTTCCAATTGCTTCATACAACCGCAACCAATGTGCGACGCGCTAAAATTAAAATGGATGGCATTAAGAAAACGAACTACACATGCATTTGTTTTGATGTTCTGTATGCTGGCAGTGTTTTAAAAACATCTAAACAAACGTACCTATAAACTTAACAAATAAATTAACTTTTTGATGATCTTGTCTAATGGGCTTAACTAATGCGGCTTACATAATTTGATAGAATCCGTAATAACTCGCCAATTTTAATTCTAAAAACTTCTTTGTAATTCTAAACACTGTATTTCTACAGAGATGGCTATTATCGACAGTCATTAAACATTAAATTTAAATAAATAAGACTTGGACTCTGTCTTGAAAAAGAAGCAAGATCTACTTTTGGTCTTTTTCATATGTTAGTCGTCATAAAAACGATATTTTCAATTCATTTTATAAGTCCAGTTCAAGTGAAACCTTCCTACTTCGGAAATTGCGAACATTCTATCAGTTCACATGAGTCTTGAATTTAGTTTAGATTTTAAAATACAGAACAAAGCCTTTAGACAGCTGTGAGATGCCTGCTTCACTTTAAACTTCAGATGAGTTTTTTTCTGAAGTTTCGTTTTCATCATTAAAATAACCACAACTTTTAAAAGTTTCTTCGGCCAGTGGATTCCCTCTCTCGTGCCAAATACTGTCCGTCGGTTTCTCTGA
This sequence comes from Syritta pipiens, assembly GCA_905187475.1. Taxonomy (NCBI): domain Eukaryota; kingdom Metazoa; phylum Arthropoda; class Insecta; order Diptera; family Syrphidae; genus Syritta; species Syritta pipiens. The sequence continues at coordinate 104,352,546 of LR994571.1, read as the reverse complement.
CATCGAAATCCTCCACGTCCACCTGCACGTGTTCGTACTTTTTCATTAAAAGGATAAAGCACATAATCCTTTGAGCCTGTCCATTAATCGGATTAAATTATTATCGACTCCTTGATGCTTCTGAGTGAATTAGTACAAATGAAACTCTCTCTCCCCATTCCAGTGAAATTAAATCGATTTTCCCGGACACCTTCATCCACTTAGGCGGCGACGAGCTGGACACCAGCTGCTGGGAGTCGAACCCCGAGATCCAGTCGTACCTGGAGGAGAACGCCAAGGAGTGCAGCGAGCTGCCGTACATGTACTTCGAGAAATTCGCGGCCAACATCACTCGCCTGGGGCGGACGCCGATGCTGTGGCAGGAGGTGAGTTCCGAACACAAAAGTCTCTCCATTCCCACAATTCTGTCCCCTCTTGCAGGCCATTCTAGAGAACCCTGGAATCAAACTCCCCACGGGCACCGTCGCTCAGATCTGGTACAACTCCGCATCGGCACTGCCCGCTCTCACCAAGTGCGGCTACTCAGTCGTCCTTAGCGACGGCTTCTACTTATACGCGGGCGACGACGGCAACGACTGGGTCCAGTTCTACGAAGTGGAACCGACGGAATTTTCCGGGACGAAATTTCAAAAGAGACGCGTCATCGGCGGCGAAGCCTGTGTGTGGACAGAGCTAGTGAACGACCACAATGTCATTTCAGTCGCTTTTCCACGTGCCTCCGCCGTAGCGGAACGGTTATGGTCTGAGCAGTCACAAAGGAACCCCGACGAGGCGGGACCACGGCTGGAGGAGCACAACTGCCGAATGGTTTGGCGCGGCATTGAGACGCGACCCGTCAATGGATTCGGATTTTGTTAGATTTTTAGAGCTTCATAAAATTGACCCAACTGTGCGATGTAAGCGGATTTTGCTGCGCCCGGGGAATGCCAACCAACCAGTTGACCTGGTGCAGGTGTGCGAATAACACACAAACAAACAAACACAGACGGACACATGGACACACCGGTTTTTGGCCCGCGGCACTGGCACTGGCACTGGCATTGGCATCAGTTCTTGTTGTTGTTTGTAGCTCCGGTCTTTCCGGAGGGTTATGCAAATCCAGAGTTGTTTGATGGAAACTGCAACCGCTAAACAACTGCGATTCCACAAATCGAATGTGTCCGTGTGTGTGTGTGTTTTGGTGGCTGGCAGGAAGCACACGAAGCGGAATAACAACTCAATCTTGTTTCAGATGGAATTGGGCTAGATATTTGGGATTTCTCGTGTTTGTATCGTCAATCTGACTGACACACCACCACCACCTCCACCGACTCTAAGTGGAAACTTGATAGGGAGAGCGATATCCAGATTAAGGGAAGCGCTACATCGTGCTACATCGTGTAACACCGTCGGATAAAGAAAAAAAAAGGGAAGCACACGGTAAAATCTATCTCTCAGTTGGATTTAGGGTTTTTGGTAGAGATACACTTACGTGATAAAGTTCCTGATGTCGTTTTCGTTCGAGTTGAACCGTTCGTAGTTTGTTGAGCTTTCGGCGGCGGTCCTAAGTCAGTTGGTGATATGCTCAGGTTTCGTACATCACGTTTCTTAGCCGCTCCTGCAAAAGACAAAATAACTATTTTATCTATTTATTTATTTATTTATTTATTATTATCTATGTACAATAAGTGTGTGTGACTTGGATTTTGTAAAAAACAAAAATGAGAGAGAGGAGGAAAATAAAAAGAAGGAAAGGATGTTAAAAAAGACGAGAGTTGAGTTTATTGGGTGTAGTCTGGGATCGGATTTTGTGATCTTACCAACTGCATTCAAACAGAATCTTTTTTTTTAAATAAAAAAGAAATTATTTGGGAATGCAACTTAGGACTTGAAGTCATTTTTTTATCGCTGCAATCGAAACAAAACAACAGTGGGATTTAAGAAAATTTTGTGAATTACCGATAATGTGAATTTCTCTAAAATGTGTATCTGCAAAACATAACATTATCATCTCTAAAATATGACTTTCGATAAGTCAGCTCTCTAACGCCATCACTATAATGTGAACTACCGAAGACAACTGGAAAGATGAAGATTTAGTTACGCTTATCCAATGAAGGGCAACATTGCCTGCAACACAGCTTGAACGATAGTTTCAATCAATAATACTAGACTTGGAGTTATAGACAGATAACACAACATTACAATACTAAAAACTAGAGACTGGATCATTGTAGAAAGTACTGAAGCTGAATGACGACATTTCGGAGAATTAAATCAACAAAGTCACTTATGATGCTTCTAAAGTAACGATCTCCCAGCAATACAATGCTCAGATACGCTTCTCGAGTATGCAGATCAAAATAAATTGTATGCAAAAACGACCTACAGTTTCCGAAAGCTAAGGTCAGCAGCAATAGAAAGACCAAGTCAAGCTATACTCCAATATAAAATAAAGAATTATTTTACTACGCCGACTTAAATTTTTTTTGTCGCTTTTAAAATGTATTGTTTGCATAATTAGTACAAAGTATTCATTTTTTCGTCTGAACTTAATAAATGTCGAAGCTGTGCCTTAACTTTTGTTTTGTTTTGTTGTTGTGTTGTGATAAATACATATGAAGGTTTTTTAAACCGTTGATAAGGACTGTAAATGTTCCAGTAAGGTGAACACCTCTAAAATCCGAAAAAGGCTTTTTTTAATTAGTTCACATTATCGGGGGACTACTGTACTTTTGAAGTCATTAATTAGTACATTCAATATTTAGCAACCAGAAAACTTAAAATTGAATTCCATACGACAAATCTGACGATAAGATGAAAGAGCGCTCACACTCAAGAATTTGGACCCACCAGGCGCCGTCGTCAAGCAAATTGTTCGACAAATCAAAAGGTGCGAATGCCGTTTTAGTTCAGACAAGAAACAGAAAAATGTAAAATTTTCATTTTGTCGCTTACGATAATTTGGCGGTTTTGGCGTGATATAGTCAGTTCAGTATTTTTTTCCGGCAAACGACTGAAATCATTTGGCGTTGAAAATAAATGAATTTGACTTATATTTTCTTAAAACAGTCACTTTTACTAAAAAGAGTTCATTTTGGGTGAATTCAATCGAATTACAATCCTTAAAGATTTTATTCTATTACTAATTTTTTGGTACCACGCTGTACGTTATAAGAAAATTGACTGTGAATTCATTTCGCATAAAAATGATTACAATAACATCTTCCACACATTCAATTGAATGCAATCTTTTGAGACTTTATACATTATACTTATACACTAGTTTATTGAAGTACGATTTATTTAATTAGGAGGTTTTTAAACACTTAAAGACAAATTGAGTAAGGTAATTAGTTGGCGTCTTTTCTCTTTCTTTTCTTTGAACGCCACAAAAATAATGCCAATTTAATTCAATTTGACATAAAAAAGTTAAGTAAAAAGAAACGGACAAACATTTTTAAGTAGTTACGTTCAAAATTAAAAAAAAATAATAAGAGACTAAATTTGTTTTATGTTGCTATACATCGAAAAATGCGAAATTTCTTTGCGCTTGTAATACTGCAGGTTTTCATAGAAAAACCATTATTTTTTTCATTGGAATTAGCGAACAATTTCAATTCTTTTAAACCTTTTTGGCAGCTTACCTCTACAAACTTCTTCGGTCGAGCTGTCAAACACATTTCGTTTCTCCCATAAAATACAAAAAAAAATGCGATTAAAACTACGCAAACTTTTAATTCCTTGAAGCTATTTGCCGCATTTTAATTAAAAAAAAAATTAAATTGTATTAAAACTTCACTGGATGGAATATTCAGTTAGATACTTGCTCCACTTTGAAAACAGAAAAAAACTGTTGAATTTGATATTGTGGTATTTACACTTAATAGACTTTGGGCAGCAAAATAAATCAATCCTCAAAGGGGTAAAGTCTTTTTTTTCGTCTGCCAAATCCATTTGAAATTTACCCGTTTGCACTTTATTTAATGGCCACTTCCTCTTTGTAAATAATTTGACATCCAATTTCAAATTTATGTACCTGCCTCTCGTTTCCAAATTTCACAAAAACACAATTTTCTCGTGTTCGAGGTTTGTTTAGGCTCGTTTATCCTCTCTGGTTCAATGATTATCTAAATGGCAACGAATATTTAACAAAAACCACTCGCAAATATCCCGCCGGCCTCCGGTCCACCATGAATACTTTTTTTTTTTTGGACAACCCGCTGCTCTTACAACATTCACTCTTCCGTGATATTTCATCCAAACACTCTCTCAAACATGAACATGTCCGCAAGTGAATAGATTAAAATTGTTAAATTATTCAACGTGCCGTGGATAAAATTTTCATAACGCTTCAGCTGCCCGAAAACCCACGGCTGCATCCTTTTTTTCACACACACACACCTTGGCATCAAATTTTAAAAACATTTGGCCAGAGAGGGGATGAGGGAGTGTTTGCTCACACGACTACGCTTCTTTGCCCATAAATCCAATAAAAATCTCGTAGTGTGGTCCGGCCCGCTCCGGCCGTGTGCTGTTCCAGGATATAGTTGCGATTTGCATCTGCAAGTAAATCCCCTCCCTGACACACACACACCGACGAGAGCATAAATTCAACATTTCCTGTCTATGCATACAAATTGGATTTCAGGTTCATATGCAGTCCTCCCACCTCAGAAACACCCTTCCCCCCCAAACAATGCCTCGGCTCGGTTTTATCTCGCGCAGCGCACTGCTGCCGCTGCAGGTTGCCTCGATTCTCTCATCATAAAGGATTTAATAATGCGTGTGTGGAGCGTAGATACATTTCGTGTGTCCTTGTGTCGCCGGTGGGGAACACTCCGTCGACGTCAGAGGATTCTTTAAAATGTTTGCCGGCATTGTTGTGGCACTCTCTCTCCCCCCACTCCCGTGGGCTTACGTAAGTGGGTTGTGAAATAAATGCCCTACTTAGGAGCATGTGTCCCTCAAGTGGACCCCTGACTGTGTTTTGTTCGGTGCTGTTTCTGTTTTCTTCTGCAAACATCGGGAAAATGAAAAACCAACAAACTCTTTGTGGAAATTTATCGCACAGCTCTTTGGGAGTCTTCAAGGAAATGGGCAGCAAATACTTCGCCCCGTCTTCGCCGTCGCTCGTTGCCGGTTAATTTCGCCTCAACTCTGCAAATAATCCGAAATCGTGAGATTTTCCACTTCAGATTTGCGGCAGTGGGGCTGCTAAGTCAGAACACGGGGCAACAACTGGGGGATTAACCGAGTGGGTGGATTTAGCCGGCTTCTGGTTACGGCACGTTCAAGGAAATTGAAATTTATAAATTATCCGTATCGGTTCTACGGCGTGCCTGTGCACAGACGCTTATTAGCGAACGCAATGTGATTGCTCTGGGTCGTGATTGCTGCTGCATGGACTGCCCCTCGTTGCCAGGCCAAACCAAAGGGGTTGGGTATTTATAGAGTGGCCCCATTCATGCGATTCGATCGTCGTTGTCCTTGTCCGGTAGGTGGTATCTAAATAAAACAAATTCTATTAAGCCGAAGGACATACATTCCACTATGGCGCACATTCTCCGACTGCTCCTGTTGTCGAGTAAAATGTTGGCATTTAGATGAAAGCAACTACCAGGGCATTATCCTTTGTGCTTATGTATTTATGTTGTCGGTGTGTCCTTGGCAAACAATTTTAGATGTTAGACGACATGTGGGCTCAAGGCTTCAAGGTGAAATCAAGACCAAGTCAATGGAGACATAGGGGGTTTGTTTGAGTTGAATTATGTGCTAGGTACAATGAAATCAAGTTCATGGCAAAATATTTAAAAGCCTTTCGGATTCCTGTTGTGTGGGACCATCAAATTTGGTGGGGTGCCTAGAAAAATGAAAGAGACCAATGTTTTTGTGATGTGGGTTGTAATGTCTTCATTTTTTTTGCCAAACTTTTGACATATTTTAGACCGAGAAATTTTTTATTCCACTTCACAATTTACAGCAGAAGCCAAATTACTCACATCAAAGCTTATTCAGTTTTGTAATTTTTTTAGATGACCTGGTACACAAAACTCACAAGGCTCTTCTACTTCAAGGTCCGACCTTTCGTAATGTACAATCATTTATTGTAAAACACTTATAGTTTTAAGAATGTGATGCGTATTTAAAAACATGGCCGAAAACAAACCTGAGATCGAATGGCTACATTGAAATTGGAATAGATCTTTGTCGGTTCTGTCAAATTTGCCCACATTCATAATTATCTATTACAATCTATTACACTTCCGCAAATTGTTTAACAAAAATATATCCATCAATTTAGAATCCCTCACGGTCAATAAATTCAAATGAAAAATCAAAACTCACCTTTCGCTCGTTTTCCAAAGCTCCCGAATCGTTCACGTTCGATAACTTGCGTGTGAATAAATCGATCCGAGTACGATCGTGAGAGTTTCTCCTTTGAACCGTGTGCGCCCATTGCCTCCAGATACAGTGGCACCCACACAGTTTCATAAAATTTCGAATAACTAAATCAAAAATAAAAATAGTCTATTTGTCCTTGAGTCTGTGTCCTTTTCACTATTATCCCGCTTTCCAATTTGCATGACAAACGAAAAATTCCACACGTGTCACGTCACGGCTCACATGCGGTACGCCAGCAACATCATCATCCTCATTTTATGCGTTCGCCGATAGAAAAACAATTTGGTTTCTTTGTTGCCGCTAATTGACGGCCGGATGCGATGGCAGCTTCACTTTCTCCATTTTAGCAAAAAGAACAACGTCTCCTTTTTCCTGCCGCCGCAGATGAATGTCAAAACATCAGCAGTTTCTCTTGCCAGTTGTGTTGTGGGTTGTTGATGTTGCTGATGTTGATGATGATGACGATGAGGATGATGGGGATAGTGGCGACTGGTAGTTTTCTGTTCGTGTGTATCCTTGACGAAGGACTCTAAATACCCGTGAGAGAGAGAAGGGAAGGAAAAGAATGTTTTATCGAAATGAGTTCGTACGCTTGTGTTGGCAACGATAACGACCGGCGTGTTGTTTATTTATGGATTTTCATTTGTGGAATACGACTTCGGCTACGTAACGTAACGCACTCGGTTGTTTGAGGGGGTGGAGATAATTTGGATATATTTAGGCCGTAAGACCTTCTTTACCCTCCATCGAAATCACTGCAATTATTCGTAATGGCCTGGAAAATTGTTCGACATGTTCAAGGTGAGGCAATCGATAAAGGTACTCGTGTGTGGAGATGATGGATTTTCCACACAATGTACGTGGGTTGTGGGGTGATGGAGTGCGAGGTAAATTGGGCTGGAAGGTCTGGGAAGTAGACCGACGTAATGAGCCGACGGGTGAGTTGTCAAGGCTCGGCAGAAGTTGATAAGGAGAAGGAAGCGGCGGTTGTCATATGCGTGCCGGTTGTGATTTTGTGTTTCTTTTCAACCCGTGTGACACAAATTGGTTTTCGATGAATGCAAAAAGGAGGACAGGAAAGTGGAACGAAAATTCACGAAAACTTCACTTCTTCGTTGTGGGTAAAGGTAATGAGGGATTGTGCAGAATCGCTTTAAAGAAGTGATCACAGCACTGAAAGAAAGTCCATGAAAGTTCCTTCATGGGTACTTCTTTTTCATTTTGTAGCACGTTTTGATGTGATTCAAGTCTTTGGAGAAAATTTTTTGAAAAAAAGTAACCCTGGGTTACCCTCAGTTTGGGCGCGTAATAGTGTTACGCCAACTAAAGGGTGATCTTTTAGCTATTATCTTTTTGGCAACACTGGTTGCCTCTGCTGACGCACATTTCGTGTTTTGTTTCACTGTCAAACATCTTCAGTTTGGTCTATAATTTAACCATGAATCGTCTTACAAACGAACAACGCTTGCAAATTATTGAATTTTATTTTCAAAATGCGTGTTCTGTTAAGAAATTTAAGAAAGTGTTCAGCGACGAAGCTCATTTTTGGCTCAATGGATACGTAAATAAGCAGAATTGTCGATTTTGGAGTGAATATCAGCCAGAAGCATTGCAAGAGCTACCAATGCATCCAGAAAAAGTCACAGTTTGGTGCGGTTTGTGGGCTGGTGGCATCATTGGACCGTACTTCTTCAAAGATGATGCGAATCGTAACGTAACTGTGAGTGGTGAGCGCTACCGTGAGATGATATCCAACTTTTTTTTGCCCAAAATGCAAGAGCTTGACTTGCATGACATGTGGTTTCAACAAGACGGTGCCACATGCCACACAGCACGCGCAACAATGGACTTATTGAAGGGCGAGTTCGGTAAACATTTTATTTCACGTTCGGGACCGGTCAATTGGCCGCCTAGATCATGCGATTTAACGCCTTTACACTATTTTTTGTGAGGTTCATGTCTATACAGACAAGCCCGCTTCAATTGACGCATTGGAAGACAACATTGAAGCATTTATTCGTGAGATACCGGCCGAAATGTTGGAAAGAGTATGCCAAAATTGGACTAAGCAGATGGACCATTTGAGGCGCAGTCGAGGTCAACATTTGCATGAAATAATCTTCAAACATTAAATTATATGGACCGTACTATCGATTCAAATAAAGATTTCATGCATTTTTTTTTTGAAAAACTTTCCTATAGCTTTTAAAAAATCACCCTTTAATTTATGATTAAAAATAAACCATTAAATGGCCCTTTAAGACTGCTTGTTTCTTTTTTTCAGCTGCTTAGAAAACTGATGGTAATTTTTGCGATTTTCTCATATGAAATTTTAAATTATAACTCCCTTAAAATGCCATAATAGAAAAACAAAATTTTCTATTTGTTATCCAAGCCACACGTAAGAGTTACCTAACTAAACAAATTTCTATAAATTTATTTCCAAATCCGTTTGTTTTTTTTCAATCTGTTCTAATTCGCCTAGAAATTAGTTTCCGTCAATTCCTTGCGACTGCAGTTTGTGAAGAAAAATTCGTTCTCTTCACAGAAACAGCAGAATGAAATAAATTAAATTCCCTTGTCCAGATTCTTTTACCCATCTCCCTCTCTCTTTCGCGTTTTATCATCAAGATTTATGGCGAAAGTCATCAGAGCGCATTTAGATGAAAGATTTTTCGTGATGAAAGATCTAATTACAGCCACTGTCACTATCAAACAGGTGACCTCCTTTCTGAATCTACAGGTGAAATTCGTGACGCCACATTTCCAGAGCTACCGTGGCAACGCTGCTCCAATTCGAAGAAGTTGTCGCCGCAAAATGAGGCACATTACGCAACAGGAACAACTGCAACTGCGGCACGCACGTTGTGCGTGTATTTTTATCTTCTAAATTCAGCGCGTGCTGAGAGGAACCCCATTCCACTGGCGCGTGCTTTCCTGGGACCAAAATAACCATGGGAACGGCACGTAATTGGCGCTGAAGCCCAAAATTAGCATTTAGCAACGGAGCGATGCCGTCGTCAATCCAAAGTTGGTCATCGGATGAAGGGAATGTCAATCGAAATAGAAAGTTCCCAAATTGGAAGAGGAGATACGAGAATAGCCGACCTTTGGCAGCCGATCAATCGATCTGTGAGATCAGTTCTCAGATCAAGTTTCCCGGAATTGATTCGTCGTGGATATGAGACTTCCGGTGGCGGAGAGGAAGACATAAATCTTGGAATAGCTTTCAATGATGCAGGGGGTAGCCACGTCTGGAAGCCGATCACTTCGATTTGACGTCCAACATGGCCGTAAATCCCCGATGAACAGCGCCCTGGGCGAACATGTGGCCAGAAATACGTTGAGTCTATTTCGGAGACAAAAGAATATAATTTACATGCATTTTTTTTTGTGAGATGGAAAAATAGAGAAGCGGCTTCTCCACGTCGCATGAGTCATCGGGAAGACACTAAGAGCGGGATTATTCCTGCCGTCCATATGGACAGCTGGCCGGGACGCATCAGAGCGAGGGCTTTCCGGATAAGTGAGCATGCATTTGGCAAGAGTTCAGCGTAGGTAGGCGAACATGATGAGTCTTTTAATTAGGCGGACATGGTTTTGTGTGGAGCGGTGGTAATCATGTGGTGAAAAGCATGACAAGTTTTTGTTTCTTGAGGGTGTTTTGAAGGGTCAGCTCTGGGGGAGTGTTATCTATCTAATTTACATGACTTGGAAACTTAAAATAACATTTTTTTACATTATGTTTACGACTTTTTTTTTATTGCGATTGTTCTGCAACGATTACTCTAATGCCTTTGATTCAAGATTATGTTCTAAAAAAGCTGTTCTTCGAGCTTGCTTCTTGGTTCTTGCCTTTCAGCTCAATCTAAAACTGAGGCTTACTGGTTTCGAATGAAATCAACAAGATTTTTTGATATTTTGCTTTGTTATCATTGGACTGCTCCGGATCTTTGAGCACGTCTTTCCTTAAATAGACCGGGAATAGGCTTCGAATTTCGACTATCATAGAACGAAGTCAAACGACACTACTGATTTTGTGGTAAAAGTGGTTTTGTGGGTTGATTTCATTGAATGAAACTTGTATTTGGCACATGAATGGTAGATTAGTCCTGCACGCAACGTCCTGCAAGCAAAATAAGACAGCAGTGATCAATAAGACTGTAATTCTTTAGTTTTCGCTGCACAAGTCTCCATTGAATTCATCACGTAACGCTGTTCGTGTCATTCTAAATGTGACAGAAACAAATTTATTTCAATTTTTGACTCGTTACTGTAGGAATGCATTGGAGTGCACTTAACGTAGAACTTATTGGCGTGGTACGAACTCTTTTCTCCCAAGACTCCAACAATTTTTAGTGAAGTTTCGAAAGACAAGTCAACTTCCTTGGAGTAAAAAAACTTGAGTACTCTGAGTCACGTCGAACGACTCACGCCCTTCGACCACAGAAGAAGAGTCTATTGCAGTAACAAACGTGTAAAGATGCCACATATCCTTGAGATGGTGGCTTGCAAAAAGTGGAAAAAAGTCGCACAGAAGTGCAACATGGAGCGCACAAAATTGGTGTTTGTAGATTCACAAGAGAAATAAATTTCTTACAAACCACAGAACGCCAGTCAACACTACAGAGCCTTTAAATTTCTACTCTCCCTTTCGCAAATTGACTGCCAACAAGAGAATTTGAAGGGTATTTAATTTTAATTCATTCACGAGCCAGTACCAGCCTCCGCGGAACCGAATAAAGTCAATACCAATGCCATGGATATCTACAAACGCAGTTTAATTTCGCATACATCCCCCTCCACGCCCATCTCGCAAACAGAACCTAAAACAACAAACCCACCCAAAAACCACTTCAGCCCTCGATGGGAGGACTATACTACACCTCAAACAAACAAACATTCAGTTTGTCCTCATTTGTCAAGCCCACGTTTATCTCTCATCCCCGTAATTGTGTTACACCCGCATGAATTTGTGGCTCGTCAAATGAAATATCTGCGCCAAGTGTTTACATTCCCTTAACACCGAAAAAAACACTTGTTTAGCTTCCACTACACTTCCTGCTTCAAGGACTCTCCGGTGTGTGGAGCGAGGACGACTGTTTCATATCCTCCCACCCACTCACTGACCATCAAATAAATTTAACACCTTTCCACACAAGTGCGGGTGCCCTACTCGCACGTCATAAAACCCGCTCCGTTAATTGCTTCCACAAGAAATGATTTACGAATTCTGCAGAGAAAGAGTGTCCTGATTCAGGAAGAGGATACACCCACCCAGGCACATTTGGAACTGAAATAAAAATGCTTTTTGCGAGGGCGACATACTCTGCCATCCGAAGGACAAAAGGGACTGCAAAAGGAGCAGCAATTCGCTGTTCGGGCGATAAAACGTTATTAATGGCAGCAGCTTTATGGATCATCACAAGACAGAGCGTCGTTAGTTGCAAACGTCAAGGATCTACATAGTTTTTGAAAAAAAAAAAAGTTTTCTGATGTGGAGGCGGCGGTAGCACTCTCGCACATGAGCTATTTCAGCACATCAGTGCCCACTAATTGCTGTATTACCACCGCTGACTCGGGGGGATAATTAACCCTGCCTCTTTGAAGGCGAAAGATAAAAGTTCGAGAGACTCCGTTTTTTTTATTCCACAACCTCGTCCTTAGAACGCGATGATACACAAGTGTAAAGGATAATTGGGTTTTCGTGTATTTTGTTTGGATAATTGCTCTCTGTAAGGATTTTTAATTAGAGGCTCAGGCCACGCAGGGTGTGTTAAAAAGGATAATCACTTCGGAAAGGCGCGCTATTAAATCCATCGCGTTGTAAAGCAGAGCTGCCTTTCAGAGGTACATGAGCAATTAAAAAATTTTCGATGAACCTCGTCGCCGGCTAATGAGAGCGTGGGACGGAATCGATTTTTCTGAAGGGTGGAATTGTCTGTACACGTGTAAGACGAAAGTTTCGTGGTGTAGCTTCTATTGAGACAACACAACCGCACTTGAGATGTCAACCGAGCAAGCCGCAAAACTAATAAAGTTAAGTTTAAACGTGTCTTTGGAGCGGAGGCGGTAGCGTCAAACTCACAACATCCAAGGTGTTCGAGATAAGAATTTAATAAAGTGACTCCGTGGTGCACCGCTGACAGGGATAAGTTGTGACAAATTGATGCGAAGTTTTTTTGTAAAACACTTCGGGTGATATTCTGTGTTTGCTTCGTGTCTTAACTTTCGACTCAAGAAGGCAGATGTCGTGGCATATACAACTTTTAGCTCAGTTTATGAATGCAATTTACAAGGGAAACTTTTAGTTTTATCTTTACGCCGTTCAACTTTTTAAAAAGATTGACAAGAGAATCTGGAAACTGTAACGTTCTTTAAGACATGCATGGCGGAAACGTGAACAGCGAAAGCGAATTCTGTTGTACTCAACGTTTTATGACTCTCGCTATTAAGTGAACCGAATCAATCATGGCGGATGACTGTCAAATGAATTTCGATCTCAAGCCAAGTTGTGTGTCATATCATTACTCTTGTTTTTTCTACTATTCTTAACTATATTTATATATTGGAATTAGTATAGAAGTACACATAAGTTACTAGCGAAAAAGCTAGGCTCTGGCTCTCGACGGGCTGTTACGTCACCCAATGTGAATGAAAATGTTCACACAAGTTAATTCAGTTGTTTTACTTAGTCTAACCAATTCAGCGAAAATTCTTCGAATGCATTGTGCTAGAGCTATGCTTTCAAGTGTGCCACAGGACTCCACGTTAACTGGTAAACGACTACTTATTTCACTAACTTACTTTTAAGATCGAGCCTAAGGCTCTTTCGCTCTGGCTTTTTAGCTTATTTATAATTTTAATTGTAAATTATGCTTTTATAAATAAATAAAATACTTTTAAGATTAAAGTTGAAGCACTTTTCGTGCGAATTCAAAGAGCCCGATTTGGTTACAAAATCAATTTTAAAGCCAGTAAATGCACAAAGACACCATGTGACTACAAAAATTCAATGGAAGTCAAACAACATTGTTCGTAAATCGTGAGTGCCTTTCCGCATAAAAAGACGAACAGTTTTCCTGGAACAACATGTGCTCCCACTCACTCGTAAAACACGAGCAAACAACACAAATCAATTACACGGTATCCCGTGAGTGGCTACGTATCGATAAACCACAATTCACATCACGACTCCCCGCGGAAAAAAAAAAAACAAAAACCAGTGTCCAAAAACAACATCCTTGCAAAACATGTTTCCTGCAACATCCACCTACCATGCCAGTTACCTAAATCGATCCTCCAAAACGGTCCGTAGCCCACTTCGAGTACACCCGCTTTGCTGCTTTCCCTGCTACGGACCTGGAGCTTCAGCTTTCTCATCGAGATGTACGAGTGTTTCCTTGGTTGCACCACCACCGGCTGCAGCACGAGGGGATGAAGCGACTTCTCAAAAACAAGGTCCTCCTTCATTTCGACAACAGAGCGACAACCTGCTTCAACCTGCTTCACCCCCGACGACAACAAGGCGACGACAGGAATGAAATCGATTGGAAAGTAAATCCAATTGAGTACGAAACAATATGAAATTTAATATTCCCACTGGCCCCGAGGGGTTGTTGTGTACGTTCACCAACCACCGAACACCGACCGCACCAAATCCACTTAAGCAGAAAACCACAACCGAGTCGGGGAGGTTCCAGCTCCGGGGTGGAATTAAAGAAAACTGCCTTTTTGACACTTTAATCGTTACTTGGGATCTGCGCCTTAATTGGATCGAACAAACACGACGAACCACGCGAACAACTATTCGCGAAAGCCAGGAAGTCTCTACACACACGTTAGATACTTCAGCGCGTCTTCGGTTACCACAGGGGGACACACTGCAGTGCCTAAACGATTACCACGGCTTGAATTACCGGCCAGAAGAAGTGCTGCTGCCTAGGCTTTTGTCTAGCACACTGAATAGCACGGCGCAATGAAAAGATGTGGGAATAGAGCGCGGCTCCCAGGCGGGCGCTGAAAACGCTGAATGGAATTGCAGGGGCGAGAACTGGCGCAGAAAAAAAAAAAGAAGAAAATTCGCTTCTAAGCGGCTTTTGTTTTGCCGTGCTCCCCGTGCTTTTCCTGTCCTTTGTCTTTTGTTTTTCCCGCTGAGTGCCGTTCGCCCGTGTGTGTCAGTTCATCTACCTTCGGAAGCGGGGGTGCTGGCTATTCAATTACCGCACTTATGCAAGGTCTGCTTCCCCTCAAAGGAGCTAAAGAAATCCACGTAATTGGGTTAAAAGAATCCAAAAGATGTCGGGGCGTGGCTGTGGGGATGTTGCACAACGCCACTTTGAAAACATCGACGATTGAGTCGAGGCTTTTTGACGTGGTGAACTTCCAAAGCAAATGATGGATACCGTCCGTGACGTGACGTGCAGCTGACCACTTGGAGAAGACTCTGTGTTGCAATCGAAACGCAGCTGGATACATTTACATTAGAAACACTGTTCGGGCGCAGACGGTTCGTTAAGTGCTCTCGATGAGACTCAGCTGAGCAAAGACATTTGTCTGGAACGATGATGGCCTCTAATGAACGCTCCTCGGGCGGAATGTGTGATGGGGCAGTAAAAAGTTTAATGTCTTTTAAAACGCTTAGTGAGGATTTTGGTGCTGAAAGTTGCGACATTGCTGAGTGGGGGTGGCAGAAATGGGCCGCCGATTGCGGGCGGAATGTTGTGACGAAACGTTGGAAAGATTTCTTTCTGTTTCTCACGGGACGACAGCTGTTGTCGTGTGTGTTTTCCAACACTGCGGTGGTGTCTTCGAAGAGTGGTGCGGTTTATTTTGGTTACTATTTGATTGGAACTTGGAAATTGTAATCAATTGGTGGATGAAACAAGTCATGGGCTCTGGGCAAGCGCGTTGACAGCGATTTCAAAAATATTCATCTACTTTTGCATGACTTTTATCGATTTCTGGGCCTTGATTGGAAGCAGAGAGAGGCAAAGTGCCGTCAATGTCGCGTATGTACTTTGCAGCTTATGGCATCACCACGGGAATCAATTATTTTGACCAATGAATAAACCGAGACACCAACAACAAAGCACATTAACAGCTTACAAAAATCAAACTGCGGCGTTAACGAGCTCTAATAATAATTGGATGGCGTTACAGCCCTTTCAAAGCCACCGCCTAGCTTTTTCGCGGCTCCACTGTGTTGCGTTAAAATTTGATTCATGTAAAGGGGACCTACAGTCTATTGCCGGTTCCGACCGGTGAATTGAGAAAACTTTCCGTGACGGAAGCACTGCAGGAGGATTTTCAGTCGTTCGCTGGAGGTGGGGCCGTGAAAAATGTTTGTGGTGTTATTTCCTCGAGCCGGATTCGAATCCAGATACTCTGCTTAACAGTCCGACGCACTAACGATTAAGCCACGGCGTCCACATGCTCGCTTATCAGTGTGACGCATTAACCACCAAGTTACGAGCGCCGCGTTCAACGAGCTCTAAACTTATATAAAAATTCTGCAGCAAACTGAAGCGTCATCTCCGTTTCAAAAATTCCAGGAAACATTTGTCCCAATTTAGAGTTTGCTTCCAAAACAGATTTACATTCCTCCAATTATTCAACATCTTAACCTCTTCGCCCTCAAAATTCAAACACCCAGCAACTTGATTTGCACGACACTCAAAAACCTTCACACTTCGCTGACGATTATGTAAATGCCATCGAATAAATTATTCAAAATCTTGTGCCTTCATTAGTTTTCACCGCACCTTTTGCCAATTCACCTGCAAACAAAAACTTTTTCCACGATTTCATTTAAAACCGCAGACGCGCCATGCTGCTGCCAAAAATGTTTTAAAGTTCGCTGACTCTCAAACGTTTTAAATAAAAAACCAACAATGTCGCGTCAAGTTCAAGCTCAACATAAAATCCGCACCCCGCAAGCAACGGCTTTTCAAAGTAACGGCAACAAAAAAACAATCTCAAACATTCGAAATTAAGTTAAGCATCCTTCCTATCGAAGCTAAATGAACCGAAAAATGCTGCAATGGAAATTTTTCAAATCGTAAAAAGAAAAAAATATCAATTTGCAGTTTGGAAAAGGAAAAACCAAGCCTAGTCGACCATTCTGCCGTAAGCAACGCAAAAATCTGTAAATTCCCATCCAAATGAATTTCAGTTCACGGTGGCTGCCAAAGCCGGCAGGAAAACTCTCTCAACTTCAGGATAATACAATTTCAATTACGGCACAGAGACTACGCGATGGACAATTTCGTTTTATTCGCACCGTTATGACTGAGAAGTTTGAATTAAAAAAAAAGTGTATCCACAACTGTGCACTGCGGAAAGCTTCCATTTCCCAATGAGCCGATTGAGTTTTCTTCACAGATTTTCCTCACGAGTGCCATTGTTGGGATTTTGCCTCAGAAAAAAGGAAATAACAAAAATAACACAAAAAATGTAAATGAAGTGGAAATGAAAATGAAAATTTTCTGATGTAAATCAGTTTGGGAAATTAATTCACAATGAAAGATGGTTGAATGCCCACCGTGACCAAACAAAACGCCCAGAGTCAAGTCAAGCGGAAGACACTCGAGACATCATCGACTTGGAAAGTATTTTCACAAACTCGATTCAAGGGGCTTAATTAATTTTGAATGCAAGATCAAATTTACAACAAATTTAGTGTACAACTCAATGACTGGGCTGCACCCAGTCTTGCATGGAAACATGATTAAGAAGAATTTCCAATTACATTCCTCTGCTGCGTGTTTCTGATTGTGAGTTTCATTTCCCATTGAAATCCATCCGTTTCTGGCTTCGATTTTTCTTCATTTTTCTCTTCAAAAAATACGATGAACATGCATGTTTTTTTTATATAATCGCGCAACAGATGTTAACACCACTTTTAACGACTGTGAATAATCCAATCCATCCGCCATAATGCACTCACTGGACGTTGTACGAAATAAATTTCATTTGTTTTTTTTTATTTTTCCTCCTTTATTTGAATAAAAAATTATAATTCATTATGATTGCAGACAGGACACGGGGGAATGACGGTGGTTGTTGCAAAATTGATATTCCCACCGTCGCGGTGTGGTGGATAGCCAGTGGCCGGCCTCCTGCGCGTGAGGAATACTTAAAATTCAGTCACAGTAGCGCGCATATGGTTGCGACGGTTTTATTATTGATCGTTATGAATGATTGCCAGCGGGGAGAAGGTTTTTTGCACCTCTTTTTTTTTCAATTCGATTAAATCGATTGCAAATCATTCTGGCCAGCGAGAGAATTAATTTGCACCAAAACGGAATCAATCAGACAGAAGCTGTTTTGTATCAATGACAAATTATAATTTACACCACGTTGACGAATCATAAAAAATGTAATTAAGGCGGCAATTTGATTTTTTTTTTCTTTTCAGTTTGGGGTGGTACAGGGTGGGCAGAAATTCAATCAATTTTTTTTATTGAATCTGATTTCTGGTATAAATGAGAGCCAGATGTTATTTATTGGCAGCAATTTGGGAAATATTTTCATTGTGAATGGAGAAATGAAATATTGGTGTCTGAAATTTGGGAAATGTCTCCGAAGTCGAACTTCAATTATCACTAGAAAATTTGCCAACTGCATGGCCTTTCGAATAGTCTTACCCTCTCTCATGATTGGATTACTTCTGTATACATTAGCTTTCTTCTATCATGTGGCATGTGGCCTATTCGAAAGGCCATGCAGTTGGCCAATTTTCTAGTGGGAGTTTTAGAAGTACTGATAATTGGAGTTCGGCTTCATGACACACGATAGAAGAAAGCTAGTGTATGAAGAAGTAATCCAATCATGAGAAAGGGTATGACTGGTTAATCCTTTATACAGAATTAAATAAGACTGGAACCTTTACTTGATTGCATATATTAAGTTGTCAAATATCTCCCTTCCGCCTTTTTGTCTTTTGAATTTTCCGGCTATGTACAAAGCGCTACAGAGCTCGTATCCAAACTAATCATGCATAGCGTCGTTTTGTAGGTTATGTCAAGGCCTTTCAAATGAGATATTGCCAGATACGAGCGAAGGGATATATTTGACAACCTAATATATGTTTCCCCAATATACCATACGTTTGTCCGTTCATTGGACATCTAGTACATTTTAGTGCTTTTGGATTATATTTCTAAGACGGTACCTTGTTGAGTGCATACAAAAACTCATTAGGAACCCGTGTCATTCTTTTCTAATCACCGAAAGTCATTAACAGACTGCTTGGAAAAATACGCAACATGTAAACAAAAACACTACAATCGCATTTTAAGTGCGTATAGAGCCGTGGGTTTTATCAGCAATTTGTTTACAAGTATGTAGACCCACGGCGCCACGGAATCACGGTGGCGTCGCTAATGTAATTTGACGGCATATGCTGCCGTAGACTTCGTTTATCTTCGGTCTTGAATGTCAATTCGATTTTGAAGTTTTCCAATAAATTGTGGAACTCTGACTTTTAAGAAGATCGATGCATTGAATTTTTTGCAGTCGTAAATTTTTGCCATTGTGAGTCATACAATCAATAGACACTACAATAACTTAAGAAAATCACGGTATTTATTTTCGTGTGGCTGTTAGATCTTTTTCTTTTAACTAATTGCCATCTATTTAACTAATTTATAACCTTTCTTGATTTTTGAATAAAATGTGTGGCTATTTTCATTTATCTAGCGAAACTGAAATAAATTGCTTACTTTTCAATAATTTGTGAATGACAAGAACAGATTTAGGAATGTAATTTATTTGACAAAATATGCAAGTAATTAGAAACAGATTTATCCACTGTGTTGTGCGCACTATAATTTGACACAAGCAAGGCCGACATACTGTTTAATGCCGGTTCCGAACGGCGAATTACAAAAGCCTTCCATGACATAACTACTGCAGGAGGTTTGGCAGTCCTTTGCTGGAGGTGGGGCGGTGAAAATTCAATCAATGAGCACTTATCCGTGAACAAATTATTAAGCGTATAAAATCTTAAATAAATAAGATTGTGGTAAATTTTAAGCAAGAGTTTTATCCCTGCAACTTGAAGTACAAACAGAATTTTGTATGAAATAAAAGTGAAGAGAAGTTTAGATTTCCCTTAAATTTAATGAGGATTACCGTGACACTGCTCAAATGTCGAATCTCACCGACCCTACCGTGACTGACGGGTGGTCGTCCCATCCATTTATTTATTAATCCCCACAGCTAATGACCTATAAGTATGATTAAGTTTCCCAACTTACACTTCCCGCACATGAGGCGATTAGGAAAATCAATACCACCAACCGTTGGTCGCCAACAACGCGAACAACGCCAACGCCGTCGCCGCCAGCACCGCCCGCACCAAATTTGTTTGTAATTCATTTAACTCGACGTATGCACTGCGCTAATGTTAAACGAACTGTAATCCATTTGTGATCAGGTGCCTTTATTTGAACAGCTTCATCTCATCTCCCCGTGTCGGCCTAATGTGATTCATTAAAATTCGCTAATGGCTCCGACAGACAATTACACGTTTGCCGCAGTAAAACTTTAATTTCACTTTAATCGACTCCCGCAACTCATCTCATTGGCTGTGATTACAGTAAATTACCACCAACAAGTACGCATCCACCTGCTATGCCATCCCCACACGCACCCGAGTTAGTTTTTGCGCCTCAGAATTATTCACGCCACATAGAATTCGAGATAAATTCAGGTGGGCGAAGGACCAGAAACAGACGTACATATTTGTGTGATTCTGTGGATTGTGTCAGGCGGAACATGAACTTGTCAGGCAGCGACGGAGAAGCTGTCCCAGAGGATGAGGCTAATGAACTGATTGTCAGACACTAATTGACTGCCTCCGAAGGAGATTTTCCTCCGAAGACTTGGCACATTTTCTTTTGTGCGTACTCACATGCGAATCGAATTGGGATTTCGTGGTGTAATCGTCTTTCCACGTTCGTTTGCCTGGGATTTTCTCCCTCGTTAATTGAACCCGTCCACAAAGTGTTGACATGGCGCAAATTAACCGAGGAAAAGTCGACCACGTTAATTGTGACCAATTTTGCATTCGAACGCATCCGAGGACGTTCTCCGTCACGCGGAAAATTGCAAACACTTCGAGCAAAGCGCCGCCGCCACCGCAAATTGCCAACGTCAGTGGATACGGCCGTGTATCTCCACGATGGGGGCGACTGCATGCAGATACACAAAGTGAAAGTAACGCTGATGCGGCATCTGGAAAGGCAATGAGGCGGCATTGGAGGCATCAACGCAACGCCACGGATAATTGATACCCAATTCAAAGATCGAGATCGAGATCGATCGCGAGCCACTGGGTCCGCGTTGGACCGATGTACGAGCGTTACGTCGCGTCGACTCAAGATCAACCGCTTTTCGAGTGCACGCTCGTGTTTACTTAATCAGAAGTGATGGCGGCAGCTCCAGGAAATCGTGTGCAGTTATGATGATCAATGCTGTCGGAGTCGAATGTCGCCGACGCATCGGAATTCTCAGATTCGAACCTGGGCGGTCGGCCGTGCACAGATTCGCGAGGCGTTCAGTCGCCTGCATCTGAAGTGGTAGCCCCAGCGGAACAGGATCAGGCGTTTGTTTATCGTGTGCGAGGGGTTGGGAGAGAGATGTTGTTTAATGGATGACAGCCATTAAATTTGGATTCAAGTACTCGTAAATAACGCTCTTAATGTGAACACCGAGGGGCTAATAGGAATGTGTTTTAAAATGCGACGCAGGTAATTGATGGTGATGGGATTCTTCCGCTGCTGGTGCAGTGCCGCGGGGTGTGATTAGGGAAATTTGTAATAAGGAATTGTAGTCCATTCCATATGGCGAAGTTGATGAGTCAGAGGCTGCAGCTGGGGCATCTGCATACCAGGCAAGCTGAGGCACCGATGATTGTTGTCAGTGAGGCATGCAATGTGCCTCCTTTTGCTGATAGAGCCGCTGAAAGTGTTGCCCACTCAATTGAATGAAGTCGATAGTGAAAGCAAAGTCGTGTTTGGATGATTAAAGCATTGACTTGTGATAG
Organism: Syritta pipiens; assembly: GCA_905187475.1. Taxonomy (NCBI): domain Eukaryota; kingdom Metazoa; phylum Arthropoda; class Insecta; order Diptera; family Syrphidae; genus Syritta; species Syritta pipiens. The sequence goes on along the minus strand of LR994571.1, from coordinate 104,331,110 downwards.
TACGCTAAATGAAATCGAATATTTTACTCTTCCGTGTAATTCTGACATTTAAGATGGGCATTGGAATTTAGAAAGACCTGTATTTGAGTGATGAGAATTCGACAGAATTTATCTGGAATATTGATAAGTATACGTCATAACGCCTCGAATTCAAAAGAAGTAAGAAGCTGCAAAACTTTTTAAGAAACAAGAAACAGTTTTTCTACAGAAAAAAACATAAACTTGTAGTTCTCATTCACTCAGGCAGGGTACATTGAAGATAGACTAGACTCTTTTGTTTCGTCATCAAATTTAGATTATGGCTGCCACGCAATTTACATACAGAGATTCGATATTAATCTTATATCTTCCAGCTGGATAATTATGTTTAGTTCTAAAAGAATATGCCATTAATTACAATTATTTTCGAGAAAATCACGACAAAATCTTCAATTTAGCTTAGGTTTGACATTCACAAAATACTAAGAAAAAGTACTAGATTTTTAGAGAATTGATTACATTTCTATCGCTGCGGAAATTTTATTAACATATACACGGCTTATAAAAAAGTCGACAGCAAAAAAGGGAGAAAATTCTCAAAGAAATTTACTTTGAAATAAAATATGGAAATTTAAGAGCTCCTACATTGATTGTTGTTCTTTCAAGTTTTCAGTTTACACTTCAGTTGCATGCGATCAAATTTATTCTCTGTATATTTCTGTTACACCAAATTGCATATATCTCTTCTTATTTGTTTTTCACACAATTTAGAATTTCATATAACTCACATGCTTCACATCCCCAACACAATTTTGAAGGACTTTTCATTGTGCACTTTGTCAGCCTTTACCACAAACTGACGACATGGAAAGGTCACCAGCCAATTTGCTGGAAATGCCAACGCACACACTCCATACTAACGCATAACTCCATTTTGACCAAAAGGTATTCGCCTCAGAAAATAGCAACAATCCCCAAGCCACACTTTCGTTTCCCTTTCCTACGCACATAAAATTGAGTTGCGAGTCAGCCAGCACTCAAGTGTCCAAAAGCGAGTGGTTTCCTAACCCCTGGCCAATTCCATGGATGTAAATCCATTCCGAGAGAGGTAATTTAATACCGGAAACCACTTCACATCTAGAACAAAACCACCAAGTTCCCCCGCACCGCCTGCGTGTGTGCAAATCGGGAGGAGCAAGCCGTCGTCAGTTAACAACGAAACCACCTGTGACGACAAACATCGTGGTGCACCCCTTACGCCGCATCCGCACCGAACATCACAAGCCAGTTGTTCTTCTGCTACAAGATCTACCTAGGAGAGATCTCCAACAGATCTCCACAGCATCCCGATAGGAGCTCGTTTCGAACACAAAACCGCATCTTCAACTCGTAGCTGAATAATTACTGCGTCTTAATCAAACCGCAGGCGATTGCACACATCTCCATGTTACACCTCGGCGTGTGTGTACCGCACCGCCACTGATGTGGTGCAACATGTCTGCCTCAAATGGGTCACGTGGTGTATGTGTTCACACCGAGAAGAGTCGACGAAATTTTCGTGTTCGCTGAGTTTATTTACACAACAAAGCGGAGGATCATGGATGACTGCACGCCGCTCTCTTGGAGCAGGTTACCAAGTACAAGAATCGAAGCCACCTGGACTGGCGTTAGGTGCAGGGGTGCGTTGTCGTCACGCATTTTTAAGCCGCGAAAATGTGCTGCGGCGGAATCCCACGAAATGTCAGTTGGTAGATTTATTAATTTTTTTTTCCACTACGTCTGGATCGGGTCAGAATGGGGGGAAATAGTCTATGAGGTACTTTTATGCGATCGTGAATGGAAATTAGCATTTGCGATGTGAATGCGAATGCGTTTCCGGACGCAACGCAGACGGCCCAAATGCACAAATATGATTGCTGCGGTCTAATTTGAGGAATTTGGCCCAGATTCGCAGAATGCTTTTGGCATTTGGCATGAAATTGTATTCCGAAGCTATGCGGGGATGTTTATGAAGCATAAATTCCGATTATGATGGCTAAGTGGCGTCAGATGTTGTTAAAATATATGAAATGCAGGCGGATGCGAATTTCGAGAAAGTTTTTGAGTTTCAGTGATGCCAATTTTTTGAAATGGGTTCAAGTATTATGTTTGTAAATTACCACAGGATCTTGTGACTACTTTGCTAAGCAAATCACTTTAATTTAAAAATGAAAAACACACTCGTTTTTACACTCGGGAATAATTTTATAAACTTTTATGTGTAGACATTTCTTTTTTAGTGAAATTAAAGGAGTCTATCTAACTTTTTACTTGTTTCAACGATTCGAGGCTGAATTTGTGGTCGCACGTTTAAAGCTTGAGACCTATTTGGAAACTCTCGTGAAAATAAGGAATTAACAAAAATAGGAATAAATAAACAATCGTTTAGTTTCGTCTCAAATTTTCCCAAGGCAAAATAGCTATTTCATTTTTTTTGTCCTCCACTTAAGCGGTTATGACCTAAGACCAGAGAAACATCGTCTCAAAAGCTTAACTTATGAAAATAAACAGATTTGAAACTTAAATTTAGATTTGACTTTAGAAAGCAGTGACAAGGTGACTGTATTCCAGAAACGATTGTTTTTTGTTCGAAGTCCTGCTCAGAATAACTCCAATTCGCAGTACAGTGTGCATTAAAGCCCTTTCTTTAATAACAATTCTTTAATAAGAAAGAAAGGGCTTTTTGTTTGGAATAAATCTATTCCAATAAAAAGTCTAAAGCCAAGCGCTATTTCTTTTTACTAAATTACACAAATTACTTGTCAGAAAAAAAGATGTTATAAAATTTTCATATTCATTTCATTAAATTCTTTTCATTTGTTCATTGCGATTTAAGTTTAGAGACTAATTCTTTAGCCGCACCACACGAATATGGAATACTCTTCCAAACTAAATTTTCCCATCTGAATATAACATGCAGACATTTAAAACCAACGCGCGCCGGTACCTTCTTTCCATCTCTCCCTTGGTACTTTGGTCCGTGCTGTGTCTTTAACAGAATACTTAAGGGTAGCCCCAACCCCTTTAGCACGCGCCAATTATAAAAAAAAATTGTTCACTGCGATCAAAGGATTTTTTAGTAGTTGATCACATGCACAAGGAAGGCCCTTGAACAAACGCTGAACGTGTAAGCTAAAAATGTTCCAAAAAAGATTTTCAAAACGCTCCATTTCTGAATCACAGCAAAATTATTCTTCATAACTGACTGGAAGACAGCGACTCTTATCCAAAAAGGTTGGGCCATCTAGTGGTTTCTGTTAAATCGTGGGTTATTTTGACAACGACAGCTGTTTCCAGGTAGAAATTTTGACAGAAAGTCAGTGTTATAAATCCGCGGAATGAATCGCTGTACACTTGAACGTTCGAAAATACTGAAAACTTATTCCCAAAGTGAGTGATGTTTACCCCAAACAGCGGGTTTTTTAAAAAAAGAAATCGTGTTATCAGTCGCCAAGGGCATGTCAGTTGGCCGCCTCGGATTTGACCCCTTTGGACTTTTTTGTAGGGAACCGTGAAAGACCGATGTTATAGCAATAATCTAGAAACTATTCAAGCTCTTTTTTGCCAATTTCATGGGTGAGCCACAGCTGATTGTTGATGGTTTCGGTATCAACAAGTTCTTGGAAAATAGGGTGACAGAAGGTAATCCTGCAAACCCAGCCAAGTTACCCGCTTGAACGGTATTGTGTATCATTATTAATGGGAATTTTCGCTCTTACTAATCAAGCTGCAATACAAGGACTATATTTTATTTTGTTCACTTCATTGCTTTTCTTGAAAGAAACTTGTACTTGGACCACTCGTACATCATCTTCCCGTTTCCGACTGATCCGTCTTAGGCTTGTTTACGGCTCCATTACGATAAAGACTCCAAATGGGTTGGTTTCAGAATAAATCAAAGCCCTTTTAACTCCAGAAACAACAATGAAGACACGTCAATGCCAATCACTTATGACCCCTTGGGACGTGCTAGCTCCCTTCCAATCCACCTTCATCAAAGACACTGAAATCATTAAGTAATCCAAACTTGTACACATCCACAGATGCTTTTTGAAGGTGCAATTTAATTTTATCCCCTCCCCAAAGCGATTTAATTGCTCTCCGGTCTATTTGACTCACTCCAAGTGAACGTATCTCTCCACTCAGCATGCAAATAATTGCATCCAACTGGAAAACTACCTGAAAATTACACTTTCCTAAATCGAAAATAAAGAAAGACTGCCAAATCCAACCATTCCCTCATAAACAGAATTAGTTAGTAATTCCCTCACTCGAGTATAACGACTCTCATTAGAATTCTAATGTTTATCCACTTGGCCGATTCGTCGTATTCCAAAAACAACATTTAGCACATTCCGCTTCGTTATCGTTGCGATTATTTTCTCTTTAAGGCAAGACGAGAAAACAAAAAAAGATTCAATTGGAATTTTTACCTGCTCCACCGTGAGGTGGTGAAAAAGAAGAAAAAAAAAAATCTGAAAAATAAAATCCGGTACTCCTTGAGATTCAAAAAAACGAAACTGGTACACGCCTTCGAGCGACGCACATAAATCATGTTTCGCTTTAATCCTGCAGCGATACAGATCCACTGACACAAAGTCGTTGCGTAAAACACCAAAGTCGAGTGAAGCAAAAAAAACTTCTTTTCTTTTTTTTTCAACAGAACATAAACACTTCACCATTTATCATCACTTTTCATAACGCACACACGCGACGGATGCACCGCGCCACACAACAACCGGAGCCCATGATGATCGTGGCAATTATTCAATTTTCACTTCGTTTCATGGGATTTATTCTGATTCCCGTCCCGGTGACAACTGATTACGAAAAGACACACACACCTTAATGTCGTGTCGTCGCGTGAGCATCTCTCAGTCGTTGGGGTTGACTTTGAAATCAAAATATATTCGGAATAAAAAAATACAAAATAAACTAAAACTATTCGGTATCGGAGACACGGATGTCTGGGGAAGAATACGCGGCGATAGTCATACTGCCGAACACGATCGCGATCCACTCGAAACTGCAGCAACACGCTGTTTTTTCGCCGGTCAACAATGGGGACCAAGCGAACCGTGGTGATGGAGAGTGAGTGGAATTTTTGAGTGGAGTGCGGAAGATCAGCACCTGCTGAGGAGTGTTGCCGACGGGGTTCTAATGCGGCGAATTCATTCTGCTGGAAGATGGGAACACATGTTGCCAGGCGAACGAGTTGTCCGTGGAAGTGGTTTTCCAGCAACATTTGACCTTCGCGGTTGATTCTGCTTCGATGGATTCGAGCACCAGAAAGTATGCTTCATAATTTCACTTGAGGTACAAAATTGGGGTCGCTTGATCACAGAGACTCTCCAACTATGGGCGAGAAAATACAAGCGCGCCTGAGAGATGCACAGACAAAATGCAACAATTAAACCCTACACAGCACGACTTTCTCTTTAAAATATTTGTTTTATATGATTTATTGCTGCAAATACAGAATAGTATTAAAAAAAACCAGTAGTCTGTGCAAATTGGCATGATTATTCCCTTCAAAACGTATGAAGCAGATCATGTACAAAGCTTAACGGAGGAAAATTGTGATCCATAGTTCATGAAAGAAGTAAGAATTGAGTTGCTTTAGATTTGCTACACTGCGCAGTGTAGGGTTAGGTTAATAAGTGGTTGAGCGACTTTTCGTCGAACTAAAATGAATCTAAATAAAGTTTTTTTTTAATTTTTGCAGAAGAGTCTGGTTTAGGCATATGGCACGTGCATTTGTTGCCGAAGTACGCAATGTAATATAACTTAATTTGGCGGTAAAACGCCGATCATTCAGACCTTTGTTTTCCCGGAGTGTTACCAACGACAGATGCTTTTGTAAAACCCTGTTTATTTATTTATTTAATTTAATTTGCACATCATGTACATGTTGGATACAAAAATCTCTTAAATCCCTGGTTGAGACAAAAGGATTTGCATTCAAGTGCGTAACTCACCAATTAATTTGACTTAAGACCAGCTGCTTCGTTGATGAAGTAGCTTCCTAGTGTCTTGAATTTTTTCATGGCTGGCACAGGCCAAAAGCACTTGCTCCAGTGTTTAGCGAACAAACGTAACTTGCAAGTGTGCGATGAGCTCAGATGAAGCTTAACAGTGTGATAGCCTAAGGGCTTATTATTATTATTTCTTTATTTTACGACAAAAGGAAGTATATATTGATGCAATTCACCACAGTAAAGTAGAAATTTGTTAAGTTCTTCTGAAGTTTCCGCCAAAACATGTTATTGACGCTATAGAAAGTGTTCTAGTTTCACCTAGGTTAGGTTAGGTTAGAGTGGCTGGCTGGGGCATCAAAGGCCCACGGCCACACTTAGGCCAGAATAGGCCCATTGTAATACCACAATGTGAAAATTCATTCCGAACCCTGATCCACTTAGAGCTTCTTATGAAGTTACGGATCTGCTGATTTTACTCAGATCGCTCAGACTGTCAAGGACGACAGTTTCACCAAACACCGACGTTTATGAATAGTTTGGCGTCGAAATCATTGAAAAAAGTGTTTAATTGGAATGGCGGTGTGCACGAACTCCAACAGATTAGACACAACTTCCCCTTGCTGGTGCGTTGGCTATTTTATTTCCCTCAATTCCTTGATGTCCCGGGACCCAACATAAGGCTACCATGTACCGGCTAGAGCGTACCTGCTGCAGCGCCTTAGAGTAATTGTAAATCACCCTACTAACAAGTGACTTAAGAACTGCATGAAAGAAATATTTCGGCACCAAATATTCAAAAAAAAAGCCCGATTTGAACAAAAGAACGACTCCTTTTAATTAAACTTTGTTGAGTATAAGAAAATTAAGTACTTCAATGCTACTTCAATGAACAATCAAACGCAACTAACATAATTCATGAATTACTAACAAAGAACTAATGAAAGAGAAAGATATATGATACAAACTGTTTGCTATTCGCTGTATTTTTTTAAAAAATGCCTAACAATTTAGCCTGAAAGACGCTGTAATTGTCTGGAAGTTTGTAGCTTTTATGCTAATTATGAGTTATATTAAAGAGTCCTGTGCCTACAGCCTCAGCCTTTTTCTACACAATGTAAAGTTTTGCTAATATGAGTACCCGAATATGTCTAAAGTTAGAACCATAAATTTAATTAGACTGTCTAAGGACTTTAAAATTTAAAGTATACGAGATCTGTTCAAATAATAAGGTGAATTTTAATTTTTCTCCAAAAATATTTATTTATTCATCAATTTATATTTTATCCCCTAAAAGTACTCCCCCTCAGATATAATACATTTTTGCCAGCGCTTTTTCCAATCCTCGAAGCAACAAAAGAAATCGAACTTTTTGGTATGCCCTTGAGCTCTCTCAGCGATTCGATTTGTATCTCCTCAATCGTCGCAAAACGCCGTCCTTTCATAGATCTCTTTAATCTTGGAAACAGGAAAAAGTCACAGGGGGGCAAATCTGATGAGCACGGTGTCTGAGACATGATTCCGTTATTGTTTTTGGTCCAAATTACGAACAAGCAACAGTTTTTTTTTTTGTCAAACTTCAGCAATTTTAGAACGAACTTCGCTGCCACACGCATCATGCCCAAAATGTCAGAAAAAATTGCATGGCTTGAGCCTACCGATATGCCGACATCTTCTCTAAAAGTGATTCTCCATAACAATTTTCTTCACTTTCTCAACATTTTCGGTTGTTGGCAGTGTCCTCTGATTCAAAAAAATGTTTACAAGTGGTTCAAGCTTTTCAAAGAATGACGACGCTCGCCCTGGACTACCATGATGCGCATGGGGCGTCCAGGGCGAGCATCGTCATTCACATCTTCTCGAACGCCTTTGAAAAGCTTGAACCACTTGTAAACATTTTTTAACTCAGAGTATACTCATTGTATGCCATTGTCAACATTTCAAGTGTTTTTGAGCACTTAATTCCATTTTACACACAAAATTGAATGCAAATTCTTTGATCCATTTTTTTTCGACACCAGGAAATCGCCGAACACGCAAAACACGTCTAACTTTTTATGCCTCTCACAAACAAAATAAATGCTGAAACTAAATAGCTGAAACTGTAAACATATGTTCAAGACGAGTGTACCAACATAACAAAATAAAAAAATCGATTATCGAATGTACATAGCCAGTGAAATTTAAAAATTCACCGTACTTTGTTAACAGACCTCGTATACCAAAAGAAGTCATTCTAAGAGGGTCAAATTAGAAGGCTATTCAATCACAAATTTGCTTTAAAAAGGAAACGAAATATCGTCTGCCCTGTCCTTCTATAGTATGATGGTGCTCATCATCGTCACCTTCAAGAAAACGAGAACTCCGTCACGTCAAAACTAAAAGGTTTCAAGGACTTACTGTAAGTAAATTCAATGCATGAGGATTTATTTGGAATTATCAGACTGGAACTATTTCTTCAACAAATGCGTAAGTGCAACCCTCAACCGGTTAAAATGTTCTTTTTGGACTACAGGCGTCTTAAGAACTATCAACGTATTACCTAAATTTCTCTCCACGTTGTAGAAATAAAGGTGATGACTGTGATAAGCTGGCGGCATACTGTGACACACAAGTTGAGTTGCTTTTTATTCAATTCCCTGGCTACACTTGCCAATAATCGATTTCCTTTCAAAATCTTTGTTATCTCACATCAACAGTCGGTATAGAAAGTCCACTGCACTTGAAGCATATCACCGGTCAAAAGCAAACAATCTTCGATCACAATTCAAAGCCACAGATTGCCAACTCCGATTAGTCCCCGACTGCATTGCCATCAACTCCTCTGTCACATATTTTCCGCAACTGCCATCACTAGACAAAATCAATATCTCCGCAGGAGAAAACTTTCTCTAAAGTGAAACATAAATCAGCCCACATCGCCGCCCATTTCTTTTGTTTAACATCAAACAAAAAGTAATTAAATTTTATTAAAATATTACCAGCAAGTCGGCACGGCCAAAGAGAGGCTCTGAGGCATCAGTCCTCGGTCAAGACAAGTGAATACTTAAACCGTGGCTAATTGCATGCATTACGGCCGAGAGTTAAGTTATTGCTCAGTTTTATGCTCAATAAAGTTGGGAAATAACTCATTTTCATAAATTTTTAGTTGTTATTATTAAACGTGTGATTTTTATGTTAATTTGATGAGCATACGGCCTTTATTTTAATCTCTGGGGTGGAGGCTCAATTAAATTGCTACGACAGGCGTGAATGGCGTAAATCATTTAAGTTTTTTTTTTCAGAGAAAATTCAAAAAATTATTTTACACGTGAAGAGACTTCTTCCTGAAATTGAGGACATTGACAGACAAAATTCTTGGCAGACACAGATGAATCAAAAAAAGTTGAAAATGATCATTTCAATCAGTCGTAAGTCGTCCTTAACGATGCAACACATTCGCCTAATTTACGAGGTCCTAAACCAACTTTTTACTACCCTCTTGCACGCAATATTGCCGTAATTTTGTTGCAGCCCTTGTTGCATACCCTCGAAACGAAAAACAGGACGAAAACTATCTCCTCGAACAAACATTTTTACGTCAAAACGATTACCACAGAGTATCGAATATCATTCCCTATGCGCATAGATACTCGATTCTTAACAACACCATTTTTCAGAATTCCATGCCATTCACTCGGCCATAACAGTCAACTTTCATTTCGATTTTCGTATTTATTGAAATTTTATCCTCAAATAGAACCCAACAGAAGGTTGTAAATATTTAATCAATGCCACCTCACACACACCCGACGACGCCTGTCGATAGTTATATGTTGCAGGGAGACCCGGAGACATGTGGATACACGAACTTTTTCAATAACTTTTTTTCTTATTTTGTGTGTTTTTTTTAAGGCACTGGCACAGGCATCGACATCGGTACCGGCACCGTTTTCATGTGAGTTGAGCTTCATATTTCAGCAAAATGGATATCAATTACCTTGGCTTGATGGTGGGGCTTGGATGGAATGACGAAAGGCTTTTTGATTGATTATTTGCTTAAAAAGCTACGTGTGCGTATGATTTACATTTCAAAAAAAAGGTGCTCGCAGAGAACGAGCGGGTGTTTGTCTTTTTTTTTTTTCAACGATTAATTCAATTTTCTCTGGAACTCTGAGTGCCGGAGTCATGTGTCGATTTTTAAAAGGCAAAACATTGATTTTTATTTCGATTGTAGTCATATGTTGATTCTGGAAAAAGGATATTCTTATACAACTGACGCCTTTTTTGGGATGGAGTGTTCGTAAATGGAAAGTGAAAAGTGAGGTTGGGGCTTAAGTGAGAAAAAAAAAATCAAAATGTGACTGGAGAATTGAGTATGACATTTTTTTGCGTGATATTAAAAATTTTGTTTTGACTTACTCGATGGAGTTTTGGCTAATAACTTCGGTGATCCACTAGAAAGGCTCAAATCACTTTGTGAACTCTGTTGACTGTCTTTGCTGTAGGACCGTCCACTGAAAAGAAAGACAAACGAATATTAGAATCAAAAATGTAAAGACACAATCGACATAGGAGAAATCAAAGGACAATACACCAAAGCCTCCCTTTTTATCGTTAATTAGGACCAGGAAAACACTACGCAGATCGAAACTGTTTGTCACAACTACTATTTTTAGTCTTAAACACATGATCATTAAATACAAATCTACTTACAGTGGCGAAAAAAACAATAGAAACAATGTTGTTTCGTGGTATCTATTAAATAAAGAAAGTTTATTTGGTGCAAAGATGTATATTATCCAGTTACTGGTTATAACGGATTGCAAACGCGACTCCGTTAGTGGAACATGCGGTTACAGAAGATGACGATAATGAATAAAAAATTGCAAAAATGGTGGAAACAAAATTTTTACTCGATTTTCCACCCTGAATCTGGCGAAAATTAAATGAATTTAAGAGTAAGTTTAAAAAAATATTTTTGGAAAAATAATGACGTTACAGTTAGAACGTGTCATATCATTCTCTCGTTGAACTTTCGTAGCACATGTTCGCTCATGAAATGAATCAACTTGATATAAGTATCAGTAGGAAGTTTCAGTGTAGCACGCAGTTTGGGGTTTTGACCACTGTTGTTCCTTCCTGGGGACCCTACAGTCCTTGATCCCCATAGGTATTCTATAGGATTAAGACCGAGGGATTGCGATGACCACACCGTAACTACTATTTCATAATGCGTAAATCAGTGTTGCACTAGTGCTTAGGGTCATTGCCTCTAATGAACTTCAGTGGCATTTTTCATCTTCTCCTCGTCATCGAATAACATTACTGTGTTCAATATGTCTACGGAATCAACTGCACACTTTTTGTTTTTTATCAAAAAAATTTTACCAACGCCAGAAGCAGAAAAGCATGGTCATAGTATGACTTTACGACGTTTAACTCGTTGTTTGGTGTACTTGAAATCGAATTCCGCGTTCTTCCGTCGACTCACGTAGGCTAGGTTAGGTTGGACTGGCCGGTTGCAGTAGAATAAGACACAGCCGCCATAGACCAGATTAAGCTCATTGTGATGCCAAACAGCGAATGAGACACCGCGTTTCCCGTTAAACCAATTGTAGCTTCGTATGAACCTGTGAAGCCGTCCGATGATGACTTCTCAGGTATGCTTCCTGCCAAAAGCAAACAAATCAATTTTGGTTTCATTTGACCACAGAATGTTCTTCCAATTTTCATGATAAAGATATTTTTTTGCTAAATTTAATCTTTTTGCAACATTTTTTTTGCTCCACTATGGTACCTTCCTAGGTGTCCTCCCAATGAGTTTTTCTTCTCTTAAATGGTTTCTTATAATGCAACTCATTACTGGTGCGTCAAATTCCTTTTTAAGTTAATTTAAAGAATCAAATGGATTTTTTTTTTTTGCTCAAAAAAGATAAAGCAAGTCGTTCGGTACATGAAAACTAATAATTTCTTTTGTTTGTATTATTTTTTCGAGACGAAAATTGGTGAAAAATTAAAATCCATTTTTTCCACCATTTTTGCATTATTTTCTTGAATGTTTGCAATGCGTTATAATCACAAATGAGCTAATACAGATACCCAACATCTTTTCTCTTGCGCCTTGATTTTATTTGACAGCGTTTTTTATAACAATTTGTGTCTGTGAATACGTGGGAGAGTTTTGAACAACAAATCAAACAAATGTGCGTGAAAATGATGAGCTAGTGTTCGGTGCTTCCTGAATTACTGTCAAAATGCTTCCTGTATTTCAGCTACATTCGTGAATTACTGTCAAATTCATCGATGGGCAAGGGGAAATAGCTTCTGCAGCTGCTCAGATGGGTGTCTATGTGGTTATAATGTAATTGCTTAATATACGCCTTGCACCAAATAAACTTTCTTTAGTTCAATAATACCACGAAACAAGCTTGCTTATATTATATCTTCTAACACTGTAGTTTCTTAATCTATTCAAACCACCAAGTCCTTACAAAAAAAAAAGCTCAAACTACGATTATGACGTGACTTTGACATGATCTTCATTTCATGTATTTTTTGTTACTTCAATTAAATTATGTCGTTAATTTATATAACGACTGCTTTCAACGTTCAGCTGAATTCAATGCCTTTGAGGCTCAGTTGACAAGTTATAGAAACTTCCATAAAGAAAAATTATCAACCATTGGTATGAGTTTTAATGGGTACTCAGTATTTTACGTGCACCCTTGCCATGTTAATAGGCGTATGAAATGGCACAATTTTTGCACGTTTTATTTCAAAAGGGGAATATAAACACTGAACATTCGATCTTCTATAAAATTTACAAAGCAGTGAATAAGATTTGCAAGTTGATTTCAAAACAAGACTTTTTTGCAAACAAGTGTGTCTTTAACCTTTTGTGCCATATGGTTACACCCAAAATAGTTTTAAAATAATGCCCACACAATCAAATCTTTCCATTAAAAAAAACAGACCATGTCAAAAAAATATTTATAGCACAATTCGGGTTAAGTTTCGAGAGAATTCCGATTTCAATTCTTAGTTTTGGTTCAAATTTCTGAATAATTTTACAATTCTTCATAAGTTACAAGTCCCTCACAAGAGTGTTCAGAGTCACAAATGTGAGGTTTTCGTATTCTAACGAAAAACCTTGTGAGCTTACGAGAACTGGCAAAATTTTGACGTGCGATTAAGCAATTCACAAGCCAATCACTAGAAAAACAAGAAACAGAATGACATTTAGTAAAATCTGAAAAACCAATGAAGAACATGATTTTCCAGCTCGTGAGTAAAAAAAAAAAGCAAAAAAGAGGAAAGTCAAAAGAAAATTGATTCTTGTTTGCAAAATACAAATGTATTAGTTTTTTTGTTAAATTTGGTAAACTTAGCCGAAACCAACAGCTGGGCAACAAATTTGGTCGGGTGGGATATTACACAATTTTTTAACGAAACATTTACTACACAAATGTAGTTTCTTAAAAAAATATTCGTTCATGCCAATTAAAAATCACATTAAAATTAGTGAAACCTCTTTCCAGTCAATAAATCGGAATCAACCATCAAATTGTGTCTACTTTGCTTACATTTCTCTTGAATTTACTGCGACACGAAAAAAGAACATAAATCATTCACTGAAAGGGGAAAACCTTAAATCCAGAACATCGGAATTTATTCGAAGACATTCACTTCTGATTCACCCGGTTCAGTCACGCAAGTCTACTCTGGCGTATGCTTAACGTATTCGCGAATCGAACGATTACAGAATTTTTTAAAAATAAATTGTATCTACTTCGTGTGTGTTCACTATCAAGAAGAAACCTCACTCAAGAGATCGCCATTCACTTGGAGTATTTCTAGGTGAATGCAAGTCGCGTTGTTGTAAGTGATGTCTTGAAACTTGCGTTTTTGCGAGACGCAATTGGAATATAAATGATTGGATTGTATATTCTTGTAAATGACCAGAACTTTCTGACTTTCAACAGAGAAAGGAAGAATGTCTAGTAAAACCTTAAACATTTTCCAATGAAGTGAAACCTTGTGGAATCACAGAGATCAGGTAAAGTTTATGAGGAGAACTGTCTGACTTTGAATAGAAAAAGGAGAGATGTCTAGTAAAGTAGTAAAATGAAGTATGGAAGCTCTGCAGACGAAAATACTCTGCTGTCATTTTCGCTTTTAAGAGGATTCGAGTAAGCTAGTTAGTTGAAAATTTTTTTTGAAAAATAGCTACAAAATTTACAATTTACAATTCTAAAGTTTAATATGATTTGGCCATTAGTCAAACACCAGATCGATATTTTGTTTAATCTCTGGCAAAAGAACTATTGATGATGTTTGTATAAACAAGTGCTTCCAATATTAAAATTATTAAATTTTATATTTCAAATTAATTTTGCAAGGAAAAACATTTTGTTTATAAATTTTTTTTATAGAATAGCAAAAAACAAAAATGCCTATCAGTTCTCTTACAATTAGGTAACACTAAAACATATTCATCGCCACTTCAAAACTAACGACGTTTGTTTTCGAGAACAGCATTTGCGGCAATACTTTATACTTTCCATGAGTGTATATAAAATTAGTTTTTTTTTTTTGTTCAATCTCCCTCGAACACGCGTTGCCTGTGATTGAGTGCGATTAAAGTGTAATTCTAAATATAAAAAACCCCAGCCTAATTTTCCTTTCACTATGGCCAAAACAACAGAGTCTTTTATGTGGACCTTTCTGATGCCGATGTCAGACTTAGATAAATATTGTAGGCAGACATCATGGCTATTTAAGAAATGAAAAGAAAAACATCGACAGTAAGACTCCAAACTCGATTTGCTTCGTCAAAAAATGGATTAACCCTACACTGCGCAGAGTAGTTTTTGGTCTGATACAACTCAATTTTTACTTCTTTCATAAACTATGGATCGCAATTTTACTTTGTTAAATTTTGTTCATGATTTGCTTTATACATTTTGAAAGGAATAATCATGCCAATTTACAGAGACAAGTGGATTTTTTTATTATTATTATTCTGGTATTTTTTTTAAAGCTACGTAACAGCCCATACAGGGCCAGAGCATAGTTTGTTCGCACCTCCACTGTGTTGTGCGCGATATAATTTTCGTCGTTCGCTGGATGTTGGGCCGTGAAAATTGTTTGTGGTGTTCTTTCCTCGGGATTGGAACCCGGGTACTCTCGCTTAACAGTCCGACGCACTAACGATTAAGCCACGGCACCCACATTTTTGATATTTACAGCCGAGTCATTCCACGCAGGAAAAGGACATTTTGAACTATCCTTCGTCCTTGCAAATAAAAATTGTGTGGGTTACTTAAAAGTTCAAGTTTTTCTGAATTCAATAAGACATAATTTGCAAAATTATTCTGAGAAGTAGAACCAAAGTTATGATTTTTTGAAATTTAAAAGAAATCTTGAATTTTGACTTATTACCAACATTTGAACATCCGTTACTCGCAAACTATATCGAGTTGAGCAAACATTTTTTGTGCCATTACTTGAACCACTTCAATAAGTACTTCCACCAATTTTGAGCCAATTCGAAGACGGGTCGTTCAGGTCGTTCAGTCTGGGCGATTTGTCATGGAATGACCCAGCCATAAATTACATAAAAAAAAATATTTTTTTTAGTAAAAACGAAAGTCGCGCAGTGTAGGTTAGGACTTGTCAACCGATGCCTCTTTCAAAAACAGCCTCTCAATTCTGCGCCTCCGATTATTACATCAAAGTTACATCACCAACATCGCGCATAAAACTGGCGACCTTATTTCAAACTCGCCACTGACTTCATCTCTGAGCACCGCATTTGAAACATCACAAGCGAAACTTTGCGATTTACGTTTCGATTTTTTATTAAGAGCACGCCCTTCAACGGTCATTAATTAATTTTAATTAAAATTTTCATTAAAATCATTCACTGATGCAATCGCAAACCACTCGATTACGTCATCTTCCCATCTCATCATCATCTGAATTCTGAATTCATCTTGTCGTTCTTGACTCAAGGGTCACGTACAAGCAATTCATCGCCTCTCATTGCGATTTAGCTGGGAATCATTTTCGTCCCATATTCAGTCAGGACTTTTAAAGGACTTCGCCTCATAGACGCCGCCCGATTGTTCCACCAACAAGCTGTCACCAGCAATTGGAACTATGCCATCAGTGAGTACACTTAAAGTGTCAATGTCGACCAGCCCCCTCCCCCATGTCGACCCATTCGTTCCGCATTGACATTGCACGGGGGGAAAAATCGAATGTGCACTGCATTCGGTAACAACCCTCAAACATCATGAGATTACCTCTGTTTGGTGGGACCTCAACGTCTTCTCATCGTGACCCACATTTGTCTCAGAAGAACAGAAAAAAAAAAGTATTGCAAGGAACAAGTGGAACTGCCATGACGCAGGGAGGATGATGATTATTTCATATCTTTGTCGCATGCAACAACAACCCTTCTCCCGCATCTTAGACCGGCTTGGCTTGCAGGGATTAAGCACTGCCGGGCGTGTGTGCGTGTCAAGGAGAAGAAAATTGCATGTGTGTCCCCTCCCTCCCTCTCTTAACCCACTTGGCAGGGAAAGGAGGTGCTTGCATTCATCGTTCCACATGCATGCTGAGCAAACACAATGAACGAGGAAATCCATTTCAATCCCTATTTGTGCGAGAGGAGGACACATTATGTGGCAGTGGTGAGTTTATTTGTGGAACGGTTTCACTCTCGGTAAGGATAATTGCAAGGGAAATAAGTCGGAGAATATGTATGCGGACTAATTCTCGACAGATCCTTATGGGAATTTTAAACTATGTTTACACACACAGGCATACACGCTCGCTTGTGTCGATGCGGTTGAAAAGATGGTCAAATTGAATCATGCGATTATAAGTGGATTAAGGAGCTCGAGCGCTGTGGGTGTTAATGAAAAGAAATGAAGTTGAAAAAGAGAATTTCTTTTAGACGATGAGGTTTTCAAGTGAATTGCGGGGACTTTATTTACCTCAACTGCTGAGGTGAGCCGCTTTGTGGTGACCTTCAAGTGTGGGAGTGCTTTCTGAAAAGCGACATCTTCTAGCGGGAATTGAAAGGTATTTGGTGCATCTTTTGGGACATAAAATGTCAGACGTTCATAAATGAAAAATTTCAAATACTTCATGAAAAAATTTCACTCTTTTATAAAAAAAATTTCATAAAAAAATGTCAGACTTTCATAAATAAAAATTTCATAAACTACAAAACTTCGAAAAAAAATTGCAGTCTTTTATAAAAAAAAAATTCATAAAAAAATGTCAGACTTTTATTGCTACATCATTTTATATTAAAATGTCTGCCTTTCGCAAAAACAAAATTTCATGAAAAAAAAAAGGCAGCCTTTCATAAATAAACACTTTCTACACCAGAGCAACTGAGACAAGTGGCAACTCGGATATGATTCTTGATCTAAGTTTGCTCAAGGCTCACAAAAGTGGCTTTAAAGTGACAACCTTGGCATCATTGTCTCATTCAAGTTCTATCTAAATAGAAGACCTGAAGCACTGAACGTAAAATCTTGAATTCCACAACAGTTTCAAAGCCCCTTAACTTGGTTTCGAGGTCGTAGCAGCGGCTTATATGAAAGCTTGGAAACATTGATGTTTGATGCAAACAATTCTGTTTTAAAGATGGTTCAAAAACTGGACTATAGAACCTTGAATAGGAACCTTGAAATTGAATAAAATTATAGGTGTAATGGGTTTATATTTTGACCTAATAAAATTCTGTTAAAAAAAGAAATATTGACTTTTAATTTTCTACAAAACAAAATCTACAAAAAAGAAAATCGGACATTTTATGTGGTACAACCTTATTCCTTTTTTTTATATTTGTTCAACCAAGTCTCAAGATTTGTTCTCGAATGAGTGAAGTGTGTAGTGAAAAACACTTCCTTTTCAATTTAATCGCGCTTAAACAACTTGCTTTTAAAATTAATTAGCGTGAAAACATAAGTTGGGGGAACTTAATTTTCTTCTTCTGAAACTTTATCCGAAGCTTGTCATACAGTGATACAATGGTAATATAATCAAAATTATAGTTATAGTAAAAGTTTTTTAAGATTTCATAGTCTTTTATAGGCGTTTAGAACAAATAAAATGATTTCAACCAATTCACGTAGACTTTACGTTGAAATAAACAAAAAAAAACCCAATTTTGTTTGGTAGATTTGGCCGGCTTTTAAAAATAGGGCTCACATCGGCGTACGCCCTTGGTAAAATTCCAGATCCTAATTAAATTATTTTGATCCCAATAAAGCTCTCACAATTTCTAAACTGCCTTACCAAACCTCATTAAAAACAACCGACGACATACAAGCTCAACGTGCTTCAAATAATTTCAGCGACAATTTCCATGCGTTATTAAATTTCTCGCTTGAAACTAAAGAGATATGATACGCGTATGTTCACTTCACGGCACTTCAAAGATAACAACGAATTCCTTTACAATCTTTGAAATTCATTTGATAACGCGGCTGCTATGAATCTATCTGAATAAACTTGAGTAGCAGTCTCAGTCATCGAAGAAATTTAACTGATAGGGACACAATTTTTTGTTTACAGAAGAGCAAAACGTTGAGACTTTATCAGTAAGGGGCTTGAACGAGTTGAATTTAATGTGATCAAGTGATTAAATTTTGCTGTTTTGAAGATTAACATTTTTTATACTCATAAACAACGTGGTTGAAAGTCGGGGGAATGTTTGTTGGGTTTTAAAAATGAGATGAGACTTTGCTTTGGAAAGATAAATTAGAAGTAAAAACATTTTCAGATCGTGGACTTTTTTTTTGGGTTTTCCAAGTCGGAATAGAAGAGAGAAAGATCCTTCGCGTGATCTTTGGACCTGTCTGCGTAGATGCCGAGTAGAGAAGGAGATTCAACCACGAACTGTACGGGCTGTACAAAGACATGAACCTGGTCAGAAGAGCCAAAATCCAGCGACTTAGATGGCTGGGCCATGTAGAGCGGATAAACACCAATGCTCCGGCCCGGAGAGTCTTCGGATCTACCACCATGGGGAATTGCGGCAGAGGAAGACCCCACCTCAGGTGGCGCACCCAAGTGGAAAGGGACCTCAACCAACTCTGCATGCGAAATTGGAAACAGCTGGCAAACAACCGGGCCAGTTGGAGAGGCATGTTGGTTGAGGCCCAGGTCCACCCCGGACTGTAGCGCCAGTAAGAAAGTAAGTCGGAATAGAATCTAGATTTGTCTCATCATTAGTGGCGTAACAGCCCACCAAGGGCCAGAGCCTAGCTTTTCGCGCCTCCACTGCGTTGTGAGCGTTATAATTTTGAAACATATGGAATTGATTTACAGTTTATTGCCGGTTCTGAACAGCGAATTGCGAAATCTTTCCGTGGCAGAAGTACTACAGGATGGTTATCAATCGTTCGCTGGAGTTGGGGCCGTGAAAAATGTTTGTGGTGTTTTTTTTTCCTCCGAGCTGGGTACTCTCGCTTAACAGTCCGACGCACTAACTGACGGCGCCCACCCAGATTTGTCTAGCAATGATCTAATGCACTAAATGTTCATTTACAGCTCCAGTCTTACAAGCTATGTATTTATTCATTTATTTATATAAAAGCTAGCTAAGAATCTCAAATTAATGTAGCCAGACCAACAAAGGCTATACAAGTTCTGTAAATAATTGAAACTCTGTTTTTTCTTAAATTACCAAAAACTGTACGTTCTAACAGACCCAAAGTTGTCTTTTTAACGCACTTAAACGACTTTCTTTTCTCTGAAAGTACAGGAAACTATCGGAGCGAGAGTTGTTCTTCAAACACCGTAGAGCAGTCTTTTCTGAACTCACAAGAAACTTTACGTTCTAGCAGACCCAAAGCCAGACTTTCAATATACTAAAGGGGTCTCTTTTGCAAATGCAAGAAACTCTACATTCTCAAAATCATTCCTTCAACACACTAAAGGGGCATTTAAAAAAATCCCCATCTTAATCATTTCATAATCACTCACTTAACACAAAAGGTCAAATTGAACCACAATCGCCCAACTGGTTTTCCTCCAGTGGACCCAACCCGGAAACCTCAGGTACCTCGTTCAACTATACACTTCAAGGTCATTACCAGATGGAGTACACTCTGATTCCATTTACCATCAAAATTTATTTACGAATTTTCATCAAAAAAAATAAATTTTAAATCCCGATCGTGTGCGATGCGATGAGAGCCATAAACACAATCTTAAGAATCAATCATCAAACAAATTAACGTCCACTCATGCTTGGACTCGTCTCCATCGTAAGTGTAATTGAAATCTAATTGTTTATCCATGACAAAGTGAATTACTCTCTCGGCTTAATTTACTCGTTTATCACTCTTCACCATCATCAATTCGTATTTGCTGTCGCGGTTGCTTAATGGATTGACTTTTTGAACCGCAACTGTGAAAGTAATTAGTGGATTTTTTTTTTGTGTCGTAGAAGGTGAATGGAAATGAGTGCAGGGACTACTACTTAGCTTTGGTTTTGCTTGGGCTTTTGGAAATGATTTAAAATGATTTCTTTTTTAAAATGGAAGTTTTTATTTTAATTCTTCTCTTAAATTAAATTGTAATCTGTCATCCACTATTTCATTTTATAGAAAATATAAGATTGCCAAAGATCTCCTTTCCGCCTTTTTGTCTTTTGAATTTTCCGGCTATGTACAAAGCGCTACAGAGCTCGTATCTGGCAATACATCATTTGAAAGGTCTTGACATAGCCTACAAAACGACGCTATGCATGATCAGTTTGGATACGAGCTCTGTAGCGCTTTGTTCCGGCTATGTAGCCGGAAAATTCAAAAGACAAAAAGGCGGAAGGGAGATATTTGACAACCTAATATGTTTAAAAAAAAATATGTAAAAACTTATAACCTATTCGCTTAATAGCTTGGTCTTCCGGACTGGAAGCAGCATAACCGGGACCGTCAACGTTGGAAGGCGGCTTTGGCTTACGCACATACCCTCCAAGGCTTAAATGCCTGTTAAGTAAGTATTCGCTTAATAGAACACAAGTTAAGACCGCATATAAAATGAAACCTTTTCGTCGCAGGTTAAGTCAGTTATCAATCCACATCGCTTGAATAAACAGCGGGCCATGAACTGGTTTCTTTTTAATTTATGAGAAATTTCGACATGGGCTGCTGTTTCCCGCTCGAAATTTTAACAGAAAATCAGCATCACATATCCACCGAAAAAAAAGAATTTCTTTATGCTCGAACATCGGGAAATATTGAAAACTTATTTCCAAAGTCAGTGTTGTGGTGCCCCAACAGTGCGATTTTTGAAAGAAAAGTTATCAGCCGTCTTGGCGGTGGTAATAGGTTGCCTTGGAGATGCGATTGGAGTCCTTTGAGCAAACGTAAAGGACTGATGTTATGCTAATAATCCGAAAATAATTCAAGGACTTTAGACCAAAAGCATAAGAGCGATCTGTGAGTAAATGTCCGAAACCATCGACAAGGTCTTAGAAAATTGGAGTGACAGAATGCGCTACTGTAAAACTAGTGGAGGCAGCCACTTCAACGACGATGTGTTCTATAATTAATGGGAATGTTTGCTTCTACTAAGACCGCGTTTATGGTCAAGTGAATTAGCTCCGCGTGATGCGATGACATTCGCGCGATTTCAAGTGATGCAAGCATCAAGCATCATTGACGTATTAAATTCGCCTTTCGCACACTCGCTCCGCCATAAACACCTTCATATGTAAACATGTAATTGAACGTTACTAGCGAATCACTTTGAATCGCATGACGCGAATTCGCTTGATGATAAACGCAGCCTAATAAAATCATAACCCATTTTATTTTACTTTTTTTATTGCATTTTAAAAAAGAAACTTGTGTTTGGTCCATTCTCTAGAACTACGAACCTATATTCTTCGTCTACTACTTGACATCCTGTTCTACAATGAAGAAAACAGGTTTCAATTTAAAAACCTTAAAAAAATAATCTCCAGAAAAGACATCGAAAAATGTGAAACCTTCCAGGATTCCTTAAATCACGAACTGCGCAGAGAGCACATTAGCTAATGACACACGAATTCCTAAGACTTCTCAGAAAACACGGATGTTAGAAATAGAACCACACGTGTGTGTAGGTTCCACACACGCTCCGTTTATCATAAGCCACATGGGCTGGCAACAAAATTCCTGACATAACATCCTTTTGTACTCTCCGCCTTCTAACGAGCCATGTTCTCCAGACCGTCTGACATTAGAAAGACAAAAAGTAAACTGTTCATCTTCCCCCCCACTTGAACTGCGCCCACCCACCATCACTTTTAATCACCGTCAATTGTTTTATGCGAGGCCGGGTCCAACTTGTCGGCGATAGAAAACAAATAATCGATAAGTGTCCATTGCCCGGACACGTCCACGCTGCTAAAACACACACTCACAGAGGACACAATGGAGACAAGTGATTCTTCAGAGAATAATGTATTCAGTCGCATAAATTAATGGCCGCCATCGGGAGCACAAACAACGAGATGAAAAGTCGTTTTTCTCCGACTCCACTTGGCTCGTCGTCATCTATTCTTTGGAGCAAATTGAATCTCGAAGAGGACCGTGCCGCCGCTGATGTAGATGAGGCAATCAACTCATTTTGGCAGCTGTTTGGGCGGACGTCTCTCGGATTTGTTTACACAACGATACAAGTATCTATGCCTCTCTCTGTGCAACATGAAACTTTGGCTAAAAGCAATCGGTGTACAAGTGCTCTTGGCTCTAAGTGTGTTCAACTTGGTTGGCCAGCCAGGGCAAAGTCGCAATTAAATTTAATGGAACCTTATCATGCGGAGAAGCCTACAAAGTCGAGGAGGGCGGTCGTCCGTCCGTCACCAATGCGAACATGTTCGATTTCCTTGCGGGCCCGATGGGGGTCCACAGAGTACCACAAAAAAAAATCCAGAAATATTATCATTTCCTCATTACGGGGGCTCGATTCTGGAGAACGTATCTGCTCCTCGTCGGCGATACGGGGGTATCTTTTTTTTTTTTCACTGGCGCAGCGCAGCGGTCACTTGGCACAGAATTCCTCCTCTCGAGTGGCCCCGGGACGGAGGTGGACGTGGACTTGGATGTGGAAACGGTTCTGTGTATCTCATGTAAAACGGCCATAGCGACATCCATCCGGAGGGAATTGGAATTACGTCAGTTCTGCAGTGCTGCCAAGTGCTGAGGCTGGTGCTGGTGCTGGTGGTCGCGCTACAGGAGTCCATTTGAAAGACGCTTCATTACGAACGAAGAACGGATGTCGATAGACTCTATGTGTGCTTGTTTGCGAAGGGAAGTGGTTGAGTAATCACGGCGAAGAAAGAAATCTGGGTTATTGTTGTTGCGAAGCCATCGAAGCCAATGATAACAATAATGAAATACTCTGCTCCTTCTGCGGGAGACGTCTTGACGGAGGCGGACGTCTTTGCGAAGACGAATGCATTTCGGTTGATTGATTGGATTGGATTGGATTGAAAAATGGTACGGAATTTAATTTCGGCTTTGCTCCTATTGTTGGTGGATTGAAATTGAAAACGGATGTCGAACAATGGATGCGGGAGAGCATGGTCTTAAACGAAACTTTCGGTGAGATGCGAATTGCCATTCCCTAAGATGAGGAAGGATAAGATGTGTAGTTTTTCAAGACAGGAGGAAGAAAGTGTATGCTCTGTGTATGAAATACTTACAGCAATAAAAGGTGCTTAACTGAATTTTTCTAAGACCGCTTTTTGCTTTTTGTCGTAACTTTTAGACGAAGTGCAAGCATGCACCTATCGTACTGTCTAGAAGTAGAAACTACGTTAAAAGGATATGCGTAACAGCCTAAACAGGACCAAAGCTTAACATTTTCGCGCCTCCACTGTGTTTTGCGCGTTATAATTTAACATATGTGGAGGGGACCTACTGTTTAATTCCGGTTCCAAACGGGGAAACGTGACCGAAGCTTTCCGTGACAGAAGTACTCCAGGAGGATTGTTAGTCGTTCGCTGGAGGTGGGGCCGTGAAAATTGTTTGTGGTGTTTTTTCCCCGAGCTGGATTCAAACGCGGGTACTCTTGCTTAACAGTCCGACGCACTAACGATTAAGCCACGGCGCCCAAAAATCAATTACTTACAATTAGACAAATTTCGTTATCGTAAGACGTATTTTCTATCTTCCAAGACAGAGATTACTCGAAGGGGTTTTTTAGTCGTTCGCCGGAAGTCAAAAATGTTAAGCCCTTATGTTGAAATATGCTTTAAAAACAAAGCGAAGCTCTTTTTCTCCCTGTCTATATTTACCAGCTCTTAATTTTCAGAATTTTAGATTTAAGCGATAAATACAGAAATGCTCTTAAGAGAAAACAGAAGTTGTTTTCTTCAAAACTTCAAATTCAAACCATGACTAACATCGAAATTCAATGGACTAAAAAATTATCTAAAATTATAAATCGGAAGTTATAATAAACAGGGACAGTCTTGCTTAGAAACTTCACAATAAGAATCCTGTCCCCTTCTCGAAAGACTCTAATTTTTTTCTGTTTACTCCAAAGGAATTAATGAGGAATAGCTCCGGTGTCCATCTGTATTTTTTTTTTTGAGTTCATCTTTTCTTTGGTAAAGTAATCCTGAAGTGAAGTTCGTTTGACTTTTTTTAAATTCCAGTTCCTGGAATTTCATAACGTCAAGAGGAGCACAAAAGTAGAATAGAGTAGTACTCGAAGTAGATACAGACGGATAGAGTTACGATGGCGAATAACCAAGAGACAGCAAATTAATTAAAATAGCTCCAGCCCAACCGTAAGCATAAACATTTCTTGCGTTTCTGTAAAAGAAGTTGTTCGTTAACATTCTTTGTTTCCTTTTTAGTTAAGAAAGAAAATTTAAGCAATCATAATTTGATTTCTCAAATTTTAGTGGAAATATTGTTTTTTTCTAAAAAATTGTTTTGGTATGTTTGCAGACTAGCGCCTCATCTTTTAGTTTCACATAATATAATACAAGACGCTATTCATGCAATTTTTTTGATCTATAATTATAACCAGGAACCACATTCAACTGTGATCCGGTCTACAATTAGCTCCCAAATTCAATGCGTAATAATTTCAGCATTCATTTGCTCACTGCAAAAAAATCTATCAATCACTTCACTTCCATCCATCATACTTAAGAGAAAACGAAAGTCTAACAAAATTTTGCATAACCACTCAAAAATTGTAAGTGGTTTCGTATAATTGGCAATAACTACGAGTTCAATTAACTTCAAAACAAATCGAAAAACCAAGAAAACGGACATAGACACTTTCCAAATGCACACGCAAAAACTCAATCACCTTCGAACTTTGTCTTTAACGATGCCGACGTCACTCTTTTCTCTGAACACACCCCAAAAAAATGCAGAGGATACCATTGCGTGGTTTTCACTAACGCCCCCCATCACGGCATCGATAAACTTTTGCAAATTTGCACCTGATGCCAGCGCCATTAGCTCTCCATCCGCACGTATCCACTGCGGAGGAATTCAATTCGAAAAGAAAGTGCACATGACAACAAAAATTAACGCACCGATAGAGGCCGGCACACAGGTGTGTACTACTCGTAGATACAACAAAACTAGTCCCAATAGCAATTACGTCGATTAACAAGCTCGGGACCGCATAACAAGTCCGACGTCGTCGTTGCCGCCGCAACGCAAACATGTGCATGCCACTTATCGAGGCGCAAAATCGTTCCACATACAGACTTCACATACTCGCAGCGGAGAACGACGCGGTACGCGCGGAGATTCACCTAATTTATCGGACCCTGATGTTTCTTTGTCGGAGAACACACACACATACACATCACTCGACCGATAGGGAGCTCTAACTTCCATTTTCAACGTTCCAACGGTCGTTATCGACATGCGGGGGACGCCGCACGGAACCTCCGCGGTGCTGAATACAAATTTGAAGCCACAAGCAATGTTGTCATTATGTCACCCAGGACGACGAGCGCAGATCCAGATGCGGCGATAAGGAAGGCACACTCTCCACCAGCACCACCCACCGATTGGGGCGGTTCAATGGTTCGGAAGAAATGCATTTTGAGATGAGTCTGCAGCAGAGTGGATGTGCTCCAGTGGACACAGAGGTGTAAACAAAGACAGACGGAGTGAGTTAGTGATAATGATCCACCCCAGTGGAGAGATATACGGGGAATCCGAGAAGTGCATTAGACGGTGCGCTTTTGTGCTGCAGATTTACAGGCGACATCTTGTGTGTTGTGGGGGTGCTATTTCCGAGGCTAACAAGGGAAGTGGATCAAGATTATCGGGTTGGAAAATATGTGTGTGCTTATGTCACCTCAACAGTCGGCGGCAAAACGAGCGTAGCTTCAAAGCTGACTGCAGATTGGCAAAATCAATCGAAGTCAATGTTCTCCCGGGAGGGGAAAGAAGAGAAACGCACGTCCGCAACGTGCGGCAGGTTGAAGCAGGTTCATCGAAGACGGTCATCGCCTTCTCGAAACCACATTGCTGGCTTCGTACGGCGAGGCTCGTAAGACTTCGGTCATCGACTGGCAACACGAATTCCAATAGGAAAAGAAAATTGCTTTACGACTGCTGGAGAGACGTGTTTTTGAGGAATCGTTTTTTTTATTTTCCGTGCATCTTTCGGAAGAGTCCGTCAGTGTAAAAACAAAGTTTCCTGAGTCATTTGAACAGGATGGTATCAGTCAAATGAAAGATTTAATAATCATTTGATAAAAACGTTTGAAACAGTTTGCGCTTCCTAAATTAGTTTGTTTTGCACTCAATTTTATCCGACAGTTTATATACGAATGTGTTCTCTTAATTTTTACGCTCTAGGCGCATGTTTCCGCCTGATTTTTTACGCACATTAGGAAGATTACCGTAAAAAAAATAACAAATTACCGAGATTTGACTTGGTTCTCCAGTTTGAACAGCGTAGGTGGAAAATGTGTTCACGAAATTTAATCTTTTTATTGGCAAAAATTTAAATTTCTACAGGAAAATACTTAGGTCTAATTAAGCGCCTAGAAGCGATTAGTCAGAGTCCCAATTTACCGAAGAGTTACCGTCGTAACCGAGACCTCAAAGCGCTAAATGCTGCGAAATTGTGCTAACAACTTTTTCGAACAGGTTCCAAAGAAATTTCGAACTAATTCTCTGTTTTTGTGAGAATCTACTCAATTGTGCGATAGCAAATTGTAATTTATTTAAACGAAAAAATATAAAAATTAATCTACTCAACTCAGTGCCAAAGCTATCGCAACCAATCGCACCCATTGCGTAAAAAAAACATTCCCCACCGAATTAAATTGAAACATAATTAAATCTCAGAAATTATGCGCCGACTGTATTACCAGCAGCTAAATCTGATCCAGCTCCGAATCGCACCCGATTAAGTTCGAATAAATCGCCAATAAATTTCCTCCCACACTCAGCGTAAACGACTCCACGACTGATTTACAATCCGAACACGAGTTAGCCAACACACAATCCTGCTGTAGGCCTGCAATTTTCACATAACCACATTAATTATGCTAAATGGGAATTTTACACAAAAAAACAAAACGAAAAAAAATTCCCCGCAACCCAAAATCAACTCGAAGCTGAACAATTTTATCTCACGCATGCTGTCGACAGTCTAATGGGAAACTTGTGTCAATAAAATGCGGCCAAAAGTAGACCACCCCACCCCATCGTCGTTGTCGTTGAAAAGAATTCCCAGCCGAAGGCCTGACAAGTTTCCAACGTCAAAACCCAAACGCTCACCCAAGTTCAGGGTCAACGTGACCGGCTTCGCTTTCGGTTTCCATTGCGACGCCATAAAAAAAATCCAAAACGATTTACAACGCAACGAAAATTCGCTTCTCAATTCATTCTTCCGTCTGTTCGTCCAAAGACATCAGAGACTGTCAGTTTATGGTCAAAACTTTGCGCCTCAAGGCCACTGACAGGCTGGTAAGCCACGTAAGTTTTTTTTTTTTTTCCTCCACCGCTTTAGGAACACGACACAACAACGACGGGGTATAAATTTTCGGGAAAAAGTGTTTAAGCGCCGAGCAATTTGTGTCACGCTCACAATATCCGCGGGTGCCCAAAGTGCGGGTGGAGATTGGGAAGGCACTGCCCTCCCACCCTGTAAACACTTCCATTAGACACGTCGTAGGAAACTCGAGAATCACGTAATATGTGCCTGCCTGGTTGGGTTTTGTAAGATTCTTTGTTGTTCGTGTTTTTTTTTTTTTTTTGTAAGTTATTTTAATTTTTTCAGGGCCGTGTCGGTCGTGAGATCGGTTGTTATTTACTTGTGTGGCGGGTTCGCTACCTGGGCGCATGGTGCTCTGACATTTAGACGGAAACTTTATCGCTTTGATTGGAGATAATGAGCCAGTTGAATGGGGTCTTTAGGTGTTGAGTTCGGAGTTGAGATCCAAGAGTTGTGAGAAGAGCAACTAGTTAAACGAACTTGGATCAATGGGCTGTCAAACAAGTCGGCAGTTAACATGGGTCGAGAAAACCATGTTCTGTTCTCAAACACGAGGTGAATTCATCGCGAGCTTTTTAGTCGTGTTCACTGCTGTTATCTAAAAGCAATCAGCCATTGGTTGGCGATGTTCGTGTCACACGTTATATTTCATGGCCTGGCAACAGACGTCAATGAAGTCTCAAAGGTAAAGAACGAAATGTAACGCGTCACATGGAAAGTTTACTGCTGTGAATGGAACTAAAATATTTCTACAATTTTGACTCTTTTTGAGCTGAATTTATCAGAATCCAAAGCTAATTTTCATCCACAATTTTTCTAAACTTGACGCAAAGTTTTGATTGAACGATGAAAATTACGAGTGACACAGAGCCATTTGTACTGCGACCTTAAAAATCTGTTGCACCCCCTTCTTTGGTCTAAAATTTGAGTGCTGTCTTTATAAATTTGACAGTATTCCTGGATAGAAAGTCCTCAAAGTTAGTCCCTGTTAAGCTGCTCGATATGAACAACTTACCATTAATATTTTTCATTCGTTTTGTTGGTTTTTTTTTCCGATCAGATAAAGCTATGCCCTGGCCCTTTATGGGCTGTTATGCAGATTATTTATTTTTTTTTTTAGATGCAGGCTTGGGCATTGGTTAGCAAATGTTCTACAGTCTCCTTAGCAAAACTTTAATTCCCTATTTCAATTTCGACGAAACACTTTTTCTAGACCTCTACTGACTAACGATGGCTACTCAATCAAAACAATCAAAATAATATGTCATTTGACAAAAATAACCCGCACACCTATTCACAATTACTAAACAATATGTGAAAGTGAAAATTGTACCCTAAAGGGCCCTTTTCACTTGTACTTCCTTGCATAAAAGTTATACCCATGGTTTTTCCACAAATCATAATTTTCATAACTTTCTTCACACCCCGAGGAGTGCATAGAAAAATAACAACCTCGTGACACTCACTTCCTCAAACAAAAGGCATCGTTTCTCTCCGCCAATCTTTTTTTTACGTTCGATTGTTTAACAAAGAAGCCCTGCAGTCACTTGGCTTCGAAAAAAACCATCACCACCATCACCAATGCACTGGTCTTTGTAAATAAAATTGTGAATCGGTCATGAACCACGATGAAGGTAGTCATAGATCACATCACATGAAGGTTTTTTGCTTGCAAAGCATTTCCTGGCCCTAGTTGGATACACCAACACGCTCGTTGAAACCCTGGAGGCGTCATTTTCTGAATTCAACAACGCGGGCATCCTCAACGCCCCCGAAGCGGTGACATGACCCAAAAATAAAACGGGGAAAGTACCCTACGAAAAGTGAATTTTCATCTCTCGGCGTGTACTTAACCTCAAAAAACGCCGAAAAGTTCAAACAAGTTTCTTTTCCAGCTGACCTCGTTGAAAGTCCTTTTCCTCGTGACCCCTTTTTCACGAAAAAATAAATAAAAATAACCCAACTAAAACACACACACTCATTCACCTATAATTGCAAGCGGAACACATTCGGATGCAATTGATTTTCATGCACCGTGATTAACTGACGCAATGATAGTTTGACACGCAACGTTAAGACAAGTTGCGTGCATCCAAACAAGACTCACCAAAAACAAAAAAAGAACAAACAAAAGTTTATACACCAAAAAATAAATAAATTAAATAAATTGGTGAAAATTTGATGAATTAACGAGGAACTTTTTAACTTTTCATCACATAACGGTTTTGGTAGCGTTACTAAGACGCACGTAATCTGCAACACAATTAAAGGCAATGCAACGCGTAGTACACAATGACGGTTGCCATTGTCAGTGTCTCTTTGTTTCGTGATGAGAAACACAACTACTGGCTGTCTATTGTGAATGGGTATATGATGCTATAAAAGGAAAATTTTTTTTATTTTAGTTTTTCCATTTTTCTCTCCTTTTGAAAAGGCCAAGTTGAATGACTTTTTCGTTCTGGGCAATTGACCGTTGGAAATGAGTGTTTAGTCTCAATGAGGGCTTAATGAGGACGGATGAAGTGACGTTTGTTTGAGGCATCCTCTGAGCATCACGTTTCTGAAGGAAACTTAAAGACAGACGAAAGGCTTCTTGAATATTCAAATACTCATTTTACTCGAGAGTTTTTTAGAAACATCATCATCAGTCATTAAGATAGTAAGCAACTTGGCAATTTTATCTCTTATTATAAAAAATAATGCAATTACATATCAACAATGTAATAAGCGCTCGAGATTTAGGCTATAGGTGAGCAATTTATTTTTTTCAGAATTATTTTACATTATTTTATTTTAGGAAGCTAAGTTTTCAGAATGCTCAGTAAGCACATCGTTCCATTTTATCATGCATGATCTATTCCAATCATCTGTGCAGATTTTCTGGTCGCGTTTCTTATCTGTGCGTTAAAGTGAAAAGATTAAGTTGCTATTCATGCTTAATCGATTATACGGCAGCTATTCCCCGAAGTAATTTCAGTAGCCTCTTAGTAACTTAATCAACTACACTCTATCATTTCAAACGACATCTTTTTCTATAACCCACACGAAAACCTTTATTGCTAGACATAAAATAATAAAGTAATAATGAGCTGATGGCATAAGCGATGAGGCCTTTATGTATATATTTGTTTATTGTGTGGCCAAATTATGTAAACTGAAACATCTGGCAAGCATATTTAATCGATCAGCTTGTCTTGATTTGGTGGCATGGCACAAGGTATCATTTTTCTACCGAATTTTTGAACTTCTTTAGTCGTAGAGATTTGAAAACACAGTAGTTCCTCCATAATTTGAACTAATTTAAACAAGGCTTTTTCGGATTTTAGAAAGGTTCACGTCACTGATCGTGTTTATCAATTTTCGTAACGTATTTTTCAATTTTGACCAAAGATTTCTTTATTTTTTGCTAATAAATAGCTTGACATGACCTTTCTTTTTCTGCTCTTAGCCTTACCAAACTGGATATCGTCTCTGCGTTAAATTTTCATTGATGTTGATCGGGTACTTAAAAATTGTTTTTGTGCACTGAATTGCTTGTGAGCTAGCTATTTTGGAAGCAGCTGTTGGAGTGACTTCGTCGCTTTTGTTTGCTGAAGTGTCCTCAATTTTTCAGGCACATTAATGCCATCTACGATCAACCAGCCTTTAACTTTTTGTATTGAAATGATGTGTCGAGTATTTATAATTCAAAGGAGATCATTAATGTCTTGTATTTCTACTTGAAGCTAAGTTTTCGGATGTCCTTCGTAATTGAATGAGTGGAATTAAATCATCATCTTCCATGTTGTCTTTGGACAATGTAAAGTTTCGACGATTCACACTTTAGATTCA
This sequence comes from Syritta pipiens, assembly GCA_905187475.1. NCBI lineage: Eukaryota > Metazoa > Arthropoda > Insecta > Diptera > Syrphidae > Syritta > Syritta pipiens. The sequence goes on along the minus strand of LR994571.1, from coordinate 104,299,293 downwards.
CAGTATCAGTAATTCGCGTTATCAAAGGGGAGTTGTGCTATGCAACGAAACGAATATATTTATCTGGTGTTTAATATTCGCTTGCTTTTGTTGCGTAGATAGCAAGCTTCATATCCAGCACCAATAATATTTTTTAGAACGATAGAAAAATAATAATTTGGCTTCTTATCTTAACCAGCTCAAAGCTGAAAATTCTAAAATCAAACCACCACAACTAAAACCACATCTCAAGTATAATATCACCTTCAACATTTTAATTTCTGAGTGAAACTCTTTTCATAGAATATCCAAATGATTGAAAGATCAAAAGAAAATAAATTATAGTTAAAAAAAATTAAAACGCCTTAAAAATATAAACTTATCACTTCTTTTATGTTCAGTGACTAAATCAAGAAGCGTGGCAATTTTTGCTTTTTAGTCTTTTGTATTCATATTGTTCTTATAAAACCCTTTCATTTGATACCTATATCATGGTAGTGCATGAAAAAAAACGATTCCGCCATTTTTGAAAGCCCGCCATTTGGATTAAAGATGGTATCACGTAGCTCACAATGCATTGTTATGCAAATGAAACATGTATGCAACATTTCAGCTTTATCGGAAACCGGGAAGTGGGTTACATTTAACTTTCGAGATTTTCTTACATACATATCTGACCCAGCGAGTTAAAAAAGAGTGTAAAACAATGCTCCCTTCTTAAGTTTTATGCGTCCCTCCCGTCACCGGATTTTTCTATAATTGGCGTTCTAAAGGGTTTGGGGCTACCCCTAAGTGTCCGCTTACACAGCTTAAAATGATGGTACCGAGTGGGAGATGGGGATTTAGGTCTTAAATGTCTGTTGTAACCCATTATTTTTGTATGAAATTGAGGACTTTATTTATTGTATGTACAATGGTCTGATCTAAGTCAAATAGATCAGATCAGAATTGTGTAAAAAACTGTAGCAAACGATTTTCGCAAGCCTTTCTACGACGAATTTTGTTGCCTGCAAAACCGTGGAATAGGTGGCGAAAAATTTGCTTTAAAGGAAGTTTGCGTAATTCGGTTGCTAGAATTTGTTTTATCATAAGAACCAGGGTTTCTATGAGAGATGTATAATTAAAATGCTTTCAAAATGGCAGAAAGTTGCCGTATATACACTAAATAAAGCCTTCAATTTCATACAAAAATAAGGGGATAGTTTTTACCCGACATGATCATTGTAACTAAGTGTTGCAGCGAATGCCGAGGATAAAAAGTCTTTCAGTTTCGTTGATACATGTGCAGTGGACAACATTAGGTTTCGATGTTTACTACACAGGTCTAGTCCAGTTCATCATGCTGTCAGGGTGCTTAACATGCGCTACCGTTATAATTCAATGGCAAGAACCTGAGCCGTGAGTCTTGAAACGAATGATGAAAGGTACTATCGTCAGCGAAGTAAAAGATTAGATTAGTTAGAAGTAGCAGACAGGAGTTCATTTATAAAAATGAGAAAAAGCGTCATTAAAACTGAGCCTAGTGGAGAACCAGTGCTTGCTATGTAGTGGATATCAGACTGGATTCTGTCCAACATAACTCGAATTCAACGGAAATTGTAATCCAAAGAAGATGAGAGTAGTTTTACTATTTTCATTGCGATGAACCTAATAACTCATTAATGGATCCAGCGGTCAAGAAGATGATGATGATAATTTTTTTTTTTTTTACCAGAAATTCTATTTACACACAAGAACTAAAATCACTAAATTTTAAAACTGGATGTCTCATATTTAAGCAGATAAAAAGACTGCATCTGATTCAAAAAGTAACGGCCAGGCGACGGATGAAGGCTAAATTCGCAAAATATTTTTTTAATTACCATCGCGGAAATGTCTGCGTGGTTGCAACAGCTTCCAAGAAACGTCTATCAAGAAGAGAAAAACTGACTGTACTTTTTTTCATAAAACTTGTAAAACTGCCCATGAAAAAGCAAATGAATTTTTTACTCTTTCTTTTCCGAGATTAAAAGCAACGCTTCCACAGCTACCGACAGGAATGCTCTTTTTAATTAATCACTTGCGCAATGGCCCTTTAATTTTAAACCAGCCTCCAACTCACTCACTCAACCACCGCCACTTTTAACAAGAAACTGAAAATAAAGAAATTTGTATGCTAAACACAAAAAACCGGAAAACAAAACAACAGATCAACAAAGTTCGACGTAGTGTGAAACAATTTGATTACATGCCGTGTGACCACCAACTGTGCAGACGCTCAAAAGCCGCCCAAAACGCACCAATCAAACGGAGTTCTACGCTACGAAAAGTAATTATGAGTCTTTAATAACCTCTCACCGGCCATAAACCGTCAATAAATCTTCTCACTGAAACGAATTGCGTAAGAGGGCCCATCATAAGAAACAACAAAACAAAAAGTTAATTGCTCTCCCGAAACAAAGCCGAAAATCGAAATTTGATATCTGACGATGTTCAAATTAATTTCAACACTCCAGAGATTCCGTCCACTTTGCCAACGACCACTCCAGAGATTCAGCCAGCTCATCGCCGACCAGTGACTTCGATTAATCGGTGCATTCATGAACGCATTTGTATCTCCACAAAGCCCGACGTTTCACCGGAACTCGATTTCGCGCCTATTCCCGGTCTGCTCACTGTCAAGGTTCTCTGCGGCGGAGAGCTCTGAGCCGGGGTATGACATGACGCGTCGTGCGGTACCTGCATGCGTATCCAATTATAGAACGCACCAAATTCTCTTTTAGAAAACTTGCACGCACTGTTGCCACACCACCGCCGAGTTGATGGAGTTACGAGCGCGTCGTCGCGTTCAGCATTCAGCTTTCAGTTTTCAGTTTTCGTAGATAATTTAAAATTAGCTCGGCAACACTGCAAATCGGTGGTGTGTAAGCAGCAGTGCCGCTGAAGAAATGAACGGAACTCGAGCGTCACAAAGCGGAACAGCAGCGTTTGGATTTCGAATTAATTCCGCGACCTATATTCGGTGGTGTTTATTTATGGCGTCGGGTTAGGCTTGGTTGAGAATTGTTCAAGGGACCGACCGACCCAAGCGTCGAGGGGTGTGTCAAGGAAAACGATGCACCACCACAGAAACGCGGGAGTGCTCTCCCTCAGCGCCATTAAGCGGCACACAACACAAGTGGCCGTAAATTTTGGTTTATTGTCCGTACGCATAACCTGTTCGCACCGAGGGGGTTGCTAAATGAGTGATTTCGTTCAGATAACCGGTTTGATAAACGGCGACAGGTGCAATACCTTGTGGTATCAATAGGGCAAAAATTTATGTTCAATCGATTGTGGGGAGATCGGGTTTTTGTCCAGAGAGGCAGGCCTAGTTGGACGTTAACAGAGTGTTACAAGATGTTTTGATTTATTGCATGTTTGGCATTCGATGGCTGGGGGTCGTAATTCATGTTTTTTTTTTCGATATGAATGTGGATTTATTGCAATCGTTTTACATGAATTGTGGATGCCGTCGAGATTTGACGTCTGAATCAAGTCAGGGACGACTGCTGAGGTGCAACGAGAGGTGAAGATATAGCTTTCGGAGGTTGAAGGCTAGGAATCTTGCTTATCCGAGGGTCTTGTTTGATAAGACTTGCATCAAATAAATTTTAAAAGTCTTTATTTACAGCAATTTTTCAACGTGCAACATTGGTTCGCTTAGATTAGGTTAAACCTTACGTGGACACTAATTTTTTCTTCGTTTCCAAGTACAAATATATGTCTCTTTTGAAAAACTGGAAATAGAATTTTTATTCAAATCAGATGATTTTGCGAAGGTGATCTTTTACAATGTCCTTAATAGTTTACGCGAAAAAAAAGCTAGGCTCTGGCTCTCAACGGACTGTTACGCCGCCCAATGCAATGCAACTAGTTTATGGCAAATTCTAATTTTGTTCTTTATGTTTTCAAGCTCACAAAGGAACAATTTCCTTTTTTTTTGAAGTACAAAGAAGCTAAATTACTAGAAGCGATCGTTTAAAGTGAACTTCTCACTGTGAACCAGGTTGGCGAATCATTTAAGATGATTAGAGCACCACACAAAACATAAACCGACTTAAGTTCCAAAAAATCACAAGTCTTAAAGAATCATCAACCATAAAACATCGTCCTCTGTCCCAATTAGAGCAAATAAATGTCTCACACCTGACAGTGATGCGGGAGAAACCATTAAGCACTCACAAGAGTAACATCAGCTTCTCAGTCTTTTCACAAGACAGAAAGATTTGATCGCCTCCGATAAGCCTCTGATTGTGAACCTCTTTAAATGGCCAACCCTCATTATGACCCAACGCCCAACAATGACCCACCCTGTATCAAAGCAGAACACACCTCTCCAGGGACCAGAGATAAGTCACCAAACACCCTCCGGCTCCACATTCGTATCTCTTAATTACCTAATTCATTTCCTTTGTTCTCTCTGACAGTTTTCAGCAGTTCATTTCGGGTCGGACGGACAATTAGTTTCATGTCACATGCATGTCACATTAAAATAATTTCACCACCCCCAACAGCGACTGGAAAAGAGGTAATTCCCATCCCTTTTTTTTTTGGTATTTTTTCGCATGCATAAGATGCAAGAATTTCTCATGAATTTCATTCAATCCCCCGCAGCTGACAAAATAACGAGAAATGTCAAAAAACGAAATTAAATGACAAACTCCTTGAGACATCAAAATGGCAGTCGAGTGGGATGACACCAACGCCGTTCATCTTCGTTGAGAACGAAAAATCACGTCATTATGTAAAAATCGAATGGAAAAGAAGCCATTACGTAAAACTGGCACGGTCAATTGATTTTCCAAGGTCAACCGGTGGAACACAGAAAAATTCTGTTCACCACACCTTGAAGGCCGAACTGTGGTTTGTTATCAATTTTGTTTTTTCTTCGCTTTATTTTGTGCAAAAATAGGAGAACCGTGAACAACCGATTGTGGTGCATTTATTTCATTAGGTGCAATACGCCGGTGAAGTGCCATAATTCAGTTAAATTGAAAATTCTATGCGGTTGTTTGGAAGAGAAAAAAAGGCGAAATAATTTAGATTATGTTAATTGATTTTCACAGGCTATTGAGCGAAAATAATATTCTGATTGCATTTTATGTGAACATTTTGAAACAATTGTGAAAATTTGTGGGAGGACGTGGAGGTGGAGGAACATCATGAGCGAGGACGTTGCTGATTCATGGAGATGATTCATGTTCTGGAATACAAATGAGAGATATCCTAGACACAGCAGGAAGTCAAGTCGGGAATAATTTTGGAATTTATCAGTGACGCTGTCATGGATTTGGTACAAACACTTTCTGAAAATCACGCGAAGCACGACTTCTAAGGATTTTTTTAATGATAATGGCGACTGTTTTTTAAGGTTTGTCATTTATTTTCTACTCAAAATTAAATAAAATCTAAATTACATATATATTTTGCATGAACATTTGTAAGAAATTACTAGTTATCAAAATATTTTTGGTTGGCAGCACTTTTCAACAAAGATGGCAGCAAATAATTTGCTGTGAACCGTATATTTTGCGGTGGGACTGTAATTTTACTATTTTTACTGTGAAGAAATTAATAATCTGCTTGATTTTTCTTTACCAGGAGTGCTAATTACACACAAAAACTAAAATCATTTAATTTAAAACGCATATTTCATAGTATAGAAAATGTTGGAGAAAAAATACTGCGTTTGTGTGAAGAGAAAACCCATACGAGAGACGGTTATCGGCCACAATTGCCGAAGCTTCTGATTTCCTCCATTAAATTTATAAGTAGAGGATGGGTTTGGAAAATGTATTACAATTTGGGAATTAGATTTTATGATTGACTTTGAAAAAGAACTCCGATTTGAAAGTTAAATATGCGACAACTCCAAAAGTTTTCAACAAAGCATTCGCTACACATCAGTCACGCTAATTGCATGACTAAATTCCCGTACACGCGCTGTATTTCTGTATATTTTGTATTACAGAATCAGAAATGCCAATTTTAGACAGTAGTGACAAATCATGTATGTTATTCCAAGGACAAGGTCAATTTCCTCGTTTCGTACATCGTGGTGTCGCCTAAAACGACACCCATGTCCTAAAAACGTCGAAACGATTTACAGCAAAAGATTGTAAATTAAATTTTTTTTTTAAACAAAAGAAAAAAGTTCTTTGTTTGCTTATTTGCATTTAAAGCTATCATTATTTTTCTGTGATATAGCTCTGTAGCTTGTAGGACATTTAATAATCAGTCTGATTCCAATTGAAATGAAACCTCCATTTCAGGATTTTCTTAACGATTTTTTTCAGGTCTCGAAAACAGCGAAAAACTGGACACAAAACAAAGTTTTGTTGCAGAAGAAGAATGGAATAAGCATTCCTCAAGAGGGTAACAGTGAAGCAAGGTTATCATCGTCAGGACATTATAAGCCCGCCTACCCATCATAATCTCCTAATGACACTCTTTTTTTTTATGAAGAACGTTTTTTTATCAATTCGTGAAAGTATAATTTGTAGAATTTCCAGTTTTGAAAAATCTAGCAAACAGTCGTTGGTTATAAATTATTATTACTAGTTTATTGACTTTGGGTTATGACACATAATTGGTTCGAAGTTTTAAATTGAGCCAAAATAAAAAATATAGTTTTTTCCAATTAGGAATACATATTTTCAGTAGTTATTTTTATTGGGTACTAATGACATTGTTGGAACCAATTTACAGAGCAGACTTTATAATTTGAACTATCGAGATATGCCAATTGGCGCGTTTTCTATAAATCAATAAATCAGCAATCAATCTAAATGAACCCACAATACGACAGTGTGTTTCTATTTAAATAATTGCACAACTTTGTTCACATTTTCCTCATTTCGTCCGTAAATTATATGCAGCGACCTTCAAAAGGACTTGTTATAAAATATGAGTTGTCAATCAGTCCGGGAAGTATTGCGAATAAATTACTTTTGAATGTTGTTTTAGATGGTTTTGGAGTTTAACTTGAATTTTTTGTTACAGAGTTTATTGCTAGTGCTTATTTATTGGTAATATTTTTTAGTACGTTATGGACAGAAAATAAATAAATAAATAATGAAATCTTTAAAAAAAATTAAATTTTGGGCATAACTTTAATTACCCTGATTGAATTATCATGAAACAAATAAAAAAGTAAACGACAAGAACTCTTCATGCTTGATTGATACAAATTAGAGGAAAAAGAAAACCAACCAATCATCGCAGTGGGAAGTCTTCTTTTTCTTAAAAATTGAAACTTGAAAATTTATTGAAATCAATTAATCGAATGAGAAGCAATAATTAAATTTTATGTTGTGCCATAAATTCAACGAAAATATTCAATATTCATATGTCAAGAACATACAATTTGCATATTTTTTTCAACGAATTGACCAATACATTAATTTTTATCTAAGCCAAGTTAAATCACAACCATAGTTTCTGTGATTACTTTACGGACTTAAATAGATTAGTATTTTTAATACTTGTTAAAATGAAATTACAGTCACCAGTTGTATTTATTTTTTTTTTAATTCAATAAAAAAAACAGAAAACTCAGACACTGGTGGCTATAAAACACATACTGCCCAAACCGCGTCGTATTCCAATTAACAAGACAATTGTAAGAGTCATTGGCTTCCAGGATTATTATATTTTTAATTCAATAAAAAAAAACCATTAGAAAAAGTGAATGCAAAGGAAGAGGTAAGCGTGTATTGTTTTGGCCCATTCGCTTGTACCACTACAAAATCATAAGACATGGTGACATAATGTCTTAAAATGTTGTATTCTGTGTAAATCTGTATTTTAGGCAATAGAATTTTGATCGAGTTGCCGACAGTTTTGGAATGTTTTCCATTCACATTTATTTTCAGACGAATTATTATGAACAATGATTCCATAAGACAAAGTGATCATGTTCTTGTCGAACTTTTTCTTCTCTTTCAAAACTAAAGTTCGATTCTGTTCAAAAGGGCTTCTGAGTTAGCACTTTCTATCACAAACTTCTGTCCATGACATGGTTTTTCAACTTAGCATTCAACTTGATTTCGATGCCTCGGTTAATTGGGAGCTTAAAATTCTTTCATGCTAGCCAAATAAATAAATAGCGACATGTAATAACTTTTAAGTTTCAAATCTTTACTCATAAAGGCTTAAGTTTATTTTAAGCATCTTTCAGGACAATGATTTTAAGGTGTGAAAAATCACGTAGATCTACGCGTAGCTAAATTAAGGTGAAGGATTAAAAAATGGGTACTAGATGAAGAAGAAACACACTGATAAGACAGCAAAAAAGGTAATTTTTGAAAACATGTGAAAAATCATTTTCACCTTCAGCCACTTTGCCTTTAAGTAAGGAAATATTAATCGATAGAATTCTATTTGTAGTCAATCGTTCATTCACTACAATCGATTAAAACTAAATCCAAAGAATTGTGTTTCATACATGAAACTTCCGAAAACTATTATTTCTTTTTATCTGGAAAGTTTCTAATTCGGCATGAAATATCAAAAGAACGACGTAAAACGGTGGAATGAATTCTAATTTTCTCTGAGTCCTAATTATTTAAATTCAAGAAAAACAATAGACAAAATACACACGTAGAACAAATACCTCTGTGACCCACTAACGAGGGGTCAGATACACTGTAACATAATTCAAAACACCACCAGTCCATGCCAAATCTTCGTACATAAACACGAAAAAAATGCTTGCCACTGATAATTTAAGCCGCCTTAAAACTCAAGCCTCGTAAAGATCGCAGCGTGCAAGACAACTCATTTTTACCATCCTCACGGAAAACTCTATGACCCGTGGCCAAGTGGTATCTGTCCATAGATTGTATCTTGTAATTACAACCCGCCAACGGAAAACTCCATTTAGGCACCATGCATCGCCGCCTTGATTTGCATACCAAACGCTGGCGGAATACTTTCGGTTAGGTTTCCCATCTCATCTTTCTCGATCTCCAGCACCCACTTTCGAAGCACGGCCAGTTGAATGTGAAGCCTCCGCGCATAATTCAATATTTCCACTCCACCGTGCGAATGCATTACACAACAATGACGGTAATTACATACAATTAGTGTATCTACCCACTAAATAAGCAAAGTGATAAACCACAGCTCAAAACGAACGCAGCCGCAGCTCAACTAACAACAACAACTGGAATGTTTTTTTTTTTTTTTCGTTGCATTCATTCACATAGAACGTGAATTCTTTTTTTTTCGCATTTTATTGAAAGAGAACTTCAGATTGTTTATCTTCTCGCATTTCACATGAGCGAGTGACTGTCAGGCATGGACATAGAGTGGAGGAGATGAGATACAATCGGCCAATTCTATTCTTTCGCAACAGATACTCGCGGCACTTCCTGGAAAATAATTCATAAAATTTAATTGCAATCTCTTGTCGGGAATCTCTCTCTCTCTCTCAGTGCCGCCGTGAATACTGCGGCAACGCCTAATTCCCGGCGCATAATCGTGACACGATTCATTAGCGATTCTAGCGCAGTGCTGTCGGCCAAAAGGGGAACTATTCGAAAGCCAGGGTGGCAGGAAGCTCACGATTTTCACACGTTGTAAAGTTTTTTTTTCTTTTCTCCGCGCGTCATTAAGGCGAACTGGGACGGGAAAACGGGGAGAAAATCGTCGTTCTTCTTTTTTTGGGGAGAATTCAACGTGTTTTATGCCCGGGAATGGCCTACATTGGCCCACGTACAACGTGTGACGTGTGCCAGAGTCGTTTGGACGTTTTACGACCTGTTCGGGAACGTTGCATGTGACCACTTCGACAGGGACGTCGTTTGTAGCGTGGTGCCCTTGGGAGTGACGGGACAGGCGCTTAAATTTAGAAATTCTATTTGAAGGTGGATCGAATGACATATTTTTGGGAAAAAGTGTTGATGGATTGTTGTTTTTTTTTTCGAATTCGGGTGGAAGTGGCACTAAAAATAATTCATGGGATTTATTTTGTAATCCGGGACTTGATAATTTCCGTTCGAAGGTGAGAGAAAACAGGATGGGGGGGCTTAAGGGAGTCACAGTCATCCGACATCCCTTTCAAGTGGTGCTATTTTTACGTGGCTTAATTTGATGGCACTCTCGTATAAAAACCGATAAAGTGCTGAACCGCAGAGAAAACCCATTCCCTGTGAACTTTTATTAGCGAATTAAATTTTAAGAAAAGAAATACGGCGATCTAGAAAATATTTCCTCGCGTTAATTGGAATCCAGTTTCATTAATTACTTCGACGCCTTTTCTCTGGCGACGCTTTCCTGGCGGTGGAGGATAAATTTAACCAAAATTTAAATTATTCATGAATTAAGAAAGTGAAAAATGAGCTGTGTCTCTTTTTTTATTGATTTTGTTGAAGAAGTAAACTCAACAGAAAGTTGGACAACGACCAGTGGATGGCGAGTGGTTTAAAAAAGTTCTCCACTTCTCCAATACGACTTCGCAAGGACAAGGTATTTATTTTTCTTTCATTTTCTTAAAGTATGATATCCTTGGGGGAGGGAAAGTTTATTTTTCTAACTTAGCTGATGGCATGAAACTAAAATAAAACGATTGCGTGCGGAAGGAGACGATGTCTGTTTTGAAGTGACGCTTCCTTTTTTTTTAGTGAATGTCAACATAATTTATTTAACTGAGCGAGAAATTGAGATATTATGTAACAACACCTGACAAGCCATGAAAATCGATTTGGGATGGAACTTTAAATTAAAATCTTCAAATTTCTATTCACCAATTTTAACAACTTCAATTTAAAGTCCAAAGTTTGGTTGAAAGTTTATTTGTTCTTTCAAGGCAGAGTATTTCCAATGGAGGAGTCCAATTTTCGGTTAGATTCTTCAATCACAGTAATTTTTCGAGGACATTGGCTACAAAAAACATAACTTAACGACAAACTTCGTCAATTACACGCTAGCGAGTCGCGATTCAGCAACTAAATCATATTTTAGAAATTGATCGATTAACCCTTGACGGCCAAAAGGCTCCGCTAGGGGGACATAGTACTTATGCCACAGAAAACAAAAGGCCCCAATATGGGTACACTCATCCCTCGACTTGCGCCATCTCGTTTTATGCAACTTTGCTTTGCGCGGAATAAGGTTTTTTCTTTAAAGAATCATGGCCCACTATGGTTTTTCTGTTGAAAATATTAGACAAAAAGGCGGAAGGGAGATATTTGACAACCTAATATAACGTCATATGTGATCCACTCAATCTCAAAAACGAATGATTTCAAAAAAAATAATTCGAGCTAAAGGGAACTTTGACACATCCAATACCGATCAAAAACCAAGAGAAACTAATATTCTCATTTCTGTTGCTGTGTTACAATTCCAGAAGTCTTTAAACTAAGAAAGTTCCTTGTAATTTTATTTACGCCTTAATCACCTTGAATCTCACGACGTCCTGGCTGAAGATTTATTTTAGTCATAAATAGCATAAATTAGGTTCTACTGCTATCTCAAAGCATCCAACAGCGTCGAGTATGTTAATTACGATAACACCACGACTCATGCTCCGAGTTCGACCCTCAAAACACATGCGTTCCACCTTCACATTGCACTGAATTATGCATGTCTGCCCCCCGCCCCAAGCCCCGGGACAATCCAATCTCTCGATTAAGCATTCCATGAACACCGCGAACACGCACGACAACCCGACTCGGTGTGTTCTTCTTATCAATGCGCCCTCATTCGCCTCATTCGCAGTCTAGCTGAGCGTACGAATTTCTAATTGCAAACAAACCGCACAAACGACCCCCTTGCCCGCCACCAATTGTCAAAAACGCCCCTCTAATGAGATCACGATCGATATTCCCCTCCCCAAAAAAACACACAAACATGTTGTGTGTCTTGCTTTTTTTTTTTATTGTTTTGCCAAATCCTCGTTTTATCGTGTCTCTCATTTTGGATTCAGCGCACAGTATCTAGATACCGAGGCAAAGTTCAATGGCAAACTAGTTGCGTAGCGTTGCGTTACACTGCGTGTGTGTTGCTGACACACAAAGGTCTGGCTATTCTCTGGCATCTGGAAAAAAACACCAACATCAACAAATAATAATAAATATTTTACTATCCGCACCGTCCGAGTAACATGGTGGAAATTTTAATTTTTTGAAGCTTTCTTCGCGTATCCCGACGCGAAGGGCGATGACGGCGGTCGGCGCTGCCACATCCGTCAATTTGTTTACGAGACCGTGTGTTTGCCCTGGATTTCTAAAAAAAAAAATGTTTTTTTCTCTTCTGGTGCAAGGAATGTGGGAGGAGACGGGGAAAATCTATTTCTTCTAATGCGATTATTTATCGCATGCCACCCAACCATTTTGGAGACGCATCCGTCCATTGACGCGGTGAATTAGTGAGATTGGATTTCAATTTTCGAGAGAAAATTAGGGACAGGCATAAAAATACGCGTCGAGATTAATTTCTCCGAATTATTTATGGATTGTATCTGCACAATAAATGTTTATGCTGAGAGACAATTAGGGGCTGTGTGACCTTTGGATTTATGTTCGGAACCGACTCTGGGTGACGTTTGAGGACGATAAAAGCCTGGTCGTTGCGTTGATTCAATTAGGCATCCATAAAAGGGGTTCTGTGAGTTTGTCCTTCTTTGATCGCCTAGTGTCTCGTGACACAAAAGCACGGTCGTAAATCATTTTGGCCCGGCTCGACACTCAATCAAACTTCCGGCTACCGTTTCAGACAAATGAAGGAGAGTGTTTGATACGAATCCATTTGTCAGGGAGCATCTTGTGATTGGTGTTCTCGTTTTTCGGGTCTTAACGAGAGTGTTTTCACTTGGGGCGAGACTCCCCCTCCCGACGGACAAGTTAAACTAATTGGGGAACATTTGTAACGCTGCATCGAGTTACGGCTCGACTGTTCGGATGATTAAAAGTTTCGACTTTCAACTGATTTATTGCTTATTTATTGGGAACATTATTAAAGCGGTCTGCGGAGAGAATTGAAAGATATTTACGATGTGGTGGATGTTGAGGTGTGAAATGTTTTGGTTGGAAGTCATACGGTAATCGGATCGGAACATGGCAAATGAGTTTGTGTCAATTACGGTAAAAAAAATACGGTGTTTGAGTCGTTAAGACGGGCAGAAGGTGTGTGTAATTGCTTCAGAAAATGCACAGGAAATTTTTAAGTAGAAAGGGGCTTGCATTGATGTTGACATTAAATCCATCGAGTTCTTATGATATCTTCTGATGTGTTGAATCAAAAATAAGGTCTATGGAAAAGCTAAAGGCACGTCAAATGCGATTGAAGTCGATTGAAATTAAAGGGTTTTAGTCTAACTTTTTTCTACACTGCTGTCTACGCTACAGGCATGCCATAAGAACATTGCAGTGAGCTCTCCCATAATCGAACAGCGACAGTACCAACAAATTTGTCCGGTTATTAGAGGTATTTGCTGATGAGGAATGTCCGCAAGGTGAGAATTCATTGTAAAAAACTTTTTGTTTTTTGATACAGTCGCTTTCAAACGTGTTTTTAGGCCTAGCTACCTTTCCGCGACACTGTTGTTCAATTTATTAAAGTTTGAACCGCATCAGAAACATTCAACAAACTGTTTAGAATTAGCTACTTTTCTTGTGATCCTTCTGTCGTCATAATTATCATCTTTTTCTGTGTCCGCATGATCGACTCACGTGGTCGAGGGGACAATGCACTTAGAAGGGATCTCCACCTTATCCTCCGCCGCTGACTATAACTCATCACGAGGTATGCCCAAGCATAACCAGGCAAGATTTTGGACTTCGTCCAGCCAGGTCTGCCGAACGGTTGCCTTTCTGACGGGATCGTATTCAAGGCCCTTCTGTTTGTTTCATAAGTATAGCTAAGTGTAATAAAATGAAATTAGGATCCAGGACTACCTGGGCTCCGCGGTTAACTCAAGAAACGACTCAAGAAACGACACCATCTTGGAGATCAAGCGAAGAGTGACTCTTGCCAATCGCTGTTTCTTTGGGCTGAGAAGGCAATTGAGTAGTAAAGCCCTCTCTCGGACAACCAAGCTAACATTAAAAAGGGTGCTTTTTTAGCTATTATCTTTTTGGCAACACTGGTTCAAACAGCTGACGCACGTTTCGTGTTTTGTTTCACTGTCAAACATCTTCAGTTTGGTCTATAATTTAACCATGAATCGTCTTACAAACGAACAACGCTTGCAAATTATTGAATTTTATTATCAAAATGCGTGCTCTGTTAAGAAAGTTCAGAAAGTTAAGAAAGTGTTCAGCGACGAAGCTCATTTTTGGCTCAATGTGTACGTAAATAAGCAGAATTGTCGATTTTGGAGTGAATATCAGCCAGAAGCATTGCAAGAGCTACCAATGCATCCAGAAAAAGTCACAGTTTGGTGCGGTTTGTGGGCTGGTGGCATCATTGGACCGTACTTCTTCAAAGATGATGCGAATCGTAACGTAACTGTGAATGGTGAGCGCTACCGTGACATGATATCCAACTTTTGATATCCAACAGCTTGACTTGCATGACATGTGGTTTCAACAAGACGGTGCCACATGCCACACAGCACGCGCAACAATGAACTTATTGAGAGGCGAGTTCGGTGAACATTTTATTTCACGTTCGGGACCGGTCAATTGGCCGCCTAGATCGTGCGATTTAACGCCTTTAGACTATTTTTTGTGGGGCTATGTTAAAGCTTATGTCTATACAGACAAGCCCGCTTCAATTGACGCATTGGAAGACAACATTGAAGCATTTATTCGTGAGATACCGGCCGAAATGTTGGAAAGAGTATGCCAAAATTGGACTAAGCGGATGGACCATTTGAGGCGCAGTCAAAGTCAACATTTGCATGAAATAATCTTCAAACATTAAATTATATGGACCATACTATCGATTCAAATAAAGATTTCATGCATTTTTCTGAATTTTATGTTTTTTTTTTGAAAAACTTTCCTATAGCTTTTAAAAAATTACCCTTTATAAGACCCTGATCGTCCCAGTCCTCCTCTATGGCGCAGAAGCTTGGACATTATCAAAAAAGGATGAGGACTTGCTTATTTGTTTCGAGAGAAAGATCCTTCGCGTGATCTTCGGACCTGTCTGCGTAGATGGCGAGTGGAGAAGGAGATTCAACCACGAACTGTACGGGCTGTACAGCGACATGAACCTGGTCAGAAGAACCAAAATCCAGCGGCTGGGCCATGTCGAGCGGATAGACACCAATGCTCCGGCCCGGAGAGTCTTCGAATCTACCACCATGGGGAATCGCGGCAGAGAAAGACCCCACCTCAGGTGGCGCACCCAAGTGTAAAGGGACCTCAACCAACTTGGCGTGCGAAACTGGAAACAGCTGGCAAACAACCGGGCCAGTTGGAGAGGCATGTTGGTTGAGGCCCAGGTACACCCCGGACTGTAGCGCCACCTAAGTAAGTAAGTAAGTAGGATCCAGGACACCACCAGTTTCAAACGCTGGAGTATTTAATTTTTTGAGATGACTGTACACTTACTTTTGAAGCTGACTGTATATGACTTGATGTTTTATAGGAGTGTGAAAAGTGTGAATTAGAAATTTGAAATTTCTCTTTTAGGCGTTGTAGATTACATGAGTAAATAAGAGATCTTTGTATATGACACTGTAAGTTGACGCTAAATAAACGGAAAACAACTTTCATTGAAAAATTTAAAAAACGAATGCTTCTCAAATGCTAATTTTGCTACAAAATTCACTTTCCTTCTTTGAAACATGTACAGGCTTCAGAGGAGTTCAATTTTTATAGCACACCCGCATCGATCTTCTCAATCGAGGACAGTCATTAGGTCGCCCCCATCCCCACCAATCCACCTAATGATTTTCAAATGCTCTCTCATCTGCTCGACTTCCATCAAATCGACTGTTTCGCTCGTTGTCATCCGTAAATTGATGTCGTTCAACTTTATCTCTCACTCAATTAATGAGAAAACAAAAAATTCCCTTATTCCCATCCACGTCCATCTAATCAAGCTCACAGTCTGACCTTTTCATATTTCCCTTCCACCCACTCGCCCCGACCGGTTCCGATCCATTGACCTACCAGAACACGTTCTCGCTTTTCATAGCGAAAAACATTCTCCGCGCATCAACATTTAAATGCCATCCACAAAATTTCGCTTTCATTTCTCTTCAAAAATGCCCTCGCCGCGTTACGGAGACGCTACTCCAGCGTGTTATGGTGATATCACATCAACGAGAACGTACACTTACCTAATTGAACGACGCACTGACGGGGAACGACAGCAGCGACACGACAATAATTTAGAAGGAAAAAAAAATGTGGAAAAAAATGAGAAAAATGATGACAGCGGCAGTTCAACTTCTTGCTGATGTCATTTGCAAGCTGGGGACCTGGTGTGCCTGACGGAAGCTTAAAATCCAGAAATCACGCTTCTCACGCTCGTTTGGGTTCGCTTGCTTCGTTGTGCTTTATGCGGATGCACCAACGATTTGCAAAACTTATCCGCGTGTATCGTGCTTTGTATCCATCTTAATTGTTGCATAAACTTCCCGATGTTTTTTGTCATTTTTGTAGATAGCTGCACCTCCCTAGCAGCCACTGTGAATTATAATTAATCAACCTTAATGACTTTAATTCAACGGGCATTAGCTATTGGCTTGGACTGCTGGACAAATAACACGAGTGTTTGTTGCTGTGCAGTGGCGCGGGTCAGGGAGTCAATAGAATCTACATGCGAGCAAAGATACATTTATACATGAGGTGCGTCTTTCACTTTTGTCATGAGTTTTTGCGTCGTCATCGACTGTGCGTGTGTGTTGCGTAATGTGTTGAGGGAATGTTGCAAGCAAATGAGAGGGAAATTGACGTGGTCTGCCACAGGGCTTCGGTGTAGGGCGGGCCTTATTTGCTTAGGTGATGAAAGTTCAATTATGGAGAACGTGTGCGGTCTGTGTTTTGAGTTCAAAGACGGCTTTCGACATCAAACCAGCGTTTTTATTGGGAACATCCTACATCGATGATGACTTTGGTGAGTGACTAAGTGAGGCGGGCTCCGTAGATGGGCATATCAGGGCGGTTGCACTCAAACCAGATTTGCCGAGATTCTTGTCAACAATTTAGTCATTTGATGAGAATATCTGACTACCTGCTGTGTTTTCATCGAATGGGAGATTATTCTACAGCAGATTTTGGGGTATGGAACATATTAACAGTTTCCGTAGGATGTGGATTATATGGATTCAAAATGGAAGTTTGTTATCTGAATGTCAGCAAATGGAAGCTATTGCTGTCATCATCAAATTAGGCATTATTATTTGTTTAACAGAGCTAGGCTTTGAGCTCTCTATGGGCTGATACGCAGTTTATTTATTTGTTTACCGTAAAACAAGTTCTGGACATTATCATGCATATTGTAGGGCAATGCTTATTTGTTTGGCTCAGAGGATTGTGAACGGTCTGCTTTCGTGTTCTTTACCATGATAAAAATCTTGCGTTTACTGAATAAATGAACAATGACAATTTGATGATCAGTGATCGATCACAAATTAAATTCAAAGTTGTCAAGTACAGCTGTGGTCAAAATAATAGCAGTGCATAGCAGTAATAGTGTGAGAGTGTATTTTTTTCTTGGAGACTTTGGAAATGTCCTCCTACAAGAACTCTAAAAGAAAAAAGATTTTTCAATTACTCGAATCATTAGCATGATATTACTCAAGTTGCAAGGAGGTATCCTTCAGAAAGCAGCACTGCTATTATTTTAACCGCAACTGTACCTATTGGAAAACATTTTAGAAAGTGAATTTTTCAGCAGAGCTTACAATTTTCATCTTTAATATTTTTCTGTTAATTTGGAGATATGCTAAAATTTTTTTAGGTAGGTACAGTCAGATTCAAAAAAAAGCATCTACCCGTGTTTTGAACGTTCAAAGACTCACAAAATAGGTTCTGGTGCTCCGATTTTGGAACTTTTTTTAATTTTAAAAAGGTTTATTTAATCTGTTGGAGCTGTAAAAAGAATTATAAACATCTGAATGGAAAATTTGTCATCAAAGGCTGCAAACTGGGACTAAACGGGCTTTGATTTCTCTAGCAGGACAAAGATTTGAAGAATACAGCAGAAATACTTAAGAATTGATTGTTTCTTTGGGCACCTAGGCAAATGAATGATCGTCTACGCTTACCAGGCTTTAATCTGATTGATAATATAAGGCTGTCAAATATCTCCCTTCTGCCTTTTTGTCTTTTGAATTTTCCGGCTATATACAAAGCGCCACAGAGCTCGTATCTGGCAATACATCATTTGAAAGCGCTTGACATAACCTACAAAACGACAAACCTGGATATTGCGTTTAACAGTTATAGACGTGTAACCATGGAGTTCACTAACGCCGAAATTTGCGCTTTTTTAAAGTTTTCCTTCGTTAAAGGCAATTCCGCTAGAGAAACGTTCCATGAGATTACGTTCCGTGATTTTGGGGGATGGTACTCTATCACTTCGAACCGCGGAGGAATGGTTTCGACGATTCAGAGCCGGTGAAAACGACACCATGGATAAGCCAGCCGCCGGAACACCTGTGACGACGAATACCGATCGAATCATGGAAAACATCGTGGCATCTCGTGACATCGCCCAGGAGATGGCAGTTAGTCACCAAAACCATCTGCCAAAGGCTGTATACAAAAAAAAGCTTGATGGTGCCGCATGATTTGATGCAGAAAAACCTTCTGGACCGAATCAACGCCTGCGATATGCTGCTGAAACGGAACGAACTCGACCCATTTTTGAAGCGGATGGTGACTGGCAACGAAGAATGGATCACATATGACAACGTCAAGCGAAAACGGTCGTGGTCGAAGGC
The DNA here is from genome assembly GCA_905187475.1 of Syritta pipiens. Classification (NCBI taxonomy): domain Eukaryota; kingdom Metazoa; phylum Arthropoda; class Insecta; order Diptera; family Syrphidae; genus Syritta; species Syritta pipiens. The sequence goes on along the minus strand of LR994571.1, from coordinate 104,280,443 downwards.
CGGTGAATCGTCCCAAATAGTGGCCAAGCCGGGATTGACGGCCAGGAAGGTTTTACTGTGTGTTTGGTGGGATTGGAAGGGAATCATCCACTATGAGCTGCCCCATATGGCCGGACGCTTAATTCTACCATCTACTGCGAACAACTGGACCGCTTGAAGCAGGCGATCGACCAGAAGCGTCCAGAATTGGCCAACAGGAAGGGTGTAGTGTTCCACCAGGACAACGCCAGACCACACACTTCGTTGATGACTCGTCAGAAGCTACGGGAGCTCGGATGGGAGGTTTTATAGCCCGGACATAGCGCCAAGTGATTACCACCTGTTCCTGTCCATGGCGAACGCCCTTGGTGTGAAGTTGAACTCAAAAGAGGCTTGTGAAAAGTGGCTGTCCGAGTTCTTCGCAAATAAGGAGGGTGGCTTCTACGAGGGGGGTCCTATGAAGTTGCCGTCTAGATGGAAACAGATTGTCGAAAAAAACGGCGCATATTTGAACTAAATCCGATCACTGTAACACTTTTTATGAAGCATTGAATGAAGAGCAAAAAAGCGGAAGGGAGATATTTGACAACCTTAAATGACCCAATACATTATCTGATTTAAGAATAAAATGTGAAGCATGAAAAAAACTTTCAAACGCCAGCCACCTTTTTCGCTACCTTACTGTTGGCACTTCAAACACCCAAATCACGGCGTGGGAACTTCAAACACACGTGAAAGTTTTTACTGCCGAAAATCTTTCCACTCTGCCCAAAAATAGTCAAAAACCACAGCACCTACATACGTCCATCCCACTAAAAGACGAAATTTCACAGTCCACCACTCCCAACCGCTGTTTTCTCATTAAACTGATTTCTTCTCCAGAAAGTGTCACATGTCCAATGCCCCCGCGTTTAATTGTATCAATTGTGTGTTACTTCTAGCCACAAGTGACAGAGTGTGTTTTTTTTTTTTCTTGAATTTTGATTCCAAGAAGGCTAATTGATTAGAAGATGAATTGAGCTGTGATTGTGAGTCTACTCTTTAAGTGGCAGCCTCTCAATCGAGTGAGACAAGTCAACGAGTCTAGCCACAGAACGTGGGATGCATTCCAAAAATGAATGTGTAACAGTTTATTTTAGAAATCACAATAATAAATCTGTGATTTTATGACCAAAGCGGCAGATGGTGAAAGAAAACTTTGCAATTGGTCATTAAAAAGCGTCAAACGTACCAAACACACACGTTTACGTTTGTCAACGGAAACAATTATTGCAAGATGTCGTAATTCGCAGCAATCTACTGGAAAAATGAACGTAATTATGGAGGTTTGCAAAAAAAATTGTTGTTTGTGTCGGATATGTTGTGGAAAATAACCACAGGTTAGAGTGTGAATTTGGAGTGGAGGGGGGTCTGGTTAAAACAATTTGCCTCAAGTGGCTTCAACTGGCTGGAACACAGCTCAGTACGTGGCAGAAAGTTGCAATTTGGCTCTATGATGAAGAGTTTAAGCCTCAACCTGTGGAACAGACACAAGTTAAATTTCCAGTTCGAGTTTTCTTCGTTCGTCAAGCTTCGTTCAGTTCATTAACTGGTGTGGTGAACTAAAATCAGAGAAGAAAGGGAGTTTGTAGAATGATGCAATTTGACTATTTTGAAGTGCCTTTACTTTGAAAATTCACTTTAATTAGGTTCTTCAATTAGAGCGTTTTTGTTCGGTTCGTAAAGCTTTCAATCAGAGTGTTTCTATTCGTCAAGTTTCGTTCAATGCATTGAATTTGACGCTGCTGTCAAATCAGAAAGAAAAGTGTTTGTAGAAAAGTGCAATTTAACTATTTTTAGGTTGTATAGTAATTAATTTGGGGATTTACTTTAGTTCAGTTTCTTAATCAGAACGGGTTTGTTCATAAAGTTTCAGTTTACTAAATTGGACGCTGCTGTGGGAATTAAAATGAAAAAAAAACTCAGAAATTCAAAAAACTTGACTAAAACCTCAGTCAAACTTAAATATTCCAATCACGAAATTTGACTGAATTCAAGAAAATCCTTTCGTCCCAAAACCCACAAAATTCGCTCCTTTCTGCGTAATCGCCTCAAGGTCACACACGGCGAACCGAGTATATTTAAATATAAAATTTACGAGCAACAGGAAACTATTGGAATCTTATATATCTACGATTGTGTACCAAAGTTTTCCACCGAAATGAAGGAGATACAATTTACGAGGGTGGAAAGGTCAGACGGCGATAAATTTGTTTTTTTATCGTCGACGATAAACGAATATGGTCCTGAAGATTCTCTTTGTTTTCTCGTATCCTAAAGACAATTTTTGATTGGTGGGGGAAAGTTTTTAATGGCTTGATCTACGGGCAGTTGAAAATGGGAAAGATGTCAAATTATTGTGAACGTAAGGGCGGAGTCGTGTCATTTGAAGACCAGTTAAGTGGTAGAAAGGATGGAGAATTAACGAACGTGGTTGTAATCTTCTGACTTCTGGAAGAGTTACCAAGCCGCTGTACACTTATTCATCGCTTTCCGTGGGGCTAAGGGGAATGAAAAGTTTCGTGCAAACCGAAACCACGCAAAACGATTTAAGAGCGTACATAGATGTATTTCGAACAGAAAAACCATAGTGGGCCATGGTTTTTTGAAGAAAAAAAAGCAATTTCGCGCAAAGCAAAGTCGCGCAAATCGAATTTGGGTAGATATTTCAAAATCGCGCAAAGGTGAAACCGCGTAAAACGATGCCGCGCAAAACGAGTGATTTGAAAATTTACTGATTTCTGGAATCATTACCAAAGCTATTTTCGTTTTTTATGAGCTTCGGAATGTCTGGGTAGCAAAACGAAAGATTTTTAATGTTGGAAAGTCTGCAATTAAGAGCCAAATATCTCTTAAGGCATTAATACAAAAACGCCCAACGCTGACTTCATTTAATGGACAATTAAAGTGTGGGCCTTCTATTGGTTTCTTTTTAAATCATATGTTATTTTGACACTGACAGCTGTTTTCCGCTCGAAATCTCGACAGCAAGTCAGTATTATACCTTTGTAAAACGAAATGAGTGGCTTCACATTCAGTCAACGTCGTAAAATATTGAAAATGTATTTCCAAAGTGAGTGCTGTGTCTCCCAAGTGTGTTTTTTGAAAAGAAATCGCGTTATCAGTCGTCTTGGCGATGGTTATTGGCCGCCACGTGGCTGCGATTACTTGTCTGTCTTTTTTGTTTTTCTTTTTTTTCCATGTACAGATTTAAAAACAAATTCATTGCACACTCTAGTTGGCATGAGCTTTGGTCTTCCTCATCTGGGTGAGGATGTTCGGACGGAGAGTTCTTTACGTTTCCTCTTGTTTGTTCTCAATCATGGGAAAAGGTGAAGGACCAACTCTTCCCCAACCTTTGCCTTTACCTTCAACCAATGATTCAAGGCCAATATCAACCAAGCATTCCGTGACCTACAGCCCGAAACCATGAACAAGATCTTGGAAAATTGGAGTGACAGAAAGTGCTAGAGTGAAGCCAGTCGAAGCAGCCACTTGAACGACTCTATATTCCACAATTTATCGGAATGTTTACTATTAATAGCAAAGCCACAATACATGGAAAAACTTTAATTGGCAGATTTAATTGATAAAATTCTTAGAAAAGAAACTTGTATTTGGCCCATCTTGTATAAAGGCCAACAAGCCACTGCGATAAAAAAAAAACAGCATTTTCCTTCGCGTAGCAGGTACTACTTCCATTATAAAAAAAAAAGTTCATAATTAAAACGGAAATATCCTGCGGTTCAAAAATATTTTCCTAAAATTGGACCACCGCCCTTGGCAAAGAACTTCAGTTGAAACTTCAAAGTCTCTTAAGCGATTGAACACGCTCATCAACCCCTCCAAGCCACTCCAATCAAACTTTCCTCCACCGATAGACAATCGCGTCGATCTGCAAGATGCAATTAAAATAAAAGTCTTCAATCTGACGCGAAATTGCATTCCCTCATTTACATCAATTCAGGTCCTCGGCTCGGCACGAAAAACCTCTCATGACTGAAAATACAATGAGAATCCTCAAGAACCGCAACACACCCACTCGTCGACGTTTTTCTTTTTCCTTTTTTGACATGCCCCCATTTGGTTTTCCGCATAAAAGCAAAAACCATCAACCACCCCCGCCCCCACCCAGAAGGGACTCAGACGTTGCATCCATCCACCTAGAACTCATTTAATGAATTTCTAAGAACTTAAATCCACCCGCCAACCCCCGAAATTCCATTCTCCTGGCGGAGCATAATTTCATGGCCCGAACTATTTCCCGTCCCGTGCCCGAGCATTGTTCTAGTTCTTAGTCCCCCCGCCCTCCCACTCAGTGCATGTTCATCAACGAAGCCACACCGTCACCATCACCATCGCCATGATTGCTGCGGAAGGACCACCCTCTGTCGGGTAGTCACTTTTTGTGGATGCTAAACTTCTGCAGAGTCAGAGCTGCATCTTGCAACGGACACAGGAACCGAAGGGATTTGCAAATTAATTGAAAGTTTCTCCTTGACTTGGCTAACAAAACACTCTGCACGCTACATTTGTCAGATTCATCCGCAGTCACACAAACCCGCACACAGTTAATTAGTCGTGGGCTTACACGGCGGATGAGACACAACATGTGACGGCCCTGCGATCGGTCGAATCTGGATTTTAATTTAATATTCGCAATTACGTTCTTAATTAATTTTTTGCCCATTAATCAGCCCACTTATGGTGGCGGTTGTGTGTTGGTATTGCAACCCCTGAGTCGGTTGTGAAATTTAAACTGGAAATTGCTGGTGAAGCCCCGGACGGACGTGGACGGATGGACGACGGTTAAATGTGCACCGGAAGTGGGTTCTCGTGTGTCTCTTTTTCAGAGGACAAGGTTTTTGGGGACTGGAACTTAAGACGGAGGGTAAATACAGTCAGACGGACGAGAGAATCTCAAATATTTGCCCGAATTGGCATCGGTCTACGGATTCGAGAAAAGACGATAAAAGCTTTTCTGTTTGACCTTTCGGCGGTGTGTTTGACTTGCAATGGAGAGCAGAGGAGTGGGTGCGTGTGCTGGTCGCGAGTTTGTTTGAGCGGGAAGCACTTAGTGGCTTGCCATGTGGATCTGTATCGGGTAAATGCAAAATTGAGATGTTTGTTCATTTTGCTTTGAATAAGATCAGAGTTGTTTTGAAATTGCTTGCCGAAGTTGTAGTAGGTCACAATGGAGGAAAATTTAACGAACAAGCAGTGGAAACGCATCAAATGGATACAAAAAATTTAGAGTAGTAAATTAGTAAAGTTTTCCACTGTAAAATGCAACAAGATGCCTGGTGGAAGTTCACAATAAACAGCAATGAAACGAACAGAAGGAGGCATATGTATCAAATGGATACAAAGATAAAATTTTCGTTAGTAATTTTTCTTCGAAGCCACCAATGCGCTGCGAAGTAGTTCACAATGACCAAACTGAAAATTGATATGGCTCTTAAGACTATATTAATTGTAAGAGATCTTAATATGAAAAAGAAAAAATGAAATGAAAATTAAAGACCATATTTACCAGATATTTAGCTTTACATATTTTTACCAAAACCCGCCAAAATGATCGCCCTTAAAGAAAAGTACTTACTGAAGTCTCCAGTCTTTGATTTACATTACATTCCATTGGGTGGCGTAACAGCTCGTCAAGAGCCAGAGCCTAGCTTTTCACGCCTCCACTGTGTTGGGCGCATTATAATTTTTGACACATGTGGAGGGGACCTACTGTTTTTTGCCAGTTTCGAACGAAAAATTCCTAATGACAGAAGTACTCCAGGAGAATTGTCAGTCGTTCGCCGGAGGTGGGGCCATGAAAAATGTTTTTGGCGGTTTTTCCCGAGCCGGATTCGATTTACATTTAATAAAAGACCAATAACATTCATTGTAATACATAAAAATGATTCTTTAGCTATACCTACAAAAGCCATGATATCATAACAGAAAGAAAACGTTGGGTAGACATTTTGAATTAAAATTGCAAGACCAGTCATTGTGATTGGTCATTACAACCGACAACGATCAAAAGAAAAATGAAGTCTGATAGTCAAAACCGTGATTCCATTAACGTAGGTATTTATTTAAAACTACCTAAAAATTTTAAAATTAGGAGCCAGTAAAAAGTGCAACAAAAACCTTCGACTAAGAATGTAAGAAGTTCACAATAGGAAAGAAACACAACCTCATCAGTAACAATGACGCTTATAAAATATATGAAACTAATACTATACCGAAACTCATTATTATTTTTCAAGGCTCGTTAGGAACCAATAAATAGGTACAATAGAACTATAAGCATTCACCTTAAGTTCATCACAAAGACCCCGAGTCATTCGTCATCACCGCAAACTTATGTCATTTCTCAGACAGACTTAACCTCAAACACAGAAGAAGATGACGTAACAAAGACGAGATGATGAAATAATTTACCACTAACCAATATAAGCTAATCAATTATGCATAGAAACTTTAATGATCAATTATTCTCTAAGCAGTAAAGTCAGCTCAATAAATGACTTTGTATATCACCAGTCAACAGTTCAAACTCTAGGTTCCTGCACCTTTTGCCAAGATTTTTTTTTACCAACAAAAAAACCTTTTATAGCCATCTTACCAATGACGCAATCTTGAAAAACAAGAAATTGCTTTCGATCGAGGAAAACATCGTAAGCCAACAAATCTCATCCTCTATAAAAACTTAAGTGTCAATAAGTTAGAAGAAAATTGCAATCAAATCGAAGTCGTAAACAACACAACAAACTCTTGTGGACTGTTCGTTTGCAAGTTACAGCACAATGTTTTCACAAGTGTTTCAGAGGTGAACAACAAATTTTCTGTTTACGTTAATCGATCTGTTTTTGAAGATATTTTTTTAAAACTTAAAACAAAATTTCTATATAAAGAAAAGCATCAGGAGATCGTGTGTTTAGTGCAACGAAATTTTTGAAAAGGCGCTTCTGATCACATTTACTGTTAAAATGAAGTTCGTTTGGCTTTTCTTTCTACTGATTGGTGTGGTTGTCCTGACCCAAGGACAGGTATAGACTCTTGATTCGTCTTTTTGAGAAGAAAATGATTCGAGCATTTTTTTTTTCCAGGAGACAACATCAAGCGGAGGAGATACAACATCGACTTCAACATCAACATCAACAACTGCAGGAGGAGAAACAACTTCGACATCCACCTCAACAACCGCGGCTGGTGAAACAACCTCAACATCAACAACAGGAGGAACGACTTCAACAACTGCATCTACAGCTGCAGGAGAAACTACATCAACAACTGCATCTACAGCTGCAGGAGAAACTACATCAACAACCGCATCAACAACTACGGCATCATCAACAAGTACTTCAACAACAGCTAAAACTACAACAAAGAAGTCCACGACAAAGAAACCCAAGACAACTACAAGGAAGACGACCACAACCAAAGCTGGAAAGCACTGGAAGCCTGTCCCACTAAACCAGGCTCGTGGTAATCGTCGTTGGTTTGGTTAAGATGTCATGTGTGTTGTGTAAAGAATGAATTTGATTAAAGAAGACAAAATGTTTTCGTGCTTGCAAAAATAAATTTCAAATTGTGTAATTACTATTCACTGCTGGCAATGATGATATTGATGGTTATGAATTTCTTGGTAGGAGCAATCTTATGGAGAACGTTTGTTAAAGTTAAGTCATGATAATAAACGTCATGAATTATCAAAAGACTCGATTTCATCAATCACTAAAATGGAAACCAATCAGATTTTAATCCGTTCACAATCGAGGTGTACAAACTAACCCAACCGTCTTATGATGAAGGACCTCTGGGAAGCGAGTAATTCATCACCTGAATTTCCCCTTTAAAATTATGAATGCATATTTTCAAGGATGCGATAGTTAACTAGTAATGTCAAGCAATTTTCAGAATCTACAAAAAATATCACAATCGTCTAAGGAAAATATTTTACGAACAATCTACAAAGCAAAGTTTGAGTGCAAATGGACGATGCTCACAACAAAACTGGTTCATATTTTGTTTAAAACAGGAAAAGCGACCTCTAAAAAAACTTACTTCTTATCACGGCAATCGAAATTCGCATTATTAATTTTCTAATTCCCATTAATAATAATTAATTTAGATTCGCCTGCTCAATTGTGGACAGATGTGAAATCTTTTAAAAAGCTATTCACAGTAGTCAGTAAGTTTCTGAGCCTAAAACAATTGTTAAATAAATATCTTTGTTGTTTTTGATGGCGACTATACAGTATAACGACTTTCCAAAAATATACGAAGATTTAGCCTAAGGCCCTTGTTGCTCTGGACATATTTTTCTAGCTGCCAATTTTTTTGAAATTTTCAGCTAGCTCTAAATAAATAAATAAATAGATGAAGAATACCTCAACATTTCCATTATCTGAGGTTTTGTTATACACCCATCAACAACGTTACTTAGCTATAGCCGAACAACGCCGAACAACAAATGACATGACTGTGTAACTTAATAGAACAATTCAACACCTTTTCAAAACCGTCCTTTTTTATAAAATAAAACACCCTTAGACAAACTTAATTAGCTTGATTACATATTGTTGTCTAATTCACAACAGCTTCTTCGTTATGCAACACAACGTTTGTTGTTTTCCTGTTGAAACAAGTGTTTCATTTTTTACAGTTTTTCACTCCCATCAACTATATGAGGAAGTGCAATCGACAGAACCTTTGCAGTTTTCCAAAAGAAACCTTTAGTTCAAGTCAAAATGAAAATTGTAAAGATTTTCTTGTTGATCGCTGGCTTGTTTGCCACAACTATCGCGCAAGTATTAAGTTTTTAAAATTTTCAAGAGTGGATTTTAATCTTTTTATTTTTGTTTTATAGACTCACGCTAGAGGATCTTCAAAAGGAAATAGAACTCCTACTGGAGATACAAAAAAATCTTCAACTACAGTTGCAACTGTTATTGGCACAGGGTGGGACAACTCAGTCGACATCACCAACAACGACAACGACACCGACAACGACACCGACAACGACACCGACAACGACACCGACAACAACAGCAACACAAGGGCCGACAAATCCAACTATCCCAGCAGCGAATAGACCAAATTCAGGTGGGAGTAATCAGGGAGCAACTACGGTAAAAACCAATCCTGTGGCAACAAACGCTAACAAGACCTGGACGACTATACCACTAAGGAACGTTCGTAGAAGATTTCCGATCTTAGGTTGGTTTGGATAAGATGCGAAGAATCTGAAGCTTTTCGAATGGTTTTGGCTAAAATTACTGATTAATTCTAAATTCACAAGAGAAATAAATAGTATTCATTTTAGCAACAACCTGTTTAGTTTTTTTTTGTACAAACTTGCAGCATAAATCTTATTTTCATTGCTCATAACCCTTTCATGCCTGAATTAATTGGACGTGAAAGGATTAACGGTTGATTAAGTCAAGATCAGCTATAAAGTGATCACTGTCAATGCTTATTGTAAAATATTTGCTAACAAGCTTACATGAGATATCAAGTTGTAAGAAAAAAAAACCTTAGAGAACAAATTTAAATTACAGAAAAGATCTCGAACATAAGGTTCATCAAAGCATTCTATAGGCATGAAAAGGTTAAATGTAGAAATTAAAAAAAAAATTGCAAGATCACATATTGCCTATGAATTTTCATAGATTTAGAAATTCTTCAAACCTTGAGATAAAGTGAAAATCTCTTTAAAAATTTGGACAAAATGTTGAAAGGTTTTGACATTTTGACAACTTTTTGGCGAAGAACAAGTCAAATGATAACTCATAAATTTTTAGCTTGCGTTTGAATTGATGTGAAGCGAAGCTTGCGAGTCAACAGAAATAAAATTTAAATTCCTAAGAAAACATTATTTGGTTGTAGTAAATAAAGGTCATTAAAATTCGTAAAGGAAAATTAATTGCTTTTGTTAAATAATGTGTTAATATTCTCGTAACTTATAGTTTGTAAAATGTTTACTGAAACAAGATGAAACCCATCAACAAGATATTTAATCTAACATTTGTGATCAGTCTTTTTAACTCGTAAAATTTAGCTACCACAGTTTTTCGTAAGACAGCAGTAGACAAAGGCACAAAAATATAAGACCGAAGATGTTGTTGCCCACTAAAAATGTTCACTTGGTTTTCAGTGATGACTGAGACGTGCCCTGCAATCGTATAATCCGTCACAATGTAACAAGCGAAGGAATTTATAAATATGAAGAATTAAGTATTTTAAATACTATTTGAAAGTAGCGTGACTATTGCCTCCACAAACCAAAATCGAGAGGGTGTGCTCCCCTGTAATTTCTTGTCCTAATTAAGCCATTCTTGCCCATTGTTGCTTATAGGACGCATAGGCTTGAGCTTCTTTCTGTAATTTTTACTTTTTCTGCTTGAAATGTTGTGCAAGCTTGTCGGCGAATATTTTACTAAAAGCATTGCTAGTGATACCTTTTATAGTTGATCTGTGTTGAGTAACACAGTCAACCCAGCCTAATTAATTGGTCGAAAAGGGTTAAGACTGTTATTCTTAGTTAGGGTTAGTATCTGTTATCCTGCTATCCATCCACTTTTTATTCTATCCAGCCGTATGCCACATAAACTACCAATATTCGGCAAAAACTGGATAGGTAAAAGAAAACCTAAGAATTTTGAGTCTTCAATCTTAAGCTCATTTTTAAAATTTGCAACTTAATTTTCTGGCGGACTTGAATCAATCCTAAGAAAGTTATCGTGAATCTAGGGTCCAGAAAAGCAGTTTAGATTTACATCAATTTCGACACGAATTGCGGTGTTCTCATACCGTTTCTTACTTTCGTATGTACCTTATTAATGTGTAAGCATGCGGTATAGCTTCTGAGATACACAAAAGCCCAAAACTAGTTATTTTCGTTATTGCTTCTAAATTTTTAAGGAGTATTTAACTTGTTTATCTGAGGTATTTGAACTAGAATGCATCGCGAGGTACATATTCTGCCCTTGACAGTATATTCGGCCGGATAGCCGGATGTTCGGTCAAGGAGCCAAATCACTATTAGTTACATCTCTAGTTAAGACTTCACATTTTATTTTTATCTCTGCTACTCAAATATTCTTTAGGTGACGCTATCTGACCGAAGCTTCGATCTTCGAAGGTGGCATTCAAATGTTTAAGAATTCCAAAACATCTGTAACACAGGGGCTACGATTAAAACTAGACCTGTGGTACATTACGCCATTTAATTTGTTTTGTTTATCTTGAAAAAATATGTACTTTGCTTAAACATACAAGAGCAATCAAGCAACACCTGTAAGCCATCCCTTACGTAAGCGCTTTACTAAAAAAAAGACTTGACGTAAACGAGGATAAGTAACTAGTTGTTAGCGAAGGTCCAGTATCTTTGTTTTTTGATCTGTCCACATTTGCACAGCTGTTCAGAGGCTAATCAACAGTCACTTCACTTAGCCATTGTCTAAATGACTTACGTACTGTCTGTTATGGTCCCATTTTTATTTCCCAACAGTCCTATAAAAGCATCTACCGCCCACAAAGCTGCATACAGTGCAAACCTAATTCAAAACAGTTCGGACTTATTCTTCTCGAAATGAAATTATTGTGGCTTCTCCTACTCTTCATCGGGCTTTTAGCCATCGCATCGGCTCAGGTCCAAAGTCTTTTCTCTTTTCACTATATGAAAAAGTAAGAAAATCGTTTTCCCATTAGGATAACTCAACATCCACAACAACAGCGGAAACAACTGAAGCAACAGAAGAGTCAACCACTGAAAGTACATCAACAACCGCCGGTAAGAAATGGACATCAGTTCCATTGCGAGAAACTCGTAGAAGATTCTGGTTTCTTGGTTAAAAATTAAAAAAAAAAAAAAAAGTGCAATTTTTTCAAAAACCTATTGGCTATATAAGAAACCTGGAAAACTAATTTAAAGAAAGCAAAATATATAATTGAAAAAAATGTGTCGTTGATTATTAAATGTTCATTCACAATGTGGCGTTTAGACGTTTTTGGTTGAGACTGTTAACGAGTGCGAAATTTCAATGAGTTCAACGCCTTAAACATACACAAGGCGTTGAACTTAAACAAACACAATATTATTTTGGCACAATCCAAAAATATCATGTCAATTATCTGTCAGAAAAAAAAGTAGAATTGCTTTTTTTCTTGTAAAAGGTAGACATGCAAAAAACGTGGTCTTTTTTTACAGAACAAGAATATAAAAATTTCTGAAACTCTATTCTTCAACTCATTGGATAAGTTTTGGAATGGATCACAAAAAGTTTGAAAATTACAAACTGTTCTAATGACAACGTACTTAATCCTTTCATACTCGAATCAATTGGGTACGATTGGTTTGAGGGTTTGTTGATTGTGCATTCAGACCAGATCAGCTACAAAGTGATCACTAGAAATGCTTATAATTAATTCTTCGCTAACAAACTCGCACAACATATCAAGCTGTTTTGAGAAAAAAAAATCCTAGAGAAAAAATTAAAGTTACGGGAAGAAAACATGTTTTCTATAGTCAATTTTGGCCATAAAAGGTTTAAGACGCTGGAAATATGATTTGCTATCGATTTTTGGGCATTTAAGGTAATGCTTTTCATTCTGTTCTAAACTTCGACGTAAAAACCCTAAACTGTGCAGTATAGCAGAGCTGATACAACCTAATTTAGACTACTTTCATAAACTATAGACCACAATTTTACTCTGTTAAGCTTTGTAAATGATCTGCTTCATACATTTTGATACATTTTGAAGGAAATAATCATTTACGTAGGCTAATGGTTTTTTAAAATTATTTTTCTGGTATTTGTAGCCATAAATTAGATAAGAACACATTTTTTTTCAGTAAAAGCCGTGCGTGAAAAAATAGAAGTCACTTGTCTTCAGCAAAAATTAATTTCATCAGTTCCTCAAAAATAGAAGTCACTTGTCTTCAGCAAAAATTCAGTTCATCAACAGCCCCACTGAAACCTTCAGAGCATATCTCTGACTGCCGTGCTTAAGAAAAGAGCTCAAATTTTTTTACAGATGCTTCTAATGTAAACGGAGTTTCTCAAAAATAAATTTTATGTGACCATGAATTTAATGAAATTCATAAACTAAAGTTTCGCAACTTTTATCTACCTCGTCTTAGCATAGCTCACAATGAAAATTAAATCGAAAAGTAATTTTCTAAACATTTCTTCCATTTACTCAAATTTTATTTTATGAAAGAAATGTGTAAAAAAAAAACTACAAAAAAGAGATGGACGCAATTGCATAATCAAGGCCAAACATTTTCATTTCATTGATACGATCTGAGAGTTATTTGCCTCGCAGCCAGACAGTGCACGTGCTTATCCGTCCTCATTGTACGGCCGGCAAAAAAAATATATTTCACGTGCATCGAAACTTGAGTAGTACCCAGCGCCACCCCATTGTGTCCCTCTCTCTATTAGAGACGTCTCGATTGTAATCTGTGTGACCAATTTACTGAAAGTCTATCTTTTGATGCAATCGTTAGACGCGTTTGTCAGCGGAAGGTGTTCAATTGGAATTTTTTTTTTTTTTGCGGCTGGGAATTTCGTTTGATGTGGCTTTTCGTTACTTCACTTATTTTACTGGAAAAAAAAAAGTGGAATCGAGCTGTCAAATCGAGTTCACTTTTAACAGAGACCTTAAAAAAAGGTTAGACAAGTGTTCGAGCTGTCTTATCTAATGGACATTTTTTTACAAAACAAAAGTTCGAAAACTTCTAGAACTGTGTTTTTAAAGCACATTTTATCTCCTTAACGACCACCGTGAATCAACACATTGGGCAACAAACCTCGAGGTGAACTAAGAATAACTCCCGCCGAACTTTAAATGACTTCCCAGCTTTGAAGTGGAATGCCTTACGATGCAGTTGAAAGCTATCAACTTGGCGCTTCATAAATCTCTTCCACCCGCTATGATATATGCCCCAATCGAGTTCGTTCCTTACCCCGTCCTAAATATGAATTCCCAAACTCCCCACACCTTGAGTGTGATTAGTTGGAGCAGCTTTAGCCTCAGTCTTCAATGGCACTTCATTTCACATCTGTCATGTTTACAGCGTGTTGTTGACGTTGTTGACGTTAAACGCTTGATATCTTTTTCTCTAAAAAAAAAAAAAGGGCAACGCAACACAAAGCGTACCCGAAACTGAAGCACAAAACAGACGCATTCATCTAAACACAGTCACACACACACACAGAGAGACCCCGACCGGTGATGTGTGTCGTCTCTCTGTCATCGTTAACGCCGGTGTTGCGTTGAGTTGTTTTGGTGTCGCTTCGTTCGGTGCATTGAACTTACTCACTGCACACCGGCAACATGAAACACAGTGTGCTGGTGATGTTGTTGTTGTTGGTTTTGTTGCTGTTGTTGGTCGTGATGGTGGTGGTGGTTGCATTACACTTGTTAGATGTTTATTATCACACATCTCGCACTCGACTACGACGACAGTGGAGCAATCTTTCGGCACAATGTTGCAACACTTTTTTTTTTTCTGTTTCTTGTTGTTTGTCGGGTCAGGTTTGTTTCGATTTTTTTTTTTTGGGATGGGGGACGGGAGGAGGCTTTGCCTTATCTCAAGATTACCTGTTATCGGACTTAAACAAACGTGTTTATCGGAGTGACTCGCATCTGACAGGTCTTTTGGTTGATTGCCGGTGCTCGCAATAAACTTTGTTTGCTCTGCGGTTTTTTTTTTGGTGAAACAGGTTTTGATGATTATTTCCTGAGTTGACGTAGCCTTGAATGAGTGACAGTGCCTGGGGACAAATTTGGCGCCCAATTATCAGGGTATAGGACCGATCGGTTGGCGACAAGTAGTGACCACGTAAAGAAATTTCATACGAGGAAGATTAGCTTAGATTTTTTTATGTTTCAATCATTCAATTTAGGCGATTGCTATAAGATCAGTGACCATCTACAAGACCAGGCTCATTGCGAAAGCAAAGAAATGAAAATAACATTCATCTTAACTTTACAAGAAATTAGGGAAAATTAATTTTACATTCACAAGTTCATAAAATTCGAGTTAGAGGGATCAATATTTTTTTTTTTTTGTTTAAAAGCCTTTATTTTATTAAAGAGAGTACAGATGTAAGGAAAAAACATAGGAGATTACTTGAAAAAGCTTGTAATTTTGGATTGAGTCTTTAAAATTGGAGAATGAAGCCACAAATGACCTATAGCTCATTTGTAGTTGTGTGCAGACGACGAATATGTGGCCCTAGACGACAATTGTGTTCGCCCAACATGATTGTTCTTCGAGAACCATTGGCCAATAGTTTCGATTTTTTCATGTTCTTTGGGTTCGATGTTTGCCGTGTAGGTCGCCATGCAAATCCTCATTCTTGCTGTGAACATTCTCTTTCTTTCTTGCATAGGTAAACAATATAAGGGCAACCACATGCGCTTTTTTCCCCGCCGTGCTTGCACTAAAAAATTAACACGAAATCGTCGTCCAGTGCCAAATTGAGAGAAAGTCAAAGCATGGAATGCAAGTTGCGTGCTTGGTAGAAGTTGCCAGAGGAAATTTTTTGTTTATTTTTTTGCGCAAAAAAAAATCGACTTAGAGGAATTGAAAATAGACCAAGAGTCGAAAAAATGTATTTGAGTTAGAGGGCTTTTCGACTTAGAGAATGGATTTTCTATGGAAAATTGAAGGGAATGCCAGAATATGGCGAACAAATTCGAGTTAGAGGGCTTTTCGACTTCTTCTTAACTTTTGTCAGAAGTAGATTTTGTAAATAGGTTAGGTAGGAATGGCTGACTGGGGCAGCAGTAGCCCATAGCCAGAATCATGCCAACTTAGGCCCATTGTGATACCACAACGCGAAAATCTACTTCGCACCCTATTAGGACCATTAAGAGTTTCTTACAAAGCTACGGATTTGGGCGATGCTAAATTTCGTCAGTTCTTTTAGACTATGAAGAAAGTGTTCGCCTAGCTGAGTTCTTCTACAAAGCCGAGCACAGAAGCAGGAACCGGCGTCCTTCTCATCCAGGCAACTTCTCATCCACGCAGCTTCTGCAAAAGTCATGAAATTCCCAATCTGCTGGCATGTCTTCCGAAGATGCAGTGTCCAACAATAATGCCGATTATAACCCCTATCACTTGTCTGCTCATACGAAGTTGGCAGGTCGTTCGTTTAGCATCCAATACGGGTTGTTTGGTGTGTAAGCACGTTGAGTCCTCTTGCCACTTGTAATTAATGGTCTTAGAGCTATGAAGCCTTATGGCTAACAAGTCCAAACTAATTATAGCATAGCGCCGTTTTGTAGGTTATGACAAGGCCTTTCAAATGATGTATTGCCAGATACGAGCTCTGAAGCGCTTTGTACATAGCCGGAAAATTCAAAAGACAAAAAGGCGGAAGGGAGATATTTGACAACCGAATATAAGACAGGATGAGCGCAAAGAAATTTTATTTGACTGTGGATGATGACCTTTTGACATATGACTTTCTTCCATTTTTTTTATTTTGTATGGCCACGTTGAATTTACTGAATTTAATTTATAAATCCACGTTATGACGTTGAGCCCTTTCAAAAGATTTTAATTTGAATCTATTTCTGAGTACTCAAGGACTTCTTAGCTACCCGTTATTATTCTTCGTCAGAACTAGGCTATTTTTAGATTGGCTTCGTATACAATCGAATTATTTATTGCTATCATTAATCGAGCAATAAAGGGATTTACAAAACTCCATTTCCTTTGAAGAGAATATGATTTTATTTATTTATTGCAATAGGGCATAGCTTGGTAATCTTTCTTTCGAAAGAACACATGGAATTTGTTGAAAATTTTAGTTTGATATCGATAAGGTAGTGTCAACTACTGTGTGTCAACATAACTATCACTCACAGGATTATCTCAAGAAATCAAAAAAATCTTGGAAATCTTCATGGCAATCTCAAATTTCTCGGATTTACTTTACTTGGGATATTTTGCAAGGTGTGAAATGCATCGAAAATCCAAGGACAGTGCTTAAAAGTGTATTTTATCAATGGCTCAATAAATGAAAACCGGTACAAAAGTAAAGAAAAATACTTAAGTTCCTTTTATAGCCATAGAAGTCAAGAAGCTGTACAAATATGCCCCTCGAAAAATGGTGCTCTGCGATTAATCGATTTCAAAAAAAACGATAATCACTTAAATTGTATTAAATTTAAATCATAAATCGCATCTTCTAATAAACGCACCCTAATTTAACAAACTTGCTTCTTTTTTATTTCAATTTTGAATTCCACTTTTTGTTTTTGTAAAACGCATCACGACGCAAAAGCGCAGTAGTTTGAAAATAAATTGGAACACCCGCCCTACAAAAAATGCAGCAAAATTGTTCACAAACCTCGATTCAATTTCCCACGAGCAGAGAATTCACAACCGACTTACTGAGGACAAAGCACTGGTCTGTGTAAGCCACGATGAAACACGACCCTTCACTTCCTCCTCTCAGACGAAATGAAGCCACTTGGTTACAAGCCCCTTAAGCATGTCATGGTCGTGTCATTAAATTTCCCTGAACAATGAAGCGTTAAAAGCCTCTCACGACTATCCGTCCACCGAAAAAAAAAAAACGATTCCCAAACACGAATGAGGTTCAATTAAAGTCGAGGTCAAATGTAACTCACCGTTTAGCAGCGCCTTGAATAATCCTCTTGGTGTGCGGCGAAACTAATCCACTTGAGCAGTTGCTGCCCACCGTCGGCGAGTTATCCTGCAATGGCGTCGACACTTTGCTAGCACTTGCACTTCCACCACCACCACCACCACCCGCACTGGCGATGGCGACCGCACTCGGAGGCGATCGCCTCAGCACCCCGGTAGACACTTTCGATTTCACTTCACTGTAGTTCTTCTTCACCTGCATTTTGTTTACCGCAATTTTATTCATTACCGCGTCCCACTTGTTCGCCGAGATTTTCCGTAAGGTCGGCGATCCCGCACCGGAACCGGCGAAGCCCGCAATACCCGCCGACGACGACGGCGACGACGTGACCGACAGGCCGAGATTCTTGTTGTCTGGATTGCCGACGAGGATACCGCCCGGCGATGACCGATTTTGTTGTTGTTTCGTGGCAGCCCTTACCGGCGTGTCACCATTGCTGGCGTTTTTTCCACAGACCGACGCGATTGATTTGGCCGCTAACTGGTGCGGCCTGTTGTTGTTGCCCTGGAACGAGGAGGACGTGTTTACCGACGAGCGATAGTGCTTCGCACTGGCGTTGTCATTTTTCGCGCTGACGCTACACAGTGAGGAAAGTGACGCGTGCTTGCGCGGCGGAGTTACCTTCTTCACTGACGCGCCGAGCGTGTGGATCGCGTGGTCGCCGCGCAGGGAAGCTTTTGTGGTTGTGTCGCTGGACAGAGCTTCGTTCGACGACGCGACGGAGCTTTTGTTGTGCTCGCTGATCGCGCACGAGTTGCGCTTGGAGTTGCCCGTTGTCGGATTGTAGTCTGTGGTCATGCTGATGCGGTCGCTGCTGCTGAAGCTGCTTTGGATCGTGGACGACGTCTGGCTGTCGGTGAGCATGTTGTTCCACTGGCCTTGACTCAGTGGCGATGCGGAACGGAATTCACTTTCAATTGACGGCTGGGGCGGCGATTGTTGTTGCTGCTGCTGCTGCTGGTCGTGGGGCTTGAGCGGGAGCGCGTCGCCGCTTTGTTGCTGCTCCTGGTTCTTGTTGCTCTTGACGGTGTCGGTGGAGCCGTCGTCGGGCGACATGTCGATGTCGCCGCGCATCTGGGCGAGGTCCTCGTCGCCGCGGTTCTCGACGTCGGTGAAGATGCCGCTGGACTCCATGCAGGAGTCCTCCATCTGCTCGGGCTGCTCGGAGATGAAGACGCTGGCGGCGGGCTGGAGCATGGGCCCGTACAGCTGGCCGTCGATCACCTGGGCGCGCCGGTCGCCGCGGTGGAAGATGTCGTCGGCGTCGCTCTCGGTGAAGAAGTCGGAGTCGGTCATGGGGTCCTGGCGGCGGATGGGGATGTTGGGGTGGTTGTGGTTCTGGTTGAACGACGGCTGGCGGCTGACCTGCGCCGGCTTGCGGGTGGGGCCGTTCGACGGCGAGTGGTCGCCGGCGCCGCGCGAGGCCGGCCGCGACATCTCCCCGTCGCCCTGGTAGCCCGTGTCCAGGCTGGTGACACTCGTCACGCTAGTGATGAAGCTGGTGGAGATCTTCGAGACGCTCGACTTGGTCATCTGGTCGGTCTTGGACTCGGTGTCCGTCTGCGAGATCTCGTTGTAGGTGTTGGAGTTGCTCTGCTGCTGGTGCGTCTTGGTGAGCTCGATGACGACGTGGTCGACGTCGGTCTTCACCTCAACGGGGTCGAGCGGGAGGTCCTCCGGCGACGGCGTCTGGTCGATCCGCATCTGGTGGAAGGCCATCTTCGGGTTCATGCCCAGCGGCAGGTCCAGGTTCGTCGTTGTGGTGGTGGAGTCTAGGAATTCCTTCATCTGGTCCGGCGTCAGGATGCCGAGGCTCTCGTCCATTTCGAAGGAGTTTTGCTTCTTGAGTGGCGGCGTTCCGGACGCAGTGCCCACGCCCGAGGGGATCGTCGACGAGAGCGACACGTCGCACAGCTCGATGGAGCAGTCGAGCGTGGACTCGGTCAGGTCGAGGCCGAAGGAGAACCTCGGCTTGTGCTGCTTCAATTCCTGCATCGCCTGGGTGGGTGGGTTCTCCAGCAACTCCTCACTGCCCCGGTCCACCTCCATCGGCTCGTCGCCCGGCGAGGTGCCCCGGTCTGGCGCCGGCAGGCCGGCGTCCTCGGTTCGCGTCATATACAGGAGATTTGTATTGTTCTTGACATTCTCCTCCAGGGGGGAACCCATCAAATCCCGAGATATGTTCATGAGGTGCCGCGCGGGCGACACCATGTTCGTTGTGACGTCCAGCAGGCGCTCGGTGTTCATGGTGGAGTTGAGCACGAGCTTCATGTTGGTTTTGTCCGGCGCCAGTGGCAGTGTTTCCTCCATCGTGAGGTTGATGAGGCTCTTCAGCGAGTCGTTCGTGCTCTTCGGCTTCAGGGTGAGGTCCGGGTCGAGGGCCGGGATGCTGATGTCCAGCAGGTTCTCGCAGCTCTGCAGGTCCATCAGGTTGTGGCACCTGTCCGGGGTGGCCGTGGCGCTCTGCGGCTGCTTCTCCAGGTCGAAGGTGTGGTACTCCTTCCGCGTTGCGTCCTTGGCGTGGGTGTCTTCCAGCGTGTGCGTCCTGAAGCAGGTGTCGTCGAGCTGCCGGTACGTGTGGTCCAGCGTCAGGTTCCTCGTTCGGTGAAGCGTGACGGTGCAGTCTGTCGGTCTGGGAGTCCCGGAACTGGTTTCTAAGGTCTGAGTGCGATTCTGGCCGCTGTCCAGGGTTATGGTGTCTCCAAAAGCGGCCTTGTCGCGTGTCAAGTCGAGCGAGTGAGTCATGTGGAGGTCTGCGATTCCCTTGCCCACCACCGGAGTCGACTGCTTCTGCAGGACGCTGCTCTGCGCCATCTTGACCGCCTCGCTCTCGCCCTCCTCGCGTACGAAGGTCTCAGACCGGGTGAGCGGCTTTGGAGCACTGGGAACCGGGGCGTCGGGCGGCACTTTAACCCTGCTCACCGACTTGGTGCCCTCGATGGGCGCTGGCGGTATGAACTTCCGCGTGAGCGTCTCAATGTGCGAGGCTGACTTCTCGGGCTTCGTTAGAAACTTCCGCACCGCCGTGGCCGTGCGCTTTCCCATGATGGTGGCCGCTTCGCTGATCCGGTCTCCTGAGAGGGACTTCTTCAGTGATGACATCGCCAGCGACGGCTGTCGCAGGCCTGTGAAGGACGTAGGGCGTCGCACCTGAATCGCGGGACCTCGAATCGCGCCTGGAAGGGGAATCTTTGTGACGCCATCTAGTCGCGGTATTCTGGACTGTGTTGTGTCCTGGAAAGAAACAAAAAAACACATTAATTCGGACGGAAATTAAATCCACTTAAATTAAGAAAAATCGACCGCACTCCGATAAACTTCCGACATCACTCACGTCGAGTCCGGAGCGGGGTGCGTATCTCCTTTTTAAAGTATTCCGACCCCCAAAAGGGTTGCCCGGAAAAAAGAAACAGGCATTTGATTCAGATTTATGAGGGGAGACATCCCCCAGGAATTCCGGTGCGTCTGCCGGAGTCACTGCCGACAAATGGATGCGAGTAAATCATTTCGGAAAGTGGAAAACGATTTTCTGAATTTTCTCATTACTCTGATGGCGGCCGTAAGGACTAAGGGCACACATTTCAAAGGATAATTGCAGTAAGTTATTTTGTGAATTGATTTTTTTCTGTCTGTTTATATATTTTTTTTTTGTTTTTTTTGGATGACGAAAGTGGGACAATGTGGCGCCGGAGTGGCCTGGTTTCGGCTCTGGATCGGGGTTGATGGACACTTAATGCGTCGCCGGCTGCGAAGTAATTGTGGCGTCAGTGGCTAATGGAGGCGGAGATGCAGAGAACGGGGACAGTAAATCATGGATGAGGTGACCGAATTTTTGTGAAAAATACGGAGGGGCTGTTCTTGGTGCTGGCAGTGGTCATGGGGTGTAGTTTTAAGGGAAGTCTCACTTTAGAGAAGTAAACTCAAAACATTTGTAGCCCGACAGCATGCCTGTAAAAAAAAAGCGTGAATGTGCACAAGAAAATGGATTGCTTTTATCGGCAAAGACGATTTTAAATTTATGAAAAAAAAATTATAAATGATTTCCTACTATTTTTTTTCGAATTAATTTTTTGTATCATAGCTCCACGACAAGGTAAATTCGATTTTGTTATTCGTAAATTGAATATTTTCCTTAATTCTTAAGCACTTGCTTTGAAAAATTCTGTTTTTGTTTTGACTTCCAGTGCCGTGCACGTACAGTAAGAGACAAAAGAAAGTGTATACCCATATTTCGAACATTCAAAGACTTATAGACAAACAGCTTCTAGTGCTTCGATTTTGGAACTATTTCTAGTATTAAAATGGCTTATTTTTTTTTTTAAATATTAAAGAATGATAACAATACACAACAATACATATGCGATGTCATGTGACTTCTTCAATCTCGAGCTAGAGCAACGTCAACAAGGAAGGCACTATCTTCCACAAGTCGGTCCAGCTGCTGGGCTACGCAGATGATATTGATATCATCGCTCGTTCTCAGCGGGCCATTGTGGAAGCTTTTACCGCGATTAAAGAGCAGGCTAAACGAACTGGTCAGAAGATAAATGAGGAGAAAACCAAATAAAGGGTAATTTTTTAAAAGCTAAGTTTTTCAAAAAAAAAAACACATAAAATTCAGAAAAATGCATGAAATCTTTATTTGAATCGATAGTACGGTCCATATAATTTAATGTTTGAAGATTATTTCATGCAAATGTTGACCTTGACTGCGCCGCTTAGTCCAATTTTGGCACGCTCTTTCCAACATTTCGGCCGGTATCTCACGAATAAATACTTCAATGTTGTCTTCCAATGCGTCAATTGAAGCGGGCTTGTCTATATAGACATGAGCTTTAACATAGCCCCACAAAAAATAGTCTAAAGGCGTTAAATCGCACGATCTAGGCGGCCAATTGACCGGTCCCGAACGTGAAATAAAATGTTCACCGAACTCGCCTCTAAATAAGTCCATTGTTGCGCGTGCTGTTGAAACTACATGCTGGCACCGTCTTGTTGAAAATACATGCCATGCAAGTCAAGCTCTTGCATTTTGGGCAAAAAAAAGTTGGATATCAAATCACGGTAGTGCTCACCATTCACAGTTACGTTACGATTCGCATCATCTTTGAAGAAGTACGGTCCAATGATGCCACCAGCCCATAAACCGCACCAAACTGTGAATTTTTTTGGATGCATCGGTAGCTCTTGCAATGCTTTTGGCTGATATTCACTCCAAAATCGGCAATTCTGCTTATTTACGTACACATTGAGCCAAAAATGAGCTTCGTTGCTGAACACTTTCTTAACTTTCTGAACTTTCTTAACAGAGCACGCGTTTTGATAATAAAATTCAATAATTTACAAGCGTTGTTAGTTTGTAAGACGATTAATGGTTAAATTATAAACCAAACTGAAGATGTTTGACAGTGAAACAAAACACGAAACGTGCGTCACTTGAATTTGAATGTGTTTCATCTTCTATGTGCGGCGCTACAGTCCAGGGTGGACCTGGGCCTCCTTTAGAAACCTTGAATGTATTTGAGGAATCAAATTATGTTGTTTTTGCTCTTAACGCATAGCTTTGCTCATATGCGGTACAAAAACGTAATAAAAGTGATTTCGAAAAATGTGTGTCTTATATTGTGTTAACAATCATCGATTCACTTGCTATCGTCATCAAATGACGTCAACTAAAATTTAAAACCTCGTAACATAAGATGTTGCTGCCCTAATCGATTACACCACCTGACATCCCTGCACTCAGCAAAATTTCACTAACTGCGAAACAGTTGAGTTAGTCTCGTGTAATGGCTTGACACACTGCTGATGAAGCCTTTCCTCTGTCTCTCTCCTCGTCCAAATATGAATTTCCTCCCATCCACTGCTTGATTGATGTCTCTCCTCAACAACGGAAAACAGAAGCCACTCAGCAGCGTCGGCCCTCCCTGCCTCTCGCCTGAACACAAGACATGTGACCCATGTTTTAAGATTAATCACCACCCGTCGACTTAAACTTGCTTCGCTGAACCAAATCGAATCCATTAACACAAGCGAAAACCCCCACGCGAAAAAACATAAACAAACCGCCTCCTCCCACCACCACATCGGCCTCTTCAAGGACCTTCAAGGACTGATTACGTCGCCGGCAAAGCAAACACAGTTCATAGTCTCCCCCGTGAAGGTGTCTGCAGGAAAAGGAGCTTTTTAAAAATGTTCGACTGCCATCAATAATTCAAAAAAGGAAGACGAAAAAAAAAAAAAAACACCTCCATCATAGATTTTCTTCCTTCAGTCAGCAAGGATAATAAATTTATCCGTGCAAAGTGGTCATTAATTTCCACTCCCGTTCCCGTTTCGGGCCGATTCCACATCCGGCGAAGATACTTCACGTTCCGTGTACATGTGGTGGCGAAAAAAAAGCAGATCCTTATCGGGGTCATTTAACAAATCGTCCTTGTAAACTTTTGCAATAATCATAATGAAAATGTGTTCGCCCTGGCTCGTGTGTGTGTGGGAGGGGGGCGCAACAACAAGAATAAAACTCAAACGGACCAGAGTCCTGTCAGTTAATATCGAAGCCATTGCACACAGGATATTGAAATTCCACCGCGATGGTGAATATTTATATCCTTTCCTGCCTCGCCCTCCCACTCTCCTTCGCGGCTGCAATTTAATGCGATCAATAGGAGATTGGCGGTTGGGGGGATTTAGGTCATTCCCTGGCAAGGATATCATTTTTAGACAGCTTTTGTTGACTGGATGATTAATTTTGGCGCTGCGGTCCTCGTGGAGGCGTAAATAATTTCTTTTTACCACACACCGCGTCCTTTTTTTTTTCACATGCACATCGCGCAGCGCTTGTGAATCGATAAAACAACAGCGCTCCTCATTTTTATTTCATATCGCCCAGGATACAGCATTCTCACTCCCAGCTCAGGACCTAGGAGAGAGCTGTTTCCTGGGAAATAACACAGACACACGCCGCAGAAAAAAAAAGGACGAGCGAGGAGGCGCAGTTGTATTGATTTCTCTGCTCTGTTGGGCGGTGGTGGGAGGAGAATAGATCCCATCAATATATTCATGCGTGCGTAAAAAATGTGGTAGTTTATCCTGAGACATTTGTTTTTCCGTTTTTTTGCTTTTCCGTTCGGTGTTTTTATTCGCAGCGACATTGTTTCGTGATTTACCAAGTCGTTGGAGAGCGAGTGAGCAGCCATGACAGCACTTGGCGCAGATGGCTGAATGTGGCAGGGAAATTTGTCTTCGGGTGGGCGTGTGCGTCGTCAAAGGGATTTTATTGATTTGATTTGTTCGTTGCTGCTAAATTTGACTTTGATTTCAAGGACTCGTTGTCATGGGGTACGTTCAACTGTGTTCCAAGTGTTTACTGGTGTTTTCTTTTTGTTTCTTCGAATTTAAGTGGGTAATTCGGAGAAAATCTTTTTATTGGTCCTAAAGAAGTTACTCGTTGAAGTGGTGGTAATCCAGTTGGAGGAATGGGTTTTTCTTCATTTTTCATTCCTTATCCGTGCGTCATCGGTGCGGTGCGATTAATGTCCTGAAAATGAGCTCATCAAGGCGAACGACACATAATTTGAAGGAAATTTCTGATGATAATCGTGGAGTAAAAATTACGTCGAGGTATTGTTCGGGGTATGTTCTCATAAGCGCGGTGAATTGATGGATTTAATTTTTGACTTGCTTGTTCCTTCTTCCGGCACGTATTTTTGTGTTCATTTCTCGTTCATAGAGCCGTGACTTTGCTGTTCACGGATATCGAAACTAATTTTCACACTTTCGTCGTTATCGTAAATCAACGGCTTTGTGTTTTAAGAGGGTGCCTTAGAGTTGATTGGGGTTTTATTCTTCCTGAACTTTCTCAATAATACTCCATTTTAAAGTTATCTCGAATTCCATTCATTTCGTTATTGAGAATTAATGAAATTGGAAACACTAAAGTTATAAGTAAGTCTATAATCCTGAGCTTAAGGTGTTTTAGTTTAGTTTAATATGAACTCTAACAAACTATGAACCAAGCCAAGCCACGGAACATGCAATTACCACCTTCATAAGATAGGTTCTTCTAGCACGCACATCCAAGACACTATGGCTAGGCTAAGGAAACCATGGAACACCTTCTAGCCATCTAACCAAGTGTGGATCAAATGAGATTCAAAACGAATGTAATACCGATTTCAAGGACATTCCATCTAGGGACATTGCTTACTTAATAAAGGGTGATTTTTTTAGCTATTATCTTTTTGGCAACATTGGTTTAAACAGCAGACGCACGTTTCGTGTTTTGTTTCACTGTCAAACATCTTCAGTTTGGTCTATAATTTAACCATGAATCGTCTTACAAACGAACAACGCTTGCAAATTATTGAATTTTATTATCAAAATGCGTGCTCTGTTAAGAAAGTTCAGAAAGTTAAGAAAGTGTTCAGCGACGAAGCTCATTTTTGGCTCAATGTGTACGTAAATAAGCAGAATTGTCGATTTTGGAGTGAATATCAGCCAGAAGCATTGCAAGAGCTACCGAGCATCCAGAAAAAGTCACAGTTTGGTGCGGTTTATGGGCTGGTGGCATCATTGGACCGTACTCTTCAAAGATGATGATCGTAACTGTGAATGGTGAGCGCTACCGTGAGATGATATCCAACTTTTTTTTGCCAAAAATGCAAGAGCTTGACTTGCATGACATGTGGTTTCAACAAGACGGTGCCGCATGCCACACAGCACGCGCGACAATGGACTTATTGAGAGGCGAGTTCGGTGAACATTTTATTTCACATTCGGGACCGGTCAATTGGTCGCCTAGATCGTGCGATTTAACGCCTTTAGACTAATTTTTGTGGGGCTATGTTAAAGCTCGTGTCTATACAGACAAGCCCGCTTCAATTGACGCATTGGAAGACAATATTGAAGCATTTATTCGTGAGATACCGGCCGAAATGTTGGAAAGAGCGTGCCAAAATTGGACTAAGCGGATGGACCATTTGAGGCGCAGTCAAGGTCAACATTTGCATGAAATAATCTTCAAACATTAAATTACATGGACCGTACTATCGATTCAAATAAAGATTTCATGCATTTTTCTGAATTTTATGTGTTTTTTTTTCTTGAAAAACTTTCCTATAGCTTTTAAAAAATTACCCTTTTACTTTAGCACAATAACTGAAAGGAGTAAAAGATTTTAATTACTCCAAACATTAGCATGATATTACTCAAGTTGCAAGAAGATATCATTTAGAAAGCAGCACTGCTATTATTTTGACCGAAACTGTAAATGAGCCGTTAAGAGCACACATCGATTAACTCCACAAAAGAAAAATCTATGAAAAGCGATAAAATAATTTACATTTACCCTTGAAATACACTACGTTTTTTTCAAGTAGGTGTACTTTAATGGTGGTAATCTTAAGTTTTAAGCAAAAATATTGTAAATATCAGTTATGACTATAGCAAGTGCTTTAACACTTAAATCTAAGATTTTTCAAAAAGATTGATTAACTAATCTGTCAATTGTTTTAACTTACGTCGATTGAAATGAACTATGAATTCTATTTGCAAGCTTAAAATAATTAATTTGAAGCAACATAATCATTTGACAGTTTTTGGTGAGCATAGGAGTGTCAAATTTACTAGTCGATTAAGCAACACTGACGTTCATCGGGACCTACTAACAATAAATTATGGCTGGAATTATTGTAGTTTATGAAAACGAAAAAAAGGAACGTATTTTTTTTTTTTATGTTTCGATAAAAGTTTACGCGGAAGAGAAACTCAGCCGCTTGACAGATTATTAAGTTCGGCTGAACTCATGGATGTCAAACAACTTTTAAAATGACCTGAACGTTCGCCGATATTAAGGCCGAGCGTAAACATATAGGGAAATCTGTTTCGTCGTTTTTATTCTGGCTGTCACAAATTTGCATCCATAGACGGTCTACGGAAACCTGGTGCAAGGAAATGGAATTTAATTCCAATTTGGGAGTGAAAAAACGTAGTTAATTGTACGCCAAGTAGATTTTTCGAACCTATGGCCTATTCTGGAGGTTGAAATCATTATTGACTTACAGTTTTACATTATTTGTCATTCAGCAATTTGCTGTTGTTACTTGTTTTTATTTTTATTTTCTTTTTTTTCATCATGTATTTTATTTATTTTTATAAATACTTATTGACAAGCGAAATGTGCGTAATCCTTGGCTGGTCTGGCTTTTATTAAACCCCGCTGTACATTTATTAAAAACTCCACTGTTTTCCATCTGATCTAATCAATTATTAGGCGTACAACTTAGCTTCCATCGTTTTGCAATAGATGGCTGTAGCGGTAAGTAGTAGTCGAAATAAATCGATCGTAGATATCATACAAATAGGGTATTTGTAAACATAGCGCCATCGAAATATTTGTCGATTTGTGTCAGCATCATAAAGTTATTCTCGGTTACACATGTCAGCTTAAGAGCCAAACTCTCGTCATTTGCGCGAGGTTTTAGTTTTCTGCTTTAATATGAAGAGGCTCATCGAATGCTCTCAAATACCTATGGTGAGGCCGCTATTAGTGAAAGAACGTCCTGAAAGTTGTTTCAACGCTTCAAGAATGGTGAATTTGAGGTCGAAGACCGGCATGGCTGTGGAAGATAGAAGTTTTTCGAAGATGCGGATTTGGTGCACTACTTGATCAAGACTCGTGTCAAACGCAATCGAATCAAACGCAAAACGAATCATAAATGTATAACCAGTTTATTACCATAAGGCCACGGATTTCAGAAAAAAAAAAACGACGAAAGCAAAATTGTACACCTAATATATTTGCTCCATAATTGCCTACGACCTCCTCCCACCGTTAACCAGTTTCCCTATGCTTCTTTGCACCACTTCTCATCTCCAGTGACAATTCTGTATAAGAATCTTTGCTTATTGCCACAAATCCAGCAAGATTTTGGGCGGGAACCAGCATTCGGCTTACTTTTTTTTTTTTCTTCAGTTCGTGTGACACCAAAGCTCCAAGTTTTTGAGTAAATCCCCTGAGCATAGCTCATCTTTTCGGGCAAATTCTTTCCTGTTTGGAGCCCGTTCTCTTTCAAAAGTGTCCTTTAAGTTAATCTTTACCGCAGTTGGATGACTTGTCGTAGATGTACTCGAAAATTTCTATTTTTGAGCTATGAAACCATTTTCGAGCAATTTAGAGTCCTCTCCCTAGACACCGTACATGTCTTGAGGCGCTTTGGCCGCTTTTTAACTCAGATTTAGAAAAAAAGAAGGAGGTGTCGGAAATGTTATTTTTTTTTATCAGCGGGGCTATCTATTTCTTGGCTCTAGAAAATATGAATGAAAAATAAAAAGTACTTTCTAAATTAAGATGACCAGGCTGTAGAGAAGCAAAAGAGCTTTCGAATGGTATACATACAACACACTTCTTTAAACTTTATGTTAAATTTAAGCGCTAATTATTTATTACTCAACCCAATATTGTTCAATATTTTAAAGTAAAATAGGTTGCTTTCAATTAAATTTCGCTGTGTGTATTAAGGTTCTAAAGCTTTGGAAGCAAAATCCACGCATGTGTGGTGGGCCGCGCAAACAGCTAAGCACTTAGGCCAGACAAAGCCCATTGTGATAAATAGATTCACGCATAAACGAAAACAAATTTAAAAAAAAAAATCTCGAATCTCCTTGCCTAGTTCTTTACTCAAAAGATAAAGTGACTCAAGTCTATTTTAAGCATTTCTTAGGAGAATGATTTTAAGGCTTGAAGTATCAATTGAATGTTGCTGAATTAAACCCTTTCCTTGTTGTAAAGAATGGCTACTGCATGGAATACAAACACGCTGATAAAATAGAAAAAAAGATAATTTAAAAAAATAATGTTTTGAGTAAAGAAAAAATTTTTTTGAGTAAGAAAGAATTAATCCCTTCATAATATAATTTAATGGAAATGCAAAATTCGCTCAAAAACCTCTTAAAGATCCGAAAACTAAGCCAATGAAAGCCTTTTCAATACCAATAACCGTATAGGATATCCTTGTAATTTTCGAAAGGCTTTAAATATAAGCGCGCAAAGGCTTTAACGCCTCTCAACGTATGAATGTATTAAAAACAAGCTGCCCCTTAGAAATGTTTCACAGGCCATCATCGCCTCTTCCAATTTCCATTGAAAAGCCGAAACCCCGCAGCCACATCATTGTGATTGCGAGGACATAACAGTTGCTGATCCTTTGAATTCCATTCGTAATGACATCGAGAGGAAGCCCTCGGAAGCTCGTTCATGTACGAAAATAATTGCGGACTTCAGATCTCGACTTCATGCCTCAGCTCACATTCAAGTATCCCCTACTATCACACAAAAACCACGCACAGTGGAATGCATCCGATAGCTGGACTTACAGGTTCCCACATCCACTCGCAGGTTTTCCATTTTTTTTTTTTCAAGTCGCCTCTCGAAACATCAATTCCCCTGAAGCTGCAATCTCGCTGATTGTGTAATCCGTGTTTGCCAATTTGAAGAGGAGAGGAGAAAATAAAAGCTGGAGAACGCAATCAAATTGTTGACCATTATGCGATACACACACAGACGCATCCGCCAAAACTACATCTGTGTCTGTTTAAATTGTGTCAGCGCGACAAATGTCACCGAGCCAACTCAATTCCAGGCGACGCGACAGGTAATGAGAATCAGATTGAATTGCCAATTGTCGATTGCACATGTGGCTGTCGGAGCAGCCGCGACTAGGGCCCAAAGTACGCGCCGGAGCGCCGCAGGCATCTCGAGCTGCGCACCGAACCGATATGCAATTAAGAATTGAATTTCTATGCGTTTGAGGTCACGGTATCCGGAGGACGGTTGACGCGACGTATGCATGAACGCCAATCTCGAACTATTTGCATTGAGAGATCATATTTTTTTTTTTGTGTCTGTTTGCGAGTGTGTGTTGTTGTCAATAGCAATTGCGGTTTGGTTTTCAATTCGATGCGGTTCAATTAAAAACTTTGCTAATTAGTTGGTGCAGGGAATTGACTTAGAGACTCGACTGCATGGGGTAGAGTAATTAATTTGCAGAGGAAAAGTAAACAACTTTGAGTTGTGAGCATCGACAGGGAGGGAAAAAACTTCAATCGATGTTACTGCAGGTGGTCTTATTTGTTTTTAATTACCTGTTGAAAGGCTTTGTGATACTTTGTGCCTTGTGAACAGAGGCCTTCAGGTTGTGGTAGGGGCCATTTAGACGTCTGCAGGAAGTATGTGGCCTTCATTCTGTAGTTTTGTGATAGTTTTGCAAGGGTTCTAAGCAAAAAATGTGAGAAAAGACACAAGGACGTGCATGTTAAGGGAGGGAAAGATGTAAAAGGGAGCGGTGATTTTAGTCCGAATCAAACTGATTTCGTCCTACTTTTCAAGTTTTTCAAAAAAAAACGAAGCTATCGATTCAAAAAAGTTGAACACTTGTTTTCAGCTTACCATAAGGTGACGTTGGGCGCCACATTGTACCTCTTTTCGCTCTCGACTCATTTTATGCTTCAGCCTTGCTCGTTGTTATCAATAGGTAATTCACAATTGCATTGATTTTCCTTGCCATTAGCACCTAATTTTCTCTTATTTAAGATCCTTTCATTTTAGGACTTTACTTTTCAGAGAAACGTGATTTTAGTCTGATTCAAGCTAATTTCGGCCTAATTTTCAAATTTTACAAGATAAACAAGGCGATCGATTCGAAGAAGTTGTTCACGTGTTTCCATAGACCGACAGTGGGCGCCACATTTTACTTTACTTCACACTCGACTGATATTTTATTTAAGCCTTGCGTATACAAACTAATCATGCATAGCGTCGTTTTGTAGGTTATGTCAAGACCTTTCAAATGTGTAGTTTTTCAAACTAAAAGCGAAGCTATCGATTCAAAAAAGTCAAAAACGTGATTCCAGCTTACAATAGACCGACATTGGGCGCCACTTTTTACTTTGCTTCAACCTCGACTGATGTTTTGATTCAGCCTTGCTCTCTATTTCACAATTATATTCATTTTTCTTGCCATTAACTTCTAAGTTCTTTTCATTTAAGTTCCTTGCATTTTAGGACTCCACTTTGGAGACGTGATTTTAGTCCTATTCAAGCTGATTTCGTCCTGCTTTTAAGCTTTTTTGAGGTAAACGCAGAGATCTATTCAAAAGAGATAACAAGATGTTTCCAGCTTACAATAGACCGACGTTGGGCGCCACTTTTTACACTTCAACCTCGACTCCCATTATGTTTCATCCTTGCTCTCTATTCCACAATCACATTGAATTTCCTTGCCCTTAACTCTCAAGTTCCTTTCATTTAAGGACGCCTATAAAATGCTTTGTCCACTTTGCAGACAAAATAGACAGCCTCTTGTCACCGAGTATTGACACTCCCCAACTAGGTCAAGGACAGCTTACTAAATATTCGTTGTCGACGCTATCCAAATTCCGGTACAAATTGGATAAGCCTCCAATCTCCTCCCAATTTTAAATTGAACAACGAACACAGCACCGCAGATGGGTTCTGTCATTAACACAAAATTGGATGCCTGGCAACATGTTCAGCCCGATTGAAGCAAATTTCTCTTGTCAGCTTTTAATTGCTTCAACCCGACAGCCCCCAAAAACTCCAAGGGATTTTATAATTATCGATTCCAAGGACCTGCACGTTATCTCAATTGCGAGAGCTATCTTCCCACTGCCATGCTGATTACACACCCATTGTTTCACCAACCCACCCGTGTGGATAGAAAACAAAAAAAAAAAACAAAAAAAAAGCCAGCCCCCTCCTGGCCATGTGTGTTGGCACCAAACAGCCTCGAAGAAGGCCACCCCTACTTCGGTGTGTGTGTATTTTCATCGTCTCCTCTTCTCACCCGTCCCAAAATGCTCTCGAGAAGCATTTCAAGTCGTCGACGAAAGTGCGAAATCCGATACTACAGCATTACGAAGGAAACTACATCCCGTTCCGACTGCGCCCCTCCTCAGATTCAAAGAATCTCCTAGACTACATCGATGCTATGTTCCTTCCATCGACAGGAGAGGGCGGGTGCATAGGCATGCGATAGTAATGCTTCGTAAGCAACTTAATAATGGAAGGCTTTCCGGTTACGGGCGAGGAGCTCTGCCGTAGAGACGAAGCATAATAACGGAAATGGGGGAGAAGGGCAAAAGCAAAAAAAACAAAAAGAGAAAAAACACGCACACAAACGAGAAAAAAAAGGATTCACACAAGGTCGACACGAGAGTACACGTTACACGGGAGGGCGAAGGTGGGGAAGACTACATCAAAGGAAAAGCGTTTTTCCGCGACTCGTCAGGCTACATGAATGTTAAATGGGGTAAATACAAATTTCGAGCACGAAAAAAAAAGACAAAAACCCAGAGAGTTCCGTTTTTTTTGGTCCTTTATTTTGTTGGTCTCTCAGTTTATTCTCGCTTTCCATCTCTATTTGTGCAGACATAAAGCGGTAGTGGAGGGAGGGCGGGATAACTCCGGTGCCAGGTACATTTAAATAGTCGCATGACAAGATGTGCGGATTTTTTATACACCGGAGGGCAGCCTTGCCAAAGCTTTGAAGTGGGGTAGGAAATGGTCCATTGGGCAAGGGGTTTAATTTTATGAAACCAGACATCTTGTAGCTCCATTGAACCCTTTTTTTCAGAAAGAAGTGCTGTGGTAGTTCAACTCAAAAGCTGACGTTTTTTGAATTCAACCAAAGCCGGGCCATTACTGCCTGAAACCACATCGTCTCTTCCATGAGGCGGAAAAAATTATTTTAAATTAAATTGTTTTTTTTTTTTTCTTTTCAACTAGTGCTCGCTGATTTTGAGTGACAAGGAAAAACAGTCTTCTTTTCGTTTTATCCACTTCAAACATCTACTTCGAGTTAAATAAACTTCATTCATGTGAAGCCTGAAAAAGAGTTAAAGTTCATTACTAGTTTAAGCAAGCTGCATGTGTTAAAAGAAAAAAAAAATGGCTTTTTATGCGTCCATTTTTGTTTGTTTGTCAGAGTCTGCCAACAGCTGTACAAATATTAAAGAAACTATAAAAGAGACGTGACTTTGCAAGATCTAGGAGCGATATTTGTGCACCAAATTACCAAATCGTGTTATCAGCAGTCTTGGTAATGTCATTTGGAGCTTCGATGTAGCTATGATGTAACCACTTAGGACTTTTTTTTTTGTGGGAAATTTTAAAGCACCGATGTTTAATCAATCCGAAAAAATTCCAGCACTTAAGGCAAATATCATCCAAATAATCTGTGAGCTACAGGGCGAAACCATCAGAAAGGTCTAGGAAAATGGAAGAATGCATCACTTGAACGATGTTGTATTCCATAATTAATGGGAATGCTCTTAATAACAAAGCCATAATATAATTGTTAGGACGGCTCTTGGACTAGGTCAACTCCGTATAATTTTGTACAAAAAAAAGGGAAGGCAACCTGCATCACCGCAGGAAAATCGCACATCGCAATTGTCAACGGTTTTTATCTAAATCAACCAAACAATCGCATAGTGCAGCGTCAACAACCAAACTCTGCACTATGCGATGTTTTTCTTGCAATGGAAAATTAAAGTGAAATTGAATTGAATACATGCAAAGGTACCTTTCGATCGCAGCGATGATGAAGACGGAACTGGGAGGCGCAGAGTGGAAGTCTTAATGAGAAGAATCATCATACTAAATTTTAAAGTTCTCCAGCTGGATTGTCGAGTTGAACGGGCCAGAGACTTCTTCCGAACCAGAGATTTCTTTTGGACAATGACATGACCATTCGCAGTTACATTGTACAGCACGCAATAACTACCAATAAATTTAATTACTTTAAAATAAGTCATAGTCGTTTTTTTTTTTTCTCTTAAAGTTTTCTTATCTTGTCGGTTTTTCTGGTCTTTTGCGACAAATGCATCCGTAAAGAGTTTTTCACACGTCACATTTTGCCGACGGAATTTTGCTATTTTTGTACAGCCTCTGGTATGCTACCATTCTCCTATTTTTAAACTGTGGTGGATTCAAGGTCCTTGACCGATTTTGGTTGTCCTTTCGACAAATCACAACGATTTTTCCAACGACTTATTTTACACGCGACTGAATGCGACAATATTCATCAATAGTGGCGTAACAGCCCACGAAGGGCCAGAGCCTAGCTTTTCGCGCCTCCACTGTATTGTGCGCGTTATAATTTTGATACATGTGGAGGGGACCTACAGTTTATTAGCGGTTCCAAATGGGGAATTGCGAAAGCCTTCCATGACAGAAGTACTCCAGGAAGATTGTCACTCGTTCGCTGGAGATGAGGCCGTGAAAATTGTTTGTGGTGTTTTTCCCCGAGCTCTATTCGAACCCGGGTACTCTCGCTTTACAGTCCGACGCACTAACGTTTAAGTCACGGCGCCCACGAATGCGACAATATTGCGTACTGATAAGTCCATAAGATAAGTGAGTTTTGAATATAAAATTTTCCTAAGATATTGCAACAACTAATTTAAAATTCAGAATGAAACTACTTATATCCATCAAGTTGCAGAGCGACGGATCAAACTGTTCCACTATAATTGCACAACAATATTTCATCGTTTTAAAAAAATTGAATTTATAGGTGGTAAGAAATAAGATCTCTGCTACAAAAGAGGAAATAAAATTTAAGTCAGATTGTAGATTCCTTCCTTATTCTAGCAATTGGTTTTGAAAACTTTTGAAAGTGGCTGTAGAACATTGAAAAACTTTTAAGGTTGACACTTTTATGACTGCAACTCGTTCCAGCCCATGAAGGAACAATTTTCTTCGAACTTTAAAAAAAACCTAATATGCTTAATGAACATCTGATGTAGAACTAAATGTACCAAAATTAGGTTTCACCATGAACTTAAGACACTCTTACTAAAAATGCGTCAGTATTTTTTGTATGGTTAGCAGATGGAATTCACGTTGTTCACGCATGAAAGGGCTATAAAATGTGTTTAACACCTCTTAAAAAACGCCCCAAGGTCCAAATTCCATACAACTTCAAGTCGCCGACCATTTTCTGCTGAAGACAACTCAAAATTCCAAACATCCGTCCATCCAACTGCACACATTGTTTTTTAGAAGGTTGGGTACAAACCAAACTGTCGATCATTGAAAGGATCAAAGAGCTCAATAACATCCGCCGAACCTATCATGGGATGTGTTTATATTGTAAAACTTTCCTCTCCGAAGTTTTCGGATTATATCTCGTTAAAATATTTCGTATTTTAAGGCGTCGCAAACTGTTTTTGAATCGTTCACTCCACACGAAATTGAGTTGAGATACAAAGCAAAACACAATTATCCTGTAAGCTCTTCCAACCTTTCAGTCCAACATTTAGTGAAGCCTTAATGCTCTCAAAATAGTTTAAACTCATTTTTCAACTTCATGGCAATTTTGTATATGCCAGATATACTCTCGAAAAATTAGCAGTAAAAAAAAACTAAACTGAGATGCCTCTTCTCGCATCCCTGTTAAATGCTCAGCTTTTCAAGTAATTTAATTCAATCGAAACTATTCGCTGAAAAGTGGCTCATTACCATCAAGACACCCTCTCAGTGCTAATGGCAAAACTAATTAGTGTCAAATTTCAAAGCCAATGACGTCAACACGAAACTACTTGAAAAGCCATCACCAAGCGGTTATTTTACCCAAAATCCTAACCGACCGACCGACTTCAACTATCGTGCACTTAAAAATGCGCACACTCTGCCATTTTGCAGTTCATTTATTCCACGACTAAGTGAGAGTGAAAAAAAAAAACCAAAGATAGAAGTGTTTTTGAAGTGAACAAAATTTTCAAAAAAAAATAAAATTTTATGTTGATTACACTTGCAACAGACACTCAAGCGCATAAGACCGTAGTTCGTAGCTTCGTATCTCGTTACTTGGTAAACAAGTTTTCAAAAACTACTTCCGCACCACTAAGTATTTGAGTAATTAACCCAGAAAAGCATTTTGTGTAGAGAATACCCGCCCCATCTGACACGTTAACAATTTCCTTTCTGAAAAGTTAATAAATAATGAGCCAGAGAAAGAAAAACAAAAAAGAAAGAAAAGTTGATTTCCATGAAAATGTTAGTCGAACACTCAACTTTATCCAACGAGACCGAAATAGGTGCTTCACTCCTCACCGCCCACCTAAACGGTAGGATACTCCATTAAAGTGGGAGACATTTTATCCTTACCTCGGCAGGAGAACGAAACAGAGAGAGGGAATGAGCGACAGCAACTGAAGGATGTGGCGTAATTATCACAAAAGCAGTCAAGGGATTTCCAGAGATTAACATTGACGCTACTTTTCAAAAAAGGTACACACCATCTCTTTGAGATTACGAAACGGTAACGGGGAAGGAGGGAAGGAGTTTCGAACAAATTAACCAGCTAAGACTTGTTGTTATTATCTGATTAGGGATTTTCACAAAAATACCTGAAGCTTCCTGCTCTTGAGATGGATTCTAATTTTCTCGGGTCATTACAAATGGATATGCCAGCAGAAGTGGGAGTGGACTTTTTGAACTGCGTTCAGGTAATTTTAATGAGATTTCGAAAATTGAAAACAGTTGTTCGTTGTGTTCGTCGAGAACAAAAAGAGTTGAACTTTCGGTGGGAGCAGAGGGAAATGAGTTTCGAATTCATTTAGAAATTTTTCATTGAAGAGTCCTTTAGAAATGCCTGACTCGGGTATTTGTTTGCTTTTGAGGTTAGGGTTTTGATTTTGTTGGGCAGAATGTTTGTAATTTTAGTAAAACATTTAACTGAAGAGTGTACAGCGTTTTTGTGGGCCTTAAATAGATCTTGAGATTATAAATATGAAGGGCAGAGTGTAAAGTTTTTATCAACTTTCTCTGAACTGGATGATGTCATAGGTATTAGTGCCTAGCTGCGCTAGACGCAGGCTCACGTAGGCCAGGCCCATTGTGTGGATGATGTCACGGTTTCGTCTCTTTTTAAAGCTGCCTGGACTCCACATGCGTCAAAATTATAACGCGCACATCACAGTGGAGGCGCGAAAAAGCTAGACTCAGGCTCTTAACGGGCTGTTATGCCATGTAAATGTAATTGCCTGGACTCAAAATATTTTATAATGAAAATTCCTAAATTCCTAAAAATACATTTATTTTTGTAAATTTCCCCGTTCAGGAAGTACTTCCGATGTGTACAGCTGTAGCCTAGCTCTATCATCAAAAACTATCTAATTTTAGGCTCCTGATTTAGAGGTTAATTTGTTTGGAGCTCTCTATCAAAACTGTCTTGATTTTAAGCTCCTGATTTGGAGCTCAATCATTAGTGCGTCGTCTGGGTTCGAATCCGGCTCGGGGAAATAACACCACAAACATTTTTCACGGCCCCACCTCCAGCGAACGACTGACAATCCTCCTGGAATACTTCTGTCATGGAAAGCGTTCGCAATTCGCCGTTCGGAACCGGCATTAAACAGTAGGTCCCCTCCAAATGTGTCAAAATATATCGCGCACAACACAGTGGAGGCGCGAAGAAGCTAGGCTCTGACCCTGTATGGGCTGTTACGCTGACTATTTATTTTTATGATTTGGAGCTTAAATTGTTTGGAGCACTCTAAGTTCCCTAGTTTTTCGGAAAACAATAGAAAAAACAAAATTTGGTGACCGTACACGAAAAAAAAGCCACACGAACCATCCAATCCACTTCGCTGTTAGAGAGGGAGCTCTACCCTAAGGGTCTCGCTACACCGCTCCCATCAAATTGAAGCACTCTCCTGCAACCGAGTTAAGTCATAAACGACAAACGTGCACCTCCAAAAAAAAAATTCCACTCACGGCCAAAGGCAAAAAGGATCCGTCGTCCTTCAGCCACAATCCAACTGGCAAATAAAAAATCGCCCACACTTCAACAAAAAAAAGAAAGCTCCGCCCAGATGCTTCATTAGCATGCATAGTTTGATTTTAATTAAACAAAAGTCTAATTTCGTTCCCGGCAAAGCGTCGGCGACCCAATTATGTGCAGCAGGACCAAAAAAACCAAAAAAAAAAAAAAAAAAGAGAAACTCCAAAACTCGCTCGAACACACACAAATATTAATTTCAGCTTAATTGCGTGGAACTTTACTTAGAGTCCTGGGGCCAGAATGGCCGGCAACTTTTTTTTCCTGCCCGCCCTACGTGAACAAAAACTTTCTCACGTTCATCTTCCGCAAAAAAGAGGAGTGCTGCTGTTTGATGGTTTTTTTTTTCTCTCTTTCTTTGTGTAAAAACAGGACAATCAATTTTGAGTGTGATTTAAGGTCCTGTTTCCGTTCGTCCTTGCTGGGAAAGTTTTCTTTTTGTTTTGTATGTGTGCTCGTTGCCATTTTTACTTTAGAGAAACTTTATCTGACCGATATTTTAGTGTCCTGTTCGTGGATGGAGCTTCTCTCAGGCAACTGCTGCGCGTGGAAAATATGAAAAATCAACAGCCATATATTTTTTTAGGGGGTGTGGGATGGACAATTTTTTATCCTTGTCCCAGGCATGGCTTTTGTGGTATGGTCGGGTATTTGTCAGGATTTCATTTAAAAGCTTCGGCTTTAGGGTTGCTGGTCTTAATTTGTTTTGTGCATTTGTTTTATGTCCGAGTGCGAGTACAAAGAGATATTTGCAGGTGGATGCGATCTCAGTTTACTGGGAATAGGGAATGTCTTAAACGGCTGTCCTGAAAGTTTGCAAGTCGTAAAACGGAGGAGGGTTTATGACCACAAAGGGACAGACGGAAGTTGTACAGATGTTGTTGTCTGTTCAAAGACAATGCCTTCGAGTGGAATGGTCGCAGATGTCTGCATGTGATAAACTTCTCCTTCGGAGATGCTTCTTTGTGTGAAGGATTCTGGGAAAATTCAAAATGTTGTGCCATACAAGCAGGACAAATCGGCTTTGTTGTGGTCTTCCCTCAAATGACTGATCTGGTCTGATGCAGTGGCTTTGTATTTGGTTTGGCTAGAACAGAAGGCATTTTCAAAGTAATGCATTAAATATTCGGATTTTACAAGTGAACAAGAAAATCATCGCTGTGGGATTTTTCTATTTTTTTCTTTTCAAAATGAGGGTTAAGGTTGAACTGAAACAATTCTTCCCTGGCAGAATTTAAAAGGAGGTACGAATTTTACAAAAGTAAAACTGACTTTATTTTTCTTTACAAAATTCTATATTGATGGATAAGATGGCTGTACCAAGTTCGGAATATCCCCTGATTACGATTGGGCATACCTCCTGATGAGCTGAAATCGCGGCGGAAGATCGAGTTGCTTGGAGATGTCTTCTGCGTGCTTTGCACTCGCGACCACGTTAGTAGAACACGTGGTCAAGAAGGTGATGATGATGAATTCTATATTGAGAAACGAGCTTGACAAAGGATTTAATCTCTTCATTGAAGTTGCAATCAAAATTAAATTTTGCATAAAGTTTTACAAGAAAAAAACTCGAGTGATAACTTCAACATTGACAAAACACCCAAAAAATGCAAAAAAAAAATTAACTTCAACTACAGAGCTTAATGTCATTGATAAATTTCGTATTTTGACCGCAGCTGTATATGAAAACGAAATTTGGATATTGTAGTCCATAAAATTCGAAAAGATTTCGCCGTGTTAGCTAACGTAGAAACTTTTCTAGAATTTCGTTAGCAAAACTTTAAATTATGTAGCAAAGAAGTTATACAGTGGAGCACATTTGAGAGTTTTTTTTGATTTCGAAACTGATAAAACCTCATATATTCGTTTTCTTGGCCAGATCAGGAAAAATATAAACCTTGTGGCTCTTCAAACCCGCTGACTAGACGAAGAAGATTGAGCCCACTATAGCATCAATGAAAGTGATGAAGTCAGTGTAATTTTAGAGTGAGGCTGAGGACGAAGCGGTCATGTGTAAGCCTTTTGGCAGTCGCTAGAATCCGACTGAATCACACAAATTATTTTCTCAACTTTTACGGAGATCAGAATATTAGAAAGGACATAAGGCGATGGGATAGATCTACGAAAAAGTTTCTCAGTAAAAATGTTTAAGAGAAAATTAGTTTAAAGAAATTTCTAGGTTAATCTGAAATAGTTGAATTTTCCAGTTAAATTTTAAGAAATTAAAAAAATATTAATGAGATTTCGAAAATTGAAAACAGTTGTTCGTTGTGTTCGTCGAGAACAAAAAGAGATAAACTTTCGGGACAGAGGGAAATGAGTTTCGAATTCATTTAGAAATTTTTCACTGAAGAGTCTTTTAGAAATACCTGACTCGGGTATTTGTTTGCTTTTGAGGTTAGGATTTTGATTTTGTTAGACAGAAAGTTTGTAATTTTGGTAAAACATTTAACTGAAGAGTGTACAGCGTTTTTGTGGGCCCTAAATTTTTGGAAATTAGAAAAATATTTTTTTTTTAAATCTAACTGAGTCCCAAGAGGTTTTCATTGTAGCCCTGGAGTCCAGGGCCTGGACAGTAGCTTACCTTACCAACAAATTTAGGTCAACAAGCAAATCGGTGAATATGAACGAAAGACTGTAGAGACAATCCACAAAAGACTTTTCCAGGTTTCGTTTTGAGAGAATAATCATTCAAAGTAGGTATATTTTAGATTAATTTAGTGCTGATCACAAGCTTGAGGATTTGAACAGTTGCCACTGAAAGAAAATTGTTGCCTTTTTAAGAAAACAAAAAAAAGACGGTAACTTTTAAATGTGTAAGTAAATGTTTTTCTTAGTTTAATCTTTTCTTTACTTCGACTTGAAATTAAAAGTAAAAAATGTTTGCTTAAAATATTCAAAAATTATTTTAGCGGCACACAATTTTCTTTTATAATATTGGGAGTTCAACTTGAAAGGCGCGCATTGTTACTACTCACACGCGCTATTTTTTTGACAGTGACAGCTATTGTATGTTAAAGAGCACCGAAAAATCTAGTTAATTCCATCTGTCAAAGTATACACAAGTTAATTTACACAAGTTTTGTTTTGCGTTTAAAATGTCGAATTTTGTGCCTTCAAAACAACATTTGCGGGAAGTTTTAATTCACTACTTTCATTTGAAGAAAAGTGCAACCGATGCGAAACGTTTACTCATTGAAACTTACCCTGACTATTCTGTAAGTGTCGGAATGTGTCAGGAATGGTTTACACGCTTTAAAAGTGGTGATTTTGACGTTGAAGACAAGGAACGTCCTGGCCAAGTGAAAAAGTTTGAAGATGCAGAATTGGAGGCATTACTGGAAGAAGATTCATGTCAAACTCAAGAGGAGCTTGCAAAATCATTGGGAGTTAC
The DNA here is from genome assembly GCA_905187475.1 of Syritta pipiens. Classification (NCBI taxonomy): domain Eukaryota; kingdom Metazoa; phylum Arthropoda; class Insecta; order Diptera; family Syrphidae; genus Syritta; species Syritta pipiens. The sequence goes on along the minus strand of LR994571.1, from coordinate 104,238,471 downwards.
CCAGCAAGCAATTTCCAAACGGTTCAAAGCATTGGGAATGATCCAAAAGCAAGGAAGCCGCGCAATCAAAGAAAAATGGCCAGAATATGCGACTAGACACGAATCGATAATTTTCCATGATGACAATGCTCGGCCACATCGCACTCAACGGGTTAAAAAATATGTGGAAAATGTTGGATGGGAAACGCTACCCCACCCGCCGTATAGCCCAGACCTGGCTCCTTCCGACTACCATTTGTTCAGGTCCATGCAGAATGCCCTGGCTGGAATACGCTTCACTTCATTAGCTACATTCATTCTTGCCCGCCAAGCCGGCGCAGTTCTTTTGGGACGGAATCCACAAATTGCCAGAAAGATGGGAAAAAGTTGTGGCTAGCGATGGGCAATAATTTGAATGACATGCATTTTCATTTTCATATTCAAATAAATGGTTTTTATAACAAAAAAATACGCGTCTTTCAAGTTGTACTCCCAATAGATAGATTTATTTTTTTTTTATATTCTTATCGAATATAACCGTGCTTTAATTCAAAATATATTTACTTTTTACAACATTTTGTTTTAATATCGCGAACTAAATTTTTTTTTAAAATACTTACAACTGCGAGACACCTGAAAAAATTAACGAAATCCAATGACGTTCACGGATATGGTAATGCCATGTAAAAAATAAAATAAAATTTTACAAGCCATTTTCGAATGTGACTCACTCCCACCTAAACGTTTGCCGCTAATCTGATAGAGGAAAATTGACAATTTTCTTAAAAAAAAGAAACACGGAAAGAATTGAATGACAAAAATCTGCTGTTCAAAACTCTGTAACCATCTTTTCCTTAACACAAGCTTATATTATAACAATTCCGTGGCGTTAGAGCCTATTGAGTACCAGAGGGTAGCTTTTTTGTAAAAATTAGAAAAGCTATAAATAATGCTTGAGCTATAAAGTTTTAATTTGATTCAAATATCTCCTGTGGAAGTCTAAGCTACCGAATAATATTAAGAAGTATCACTTAAAGAAACTCAACTTTTGATGAAAAAGCTGACAAATTCAGCCGTTTACATGATAAATTGTCCTCATTTGTGATTTAGTCATTTGTCGAACGCCTACACAGAATACAATAAGAAGAATAAGAAACACGAGCAGCCAATTAGACACAAGCTCGACATCATCCGTTTGAAATGGTTGAGACAAGAAGGTCAACTTTAATCCTTTGGCAAAAAATCGAATCAGTTTTCCCCATGACACACAAAGCTGACGAAACAATTCAGCCCTGATATACATTTCACGCTCATGTTAACCGTTGAGTAGCCAGGATCATCAGAAACATCCTTTGAAGCAGGACAAGTCCAACACCCAAGACAACCATTTTCCAACTCATAGCGCTTTCCATTCGAGTGAAATCTCCCAAGAAATCTCGCCCTAAACTTTCCCCTAATCCCTTAAGTCGCTGCCCATCAATACGTCCTTCTTTCAGGGAATAAAAAGGTTCTCTTGAAGATTACCTCGTCAAAAACTGGATACCCCCAAATTATTCAAAATACGTTGGATCTTTTCGAAGAAAATTTAATTGATTGCAAAATTTCAATGTGTCACCATCCCTCTGAAATCCACATCCATCAAACTGACAGCAAAGCCTCAACACGAGGACGAAAATCTCATCTCCCAAAGGTCACTGCTCTAATTAGGTCTCCTCCACAACCAAAAAGAAAAGTAAATTACCTTCCACGAAACCTCCCGTGCATCATTACGGGCATGAACTATGCAAACGAAGAGGCCATAATGTCTCCCCCGCACAGAAAACAAACACAACAACAGAGTCGACCTGATGAACGAGTTCTCTCTCCATGACGACGTCCCCTAACTTTCCATTCCTGTTGCCGTTGAATACATTTTCGCGTGCGTGTTTTAGGCGAGCAACAACAATAGAAAGTGGGTTAGTCAGCCGGCTTCTCTGAACCTCCACCCACCTAAGTTCCATTGTTTGCTGCGGAATAAAAAAGGCAGTCCTCAGCCACCCCAGTGAACGGTGAAATTGTTCTGACCCACTAAAATGCGCACATCGGGCGGGAAGAGACACCCCTCCAGACCGCGCCGGTACACAAGGATTAGGACCGGGCCGGGCGCACTCACCCTCTGCACACAGACGTGTGTTACTGGGGGCGAGAATGCATCGATCGATTGTCCTCCCCACCCGACAGCCACCGTCTTCGTTGCCGTGCAGTGCTTTGGGGGGTTGGGATGGGGCGCACATGCATTCGAAATCCAAGCGAACCGGCAGCTCGATTGTATCTTCACAGGGTGGCGGTGGTGAGCACGAAAAAAACGTCAATAGTTGACCTGGATTCGGCGGGGCATTGTTGTCATGCAACCCTGTAATCAGCCTGTTTGCTGGTAAATTGTTTCAAAGAGTCCTGAGCCGCAAAAAAGAAGCCAACAGAGGTTGAGGTTAAAAGTTAAAGAGGAACCCGGGCGACGCTGACGAACCCCGAAGTTTTTATGAGTAAACATTTTTTTTTAACCCTCGTCCTCTTCGAGGAGCATGAAAATTTCTTCATTCGAAATTCCTTTCCAGGATTTTCGCGGAGAATGCAACGGACGTAAGCGGATTGCTTACGAACAGTGAAGCCGGGAGTTTTTCCGCTTTTCTCTTGATGACCTCCTCCTTTGTACATCCTTCGCGCACGAAATTATTTTCAGCGAACTACTCGTGTAAAGTCATTTGCTGTGCCAGCAGCAGGTCCGCTGAACGGATAGTTCTCCTTAAATTGAATTCAAATAATGTTGTTATTTGAAAGCGAGATCCTTTTCACTTTGAAGCAACGACGACGTCGGGGCGTTTAAGCTGAGTTGGAAAAGTTGAAAGGACGCCGAGTAAACGGGTAAGCGAAGGAAAGGAGAACGCACAGTCTTGTGCTTCTTAATTAAACTTTTATCAAACAGCATTCCCGAATTGAGTTTATACCTACAGGGAGGATTTCGTGTTCCGTAAGAAGTCATTTAAAGAGGTCGGGGAAGGATTTTTTTTTTTTGGCTTGAGGCAGGGCGGTTCATATGGAAAAAGAGAGAATGAATGTCCTTGCTTGTCTATGGCATGGATTTTTTAGAAATATTTTTTCTCCCGTGGTGGACAAACTGCAGGATGTTCAGAGACGCAAAGGATTCTGTCTCTTGGACAGAAGGACGGCAGGCAAAAGTTTCTTCTGCATTCGCATGTTTTAAAGATATCCCCGGCTGCCGTTATGCAGTTGTCTGAAATGTTTTTGCACTGCTAGAAAGTTTTAAGTCCGGCATTGCACTTCTTGATGTTTTTTGTATTTTTTATTTTACTCGATTTTTTTATAAGGAGAAGAAAAGCTTTGCATTTTTTTTTATCGAAAATCTTAAAGACGGATTTTAATAAACATGTCCGAGTTTCGTTTGACTGTACAGTTCATTCGTTAAAGACGTTCGGTACAACCCTACGCCTTTCTTTTTTTTACTAAAAAACAATTTTTTTTTATATTATTTATGGCTTCAAATACCAGAATAATAATTTTGAAAAAAAAAACTAGTCTGTGTAAATTGGCATGATTATTCCCTTCAAAATATATAAAGCAGATCATCTACAATGTTTTTATCAGAGTAAAATTGTGATGAAAAGTTTATGAAAAAAGTAAGAATTGAGTTGTATCAGATCTGCTACACTCCGCAGTGTAGGGTTAAACTGAAAAACTAACCTAAAAAAAAGTCTCTTAGTTGAAACCGGATAATACAAGCGATTACTCTTAATCCAAATGGATAATTCAAAGAAAAATGTATCGACAGCAATAAGGAGTAGTGGTTTAGCAAAGCATTTTCGCAAATTAAGTTAACCTTAATCAGGCTAGTTTAATTTTCCTTCTAATCCATTCAAGCGGTGACCGAAATTCACCGTATTAGAAAAGTGCTTACTGCTTTTTGATATAATATTGGTAAACTTCATAAAAAGCTTATTATTGATCACTTATTTTGAAATTAATATATATTATAACTCTAGTTATTTGTTTATTTGTTGCAGACGCTTTTCTTGGATCTAGAACATTTTCGTTTTGAGGTGCAGCATGCTGGCCGATTTAGTACAACACTAGATGGTCACGAGCGGAATTAAAAATGTTGTTAAAAAATTCCATTCTGATTAATGTAAAACAAGAAACAATTTTTTTTTTTAAATTTTATTACATTATTAATGGGAAGCGTCTCAATGCACTTCACGAAATTTTACTCGTTTTCAATTTTAAGTTCTGCGTAAGCGAGGATAAAGGCTGTGTTTAATGTCAGACAAATCCGCAACGCGTGATGCGATGGATTTTGCACGATTTTAAGCGATGGCATAGCCAGCAAATCCGCTAGCGATTGAGTTCTTATGGCGGAGCTATTTGAATTTAAAGCATTTAAAAAAACAACAGACATACTGGCGATCAAGAAAGTTCTAGTCCGAGAAACCCAATGTATTGTCCAAGATGGATGTCATCATTACCACTATACTCCCTCCAATCAGTCAACTTCCAAACTGCAATAAATTGTACTCTCTGTTTTAATGGTTAAAGACATCCCTTAGGTAATATTTTGAGTGATGTGCTTTCCAGACGTACCTTTTCCCTACAGAACCTTTTCCCTCATGTGATACCCTGGTACAGTACAAAAAAAAACGTATGTGTAATATGTGCATGCTTCTGCGAAAACCGGAAAGGAAAAAGAGAATAAAAAATAAATTCATACATTTATGCAAATACTTCAATGCATTCCACAATTTCCGAGAATCCTGGAAATTTAATTTTTCATTTCCCTGAAATCCCTCACATTTTCTGAAAACCACTTCGATTATGATAATGCCGAATAATTCATGAACATTGATTTCCCCTGTCGTGTTTGAAAAATTTGTCTGTTGGAGAAAACCACAAAAAGTTATTTAAAAGTATGGAAGGTCTCATTTGATTAGGATGTTCTACAAATCCGCTCACAGTAAAATTTAACGAAACGGAGCAAATCTTCCCTGTACTCTCTGCGACTCTAAGAGCATGTATTTACACATTTTATTAAACTAATGAAAGTCAATTCTTCTTTTGTTAAATTTTGTCAGCGTACAGCTTACATCTTTTTTGATCCAACCTACATTTACAGCCTCAAACAAGTAACGAAAAACGAAGTCAAAACGCAGAAAGATTTGTCGAGTTTTAAGGAAAATATTTTCTTACATCCTTTATTACATTACATAAATATTATATATCCTTTTTGGAAAAAGTTGTCGATTTCTTACGAAAATCTCTGCTGTAAAGAGCAATCGGATGTAAATGGGGTCTAAAGCCTCGTATTGCCCATTGGCTATATACCTCTGTTGTACGACCCATACTGCTGTACGGAGTCGTAGTATGGTGGAATGCCCTGGAAAAGGGTGTTAACCTCAAACTTCTCAGCCGTGTGCAGAGATCTGCCTGCATCTGTATCAGTGGCGCAATCAGAACCACACCCACAGCTGCCCTAGAAATCATCTTTCACCTGCCACCCCTAGATATCTTCGGCAAGCAGGTCGCAGCCTGTGCAGCAGTAAGGATCAGAGCCGCTCAATCGTGGCCTTCTAGATGCATGGGTCACTCTACCATTCTTGAGTCTATAGATCTCCCCTTCAGGGAGTTAGACTATACTCGCCCCAGAACTCTTTTCAAGAGAAGTTTCTCCTTCAGCCTGCCCTCCAGATCTGACTGGAGTGAAGGCATACCTATAAGTAATGAATCTCTGGTGATCTACACCGACGGATCAAAAACTGAATCCGGAGTCGGTGGAGGAGTCTTCTCCGAAGACTTGGGAATCCAGTTTTCTTTTCGTCTTCCCAACCATTGCAGCGTATTTCAAGCAGAGGTAACGGCGATCAAGGAAGCCTTGTCGTGGCTAAAGTACAACGTGGTATCGCATACCTCTATCACGATATGTACAGATAGTCAAGCTGCGATAAAGTCCCTGAAGTCTGTCACTTTTAATTCAAAAACAGCTCTTAACTGCCGCAAATCTCTTGACGAGATGGCAGAGCAGTTTAACATTCACCTCATGTGGGTGCCGGGACACTGTGACATCTCGGGGAACTGCCTGGCCGATGATCTTGCCAAGCGCGGAACCAGTGAAGCCATCCAACCGGATAAGGTCGGTCTCTGCGCACCTCTTGCTACCGCGCTCCTCTACATCAAATCCAAGACCATTGCGGCAACCAATCTTAGGTGGTCGAATGGTACTACTTGTCGCGTCACCAGGGAAATCTGGCCTAGGCTGGATCCTGAACGCTCGCTTAGTCTCCTAAGACTCAGCAGAATTCAGGTTAGGAACCTGATCAGTGTCATAACTGGGCACTCCACTTTTGGCAAACATGCCACCCGACTAGGCCTCCCGGCCAACGACTTCTGCAGAAGCTGCAGAGACGAAGAAGAGGAAGAAACCTCGCTCCACCTTTTAGGAACCTGCAGCGCCCTCGCGAACCGTAGAAAGAGGCATCTTGGCTACTACTTTCTAAACAACCTCGGTGTACTTGCTGACACCAGCATAAGCCGTATCCTCCGCTTTATTAACAGCTCCAATTGGTTTCCAGAGTAGCGGGATGCTTTTGCATCCGCTCCTTGTGGTATCACAATGGGCCTCATTTGGCCTAAGTGCTTGGCTGCCCTGCGTAGCCCACCACACGACCTACCTACCTACCTACCTACGAAAATCTCAGCGTTTTTAATCATACGCACGGACTATTTTGCTCATTTTTGCACTTTTGATGGACAAACGTCCAAAGTTGTGGTACTTGATTTGAAATACATGGTTATAGGTGTGATCTAGAGGTACAATAAAAATCAAAAATCACCTTTCTAAGGTCGAAAACACACAAGTAATGATGAAAACAAAAAGGTTTAGGTGTTTCTAATTACGTACACTACACTGTACAATGAAATGAATGAAAATGAAATAAAAATGGTACAAGTTCGTCATGATTCGTTACAAACTTTAATGCGAATTGTTTAACCATTCCACGCCCAGTGTTGTTCCTGGACAACATGAATTTCATCTACTAACAACTCGAAAATTCTGGCGCAACTACAGTAAAATTGTAGTAATTTTATTCTAAAACCCGATTTTAGACCATTTAAGTCTGCATCAGATGAATTTTCGAGATCTTTTTCTTCGTTTTTGGTGGATCGAAAAAAAAATATTTTCCCTACGGCTGGAATTGGACGTGGTCATGAAAGAGTTAGTTTTTAATTGCGATGCAAGATTTATGTCTTAAATTTTATGCAACCTTTCGAGAGCTGTTGAGTAATGTTTTTAAGCGGATTCCAGAAATAGTTGAACGAAACCTTTAAGTGAAAAATTTGCAGGTGTTCTTGGACTCAATGTGATCCGTGTCCTTGGACTCAGAAACTTTGTGACGAGCTTCTTTAGCGAGTGATTCATCTGTCACTGAACCAACTACGAATCCTAATCACATTTGAATCGAATTTGCCTCCGAACTCGTCGCTTCCATGACACCTGTCAACCCGAAGTAACACTTGACATCACAGCTCAAATGTCAAAGTTCCGTCAGAGTTCTCTGGTACCCAACCAGTGAAATTCGATATTTCCACTCCAATTCAATTCTGTTGAGTGACGTTAACAAATCACGTTACCAGAGAAAACTCCCAGAGACCACGTCCCTCTCTACAGAAAAGAATTTAAATTAAAGCCAAGTGTAGTCCAGGGACTATTTCAGTTAAATTAAACAAATCACCGTACCAATTCATTAGAATCATCCACTCAGGGGAACGCGCAAATCTCGAGTCGTTCCAAATCGACTGAATCGCCCAGGACATCAGTTTTATGGGCGCAGTTCGGGATTCCTCATCAAATTCACATCAATCTGCAGTTTTATTTCTTTCATTTTCTTCCTCTCTTCTATCCTCTTTTCGATTGAATCCGCTTTTCCTGTCGAAGAATTTGCATTTTAATCCTTCGGCACGTCTATCACCAACCCTTACACTCGTTCTCCATTAATTCTCCGCCCGCATGGTTTGCCAGCATTGAAATTCAATCCATTACTCGTCCTATTTGCCTCGAGGAGGAGCAGGCTTAGAGCGAAAAAAAAAAAAAAAATGCGCACGACAAGGAGGAAAAGCCTCGAATAAGGGTCAAATGGCATGCAAATGAGACTGCCGAGTGGGGAATTGCTCTATTCGTGCGGCTGTCTGTCTCATTTGCACTCCACCTCCAGAGGGGGGTAAATTGATACTCAGCTCCTTCGTCAGAGAAAGGACACCGACGAGTAAATTTATCGCCCATATGCGGCGGTTGAGGTTGTAAATGAAATTGATGAACGGGGACATGGTCACCCATTAGACAGAAATCCACTGGCCTGTCAATCGATTGACGACGGAGCCCGGTGGGAGTGAAATTAAAATGCCGTGTGTATGTGACTTTGCAATTTTCAAAATTGCAGATTTCAAGTCATGTCATGGCGACAAAGCGGCTAATGGTGGGAGTTTCTTAGAAAACCAATGTATTTTTCGTTCCACACCATAACATCCACACGCGGCTAGGATGTCGTTGTGCCTTTAATGGACTTGAAGGACCTGGATTCTAGGTACACGTCGGATATCTACCACGCACGCAGTACAATTTCAGTTAATAGCTTCGTTAAAGCGCGACATGAATATTTCATTGCGAATGCCTAATGGCGGGACATTAAGCTAGAGTTGGATTTATTTTGCTGCTCCCACCGAGGTGAGGATCCTTCTAGGCTCTCTGCAGGAAATAGGTTTATAATTGTTAAATACTTTTTGGGAAAGTCCGTCTTTAATCGATCACGACAAAGTGCTTGACGTGTCGGTGACGATGTGAATGACCGACGAGGTCAAAGTTGTGCGTCGCAAGGACATGCAAATGGACTCCTTTGGCGATAAGCTGAGGATAATTTATGCAGAGAATATGTGGTATGAAATTCCGTGGCTAGAATTTATGTCTCGGAAAGGCGCGTGTGGGTAAATTAGAACGAACGAAGTTCGTGGCCGCGAAAAGCGTGGCAGGCTAAACGGTATCATTGTGCAAAACTGATTCTAAAAAGGCTCTAAGGGAACATTATGTAAGGGTGTGTGTGCGTGTGTGAATAATCACTTAACAGAGCCGAAGGAAATGAATTTGTAATGGTCTCTGAGGCATACAACGTTGGTGTGTGTTGTTTTTTCCACTGAAGATTAACGTGGGCTTTCCTTTGAGATTACCAAATGGAATTTTGCTGGGAGATAATGAAATTATTCTCGTCCCAAAAAAACAAAATAGGCACGTGTTGACTAATATCGTTTTGAAAATCTCGCGTTGGGGCCTGAGCAGTATGAAATCCTTGAATTCTTTGCTTTGCTATAACCCCCCAAACTTGAAAATTATTTCTTTCGATTTCTAGGAACGTAAAATGATTTACACAAAATGTGTGGGTGCATTTCACAACCACGTAAAATTACAGAGTGAAAGAAAACAGCCCTCTAACCACACGAAAGACATTTCAATTATTTGAGGTTATGCACGAAATCTGTGGTTTTGCAAATTTGTGTATAAAGTGTCGAGTTTTGTAGGTCTGGAACGCCCTTCTATGAATTATTTTTATTCGTACAAGAGAAACATAAAATCAATTATTTGGCTCCGAAAAGACGGAATTTCTGCTTTAAATTAATAATGGGATAATTAATTTTCCGTCTTCTGGGAAATCAAAAAGTTTTGGATAACAATTCGCCGAAAATTGAAATTCGAAATTCATGCAAAGAGCACCTCACTGAAAACGCGACTTCTGTAGGATTTGAGTGTTCACAGTGATGAAAATTAACTTTAATCACCAAACGGAACCAACGAAGGACTCTTGAGACACCTTAAACTCCGCACTCATTCAACCTCAAAGATCCACGTCGCAGTCAAACGCAGTCCTGTGCAAACACTCTTACAATAAAACTTCTACACCATTCAAGGTTGCAATTATCCAACACCACAAAGTCCACAAGAAACAATGCAGAACCCCTTCCATCACTTTGTGCCGCAGTAAACACAAGTCCTTTTGAGTCTTCCCCTCCAAAGAGCACTGCAAATAGACAGATGAGCAATATTTACACACCCATTCCATTTACGACAGCCACAAATATTGAAATTAAGACATTCATCTTGTGTCAACTGCCACTGACACAGCCAACTAACTGGATCTACCATATTTGTCATGCAAATCACTGCCAGCAAATTCAATTAAACGGGAGCACCACGCATCCATGTTCGCGAACCACACAGCCACATAAACAATCTATCAGGACCTCATTAATATGTAAACTCGACTGTGAATTCGGTAAAACAGTGCACTTTTCCACCAAAAGACAATGCCGCGCCCATGTTCGAGGAACAACAGCAGCCAAGTGCATAATCCCATTCTCTCCGCGAGTGCGGAGTGCTTTATGAGCTTGTGTTCAATTAAGGAGCTCACGGCCGGGCCCACACGAGACGCAAACTACTGCCGGTAGGGAGCTCAACTCCTGCGGAAGACAAACATTTGCATTTTACATTGCGCTGCCGGAGCAACGGTAACGGCAGCCATTGCCATCTCGAAATCGCTGTCGCTGTAAGACGGGAAGGAACGCATAACTCATTAAACTTTCATGTGCTGGAAGTAGGCGGGATGGCGGAGCAGTAGCAAGTGTAGGTCTTTTGTTTCGAGAGAGGATCTTTCCCAGCACAACGGTGGAAACAATAGATCCTGGCGTGGAAAATTGCTCAAAGTCCTCCCCACCACGACGTCGTTGGAGGAGGATTTGTCTGTCATTTTTGGCCGCACTAAATCTCGTCGTGTACATCGCAAAAATCAAATCTTACAAGGACACAAAAAAAACAAAACAAAAACTACACCTGTTCTTGATTCTCAAAACTTAATTAGAAGGACACTCCTCTCCCTTGACGCTCATCATCACATTAGCGTAAAGTTCCTGGCGCAAATTACGCCGCGTGTTGTCGTGAATCTTTTATTGCATGAACGACGACGATAAAAGACGGATATTGCGGAAGTTTTGAATAAAATTTTAATTAGATTCGACAGGTTCCATCCCAGGCTGACACATTGGTTCCTAATACCGACAAGACACTGTCTATGCACGGCTAAGGTAGGCACGTGTAATGGCGGTCTACTTTGACGAAGGATACGATGCGCAAATCTTGAGTTATCGTCGAATGTTGAGGGGGAATCTAAAGGATGGAGATGATGCGTCGTTGTGGAGTTTAATGGTCAATAAAAATTCACATTCCAAAGGATTAATAAAAACGAGACGAACAGGAATTTAATTATTGCAAAGGGAGTGAGTGTGCGTTGCTGTTTCTTTTTTTTTTTTTCGTCGTAAGAGAGGTTTTGATTTGTCGAGACTGAAAAGCATGTCTCGGCGGAGTTGTTTTACGGCATTGTAATGAGTTTTTTAAGTAAACATCGCGGGTGTGTGTAAAAGCGGTTTTGTGTTGATGAGAATTTAAAAAAAAAAAATTGGTCTTCATTTAGATTCTCATCTAAAAATGGAGATTTGTATGGGCGGTTGATGTCCAAAGCCTGTCAGGCAAGATTTTATGACGGTATTGAAGAGGCAATTTCATAATAACGACAGGTTGTTCACAATTCTTGCGCAAACTCAGTTTGTTATCCGATCTTAAGTAATAACTATGGTACGTTGATAAAAGAACGATTTCATTTGAACTAATATGTTTTTCCACACTTCCATTTTGTTAAATGAAAATGCTTTAGAATTAGATAAGAAAGATTTTTTCATCTCAAGAGTTTTTTGATCACAACATTATAAAGTACGAGGTCTGTTCAAAAAATAAGGTGAATTTTCAAATTTCTCTGGCTACGTACAATTATCGATTTTTTTATTTTTTTAAGTTGGTAAACTCGCCTCGAACATACATATGTCTACAGCTTCAGCTAAAATATTTATTTAGTTTGTAAGAGGCACAAAATTAAGACGTGTTCGACGATTTCCTGCTGTCGAAAAAAATGGATCAAAAAATGTACATTCAATTTTGTGTGAAAAATAGAACTAAATGCTCAAAAACACTTGAAATGTTGACAGTGACATACCGTGAGTGTACTCTGATTCAAAAAAATGTTTATAAGTGGTACAAGCTTTTCAAAGAAGGTCGAGAAGATGAGAATGACGACGCTCGTCCTGGACGTCCGCGAACATCAACAACCGATGAAAATGTTGAGAAAGTGAAGAAAATTGTTATGGAGAATCGTCGAATCACTTTTAGAGAAGTTGCTGAAGATGTCGGTATCACGGTTGACTCAGGCCAGGCAATTTTTTTTTGGAAATTTTGGGCGTAAAGCGTGTGGCTGAAGTTTGACCAAAAACTTGTTCCTAATTTTGTGGCCAAAAACAACACTGTAATCATGACTTAGCCACCGTATTCACCAGATTTGTCCCCCTGCGACTTGTTCCTGTTACCAAGATTAAAGAGACCCATGAAAAGACAGCGTTTTGCGACGATTCAGGAGATACAAACCGAATCGCTGAGAGAGTTAAGGGCATACCAAAAAGTGCATAACTTCTTCGCGGATTGGAAAAAAACGCTGGCACAAGTGTATTATATCTAAGAGGGGCTACTTTGGGGGGGACAAAATATAAATTGATGTATTATATATGTATTGCGCGGCGTAACAGCCCGTTGAGAGCCAGAGCCTAGCTTTTTCGCGCCTCCACTTTGTTGTGCGCGTTATAATTTTGTCACATGTGGAGGGGACCTACTGTTTAATGCCGGTTCCGAACGGCGAATTGCGAAAGCTTTTCATGACAGAAGTACTCCAGGAAGGTTGTCAGTCATTCGCTGGAGGTGGGGCCGTGAAAAATGTTTGTGGTGCTTTTTTTTTCCCCGAGCTGGATTCGAACCCGGGTACTCTCGCTCAACAGTCCGACGCACTAACCGATCGAGCCAACGGCGCCCACGATGATAAATTGATGAATAAATAAATATTTTTTGAGAAAAATGAAAAATCACCTTATTTTTTGAACAGACCTTGTATACCTGAGATTCACGATGACGTTCGACAGAAAGGTTTTTTTTTTATTCTCAGAAAAAAAATCTGGAGACCGATGGAGAAACGTCTTAATATGCACGGTCTTGTAACGTTTTCGAACGCTTGATTAGTGTGAGCAGTTCTTAAGATTTCTTAATAGTTTACCGTTTGCCGCATGTTTGTGATATTATTGGATAGATTTTATTTTTCTGGATTTTAGTGCTTTTGAGTAACACATTAAATAGGTTAAGGTAGGCTTTCAGCAGATTAGGTTTTCCTAAAGTCATCGTTACAGAAAATGGTAGTGCTTTTACAGCAGATAGTTTTCATCGGTTTTCTATGGAAATTGGACTAAAACATGTTACGACCGCTTTCGTATCACCCCGCATCGAACGGCCATGCGGGAAATTGAGTTAAGTCCACCAAAACTGCTCTAAAAAAATGTTTCGGGAGGAAAGCCAATGGATGTTGCACTTCTGAGATATTTATTCGATCCTCGAACAACGCCTTATAGCACTACAGGCAAACCACCAGTATCATTGTTATTAGGCAGATAGATCAGAACAAATCTCGACCTACTAAGACCAAGCAGGGATATTACTGATTTAAATATTATTGTTAAAAACAAAATTATAAAAAAACAAAATAAACCAAGTATTGGGTAAGGATGTACAAAAACAATAATGCCCAGTTTGACAGTGAGAGTTGAAACTAATCTTTTGGTTTAAACTTCCGTCTAAAAATATTTAGGTTTCACAGTGCCCGTTTAAACGAAAAGTGAAGTTTTTCTTGTTGTTTAAGTTAAGCGACAGAGATTTCCCGTTTAAGCAACGGTTTAAGTATGCACTACGAAGTACGTGTCAGTTCCGGTTACTCGAACCACTTTTAGATTAAATTTTTTTGTCCCAAGTCTCAGCCTAATTTCATATATTAGAGCCAAAACCGTACAATTTCCTTAGACACAACTTCCAAAACTGCATTTAGCTAATCAGAAGTTTATTTTTGACTGTGGAACCGAACGAGTTTAAACTCATTTTGAGGTCTAGCTAAATTTAAGTTTAAACTCTCACTATGAAACTGGGCGTAAAAGATATTGGATTAAGGGATACATCGTTAAAATTAGCGTTTTAGGAAGAAACACATACTGCAATAGGTCTGAAAATTTAAATTGAGAACGGAATGAGATTAAGAGAATGTACAACAAATGTTGTTCCGAAGCAACACAGCATTGATTGCCCCACGAAATGGGGACTTAACCAAAATAATAATTATGCTTACAAGTCTCAAACAAATGAAGATGTGTATGAGGATTGTAATAGATGCCAGAACACTGCATCAGGAGAATCACAGTTAGACTTAAAAATACGTGACAAGGCTTCTACTTCGGTAGAATTAGAATCGGGTCGTGAAGTAACATCTCTAACTAATTCTGAGCATGATGTTGATGGCAAAAGGAATTGTGGTTTGGAAGATTGCGTAATAGAAAAAACTAAAAAAATAAAAAAAATAAACTTTTTAAAAACAAGAGACCATAATGATTTACCAAATTAAGGGGAGGAATGTTGTAGAGTATTAAGTAAAGTATTCAGCCTTAGCCCACTGAAGTTTTTTATAGTAAATTTGGGCACCCACGAATAAATCAAATAAAAATACAGTCGAATCCCTCTAAGTGGTACTTCCTCTAAGTCGAATTTTGCTCGACTCGAATTGCTCAACTCGAATTTGTTTCCCATATTGCATCAGGAGAATCACAGTTAGACTTAAAAATACGTGACAAGGCTTCTACTTCGGTAGAATTAGAATCGGGTCGTGAAGTAACATCTCTAACTAATTCTGAGCATGATGTTGATGGCAAAAGGAATTGTGGTTTGGAAGATTGCGTAATAGAAAAAACTAAAAAAATAAAAAAAATAAACTTTTTAAAAACAAGAGACCATAATGATTTACCAAATTAAGGGGAGGAATGTTGTAGAGTATTAAGTAAAGTATTCAGCCTTAGCCCACTGAAGTTTTTTATAGTAAATTTGGGCACCCACGAATAAATCAAATAAAAATACAGTCGAATCCCTCTAAGTGGTACTTCCTCTAAGTCGAATTTTGCTCGACTCGAATTGCTCAACTCGAATTTGTTTCCCATATTTGGGCATTCCCCTCGATTTTCCATACAAAACCATCCTCCAAGTCGAACTCTCTCTAAGTCGATAATCCCTCTAACTCGAATACATTTTTTCGACTCTTGGTCTATTTTCAATTCCTCTAAGTCGAAGTTTTTTTCTTTTGCACAAAAAAAAACAAAAAATGTTCTCTCGCAACTTGTATCAAGCACGCACGTTCGTATCCTCTGACTCTTAAAGGTGGCCCTAGACGATGAACACATTTCGCGAATAGTCATTTGGTCTTGATTCTTGTAGTGCAAATACGTCGGAAAAAAACGCATGTGGTTGCCCGTATGATTGCTTACCTATGCAAGAAAGAGAGAGCAGATGATATTCAGAGCTAAAAGAGAATTTGCTCGCGAACATAGCCCTACATGACGAATATTAAAACCAATGAACATAAGAGCGAACATGGTCGTCGTATACCTCTCGTCGTCGAACCTTTAATCGCATCGCAAGCACAACCGCGGGCCTTTGTATAAACAACTGCACTGCTTGTTCATTGTGCTGTTGGTTGGGCTACAAGAAATCCGCTTTTAATCTGAAAATATTCAGAAATCTGAGATGCTTTCTTGCTTCATTTGGTGCATGTATTGGAAGTCTACTTTAAAAAGAGTAACATGCAAACGTCTAGCAGTGACGTAAATATTGCAGTGCAAAAAAAGGCTTTTTAACAAAAAATATCAATCCCTCTAACTTGAATTTTTCCAAAACTTCCTCCAACTTGAACGAATTTTGATGTCCCGTGAAAATTTGACTTCGACTGTACTTTAATACGTTTCCTCATTATTTGCCTCTTATTGTTTAATTCAGGCAATGCATCATACAGTGGCAAATATTTTTTTCTTAAACAGGACAGAGGTGGATTATTTTTGTACATTCACTCGCATCAAAATCACTGTGGAAGCCAAGTTAAGTAAAGTCCCTATTCGGCCATATTGTATCCAGAAAAGTACGCCATATTCAAAACTTCCAATTGATTAATGTGATTTTAAAATCTTTTATTGTGAGGAAAATAAAATTAAAAAATGAATATAAATCAGGAAATAAACAGGTCTATTCCCGCTTGAAAATCTCCTTCATCCTCTCAACGAATTCGCAATGCATCACTAAACCACGTGAGACTATGAAAAATATTGAATGTCTTACCACACCATGAAATCGCATTGGTGCCTTCATGAGCACTGTATATTAAATGCAGACCCCCTCAATAGAATCACCTACTTCAATTGAAATCCAGCGATGAATCACCACCATACACCGTTCCAATGGAATCAAAAGCCACAGGACTATATCGAAGCTAACTTCTCAAGTATAACTCTGTACAGATTTTTATGGTCCCCTCCCGCTAATGTTCTCCAACTCTCGAACTATAAAAGAAATTTATACGAGCAAAGCTTGAATTTATTACCATTTAAACAAAAATAAAATAGTGCTGCTGCACGCGTTTTAGTCTCCCGCCAACTAAACCACTTCCAATGGGGTGGTAAGTCTTCCTTTTTTTTTTTTTTTTTATTGAAATTGTGTCGCACTCCATTATGGCTGGTCCCATTCGAGCCGGGGGGGGCACACACATATATCACGTCTAATGACCTAAACACGAGTGCATAAGACACGAAGTGGGTAGAGAGGAGCGCTTGCCGACAATGGGTGGTGGTTCATGGGTGTGTTGGCATCACCATGCAGTTATCCTGGTTGATCTCTAGAGGGGTGAATATATAAATAGACGATCAGAGGAAGGAATTTCATTTTGAAGGATTTCCACTGGCAACAAAGGAATATTAAAGAATTTTCTGGTGACTTCCCCTGGGACAAAGCACACACACATCCGGCTTGTCATCCAAATATAGTTTTTGAAAAGTTTATTCTTTAAGGACTTGTTCGTCAGAGAGATAATTCGAATAATTTGTTGAAATGAAAAGAGAAAATAAAAAAGAATTGTGGTCAAAAATGTCAAAAGTTTTCAACAAAAAAAAAAAAGTTTCCTCCTGTCTCTGTGGGTGAAATGTTGAAAAGGATTTTAATTTTTTGCGGTTACTGAATTATAAATTGATTTAGGAAGTCAACACAATTGGGTGGTTAGCGCAGAAGATGAGTGTGTATGCAGAGAAAGCCTTTTGGGAGTGGAAAGTTTTCAGGACAAGTAAAGGCATAAAAACATTTTGTTTAACCTCCAGGAACGACGAATTGCTTTCAAGTTTAGCTCAGTGCACAAAATTTCTACGGGTTGAATGGCAATAACTCGAAAACTATTGAACCACAAATCAAACAACACAACTGCGAGGAGAGTACATATCGCACCGTATGTTTTTCCATTCAAAATCAATCGTTGAAACGATGAAATCGATGGTTATTGGAAATGCACAAAGCCAACAATGGTACTCTGCTATGTACATTCAAGGTTGGCTATGAACGCGGTTTGTTTAAGTGGTTCGATTTGACCCACTTTTTTTGGGAAGTCTTTCGAAGGCTCAATATCCATCTGCGGTACTTTTTAAATGAGTTTGTCAACTATAAACTGATAGGTCTTTTAAATTTTAAGGACTACTGATTATTAGAGAATAGCTAATCAGTATAAAAGTTTTCTATGTGATTAATTTGACCAAACATACATTTAGATTATATTTAGTGTGTTCAAATAAAAATGTGTGTGCAGGTTTATTTATAAATTTATTATATAAAGGATGATTTTTTAGCTAGTATCTTTTTGGCAACACTAGTTTAAACAACTGACGCACGTTTTGTGTTTTGTTTCACTGTCAAACATCTTCAGTTTGGTCTATAATTTAACCATGAATCGTCTTACAAACGAACAACGCTTGCAAATTATTGAATTTTATTATCAAAATGCGTGCTCTGTTAAGAAAGTGTTCAGCGACGAAGCTCATTTTTGGCTCAATGGGTACGTAAATAAGCAGAATTGTCGATTTTGGAGTGAATATCAGCCAGAAGCATTGCAAGAGCTACCAATGCATCCAGAAAAAGTCACAGTTTGGTGCGGTTTATGGGCTGGTGGCATCATTGGACCGTACTTCTTCAAAGATGATGCGAATCGTAACGTAACTGTAAATGGTGAGCGCTACCGTGAGATGATATCCAACTTTTTTTTGGCCAAAATGCAAGAGCTTGACTTGCATGATATGTGGTTTCAACAAGACGTGCCACATGCCACACAGCACGCGCAACAATGGACTTATTGAGAGGCGAGTTCGGTGATAATTTATTTCACGTTCGGGACCGGCCAATTGGCCGCCTAGATCGTGCGATTTAACGCTTTTAGACTATTTTTTGTGGGGCTATATTAAAGCAAGCCCGCTTCAATTGACGCATTCGAAGACAACATTGAAGCATTTATTCGTGAGATACCGGCCGAAATGTTGGAAAGAGTATGCCAAAATTGGACTAAGCAGACGTCAAGTGGACTTTGAGGCGCAGTCAAGGTCAACATTTGCATGAAATAATCTTCAAACAATAAATTATATGGGCCGTACTATCGATTCAAATAATTATTTCATGAATTTTTCTGAATTTTATGTGTTTTTTTTTTTGAAAAACTTTCCTATAGCTTTTAAAAAATCACCCCTTAGAACACACATGCAATATACAACACCCAAAAATAGTTTGGTTGAGTGCGTCATGAATGATTACATAAATTAACTGTTTGCACAAAGAAAGCTATGTAAAATTAGCATGGCATTCAACGTGTTAATTTGAAAAATTTTTTTTATACAGAAACTCATATAAAAAGTTCTTCAGCAATTGTTTTAATCCCGAAAAAGTTGGGCATGATGTCAAAGTTAGGTCCTTTTTACACAGGCTTCAAGTGATTATCTCGCAATTTAGTTTCTAGTTAGATAATGACTACTCAAATCATTTATTAAGGTTTCTTTTTAATGATTTAACTGAGTAGTTTAATTTTAAATACATACTTATCTCCCTTTTTAACTTTTTAACTACGTGAACTATTGTGAATGACTCAAAAAATTCTGTCAAATAAAAATTAGGTTAAGGTTACTAAAACTTTGTTCACATGCATCATTTTTTCCATTTTGGAAACTAAATATTAAAAAAAAAAAAAACTCTCGATAAGTTTCCAAATCATCCTTTCAAACTAACACCAAATTACGAAACTAAAATCGAAATCTGTATCCACGCAAACTTTTGATGTATGGACTTTAACAAAATAACATTTTCTCTCCATAAACGGAAACGTATGATGGAACCCTGGCAAATTTCCGGTTAACTTTTTTTCAAATGAGTAGGCGTCCCACTGCGAAAAAAAAAGTTTGAAGGCAAACTTTTTATCCTAAGCCCCACAAAATTTGATGAATGACATAATTTTTCAAGAGTAATAGGGCAATCGTGCGGAAATAAAGCAAAATATGTAAAGGCGACAGACAGACAGACAGACGGACACCGAAAGTTTTCGTTATTCCTTTGGAACGAAGCCCTAAAAACTTAAATAAGTGAATTTTATGACTTAATTCCCTATACAAAACTTTATTTGAAACCATATTTTGAAAGTTGAAATTAATGTTAAACCTAATAGAAGTTAATTTTATTAAACGTTCAAACAACTGTTTAAATCTTGCTATAATGCACATAATTTAAAACACTCTGATCCCCCTCTTGTTTCCCAAAAGAACACAAACAACCAAAATCAACTTACATAACTCTCCTTCCTTCCGAGAAAACCAAATTCACTTTTCAGAATCCAACCGGATGTGTGTCAAAACAAACTAAAGAAATCAAGACACCACCACGAGAGCTATTTTAAGTTCCGAAAAATTCACAGATGGAGCACTCTAAAAAAAAAAATATATATTCTGCTGAATAATTCACTGTGGGTGTGCAAACAACAACCCCCCATGGACTAAAACACCCACCCGTACCCGTCGTATTTCAAGAGTCTCTGCCCAGCAGTGTCTTAATTCCGCTAGTGCGCGTAGCAGCAGTCAACGGAGAAGAAAAAGGACACAAGCAAAAAAAAAAAAAAACATCTTCTAACCCCACCCATTCTTGCAAAAGCGCAAAGTGCATTCCATGAGAGATATTTCAGTTACACTATGACTCATAGTCACTTGGGTTTCTCCATTTTTCCGGGTCTTACCCAAATCACCCCTTCTCTGTTGTAAGGATTCCGTCTGTGAGATGTTCTCAGCTAATTCCACTTCATGGATCCTTTACATTCAAACTAATCATTACACAAATGTACCTGTGACACAGCCAAACGCGTGTCGACCATAAAAATCAAATCCATAGAATAGAGAAAAGAAAATAACCCAAAATACGTTTCCAAGTCCATAAACAAGAAAAGCCAGAGGAAAAAAAAATCAATTACCTTTGCCATAATCGAATTCTGGCAGCAGAAGCAGCAGCCGCTCCCCCGTCGCCCAAAGCACAGAACCCACTTCCTCCTTCAAGAGAATCTCAATCCAATTGTGTCCTCCGGCTGGTAGGAGACGTCAGCTACGACGACGACGACGTGGAATTTCTTAGGTTCTGAGGGTTGCCCGATAGGTACCCAAAGAGAAGGGTCAAAGCAAAACGTTATCCTTGATTTGTTTTGTTGATGCTGGTTAGTTGTTAGTCTGAGTCCTGTGTTTGTTATGCCTTTTCACAAAGTATCTCTCTCCGTCGTGTCCTTTTCGAATTTGAAAATTTAATTTCAACAAACAGATGTTACGGCACACACTTCTTGATCCTTTCAATCCCATACACACTGAATGAGAATCATCCTTTTTCAATTCACAAAAAAAAAGGGTAGTATCCGTTTTATACGCGAGAACGCCACCGCTTCTCTACTTCACTCACACACGCTCCACTTCCCCACACTCTCGCTCTAACACACGGGTTACGTATGAACGTGCACGTATCACTTTGTGATTTCAAAATTTTGAGATAATTTTTTTTGATTTGAAACTTTTTTAACTCACACTGAGGACACACGAGAGGATATGCAATTTTTTTTTTTATTAGAAACACTTAAAAGCACAAATTAAAAATTTCGTTTTCGTTTTTATTTGATTTTAAGTACAGATTTTTTTTCTTCTATTAAAAGTAACTGTTAACTCACTTCATTCCAACGCGCAACACTGTTTAACGTACTCCTTTCTGGGCCAACTTCGTAAACTCAACTGAGAAAGGGACTTCTGTGGGAGCCATGAGAGTTATGAACTTGAGTTCCACAACGACAGTAGAATTTGGCACTGGAATTCGTCAGAGAGATGGTTGGGGCGGTTATAATGCGTGCGCCTTATTTTGGAATGAAAAGGTAACTGATGTAAACAACAGTTGAAGAAGTGTTGGGTGAGGGAAGGAAAAAAAGCTTGGAATGAAACGATAAGTAGGGTTGCCAAGGCATAGTTGGTATGAAAATCGGTTTAAAGCAGAGGTGTCGGGTCTTTCTAAAGGAGTATCAATGAACCTATTCGAAACAAATAGGTACAGTTTCGACAAAATAAATAGCACATGCAGAACATATGGAAGTTTTCGAGCACCTCCTACGTAAATGGAGAGCTAAAATAAATCATATTCCCGATTAATTAAAAAAAAACACAAAGCATATTGATCTCCTAGAAAAAAAGTTATGACCAAGTAATTTGGCCAAGTCAAACAATTTGTGAACTAAATAAATAGCTCATCTAATAAATATGCCGATTTGAGCGCATTTTCGATTACCTATCAATGGGCTTATTATGGCTAATACTTTCTTGGAAAACCCCTTTGCTTCAGCGCAGCTCAACAACGTCTTCGCATGAACCTAATGAGGCCTCGGCATCTCTCCACTGGCGAGCGAATCCACCATGCTTCCTTTACTTTTTTAAACAAAAAATCCAAATTCAAAATTTTTTGTGCACTGCCGGCATTTTCAACAATCGGATTCAAGTCCCGACGTATGAAGTTTTTTTTTATCGAAAAAATGCTTGATGGGCCTTGCGATTAGGATCATTGTCTTATTGGAATAATCAATTGCCGACATGTTTTTTTGGCCCATGAGAGCATTAAATTTTTGAATTGTCGACATTGCATAACATTTTTGAAACAACAGTTTCTTTGTTAATTCTATTTCAATATGATATGACCAACGTAAGACAGCCATGTTTCAATACTGGAAAAGTGTACCTGGGATTAAGATCTTTCCCTTTTGGTACGACGTACCTTCTACAGTCCGGACAAATCTGATTGATCTTTGTTTCATGACACCAGAGTATAAATTTCCATTTCTTTTTTTTATAATTGGCGTGTGCTAAAGGGGTTGGGGCTACCCTTAAGTATCCTGTTTAAGACACAACACGGGCCGAAGGTACCGAGGGAGAGATAGCTTTGCCAATCAACAAGTGCGGATCTTAGTACGCTCGATAAGGCGTTTCCGATTCAAATACGTGCACCGACAATGCTATTGTTTCTAATTAGTTGTCAACGACTGTATATTTAAACTAGGTAAATTAAAAATATGGCAAATTTAGTGTTAAAATAAGTCTAATACAGTGAAACCTCTCTAGTTCACGAAGATTAGTATACATTCCGACTCCTTAACAACGGACCCCGCATACCGGACGATTTTAATGGTCCTGAGAGTGTCCCCTTTAGAGAGGTTTCACTGTATAATTAAAAAAGAAATTGTGGCAACCCAGCCTGAATAATTTTATGTAACACCAAGCCCCCAACCGAAGCCAACCTCCTTCCAATAACAATTCCACTATTCACAACTCTGCATGATTACACGACTTTCAAAAGTTCCACTATCATCGTTACCTTGCGCAGATAGAATCCAACTTTTGTGGAAGCACAGCTCCCCCAGTGGTCTCGGCTCCGTTGTGGAAAACGGTAATGCAGCGACAGAAGCCAGTCTGTCCTCATAGCTTCCCACGCTTTCATAGAAAACTTACTGCGACTTGCACAAGCACGTTCCACAGCGGTGGAACGTATTCTTCATTCGCTTGTCCTGTGTGCTGGAATCCTACGCCTCAACGGTCAGTTACTTGGATATTTATAGCAAAGTTATCCTCTTCTCCTTCTCTCAGTCGGCTATTTTTGTGTTTACATTTTTATGATCATGCGCACTTCAGTTGGCCACCTCACACTCTCAGTAGTTCTCTCGTTCTCTGATTCAAACCGTTGAATCAAATTAGTCACTCGTGCTTATGGCACGTAGTGGAACGAGTGTTGTTGTTTTTTTTTTTTTTTTTTCAACTGCATGGGAAAGCCGGTTGCAGTTTCAATTCCATTTTGTCATAGGGATTTTGTTTTTTCCAAGAAAAGCTTGCGGACTTTAAAGATGGCTCCTTCCGGTTTTTTTTTCGGTATTGCGTAGGGGATGCACAAATGAAAAGTTTTGAAATTTAAAGAGCCGAACGGAGAAAATTAAAGTGTTTACAAAGGAGAAAACAAAACTCTAACAGAATTACTTCACTACTACTTCAGTGCCTTATAGCCTCAAGCATTCAAAATTAAGACACGAAATTTTCGCTGAAGGCAGCAAGTCAACTCAAAAGGAAACTAATTTTTTTTTACAATCAGTTGAAAATGAATGAAAATTTTAGCGCTAGCAATTTAACAAACTTTTATTTTCTGAAGACAGAGCAATTTTGTCAACTTTATTGACCTAATATCACCTTTATACTTCCACAATTGGTTTTCTATCGATTACCATTTGAAATGGTCTAAAATTGGCCTCACTCGGATACTTATGGACTATACACTCACTTTGGTATCATTGCTATCCTCGTCGTTTCCGGTATTCCCTTCCCATGTTGCTTCGGGGTTCAATAGAAACTAAATACAGTCGAATCCCTCTAAGTCGAATTTGAACGGGACATCAAAATCAATTCGAATTAGAGCGATATTCGACTTGGAAGGAGGACTTAGAGGGAATCGACTTTAGTTTAAAGCCTGATATGAAATCCTCACATCTTTGAAAAAACGTTGTGGAAGTCACAAATCCGATTGAAATTTGTTTTAATTTGTTAAGTTTTATTTGACTGGATCTGAAGATCGCCATATCTTCCAAAGCTATTATTTCTTATTGGATTAGTGGCAAAGAAAATATTCCTAATCGTCGCTAAATACTGTCATGTAGAAATATTAATTTGATTAAGATTTTCGATTAAGAAAGCAAGCTTAAATTTTAGTATTTCAGTCAAGCTTGTTTGTTAAAAACTAATAAATGGGACCGTTGCCTTGCTAAACTAAGCTCAACTAGATCAATTGTTTACTGTGAGTGTTTTTACTGTTATTGTGCTTACTCTACACCTGTGCACTTGTTGCTTTAATTTTTTTTCGGGCCGATCACCCGATTAGGACAACTGCGTTATTTTAGCCTACTTATAGTTATTTCTCCTCCTGGAGTAATCTCTATCATGGAAAGCTTTCGAAATTCGCCGTTCGGATTATCGCCGGCATTAAACAGTAGGCCCCCTTCACTTGCGTCAAATTATATCGCACACAACACAGTGGAGACGCGAACAAGCTAGGCTCTGACCCTGCTTAGGCTGTTACGCAGATTATTATAGTTATTTTGAAAATTATCAGTTGGCTTTGTTCTTGAAAAGAGTAAGCATTAATAACAATAGAAACTATCATAATAACATGCCGATTGTGAATTTTTTTGTGAATTTGTGAATTTGTGAATTTTTTTTTTTCGTAGACGGGTCAATAGAACCTTTAGTAAGAAGTTTTGTTTGAAAAATTAAGATCTACTAGGTTCAATTAGTAGTAGTAGTGAAATTAAAGTGTTTTCTGTCCCATTACAACTCAACACTAAAAACAAGTTTAACATTAAGTTGTTTGAGTGTATGAAGGGTGAATTCATTTTCACTTTTTTTACGTAATTCATGTCATTGTGAATGCTAGTTATGTAGACCTAAAAGACCTGCAAGAGATTTTAACCAGTGCGGTGAGAGAAGTAATAGAAGCAAAGTTATATAGAAAAAATAGAATAGAAAGGAATGGGAGGAAGACAGTGTGAGAAACCAGGCTGCTCTGGAAGTGTACACGGATGGTTCAAAATCGGAAAAGGGCACGGGCATGGGAGTCTTCTCTGAACGACTAAACATTGCGAAGTCCCTCAGACTCCCGGACCACTGTAGTGTATTCCAAGCGGAAATAACAGCTATTCATGAGGCAGCGCGCTTGCTGTCCATGGGTTCGATAGATGGTCAGTCTATTGTACTCTACATAGACAGTCAGGCGGCCATAAAGGCTCTGGAAACACCATTGATAAGATCAAGAATGGTAAAACAATGTCGCCAATCTCTCAAAGAGATGGCGAACAGATGTAGTCTCACCCTGTGCTGGGTCCCTGGGCACACGGGTATTCTAGGCAACGAAAGAGCTGACGAATTAGCAAGAACAGGAGGGGAATCGGACTCAAGTAATAATCAGGGGACCCCCGGGCCCTCCATGCAGGAGGTTGGCTCACAACTAACTGCTGAAGCCATAAAGGCAGCAAACTCTAGATGGAGCAATCTACACTGCTGGCACACCTCTAGGCTAGTGTGGCCGAAGCTAGATAGGGGCAGGACAGAGCAGCTGCTCTCGGTAAGCAGGGCAAATATAGGCAGACTAGTGGGAGTTCTAACTGGCCACTGCTTATTTGGCAATCATGCCAAAAGATTGGGTATCCCCTCTAATGATTTCTGCAGAAGCTGCAGAGATGATGAGGAAGAAGAGACAGTACAGCATCTTCTAGGAACATGCCCAGCACTCGCACGCACGAGGAAGCGCACTCTAGGTGCATACTTCTTTAAGGAGTTAAGCGAACTCGCTAGCATGGATGTAAGGCGCATCAGCGGCTTCATAAACAGATCCCACTGGGTATAGCCCGGGGGATACAAGACTACCAACGTTGGCTTCAAACAGGTAGTATGACATGCCTGCTAATATTTTTGGTTTGGTGTATTTGCAGGAAACCTATAGGCAGCGAGTCCGGGGAAATTGGAAACAATCCGGAGGTGTGACAACACAATGGGCCAACAAGTGGCCTAATTGAGCCTGCGTTACAGCGCAGGCAGTCACTTTTACCTAAGACCTAAGACCTAAAAGTTCGCTATCTTCAAGCTTCTCATTCTCAGGATTTAATTGATGCTTTCGCTTCCTCTTACCAGCCTATTAGCCAAGCAGAAGTTTCAACGCTGGTTTTTCACTGTCAATATTTTACGCTGGCAAAATTGTCGAGATTTCAATATGAAATGATCAGATAAGCTACAAAAAAGGTTGATCACAATATTTTTTCTAGGTATAAAAAAAAATCCAGGAAGCAATAAAAGACTGGTACCCAAACGATGTAAGGAGTATAGAATCCTGTGCAGAAACTCGTATACAGAGTTTGGTCAACCACACAATAAAAGAAATATTCAAAACAAAAAATAAGACAAGAAAATAAGATAAATTAAACACATTAGAAATAGTGAGTTCGTTTTGTACACCAAATGGAGCTTTGACGGTTCGTCCGGCCAGAATGAGTCTCTCAACCGTTTTGTTAGGACACCAAAATAACAAGTGACTAAAGTTTATTTATGACTTCAATTGTGCCTTTGAAAATCACTCTTACCTTGGATCACGATAAAAATATCTGAGCTAACCCATTCATATACTCGATAATATAGACCTGTAACATTTCAGTTTCAGGCTGGATTGATAACAGCAATCAAAGCAAAAGGCTACATTACAAACAAAATCGAAAATAATACCATCATGGTGGGGCATACTTTTTTTTTATAATGCTGGACCGAAATGTCGCTCAGCATATAACTAAAACACCTGCCTCCGATAACTTTGTTTAATTCCGTTTTCGATTGTTCCGTTTGCTACGTTTGTAGTGCTCGTCCGTCTGAGATGAACGACATATCAAAACTAGAAATAAAACGTTTCAGCTGGGTCTGTCTCCTTTTCATGCTTAAAATCAATTCATGGAGTACATTTTTCAGCAAGGCTATAACCTATAGTTCCAGGATTGGAGAACCACAGAAACGACTCTCCCAATAAAAGAAGCAGCAAAGGAACGTATGCAGAAACTGTACATAAGGTTTGGTCATAAGAACTGCAGATAACGGTTGGTTCTAGTAATAGTGAAAATACATCTAGAGTATTTTTTCCGAAATCCCTCTCTGACATCCGAAATAACTCGACCAGAAATATAGGAAGTTATTTCTGAGCTCGAGTTAACGAAAATCTGATTCGCAGACTTGGAGTTATAGGTGATAAACCATAAATTCGTCTCCGTTGACTCAGAAAAATTTAAAAAGTATGAGACAGATACGGCGAAGTTAGCAATTACATTGTACCTCTGATATTATATGCCATTAACGATGCAAAAAGTATTATTTCATCCTACCGAGATTACAGGAACGGCTATGTTACCAATTGGATTGCCTTTGGAAGAGACACAGATAGGATCAAAGGCTGTAAGCATTTTAATAAGATGCTTACTTAATAAGATGTCCATACAGACACGAATGAGGATGTCTTTCACTGGTTTAATTTCTGTCCGTCTTTCACGAGAACGACCTTGTTAAAATTTATAATTTTTGGTTAAAAGTCTTCTTGGAACTAAAGGACTTTAAGCCTCCGGAATTCTCAGAGGCCAAAAAAACAAATCATGGCTTTGTATGACTGCTTATGGGCATAGCTTACTTTAAATGACGTTTGCGAGTGTTTGTCCCAATAACCTTGCACACCACTGTATGTGCGGAGGATTCATCTTCGGAGTTAGTTTAATCCTCCAGTTCTTCACAGTCGTTGGTCAATATGTACCATTACCCACTCTCTAAAGCAGTTTATTTGATTTTTCGTTAATATTCCACATTTTGTACAATAATTCAACAGCATACATTGACACTTTACCGAAGGCGACGCTTAAATCCCTTACATTTAAAACTCGATACCAAGTAAATTTGAAATCTTGAAATTCTGAAACCATTTCTAGTGGACCGCGAGTCCTGCTTGTGTTTTATTGCTGAGTATCCTTCATCATTTGGATTTTTTGGAATGGATTAGACAAACCAATGCAAACAGCAAAACCTGCCGCACACGCCATGAGTTCCAGCTGTCGAAGACGGCGATTAAGATTGAAGACCTATAGAAACGTTCACACTACAAACACTGCCCGCAATTAAGCCTTTAATTCTTATATTAAGCACAAATCAAAGACAAGACATTTTCATTTCCTATTTTTATTAGCTTCTATGAAATTGTTCTTAGATCTGCACTGCCAGGAGAACAACCTCGCACGGTGTCACACTCTTTTGGTCTATAAACACTAAACAGCATTAAACTTAACGGATTGGTGCCCATGGCTCCAAAACATCTGCGTACTTCTTGGATTCTACAATAAAAGATAAACATTCAGCCAAAGACATTCCATCTCAGTTGAGTCGAAGCCTCTTACCAATAGCCGGGAAATCTTCTGGATGCAGTTCAACGTAATGACGAAGTACCGCATCACGAGCAGCCGCACGTTCGCTATATTTCTTGTCAACAACGATGCCAATGAGCAATCCTGCTGTACCCAAAAGTATATGCTTTTGTAAGCCTAAAATCAAAACAAAATTCATTAATTTTAATTTAACGTAAACAAATTGTAGGAAGGTTAGTTTTACGATTGCAGTGTTACGTCACTTAAGACTTACCAGAGAATGGAGGCTTCCTAAAGGCAAAATTCATGAATGCACCACATCCGAAACCTGCTAAAGCGCCACACATGGGATTGTATATGGAACCCATCAATGAGGGTTTCCTATCCATGCGATTTTCAAGGAGTTCCAGTGGTGCAACCATTTTCGTAGGCAATTCAATTAGAGGCTAGTGGGTTAAAAAAAAAATTCCGTCAAATGTCAGGAGAATGTCAGTGCGTAGATGTCAAAAACCACGGAATACAATGAACTGTGATTCAAATTAGGATTCATTCACAATGGAATGTGAGAGTGAAGTGTGATAAAACGAATTTTCTTGAGACCTTATGTGTTTTGAATACATTTTGCGAATTGTGACGGATTATATGAAATAAAATTTCGTTTTTGAAGATGTGTAACTTTTAAGATACGACGGAATCTTCATGATATTGTTTAACAAACATATTCAATTTAAATTAATTCAGCTTATTACATTTAGGCTGCAATAAGGGAGAAGTCTTCAGACCGATTCACAGAAAATGAAGACATACGCTAGAAGATGGTTAACAAAGCATTTGCTAGCAGTGGTCCACCATGAGCATATGCTGGAAGATGGCCAACAAGAACATTTGCTAACAATAGTCCGATTAATTAGTTTCTCGTTCAATAAAAATCGGCTAACCCATGTGTGCTCTCTCATTGCCAATTTTTATCCCCAATTTTGCGACTCATTGTAGAAAAGTTAAAGCACATGACTTCCTTGGGAATAAATAAAAGTAAATGGCATCCTGTTAAAAGAGAGGACCACCCTCGATTACGCTTTCATCACTTCATAAAATTATATTAGCTAGTAACCCTATTACGAGACTTTTAGTTTCTTTGTGAGTCCCTCTCCCTTTACGAGAATAATAGTTTCTTTGTGAGTTTTTAACATTTAGGATCTCTCAAACATCGGCCAAGAAAAAAATACTCACATACAAGAAAAGTTATTTATTCTTATTCGATAAATAAACACTTAATGCTCTACAGACATTCTAAATTTTTATTTTTTTAAACACTTATATTTTCTTAAAATTTTCCTTTTTTTTTTTTACTTTTCAAAATTCACTTTGTACATAATTCTTTTTCATTTAGATTTAATTTTAATACATGACAATCTATTCTGTATTAAATTACTTTTCCAATTAATACATTAAAAATATACACCTATTTATTTTATCAAACGTACGTAAAAAGCGCAAAGAAAATATATAAAATAATATTTAACACTCACAAAAGCGCGAGCATTTTTCAATATTCGTCGTACAAGGCAATATTACAAGTTTAAGCAGCCATTAAGGTTGCTGTGGTACACTTTAAGGCATTTAATTTATATTTTTTGCTATTGTATATAAAGCTTACTTTTAGGCATATTTAAGGCAAAACTTTTTTTTTTCTTTTTACAAGCATTTTGTAAACTTCTTTTTCTCAAAAGGAATAACGAAACCCTTAATTTTTGTTAACACGTGCACATCAATATAAATTTTTATGAATTTTCAAAATGGACGATTTAAAATTTACATCAATTACCAATTTTAAAATACATTTGTATACACTTGAAAAATTTTATACGATAAGCTAAGTAAATGTTTTTTTTTTATTTTGTTAAATAATGCACTTCATCATTTTATTCACAAGATCATTAGAAAAAAAACAGGAACAAGAAATTAACATCGAAAACAAGAAAGACACAAATTTTACACCATTTAAAGCTGAAGAATTTCGATACAAATAAATTTTTAATTAAATCATTGAATTAGTCTTAAGATTAATCCGTTTTCAAGGCAAAGAATTTTTTAGTAATTTGATCGCGACTGTTTTATAAAGGCTTAAGTGTGGTCAGCTTTCAGACCTGAGTTTAACAGTCAATTAAAGATCAACAAGCAAAACGATTTTATATCATCCCAAAAAGAAAACTTTGATTCTACCTTCTGCTCAAAATGTTAAGTAAAAGAGAAACGAAAAGCATGCAAACAAAACTTCAAATAAAATAAAACAAACAAAATATATTTTAATTACTAAAAAATTTATTAACCGAAAAACATTTTGTTGCTTCCACTTGTCTTCAAGTACAACATCTTGGATACTAAAATTATTTTTTGCGCAGTACAGAGGTAAGTTATTTGGGTTACATTTCGATATGTTCTTTAGTGAGGGAAAAAAGGAAAAAAGTTCCACTTCTTGTTTTTTGAAAGACTACATTTATCTGAATCATAGGGACTGGTTTTAATAGCGAGGTTAGAGATCATCATGAGTGCTATTTCGCGTCGTTTAATTTAACTTCAGCTCTGTTTATTCGGGAAGAAATTTACGCGGTGAGGATAACACAGTCTAGAGGCGTTGTAAAAAAAACTTCAAAAAGGCTCTGTCTTCACCTTTTAGAATTCGATTTTATCTCTGCTGAATTCAATTAACACGCAAATTGACACAAATTAACGAATCTTTTCATTCATTCATTCTTTTTGACAGGGTCAACGAATCTTATGAACTGAAAACGAATTCTGCAAACAACGCCTGACTGGCTAGCACTTTTACATGAGTTCAAGTTATAGAAATACTGCGCATATCAAAGAACCGTCTTTACAAAGAACCTAACAAAATGTAACCACTCCAACGAACCACATGCCCGCCGCACTCATATTTAAGCTACACTTTCATTTTGAATTAAATTCCTTATCCATATCTATACGCAAAATATATATATTTTTATTTATAAGAAATTAATGTAAAAGATTCGAATCCTTAAAATCGTTATATCAAATATAGTTTTTATTTTTTTTTTTTATTTCTCTTAACCTCGAAGAAAAATGTGCTTTATTACCACACTCCCGGCGAGTGTTTACATTCTAAATCACTAGCTGTGTGTGTTTGAATCTGCTTTTGGATAGAAACGTTGCCGACATATAATCAAACGAAAAAGAAAAAATACAAAATTAAGCTCATAAAAACTTGTATGGTTTGCAAAACAAAAAGAAAACATGGCAACATAATCAAAATTCTTTTCAATATAAAATCGTCTCTATAAAGAACACACCGCGATGCTATAACTAAAATAAAAATAACATTTATAGTAAAATTATTTAATTAAAAAAAAACGAAAAGAAGATCAAATGTTCACATCAGTTCAAATTGCTTTATAAAATTTCTCGTCATCAAATAATCAAAAACATAATTTGAAAAAAAAAAACTTATGAAAACGAACAAAAAAAAATATAATAAAATATTTGTAACTCTAGAATTATAGTAAAAAGTACGGTACAATTCAATTTCTTAAAAGTAACAATTTTTGATCTATATATTCTTCGGGCTTAACTTAATTTAATTTTCTCTTTCTCTTGTCCATTTTTATTTTGTTTTTTTCTTGTTTTTGCTCGTATTTTAGGATACTGAACTGATGGCGTTATGCGGTGAGCCCATTTGCGTCAATACCTTATCCAACCACTGAAGTGGTCCATGCAGATGAATCTCAATCCAACAAGGCGTTGAGGTAACATCCTGTCGATGGTATTCAGCACCCCAGCCTTTCACAAAACTCATTCGAATTGTGCACATCTTTGTTAGCTCGTAGACGGCCTCGAAGCCATGATTCACCGAGAGCGAGAGAAGCTGAGCGAATTCTTGATTGTTGAAGATCTTTAGGGAGCATCCCGGTGGAATTTTACAAACCGTGCTCGGATGGAAACCATGGTGATGATTACAATTGCGCGATTGGACGAATATGGCCGAATCGGAAAGGCACTCGGCGTAAACCTCTCCGGTTACGTAGTATAGGTGTACACCTTTGCCTATGTGTCGGCGGGTGTTTTCGATAGTGCTATTGCGATTTACATTGCTCAGCTGACCGAGACAGAAGCGATCCGAGTTGTTTGATGGATTCGTGAAGCCATCCACCACCACGGAGTGACTGTTGCAATGGAATACTTCGCCGACACGGCAATTGAGCTCATAATACGCGATACTTGCCCAAAATGCGGGCTCTGCATAGCTAACTTGGGCAACATCGCCCATACTGGCGTCCAGAATTTGCCCACCATCGTTTGGATTATTCGAGTTTCCATCCTCGGATGGTGTGTAGGCCGGCGGTGGTGTTTCGGCTAAACTGCCATATGGGCTTGTCGGATTTGAGCTCACGGAGCCAGGACTGCCGACCGATGGAATTGGTGGACTGTTCGGACTTAGGTGGGAATTGAATCCCGCTGTGGAGTAACTTACATTGTGAGGCATTGTCGGCTCGCTCACACTCATCTGATTGAATGGTAACATTGAGTGACCCGGAGCAAATTCTGAGTGCCGTGGCACCAACACCGGTGGTAAGACGGGACTCTCAACCCGTTTATAGTGATAGGGATTGATACAGACTTCTTTCTGTTTAGCGCTGAACGGGTACTGACATATCTCTAGAGGTTTCAGCTCATGATGACTTTGAAGGTCTGGCCAGCGCCAGACTCGGCAGTAGATAACATGTGGTAAACCTTTTCTGTGGGACACCTAACAAATAGACACACAAAAAGTTACTTTCAAATGTTGGATAAGAAAAATGGTGTTACTCTTACTTGTAAACGTCCATCCAACGATCTAGGTATGGTTACACATTTCGATGGCTGGCCAGGGCATGAGAGAGCTCGTTCTAATTCTTCTATTGCACCTTTGCGCTTTTTCAGCTTCTTAACAAGACTGTCTACTGCTTTTTCTGCCCATTTCTCCTCCTCGTCACCTTGTTTCCAGCCAAGAAGTTTCTTCACAGCTGGACTGGTGAATGAAAACAATGTTCCAAGAGTTGACATTGCACTGCTTGTTGTTGATTCAACATCGTCGGTCTCCATCCTGTGTGTGGTCGTACTCATCCGATAACCGGGAAAGCTTGGATAATCTATAAAAAGAAATTGAAGAGAGAATTAGCATCATTTTTTTAAGAAATTTATTTGCCACGATTGAACTCGGTCAAGTTGTGGAAGGAAAATTTGAACGAGTACTTTTGTGCTCAACTATAAAGAAAAAAAGAAGACATTTTGGCTCCAGTTGACATGAAAGTTCACGACATTTGAAAGCAAATAAAATGAGCCGCCGCTGCTTTCACTAAACGAACGATTATTGTTATTTTATTTTATCACAAAAACGCCCTTCAAGACTCTAGGTTCACCTTTTTACAACAACCACCAGCCCAATGAAATCTCTTCAAGAGGAAGTATGGCTCATGGCTTTCTGATTTGCACAATTCGATTCCAATGCAACTGAATTGGAGTCCCCTCTCCTCTATGATAATCACAACATTTGTAGTGTAAGACATACTCCGACGTTCACACCATCCGAGATCTTTTATCAAATTCTGTTGCACTTTGCCTCAAGCAGTGCGCTGCTCAATGTTCACATGAAGTCACAGACAAATTACTTAACCCACCCAAAATCATGTTCAGATAAACTAAAACCCGTGCTCGCTTACCAATTACAATCGCCAGATCATTATATAAACCATCGCATGGTAATTAATTTTCTTTGTATGAACAAGAACAAGAACAAGAACTCGAACACGTACGTACATGAGCTTAAGACCAATATCACGCATAGATAGGATTAAGACTGTCATGATTAATTTAATCGGGGAGAAAAAATAAAAAATAAAACAGAACATGGCGACGGATAATGGTAGATCCGCCTACGTGCCGGCAATAATCCAACAAAGCTCCACCTTTTGTGGTCGTGGTGATGGAATTTATTAATCGAAGGTCAACTTACATTGCCCTGTTGTATATCTAAACGATATTCTAATAAATCATAGACTTTTTTTCTCCTCTTCTCCCCCTCTCTCTCTCTGTCTCTCGATCTGTGTGTGTCTATGCAATTTCCGCCAATTGGATTGAGAAATCTATAAAGCGCATATCGATCAGACATAATCTATCTTTTCGCAGGACACCACCAATTTCCATGTTCGGACGCATGTTCGACATGAAATTTAAATGGCATAACTCACTCAATAAATCACCTCCTCGGTCAGGAGTCTATCTCCCCCTCCTTTTTGTTGCTTTTTTCCTTTCCCCGTCTCGTCTTGCCACAGACCAGAGTGCACAAGATAATTTGCACGCAATAAATCATCAAATTAACAACTCACCGCGCTGTAACTCGGCATAACTTTCAAATTGCTGCCGCTGCCGTTGCCGTTGCTATGACCATTGCCGTTGCCAATGTTGGTGGCGTGGTGTGGCGGTAAGCAGGAGCTGCTACTACTACTGCTGCCATAAAGTGGCCGATGTTTTGAAGTAGGAGGTGAAGTTTAGATTTTCAAATGAAAACGCGTTGAGAGTGGTCATGTACGTCAAGTTGCGATGTGATAGAATAATTATGAAAAGCTGCTCGAGAGCCACACTATGTGCACCCGTGTGTGTGTGTGTGTATTTATTGGAGCAATGGTGGGTCGCAGAAGGAGGGGTGTCCTCCTTTACGGAGGACTGTGTTGTCCATTGCTAATGTGCGATAAGCGATCGGTTTATGAGTTCTCATTTTAGCGGAACTCAGGTTTATTATTAATTATAGTGCATTGTAATAAAAACTTTTTAATTGATGTTATTAATTTTAAAAATAGACTTCTCTACATGATGATAGCATGGAATACAGGAAGGGGGTATGTTGTTTGCAATTAATACATCATATTTTAATTAACTGAAAGGAGTTGCAGTTCGGCGACCGATGAAATGAGATACAACACTTGCGAACAGAATTTAATTAAAAAATATTAATTGAAATTGTTTTGTTTTGAAAATTATAACACACCTTTCATTAGTTAACGGCACTAATAACGAGACAATTAATAAGCTGCCACCAGTAGGATGTACATGAGACTGATTACTCGCACTTTAAGTTAAGTAAATCGTGTAAAAAACGATGGAGTAGCGAATGACAATCTATATTAGTTTTGATAATCACCCCAACGTGGTTTCAATTCTCACTTCACTAAAATCGTCCAACGAAGTTTATTCTCTTCTGAAGTCTACGCCGCGAATGGCATCAGTGAAGGCTTAGCTTGCGTGCAATATAATCCTAAAATAACCCCAAGTGGTACAGTCAATTCTTATCTACAAATAAAAGCTGATTTTTGGCTACATCATTATCACGTACTGAGTCATTCTGTTTTTTATTCTTTCACCCAATGACCTACAACCATGTGACTCAGAGCATCTGGTTGACAAACTGGTGCGATATGCTGATCAGCACCCTTCATTAATAACTTTCCTGCAGTTTAATAAATTTCTCAGACCCTCAAATGATTCATCGAAGTAGTTCTCATTTCTTTGAGACAAGTTAGCGCCCTTATTCATATGATCTAAATTCAAAATGAGCCAAAGCTGAAGGCGAGAAAAGAAAAAAAAGCAACAAGAAGAAATTAGAATAAGTGATTTGCCTAGCAAGCTTACTCCCTCCATCAAGTTATTTATCTGATTACCCTTCAACGTGTTAATCTCAACGACAATCTTTCAAAGACTCAAATGAATCAAACCGACACCTTTTTAATAAATCAACACTCAACTTCACATTAACATAAAAAAAAAGTTCATATTACTTCCTTTACGAAATTAAAATGACACCCATGCTCTTCTCACTCTGACACTGTTATTAACAGAGACAGCGTAATTATTATTTACTAATTATGTCAAACGCTCACCGGTCTATGATAAATGTAAAATAAAGCATATTATGCATAAAAAGTTACATTTCACTGAAGTGTGGAAAAGAGAATTATGAACTAACTGACATTGGCTATCAGAGAACTGATTGATGGCAAAGGCAAAATATATTAATAAATCAATATATGATTGAGTTAAATATTACATGAATGGAATTTGCATTTTGGAAAGTGTCCAACCACGCACTGAAGGAAGCAATAACTCCTTGGAATTAAAGCAAGACGATTCTAGTTAAATATGTTTCACCTTCCAGTTTGATGATTTTATTGCTACTAGACGATGGGATGTATTTTTGATGTGTTGGCTCTTTATTTATTCATTTTGACTGTAAGCAACTACATTTGAAACTTGAAAAGATATTGCGACGGTAAGAAGACATGGTGTTTTGGGCCACTAGTAGATTATCATAGCAGAAGAGCGAGTACTACAAATCTATTGTTGTATTGTTTGTACTAATAAACACAAGAACTATTCACCAAAAGTTTTACGTTCCAGTCAAAGATTTGTACACAATATAATCTTAAATGTTTTCGGGCCGAATTGATACCAGCTGAACCCGCAGGTTGGGCAGCTTTTAGTTTATAGTGTGTCCTCCTTCACGTAAGAACGCACGCATATGATTTTCTTGAACTAGGCAGCAAGAGGTATTTGTTTTTACAATACTCTGCCATCAAACCCTTTTGAAACCCCACCATGCTTTCTTAAATATCTTTTATTTGCAAATATTTTAGGGTTATTTTTTTTTCCACATATTTCTTGGTTCTTGTCCAAAAGTTGTTCCAGATGTACAATACATAGCTGAGGTACTTCTGGTACACCCTGATGATGCTCATTATTCAATTCACATACTCGTGAATCATATGAAAATATCATTGCATAAAAAAATTGGGAAATAATAAAATATTGCGCCTTAATCAAAAGAACATAGTTACGTATGTAGTTTCAGAGTAGGGAAGGACGAAATGCCATCACATAGACCATTGTGGCCACCCTATCAGAGGCGATATTTTGTAACATTCTGTCAGCCCTAATTACTAATCGAGTAGATTTAACCTTTATCCGTTCCTCGATCGTTATTTTTTGAGTCAGAAGCAGTCTTTTTTTTCTAAATATCTTTTAAAATATGAGACATATAGTTTTGAAATTAATTAACTTTAGTTTTTGTCAATAATTTCCAGTTCTGGTAAAAATTAGGTTCGTCGCAGTAAAAGAAGTAAAACTACAGTTGACTGGGTCAAAATGACCCGAGGGATGGATGAAAGTTGCGGTTTCGCTCGGCGACATGGTGAAGTAGCTTCTCAACGTTTTGAATCCGGTCTTAGCTAAGGCAGGGCAATTGCAGAGCACATGCTGCAGTGTTTCGCTAGCCGACGGAGTTCTCGCAATTTCTACAGGTCTCCGATGAGGTCAGACCAAGCTTAACTGCATGATGTCGACTTACACACACCTATCATTAGGCTGCAAACCATTCTAGGTTAGCTTCCAAATGCTTCGCCCTTGGTCGGTTGTATTCCGGCCAAAAAAATCTTGACTACCAGGAAGTGGCTTGGTTCATCATCAACATCAGCCTCCATGAAGAGTTTGGCGTTGGAATAATTGAAAAAGTGTTTGATTGGAGTCACGGTGTGAGCGAACTACGAAGGATTAGACACAACTTCCCTTGCTAACTCATCGGCTATTACATTTCCCTCAATTCAGTTTCAGTGTAGAAAAATTACAACTCATTTTAAAAGAGACGCAACAAGAGACAATCTTTGAATTCGTCTTCTTTCGAATATATCCAGAAAAATAAAAAAAAAAGTCAGTACGTAATGCATGTCAACTAAAAATGAAGGTAAGTAAAGAGGTGTTAAAAAGTTTATGTGAGATACCAAATGATTACTTCAAATAATGACTGAAGAGCAGAAGAACTCACTGTGTATTAATCGGATTTCAGAAGTTTATTTTAAATCATAGTTTTAGACTTGGGATTGCGCGGTTAATAAAAATAGAAAAAATCGCTAAACAACGTATACCCATAATTATTTTTAAGACGATTCAGAGAAAAAGAATCTTGATCATATGTGAAATGAATGACAACGATGTCGGTAGAAGTTCGACGTTTCGTCAAAGCGTTAAATTAAGTTTTTTTTTTTTAATTTGGAAATATAAGGTTTTCGAACGTATTTTTTTTTTTTTCAAATATACAGTAAATCTGCTAATCGGGACACTCTATAATCGAACCAACTCCTATTCGAACGGCACGTCATGCATTTCTTGATATTTTTCATATAAATTTCCATCTGTAATCGGGACACCTTACACATACTTTGGGTTGCGTAACAAGCCCGTTAAGAACCAGAGCCTGGCTTTTTCACTAATCGGAAAATTGATCTCTAGCTTGATAGCGTATAATATGCGTTGTAAAAGCATTTATCTGTCATATCAGACTAAGCGTAGGGAATACGAAAAATGTACACATCACATTCCATTTTTTTTTTCTTCTTTAAAATATTGGTACGGCCAAATTAGAAATGCCGCGGCCGGTTACTTTTGTTTTTGGAGTTTTCGTTAGCTGGCAAATGAAAAAAAGATTTGGACGTGTGGAAGATTTACAGCGAGTGGATTTAAAATTTCAATTTCGCACATGTTATAAGAAATAAAAATGTTTAAATTTATATTCTTCAGTCAATGCAATTGATTTGTCCAAGGTGATTTGATGTCCAGTGTTGTTTGTGAACAACATGAATTTCATCCGTCGATAACTCAAAAATACTGGCGCGATTGCAGTAAAAGTGTCTTAAATTTATTTGAGTTGATTTATTCCTACTTCAGACACGTCCCTTAGTGCAATAAGGACATTCGAAATCTTTTACTTCGTTATTGGTAAAGTGCAAACAAATATTTTTTCATGAAAGCGTTAAAGAAATAAAATGAGTAAACGAAATTACAGTGGACTTGATCTGGACAAATAGGTTGAAGCTATAAAGTGAAAATAAACATTTGTCTCCAATTAAAAGGGAACCTCTATAATGAGACCAGCTCCTAAGTGTACACTTTTCTTCGGTGCTAATTGTGGTCCAATTTCGCAGGTTCTACTGATCTTCATTTAATCAGAATAAAAATGCCTTAAGGACTTAAAAAACGTTAAAAAAAAAAAGCTGAGACCATAGTCCACCAAAAGGCCAGACAAAATAGTAGAGCCATTCAACTTGAATCACACGACTAAAAATAAATTAAATAATTATCATTGATACGAATTTACCAAGAACAAAAATAAAAATAAATAAAAAATATAAATGGACTCACTCTCAAGGAGTTTTATATTCGTTTTAAGTGCCTAATGATACTTGTGGAAAACCACAAAGAGACCTAAGATTACAACTTATCTGTTTTATGTAGTGGCCTAAAATCAAGATGACGTTAAAGTTTTACTCACAATTTTCTGTAAGACCTGTCGATAAAGAGTAACAAATTTAGTCCAAGAATAGTTCACAACGATTGTTTTTAAATAGTAATCGTCTTTAAAAACAATGACGTCCATTGATCTCAAAGAACTTGATAACTCTATTGGATAAGATAGCGCAGGTTTTTTTTTTAGCGATTTCATAAAAATCCAGTATGCTTTCAAGCTACAGAATGACATTGCGATAATTTTTTTTTTCAATGGACTTTGAAAGATTCATAAAATTGTGATAAGCAGTAGTTGAAACTTAATGTTTAGTAATCGAAATAAATTTAAAGGGGAACTGAACGATTAATAATAAGTACATTTGAATGTGAATAACAAAAATGAGATTGCTTTGAAATCTTGCCTTATTTGGACGCTATACCTGAACTATCTTGAAACAATAAATGGAAAAGATTTTTAGTGGTAAATGAAAGGTTTTTACTTGTGCTTTGAAAAGTTTTCATTTGCGATGTTGGTGAGGAATAGGAAAAACCAAACCAATTGAATCGAGTTCTAACAATTCAGTATTTCCTTGAAACACATAAATGAATAACAGTCAATGTTGCCATATAAGATGCATAAGAAGGTGGAACGTAGTGGATGTTTTTTTCGCACAGCTTTCAATTAAAGGAAAACACTGCTCTTATTCTCACCTCACAATAAAGATTGTAGCCAATAAATCATTTTATTACGACTGGTCAGTCATCAGAAGCTATTTTGTGCCAACAACTTTTCTGTAATTAGCATAAAGAGTAAACGTGTGCATTTGCGACCACAAAGATGAACTTCTCACAATTCCCCGCGCAACACAAGATGACAATTATTGCCTTGCTTAGAATGCCCCACGTATAATTTATCCCCTTGCAAAAAAAAAAAACAAACGGTTTCCGCAAAATTAAAGCAAAATATAAAAATGTCATTCTCGACTCATTCGCATTCACTCCGAAGACACACACAATTTATAAACTTGGCGTATGATTAAAATGTAAAAACCACCTTTTCTATCAAACAAAAATAAAATAATTTATAGGAACGGAATAAAAAAAGGAAAACAAAATAAAAAC
This sequence comes from Syritta pipiens, assembly GCA_905187475.1. Classification (NCBI taxonomy): domain Eukaryota; kingdom Metazoa; phylum Arthropoda; class Insecta; order Diptera; family Syrphidae; genus Syritta; species Syritta pipiens. The sequence goes on along the minus strand of LR994571.1, from coordinate 104,197,450 downwards.
ATACACATAATTTTATCCCTAAGCGTCGTGCAGGTGTAAATCCTTTGTAATCACAATCAGTAGTAAACTGACACTCTCCGGTGATGAGACTGACCACCCACCTATGCTATGGCTATGCTATTCGAATCATAAAAAATCACAACAACAATCGCTCACGTTCGCTGGTACTGACTGAACTGCGCGCAAAATCCAATGGAAGGAAGACACACGATTTGGACACACTGCGCGGACTATATGACGTGCACTCCGTGCGCTCACAGGAGTTCAAATGCGAATGTTGTGCGTGCGGTGAAATCCAAAGCCCGTTGGACGATGGCGACTGGGCCTTGTGTATAGAATGGGAGTAGCAAAACACCACGCCAATAACAGAATATCTCATTGCAATCCCTCTCTGTTTCGCACACGTTTAAATATGATATGACAGCAGCACGCTGCTGTAGCTGGATCAAAGCACGAGCACTACTAACAGAAGGGGGTTGCACCGCCCTGCTTCATCGTATATGCACTCAACACTGTGAACAACAACGGCGAACTTTTCGTTCTACGATTATGCTGATGACGATGTCGACAACAACAACAACCACGACTACGACGACGATGACAACAACAACGGCAACGCCAACAACGACAACGGATGGCGGCGGCACTTTTCAGAGAAGGAGAGTAGTAAGTAGGTGGAGGTAGTGGCACCCTCCTTCAACCGGTGAGTTTAACAGAGCGCACAATGGATTAACGTTTTCAACGTAATTTTCATGTCAACAACACGTACAAGTGCTGTAATCGATTAAGGATTGCGATTTTATTAGCTGCTGCCATTAATTGTGCACACTTTACCACAGATTCGTCGTCGTCGTCGTCGTCGGTGTCAAATGTGTGTGATTATGTTTCAGGTGTACATTTGATTTTGTTTTGTTTTGTGGTTCTCGATGATGATGGACACTGTTTTGATTGAGCGGGGGTCACTCGAAATAAAAATAAAAGAAAACTTTAAGGGACGTAGACACCCAAGTTGGTGGTGTATGAAGCTCACAACAAACAGAAAGTTGTTGAAAATTCTAAGATGAAAAGCGACTGTTTTTCCAGAATTAAGCATTCTTTATTGTAGTGTAAATTATTAGTAGGTTTTCTGTACAACATACAAATAGCAAATGCAGGGCAATTGAAATGAAATTGAAAGCGACAACAATTTTTCAACAGTTTTAGTTCAGCTTAAGCTCGACTATGCGCAAACTTCTCATAGAAACCTTGAGGATCCTTACAGCAGCTCAAAAAAAAAAAAAATTGCTACAGACGAGACACAAACAATAAATCAATGCAGCCATAAATATAAACGACAAAAGAAACGAGCTAGTTTTATGCCCATAGGCCCTGACACAAAATAATAAATTTGCGTCTAGTGGGTTTAGAAACTCGTGAAAGAGCTACGTTCTGGCATCAACGGACTGTAACGCCGCCAATATTAGTTTGAGTTGCAAAATCCATTTTCATTGAGATTAAAGATTTTGTCGATTTTTAGAGCGAAGCTTATTTTCTCCTTAAAACTTTGAAAACCGAATCATAATCATCATTAATATTGAATAGCTGTTCCACGTGTCCAAATAAAGTGGTCTGAGGTCCAGTGATTGCGAAATCAAGTAGCGAATTTTTTCCCCGTGAACCCGAGATCATACGATTCGAAATTACTAACAAAAAAAGATTTACTTTTCAAGGATTCTGTCAAAATAAATATTTAAACCGTCCATAATTTATGGTCTTAAACATGCCATGGAACGATCAACACACCACATCCAACCAACAGCCTTAGTAAGATCAATTACACCAACACACGAGTGGGACCTTTTTTTATTACTGAACGATTACAATTTTACGACAAAACATTATTTAACAAAGGCAAATAAAGGAGGCCTCTCACCCAAGAGAACGTCGCGTCGCCGCATATAAACCTTTTTCTAACTAAATTCATAGTGGGACTGCTTTTGAGTGTGTAGGCGGAGGTGCTTGGTTTTCCAACTATTAAATTCACCAACATACATGATCTCTAGATGTAAATCCGTAACCCCAAACGCCCGCTTCTTTCTCTCATTCAATGTTAAATGAAATTAAAAAAATTGGATCAACACTAGACCGTCACCGTCAAGTTTGCACGAAATTATCGTAACCAACAGCACAGACACAGTCGACTCGATCTTGTAGCTTATGATCAAAGCCAAGAAACACAAAAGTCTAGTGTCAACTAAAGTGGTTTTGACGCCCCCCAAATGAAGTTGTTCTGCTCCTTTAATGGAGTAACTACACAACACAAACGTTTTTCAATGAACTTTAACACTATAAATCTGGAACGCATAAGTTGCAAGAAAAAAAATAAATAAATAAAAGAGAACACACTTCGAAGTGCTCATAAATCGCTTGCCTTTTGGAAAACCTACCTAGAGAAAGAGCACGAGTGGGCAACAACAGTCATGGATAAGTAAAGGTCCAATCTATGCATCTCTTACTCCATTGGTGACAGTTTCTTTTTTTTTTTTTTCCTGCCAGTTCTTTGTTGATTTTTTTTTTATGGAGAGTTTTATGGACTTTGCCTGGCAATCACATTGTTCGAGGAATTGAGATTTTGGCGGAAGGCGACCGACGTTGATGTGGTGGCCCCCTTTTTGGTCAAGAGGAGTTCCCACGCAGTGCATAGAAATGCGTAGTGGTCAGCCTGTATATGGGAGGATTGTGTAAATTGTGCTGTGCACATATTCAATAGAAGCCACCTGCGGGCAATTTTATTATTCCTCCCACTCGAGCATGAACTACAAGTGAAATTACCTAGTAAACCACACACTGGCATCATAACAATCATCATTGTAATCATAAAGCGTATAATACGCGATAGGATTCATCATTACCAATAACACAATAATAGTCATTCCAAGCAAAACCTGAATATGCCTCGTGCTCCTTACCTGGAGCCGAAGTTCTTCGGCTTAACCATTCCTTTTTTTTTGCGTGTGTGTCTTGTTTTCCTCTCTTCGCCAATGGCCAGCGCGCTTCTGCACTTTTTTGTGTGGTAATTATATGACGCTAACAGCGTTTCATTTACAGCGTGTCGTCCTCATCCAGGCTTTCTCACATATCTATCCCATGCTTTATGCTGCGCGCGGTGTTTGATTCCCAGAAACGTGTTTCACAATGGTCTCAAGGAAGGCGCCCCTGTTCCACATGCATTTCTCTACTTCTCCGGTATATGGATATTGTATCTCCACTTGTTTTGTTTTCTTAACAACTGCTGCAGGAGTACTTTTGTTTTTATTTGGTTTTTCTTTTATCTTCACTCTACTTCTTTTCTGATTTTGCTTCTGCTTTTTTCGCTCAATCCCTCCGAATGGGTTGTTGGTATTCCTATTGGGTAGGCTCTTATCGCGTTGTTGCGCTTGTTGTCGTCCGTTTATGAAACGTGTGACTTTGTGCATCTGTTGCTGTGTATGGGGATTTAATGACGACGACAATTAGGGTAGACGGGGTGTGTGACGTTGTACCTGACCGGACGCCTAACGTAAAGTCGGTTGTGGGGATTGTTTCAGGCACCGCGTGCAAGTTGCCTGCTGAACTTTGATTTGTGGTGTCATCGGGACTGATGTGTGAATATTTTGTGTCGGGGAAAAATGATGCACGGTGACGATGATGGCGGCATCATTAAGGAACCAATTTTAAGTCGAGCGTTTGAAATTTTTACGATCTTTAAGAAAAATCCCTCCAGGATGTCGTCGGACTCATCGACATTTGGTATGAATGTGGAGGGTTAAGAGCTGCAACGTTTTTGTACAGATGTGTTTTTTCTGAAGCAAAACGGCCGGTGCCAGACGTCTCCAACGATGGGTTATGGGCATCTGCACATGATGCAGTTGCTTTCTTTTTTTTCTTTTCTCGAGTCATGTGTGAAAGTATGTTTATAGTTTGTGAATAAGAGGTTAAGAACAGCCACTGCGGTTGCATAAAGCAAAACCTATTAGATGCACAATTGTTTCTATAAAACGTGACTCACAAAAAACTGAAGGCGGAAGCCTTCTGTGTACATGATTTAACCTCATTATATGGAATGCAGTGGCGGAAAAAAGTTCGGAAACAAAATCTATAGTCAACAGTTTCAGCTATTTTACTTAAACTAACGAAATTTGACGAAGACATAGATTTATGTCCTATCCAACAACCTTCAAAAGGATTTTATGATTCGGTAACTCTATAGTTCATTTCAGCAATTGTTAGGACACTGCCTTCAAAAGCCAGCGGAAAAAAATGTGGAAACCAATAGTCTCTAATTGAAATTCAGTCTATTTTTTGCTAGCAGCGACACAAAGTTATTCATATTTTGTAGTACCTCCTGAGGGCTTAAGAACTGCAGAGAATTTGTTTGATTTTGGGTGCAGCAGTTTTTAGGAAACGCAGAAACATATTTCTACTTAAATTTTTTACGCTGTTTGTTTTTTTTTACATTTTTTATTCCATTTAAGTCAGGGAATGGGATCGGTACTCCCAAATATTCTACTTTTGCCTTCTAAACCAACCTAACCGCGAAACTTTTTTCCGATCATAATCTTGTTCGAATCCAAACTTTTGGAGCATGTCCTGTTGTGCATATGGGAGCATTGTATTCCTTAATATAACAAAAATCAATTAAATCAACCCAAAATTGCTCCTATTCAGAATACAGGAAAAACGCCAGATCGCGAAAAAGATCCCTGAATCATAAGAGATTCTCGTATAAAAGTCACATCCTTTTTTTAATGTTTCTCTCCCCTACGGAGGTTGAAAATCATCGATATTAGCATAAGTTAATGACACTCGTTATATAAACCCTGTAAAATATCAGCCAGTCTAGCAGAGTCAATCAAGTATGCAAATCCTAGCCGCATACAAAACTAATTCTAAAGCATCCCAGTGGTAGTTGCAGCTTATTGGTTAGCATTATCATAGAGTATTGCTTACTGGGCCATCACGCTTTTAGGTTGGATTTAGTCCCTTCGGACACCTGCAGGAACTGTAGGGGCTTATTTGCTAACGCTGTGGCACGTACTTTGCGCCGGCCCAACAGTAGCCAAAACTAGATTTAAGACGTTGGGCAGCCACTACCTTAAATCGTTGAGTGAAGCGGATAGCCTCGAAGCAAGTCAACTTTTAAACTAGAAGTCCTTCTGTCTGTGCCAGGGGTAACTGGGTGCTCAATATTGCAAGGGCGCTGAGTTGGTGTAACACGCTATGGATCTATTGGTCCGTGTGATTGGCGATTAGGCGATACCATATAACCTAATCTAACCTAGCCCCATACGAAAGAATAATTTTCATTAAAAACAATCAATGTAATGTTTGATAGCTGTTCCTCTATACCTTTCAACTGATTATAAAACCTTTAAACCTAACAGTTATGTTCGTATAAATCATTAAGAGCATATGATGATCCTTTTGTAAAGGCATACTTAATTTGCAGTAAATTAAAATACAGCACAATTTATCAATTTGAATCAAAAGCAGTCCAAAATTCATCTCCGCTCTGAATTTGGACAGAGTGGCCTGCTTCCAATGGATATACTACAAAAGCCCCACTTTAAATTATATGCATCATTAAATTTCGGAGAACGATAACCTACTTAAACCCATGTCACCACCAGTATCAACGTAAAACACCAACTAAGTCAGGTCGTTGTGCTAATTCGTGGAATTTATTTCTCACCCTAACTCGATCTTTAAGCTTTTATGACGAAAATCATTCTCAAATCTCATTAAATTTTATATTCCATGCTATTAATTTGAATCAAAGTATCACTTTATTAGATTCCACCCACTCAGAGCACGATCGAAGTGACTGTATCACTTGTATTTCTCGTTTTTGTTTTTAAATCGTTTCAAATACAATTCAAACAAACACTCATAACCTGATCATTTTTTCTTTATCTGCCGCTATCATTTTCTCTTCACTCACACTCAATCCAAGCACAATGTACAAATTTAATCATAATCGTGTTTTATTGATTGATTTGCTTGAATTAAAATTTATGACAAAGTCCCTCTCACCCGGACCACTCTTAACTAAGAGCCTTGCGCACTCCCTGACAACCCGTATCACTCGATGAATTGTAATGAATTGCCTTTTTTTTTTTTCTCTCTCTCTCTTTCGATCCCCTCGCCATCAAAACCCACTTTACTTTAATGCACCCTTTGCTAGTAGTGCTGCCAAAACAAAACACACTAATAATCGCTGCAATCAATCTAACGATAATAAACATTGCGAATTGAATGCCATTAAAACGTGTTGTAAATCAAAGGCACAGTAGGAATCCCCCCAGATGGACACCGCCACACTCTATCCACCATTACCGCGAGCTCCGGACAAAAAAAAAAAGACAAAAAGAGGCGGAGTATGAGTATTGTAATTATTTTTTGCTAAGTATTCATCGAATGTTGTTGCTGCACTTGGGGATGCCGTGAGCATAATTAAATGCCTTCTGACGTGACGTATTTGTAATTTTTATCGATCGATAGAGTCCACCGTGCATATGAAGTCTTGGCTTGTGTATTGTCTCCTATTCGAACTTAGAGCCGATGCATCTGAATGGATGTGAAGAGGCTGCTTAGAGAAACGCATGCAGTAATTTCACACGACAAAGTTAAAAAGGGAGACACGTTTGTAAACTTTAATTGGAATAATAACACTGCACTCGCAAGAGCTGCCCTTGGTTCTCGACCAATGTTAATTACAATGAGGGTAAATGGATTAAAGTCCATGCAATGAACACGAGGGGAGCGATGCCATGACAAACAAACGCAAACACGCCAAACTTACCAAGCGGCACATAATGGAAATCCTTTTCAAAGAAATAACTTATTCGCAAACAATATTCCGATCAATGAAAATTGAAGTTAAACCTGAGTGAAATAAGAAGTAATTGTTATTTATTTTTCGGGCAAGTTTAAATAAAAAATGGAGGGGGGGATTTTGTGTTCCTCGAAGGCAAATATCTTACATTAAATTCAAACCGCAACTCTTGTTTGTCCAACACACAGAATAACGCACAATTCGAACAACGTGTAACCTAATGTGCTATTTTGTTCAACATAGATAGCCCCATTCATAAAATATTATCGATGGTGGAGGATAGGATAAGCAATCGATTACGTTATTATCTAAATAAGTTCATAAACTGTGATTTTACGATAATAAAACCGAAAACAGCTGTGCTGATAAATTATTGAATTCTTTTGCGTTTCCTGTCGGCGCTATGTAATCTACAGAAATGAACGAAAATAAACATTGATAAGATATATTTATTTATTCATTAGAGAAGTGTTACAAAAAGGATTTTTTTTTTTTTCTTTTTGTTAACAGAAAATGTACAGCCGACGAACACAGTGGTGGGATCGCAACGATTAGGTTAGGTTAGGTTGATGTGGCCGGCTGCAGAAAAATAACCCACAGCCGCACTTAGACCAGATTAGGCCCATTGTAATGCCACATTGCAGACAAATTATCCGTTGAACCAACTGGAGCTTCGTACAAGACTCATCCGATGATCACACCGATTGCTTTAGACCTTTTTATAAGCTTCAATGTCTTCAGTTAGTTTTTTTTATTGGCTTGAAGCTGAGCATGAAATTGAATCTTAGTTTAGTGGCTTAGTAATTTGGCTCTTGAAAGAAAAAACAACCATTTCTATACCTAAACAGCAGTCTAAAAAAAAAGTTGGACTTAGAAACAAGGAATCGTGTTACCACTCTGTTATCACTCTGTCATGGCATGAAACCCGTTGCTGTTCCACTGTGCAAATGTTCCACTGTTCCACTTTTTTATCAAATGCCTTGCTTCGAATTGTTTATTAGAACCAGAAGAACACAACGAAAATCGAATTAATTTTCATGTATTAGGTTGTCAAATAAAAAAACTAATCATACATAGCGTCGTTTTGTAGGTTATGTCAAGACCTTTTAAATGATGTATTGCCAGATACGAGCTCTGTAGCGCTTTGTACACAGCCGGAAAATTCAAAAGACGAAAAGGCGGAAGGGAGATATTTGACAACCTAATATATTAATTTCATAATTCCCATGAATTGTAATTATGTGAACGACGCAAACTGAAACAAAACCGATGCAACATCGAAACTACAATAATTTTTAAGCAACGCAACAACGCGATCATTTTTAAACAACGCGAACAAGGTTTTGGTGTACTGAGCTCATGAAAAATCTGGAATCGAGATCCCGAAAAAAAATTATAACAGTTTGGCCAGTACGACTTGGACTAATTTACTCATGAACTGGTAGAAAGAAATTAACCACAGTAGCCAAAGAAAAGTTCTACCTCTTTATCTAACAACTTGTCTAATAATTCTGTGGTCTCAGCCAATAACCGCCTGTGAAATTCAAAACAAAATTAAGAATGCCTCGATTTTTACGCCATAGAATCTGAAATGATTGTTTTATCTTAAATAAACAAAAACAAATTTTAAAATTAATTGAATGTTTTTCAATACGATTTTTGCTAATTCCTGATTTACCCAAGAGTTTTCGGAAAGATTTTAAGCTTAAAAAAAGAAAAAGTTATCTAAGCAGTGATTCCTTGTAGTCACAGCATTTTTTAATTGTGACTTAAATTTGAAAACGATTCTGCTTATAAAAACTTTGGGTTTACTTATATAGTTTATGAATATCAAGCCAGTAGTGATTCTAGGAGGTCCCAAAATCACACACCATCAACAAAGAAAGGATTGTGCTAAATATCAAGCCGAAATTTGAATCCATTTTTCAACAAAAAAATCGTTTGTCGTTAATTTTTCAGGAGAAGCTTTAAAGTTGTCCCTTAAGGCAGATATTTAATGTGAACGCTCAGACCTAATAGGCCGAACAGCAACAAGAGGGTTATATCTAAGGAATTAACAGCAATCTTCAATGTATACTCGCACTTTACCATTTTTCTTTAAGAATGCTGCAAATGTCGATAATTTTCAAAATTATATGGGTCTACATTTAACGTTGGAAAGTAACCTAGGCACAGACCATTTAAAGGTTGATTGCCTGATAAGTAAGTAGTGCGACATATCGGTAAGGAATATCATCGCGTCTAAGAGGTTATATTACTGGGAAATAACTCGAATGAATAGACGTTTTTTTGTTTTCAGATAAGAATTTGCACAAGTTTCAAATACAAATTCATAAAAAAAATTTGAGAACAGATCTATTAGCATCAAATCACTTGGCTTACCGAGACAGAAAGAATTCCTAAAAAAGTATCAACGTGCACTAAACACTTTCCCACATTTGCAGCTTCTTCCAAATTAGAAATCACACAGCTGTCTAGACGTTTATTTATTTACATTTTTGACTTAATATGGAATAACTCGTTTTCACTGAGTCATTTAGTAGCATTACAAGATTTTTTCTTCGTTCTTTTTTTTTTTTTTTTAAATTTCACAATCTCGAACAGATTAAACAATCATATTCTTTTCTTTGATGTTATTTGTTTTTTTGTTTTCGTATTTAGCGACCGAATTATTTTTGTTTACAATTTTTTTTTTTTTTGTATTTCGCACGAACTCAACCACAAGCAAAAATAACTGAAAAGAACTACCACCGTCAGTTATTTCCGTTAACACGAAAGTTTGCGCATATTCATGGGCTTATTGCTATCAACACAACTTGTTCACAAAGCGCACACAAATAACTCATTCCCTTTAATTTAATTTTTTTGTGTTCTCAGCGTTCTCTCCCCTTTTGTATTGATAACAAAAAACTGACAATAATTTCATGATTCATACTACACTGCTGTTGATGAATCGGAACTTTTAATAACAGTGGGCCACGAAGGTAGGGGTTCAGTCTATGAGTGATTTGAGTTGGGTGAGTCAGCTTTTTTTTTAGTCATAAGGTGCGACTAGTAAGTAGTTCGGTGGAAAAGACGCTTGAACTTTATATTTAGACATGTGGTAAAGGTAACGAGTGCTATTAAACGATCATTATCAGTCTTAGACGACGTGGCTAGAAATTAGTTGTCGGGGTAGATTGCCTGCGTGGCCGAGATAGTGCAAGGTCTTAAAGTTTAAACAAATTTTGTCAGATTGCCGAAGCAACAACTTGTTTCATTATACACAATCGTTAATAAAACTCTAGGAGCAAATCAAATTCGACATAGCAATCTATTTGCATCCGCCTCTTACATTGCCCCAGAAACAAAACTATGACGTTGGCCAAAAACTGTACTCAATACAATTTACCCAGCACGTGAAGTCAATCGATCGCTGAACTCGAAAACCTTTTTTTTTTTTTTGATAAGTTCAAGTGTAACAAAACACTTCGTGCCTACGAAGATTCTCATCTAACTCATGGGAAATTCACCTTTTAAATTACACTCACACTGCATTTGTTAGACAATGCTGAAGGTGTATTATAAGCGGATAAATATAATATGATGGTAATTAAGTACTTAACTTGTAACAGCCGTCATGCATATATAGTAATTACTTCACTTCAGTTAGTCATAAATTATACAACTGCCTGCGATTTATGCGGATTAACTTTTAGTTGATGTTTAGACGCATTTAAATAATGCAAGTCATAATTTTTGCTTCCGAATGGAAGTTTTCATTGATCCATTCAGTTAATCACATAGAAAATTCAATTTCTCAATCTTTCTACATTTTTTCAACGAGAATTATTAGATTTCTTTACTCAGCGAAGGGTGAATACTTGACTTCGGTCAGGAAAAATGTTTTTCTTTAGGTTGTACGAGTTTCATAGTTGGCATTTGTCTAAGACGTTGTGTAGTTGTTTAAATGCAAAGAAACTGAAGTAAATAAACCAAGTTTGAAAACGAGATTTCAGACTTGGAGAAAAATTAGAGATATTAGCAGATACATTCCAAAAATTTAAGGATGTAAGGAAGCAAGCGTTTCTGGGTTTGAATCCAGCCTTGGGAAAAAAGCAACACAAACAATTTTAACGTCCCCAACTCTAGCAAACGACTGACAATCCTTCTAGAGTACTTCGGTCATGATAAGCTTCCACAATTCGACGTTTGAAACCGGCAATAAACGGTAGGTCCACATGTCTCAAATTATACCGCGCACAACACAGTGAAGGCGCGTAAAAGGAAGGCTCTGACCCTCAACGGGCTGTAACACAACCCAATTATTATTAATAAACAGCAATAATAATAAAGCCTCCTTCTATACACTGAAGAGCAAGTGTAAAAATGTTTCCATTAAGAATGAAATACTGCTTGGTAACCACAATTTTACAATCCAATTTTCCCTGACTGTTTTTAACAACAATTATCGCAATGTTACCTACAGAATTCCATTGATTTTCTGTGTTTGCACCCAATATATCAAAAATGTTAACGATCAAGCTTTCTTACAGCTTAGCACCATTGAAATCGTCGCTGCATTTTCGTGTTGTATGACTCAAATTTATCAATTTATTTATTAATTTCAATCCAAGGCAGTGCTCCTTAAGTGTTTTTTTTCTTTAACGAGTCATTTAAGTGGAAGTATAAGGCAACAGGTTAAATATTTGTTAATTTAAATGCAGTCCATTTGACTGCTAGACTAGAAAATATTGTGCACAGCTAGGAACTTTGGCAGAAACGACGAAAATAAGGGTGCTTGGCCGAACAAAATTAGGGAGAGGGAAGCATGATACATTGGCGGACTGTTTATACATAGTGAATGAAAGTTTTATCGAAAGTTTTGGGATTCTAAATAAAGTAATTCTCAATGCCAAAGAAAATAAAAAGAAACCTGCTTAAAAGATCAAAAATATCTCTTCACCAGAAGCAATTTTCTCAAGATAAAGCCCAAATCTCAACAGCGCGTTCGGTCGGTTGGACTTTGACAGGCGTTTGTACGTGTTTTATCGACTTGACGAAAAAAAAAATGTCGACGTGCGACTCACTCAATTTTCCAAATCGAAATAGAGCTCGCGCGTTTGCTTTCCCTAAATCAGCTTATCCTCGAAATTTTCTATCCGCTGAAACAAATTTTGTAAAAAAAACAATTTGATTTTGGAAACTAAAATCAAAAGCAATTCGTATTTACTCAAATAATCGCCTTTCCGCATTCAAATTCCGTTTGTCAATAAAAAAAAAAATGTGCACACATCTGTCAAACGCCCGAGCGAGTAGAAAGTATACCCAGTCGGTTGGGCTTACGATATTACGATCTGCGAAGTTGCAACGCCCGACCGCGCTATTCTACTTCAAATGTCAAAGTCAGACCGACCGAACGCCGTGTTCCGATTTGGGCTTAAATTCTGAACTTACGACCGACGAGTGAAAACAAAGAAAACGAAATTTATAATTTTAATCTATCTTAGCCTTTTTTAAGGTTTTAGTCTATCTTAGGTCATTTGGTCTGACAAAACCAAAACTAGCCGCATATAGTCTGGTCTCCTAGCGCTAGACCAACACCTTAGACCACAAATGAGTCTATACGAATATCCAACTTCCTCTTCCCTTGACCCCTAATTCCATTTGGGTCAAGGGAAGACGATTTTCTGTCCCGTGTCTGTAAATACGTGTGAGCTGCTTTGAAAAACAAATCAAACAAATGGTGGTTCGATGTTTCCCGTATTTGTGCCAAATTAATGAATTACTGTGGAATTCCTCGATAGGCGATAGGAAATAGTAGCTATATTGGGCGGTGTAAGCCTTAGACCCGCTAAAACCATAGCACTTAAAACAAACCGTAAAACATGGGACCGTTAATTTAATGGTTTGCAGATGTATGAACCAACAGTGTTGGTTTTCTCTGCAAAAAATCTCTCTAAACGATGAAAGACAAAGATAAAAAATGTATTCCTTCATTTGCTTCCTTGGAGGAGGTCCCAGCGAAATAGCCACCACAACGCTCCCATCAAACTATCGAGGCGAATAAGCCCAAGGCACCTTAATATTTGTATCGTGAGTAAACCTGCCTTGCTGCTTCGAATGTGTCGCACGTCAATATGACTTCGATTAGAGAGAGAGTATTGCGACAACCGATGACGAACCAAAATCAACAAATTCAAGTTTGATTAATAATCCGCGCATCCGGTGCAAGCCAAAAAGAATCAGTGCCTCTTTGAGGTTATGGGCAGCAGATCTAGTCTGGTCCAGCTTAGGACACGGCTCAGGAAGTGATTTAGGCTACTCGGCACACACACGAATCTGCCGAAGGTCTAATTGTATTAGCACTCACTGCTTCCGTTGTGAAGACTGTTTTAATTTGCCTTTTCATCACAAACCAGTGACTCTTCAGAATGCCAATTTGAATAACAAAACTCAATAGGAATGTGGAATGTGACTAATTCAGCTGCGAGCTTACAAAGTCACCCCGGAAAGAGTCGTCGAGATCAAGTTTTCTTTCGCGATAACAGCCGAGTGTAGCTATAATTCTAGCCCCACAGTGGATATGGTCAAGCATCACATAAAGCGCCCGAATCATCGGTGGTGTGTCAGCTGCTCTTGCTCTTTCAAAACACAACACGTAAACACTGAATTCTAGGAGCCACTACACCACCTCAAAACCATTGGAGCATTGGAGCTCCTGTACTCCCCAACCAATGCGATAACAACACCGCCGACCGCTCGCTGCGGGATTGGCGGCGACGGTGGCGGCGGCGGCACCGCTTTGTACTCCGCCAGTGCGTTTGTTTATTTGTGATCGATGCGTGCGTGCACAGAACATACCGCAGGCGCTGGTTTTTCTTTTCTTCCCAGTCACAGATCGCTCACACCAAACAACCTCAAAATAAAATCAAAAAAATAAGAAAAAAAAAAAAAAAAATCACGGCGATTGCCCTTCTCGCACGAAACACTGCCTTGCCTGGATTTCGATTTCGGTTTTTATTTTGCTTCCCTCGCCATTCCCGCACAAATTTTTCAATTCCCACCAAATAATTGCATAAACCAATCTTTCTCGCATCAAACGCAATGAAGAAAAGAAGTTATAAAAAAAAAAAACTAATCACAGGGAAAATTCGAAAGAATCTACAAATCTACATGCACACAAAAAATTTTTTTTTTTTTTCTAGGCGACCAAATGTCTGTGTTCCGAATTCGATTTATTTTTCGTGTTAAAATCGCGGGCAAACATAAAATTCTACTCACATTAGGTGTAATGGACCTTTTTGATGCGATTTGTATCGTTTATTTGAATAAATTTTCACTGAAATACGATGAAATTCACAAATTGTTGTTTATCACTTGGCAGGAGGAGGAAGAGTTCCAACATTTTACACAAGTATTCCAAATCAATAAAAAATACTAATTCTAAGATGGAGATGAAGTGAGATGACTATGTGAAGTGGCTGTATGATGTGTTAGATGTGAAAGGGAGAACGGTAGTGATTTGTACAAGTTTGGTTTGACGTTACAAGGAGGCACTGCCAGGCGTGAGTTGGGTCATTTGAGCACACATTGTTGCTCAGTTTTTATTTAGAAATGTTTTATAAATTTATATAAAATTCATTACTGATTGTAAGCAAAAAAATGAAATTTAGACGAAATTGGTTTCCTGTTAACAAGGAACAGATTTTTAAGTCTTAATTTTTGGACAAGATCTGTTGAATTTCGTACAATTCCCGACACAAATTTTATTTGTTCGTGCTCAACCTAAACAATTTGTTTTTATTAGCAAGAGGGGAGTTTTGATGAAGATTCCTTTGAATCTTCATTTAAACTGCTTGAAAACATGGTTCCAATTGCATAGCATAGAATGCAGTAGTTGTTATCTGACTTTCATTTAAATTCTATTTTTGATCAAATCCTAGGCTTCCTGCGATGAATTGTGGTTTCACTATAGTGCGTCTGTTTTATATGATCAAACTAGACGATAAATAAAAAAGTCCACTTAACAAGAACCCAACCCAGGCCGACATTAGAGCTCTCCATGTTTCCTTTTGCTACAAAAAAAGAAAAATAAACCTCAAAACCCTCACAATCAATCGGTAAATAAACATTTAATACGAAAAAGAAACTTTAACACAGTCCAACTTAAAGTACTATCAGTCCTCAGCCTCCAAGGCAGCATCAACAAAGCCCTCTGCCTCCTTGATGGCTTTCACAGTCACTGGGTGCTCAGTGCGAGTGTATTTCGGACTGAACAAGGTGTTTAAAATGTATCCCTGGAACACAGATGTCTTCATTTGATTGAATCTGTGCTCGGCTAGCATAAGTTTCAACTCGTTCTTCAAGTATGGTCCCATCTTGAGATCGGCAGAAGTTTTCAGCATCGAGCACTTTTTATTCTTCACCTCGGCCAGCTGCAGTTGTAGACTACGTCTCTTCATCTCCAATTCCAGGATCTGCTTATTTCTATCAGTCATGCCGAAGACATCAGGCAGTTCTTCTTTGATTTTATGAGAAAAGCTTACAATCGGTTGGCAGACCTCTTGCACTTTAGCTATTAAATAATTTCTCGAGGCCTTGCGCTCGGTGTAGGTCAGCGAAACGTTCCTGCAGTCTTGGAGGTCTACAAAAATTGTATAGCAAGTGATCTAGGCGAAGGAGAGAAAAGATTTTCTTACCCAACAAAGAGACACTTTCATCGAGGCGTAGATAGTTTTGAAATGAAAGAATTTTAATTGCCTTCCGAATGCCTTCTTTGTCAGCGATGTCGATCTTGCGAACGTTTGCATTTTTTAGCAAATTCAAGAGAATTTGGAGTTTCACGATTTTGCTGATCTCTGCATCACGGGCTTCTACTAATTGTTCTTGATTTTCTGCGTTAATAATACGTGTGTTTTCACTAAAATCAGACATTTCAATTAAAATAAGTTTCACATAATTCACTAGCAGAGAAAAGCAAATGTTTGGTTGGTTTATATTTTGAATCAAAACCTGTCAGTTGTGAGTCGATAATGTAGGGGTAGGTGGGGTTTGCTTGGGCAGTCGGCTAGGTTACGATAGTTTAATCTCTATTGATGTACTCTAACTGACTGATTTAATGAACGTGTTTTTGGCCCGAAAAATTGATAAAAATATGTAATTTATGCAATTTAAGCTTTCTATGATGCAAAAATATCGTCGCATTTATTGCAACATAAATCGATTTGGGAGGGTCCGGCTTAAAAACCATCAAAAACTAATTTTAGGTGGTACGATTCATCCAGCAATTTGGTTGTGAAAATTGTCACTCAGTCAGTTTGGGAGTCTCTGCTTTGCAAAAGTTGCAGAGTCTATCTGTCGATAAGCCAGTTCACCGTATACACAACCTGACAGTTTGCAAATTTTTCCGTGCAAATATCTAATCTTGCCGGCTGTCGGGACATTTTCATTTTGAGTCTGTGTCCTTTTGCCAAAATATTCGACTTCCTGCTGCACAGAAAATGAAGGGCATGCCTCAAGATGAAAACATCAATCCCACTGCCGAAGAAAGCGACCTTTCTGACGATGACAAGGTACGCCAATCAGACCCACACCACTCGTCTTAAATTTCAATTGTTTCCAGGACGATTCCGAGAGCGCCATCAGCTCAGCCACCACCAGCACATCGCGGAGCAGGTCTCCGTCTGGGAGAAAATCCAGAGCCAAAAAAAAGAAATCTCTGACTTCGAAATTGGTGACGGTGAAGCCTCTTTACATTTACAAGTAAGCGAAGAAATCCCAAAGACGTTTAAAGCATTCGATTCGATTTCAGTTGCAACTTGCGGGAGGATCATGGTCAGCCCATCTTTGGAGCTCAGTTCAACCATTTTCTCAGCAAGGACCAGGCTATTTTCGCTTCAGTCGGTAAGGACAGGGTGTCTATCTATGACTGCCCTGCAGACGGAGGAATGAAACTCTTGCAGTGCTACGCTGATCCTGATGTAAGTGGGGACGCAGTCATTTTAAAGAGTGTCGTTAAGTATCTAACTTTCTTTCACAGGCTGATGAGAATTTCTATACGTGCGCTTGGTCATATAACCCGAAGACAAACGACCCAGTTCTGGCTGCAGCTGGATATCGCGGAGTAATTCGAATTTTCGACCCCACGAAACATCTCTGCACAAAGCACTACATTGGACACGGTCATGCGATCAACGAGCTTAAGTTTCACCCGAAAATGCCGACGATCCTGCTCTCCGGCAGCAAGGACCACTCACTGAGGCTGTGGAACATCCAGACGGACGCGTGCGTGGCCATCTTCGGCGGTGTAGAGGGCCACCGCGACGAAGTTCTGAGCCTAGACTTTGACTTGAACGGCGATCGCATCATGTCCAGTGGAATGGACCACTCCCTCAAGCTGTGGAGGCTCGACAAGCCAGCTATCAAGAAAGCTATCGCACGGAGCACCACGTTTAACGCCAGGAAGAGCGTTTGTCCGTTTCCCACGTTCAAAGAGCACTTCCCAGACTTCAGCACCCGCGATATTCACCGAAACTACGTGGACTGTGTCCAGTGGTTTGGAGATTTCGTCCTCTCAAAGTCGTGTGAGAATTCAATCGTCTGCTGGAAGCCAGGGAAGCTGGACCAACCAGATCTCAAGTCGCAGGAGTCATCCACAACCATCATCCATCACTTTGACTACAAGGAGTGCGAGATTTGGTTCATCCGATTCGCGTTCAACTACTGGCAGAAGATCCTTGCCCTAGGCAATCAACAGGGGAAAACTTATGTCTGGGAGCTGGACAGCACTGATCCACATGCGACAAAGTGCAGCACATTGGTGCACCCAAGGTGCACGACTCCCATCCGCCAGACGTCGTTCTCGAAGGACGGCAAGGTGTTGGTTTGTGTTTGTGACGATGGCACCATCTGGAGGTGGGATAGAGCTATTTAGGTTTAAAGAATCTCGGAAAAGTATTTATCACAAAATGTCTGAATTATTTATGTTAAATCAATTAGTATATTTTGACGTATAACAAAGTGTAAACGTTTTCATTTTGGTCAAGAAAAATGAACTGACAAAATATTCCACGAAAATGTGTGTATATCTTAATTTAAAGATAAATTAAATTATGCGACTGCATTGGCAGCAGAAAATTAAATAGACTGTCTTCAAAGCTAAAATGTGTTTTTCTTATTTCTCAAAACGAAAGTACTACTCATGACAAAAAGTCTCTCGCAGATGGGGTTGGCGTAGTCACGACCCACAACCGCTTCAAAGACAACCTTTATAAAATAGTTATAGTCTGTCCAGGTAAAGACGAGAAGAAAGACACCCAACACAACCTCAATCTGTTACTGGCTCAGTCTCTGTC
Organism: Syritta pipiens; assembly: GCA_905187475.1. Lineage (NCBI taxonomy): Eukaryota > Metazoa > Arthropoda > Insecta > Diptera > Syrphidae > Syritta > Syritta pipiens. The sequence continues at coordinate 104,179,261 of LR994571.1, read as the reverse complement.
ACCTGAGGTTTAGAATATTCGGAAGACATTTCTTCCAAAACTTTAGGAAGATTAACTGATTACCTTTGAAAGATATTTTCAGGTACCAGAAAACTAGATGCGAACAAGCTATGCTCTGGCCCTATATGGGCTGTTACGCAGATTATTTATTTATTAGAAAACTAGGTGGACGCAAAGTAGACGTTTGGATAGGTCGGCACGAAGTGGGGTAAGGGACGACAATCTTCCCCTGGGTAACACAGGGCTCTACTTGTCGCGTCACCAGGGAAATCTGGTCTAGGCTAGATCCTGAACGCTCACTTAGTCTCCTAAGACTCAGTAGAATTCAGGTTAGGAACCTGATCAGTGTCATAACTGGGCACTCCACTTTTGGCAAATATGCCACCCGACTGGGCCTCCCGGCCAACGACTTCTGCAGAAGCTGCAGAGACGAAGAAGAGGAGAAACCTCGCTCCACCTTTTAGGAACCTGCAGCGCCCTCGCGAACCGTAGAAAGAGGCATCTCGGTCACTACTTTCTAAATAATCTCGGTGAACTTGCTGACACCAGAATTATCCGTATCCTCCGCTATATTAATAGCTCCAATTGGTTTCCAGAGTAGTGGGATGTTTTTGCATCCGCTCCATGTGGTATCACAATGGGTCTCATCTGGCCTAAGCGCTTGGCTGCCTTGCGTAGCTCACCACACAACCTACCTACCTACCTAACACAGGGCTCTACAAGAACCTAAGTGTCCATCTGACTATAACTTGCAAACATACATCGGTAGCTTCTTTCCATTTCTCCCTCAGCACCTTCGGTCCGTGCTTTGTGTTAAGCAGGACACAAGGGTAGGCCCAATCCCTTTAGCACGCGCCAATTATAAAAAAAAAAAATGTGGCAGAAGTTATCTGTCATCTTACGTACCTAACCACAAATGAGCTAATATTAGGTAGTCTGTGTACCTAACCTAACCTAACTTATTTCTGTTGCAAATTGTTAAACGAACGTTTTCGAACTTTTGAAAGTGGGGTTAAACTCTTGTAGCTTAGAAATTGTCCTATAGCTTATACGTAGTGACCAAAGAACCCACGTCATACTCTACAAGACGTTTATCTCATAAATCCAAATAAATAGATTCGAACGCTGGACCAAAGAACAATAGAGCCGTGTCTTGGCTCTTTCATTAAACCAGAGATCTAAGCATTAAACAAAGGAACTGAATTCAAGGACATGTTAATCGAAAAAGATTTGGTTTTCGATCCGTGCTGTGGACGTCCTTCAAAAATAGAACAAAGAAGTTCTGCAAATATCTCTAAAGTAACGGCTTGAGACTCGTAAGACTGCAAATGGATGTCAAAACATTTGGGCTTCCGAATTTGGATTTAAAATAAAGTATTGAACTGAAATTTTGAAAAAATATAAATTCAGTCAATTATTTCCTTTCTCTGCACTTAAAAGTTAAATACTACTTAATTAAGATCTAGTGATATCTTAGACATATTTAGATGGCAAGCTTAGGACGACATGATAGCCTAAAACTTCTCCCAGTTTTCGCGAGGTCGACTATTTCATCCCCTTTCTGCGTTTTAGTCCACGTAAAAAAACCAAAAGGCATATATGGCTGCTTATGCAGTAAAAGGTTAAAGTTTAATTTGGCAGACATCAAATCATTTATTCGTCTAAGCTTCCAAATGTGGGTTTTTGAGGATCTCTAGAGAAACACAAGGTTCCTTTTTTGTAGCTTCGGGTGCTTCATAGATTGTATGCAATTGTGGGAGGATCTAAATAGCTTCAGGAAGTCGTTCTTATTGTTACAACTCCTCCGAAGTGTTTGGATATAAATGTGCATCTTTATTGTCGACTAATTGCTATACTTAGACCTAAGTTAAGCCTATTATGCTGCTATCTAGTTCTTGGGCTCCTAATTTAATCTAAAAGCAAATTTTTGCACTCCGGTTTAAAAGTCGAAACGTTTGTACAATTTTTTGCAAAACCAGTGTATCACCAGATGCGAATTCCATAGAATTAACATACGAATACAAAATGTATTACCCAAGAATTGTATGTATTGTTTCATTGAGATTTTATAAAATTACATAGATTTCAATTTTACATATAATAGCACATGAGTTAGGATAGCTTAGAATTGGTCAGGCAAGCTAATATAATATTATTAAATTTCAGACATAATTATATTATATTCGATAACATAAAGTAATTACGCTAATTACTTAAAAAACACAAGTATCCTTTTCCCTCTAATGATTTCAGCATCTAATTACTTCGTACTGGCAACACCCCACCACTATAAACGTTTACGATTGAGGTTATAAAAAAACTTTTCACAACAATTATTTGTCATTCGTGAAAATACTGAACACAGTGTCAGGCGTTGGATAGAATTTTGTAAAAATTAATTAAAATAATCGTTAATATTCTTTTTGAAAATGGGTTCATCATCGAAAAAACATCGCAAGGAATCGAAGAAGCATAAGCGATCCCGGTCTCACTCGGAATCATCGGATATGCGAGTGGAAAAAGATCGTGATTCCTCCCGCCACCGTCATCGCCATCACAGACATCGTAAGCCAGAAGATGCATCGAGATCTCGCTCAAGATCGCCGTTGTCTAAATCCAAATCACAGGAGGATCGTCGTCGTAAGCACAAGCATAAGCGTCATAAGGAGCGCCACCAGCAAAAGGACCGCTCGAAGGAGGACGTCGTCGTTTCGCTGGACAACTCGGATAGCGACAGTGAGTGGAACAGAATCTTAGTTTATTTCTAATCTCTTGACTTTGATACCCAAGGTGCAGTGATATATTGTTGAGTTGCTTGTGAGCGATAAGAGGTCACATGAAAGAAAGCGATTTAATGTGACTTCTTTGGGAATCTGTAACGCTAGATTGTAACCAAGCAACGCTCCAAAGTCTGCACTTCTCTTGTGGTTCACGTTGAATTATCGAATTTTCTCTACGTTTTATTTCAGGATGGATTTTGTAATTTGTGCGCATGAGGTTGGTGTTGGCAAATAACGTCCTGCACGGTTCTGATGGACACCAGATCAGATCAGAGCACAATCAACTGCATGGGATGCTTATTCAATTTTTCTTGGCTGACCACGTCCTTTCTTTTTGCCCTTCCAGGTTCAGATTGTGTTGAGGTTCCAATCGATGCGGGTCCGAGCGTGACAAAAAAGACGAAGGAGGTTGTTGAGACGGCGTCGAAGAGCGATGTGGAGCAGCAGGAGAAGGAGCAGCAGCAGCGTGCCAGAGAGAGGGATCAGCGTGAACGTGAGCGAGAGCTGCGCGAAAGGGAGAAGCGGGATCGTGACCGCGATCGTGAGAGGGAGCGTGAACGTGAGCTCCGGGAGAGGGAGTACAGAGAGCGGGAAATGATTCGGGACAGAGAAAGAGAGAGGGATCGTGAGCGTGAACGTGAGCGGGAACGTGAACGCGACGAGGAGCGGTATCAGAAGGAGTCACAGCAACTGAAGTTTGCACCGCCATCGGGCAGAAAGGAGGCTGAGAAGAGGAAAGAGCGCTCGCCATCTCCAATTCCGGAGAACGGCGCTGGCGACTGTTTGTCCATCGAAGAGACGAACAAGCTTCGGTTGAAATTGGGTCTGAAACCCCTTGAAGTGGATTCGGGGCCGGTGAAGCCGTCGACAGCTTCTGCAGAGAAAAGTTCAACGGAGGAAAAGAGGAGTGGAGAACAACTTTCCGCTTACAAGGACGAGTGGGGTGAGTTCTTGCACAAACCCGCCGATAACCTCAAGGACAAGGCCGAGGCGGAGAAGCTGCGCGAGAAGTTCAAGCAAAAGAAGGAGAAGCGAATGCTGGAGGAGAAGTTGATGCGAATCAAGACCCTTGGCGAGTCCGATGATGAGGTGGACGACGTCGGTAAGTGGGTGGACCGCAACAAGAAGAAGGATGAGCTTCGGAAAGAGGCTGAGAAGAGGGTAAGTACTTGGACAAAGAGAGAATCCAGTGACATGGGACTAACAAGCACTTTCTTTCTTAGGCAAAGGCACTAGAAGAAATGGACGCAGAGTTCGGAGTGGATGAGGTAGTGGAGAAGGAGCGCATGGACGCGAAGCGTAAGGCTTACAGTGACCGTCATCTTCGTGGCCTTCGTGTGGACCACGACATGGAAGATTTCTCGGAAGGAAAAACAGTCATCTTGACTTTAAAAGACAAAGGTGTGTTGGACGAAGACGACGACGCTCTGGTGAATGTGAATATGCTGGACGATGAGCACTACCGGAAGAACGTGGAGAACAAGAAGAAGAATCCTCTTAGCTATGGCTACGACGTGTATGAGGAACAGTACGACATGCTGGGCAATCCCATCGACAGGGGAATCCTCGGAAAGTACGACGAGGAGATTGATGGCACGAAGAAGCGGAACTTCGTCATCGGAGAGAACTTGGAGGATCAGCGGGCACACCAAAGAAAGCTGTTGGAGGTGAGTGTGCCAGGTTTCCTTTCTAGAGTCACAGTTTTGAACATCTTTTCCTTTTCAGATCAAGACAAAGCTGGCCGGCAAGCGATTGGAGACTCTAGAAGACACAAGGATACAGTTAGCTTCAGACACATTCACAGAGGTGGAGATAGCCCAGTTTAAAAAGCCGAAGAAAAAGGTCAAGAAGCTGCGGCAGAAGCTCAAGGCTGAGGACTTGCTTCCTCTGTCAGCCGAACCGGCGGAGCTTCATCTTGGTAGCCGGTCCCGTTTGCGAGGTGATGTTGATGAGCAACAGTTGGAACCAAGCATGAAGCACGAAATCGAGGAGGAGGACGACTTGCAGAGAGTTCTATCGAAAGCAAGAAAACTTAAACAGAAGGAGTCGCTGATCAAGAAGAATCTTCCGACAGAGGCCACTGAAATCAAGGCGGAAATAAAAGAAGAGCCCGAAGTGGACGACGAAGTGGCAAATGGCTTGAAAGAGGGACATATTGTGCTTAACGCCACAGCGGAGTTTTGCAGAACGCTTGGAGATATACCAACGTATGGTATGGCCGGAAATCGCGACGAAGACTCCAACGACATGATGGACTTTGAGGTGGAGGAGAGAATTGATGAGAAGAAGCCAGAAGAGCCAGAGGCCAGCACAGGCACTTGGAACTCGGTGAATCCAGAGGACGTCATTAGGCCGATGGAAGATGACACTTCGAACGATGTAGGAGACATTGCCATCTTGGATGAAGAGCCCGATGTGGGTGCTGGTGTTGGAAACGCCCTGAAACTGGCCCTCTCCAAGGGCTACCTAGAGAAGGACGACAAAAATCGGCCCAGCAATTCTAAACTTGCGTATCTGCAGGCCAAGAACTACTCCATTGAGGACAAATCCGCTGGGTAAGATAAAGAGAATCATAGTCTTTCTTATTTTTTTCTAACTTGATTTTTTCATTCCCTAGCGATGATGACAAATTCGGTCGTCGCGATCGCTTCCATTCCGGTCCGATAATGGAGTTCCGTGACAAGGACAACTTCAAGCCGAACGTGAAGCTGGAATACATCGATGATAATGGAAGAATTTTAAACCTAAAAGAGGCATTTAGATACTTGTCACATAAATTCCACGGAAAGGGCCCAGGCAAAAATAAGATCGAGAAGAGACTGAAGAAGATGGAGCAGGATGGGGTAAGTCTTACAACCAGCGATATCAATCGCATTGATATTAATCGATTTTCCTTTCTTTTAGTTAATGAAAACCATGAGTTCAACCGACACACCATTGGGCACCCTAACAATGTTGCAACAGAAGCAAAAGGAAACCAAAACACCGTATGTGGTGTTAAGTGGTGGTAAACAGGCGGCTGCCGTCAGCAATACAACAATATCCAAATATAAGTGAATACGGTGCAAGTTACACATGTTAACAAAAATGTTCTTTTAATTTTTTAGTCTTATTTACAATTATAATTATAAACTCCAATAAACCTACACAATAATATTGAAAAGAGTTTTTTCTGTTCTTCACATTCTTGCGAGGTTAGTAGTCCATGGTGGCCGTCACATAAATGGTTCCTTCGATTTCATCTGCAAAAAAAAAAAGGTTTGTTTTGTGGTAAGAAATAGCTTAGCAAAAGTATGACTGAGTTCATTAAAGCTGCACTGTGGAGCAGACTGCCGGAGTGTTGCTTTTATGAAGCCCCCCTATATTTCGAGGCTAAGCAGTTGTATGTTTTGATTACTTACATTCGATACCCTTAAGCATAAGAGAGCTTTTACTGTTTGGATTTAGGATGCGAAGTTTTTGATTTGCTCTTATAAAGACAGCCCTTATAGTCGGATTTGACGAGAGTGTTATGGTGAATACCGATCCTTGATACTTTATTCCTGTAAAATGATGAAAGATGGAGTTTTTGAATGAATTTAAATTTCAAAAAACGAATTAAGTGACAATCACAAAAGAAGAAAACAAAGGAAGGTAAAACGTTTGATAAAACCATAAAAGATTATTATCAGATTTGAAGAATACTAGGGTATCCAAGTCCATAATGAATTCCAACAATTCAACTGCAGGTTTGAGCAAGTGACAGCTCTACTATAGAGCTTTAAAAAAGACCACTTAATTCCTGTTGTCCATCTCAGTATTCGGTTTTAAAAATTCAATAACATAAATCCCATACTTACCATGAATCCTTGACATTGTGGTTGTGGGTATAACCCATGGTTTTCTTACTTCCATCCGATTCGAATGGAACCGAACTCCTCCAAATCCGTTTACGATAGTTTGCAGGAATCCACCCACGCCAGTGATAAAGTTGACTGCCCCATTCCCCTCAACGACTTCACTCCATACCTAAAGTGAATATCAAAACAAACAGTCAAAGGCTACTAATTTAGATTCCAACCTTAAACGGTTCCTGAACATAATCTTTGTAACTCTTCTGAAACAATGGCGTAGCCCGTTGTACATCATCCACATCCAAGTGTCCTATTACATGCATTGACCAAGTCATCGCTGGACCAAGTGCTCTCGTGACGTCCTCATACATTTTCAAGTTATTCGCGAGGGTGGATCTGGGGAGTGTTAGTATGAGATTTAGGTACGCCAATCACGGGTTGAAACTCACCGATTCATTGGGTAAAGCATTGGGTACGACAAAAGAACTGCGTCAGCTTGCTTAATCCTCGTGCCAGGAGTGTATCCATCGTACTGAGGATGATAATCCAACACTGGATCATAGGGGACCTTCAGTTTCTCAGCAATATTAAGACACTTGGCCGCAAAAATTGGGTCTTCGCAGATTCCTTGGGTCAGGCTAGAAGGAGGGTCAGTAAGGAATCAAAGGAGGAGGTTAGACGTTGACTTACTGGATAAATTCAAGGGCGTGGTGCACTACTAGGTTTGTATAGGCGTTGTTGTTCACATAAGCGTGATCCTCATCTGGTCCCATGACATCTGTAAAGACGAAAGTTCAAATTGCTGGATTAATCGGGACTGCATGCACTCACTTTTGATATCATATTGCCCAGTCGTCTCGTCAAGACTAACACGGTCAACCCAAAACTCGGCAATACGTCTCGATAGCTTACAACCCTTTGTCATCATCCAGTCAGTGTCGTTTGTTACAATGAAGTAGTGACGTGCGGCGAACGCAATGTCCGCCGTGATGTGAATCTGCTGTTTGGCTATTTCGGGACAACATGGATTTGTCACTTCAGTTCCTGTCAGCGCACTTTCCCAGGGAAATCTGATGGAGAGATTTAAAATGAATCAATATTCTAGTTCATCGGAATTCGCAGAACAGAACTTACTGTGCTCCAGAAAAACCATTCTTTTTGGCATTATCAATAGCCCCATTCAAGCAACGATATCTGTAGTTTAGCAATTCCCTTGTCCACCATGGCCATAGCTGTGTAACCGCAGGCAGCATCCAAATCTCAGTATCCCAAAAGCTATGGCCTTGATAATCTTGCTCAAGGTTGCCTCTGCCTAAACCACTCGGACTCAGACCAAAATAAGGATATGCCGGTTGACTTGTCCTGCGTTCTGGCAACGAACTGGCAAGGTAGAAGATTCCGGCATTGATTGTGCGTTCGAGCTGTAAATTATCGGCGATTTCTATGTGAAACCTTTTCCAGAGTGCATTCCATTTTATTGCATGAGATCTGTACAGATACGCATTTGATAGGGCTTTAACTGCAAGAGAAAAGTAAGGTCCTGAGACGGTCTTTTAAATTTCTCTGACTTACCATTCTTTAGTTCTTTTAGGGCGTACATCGCATTTTCTGCATATGATATCACAATACGCTTGTAGGTGGATGTTTCATTTTTAAGTAGGCGTATGATATGCGATCTTTCTTCTATTGCGATACATACACGAGGTCTGTACCTTTGATACTCGTCATTTTCTTCTTCTTTGACGTTCATACATTTGATAACAATTTCTCCATTTTCTTCAAGGATAATGGTGGGCTCAATGAAATCATCACTCGACGGTCCGATTTCATGCACTACTTGTAGCTTGAATTCTTCAGGAACTGAAAAGATTAAAATAGGAACACAAGTTTTGTAGTCAGGATTGATTTTAGAGTTGCGTTGGAATGTGTGCAACGCGCGTTTCAAGATTCTTAGGCAAATACAAGACATGCTATTAAACTAGTCTAAGCATTCTCAATGGGAGCTAAAATAGGAGCTAAAAAGCTTCAAAATTTCAGACTAAGTTTTATGTCATATACTTTTTGTTAAGTGTAATTTTTGTTAAAATAAAACGAAGATGAGCTGTTGCAATAATTCTGCGATAAGAAAACATGCGTTGCGTTTTTGTATTTGATATTACAGAGGTAACAAAATTCAGTCCACAAAAGTTTGCGTTCGGTGAACTCTAGGAAAAGTATTGCTCATAAATTTATATTTAGACTAATGAGTCTTACTGTACTCATAGTAGTTCCAGATTTCTACTGACTAAAACTTAATGAGTAGTTTACGCGTCTGGAAATTCACACGTGGGGCGGCAACGTCCTTATTGGGCTAAGTAAAATAGGTTGATTCACAGGAACAGAATTTGTTTATAAAAAAAAGCAGGCCTAGTTGAAGAGCTAACTAAGTAATTTTTGCACCAAAACAAGTTTAAAAACTAATTAAACATACATATACAGTACAACCTCAATAAAAGCAACCCTCGATACGTGCAACTCCTCGATAAAAACAACGCCTAAAATCTTACCATTGTTGACTCAGTTATTGCAACTCCTCAAAAAAATATGACTCGATAAAAGCAACTATTGTTTCATGAACTCTTATTTCGTTCGCTGTTTATATATTTTCCTTCTTGTTAATTATTGGATGTCGGGGCAGTTATTTTACATCTATTCTCCAACCAATGGAGCAAAATCAACTTAACTAAACTTTATTACAAAAAAAGTCTATTGGCACATTTGATCGGAAGCCAAGGATCAGATTTGGAGAACAAATTAAAAGCATTTAATTTGAGGCACGTCGTATGTTTCTTGGCTAATGCATGGGACAAGGTGCAGTCCACGGCAATACAAAAGTGATGGAACAATTTGTTGAACCCAAGCAATGATTGCGACGAAGACGATATGTTACCTTTAAGTGTTATAAGGAACAAAATTCTAAATGAGCGCGAAGTAATATCATCGATTAATGATTTGTTTCAAGAGCTATCCCCTATTGACTGCTCCGAGGACATAAACGATTGGATCGCCGAAAATGAAGCCGGTCTGGAACCGACTTGCAGCAGTCCGAAAGTAGAAGAAATCGAAAATGATGGCGAAAATGCAGTTGAAGAATCCTTGCGACCAAAAGTTAAGGCAGGGGCTGCAATTCAAGCACTAAACATTTGCCTTCAATGGGCTGAAGAAAATGGTGCTTCACTGAATAACATTTTAGGTCTGTAAAACTTACGAGAATCAGCTGTGGAACAGAATTTTGCGTCCAAAAAGACTCAATCTCAATTTTTTAGAAATAATTAATTTTTTTTTTTAAATTTTAATACATCCGAATTAAATTACCAGTTTTGGTTTATTTAACAGAGTTTACACATGTTTTTGTTTTACTATTCTGAGGTATTTTTGTCTTATATGTATTTGGCCTACAATTTGTTGACTCGCTTATTGCAACACACTCAATAAAAGCAACTGCCCAAATTTCTATTAGTTTCTTTTATTGAGGTGGTACTGTATAAAGTTTTCAGCTCTGCAAAAAATTCTTAAAAATAACGAAAATAGTTAGCACCATACAAAAGATAAATTCGATGGAATTAAAAAAAGGACATGTGAAGTTTCGTTTATTCTTCTATTGTTCTCAAATAATGATGAGTTTTGTAAGTTCTACTAGGTTTAAATTGAAGTTTGTTGTAGTTTCGCTGTCACCGAGCAATTCTAATAGCAATATATGGTGCAGAAAGTCTTTTGGTCGACGACGATTTTGATCAAATATCCACTTATTTCACTCATTTTACTCACTGGTAGCGGGCTAATTTTTTCATTAAGCTTTGTTTAGTCCTTTCATTCCAGCCTCAGGATTCATATATTTATCACGTCACCAAAAAGGAAAAAAAAGTTCCCTAATACACATACATATGTTATTAAGAGACGTCTGATGCAGAATTGAATGAACCGATATTGGGTTTTAGATTCAACTTAAGACACTTTCACTTTTTAGTTGTCAGCAGATGATATTCATGTTGTACGCGAGCAAGTTGTACAGTAAATTCGTATTTTCTTCATAAAAAAAAACACCATTAATATTAGGTTGTCAAATATCTCCCTTCCGCCTTTTCGTCTTTTGAATTTTCCGGCTGTGTACAAAGCGCTACAGAGCTCATATCTGGCAATACATAATTTGAAAGGTCTTGACATAACCCACAAAACGACACTATGCATGATTAGTTTGGATACGAGCTCGTAGCGCTTTGTACATAGCCGGAAAATTCAAAAGATGCAAAGGGATAATTTGACAACCTAATATTTAAAAAAGGAACAAAGTTAAGATAAGAATCGGATGATTATTAAATAGTATGTAGAAGGATGACTATCGTACCAACATCAAACAGCAAGTCAACAATCGAACGAACAATAAAGCGGTTTAGGTAGTTTAAAGAAGATTTGCCCAACCATTCAAGAACTCTGCATTACATAAACGAGCCATCAAGCAACCGTCACGGCAACAGAAGTGATCAAACAAGTCCAGAAAATCCATAATACCCGAGTGTACAAAGTGCAGAACCACCTCTAAAATTGGGTTTAGATCATGCGTGCCGAGGAAAAAACTATTTACAAGCAAAAAAGCCTCGTGCTTGAAAGCGAGTACCGAACCAGGTCCCTGACTTCTGCGTATAGATCAAGTAATAATGGGAACTGGATATCTGGAACATAATGCTAATTTTATGGGAACTGGTGTAAACTACAAATAAAATATGCAGTTTGAGAGTTTACACTATTTGCGTTCTAAAAAACAAAGATTAAAAAAATTCATCAACATAAAATCCAATCAATGACTCAAAACTCAAAAATGGCGTATATTCCAGGCTTTTACGTGTCCCATTATTACATTGAGCTTTTGTATATTTTCCGACAAATCTAAGTACAACATTTTCGAGTTTAACAACCACTTGAGGTTGTGGATGAAACTTAACCAAAATCCAAAGAACGCCTACGCTGAGAACTGTAAGAAATTCTTGAGTGAACATTATTCGAGTATCACCAATGACAATAAGTCATTTTTGTCGACTGTTCACCAATTTTTATGCTTTTTTTTTGTTCACCAAAAATGTTTACTATAACATCGGACATTTCATGTGGTACAACCGAATATGGCATAAGTGCCGCCCACGAAACAACGAAATGCTGGTCGTGGGCCTTTCAATACAAATCTATCATAAAACGAAACCGAAGAATTAAGTCAAGCAGAAAGGAAGATGTCCTCTAGCTTATCGGATATTCACGGAGAGGTTTGTTCTTTTGTTACTTTGAAATTCAGCAAACTTTTAGCTGCACCAAATATACTAAGAAGAACTCCCTACTGAGAACCGTCACAAGACACATATTTTCAAGCAGAAGCAACTCACATAAAGCCAGGGAAACAGACTGAGTGCCCCATGGGACAACAATCTCATCTCAGATACATTTCGTGTAGCGACATTAAAAAAGAACCCACGTGCAATTGAAGGATCATTTGATACTGAGACTGTCGTTGAGGAAGATGCACGCACATTCTGGCCGTTTCCTCTCTCTCGGTGACTAGCTGCTCCCTGCCCCGGGTACTGAGTCAAGAACAAAAGCCCAGATCGATCGATCTTAATTGACTCGCTTGTAGTGAGAGTGCGCGTACAGTGCACAGGAAGCTGCTGCGAGAAGAAAGCCGATGCCCAACTGAGAAAAGTCATTATCACATATTGCTGTCATGTCGTCATCGGGTACATGATTTGGCATTTGGTGCGAGATAAAAGGTGAGGAGCAGAGAGCACACAAGAAAAACAGAAAAAAAAAGACTGAGTCTAGATCGACGGCTTGGGGTTCTAATGATGTGTGCAAGTGATCATTAGAGAGTGGGGCCAGCGATTCTTACACACGGAAGCAAATCGAATCTGTGACGTGATCTTTGATTCAGTCTCGTCCCCAAACCGCCACCGTTGCATTGTAAACAATCACGGGAACACGCCTAAGACGGAAGTCAATGATGATGATGATAGTTGTGGGATGGAGAAGGTTTTTGGGAGCAAAATTCTATAGAAGCCACTTCCTGCCTCTTGGACATACCTCTGTCACTGATCCGGTCCACAAATATTTCAGTAATTAAGGCTCTATTGAAGTATCGATGTGGGTAGGTGCGGATGACGGTCTTAATTTCTGTGTTGGCTTGCGTGTACTCAAAGACGCCGTTGTAGAGATCAAGTTTGTACGACTCATGGGTGTAGTTTCTGCCGGTCATGACGATTGTAGAGAAGTTTCCATAGTTGGGAAGTCTCGCACGATGACTCCTGCCGCCTTTTCCGTTGTAGACTCCATTGAAGAATGTTGAATCACCGAAGACTGTGAAACCCATGTATCCATTGCCGAGAGTTGGCATGAAATTCCGGCCATCGGGTAGCCTGGGGATGAGAATAGATTGAAATTTTTTTTAGAAAAATGGCTGGCGGACTTACCTATCTGTTTCAATGATGTATGATGAGTCGCAGTGCACTGCGGTGACAAATATCGTCGCAAGAATTAGTAGACAGAAACGCTGCATCTTGTACTCACAGCGACTCTGGACAATCTGCATCAAAACAAAGCGTGAATGTTGCTCTCGGGTCCGTACTTATCGTGAAAACAAAATGGTAGGTCATGATAAGGCGGTGATTTCTGCTTTATTTATACACAATTTTCTTATTTATTTTGTCTGAGTTGTGAGTTAAGCATGGTGCGGCTCTGTGAACTTGAAATTGATAATTTGTCGAGGGGATTCAGTTCTCTGACGGGAGGCTCGACTGAAAGGGAGAATATGATTTTGTTTGTGTATATTTATATTTAAATGTTTTCTTTTAATCAATTAGACAATAATTTGATGAACACTTGCTTGACAGTAATGATGTTGTTTGCTTAAAGAGATTTAAGCGAATTTAAAATCAACACAATTTTAAAGAGTAAACACACATGAGTATGCAAGTGTACCTTATTGATAGTGTAATGGACCAAAAAGAGTATAGAAGCATTTTTAAGATACACCGCTAAACAGGGGCAGGTCAGAAGGGTCGTGATGCCAACTGCATTTTAATCTAACATATCCTACAATACTCAATTGTGGCTACCTCCAAATACCTCGAGCAGCGTTCCACTGCTGGAATCATCAGACAGAAATGTAATCCAAAGTTTTAAGACATTGCAAAGTAAAATACAAGAAAGAATATGAGATTGTCAACAAAACTGGCTTAAAAGTCGCCCAATGGATTGTGGTGCACTGATAGTAAATAACATCTGGCATGGCTCAAAACTGTTGGATTCGATTTAAAATGGATAAATACATACAAAAAGTTGGATCAATAAGATGCTCCATGAACTTGGAACTGAGTTATTGCGAGGTTGAGCGAAGACTTTTTAGAGATTAAAATGCAAAGGTCATGAATATTTTTGAAGGTAACTTTGTTGAAAACTATGATTATGTGTTCCAGCTTATGTGTTTTTTAATGAAGAATAAAATTATAATTTTTATAGAACTTATATTTTCTTTTCTATGACAATTTTTTTTGTTTCAAAAGGGTCGGAGCAAATAGTTTCTGGGTCTTAAGTAAATTTAACGTGAATAATGAATAGCAATGATTTTTAAATTTATTAACTTCCTGTAAAAAAAAGTTAACTAGAAATTGAAATATTTAGTACCGAACAAAATGATTTTTTGAAAGAAACCATCCGGTATCAGGAAAAGAATCAGTCAACAGGGACAGTTACTGTTAAAGTCACAGTTTTTACAGTTTTATTTAACACAATATAGACTTTTTGTCTTGCAAACTTTTTGTTTTTACATCATTAAAATAAATAATTGCATCATATTTAACGTGAACAAAAGTATTGACACACTTCAACGCTAACACTCGAAACCAATCAATAATAATAATGTTGGACTGAGAACATCTGTTATGTGCAAACATTGTGGATTAAATTCAGTAATATATTTAGCTAAATTTTTAGTTAGTTCCGCAGGAATTTTATGCCAGCAGCAGCAAAAAAGGTTAAGGAATGGCTCCTTTTTTGAACACCTAGACTCTAACCAAACTTTAATATTATTGATAATTTGTGGAAATATTTTTATAGGAATGGAAGATTAGAAAAAAAGTTTTAAAAGTCGATTTTAGTGCATAAATGGCATAAAGTTCCAGCGGAATCAACTTAAAATCTAACTAAATATTTAATTTAATTTAATTTGCAATGTTTTTTTTTTACCTAAAAACAGCATTTTCCCAGTTTAACATTTTCATTATTTAGTGGTTTAAAGTGTTAGCACTGTTACTTTTGTTCATGTAAATTGTGATGCAATGAATTACTTTCATTTTTCTAAAATACGTTTTAATGATATCACACAAAAAGTTTTTAAACATTAAAGATCTATATTGTGTTAAATAAAATTGTAAAAAAAGAATCCTTGTTGCCTCATTTTTTTCTTGATACCGGATGGTTTCTTTCCGAAATCATTACTGTGCCAATATTTTTGTTCGGCACTAAAGATTCTGTAAAAAACTGTGAATCAAATTAAACGTACTTTTTATCTCCCGTAATTTTTCTTTTACAATAACAATTTTAAAATTTTCAACCATCTTTAATTTGATGGATGAGTAAATTCGAAAGAATTTCTTCTTAACATTTTTTCATCAGCTCGCGTGTTAAAAACAACTCTTAACTTTAATTTACAACGTTTGATTGCAGAAATAGTCCGTCTCCAGCTTTTTCTTCCACAGCCTTTTCTCGTACAGTCTTTTCTTTACACAGCCGTCTACTTCAATCTTACCACCCATGAAAATAAAGATTAATCTCTTTTCCCCCCGACACCGTTTAATAAACAGCCAATAAAATGGAAATTACATTTATGAAATCAGAAAAAAACTACAGAAATTACCGACGATGCCACCCAACAGGTATCGTCGCAAAAGATTCTCAACTCCCTTGGCGCGCAGGTCATAAGCCATAAAAATTTTTAAAACAAAAAAGCGTTCTATCCGAGGTCTCTAAGCGATCTCACAGATAATTTCCTGGAATTAGCCGTTTTTTTTCTTCTGTTCTTTCGGCCCAGTCAAGTACTGACTATCAGATTGCTACTATTTCCTATTCATCTGCTCCAGAGTCACAAAGCTACCTGTTTCTTAAAGGGCAATTACACATCGGGTAAGATCATAAAACATTCATTTTTTTCTTGCCCCCCTCTAGGAGTGTGTGTTTTTGTAATACCGAAGAATATAATTTCTCTTTTAGTCTGCCATTGTTTTTTCTTTTCTTTTGAAAATTCCTTAAATGTCTTGAAGTACTCGCAGATCGACAGGAAGATGGATTCTCCATGTCTGCGGCAGAAGAATCTTTATGACCATTATCGCTTGTTGCGGCTGCCATTAATTTTTATTAGATCACAGAATCATATCTGTTAGATAGTAAAAATGATGAAAATTAAGATGAATGAAACAACATAGTAGTCGTGGGTAACTTTATGGACGTGTCTGACTATTCGCCGGTGGGAATCCAATAGTCGGCGCAAAAAAGTCGACGGCGCTAGATATGCTCTCAACTGTTTATATCTTAATCGAAGTGAAACCGGAAATGATGAGCCATTATAAATTCAGAGCCCAATGGCTAATGAAGATGATGCGTTGTGTCTTTTAGGTGTCGGACCTCATTGGATGGAATGGAAGGGAAGGAAGGAAGGCTATCTGCGCATGTTTCGATCTCTCGGGTTGTGAACTGTACGTCATTTGTTTTCCGCATCGAGCATCGCGGGTCATCGGACTAAACGGAATATGAAATTAATTAGCCGCTTCTTAGAGAGTTCTCTTGTCTATTTCTGTGGGCATATTAATCAAAAAAGAATGAAAAAGAAAAGAAGGAGTTGGACAAGCCTCGTGGAACAGAGAATGCATTTCTAGCGGAACTCACACGAGAAGTTTTCGACGTCAGACGGAGAATATAAAATTCAACTGAAAAGGTAGACATGGTTGAAGCAGGGAGTTGGTGGTGGTGCTTATTAAGATATGCTGCTTCGCGTTCCTTCAGTAATTCCAATAAATCTCAGTAATTGACGCCGCAGCAGGACACCAAGTAGTTCCACATTCATGCTAATGATGCTCGTCGGTTGCTCGGTTGGTGGGACTTATGAGGTGTTTTTTTCAGTTTGACAGGGGCCATGAAATATTAGTATGACGCTAATAGTAAAGGTTCGGATATTGATTGGTAAGAGACCTGTAGACTATTTTCCATTTACTTGTGGTCAAATTCTGAGTCTATTTGCTTGTCTTTTCTGTTTCCTCTAGGATGTAACAATTCATTTTGGATTTGCTTCAACTCGAGTGAGTCACAAATCAGTTGGCCTTTCAATTTATAAGCATTTCAATTAATATCGTTTTAGTGAAAAACGCTTTCAAAGTTTTCCCAAACGCTTGCTGTAAAAAAAAAACATGTCGCAATTGCGCAGATATTTGAGAATGGAGTAGACAAGCAAAAAACTATGATGGACTTTTATAGAGGGGTCAAAAACAAGCATTTTTGAGTATGAGGGGTTGGTCTATCTCGTCTCGTTTAGGAGAGGAGGTGCAATTTTAAAGAAAAATCAATCAATATGAACAAAAAATTAAAAAAACAACAACGGCAATACATACAATGAAGTACTATAGCACTTTTGAAAGCCAGAAACTCCTTCTTTAATCACACATTCAACTTAAATTATTCATGTCCAAAATTTGTGAAAAAATCGCATGCAAACTTAAAATTTTGATAAATGAACATGGAGGAAAAAACTTAAGATAATTTTTTGCAAAATTTTGAAACGGAGTGTTGGTTTGTTTTTTGTTTTTATCAATGCTTACATCAATTCTGAATCTAAAAACAAAAAAGTATACAACACAGTTGAAGATCGAACCCCTGAATTTCGTATACAGGCATGCGTCACAACCACTTACGCCACCGCCGCTGAAATATTTAGTGGATCAAATTTAGCATTAATAGGTCAACATTTCTGCACGTCAATTGGAAGTGTCAGATTAATTTTCGAAATTTGGAAATTAGTAAATTTTTAGGAGTAAGTTGGCAACAGTATTACTCGATTCTATTTTCTTACAGAGTGCCGACTGAAAGTAGAATCGCAAATTATTTTCGCTTAATTTTCAAACTAGAATCGCAATAGAGAGTAAGCCCCCAGTTCACCGAAATTATCGAGAAAGTAATAGCCAAGATGCCTCTTCTGCGGTTCACGAGAGCGCTACAGGTCCCTAAAAGGTGAAGCGAGGTTTCTTCCTCTTCTTTTATGCTTAAAAATACAAATTTTTTTTGATGAAGCAATGGCGTCCAACTTTTTCAGTTTCTCAATGTTACAGACAAACATAAAACGAAAAAATCAATCAGAACTGTATTCTCCCACTAAAAATTAAAACATCAACCCATCAAACTGGATAAAAATAAGAAAACAGAAAGATTTTTTTTCGCGTTTGCTCCATTGTGTGGCGGCCATGTTTTCTAAGCGCTGTGCGTCTGCAAATATTTTTGTTTATTATTGAACTAGCAACCCGTCCTGGCTTCGCGCAGGCATCACTATATCTAGAGTATTTTAGTATTCGAGCAATGGAATACCAGAAAGTGTTGTTGAATTTAGAAATAATTTGGGGTAATGCACCGCTTCTTCTACATCTAAAGCGCGGTCAGTTAAATAAGCATAGACTTTGCTTTCAGTGAAGCATAGACGTTGCTTTAGTGCGTCTTGTTAGACGTTTTGTGGAGCATTGAAGTCTCGTCCTACTGAACTACAATCCATCGTCAATTTACCAGTATTACTCTACTTGGAAACATTGCAAGCACTTGAAACATCGGTACTACAAAATTTTAATGGAAGTTTAAAAGCAGAGTTAGCAGAGTTAGTTCCTGCGCCATCTAAAAGTGTGGGTTCAATTCCAGACGATGCCACAGCAAAAGCAGTCTTCCCGCTGCCTCCAGTAGCATTCAAAAAGAAAATATTCCCCTTGTTATTGTAGACTAATAGCATAATTAAATCATTCTTCAATAAGTCAGTAATGATCATAGTTTTTTTCTCGCATGTATTCTGCATGGTTTGATGTTATATGGCTACTTGAAATAAAATTCCACAGAACATACAGTCGAATTCCTCTAAGTCGAAAATCCCTCTAAGTCGAAAATCCTTCTTACCCGAATACATTCTTTCCAGCCTTAGTCTACTTTCAATACCTCTAAGTCGAGTTTTATTTCTTTGGCTGAAAAACAGACAAAAAAAAATTCCCCTCCCAACTTGTAGCAAGTACGCACACTCGCTTTATCTGACTCTCCCATTGGGGTCCTAGACATTTCGCGAACATTCATTTCGTATTGATTCTTGTAGTGCAAACACGTCGGAGAAAAAGCGCAAGTGGTTGCCCTTATTGTTGTTAACCTATGCAAAAAAGAGAGAGCAGACGAAGTTCACAGCAAAAATGAGAATTTGCTTGTGAACAAATCCCTCCACGCGAACATCGCGAGCGAGCATTATCGTTGTCGAGAGCGATATGTACTCGTATCTGAGATGCATTCTTGCTTCATTCGGCGTGTGTATTGGAAGTTTACTTTAAAAGAGAAATATAAAGACGTCTGTCAGTATAATTCCAATTGTAAATATTACAGTCCAAAATAAAGGATTTTCAACACAAAAAAAAAAGAAATATGAAACACTCTAACTTGAATTTCCATAACTGCCTCTAACCCGTGAAAATTCGACTTAGAATGATTCGATTGTATGTACTTTGATCAATGTTCCCATAATCGGATGACAGTTGTTGTTGTCTGCGGTACAACATATCTTCAATCAAATTTTGCGGTAATTTTGCCATGGCAAGAAAGGTTCAGTAATTTACAACGAAATTATTAAAGTAAATAAGTGTCCTTGTTATTTTCCTGTAGAACAGAACACGCATCAGATATGTTATTTTCCCATTGGTTATCATATCCCACAAAAAAATACCACGTTCTTTCATCGCTGCCTGTATTTCTGATGTATACATTTATGTAAACCTATACACATACATATATACATATATCCATTTTTCACATTTCATATGCCTCTATCCGTACAACACCGTTTCCGCGCGATCATCGTCATGCCAGCTGTGTGCAAATTTGAGTTTAGCAAATAGGGGTTGAAATGAACATAGAAAACACCACTGAGACTCGCATCGATTTCAGCCAGAATTTTATAGATTAAAAAAATCTTTTAATCAACGATTTCTCGGATTTCACCAACTAATCGATATTTTTATAGCTATTATTTCTTAGTGCTTGCTCCGAGATCTATAAAACTGCGTTTTTAGATTTTCGAAATTCGCATATTTACGTTTTATCGTTTTTGGCCAAAAGCTCCAAAAGTATTGGGGCTAGAATGCTGAAATTAGTTTTTTTTTAATTTACTCATGGAAGCCGATTTTTTGTAATTTTTTCAGATTTTTTGACAAAGCGGTGTGGAAGTTACAGGGCGGATTGGCTTTTCGAAATTTTTCAGAACCATAAAATTGGTTATTGTGAGTCTACCTTAAGAGATACACATATGGCACCACTGACTTTTTTTTAGAACTTTTTAAGACGATCAATTTCCCAGTACATTATTTTTTCGTATCTTTAACTGTTTAGACAGCGCCCGCCTTAGAAGTTTGCCAGTTCTCGACTTTTTTTACTTATCTCAATATACCGTTAGCTTGTTGTGCCTAAATGTCTATAAAATGTAGTCCATACCCATAATAGATACCCAACAATACTACTGGTGAAAACCGCATGCAAATCCGTTCAGTAGTTCCTGAGATTAAACTCCCCAAACATTTTTTTCGACTTTGTTTTATAATATTTATAGACCAGTGTGGCTTGATAGATTACTCTGATTTTGACCGAAAAATTATCTTTACGTTGACAATGCTACCAGGCAAATGCTAAACCCTATGAGGTTTCCAAAATAGTTGCATTTGTACTTCTACAAAAACGTTTTAGGTTATGTTGAATTGACCCACAAGATGATAGGACTGTAGCTAGTGTCTGATGGGGTTTTCTGAAGTGATAGGCCTGTGACAAGAATTCGCAATTGATCAAAGCTCTCAAAATTCTTTTTAGCTCGTTCTTTCGGTCAAGTTCAATTGTATCGATGCACAGTGTGCTTGAAAATGCACATCCACAGTGAGCATATAAATGACTCCACATTTTAAATGTTAATCGTGGAAACTTGTTTCGCTTCAAATTGTAAAAGAATTTCGGCTAGACATTCTACTATCTTGTTCTTCTATTTCAACAGGGACCCGTTTTTAATGGTGATGCTCTTAATTGTCCTGTGTTATTTATGTATGTGCATATTTAGCAGCAACTTAGAGCAGCCCACAGACGATCTATATGATTATTTATGGTTTCACTAACCATTTAAGAGATGTGCTAAATCATATGGACATGTCTGCTTAATTTACGGCACAATATTATTCATCATCTACGGGACAATTTAGTTTTTATAACTCGGATTTTTCTTGCTGTGTCCCGGACACGCTCAGAAATCATAACTTGACGGTTTCTTCAAGAAGAGACTTTGACTAAATGGACTGCTATAACCGAAAAACAAGATTCAGGTTAAAAAATCAGCATGACCATCAAAAATAGTGATGCCATCATGAAATCAACAAACTCAACCTCGGCCAAGTTAGCCACCCGATCAAAGTACACACGGCTTCTCCGAAAGCCAAGTCGCCCTCCTGACAACCGACCGTCTTAATTATAACCGCAACGTGTACAAAACCTCTTCGCTGTAGTTAGCCCCTCGGTCGGTGTGTGACACATACAATGTATTTCCCGAAACAGTTTTACATATCACTCTTCAGCAGTCCCCGCCGCCAGAGAGGGGTTACTTCTTCGGCCACCACGATCAGCCCTTGTTTTGAATTATTGTGAATCTTTTTTGAGTTATTTTTTTCTTTTTCCACTGTTGTTTTCTTTTTCATTTTTTTTTCTTGTTTCGCCTGGTTTTGCTGACTGAGCGGAAACTCATTGGTGCCGCGTCGTTGCTCCTCCATGCCGGCACCATCTCAGCGTCCGCATTCGTCACGCATCGCCTAGCCAAGCCATCGAGATAATTTTCGCTTTGGCTTTTCAATTGAATCAACATGTACACCGGCGGGTTCGCCTCCCCTATCAACTAGAACCCTCTGCCTTCGACGACAGCGACACGGAGGTGAATTACCTAGCATAATTTTAATTTGGTTATTCCTGACTCCTCGCGCCCCCGTCCCGACCCTGCGGATGGACGGCTGTTGTTTGCAGCATAAACAATTCAACAGGTTGAATGACTACGATGGAGTGAAAAATTATTATTGCCATTTCCAGACGGCCGCAAAAAAAAGGGTCCGAAGCGGAGGGCGAGAGGCGGTCCTCCCTGCCTCTCATTTGGCCAAAGTGACTGAAGAAGTAGCGTGTCATTAAAGCGTGTTGCGATTTATTTTAGCAGAAGACGAAGCACTCGAGGAGATGTTTGGCAAGAGGAGCGCAGCGCAGGTCTCTTCGCTTGGCGAGTTCGCTAGGCTCGCAATCGTAAGCGGGAGTTTCTGTTGCACAGCTTCGGCTTTTTGAAATGTGATGAAACTTGCATTCGGTAGGCACCCCACTTTATGAGCCATTGTTCTGAATGTTGCAAAAGTGTTGCGGAGGGCTTTGCTTTAGTTGCCGAGTTGGGTGAATGCAATGAGCTGCGATGCATATGGATGAAGCGAGTTGAGCTCGCAGTTGAAACGAACGCTTACTCAGAGGCTGATGAGGTCCACGTGTTTAATTTAAATTACACAAAGTGTTAATTGTATCATGTCATGATATGAGGTCTTTATATTTTATTTCTGTTTCATTCCTGGATAAAGATGCGGAAGACGGGTTAAATTTGCAAGACTTTTGAGCTGACAAATAAAAGCTGAGCGCTAACAAATGAGATTGAACTGTTTTGAATAAAACAAGTTCTTAAAGCTAAGTTTACTCTTTTTTTGCTGAAGAATTTTGATGATAGAATTTTGGTGAAGTATTTTCGACAAAAAGAAGAAAAAGTTAAACGACAGGAATTTGTTGTTCGCACTAAATGCACAGACTGGAGCTCTTGGATCTTACCATTCTCTGTGCAATTCTACAAATTTGACGATGGATCTAAAAAAAATTTCATAATAAGTCTAAAGGGTGATTTTTTAGCTATTATTATATTTTTGGCAACACTGGCTTAAACAGCTGACGCACGTTTCGTGTTTTGTTTCACTGTCAAACATCTTCAGTTTGGTCTATAATTTAACCATGAATCGTCTTACAAACGAACAACGCTTGCAAATTATTGAATTTTATTATCAAAATGCGTGCTCTGTTAAGAAAGTTCACACCGAACAATTGTGTTTAGCGACGAAGTTCATTTTTGGCTCAATGGGTACGTAAATAAGCAGAATTGTCGATTTTGGAGTGAATATCAGCCAGAAGCATTGCAAGAGCTACCAATGCATCCAGAAAAAGTCACAGTTTGGTGCGGTTTATGGGCTGGTGGCATCATTGGACCGTACTTCTTCAAAGATGATGCGAGTCGTAACGTAACTGTGAATGGTGAGCACTACCGTGAGATGATATCCAACTTTTTTTTGCCCAAAATGCAAGAGCTTGACTTGCATGACATGTGGTTTCAATAAGATGGTGCCATATGCAACAATGGACTTATTGAGAGGCGACTTCGGTGAACATTTTATTTCACGTTCGGGACCGGCCAATTGGCCGCCTGGATCTTGCGATTTAACGCCTTTAGACTATTTTTTGTGGGGCTATGTTAAAGCAAGCCCGCTTCAATTGACGCATTGGAAGACAACATTGAAGCATTTATTCGTGAGATACCGGCCGAAATGTTGGAAAGAGTATGCCAAAATTGGACTAAGCGGATGGACCATTTGAGGCGCAGTCAAGGTCAACATTTGCATGAAATAATCTTCAAACATTAAATTATATGGACCGTACTATCGATTCAAATAAAGATTTCACGCATTTTTCTGAATTTTATGTGTTTTTTTTTTGAAAAACTTTCCTATGGCTTTTAAAAAATCACCCTTGTTTTTGCTGTCTTAAGGGACGCCATCTTTTGCTCGTAAACTGTAGTTATTGCCAACTCATGCATGGCACACATGGTACTTTTTTCATTGATTTTAAATGTGCATCTACGCTTTGACCATTTGTCAGTATTAAAAAGATAGAATACAAATTACCCAAAATTCATTGCAAAAACATGTAACAAAGCTTACCATAAAATTAGAACGAAATGGAAATAATAACTTTCATGCACTATTCTTGCATGCCTGTAGCACCGGGCTAACTACAATAGCCTGGTTTGGACGTGTTTTCAATGCATGGCCACTTAACTGTCTGTGCTTTGTTCGTTTGCGAATAGTAAGTGTGGGCCATATTACCAACGTAGGGCATATTTGCTGCACTTATTCTAAGAAAACCTTAAACTTAAAAAAATTGTGTAATTTCTAGTTAATTTTGGTTTGGTTTTCTCATAAGTTGAGGCGCTCAGTGGAAAGATTGATTAACTCCATTTTTTTTTTTAAAAACCTAGATTTAAGTGTCAAATACACTCACTTGAAAATAGTAAAGATTAACATACCTAAACGACAACTATTTGTTTAGCGTAATATATTTCATAGGCGAATGTAAATTAAATTCATCGCTTTTGTATCGAACCGCATGAGTTTATAACTCAGCAGTCGATGCATTTTATGTTGTTAGGGAGTTTTTGCTGTATTTATAAGAACTTTACTATTTTGTGAAAAATTTAGACGGAGCGATGGAGGAAGGTATTGTGAAATAAAAGTGGTTTTTCGGTTTGTTTTCCACTCTAAAGTGGCTGTTTTCTTTTTTACTGGGATTCAACATCTTTTCTCTTCTCTCTTTTTTTTTATGGAGTTAATCGATGTGTGCTTTGAACGGCTTGTTTGTATTAAAGAGCTTAAAAAATTGCCACCGATTTATAAAGGATTTTAGCAAACCGAACTATGGCTTTGATTCAATAACCTCGACGGTCAGTTCGCTCTTCTTGAAAGGACTTACGAAAAGCCTTTCAACAGTGTCTGCTTCTAAAATTCAATCACGTTCATGCAGAGCACGCCAGCTGACATTCGGACTGAACTTGTCAACAATTAAAAAACTTTGTCGAACATAATCTGCCATAAAAGTGACTTTGACTTCCGTTTTACAGTCCCTCCAAGACCACCAATTATGAAAAAAAAAAGCCAAATGAAAATGAAAAACGAAAAAAAAAAAAAAAATTGCTCGCATAAAATCTCCTGCAGAAGCGGAAGGAAATTTGTAAGCCATGACTTCTGTCGATTCTAAGTACTTGTCCAGTGTCGTGTCTTTACCCGGTCACTTCGTTTTTGTAATGCTTGGTGGTTTAATTTCTAAAGAAGAAGCCGCCACCGCCGCCGCCGCCACTTCAGCCGATGAGAACAAACGACAACGATGATGATCGTGTCAGGGGGAATAAGAAAGAAGGAGGGATATCTTCTTTGGCTGCTATTGCTCCCGTTTCTTGCTACCACCACATGTTGTTCCAAGCGGCAATGCCAGAAGCGGTCATAAAACTCTGAGTAAACAACACTGCGAACGGGGTCTCATCATAAACTCGATACCAATTCCTGTGAACTTTCCAGGAAGGCTGCTACAACGACCACAGAGACCCGACAATTAACTCTGCTGGTCCGGCGGCGGCCAGAAGCAACCAGCACACGAGTGTACTTGGCTACTGTTGTGACACTTTTTTGTATTTCGGGCTTCGGAACTGTGTGCGACTTCTGAACCCATTAAAGAGTTTTGTTTTTTTTTCTTTTGTGGACGCAGAGGAATTCTCCTGAAAAGGGTCATGTTTTGGAGAAGACTTATCTCTGTGTGGGTTTGTGTGTGAATACGCCAGAGGAATCGGCGGTGACTGTGGTTAGGGCGCTACGTTACGTCTGTGGGAAGATTTTTTGGTTTCTGCCCGCAAGGAACCCTTTTGTCGATGATTAACTCGGTTGAAGTTGGAAAGTTTTGTCTACGATGAGGTGAAACTGAGATACGAATGGGAGATGGCTGAGTAGTCTAATTGGGAGCAATTGGACGCAGTTAATAATTATCTGGGAGTGTTTAGAAGTAATTTTGTTGTTTGATAGCGTGAGAGTTCAGCAAGGCTGGCAGTGTGTCATAGACCTTGCGGTAGACACTCGAGTGGCGATGATAAGAATCGCTATCTGGCTGTATCAAAGCTCAGATAGTGCACATAGTTTGGTCGTAAAGAGAAGAATTTAGAAAGCCATAAAAGAATACTTCATTCACAGAAACCCATCAAAGTCGAAGTTTTCATAAATCACGCATAAATCACAAGTCGTTAGCAAATCTATTTGATTTTATAAGACTTCAAGTTTTTACTAATCGCGTCTTCAACATTACAAGGGAATAGTTTTTCTTTTGTTCATATGAAAAAGAACTGAAAAGTTTTTGAACAAATTCTCGGTTTAATTTTGGAGATTTAAGGCAAAACTTGGCAGCTTAAAACCGACATCAGCTATTTATCGGTTTCTTTTCTGTTTTTTTATATCTACAAACCTTAAGTTTTTTATTTTCAAGCTGTGATTAGGTAATTAAGCTGGAGCCCTTAGCCACACTTAGACCAAACTAAGCCAGTTGTGATACATCTGTAACCCATTGAAACCAGTGACAAATGAATTGAATCATTTTAATTTGCAAGCATCCTGTTCCTCCATTTAACATTTTCGGGTTCTTAAACTTGAGAGTCTAGATAAGAAAGATGAGCCTTAATTTCACAGCAAGTTTAAAAAGTGAAGTTGCAAGCTTATATAAAACTTTCTTTTTTAGTGTCGTGTGCATAACACGCTTGTGATTAAGTTCAATGAATTGTTCAACTACAATTTTGTAATATCTTGTGCGTTGCTCGAAAATCTGGAGTTGCTAATAAAATAATTGCCTCTAATCGATGTCGTTTGTGGGGATGTCATTTTGTTCAATGAGTTAAGTGCTGAGTTACGATTCCTGATTTTCTTCAACATTGTGGCTATGGGTTAACTCTTAGTTTTTTTTCTTCAATTTTGAGACAAGCAGGTACCTCGTTGGCTACGTGGAAATTCAAGTAAAAAGCAAAGTTCAATTGAGTTGCTTAAAGAATAATTTTTTTTTCTTCGAAATTTCATCCATTCCATTTCATGGAAAATTCATTTTCTTAAGCCACATAAAGTAAAGGAACTAATATCCGGAGAGTTAACGTATTTTTTAACTTTGATGTCGAATATTTTTCTGGCTCTTACTGTTATCGGAATTTTTTGGATAAGGTTTTAAGGAAAAGAAATTTCTAAATAAGGTTACATATTCTTAATTTGTAAATTTAATATTATGTATAACAATTATAATTAAGAAAAAATTGAAAAAGGTTCGATTAGGACTAGAGTTTAGACAAACAATTTAGTCTCTGAACGAATTAATTTCAATAATTTTTCTATGAAATTTATTGTTTTGGAGATTTTTGTCTTTCTGAAGTCATCGCTATCACACCACGTTCGTTTAAATTGTGTAGTTCGAATTCAGCTAATTCGAGCAAAGTTTTTACGCCGTTGAAGTCACTCGATGAAGGTAGCACGACATCATCTACATGTCTTTCTTTAAGGTTCCATCTCCATTTAGGACCTATACCCCAATGATTCAGTCTGACCAGCTATACCTTCAGGAGTTAGGATATTTACAAACAAATTTGTTAGTTTGAGTAACCACGATCTCCTTTTTATATGAATAAATTAACAAATAGATAATTTCTTTCTGTCTTTTTGTAAACACCACCATTTCTCTAACCAGTCCAAATAGTACTTTGCGTTTTTCTCTGCAAAATATGTAATTGTTAAAAAGAAACTCACATCGACTCACTCAAACTTGTGCCAACTAAAAACTGCGCATCCAAAATGGCTAAAATTTCGGTGAGGTAACAGTTCTTCCTTAGATGCACAGCTAGAATTCAATAGCTTTTCTTGACGAGTGCTACTTACGTTGCGATTGGAAACTTTTTAGCCAACCCTCGTTAATTAATTCGTAACTCTTAGAATATCCTGTTTTGACTATCTTTGCTGTGTGCTAAACCGCATATTGCTCTGGATTCAATAACTCGCCACCTTATCGATGTCATGTCCTTTTATAAAAGATGGGGAATAAGTCTTAACATTAGGAAATGCGAGTTAATTTGCTTTAGAAATGCTTCTGGTAGAAGCCATCATTCAGCTGTTCGTGACAGTAAGCTCCTTACTCTGAATATAGAAGGAAACCAAATACCCTTAAAAAGTTCAATCAAATACTTGGGCATTCATCTGCATGAAAGACTTAAAATGAACCCACATGTAAGACTAGCACTCAATAAAGCTAAAGCTGCGTCTGCTAAATTGAAAACTTTACTTCGCTCCAATCAGGTTGAATGTAGAACAAAACTCCTAATATATAAAACGCTTATCCGCCCTTTGATGGCTTATGGCTTTCCTATTTGGTTTAATATTACCCCCAATGTAGCCCTTGAACTCCACAGGTTCGAGAGAGCAGTTATCAGGATGTGCATTTCCAAACATAGGAGACCTGGTGGCAAATGGTTTAGTAATGAAACCATTTACCAGGATTCTGGTATAAGGCCGCTGCTGGACTATCTGGTCTGTCTTTGCAAAAGGAGACTCTCTGCCCTCCAATATCATGACAACCCCCTACTTAAGGACGTATTTAATATAAACACTGGACAGTCAATTTTAGACCATTACTACCTTTCGCCTTTCGCCATTCTCAACGAGGAATCTGGCCCTTTCTTCTCGATCTTGGATTCCCATTCGGCGCGCTTCTATCAAAAACAAACACCTAATTCTCATAGAGGCTAGGCACTAATCAAAATTTACGTCCTTTGCTTATGTTTTATTAACATTTGCGTTAGTTTCTTCAGTTCGTCTTGTTTTTCAAAAAAAAAAAAAAAAAAAAAAAAAAAAAAACAAAAAAAAAAAAAAAAAATGGTTTTAATGTATTAATTTGTAAATTGTAAATTAAATTATTAATTTAATGTATTAATAACTTATTTATATCAATTTTCCATATTGTACCCTGTAAATGTAAGAATTTTAATATTTATTTATTCTATGTCATGTTAATTCGATTACTGTTAATATGTTATCTGTTTTAGTCAACTTATACCGTATGATTCTTGTAATGTTAAATAGTAAACACGTATTTTTAGGCTAAATGGTTGTTAGTTAAATTTTTTTTGTTTAGGTTAAGTTTTTAATTATGTTTCTCGTCTTTTTGAGTGGACGTACAAAAAACTCTGAAATGTAACTTTATTATGTTATGTTATCGACTATAATTACGTCGGAAATTTAATAATCGTATATCGGATAGCCTGACCAATTCTAAGTCGGCCACTTAATATTAGCTCATGTGTTATAATGTTTTTTTATTTGCAAAATTGAAATGTAATGTTATTTGTAAAATCTCAATAAAACAATACATACATACATTGCTGTGTGTTCAGATGCTAGAGCCTTTACCCTAATTATAGAAATCATTTATATATGAAAAACGGATTGGAAGTTACATCCACAAAAGTTTGCGTACGATAGAGAAATTTGGCGAAAAGGGGCGTTTATTCCCAAACCATATGTGACAGTTTGTTTTGAAAAGCACATTAAAAAAGATCTTTTCTCAAAGCTTCAGATTTTCCCATATTTATCTCTATCGTACGCTAACTTTTGTGGAGCACTGTATGTTTATTTATGTTTGGATTTGAAATATAAAAAAATCCAAGAAGCGTCTTCTAAGTGCTTCAGTGCCAAGTTAATTAAAGTTGAAAAATTGAATTGAATTGAAACTATTATGATAAATACCAAATAATACAATACAATAAATCTTCAATCGAGTTCTAAATTTTTGTATTATTATCCTCTGCTTATGAAACTAATTGCAAGCAATAACTACAATTTCAATAATGGTCAAGATGAGATTACTGAAATGGTATGCTCAGACAGAAAACTTAAATTTTTGTCTTGTCTGTCAAACCGAAACTGTTGGATAGGTTGGACAAATACAAATTCAGGTTTATGTCTAGCTCGAAAAAGATTTTATTGATTTTCTTAGAACTACAGGGAATAAAATCACCTCCTGGAAGTGAAGCAATTCAGAGCGACATATTTTCTCTTTTTTTCTTTAAATTTTTTTTTTTTTTTATCCAATGAATGTTTGAATATGAATGTGGATTACTTTTAAGTGACGACCCAATGAGTTAATAAAAGTAGAACAATTTTTCACTTGCGAAGGTTTTTAGTTGATATTCATAACAAACGGATAATGCGTTTAGAAGTTTATGGAAAAGGCTATGCCAGTATTTTCTTATTTTATCAATTTATCAATTTTATGAAATGGCTATAATGTCAGTGGTAGAAAAAAATGGTATTCCAAAGTCAATAGAAAAAAATAAATCTCATAGAGTACCTAGCAAACCAAACCAGTGTTTTGAAAGTGCCAGAATTTTTGGTTATTTATATTTCGTAGCTTGGTGTGAATGTTCAAAATTGGTTCACAAATAATAGCGCGTGGAATTTTACAGCTTTATCCATTCTTTTCACCCCCATTAACAGCAATTCACTTACTCTGTAACGAACATGGAAACTTCCACATAAAGCCACTCACCCAGCGTTGACCACTCACCTATCAACCTTAAGGTCACCCATGAGACTATCTAATTAACAGATCCATCAAGCGAGCTCAAATAACTTTGAGCGCCACATTAGTGTCAATGCACTAATAAAAATCTCAACACTCACCCATCTGGGACAGCTGCTGCGGCTGAGGCTGTAGAGGCATCTCTGACCAATACATTGCCGATTGGTCACAGGTCGCAGAGACAACGTGCGACAATGGCAATTTGCCCGGCTTAGCAATAAAGATAGCCCACAACAGTCACAGGGAACAGCTACAACATAAAAAACAAAAAAGAAACCAACCGGAGGAGTTCGTTTTTTTTTCCCTTCACACTTGGATTCCAAATGTTTTGTGCTCCCAAGCGATTCCCACTCGTCGAGGAGTTGACTCCGTCTCCTTTTTCCTATGCTTCCCTCAGAGAAGCCTCCGGGCACATGGAGAGATTTTCCAAACACCTTCTTTCATTCGAGACGCGGCTCAAGATGCTGGGACTTCTTTTTTTTTTTGTTGTGCTGTTTGCACATCCCTGGGTATGACACACTGGCAGCGGCTGGTGGATGATTTATGTCCAACATTTAACATTCTGTAAAGGAAAAGAAACATTTTGATGGGAGCAGCACAGCGCAGAAACCCCACCAGCAGCAGCATCGTTTTCATCATCAGCGTTCGCCGGCTGCCTCCTGCGAAACGGCAAACAGCCTTCGGGCATAAGTGAGGCTCCTCACATACGTCGCCACGGCCGTGTGATGAAGAGCGATGTGTTATGAATTATTTTGTTGGCACTAGCGACGGCTACTCCGAGACGCGCGGCGGGATACGGCCTTTCGGAGGAGCCGAGAGTTCAAATGGCACTTGCCGGTGTACTACCGGGATTCCTTTCATTCATGGATGGAATTCGACGATGTGAGGAGGATGCAGAGGAGATGCGCGGATTCAGTCACAATTGGACTTTTGATTAGAAATTGTTTGAAAGCCGACCGGAGTCACTGACAACTGATCACTCAATCGGGAACAACACTCCTCCTTTTCCCATGAATGTCTTTTCCACTTCCGACAATCCACACGCCGTCCAGGAATTCCTCCGATGTCCATAACTCAGATTTACGAGATTATGCAACACGCCGGCAGTCTTCACCGCTAAAGCGACGCATATCAGTAGGATATGCGCACTCAAGGCGCTTTGAATTAATTTCTTGCGTCCAACCGTCCGCGAACGGTGAGATGCCAGGGTTCTCCTGCGGGAGCGCGCTCCTGTTACCGCCCCATTAAATTAAAATGTCACTTTAATTGCCCGGAGATGAGTGCCGGGCCGGAGGAGGAACCGCGAGTGTGAGTGAGTGAAAATTTCGCCATCGTCAGGCGGATATTGAGAGTCATTTAGATGCCAGCGCGCCGATAAAATCGTAGATGCTCGCCGATCGCCGGAGTCCCGGCGTGTTGATGATAATCAATTCGGTGTGAAGTGTGTTCCCGGTGAGTGCAGATTATGACGCGATTCCGGTGGAGCGGCTTCTGGCTCACGCTGATGGATGACAATACCGGGGATGATGTTAAGCCGCGGGCGTTACAAGTGAACAACATGCCGTGCATAACGCTCCCGATCGTCCACGACGACGACAACGACGACGACGACTTTGTTGCGTGACAGATCGGCTACACGAGATCAATGGGCAATTAAGTGCTGCAAATGTCATGTATTCAGAGTGATTTAATTTATACGTGTATTGGCCTGTTTGGCAATTCATTCAGCTCCGGCTGAGCGGGCGACCCTTTGGCCTGGCCGGCACGGCAATCTGATCGGTGGGGTAGATACTTGTAACTGGTGAAACCGGAATCACTGTGAAACTCGTATGCCTTCGCAAATGTGCGAACGGGGCTTGAAGTGGTACAAATTCAGTCAGTTGGAATAAAAGGGACTGGTGATTCACGATTTAATTTGCTAAAGACATGTTATTTATAGCCGCACTGACAGGTTGCACCTGACTGGCTGTTTGTGCTGAGCTTTTGGGTCCGCGTTGGTAATTTAGACATCTATTTGCGTATATCAGCCAACACACTTCCTGATTCCAATGGGTGGAAGGTCAATCTTATCTAATGTTGCGGATCACATTCGGTAGCTGGTTTGAATAGGCCGGTGGCGATTGAATGGTTTTGATTTCAGGCTGAGAAATCTAAAAAAAGAGGGTGGGTCTGACCATTTACTCAAAATGTTGATCGAAAGTAAAGACCCGGAAACAGCCTTTTGTTTGTTGTTCAGCTTTGAAGTTTTCCAAAAGACATCGATTAATCGTAGTCTTTCTTACAATATCGGTGGACGCGTTTAAAGCTTGTCTTCTTCTTTTCAAAGTGTACCTACATCGGAATAGAAATTGAAAAACTTTAAAATTCGTTGCATAATACTGAAAATAGTATGATCTACTTTTACAAAAACGCTAAACTGAATCTGAGTTACGAAATTCAGCACTGGCAAATCTAGTGGATAAGTAATAAATTGTGAACAGCAGGGAAAGTGCGTTCACAGTCAAAGACAATTTTTGGTGCGACTTTAACAGTCATTATTCAACTGTAATTTTTCAGCAACTATTTCGCTTTTACTTGAATTACTCAGTTGGCTGATATACAAATGTCATGTCATATTTCTGTATTACAACCATTGTAAATTGTGCGATAGCAGATTGTAATTCTTTGAACGACATAAAAAAAAATTAGAATAATCATCAAGAGAACACGAGATGGGAGCATTACTTGAAAAGAAAAATAAGGCCCGATGCACACAAGCGTTTTGTGACGCGGCGGTCTCGGGCCTCATGTTTGCGAGCAAAAATGCTCGCAGGTTTCAGCGACATCGCAGCGATAGTGTGCACCGGGATTGGAATATATTGTTGTTATGGAGCGGTGTAAGCGTCATTTTGACACCGATTTTAGAACAAATCTATGTAGAATTGTTTCTTAATGAAATTGAAAAATTTAAGAAAATATGGAATGGAAAAATTAATGAAATATGGAGTACTTCCGATTCATGAAAAAATTCATATTTATAATTCATAGTTAAAATGTTTCCTTATATTTGCAAATAATTTAAAAAATATTCCTTTTGTTTGCTGATGATAAACA
Source organism: Syritta pipiens (assembly GCA_905187475.1). NCBI lineage: Eukaryota > Metazoa > Arthropoda > Insecta > Diptera > Syrphidae > Syritta > Syritta pipiens. The sequence goes on along the minus strand of LR994571.1, from coordinate 104,145,750 downwards.
ACACCCAACATGTTTTTTATTTTTAAGAATATAGTTTCTTTGTACTAGGTACGCGAAAATCATTCGTTTCTTTTCATGCAAGCCAAGAGCGAACTGAAGACTGAGTTCTGCACGAAAACCGCCCCATGTTTGAACAAAATATGGTGGCACCGCAGCGGGACCGAGCGTCAAAAAAACGCTTGTGTGCAAACTATCGCAACATCGTAGCTTTTTATTTTTTCTCATGTTCGTGTAAGAATATTATAGATTTTCTTTCGAAATCGCTGGCTTAGAAAAGCTTAAACGAATATTATTCTGTAAATTCTACAATATAACATTTTATTTTTATTAATTTCTTCATTCAAATGAAAACTAAGTCTATTAGTAATAAGATAGTTCTTCCTTCGGCAGCACATAAACTAAAATTGGAACGATACAGAGAAGATTAGACACCCGCGAAACGATGAAAAAAAAGAACTAAAGAAAAAGAAGTTTCGAATTTGCAATTGACTAAGGGGTAGACTCTTGCGCTAAATTTGACAGAATTGTTTCTTTTTATGTTTTTAAGTTTACGTTAAGTATACGACGATCTAATCGTCTAGAAAAAGGAAATTCCGAAAACATCAGAATTTCTGAACTTTTGAAGGTAAACTAGGAAGTTCTAGTCACAATCAAAAGAAAGTGTACACCTATGATTCAAACGTTCAAAGACTCTCGAAGCTCGAAGCTCACGACATAATTGAGTAATAGAGCCCTCTCTCGAAAAACCAGGATGGCCTTATATAACACCTTGGTCATGGACTTTGTCAAAAGCGAATGAAGAAGCCCTTGTCCTTTTTGAGAGAAAAGTTCTGCGTACGATCTTCGGCCCTGTTTGCACTAATGGTTACTGGAGGAGAGGGTTTAATCACGAACTGTACGGGGTGTACGGCGGCATGCGCTTGACCAAGCGTCTACGGATCCAACGCCTACGGTGGCTAGGCCATATAGAGCGAATGGGCAGCACAGCTCCGGGCCGAAAAATCTCCGACTCCGAACCTATGGGAAAACGCAGCAGAGGACGCCCGCGTCTAAGGTGGCGTACACAGGTAGAGAAGGACTAGAACCGACTAGGTGTGCGTCACTGGAAGCAGCTGGCACGCGATCTTGCTGAATAGAGGAGTTTGCTAAAGAAGGCCCAGGTCCACCCCGACTGTTGCGCCGCACAAAGAAGAAGAAGAATTTATTCTCTAAAAGTGGTAAAAAGAATTATAACATTACCAATTTAACAGAAAAATAACAAAAATGATTTCATATTTTTCGAGTCAAAAGAAAGATGATCATTCATTTGCCAAGTTGTCCAAAAAAGCAATCATTCTTTATCGACTTTCGCTGTGCTCTTCGGATCGCTGTCCTGCTCGAAAGACACTTTTAACACTTTACTCTTTAAACACTTAACTTCACACCCCATGATGGCTGGGGCGGATGTGGAACGAAAATTTACGCTGAAGCTTAAATTTAGGAAGAGGTTTAGGTTTAGCCTTCAGTTGTAGAATATAGACTTTGATTTTTTACTTGTTTTCGTTGAAGTATAGTTTTCAGATTTCTTGAACATCAGTAGACTGCAATTCATCTCATACGCAGACCTGAGCAGTTGATTGGATCTTGTTTCTAGCGCTCAATTTGCTTCCAATCACGTGTACAGGGTTGGCAGTAAATGCTTATTAATTTTATTACAAAAAGTGAAAGAAATAACAATAAATTCTCAGTCCGTGGGAAACGTCAGCTTAAGTCGCTGTTTTACCTGCCTTTCACTTAAGCCACAGCCTTCATCAAAGGACTAGACCAAGATAGCCTCCACTGTTAACTGCACTAGTCCATCACGAATAGCTTTTTTTCAACCACAAATCTGGAGTGATCAAAACGAATTTCCATCTGCAAAAGTTCAGAGACCAAGCCGGTGATTCATTCTCATTTACTGCCTCGTTCCATTAGCCACGATTGATCCGAGCCACGAGAGAGACCGAGACCATCACTGGCGTTATTATCTAAGCAAATAACCTCTGACTCAGTGCATGACGCTGCTAATCAGTCTCCTTAATGACTTCGCTTCCAGCCCGTTGACAGCTTTGCAATCGCCCGATAAATCCCGCACCTCCGCCGCCCGAAGACAATTTATAACCCTTGAGTGGGATGTTTATTACAAAGCGTGGTAAATAGACTAGCAAATAGGTCAGCCAGCGGCGGCCACTACCTGTTCCCAATCCATTCACAATTTATAGCATTTCAATAAACGAAACCTGGTCGTGTGCACCTGGATTTCTCTCCTATTTGCTCACGTGCGAAATTCTTCAATCCAGTTTGGCGCAGCGGCAGCCGCAATTACTCTCCGGTGCAGCACCGAACACAGCGGCGTGGCTTCGTAAGTGAAATTCCTTCAATTTGCTGCCTGATCGATCTGCTAAGCGCACGTAAACACAATTTTTCTCACCTTCCGTCAATGCCAGGGGAAGGCGATCGACCGGCAAGCAGACACCTGCGGACAAAGTCCTATTTGCCTACACGCGTGTGCGTCCGGACGAAGGATTAGCCTGCGTAACGCAAACGGAAAGTCGATCGCTGATAGATCACGATCAGGATGCTCTCGGAGTTGGAGTGGATTTCCTAGAATCACAATTACCATAGGTAACAGGTGTAATAATTGAAATCCGCTCCATAGCGCACCTAACCATAGTCGTTCTGGACAGGGGAGCAGAGCAAGTGCGCGATTATTACAATGATCAGGCACTATGAAGAGATTACTGTCGCCGGTGATCACGATGATGATTCACGGGAGTCGGGAGTTGGGAGCCGGGCCCCGACTGACTGAATAATATTCGTAATGATGTGTTCTAACACAAAAGCCGGGGCTGTGACTCCGGCGAGATAAAGATAAAGTAAAGCACCGGAGGAAAGAAGTTCCTTGACTTCTCATCGCGCATCGCTGGATCGAATGGAACCTATTCATCGGAGCAGAAAATCAGGTAGAGGGGCACCGGCATCGGCATCGGTACCGGCACCGGCAGCACCTGGAAGATAGCGATAGCGAGCGAGTTAAGACGAGAAGAAAAATTCGTAATCTCCGATCGAGACAAGTGGAATCGGACAAAAGTGTAGCGCTTCCCTCTGATGATGGGTCCGGTCGGTCTCTATGGTTGGTTATGAGAGAATTTTTAATATGCCCCATTGTAGTTGTTGTTAATGGTGAAGCTACTTCCATTCTTCGTTTGAGTTCTTTTCTAGCGCGCTAATATCGTTCCCCTTATATTTTCTTTTCTTTTTTTTTTTGCGCGCGCGCGTTATGTTTCTGGAAATTGGACTTCTTAATGAGGTGGTAGAGGGTTCTTCTCTTTTTTTTCTGGTTCGTCTTTCTCTGTAGTGAGGCACTAAATATAGAGACATGGAGTGATTCTAATGAGAAGGGGCGCAATTCAAGCGTGGCTTAAGTGGATGGTTACTTGGTGGTCTTACTCTGTTCGGTTGGAGTGAAAGTCGATGGAGTTGAAGCGGATTTCCTTCCATAGAGAGGAATTTGTCATACTCCATGATCTCAGATTAAGGTTTACGATCTTAATCAGGTTTAACGATTTGTCTGAGATCCGATTGCTTTTATTCATTTTTTATCCATCAATTCTTTGACAGATGACGAGTGAGCCATGTTAATCCATAATGTCATTTTTGTTAAAGAATTATTTGAAATTAATTTTATCATATAACGATTTGGGCGGCAAAGCATCTACAAATTATACAGCTTTATTATTAAAATCGAATGGATGCGTCAATAAAATAAACTACCGTATTTGCAGTGATGATAATCGTCAAGTGTATGTTGCCACACCGTTACATCCACAAAAACTGTTTGTTTGGTCTGCTTTATAGGTTGGTGGAATAATTGGTCCGGACTTTTTTAAAAACGATGCTGGCCAGAACGTTGCAGTCAATGGTGACCGCTAATAGAGCCTTGATTACTGACGTTTTCATTCTCCAACGGAACAACCATGATGTGCAAGGGCTTTGGTTTCAATAAAACGGTGCAACATGTCACACAGCTCGTGCTACAATTGATTTATGGAAGGAAACGTTTGGTAACCGCATAGTTTCACGTTGCGGAGCCGTGAACTGGCCTCCAAGATCGTGCGATTTAACGCCGTTTGACTATTTTCTGTGGCGATAAGTGAAGTTGCTGGTCTACACTGATAAGACCAACATGATTGACCATGTGGAGGACAACATTCGCAGCGTTATTGCCGATATACGGCCAATATTGGAGAAAGCCATTGGACGTCCAGATTAGACTACGTCCGAGACAGCCGTGGCAGTCATATGCCAGAAATCATATTTAAATTATAATGCCAGAAGATTATCTTTCGAATAAAGTCATTTTATGTCAATTTGAAAAAATTATCTTTGTTTTATTTCATTTTAAAGTTCTATACCACTAAAAAAAGAACACTACACTTGTACTTTACGCATTAGTTAGGCTGCTTAGTGCACAGATTGATTCACTCCAGTTTTTGAAAAATCTCAGACTTAAGTGTCAGAGCTAGTTATAATCTTTTTATATTTTCAATAACTTTCCTGAATAATAAAGATTAACACCAATAAACAACAACTAACTATTCAACAACTATTTGAATAAAACGTTCGTTTTCAGAGACGAATGTAAATTATTTTATTGATTATCTCGAATTTTTGTTTTATGGAGTTAATCGAATTGTGCTCTAAGCAGCTCAGTTATCGTTTTTACTTTACCTACTTCGGAAATCTCCTCTCTCTTTTCCAAAAAAAAAAACCTGTGGAAATGCTCATACACGTCACCCAAAATTGGAATCGTGGCAACCGCAGTTACGTCCAAGTGTTAACAGAAATAAATGCAAACAACAAGTTTTAAACTTTAAATGGTTAAATACCAGAAGAATATTTTTAAAGGCTTACTTGACGAATTAAAGGGCTTTTAAAAAAATTCACATTGCCTAAGATATAAACTTTCAGCTAAAACTATCATGTTAAAATAAATTAACTAATGGATCGACTCATTTGTTTTCATTGTAACCGAACCACGATAAATTTGCTCACACATAAATGGGAATTCGTAAAATCTGTGGTCTTGCTCTTAGTGCTCGATTGATAAATTAAAATAGGTTCGGGAAGAGCTGAATAATTATAAATGTTCGCATCAAAAGCAGATATTTGTCATCTAAACAATCAAGACTTAATGAAAGTAATGTGTCGACAAGTAAATAGATAACAAATATAGGATTTTGCAGGAGAACAGAGACGGTTAGATATCGACAGTCTGTGACGGCCATGTTGTCATGTTGTTTTAGTGGCATCTGTCAAGTTCATTTTTCCTTATTTAGTCATTGATACTAAATAAATAAAGCAAGTTACATAATTGCTCCCCATTAAAAGCTACACGTTTGAAAGAGGACTCGGAAAACCATTTGTAGTTGCCATTTTAATTTTTCGTTGAATTTTTATGGCAACAAACAAAATTCTCGTATATTGTATGATGGTGATAGCAATATCGAGTAATATTAACCGATTGCTTTTAGTCCACATCAAACTCGATACAACCCTGTCAATCCTCGTAAATTTAGTCCTATTTTTTCCATAAAATCATTAAATATAAGAAATCGTGCACGAATATCTAAATGATGAAAAGCATGCACGCATTATCATATCCAAAATTAATTTTCTAGATGAGTTCTAAAATCTTTTCTCGGGAGAGTAAAAAAATCACAAAAAAAGTCTTAAATTTTGATCAAGCAATTTTTCAAAAAAGGAGTATTCGTCCTTCCAGACTCCATGTTATATTTTATTTAAGTTGATGCTTTTTTTTTAAAAGAAAAACTTTTGCAAATGTAACATAAAAAACTTACATTTTCTATAGTTTTTTAATTTTTCTTTTACCTTTGATTTATGACGTGTTTTCATTACTGATATTAACAACTTGTCATATAACCTTTTACTTTGACGAGCATATCTATTATTAAGTAAAATTTCCTGCTCCTCCAAATCAACTCTGAACTTAGAAAGTCAGAACAACTTTAGTTGCTTTGAAAGTCGAGTGTCGCATGGAGTAGTTTTAGTTTTGAATGTTGGTGAACGTGTTTCCTGAGCCACCACGGTAGTCCCGGACAGTCTAAGGTGAGTCTGAGAGTCTTCATTGAATACTTTTAATTTTGAATCTTGAGCACGTACAGCGCTTCGAAAAAAACAAATTTTTGCAAGAGACTTTTGCTTTTTTCTATTAAAAAAAAACTATTACTTGAGGCGAAAGACGTTCCTTCGAGACTGTGCTGTACGACTAAAGAAGTCCATTAGAAGAACACGTTTCAAAGTTTTCTCCTACCCGAATTCATAGACCTGGAATGAGTTTCCACCAAAAGTTGTTGGTTCTAGAAACTCTCACTGCACATCCGGTCGATCCCGTTTACGTCGTCGTCATTAACCTGCCACCTTACTTCCCCACAACAAAACTAATAGCACTTTAAAGTCAAGCCATCTGCCATAAATTCTCCGCTCTCCAGCGAACCGACAGCAATGATTGACACTCTTCAGTAACCACGAAGTTTATGATTTTCTCAACCGTACGCCCGATGCTTCCAGGTACACCTCGGCCCCTTTCTTTTCCATTATACGTTAAATAGACCATTTCTGAGAGTAACGCCAAAATGATTGTGATTACGACGCAACGGCAAAGCCGGCAACACTCGACTCGGCTCGGCTCGGCTTCCCCTCTGCATGGAAGCTGAACACATAACTCGAAGATGCATATCTCCGAGAAGAAGACACACACCTGCGACCGGTGCCTTACCATTTCTCCGTCCATGTGATTTGTGTTTTGTTTGAGGAAGTCAAATCTCGAGATACCTAAATCAAGCGATCTTCACAAATGCCGATGGGGTGGAGGTGGCTGAATATGAGTTCGGCTTATCTGATGCGCGAACTCATCGATGTGAGACGTCGATGTTAACGTGGAATTATTGTCGGCGGGACATTAAAAACTCGTCATAGTTCAGCCCCAAAAGCGTGTGTATCTGTGCGAACACAGAAAGCCATCATCATCATAATAACAATAAAATAATTATTTGACTGTTCGTTTTTGTTTTTTCAGTGACATTAGGTGAGTAATTAACCAAACTGAAATTCACGGAACCTCGAAAACATTATTTTAAGGAGCCGAGCACAGAACCAACGACCGCCACACCACGTCAATTGTGATGCCATCGCTCTGCGAAGCCAAAAAATTAGTCAGATCGGTGTGGTCGGGGGAGGCGGAGGGTGACCTCTTCTCACACAAAATTAGTGGTGATATTTTGTTTGTTGCCGAAATTGGTTAATGGCTGACGAAGACAGGGCCAAAAAAAAAAAAAAAAATCTCATTTCTACAGAGTCATTATTCTTAATTTAATTGTGAAGTTCTGCCGAGAGGCAGAGATGTCTCGGCGGCGAGGTAGAGAAAAAGAATTTCTAGAAGTTACAGAGGAATTAAAATGTCAAACAGGTTAGTGAGATGAATGGGAAGGATTCCATAGGCTGGTTTCGTGGAAGACGGCTTTGGTGGGATTATGATTTGTGAGACATATTGGGTTGGCTTTCTAGGCGACAGGTTTCTTTTCTACATCTCGAAAACAAAGGTGAAGCTTGATGGAATTTTTATACAAACGACGTTTTGAGGCAATCTCTTTAAGCCTTTCTTTAATTGTAGGCTTAAAGCTGGTAGATGTCCCCTTAACCTTGAATTTAATGCGAAAAGGTCAATCGGTCAATTTTAGTCTAAAAAACAACGCTTTCACAACTAGTTGGACTATCGTCAAACTTTGTTAAATTAGAAAAGAGTTTGCGTCCGTCTTTGAAGAAAAAGAGATATCAAACCAACTTTAGAAGTTAAAAAATATCAAACAAACTGCTACATCGACTCAAATATAAAGAAACAAGGGCCTAACGCATTTAACTTTATCAAGAAAAGAGCTTGGGCTTTTTTTTGATAAATCATTTTGTTAAGTTGTCTACGGGTCTCAGTTGCGATTGTGATAGATACTCCCTGTGACAAAGATCCCAGTCCTCTCCATAAAACTTTTCAAATTATTTCTGTTGGTGGTTAAAAAAAGTATTTTCATACCGAGTTTTTTTTTATGACTGCGCGGCTATCTGAAAAGTTTCAATGAAATGTTATACTTATATAGAAAAACAAACTTCGAAGGAAAAGTAAAGACCTGCAGTAAGACATGATGATGAAAATCTTTGGATTGAAAAGAGTAGACTTTCAAACAATGCTGATTGCATTTTTAAGGGAAGGGCTTCAGACAAGTCCTAACATTTTTCGTAAGCTTATCGATTCGAAGCTGAAGAGATTACAAACAATTATCGAAGCAAACAAATCGCATATATCAGTTTATTTTTGCTGTGTTTTCTGAATAAATGGAGTAAGTGTTAACTGATTTTAGCCAATTTAGTATTTTGTTTGTACTTTGTTTGAAGCGTGTATAATTTTCTATTAAAACTTTACAGATTATTCCGTAAAGATAAAAAAATTCGGGTGTCAAATACTTTTTATACTGTATTTTTAAGTTTTCTTTGCTTACTTCTTACTTTGTACCCACTGTATTTTTAAGTTTTCTTTTTTTTATGCGGATGCTGCTTCGTCCACGTGACAAAAATGAAAAATGACCAAATTCTCTTTGAGTGTAAATTGTTTCCTATTTTTTTATAGAACCGGGTTCAATGTTTATCATTACAAACAGATTAACATTTAAACTACAAGTTCTTTGGTCTTAGGTACTGGTGACTGCCTGCTCCAGACGCAGGCTCACGTAGGTCTTTTGTTGGCCGATTGTGTTGTTACACATCCGGATTATTCTCAATGCTCGGACTCGTTGTTTACAAAGTTTCCTGCAAATATAAGGTTGTCAAATATCTCCCTTCCGCCTTTTTGTCTTTTAAATTTTCCGGCTATGTATAAAGCGCTACAGAGCTCGTATCTGACAATGACATCAATTGAAAGGTCCTACAACCTACAAATCGACGCTATGCATGATTAGTTTGGATATTGCGTTCAACAGTTATAGACGTGTAAACATGGAGTTCACTAACGCCGAAATTTGCGCTTTTTTAAAGTTTTCCTTCGTTAAAGACAAATCCGCTAGAGAAACGTTCCGTGAGATTAATGGTGTTTTGGGGGATGGTACTCTATCACTTCGAACCGCGGAGGAATGGTTTCGACGATTCAGAGCTGGTGAAAACGACACCATGCCAGCCAGCCGGCGGAAAACCTGTGACGACGAATACCGATCGAATCATGGAAAGCATCGTGGCATCTCGTGACATCGTCCAGGAGATGGGAGTTAGTCTTCAAACCATTTTAAACCCTCTGCAGAAGGCTGGATAGAAAAAAAAAGCTTGATGTTTGGGTGCCGCATGATTTGACGCAAAAAACCCTTCTGGACCGAATTAACGCCTGCGATATGCTGCTGAAATGGAACGAACTCGACCCATTTTTGAAGCGGATGGTGACTGGCGACGAAAGTGATCCGTTCACTTACGACAACATCAAGCGAAATTCACCGAAGCGAAGGCCGGTGAATTGTCCCAAACAGTGGCCAAGCCGCGATTGACGGCCAGGAAGGTTTTGCTGTGTGTTTGGTGGGATTGGAGGGAATCATCCACTATGAGCTGCTCCCATATGGCCAGACGGTTAATTCTACCATCTACTGCGAACAACTGGACCGCTTGAAGCAGGCGATCGACCAGAAGCGTCCAGAATTGGCCAACAGGGAGGGTGTAGTGTTCCACCAAGACAACGCCAGACCACACACTTCGTTGAAGATACGAGAGCTCGGATGGGAGGTTTTATCGCATCCACCATCCATAGCCCGGACATAGCGCCAAGTGATTACCACCTGTTCCTGTCCATGGCGAACGCCCTTGATGGTGTGAAGTTGAACTCAAAAGAGGCTTATGAAAAGTGGCTGTCCGAATTCTTCGCAAATAAGGAGGGGGGCTTCTACGAGGGGGGTATTATGAAGTTGCCGTCTAGATGGAAACAGATTATCGAAAAAAACGGCGCATATTTGAACTAAATCCGATCACTGTAACACTTTTTATGAAGCATTGAATGAAGAGCAAAAAAGCGGAAGGGAGATATTTGACAACCTTATATTATAAAAGTACAGACGAAAAGCGCAGAAATATTGTTGAACGAATAAACCTTTTATGGCAGTAGTTAGGCGCTGGCTTTAATGATTTCTTACTAAATTGTCTATAATATCAGAAAGTTTGATAACAATTGTATGAGTGCCTAAGGAATTACTGAATTTTAGCGCTTTCTTCAAACAACATGTTGACTGTAGTAGTTTTTTGAAAATTCTAAAACAAATTCAAAAGAATGATTCTCATCACATGATAAGAAAGAAAATAAATTCTGAATAGTAAGGTATGAAGTACAATTAAGTCAAATTCAAATGATGGAATTTATCAGCGTCCTTTTTATTCAAATACCGAGAACAATTCCAGATTACCTACTCTCTAGACTAGAACAGTTGCAAAAAAAACTCCTTTTATTCAGTGCTCGAATTTTCTTTTTTCCAGAGTTCATCTTACTTCCTGATTTCTCTGTCGGTTGAATTTCATTTACTTCAACCTTGAATAAGCGGTTTCATCACTTGCTTTGCACCGCCACCTCCATCTGTGTAGCTAACTTTTCAGTCTACCCGTCTGCGAAGTCTTCAAAAGTACTTTTTTAAATTGAAAACAAAGCCCCAAGTAACAAGCACTTTGTCCACTCAGCAGTCTTGAATGAAACATTCACCGCGCCAGCCTATTCAATATTTCCACGTAAAGTAAACTCCCAGTCAATACCTCATCAACGTCCACATCCACAGAAGATATCCCTCCAAGACTCTTGTTTACGACTGGTGTGTAACACCAAGCCCATAACTTTCTTAGACCACCGCTCGAGGGCGATGCACCCCGTGGAATCTCCTCTATAATTTAGACCTAACTCAGCACCGTCCGCCTCATAGTTTCATGCTCAGAACACATTAACCCTTTGCCCAGCCGCCAAAACGCCGCCAAGCGTCTCTTTTAGAAACCACATAACTCAAAATTAACACCATAATCAAACTTCCTGCGCAGCCTCTCACACGCGGCAATCCAATTACAGCCGGTCCCCCTGCGGAAGGTGCTATCCGTCGATAGTGTTGTAAATAAAATGCGTTCCAAACCATATTCAGACATTTTCAATCAATCACCGGCCAACAACGTCAGACTCCAATTAATAGCGGATGCCGGTCCACGCGCTCCCATCCCATCGGTGAACTCTCCAATCTCCACTCTCCGCCTTCCTCCGGGCCCGGGAGGAGTTGCGAAAATCCAGTTCCATCGCGCGAGTTCACCAGAGTGGAACAACACCACAGCGCAGCTTTTTCAACAGTCTTTTCCTTTTCCCATCGCCACTCGATGGCAGCGGCAGCGGCAACGGCGACCGGATAGGCGAGCGGAATCGAAAATTCGCTTCGTTCCTAGACGCGCTGGTGGCGCAACTCGCAACGCGCAACACGAGGAAACACCGGCCATCGGGCACCGGGCATCGGTTAGCCAACTCTTCTGGTTCCCCGAATTGGAGCTGAGCGGATTTAATGTCAGTTGTTGGAAGGCACTGCGGTGCTGCAATCGCGGTGTCAGGTGTAGGGTTCTAATGGGACCAGGAAATCGTTGTCGCCGTTGAGCAATGATCGATTTGTGCCCGCTAAGGGTCTGTGGGCATCACATTTCGAGCGATCCCCACGGGGAACAGGGAACCGAGCTAAGTGACGCAAGCCGCGACCGGCCCCGTTCAAATGGTAAATGGTGCGGAGAGGTGCTCTAATTTGTAGTCAGCATGTGGCGCTGGCTCTATTACACCATTCAAATGCGGGCCCGATAGATTATCAATTAGCCTGGGACGTGCTCTGTAGCGGGGCGCGGGCGGCAGACGCGGGCTGGCTTAGTCACCGCGCACAATTCGCGGGAAAAGCGATAACGAGAGCGCATGGAAAATTTCGACGGTTCTTTGTTTTGGGTGTCTCTGGCCTGCTGCCGGTCGTCGACGTCAACGACGACAGAAACGTGGTCTAATGTCAGTCCACGTCAGACTCACACGACTCGGAAAGTCGTGACGCTGCCGCTGTTTGGCGTGTGGTGTGTGGGGAGCGTAGCACCAAAAAAACAACACGCCGGATCAGTGGAATTCATGGATCACGGAGTGGATTAGATTTATATTTGGGCATGTAGTCCATCAAATGGATGGTCGCGGGCATGGACAGGAAAGCAAGACAGGCAGACAGACAGACAGACAGACAAACAACAGACCGTGATTCTTATATGGAGCATTCAGGCTGTCCACTTGCTTGCTGGTGTCTCTGAAGCAAATTTTATTCAAACTGGAGTCGAGTGTGGCTGTGGCTGTGACTATTGTTACCGGGAGATGAGAAAATTGGTAACAGAGTATTTGAAGCTCGCACACTGATTGGGAGAGTCTCAAGTAACTGGAGTGACGTGTAAGGCATTAATTGCTCCTCTTTTCGACGACAAGTATGGTCGGGCGGACGAACTTGGCGGTGAGTCTGGCCAATTGGGTGCTTGATTGACGTAATGGACAGTCAAAAATGTGGGCTCAGTGATCTTTGAACGAGTGGTGGTCTGCTTCCTGAACTCAGTTTTTTTTATGGAATCTGGATTCTTTTTGAGATTTTTTCTGAATCGTAGGAAAACTTCTTAGTGGGACACGTTTTAAGATGTTAATTTAAGAAATATTAAAACCATTCAGTTAATCATATTACATACATCTTATATTAAAATCCCTTTTATCATCCTAATTCCTTGCCTACCTTGTTCCCCCTCTCATCACCTCAATTTTGAATTAGAATTGGATAAACTAAAATGTAGGTACTATAAAAGACTTTCACACCGATCAAAATAAAATTGAATTGAATTGTTTCCCCTTTCAGTTCATTTCATTTCAACAAGCAAACTTTGAACATTCGTTCATACACTGAACTGTCACTGTAACTGTAAAGTTAACGGCAGCCATGTGTCGTGAAATGTGAAATGTGAAATGACAGCAGAACAAATGTGTCTTTTGTTAAATTAAAGTTGGTTAAGAGAAAAATGCGTGAATTCCAATACTTCGCTCATGTTCAGTAAAGTCTAAATTTTAATATTAGGTTGTCAAACGGGCTCGTATCCAAACTAATCATGCATAGCGTTGTTTTGTAGGTTATGTCAAGACCTTTCAAATGATTTTTTTTTTTCAAATACGGGGTTTTAGTAACAAAATTAAATTGTTCATATTGAAATTGTCGAATTGGAAAATGAAGGCGCTTGCTGTATTGGTTGTACTATTACCTCCGAAATGCTGGGATAATATTCATAGACATAAAAGAAGGCTTTCTAAGAAAAAGAAATCTAGAAAATTATTCAGAATTGATAGACAATTTAAGGAAGTTGCTGAGAATATGAGCCACTGAACCTAATCAGCTGCTCAAAAAAATTGATGTGTGGCTTTTGTTTGCCCTAGATCATAAGAGAAACTGTGCTGAAGAGTTAAAAAAATGGCATAACATTCTTCGGAGTGGTGAAACTTAGATTAATTTCTTCTCTTCGGACTCTGAACGTAACGTCAGATCACCAAAAAGAAGGGAACACCACCCATGCTATGCAATAAGAAGAAAATATGAAGTTCATACAAGAAAACCAAGAAAATGTCTGCATTTTTCAATGTTTACGGGTTGACCAATTTTTTATTTGGAAACATAAGATAAGGTAATCGCTTAGTCGCTTAGATATATTTTTTTCAATTTACGAAAATGCATAAATGCTCAAAAACACAATCTTTGAGGTCGAATTTAACAGCAAAGGCTAACACTTAAGAAGAACTTTTTCCGAATCCTCAATAAAACAAAAATGCAGCTTATTAAAATTTTGTTATACAGTGTAATGCCAGCCCTTAACCGTTTATGCACAATGTCAGCAGCATTTGTCTTGTTTTACTTTTGCTACTACTTCTTTAAAAGTTTCTACTTAATCTATAGTTGGATTAAAATTGATTATTAACGATTTATAGAAGCGCGTCATCTTAAAAAATTTCGAAGAACGAAGTTTATAAACATTTCTGGCCAACTTTTAATCTCTTAAAAAATCTTAAATTTAAGTGTCAAACCCCTTGGTGTAGGCATAACTTTTAAAACTGTAAACTCTCGATAATTCGAGCCTTTATAATTCAAAAACCCTCTGTAAATCGAAGCATTCCCGTAGTCCCCTAAAAAACCCTCTGTAAATCAAAGAAAACCCATGCAATTTGGTCTCCTCGTTAATCCGAATTTATTTTTGTGCAAAGCAACAAGAAAACGTCTATAAACGTCTATAAATCCAAAATGATGCTTTGTTTGCCTTTATACTTCGAAGTCAAGTTTATTTCATTTTCCTTAACAACCGGTAGTTGAATGCGTACGTGGGGAAAGTGTGCAATATTTTTTTTTCTGAAACCTCCGTGCTTCGACAACCTCTGCAATTCAAAGTTTTTTCCTCGTCCCATGAAATTCGAATTAGCGAAAGCTTACAGTATTTATAACAATTTTCCTGATGCACCATTACACGCCACATTTTTGTTGGCCATTAAATAAAAATTTTCATCGATTTGTGCACCGAACTTCTCAATTATTAAATTAAGTTTTTGATCAATGCTAAAATCACCAATAAATGTCCTGGCAGCCGAAGACTTTCAGTGACATGCTGGAAGACAGACAAGTTCTTTAGAGCTTCAAATGCGATCTTTCATATCTTTTCTACGACACGATAAAGTGCAAAATTCACGACATATACGATATACGCACTTCTGACCTTTGACTGCAGCATTAACAATCAGCTAATGATCTTTTCATGACATATTCCCTTCCTTTGACATTTGAAAAATTGAATTGACATCCTGTTTTCCAGTAGCAGCCACAAACGCACCTAGTCCTGGGAATGTCACACGATAAATTTCCCACAGGAGCATACAAAAAGGATATTCCTCTTGGCTGTGTAGCGTAACAAACACGTTTCGGTGACATGTAATTAACAAACGCACACCATCGCGGTTTACTTGCGACCTTTGTGCCGCCTCAACTCCCGGAGATGTGTTTAGCCATTCAATTATTAAAATTTTTTATTATTCTAAGGGTACCGTTGAACCCGAGAGATCGTGCAACGTACCCCCAAACGATCCATTTAAATGATAACACCACAAGCCTGGTCCCATTAAATATGCACCCTCGCCGCCAAACTACTCGTTACAATTACACGTTCATTTTTTATTTTTCGTTTTTGGTTTTTGTGCCTAGGAAACAATTAAATGCGACAATTACGTGCGGGACGCACTACCTGGCTGCCTGCCCCACCTGCATAAATGACACGGGAATCCACTTGTTGGTGTCGACGCTGGTGCCGGTAATGATGATGATGATGACGATGGAGTAACTATTTTGCATTGGATCACCTGCATAGGTGAGAATGCCATCTCCCTAAATAAGCAAGCAACAGTCCAGTTTAGCTCCGTGGGTCGCCATGAGAAAAACACCATCCCCGGGCCGGTTGGTGAACGCGTGGAAAGTATCTTATTAGTTCTACAAGCGGATTTTAGGGTATTACTCTGTCGCTTTGTGTTTTGTAATTGTTCGATTGTTGGAAAAATGTTAGCGCTGTTGCTAACCAGCGACGGTTGGGTACCAAATTGGATCCAAAGCCTCAGTCAGCTCGCCTAATGAATGCCACCATGGTGCTGTGCGTGTGTGCGTGGAGCCGGTACAATTCGAATTGTCATTCGAAATGATGTTCGCATGTTCACATCAAACATTCACGCGGATAATCGTCGAACCGTATCGGGTGGTTGTTTAGTCGTGTTTTTTTTCTGTTTTTTTTAGAAAAGATAATTTTAGAAATTTACGTGTTTTTTTTTTGGGTTGTGGGACGGGTGAGAGAAAATGAATTGAACAAAAAAAAATGTGTGTTTTAGGCGAGTTTAGACGTGTGCGTGTCACCAAAAGGGTTTTCATGGAAAATTGACTTAGTGTGGGAGTGGAGAGGGGTGATAGAAAGGTCTGAGTGACACAAACACACATGGCGCCTTTTTAGTGGTCAAAAAACGCAGTTAAAACGACAAATTGCAGTGAAGTCAAGAAGATACTTGAACTCGGTCTATATCTTAGAGTTCAGTGGTTGTCCCTTTAACTTACATGTGCCTTTCTTACAGCAAAGAACTGTTGGGAAATAATTTCCCATTTATGAAATAACTTTTTTTGTCATTTTTGCTGATAGAATACCAAACAAATATTTTTGTTCATCTTTATTTGTCTACCAAGAAAGCCTTTTCAAGATGTACAGTTAAAGTTCAAACTGGAGAGCTGAAAACCCGAATGGAGTTAAACAAGGACGTTGAAAAGAGTTTGAAGCTTTGTAATTTCAGGTTTATCCTTTTTATTGTTATTTTACTACAAATAGCTGCTTTATAGAAAATAGCTCTCAAGTACTCGAAAACAATGTAACGGGTTCAACTTTTATCAATTGAAAGCTAGCTGTCAGCCACAACCCCAAAACCCGAGCTTCGACTAAAATTGAAATAAGATTTTTTAGAGGAACTACTTACAATGAAAGATATTCGTAATTTTATTATTTCCCCTTAATAATGTAATAAACGGACTAATTGTAGGCGTAGGAACTACATTTTTTTGTAGTTTTTTTTTTGTTTTGGACTTTTGTATTCTAGGTTACAAGTCACGCTGCCCACAAAAAAAAAAAAAAGTGAATTGCAGTCGCGCCTTTATGAAACTTGGAAATGATCTTTCATAAGAAAGAACTTGCCAGAAATACCAAGATGTATTTAAATTGTTTCGAAAACTGAAAGCTGTGTTAAATCAAATGAGGTTATCCTAGAATATATTGAAGCTCCACTAATATAACCATTCCAATCCATTTGTGGTTCGAAAGCAAATGATTACTATTTCTACTCATCATATTTTTCTGAAACGATCAAATAATGCTTACCGTCTTTAGTCTTTCTTAAGGATGAGGAAAATAATGAGAAAAATTTCGTTGCTGGGCCTAAAAATTATCTGTTTTTAAGGCGAACTAATCAAATTGCGAAGCACTGTATTTTCATTCAGAGCTTATTGAAATCTGAATCTTAAATCTTGTCATAATTTTTTAACATCACGTTAAACGTCAAAACAATTCATTCATTCATTATTTCATTTACGTTTCATATTCCACAAACATGGCAAATAAATATTTAAAACGCATGTTTAGGTACGACTCGAAGAGTGGCAGTCTAAATTAAACCCTTATGTGAATGAAGAGGTATCCGAGCACCTTTATAATTTTTAGTGACCAGATAAACTGATTCAACTGGCAGTTATGGGCGCGTAAGCTTGTGAGAGCTCCTTCGTTTTTGTTCTACAAATAGTTTTAATAAGTAAATGTAAGAATATCAAATACGATCATGTCCAATCCAGCTAAGACTTTTTAAATGACAACAATTGTTAACACATTGAATGTCACACCATTTACAAACAAACTTATTGTTATTGCGGGTCATCGTTGACCCCCATGGCATTCAACGTGTTAAAAGATGTAGGGAAAAATGAAAGAAAACCTCAAACACCTGATCAAAACTGAAAGACCACGTTTTTTCTACTTCTACTTCTTATGATTCTTTATTTTTGACAGACAGAATTGACATCGTATTTTTATTATGGCGAAAGCAATATTGTAACACAGTCAGAGAAGTTTGAGGAGTTGACCTAATTGAGTTTTCGAAATCGTTAACAACAATAGTTACCAGATTTTAGCCAATCAACAAAATGTTGCAATATTTCTACAAACTGCCAAATTAAACTCCCGATCCACAAAAGTCTTGACGCAATCCAATAATTCGTGAAGTGAAATTGATGCTGTAAATAGCTTCAATGGATTGAGACGTCTAAAAATTATGAATCTGGAAATCTTAGGTTCTTAAAAAAGTCATCAGATAATAAATACAAACGCACTGCTTACAAAGTTCTTAGAATTCGAATATAACCTCAGAGTTTTCCAAGAAAAGTTTTTTTTTATTTGTTTAGAGGCTTGATCACGAAGTTGTATTCATTGTTTTCATAAGTTCTGTAAATTTACAGAGAGCCCTGCAGAGAAAAATCAGAAGCTTTCAAAACTCACGAATGAGCCAAGGTATCGGGATTCAAATCAGCGTCATTTTACGTTTTTAGTCATCGAATTTCAACTTCAATCACGAGATTTTTGGGCCGTCGGCGTTTTTTTCATTAAAGGCGCACGACCTGATCTGAATTTTTTGTAGTTTACCCTAAACATGGTGATGAATGGAACGTGACTTCAATCAACATCATTACTAGTGCATGCCGACATCATTAGAAATCAGCCCTCCAGGTTGTTGATGTCAAACAATCACTTTTGAGAGTTCATCAATGACCGGGAATTAGAACACTTAGATGTCGCAATCCAAAGCGAAGTTTGATCAATAACTGGGTAAATTCTGTAAAGCTTGTGAGGAAAGTAAATCTTATGCAGATGTAGACCCGATTCTCGCCGTAAAATTAGCTGCATTCTTAGTATGGAGATGCCTAATTCAACGTATTTGTATCGAAGTGTATGAGTTTATAACTTAACAGTCGATGTATTTTATGTTGCTGTTTTTTATACGAATTTTTACTTTTTTGTGAGTGATTGAGAAGGAGCGATGGAGGAAAGTAATACCAAATAAAAGTGTTTTTTTTTCTTTTGGTTTTCCACTCTAAAGTGGCTGTTTTGTTTTTTTTTTTTTGACTGGGCTTTACTCCTCCTTTACTCTGTAAATATACAGTGAGCAGCAAGAGGCTTGATATTCTGGCCTGATTAATAAGAAGACTAAGAAAGCAAAGTTATTCTCAGATAGAATTTGTATTAAAAAAATATTCTCTTATTTATACTTTAAGCCCATTAAACAACCTGAAACAACTTAACAAATTAATTTACGTTCATTTAGCTCAATTAATTATGAAAAGATTAAATGTTTGTATCGGCGTCCGGGCTACTCGCGTCGTCGATAGTGATAAAAAACGAAACTTTCTCGCGCCAGAAACCCGTAAAAAAGTAATGGAATAACTTCGGCTTGTGGGTAAAACGGCTTCTTGGTGAACTCTTCAGTTTGAGGGTGCTACCATTCCATTCTAACAAAAAGAAAATATAAGAAAAATGCAAAATGTAACCATAACCTAAATAGTTGTCTCCATTTTTTTTTTTCAACATCAACACTTTTGCTGAGTTGATTTACAAAACTACGTTATATTTTTATTTTTTGTAAAGTGAAGTAAAGGGTGATTTTTTAGCTATTATCTTTTTGGCAACACTGGTTTAAACAGCTGACGCACGTTTCGTGTTTTGTTTCACTGTCAAACATCTTCAGTTTGGTCTATAATTTAACCATGAATCGTCTTACAAACGAACAACGCTTGCAAATTATTGAATTTTATTCTCAAGACGCGTGCTCTGTTAAGAAAGTTCAGAAAGTTAAGAAAGTGTTCAGCGACGAGGCTCATTTTTGGCTCAATGGGTACGTAAGTAAGCAGAATTGTCGATTTTGGAGTGAATATCAGCCAGAAGCATTGCAAGAGCTACCAATACATCCAGAAATAGTCACAGTTTGGTGCGGTTCATGGGCTGGTGGCATCATTGGACCGTACTTCTTCAAAGATGATGCGAGTCGTAACGTAACTGTGAATGGTGAGCACTACCGTGAGGTGATATCTAACTTTTTTTTGGCCAAAATGCAAGAGCTTGACTTGCATGACATGTGGTTTCAACAAGACGGTGCCACATGCCACACAGCATGCGCAACAATGGACTTATTGAGAGGCGAGTTCGGTGAACATTTTATTTCACGTTCCGGTTCTGGGACCGGTCAATTGGCCGCCTAGATCGTGCGATTTAACGCCTTTAGACTTTTTTTTGTGGGGCTGAGTTAAAGCTCATGTCTATACAGACAAGCCCGCTTCAATTAACACATTGGAAGACAACATTGAAGCATTTATTCGTGAGATACCGGCCGAAATGTTGGAAAGAGTATGCCAAAATTGGACTAAGCGGATGGACCATTTGAGGAGCAGTTAAGGTCAACATTTGCATGAAATAATCTTCAAACATTAAATTATATGGACCGTACTATCGATTCAAATAAAGATTTCAAGCATTTTTCTGATTTTTATGTTTTTTTTTGAAAAACTTTTACTATAGCTTTTAAAAAATCCCCCTTTATTTTAATGTCAGTCTTACGAAAATATAATTAATTAAATATTTTGTAACGCAACTTATTTTTGTGGAAAAGTATTATCTGAACATGGAACATGCTAGGTTATCAGACTTTTGCTGCCAATTTTAGTTGAGTTTGGGATAAAAAAGTGCTGAAAATAAACAACCAGTATAAAAAGTTTTGAAAATATAAATGATGAAACTTTTCTCAGTAATCCATTTGATACAAGCTATCACAGTGTACACAGTATCTCCATTCACCTCTTTTTGAGTTGTGATTGTTATTAAAATTAACAAATTCAAAAAGAGGTGAATGGAGAAAAAAAACACAGGAGTTTAGTCTGCTGAATAAATTCCTAATCACCTTCAGTTGAATATTTATGTCTATTTTTTTTTGTTTGCTTTTCAGCAGCAAGCTAACCACATTCGAAATGCTTTCACAACCACAAGAACCAGATTTCATCACACATCAGTGAAAAAACAAAAAATTAAAAAGTCGTTCGTGAAAATTTTCTTTTTGATTGGAAGAGACGATCGAATAAGACCGACAATTCGTTGAATTTTCCAATGCAATGATATTTGCAAGATCACGGATCAATTCTCATTCACTTCACTGGAATGAGTCAACAAATCAGTGAAATTGTGCTTCGTTAAGAAAATCCAAAGAAAATACGTGCAAGTTTGTCTGCGTAGCTGAATTGGACGGTCGTGGACGGTCTCAATTGACGGGTCCAGTACTCCTTCACTGGCTATCGATTTTTGTGCACTGATCTTGACCTACATCACGACCAGATTGGATTGAAGTGAAGTTCAATTTGTGATCAGAACGCCTCAATGGATTTAAGATCAGCCGATTTGATCACATCTTAGAGAGAGTTTTAAATTTATGCTTTTAAGTCACTGATCGAACTAACGCAAGGTAATACCCTTGTGGGCACTATCAACAAAAAATGCCTACCATACATTTACTCGTTTCATCATTCTCTGATTCAATCAAATGATCAATAAATTTGATCAATTGGCCAACACTTCTAATCGAAACACATCCGACCGACAGATCGCCAGAGAAAGAGAATCAAGAGTTCGTTGTACATTCTGGAAGTCAACCGAAACAGTAGAAACTAATTCATCTCAGAAAAAAAACACGCGCCTGTAGTGGTTGAAAACGAACCAACAAAGAAGGCACGATATACCCATCGTAACATTATGTCACGGACAGCTAAAGTCTCTCCTTTTGGCCGGGGGTAATTTACTCCCTGATCCATCAAGTCATTACCTGGGAAACAACATGGCACACCGTCATCGTCATCATATTCGTCATTAATTTGACAACGAGAACTCTTTTTGTCCCATTCCACTAGTTCTTTCAGCCACCAGTTTTTACCTCATTCATAAGGTTCTCGTGCTGTCTCAACTCAACACACTCGGCTTCGTTCCCCCTGCGCTTATCAGACACTCCCATACACCTGAGAAGTCATCACCGTCACATCACAGGTAGAGAAGAGGAATAGAATTCGAAACAAGTGTTTCGTTTGTGCGAGAGTGTATGAGTGTGTGATCGTTGTGCTAAGGCAAGCAGAACGAACCCCTTATTCCCGGCGTGTGGGTTGAAAAGAGAGCCCTCTATGCACGATCCCTACAACAGGTACAGCGACAGCGAAATTTATAAAGAAAGGTGCAAAAGGTATCTGCCAGAGTATACCGAATGATCGCGCGCATAGATACAGTACGACTACGACGAGGAGCCGACCTCTCTCTGGCTCTGTGTTGTGTAGACCTTCTCTGTACACCTTATCCAGGTTACCTGTTCCCGTGTGTACCACGATCAGTTCAGTTCAGTACAAACGATCGTGGTGATCAGTTCATTTGTTGTTTTGTTGTACTTACTTTTTTGTGTTTTTTTTTTTTGTTTATTGTGTGGTCTTTTATTTGGTGGCAGAGACAGCCGCGGTTTACTTAACTCATTCGCGAGTTCAAGCACCAAATTGTTGTTTTTTTTTTTTTCCAAACTTCAGATCAAAAGTGATCTTTATTCGAACGAAAGAAATTCCAAATTCTTCTTTTTTTTTTATTTTTATTGAAGTGCTAATTGACAGAGACTGACTTTTGAAGTTTATCTATCGCTATCTTTGTGTTCCCAACATTTAGATATCTGTCAGTTGATATGAAATTTTGTTCGTTCTGTTTGCTCAACCCGCTGAGGACTTGAAGAATTAATTTATGAGACTGAGGGGATTGGTTATTGAACCTGAAAACGTTTAAATTTTTGCTCAAAAATACCCCCGGAGGCTTGACAGAGACACAAAAAAAAAAATTTTTGAATGTTCATGGATAATTTTGAAGTAATTCGATATGTGGCTTGATGAGAGGAAGAAATCAAAAAGTGATCGTGTTGCAAAAAAAAAAAGAAAAATTAAAAATTTCGAGTGTGTAGAAAAAAAAAATTCGGAAAAAAATGCGGCGCCGTGATCGGTTTGGAAAAAGTGCACGAGCTACGGAATCCGATCAGAAGTTCATGGCTGGAAGATCGAGCCTGAGTGGACGGAAAAAGATGAAGGTAATTGAAAAAAAAAAAAAAAATAGTCTTAAGATTATGTTCTGCTCTTGGGAGGTCGGAGGGACTGATCTGGCTCTGATCCATTCTAATGGCCGGCCTTTCTGTGGCAGCCGCTCGGAATGGTTATGGGTCTCTGTTAATTTTTTTTTATTGCTTTGATTAGTTTCGCTGGAATCGTGTAAGAATTTCAATTTTATAAACGCCATTTGAAACGCAGATAAAGGTCATTTGGTGTTTATTTCAAAATAGATTTTGAATGAGCTCATTTACATATTTCACTCCTTTCAATCTCTTTTTTATCTCCTTGAAATTGAGTTATAAAAAGGGACGATCACTTGTGAGAGAGGTGATCCTCCAATGGAGAGAATTTCTTTGATAAGGAATTATTTGTTGGTTGGTTCCTTTGCTGCTCCAACCGTCTGACAGTCGTTTGATAAGAACCGATACGTTTCTATCTGAATGTGAATTGTGAAGGGATCGGGAAATTTGGCATAAAGTAATTTTGCTCCGCGTTTTCATGAGCGAAAAATGAGACAACCCTGGCATGCGATTATTTGGCGGCTGATTTCAATGAACGGTCTTTGAAAATATAGAACTTGTGTCCCAAATGAAGGTCTATAAACGGACTCTATGTAGTGTAGTTTATAACTTTTTATGTCTGTTTTTTTAGGGCTTCCAAGACAAAAAAGTGTTTTATAAAATAGTTCTTTAAAAGAATTTTATAAGAGAGTTCTGTAGACGAACAAATATCGATCGTTCTGTAAAGTTCTACAAAGTCCCCGGTGTCCGATTAAAACCCGAATAGAAAGATCTGGGTTGGGGATCAAACCAAAGCAAAATTTCATTAAAAGACCCATGAAAAAATTTGGTTTTAGTATGAGTTCAAGGAAACGTAGCAATTTTTATTGAGTCCGCAAGATAAGGCCATCAAAAAAGTCCTTCAAGGCATTACTGTTCATTTCTCGAATAGAGTAAAACTCTGCGTCAGCCATTAATCTGGCTAGACCTCTTTCAACTTTAATTAATTGCATTTTTTTTTCCACGCAGTTGTAAATTTATCACCGAGTCCACCATAATCCCCGTTCAGGAAATTAAAAGCACACCAAGAAAACTTTTGCCACCATCAAAGCGTTGAGTTTACGACCTCAACTCCTTGGCGGCAATTGAAATTTTATTCCCACCACCCACCTGAATCCGTCCACGTCTACAAAAAAAAAAAAAAAAAAATTTCAATTCAACACCCAAAGCTATCCACGAGGCACATTCAACTAGTGAATCACTCCCGCAACGCTAATAACAACTGCAATCCCGAAAGTCAAAAGTCAAAACGATAAATTTCTCTAAAATATTGTCACCAGGCTCCCTAGGTGGCATAGTTGTAGCCGTGTGGCAACAATCTCAACTCCGAATCTCTACGACGTTCTATTGTTTCCGATTGGCGGCTGTTGGTTGGTGATGATGGCGTTGGCACCCCCTCGTGTGTGCAAAATGCATGCGAGTTCCTTTAAGATTTTGATAAAAAAAAAAAATAATGCAAACCTCCAAACATTGGAAAACATAAAAGTTTATTATTATTGCATTTCACCACACACAGCGGTTGTGGTGTAATAAATCAGTTCAACAACGGCGTCAGTATATGACTAATTGGTGTTTAAACCGTAGACAGTGTCGCTAATAAACTCGAACAAATAATGGCCAAAGCACATCGCGACAGAGGGGAGAACTTTTTTTTTTTTTCTTTTCGGTTGAAAATTTCATTATCAGTGACTGCAGTAATTATTTTGTTTTGAAAAAAAAAAAAAAAAACGAGCACAAAAGTCAGAACACAAAAAAAAAAATCTCGAATATGAAATGCACGTGTGGTTGTAGGGGAGTAGGTACATGTGAGTTAGATACTGTATCTCTGATTGCATTGAATGCGATAGTGTCTCCCTCTCTCTGTCGGTACGGTGCCTTTCACTTTGTGTGTGAAACTTGTTGATAAATTTTTTTTTTTGTTTCGTTGTCTGATTGGAGAGATAAATATTTGATTAGAGTCATTTTTGGACAGATGATGTTGGCCAGAAAGGGGAGACGGGCTTCGATGTGGTCAAAATGAATTGAGTAGTTAGGTGACTTGTTTGTGTTTGAGCGGTTTCAATTGTTGAAAAAGTCACGTGGCAGCTTTATTGGGACAATCAGAGTAATCAAATTGATTGTGTGATAGGGCTGATGATTAGGAACGGTGTTATGGAAGGTTCTACGAGTGGAAAAATGCTGAAAGAAGGCTGATTGCTTGAGAAGGTCGATCATGTAATTTTTATGGTCACAAGGAAAAAAAACGCCTAAGATGTGTTTGACGCCTAAGACGTGTTAGACGCGTAAGACGTGTTAGACGCGTAAGACGTGTTAAAACAAATTTCTTTTGGTTTTTAAGTCACAGAATCTGAAATGATTTAAAAGAAATTTTGAAGAGAACTAAACGATTGTCTTTTTTTTTAAACGCTATGGACCTACAGGTCTATGTGATTGGTGGTTAGCCGGCACCACATAACTTAACCTAAACGAATGTTTATTCAATGCAATTTTTGGTCCTTCCTGATTTTCACATAAATTTCTAGAAAGATCCTAAGCTTCAAACTTTCTTTTTTAAAAAAGCTAAGAAATGAATTAGGCTGTTATTCCTTGTGGCCACACACTTTTAAGGTGGAACGAAGTTTGAAAACTTTCCATTCTAAATCTCTATGAATAATTTTAATTTAAAATTGAAATTGAGTTGTGTTGTGTTTAAGAACATTTTGCATAGCTCTAAAACTTCTCTCGAGCAGAAATCCTGCGTATGGAATTGTTCACTAGCAGAAGAGTTTGAAGTGCTGTTTAATTGCTAGAGTCCACAAGTGTCCACAAGGACCTAAGTGAGGCAGAATATATATATTCTGCCAGCCCACCCAAAACCTGACCTAATTGCTAGAGTTTATGAATAATAGCCTAACAGTACGCTAATTTTGTTCCGACGAACAAAATCTCGATGAAAAATTTAGGATAGCAAGAAAGTTTCTTCCTGATCATAAAGAAACAATCGACAGAAATGCAATTCACGATTTGCCAAAATGAAGACCCAGGTTCAAATGTCACTTGTTTAGTATTTTTTAAATTGTTTCGTTTTGCTGTTGAGCTGTTTGCAATTTGTAGTTCTTGCGACAAATCTTGTTGCTTCTTATTTGACACTCATTTCTCTTTTCGCTTGGATTTCTCTCCTGTGCTGCTCTCTGCTGTACTGCTTATCGTCCTACTTTTAGCTTCGTACAGTAGGACTATCAGGATAAGAGACTTGTAGAGCATGAATTTAGTTCTTTGAGTCAAGAGTTTTGACGCAAGCTGATTAGACAACCCAAAGTATCAGCGGTTGCCGAAAGTTATTCTATGACGAATCTGCACTACGATGTCATTTGTGGAGTTTACGTTCGCCCTGAGGTACACGAACTCATTGAAGTTATAGCTGAGTCGAAACCTTTGCAGTTTGTGCCTAATAATGTTAGCTTATCAATTTTAATTCTAAGGTAACAATTTATAATAATAATAATAATATAGTTGTCCACAGTCATGTTTTGTCGTAGGCGATGGATGACGTATTCTTTATTTGTCATATATAAGGTTGTCAAATATCTCCCTTCCGCTTTTTTGCTCTTCATTCAATGCTTCATAAAAAGTGTTACAGTGATCGGATTTAGTTCAAATATGCGCCGTTTTGTTCGATAATCTGTTTCCATCTAGACGGCAACTTCATAATACCCCCCTCGTAGAAGCCCCCCTCCTTATTTGCGAAGAATTCGGACAGCCACTTTCCAGAAGCCTCTTTTGAATTCAACTTCACACCACCAAGGGCGTTCGCCATGGACAGGAACAGGTGGTAATCACTTGGCGCTATGTCCGGGCTATGGATGGTGGATGCGATAAAACCTCCCATCCGAGCTCCCGTATCTTCAACGAAGAGTGTGGTCTTGCGTTGTCTTGGTGGAACACTACACCCTCCCTGTTGGCCAATTCTGGACGCTTCTGGTCGATCGCCTGCTTCAAGCGGTCCAGTTGTTCGCAGTAGATGGTAGAATTAAGCGTCTGGCCATATGGGAGCAGCTCATAGTGGAAGATTCCCTTCCAATCCCACCAAACACACAGCAAAACCTTCCTGGCCGTCAATCCCGGCTTGGCCACTATTTGGGACGATTCACCGGCCTTCGCTTCGGTGAATTTCGCTTGATTTTGTCGTAAGTGATCAATTTTTCGTCGCCAGTCACCATCCGCTTCAAAAATGGATCGAGTTCGTTCCGTTTCAGCAGCATATCGCAGGCGTTGATTCGGTCCAGAAGGTTTTTTTGCGTCAAATCATGCGGCACTCAAACATCAAGCTTTTTTTTTGTATCCAGCCTTCTGCAGAGGGTTTAAAATGGTTTGAAGACTAACTCCCATCTCCTGGGCGATGTCACGAGATGCGAGTTTTCCATGATTCGATCGGTATTCGTCGTCACAGGTTTTCCGCCGGCTGGCTTATCCATGGTGTCGTTTTCACCAGCTCTGAATCGTCGAAACCATTCCCCCGCGGTTCGAAGTGTAGAGTACCATCCCCCAAAACACCATTAATCGCACGGAACGTTTCTCTAGCCGATTTGCCTTTAACGAAGGAAAACTTTAAAATAGCGCAAATTTCGGCGTTAGTGAAGTCCATGTTTACACGGCTATAACTGTTGAACGCAATATTCAAACTAAGCATGCATATCCAAACTAATAGCATAGTCTTGTAGGTTGTGACAAGACCTTTCAATGATGTATAGTATTGCTAGATACGAGCTCTGTAGCGCTTTGTACATAGCCGGAAGATTCAAAATACAAAAAGGCGGAAGGGAGATATTTGACAACCTTATATTTGGTCTAATGTTCATTTATTTGAAGACCACTCATTTACTATTTCTTAAATTAGGTGCTTGTTGTATTAATTTGTTTGTTACTTGGAGTTCTTGCGACGAATTTTCTTGTTTTTTTTTTTTTTTGACATTTTAATAAACTCATTTCCCTTTATGCTTCAATTCTTTTTTATGAATGATTTTTAACACCAATTTTGAGTTTGCCTTTTAGGACAACTTTTTTCGTTGATTGGTAATGATCGACAATATTTACTACTTTACCAAAATAGCAAAGTTAAAAAAGCAATGATGTATTTTCGATCAATATTTTCCCACAATCAATATTTTCCCACAATAGAAAAATTTAGAAAAGCTTGTTAATTTCTAATTTCCGCTTAAAATTCGAGGTTTTCAACGTTGGTCTTCAGCAAATTCTCAAATCTTAATTCAAAACAGAAGACAAAAATTGCCTTAGAATTTGAAGTACAGCAAACTCTCGGTAGAGTGAACACTTTAAAAAAAACAAACAAAATATACTAATAACTTATGAAAAATAAAAAAATATTTTTTCTTTTGTGTAAAGATTTAAAAAAAATGTATTTGAAATGAAATACTTCAATATTTTAAAAAACACGTAGTTCTTTTTAATTCATGAATTAGTATCCTTCGACAAGGCACATGTGGACTACTTGTACCATAAAACGTCTTAAAATTTAATTAATAAATTTGCGCGATAGGTAATGTGAGCCATTTCGCTTGTATGAACAGGCCTGGTTTTTATTAGTTCACTCTAAGGAGAGTGTACTGTTTAGCAAATTAGACAAAATGACATATCCTCAAAATTTGCAAGATCTATAGCTTGATTTATACAGTGGTGGCGTTCAAAAACTCGGTAAAAGTAAGGGACGTCAGTTTTTGGTTAAACTTATTCGAGCCGTTTCATTGTTTTATGCATTTTTATTATAATTCATGTAACTCTTACGTGCTAGACAAATATGCGGAAGACTAGCTTAACTATCTTAATGCTAACTTCCTGGCTTCCTTCAGGCACTCCAAGCTAAACAGAACTCTAAACTTATAATGACTTTTGACGAACTGAACAAAGCATTGAACAACTGACACGTACGACTTAGACTAAGAAAATGAAGAGAAAAGAAAACTTAGTAGCTCTCTTGCAGTTTTTATTCGAACCGTCTAATAAAAACGTTCAATTTGGATTTTCGACCTTAGCGATCATTTCAAAGTTTCTAGATTTCTATTTTGATTTTGTTAGTTTACTGTTTCTTTTTCGAAAACTAATAACCAAATATTTAAACTACTCAACTAACGTTAGGCATTTAATTGATTTGTCACTGATCCTTAAAGATCATTTAATTAAGAGCACTTTAGAAAAATATGGGAAAATCTAACAAAGCCGAATTTATTTTCTAGTCCCCCTCAAAAACCTTCACTTTAAATTCAACTGAATGCCCTGAGAACCAACTTTCGCTTTAACTCCCATTACTCCCAACCACATTCAGTGGCGTAACTGTCTCAAAGGACAACAGTAACAGTCCTCCGTTCGTCTGTCCAATCTAACTTAATTACCACGACAACATTCCAATTGATTAAAACGAAACACCGAAATCATATCACCCGACATGACATGTTGGCGATAACATGACTCCAATAGTCAGCACGCCACTTAAGCCGTCGTCCGACAAAACGCACAGACACAGCCACACAGCTCTGGCGGACACACAGGAGATTGTTGTCAATTTGGAGGCGCATTCCATGCCAGACGCGCTTCGATAGAGATAGAAACCGACCGCAGAGTTCCCATTTGACATAATAGCCTGGCATGTACACCCGGCGAGCGATCGTGTGTACGTCAAGCCGAATGAGCCGCTGATCAGATGCTTGACTCGGAATCTGAATTTGTCTCAGAAAATACGACAGCAGCGGAGCACCAGAGTCTCCACCAATAAATCTCATCCCATCGGAATCAGTCAAATGGCTGCTGTGGCTCTTCTTCTGTTGTGGAGTCTTCCAGATGGACTCGGACGAAACCGGAATGCGCGACACTCGGAGTTATGGCGCAGATCGGATGCCGAAGATTCCCTCCCCTGCGCGTAGCTTCACTCACCGAAGGGTCTTCTCGCGGGTAACACGAAACCGCACACTCACAGAATTCGGTCGAGGCTTGGGAGCCCAGTCACCGAGGAAGAGGGCGAGAGCGATGAGAATCCCTTGAATGAAATTCCTGTCATGCGGATGAGATGAGAGGGACCTCAGAGCAAAAGGGCCACAGTTGTCGTAATTATGCCTCAGACCTGGGCTTCTGATTGTTGTCTGTTGTCTGGGCCTCCCGTTGTTGTTGTTGTCTCCCGGTCGGGGCCCAGGTGCACACACAACAAGTAATAACATCTGAAGCAATTGCTGCGCTACATGCGAGGCATACCACGTCGTCGTCGTTGGCTGGCCTGACATCAGCGCCTCATCCATCCTGTCCTGCGATGAGGCTGCGGCGGCGGCAACGGTGCAGAGATGGGAAAGGAAGTGAAATGCAATTCAGACGGAGAAGAAGAATAAGGGAATAATGCAAAACCGCAAAGTTGTGTTATTTAATACCTTCCCTGGTTCGGAATTCCATTGCGCTCTCTCTCTTCCTTTGGGACGTTGAGTTGACCTCAGAAGGACTCAAACTCGGCGGAGTCAAGGATTGATGGCGGGTGAGTGCGAGAGAAGAGGAAATTGATGAACTTCGATGGGAAGTCGGGGCGAGAATCGTTTTTTGCTTTATTAGGTCAACGGACTTTGGTGAAACGGATGTGGAATGTCTGTGGCAGGTTGTGGATCCTTTCGGGAAATATCTTCGACTGTGGTTGGGGAGAAGGATGAGGAGAGGCATTTTAATTGTGTATCCTTTCACAAATTGGAACATTTCTGGGGCAAGTAGGCGCCTGGTAAAATGGTGACACAGGCGGCATCATTGGTGGAAGTTTTTTTCGGCGTCTAATTTTTGAAAGAAATGTTATTGCTTTTTTATTTTTTAGGTCATGAGGGAATTTTTATCCGTACTTTTAGCTTCAGGTTAAGTTTTAGCTTCAGTTTGCGTTGAAGAACTTGTAAAATCCTAGCATACTTAAAAGAATATTAAAAGTGGAACGTATTTGATGCGCTTTCTGAAGTAACAATTCGATCTTCATAAAGAAAATGCAAGTAGATCGCTTTTGAATCATTTTTAAGATCTGATATAGGCTTAACAAATGTCTGAAATAGAGCCCTGAGAGAAATTTAAGCCAAGTTTAAACAGAGTTGCCAAAAGTTGGCCGCATTCTCTGGAACCACTAACAATTTATGTGGACGAAAAAGCTACAGAATGCACGAAAAGGATCTTAAAAAATTTAAGTGAACCAAGATTCGGAAAGGTCCTTAAAATACTTTTAGGAAATTATATCGATCGAAGGTATAGGAAGTTCTCATTAATATCCAAGTAATCTTATTGAAAATTAAACAAATACGAAGATATATTATAATACATTTCCCAGTTATAAGTGGAACTTATCTTTTCTTTGAAGAGTTTGAGAGACGAGGCTTGAAAATTTCATTCAAAAAGTTCCTGAAAGTTGAATCTGAAGTTCTTAGACAAAGGTTTTTCAAGTTGGATTGACTGCTAGAATATTGAATAGACGCTAGAACAGGGAAACGCATTAGATGACATTGCAGGAAATGTTTGCTCGACATTTGTGGTACCTAAGTTTGTTTCGAATGCTGTGGTGATTAGATATTATCCGAAGTGTTGAAGACATTGAAAGCGTTTATTTTACTTTTCATTTCGAGCCTTGCAAGGGTTTTTTTTTTGGCTCTACCTCTTCGTAACTGGATCACTGCACGACTTCCGTCTTCAATTTGTAGAAGCGCAGAGGTTATGATATTTAGCTTAACTTTGCGTTATTTTTTTACTTTAAAGACTTGCCAATTTTTTGTGTTTTATATTTTTAGTTCTAAGCCCTGTGGATCTTGATTTAAGGCCTAAGTGTTCCCCTTTTTGTCTTCAGGAGAGCCACTTCATGACACTTTCATTCGTTTATTTTCATTATCTACGTCACCATTCAAAACTGAGATAACCTCTTCTTGTCCTCGGCTGCCAACTAAACATGTGTCATCAAGAAAAAAAGTTCAAGTTCCCATGAACCCCAAGAGCCTGCGGGGAAAACGTTAGATTCCACCCGTTAAGGCCTAAAGCTTTCCCCATGCAAAGACTCAGGAAAAAAAAGAAAAAAAGCCAGAGAACCAAAACGACGACAACTTGAAACGAATCTTTGTTATTTCCGCTTGAAGGCCCGTAAAACATGCACACTCAGCTCCCTCCTCAGTTCTCGTCCAATTACAACGCACACAACCCCTTCACACTACAAAATTACATTGTCCGTTAATTTCCTTGCGGCCCCTGCCACCACGGCCCAAGGCAATTAGTTAACAACAATCTTTTTTTACAAGAATTACCCTATAAAAGCAAAAAAAAAAAGAACCCGACGCTTCACAGAAATTAAACGCAGATGAGAACAAAATTTCACACGACAGAGACCACCTCAATGCGCGATAAGAATCACAAAGCATCCCAAACACAAAAAAAACGCGAGTTCTAGCTCGCGGGTAGGTGCACCAGCACCAGCACCAACACCAGGGACTTGGACTGGCACCAGAAGCGCAGAAGCCAAACAAACCAACCTCCCGGACAATACAACACCTGGGAATCATTTCCATCACCTGCAGAGGATCCGGCCACCGCGCGCCGTGTGGAGGAAAAACGAACCGAAATGGTGTGAAAACCGCAAAAACGATTAGAATCACAGCAACAAAAAACAAAAAAAAAAAACCGTCTTCAGTGGACAGAAGACAGAGGGCTGGGGACCGGGAGACCGAAGCGCGGCCATCACCAGATGCAAACCCAAACGTGGGTAATTACATTTCGGGAAGTCGTCGGAGACGAGCTTCAGTGCTTGTAGTTGAACTTTAATTGCCCCACCGGGAATGTTCTAGGAACGATGGTCATTCAACACGCTCCTGTCTCTATCTCGCTCGCTCATAATTACGAGGCCAACTCTGATTTTGAGGAATAAAATCTCACTCGGCTTTTTTTTTTGTTGTTGTTATGACCCATGACCGAGCCATGCGTACACAACTTCCTGGGCGACCGACATGACCCACAAAATTTCGGTTTTCGGCTTTCGGCCCACGGAACATGATTGAACAGCGTGTTCCTGGGCCTGGCTCTGCGGGCAAACAAAGCCAAGCCCTCCCTCAATTGATTGGAACACGAATCTTGGCTCCGACCGTAATTTGTGTTACACAAGTGGATTGAACGGCGAATTAAAAGGGAACCAAAAGGCAAACACGTCGGGGGCTTGGGAAAGCTGCCACAGCGCACTCTCTTTTCGGGGAGCACCCACAACTGCTGCTGAAACCGAAACCGAAATCGAGGCTCAGACCGAAGCCCAAGCACTTGCTGGAGCTCCGGCTGTCCATCGGCGGTGCGGTGGACTCGGTTCAAGAGTGAACGGCGCTGCGGCGTGTCGTGTGAACACGTGATGGCCGCTCTGGGTGTACCTCGAGAGAGTGCTGGGTCCGTTCCTATTTATGTGTGCATGTGGAACGAGGAATCACGATCTTTCGAAAACTATTGACATTTACTCACTTCGAAGGTTAGTGACTTGGTAATTCGTTGTACATGAGGTTGGTGGTGTTTGGATAAATTGTTGGATTTGAAATTACTTGAAACTGTTTGTTAATTGTTCGTTGTTTGCTTTTGTAATTGATTTGGACGTGGCCATACTGCCGGAGGAGTGATGTTTAGATTAGTCTCAGAGATGTAGAGATGTACTCTTTCTTAAGAGAGATGGTGTCGGGGGTGGGACGAGGTATGCTTTGCTACTTTCTGCTGGTTCACGTTCATGGGAGAGGTTTGTTCTATGTTCGACAGCGGTTTTTTGGGTCTTCTCTTCAGAAAAACGTCACGGGTGGCAGTCTCGGTGGCGAGACGGCGCCGATGCTTAAGGCTCACTCGGCAGTTGTTTGCAGATTTCGATGCTTGATCACTGTCTCTTTTTTGGTCAGTTTTTTTTGTACTCTAAAAGAGAGTCAACTGCAAACATTTGAGCTGATCTTTTGGAACTTTTACTATTATTTAGATGGGTAGTTTATATGGAGGTTTTTTTTCCATAGTTTTCTTCCATATGTGGTCTAAATAACTGTACTTATAGAAAAATTCAAATCGTATCTTCGAGGTTTCAAATTGGCATTGCCAAGATGTGTGGTAACATGGTTCCTTAAAAAAAAAGGTTTGGGCTGAACAGCTTTCAATTTAGAAAAAAGTTTTTAGTATTTCCAATTTTATTTAAGAGTAAAGTAAAACGGAATATGTTCGTTCCGCAGAAATATGATACTGATTTTCTGTCAAACTTTCAAACGAGAAACCTGTCAGCGGCATAATAACCTATTTTAAAAATGAAAACAGTAGATGGCCCACCCTTTATTGGAATTGTAATTGAATATCAAACGACTCAGTCACAAAGAACAATTCAGATTACATTCGAAAGAGTCTTCAAATTAGCCGGAATAATCGTATATTTTGTATTTGATTTTTATTTGTTCTTTCCTATTCTATACTATCGAATAATTGTTATTAAAAAACAGGTGTTTGGTTTTTTTTCCAAAGGTTTATACTTCATCATCAATAATAATTCAAACTCGAGTAATATCCTTAGGTCTTCAAACTCGAGTAATATCCTTAGGACCTAAGACCTAATATCCTTAACGAAAAATAAAACTATCAAAATGTAGAAAATAATCTGCGTAACAGCCCATACAAGGCCAGAGCATAGCTTGTTCGCGCCTTCACTGTGTTGTGTATAATTTGACACAAGTGAAGTTGACCTACTATTTAATGCCACAGCTCCTACAAAATGTGTCAAAAATGTAGAAGAAATGACTAAAATGAACTGGCCATATAAATAGCACAACCTGGAAAAAAGTAGAACAAATCGTATTAAAACTTTATTTGTTGATTTTCGATTTATATTTTATTTTATTTCGCAAAGATTTATAATGAGGTTGTCACACAATTTACTAAAACATTTAAATAATTAATACAGTAAACTCTCGGTAATTCGAATTTCATGGGACCAGGAAAACAACTTGGAATTACAGAGGTTTCAGAAAAAAATATTGTTCACTTTTGTCCGCATTTCAACGGACGGAAGTTTGAAACAAAAAAGCGAACTTGCATTCGAATTACAGAAGTAGACATTGCTTTGCACAAAAATAAATTCGAATTAACGAGCGGACCAAATTGCATAAGTTTTCTTCGATTTATAGAAGTTTTTTCAGGGGACTATGAGAATGCTCCGATTTACAAAGGTTTTTGAATTAAAATGGTTCGAATTATCGAGAGTTTAGTTTATTTTTACTGCGTTTGCGTTCATTTACGTTTTTAATGATAGCTTCACACCTGCAATTTATATTCTCCACGAGTTTTTGGCATTTTGTTTTCTGTACGGCATACTAAGTTTTCTGTGTGGCAGACTAAAGATCATCCATAATTGTACACTCTTTCTTTATGATTTCAGCTTTGGTTTCATTTCACAAGTTCTCTATAGGCATTAGGACAATGCAAAACGTAAATCTTCTTCCCATGAAACCAAGTCTTTACTTTACTTGCTTTGGAGGAGTACTTATCGTCATTATCCTGCATGAATGTCCACTTAATTGGCATGGATTCGAAGGCATATAGTTCCATATAAAGGGTGATTTTTTCAAAACTATAGGAAAGTTTAAAAAAAAAAACACATAAAATTCAGAAAAATGCATGAAATCTTTATTTGAATCGATAGTACGGTCCATATAATTTAATGTTTGAAGATTATTTCATGCAAATGTTGACCTTGACTGCGCCTCAAATGGTCCATCCGCTTAGTCCAATTTTGGCATACTCTTTCCAACATTTCGGCCGGTATCTCACGAATAAATGCTTCAATGTTGTCTTCCAATGCGTCAATTGAAGCGGGCTTGCTTTAATATAGCCCCACAAAAAATAGTCTAAAAGCGTTAAATCGCACGATCTAGGCGGCCAATTGACCGGTCCCGAACGTCAAATAAAATGTTCACCGAACTCGCCTCTCACTAAGTCCATTGTTGCGCGTGCTGTGTGGCATGTGGCACCGTCTTGTTGAAACCACATGTCATGCAAGTTAAGCTCTTGAATTTTGGGCAAAAAAAAGTTGGATATCATCTCACGGTAGCGCTCACCATTCAGAGTTACGTTACGACTCGCATCATCTTTGAAGAAGTACGGTCCAATGATGCCACCAGCCCATAAACCGCACCAAACTGTGACTTTTTCTGGATGCATTGGTAGCTCTTGCAATGTTTCTGGCTGATATTCACTCCAAAATCGACAATTCTGCTTATTTACTTACCCATTGAGCCAAAAAAGAGCTTCGTCGCTGAACACTTTCTTAACTTTCTGAACTTTCTTAACAGAGCACGCATTTTGATAATAAAATTCAATAATTTGCAAGCGTTGTTCGTTTGTAAGACGATTCATGGTTAAATTATAGACCAAACTGAAGATGTTTGACAGTGAAACAAAACACGAAACGTGCGTCAGCTGTTTAAACCAGTGTTGCCAAAAAGATAATAGCTAAAAAATCACCCTTTAGATGAAAAAAGAAAAAAACTATTTAGTCGGTCAGAAAAAACTTAGTAAATTTGTTTTAAAAAAGGAAGTTGGAAAAAGTATTTTCATATTCTCTGCATTTTTGGCTAATGATTTACTTTTGTGTTCCAGCTTGAGAATAATTTATTTAAGACAAAGTGGCCTGTAATAGTGATGCATAAATGAATCACTACGTTTTTTTGGTTTTCATAATTCAAAGTTTTGAATTTTGCTAGAACAAATTTTGTTTTCCCAGCGATCTCTCTTTTACAGATTTTTTTCTCTAAAAACTCATGCATCAAAGGGATAAGATTGTTGCACTACACACATTTTTTGACGCGAGTTACATATTGCCGCCGATATTTTTGTTGATGAAGAATTTTTCTTCCTAATTTTGGTTCGGATTTTGGTTTTTCCTGATTTTGGTTCGGACAAAAACCTGGTCTTAAATAACCAACCGTCAGCTCTTTTTCGACACTCATTTCGCAATTGCAAACCTTTTTCCGCATAAGAAAATGCTTACGTAAAATTGATTTTAGATTTTTTCATCATTAATTCATTCATTTTATTTTATCTCATATTTCGAGATGAAAACCAACCATACTAATTACACATCCTGATTGAAACCTAATCATTATCGCAAAAACAAAACTAATCGTCAATATTCTCCCATACGGCAGGATAACGTAAAAATCATTTATACTCTTACATTTCAACTTCATTGAATCTTAACGGTAATTGATTTGACATTAGAAATTCGCCATAAAATTAAATTTTACCACTGCGGTGAAATTCTAGTAATCAAAATGGAAATGTTTGATCATTAGCATGCAATTAAATGGACGTAAAGCGATCCCGCTGGCAACGGTGGCGGAACTCTCTGAAAAAAGAAATTCAAATAAAACGGAAAAGAACCCGAAGTGACTTATCCGAAAGAGCTTCGGCGTTGTTCTGAAGAGTTATGGCGTCCATAAAGTCCTGCGATGTAAGTAGGTCGTCACCAAAAAGCCGGCAAATTGAATTGGTTTTATGGGCGAAACGAATTTAATCAATCTCCAGTAATTGGTTTCTCTGGGAAATTGAGAAAAAACGCTGGAGACGTTAGGTGGTGACAATGGGAACTGGTTGGGAAATGTTTTTCATTTCTTCAGTGTTCTCGACTCAGATTCATCAAGTTAGTTGACCATACATGTCCCATAAGATACGTGTTTATGGCTAGTCGGCAAGACTTTTTGATCTCAAACGAGTGCCCTTCAATCATGAAGACTTCGCCTTTTCACTTCCCGTTTCGTCAAGTCCCTTTGGCTGGCGGAGAAAACACATCAACCTGGAAAAGTACTCTAGCGCTGAAAACAGATCGATCCAATGACAAGCGTTACTTTTTAGTACCACCTCTAGGTGGTGAATTTCATGCTCTAAGACCACCCATCAATGCCAGGGCACCTCTCGCGCTCTTCATAGAATTTATTCCTTTCAACAAATCCACAAACATGTCATCGTTGTGTCTTCCACTAACATATTCCTCGCACATCTCAAAAAAAAAAAAAAAAAAATAGCTTCAGCCACTCTCCGGAGAGAATCCAATACCAGTTCCGCTTCTGGCCATGTTTTTAGTGCTGAATACCTGTTTTTCTCACTCCGAACCCTACCCGTCATCATCTGCGAACAATATTTCATTATTGACATCTTTATGATGCTCCCAATCACACACCGCCAGCGCTAAGGCAGACGCGTCCCGCAACGCGAAATCAATTCACTTCAGTCGCTAATGTCTCTGTGGCACATTCAGCCGGGCTGAATGGTCTTCAGCCTCTGATTCATGTGGGCCGTATCATATCGTAATTTGCATACTACTCCTGCTACAAACCGGGCAATGAGTTATGCTCCCTCAATTAATCAGCATCCATACGGCCGGGGACGGCGGCGAATGAAGGCACAAATTATGTTTCATTATTATGACATCATTAAGTCATATTTCAATTTCGAGGCTCGACCGCCCCATCAGGCCGGCTGTCAATTGTACAGATAGTCGAACACAACGGCAGCTCGGTTAGGTGGCGATGAACATCGTCACTGCCATTACCATTCAATGGTCACATCCAACATGAGCATCATCATCACCATCAGGCTATCTTTGGAGCTGGACCGAGGTGTGTGCCAAAATGGTCAGTTAAAAGGAAAGACAGAAATGAGCGCGGGGAAACAAAAATAATATCATTGGCCTCTTATGCGAACCTTGCGGCACTTGACTCTCAGGAGGAGAGTGGAGCCAGAAAACTTGTTCCAACACTTGATTTCTGGTTTGTTTTTTATTTTTTTTTTTTATTTTTCGTGTGTGTGTGTTTTGTTGAACATTCACTTGGCTTCTTCGGTCTTCGGTCTTTGGATTTGTTTCTGTCTTACTACGTGCGCGTGTTCAGTGTTCGGGTGTTTCACATGTGTTTGGTAGCATTGTGGATCGTGTTCTTTTGTTATACGAAGCGAATCATTGTTGCTGATTGTCTTAATGATTTCATACACACCTTTCCCTTTTTCTTTCTGTTTCTTTGTGAACCGGATGAGAGACAGAGGAGAGAGAGAGATGTTGGATGTTTTTTTGACCTCATTCTTATTTTCCGTTTTATTTTGGGATCTGTGTCTGTACAGGATGTGGGCTGACAGGACACACTTTGGTGGCTTGCGTAATTTTTATGACGTTGAGTCATTTGGCGATGATGTGATGTGACAGCATGTGTTTACGTGATGCTGCTTTTGTTGTTTGATTGGAGGGATTATTAGATCAGAGATTGGAAAATGACTGATATTTGCGACTCATCGGTATCGTGGGGCTGTAATTAACACGATGACAGAGAGGAAATGGGCAGTGGACCTTAGAAAACGTGAGGTGGTTGTCATGCACATGAAACGTGAACTGAAAACAGTGACAAAGCTCAAGATTTCCATTCATTGAGGTCATTCTATGCATGAGTTTTCAAGTTGTGTTGTGGAGAAGTGTCTCTGAACTTAGGTGGATCGTAAACGAAGTTTGACAGTTTACAGAAAGTTGAAATTATAGGATCAGTCGCTTTAATTCTCTTTGTCAGTTTATGGAAAGTTGAAAACTTAGGATTTGCCTCCTAATTGGAGGCATCATCATCTTCTTTGCCCGCATGTTCAAGTAAAGGGGTTGCGGGAGCAGTGCACGCTCTTAAAGTTGCGCTCCCCGGGCTCCGATTTTCGGTAAAACATTTTTTATAATTTGCAGACGTTGCTCGTTCGTGTACTTCACCACGATAAAAATGAGTTTACTTGATTTTTCTAAATAAATTGACAATGACAGTTCGATGATTAGTGAAAGGGTGTGTTCACGAATTCATTTCAAAGTTGTCAAGTCTCTATTGGGAGACCTTTTAAAAGATAAAAGCTACGATAAACTTTAAAAAACGCCCCAAAGCTGAATCAAAATCTTCCACTGCTCCACGAAATTTCAAACATTGTAAATCAATAACAAAAAATTAGACAAAAGGCCATCTAATTCACCGTCTTGGACACAGCTCCTTATTGATGAAAACTAT
Source organism: Syritta pipiens (assembly GCA_905187475.1). Classification (NCBI taxonomy): domain Eukaryota; kingdom Metazoa; phylum Arthropoda; class Insecta; order Diptera; family Syrphidae; genus Syritta; species Syritta pipiens. Next base: position 104,105,751 of record LR994571.1, on the reverse strand, counting down.
TTGTGTTTACACGAAAGGAAACAAACGGTCATCAAACGGAGGTGAAATGAACCTCGTTTGATGATCGTTTGTTTCTCGTTCACTGCAGTTAAACTACGGTAACAAAGGGCCTCTACACTCCTCTAAAGTTAATGCCTTTTTAATTGTTGTATTCAACTTGTAATCAGAAACCCCACACCCTTTTGAATTATGATAAATAGCAGCAGGATGTTTGGCTCATTTACACGGCACACGATTCCTGTCAGTTGTAGAACTATTAATTTCCTGTCACCTGAGAAATAAATGGTGACTGTCTTTCTTGGAAAAGGGGTGTGTAATAAAGAAAAAGATTCGTGACTAAAAACTAATGCAACGTCTTTGTGTTGCAAAGCTTCAGCAAACACCGTGACAGTTGCAACTTTGACAGACGTATTAAGTGTCATTCACCCGGTCAACTTCACGGTCATAAAAACTTTCTCCCCCTGGAGGCGTCTACAAAAACGAATCCACTTGCAACCCCCAGTGTTAATTCTCGTTCCCATAAAGTCAGCTTCCCATAGCTTAAAAATAGAATCCATTTTTATTACCCCCCTAAAACCAAAACCTAATTTATGGTAAGCGTCAAAGCCGTCGCTTACATTATCCCAACTCTCCATCTGTCCGGACAGCAGGTTTGCCGCAAGTTAATCATTGCGAAAATGCCATCTGCTTATCGCCAAGATTAAGTGAATTTTTAATCAATCCATTAATTTATTCGTATCCCGTGGATACAATTGACAAATTGTGTTTAGTTGAGGTTTTTTTTTGACATCAGCAACAACAGAAACATCGACTTTCTTTTCTTTTCCCACCACCAGAGCGCCTTTCCTCGAAACGAATTTCGATTTGTTCTACCTGAAGATCGCCTTGCTAACGACTTACTTTGTTCTTTTTCTTTCAGGCGCTGTGTTTCTTGTGTTTTTTCTCCCATGATTGGCCACTAAATCATCGGTAAGTAGCAGACTATCATTTAGTTCTTAAAACAGCGATCGAGGGATGGCCCTTAGGCCGGGCCATCTGTTAAGCGGCCACATAACTACACCTTGTCACCGAGCTCATCTACCCAGGCACAATAATTCAAATGACAATTTAATCGTGATTGCCCGCAGTAGTGCAACCTCTTCGCGCATGGAAGCCGTGTCATAACTCTTCCAGAGTTCTCGGTTCTAGGCTCCGTAGCGCCGAAAGCGAAACTGCGCCATGTGTGTGTATGGCGGAGTCATCGTCATCGTCGTTGTTTTCGGATAGACCTCCAAGCTGGAGGCAAACCATTTGCTGTGTATTGTTGTTCTTATTTTAGCTTCTGTTGTAATAGTTTTCATTAAGTCATTCCGAGCCTACGTGTGGCTGAGATATACGTTTGCATCTTTGTCGCAGGGTCGGGAGATAGACGCAAGCGCCAAGTTCTGTCGATGACTCAGAAAATGTCCCGACTCCCGGCTCCGACGTCGTGGTCGTGGTCGTCGTCGTCTTAGTGAAAGCGTGTGAACTGAACTTGAGCAATGACTTAGTCTCTGTCACAGAGATGTGGCTTTGAAACTAAAAATAGACATGAGCGGGGGTAGCGAATCGGAGAACCTGCACGCCAGCGGCTATGAATAGACAATGGGATGTTAGGGGAGGAGGAGAGGCAGAGGCAGAGTGTAATTTAAGATCTCACTCTTTTTCCTCCCGCCCGGTCTGTCTGTGAAGGTTTCGAGACAGAGAAAAAGGAACGAGACGCTTTGGACCACCGCAAACAGTTGGGCTGAGAAATCAAAGCACACGATGTCTGGAAAAAAGAATGTAAGGGGTGCCAACACCAAAACCCATTACAATTTTTCGCCATTTGTGAAAATCAAATTAGCTTGGTAAAAGATCGAAAATTCCTAACAAACGTTGAATTAAATTGAATTTAAGAAAAAAGAAAACGATCTATTGTACTTTTCGCACAGGCGTTGAATTTAAATCCAAAACACTCAGGGCTAGGAAAACAAATTATTTGATTTGATTCAAGGTTAAAGAAGTTACGAAAAGGAATTATTTGAGACTTCATTCGGTCCAAAGTTGAAGACTCTGGTACTTGCCACGCTTAATCAATTTAATATGATCATCACCAACGGTAATTTCCTAAATTCATCTTTTTGTGTCGAAGTTTTTTCCTTACTTCCTTGTAAATCACTTGTAAACTTCTTCTTTTAAAAATGTAAGATTATGCTTCATATGAAATATTAGGTTGTCGAATATCTCCATTCCGCCTTTTTGTCTTTTGAATTTTCCGGCTATGTACAAAGCGCTACAGAGCTCGTATCTGGCAATACATAATTTGAAAGGTCTTGACATAACCCACAAAACGACACTATGCATGATTAGTTTGGATACGAGCTCGTAGCGCTTTGTACATAGCCGGAAAATTCAAAAGACAAAAAGGCGGAAGGGAGATATTTGACAACCTTATATATGTACATTACAAAATATCGAAAATCTGTATAAATATCAATTGTGTGACAATTTTGAGTCTTGTACGCCTTCGTTTTGGTTTAGTAGACGAATTTCTTTAATAAAACATTTTTTGAAAGTAATTTTTAGTGTGAAAATGTGAAATGAAAAATGAATGAAAATTTGAAATGAAAGATGTCGTAAAGAGAATTGAAAGCTTACCTGTTCTGGGCATTTCGTTTCCTGGCTTCAAAACCTTTAGAATTGAAGCTTAAACCTTATAATTGCATCTTATTTCAAGACTGATGAAAAATATGTCTTTGAACTTCAGCAAAAAAAGGAAGGATATCGAATTAAGAAACACCTGATGTAGAATTAGGTGAACGAGTATTGGATCTAAGCAAGAACTTAAAATACCTTGACTGTAATTGCGTAATTCATTTTTTAGTTAACAGAAGATGAAATTCATTTGTACATATCGGGCCCTAACCGCCAAATTATCATAAGCGACATTTTAAGTAAAAATTGATTAAATGATGCAGTTCGATAGTTTATTTGATTACGAGTCTTTCTGCATCATTTGTTTTTTTTTTAATAAAGCATTCCATCTAAAAACAAACAGAGAAAACAAAATTGATGGTAAGCGACATTTGCAGTCTTTTAACTTAGACATAAAACAAAAAAAGTCTCTCCTGTGAAATTTTTATTTTGCCACTTAGGATAATTTAGCGGTTAGGGCGTGATACAAAACATCGATCATCTGAAATCTGCTTTTATTTCATAACAGGGAGAGAGTCAAAGCTTATTCTGAGCCACGCAAAAAATCATGAATTTCTGCTTCCCAAAGACAGTGAGTAAAGAAAAAAACATGGCTGTCAACAAATGCTAGAGCTGTTCGCTCTAAATGTTTAGATGACGGGGAAAGTGATAATTTTTAAAAACAAGTTACCAAGTTCTTTACCCAAAAGGCAAAGTAGCTTAAGTCGAAAAAGATTTTTCGACATACTTACTAGTTTTTAAAAGTTACCTTTTTTGTCTGTTTTATCGGAGTGTTTCTATTCCGTCTAGTACAATTTTTTGATAATATCAAAACGCATTCAGCAGCATTCACATTTGGAAAAACGGTGATTTCAGAATATATTTACTTACAGCCTCTTACACGACAGAATATTTCAAATGATTTTTTAAAGCTTAAAATCATTTTTCTCAAAAATGCGTGAAATAGACTTAAGCCACTTTACTTTTTGAGTGTCGTTAAAGTTTTGTAGCCCGAGTTAAAAAAAAATCCAGAAAACACGCGCATTTTCATTCAAAGGTTGGACAAAAGCCTGAGTTGGTCTGGCTATCTGGCTATTTTATCTTATTTGAAATAAATAAATAATACAGACTTTCGCGTCTCTTATTCTGCCCACCACACTGTACAGACAAACCGAAAAAAACAGGCCAACCGCGCCGTCGCTCGCTTCCATTGGCAGTAAAATGATGCCACTTAGTGACTACGTTAGTCACGACATCCGATGCCACATCGCGGAAAATCATCGGCGTCACATTATGCTCTTCATAGTGCAGCGCAAGCAGCAAGCAACTCACTGTCTGACAGCTAATTGCTGTCAGTCTGTGGCCTACAAAGTCGTTGAACCGCGTGAACCTACACGCAGTCGTCGTCATTTTAGGTTTCCAGCACGAGTGGGTTTCGAATAACGCTGTGCGCTTCGCAATTTCATCGAAAAAAAAAGAAAAAAACTCCAAACCACCCGACCAAAATGCGCTGTCTGTGCGTTTGCACAGACACACACAAGAACCTCCGAGGAGGTTCATTGACCACCAAAAGAATAGAGACTTCGTCTTCCTCCTCCGACAACCAACACTCTCAAGTGCGCTTCAATTGGATTTCTATTTTAGGGAGGAGTGGGCTGCTGGCCCGCGCAATCATCTTTTCAGATGATCACATCGAATGTAGCAACATCTCTTGAACATGACACTTCCAGCTGAGGCGCACACACGCTTGTGTTTAATCATCAATCACACGAAGTGAGGGAGCGCGTCGACGGACGGCCGGACAGACGGACATGAAACCCGACTTGGACTTCCCTTTAAAAGGAGCTTGTCCAGAGGCGCCACCGAGTACCCCACTTGGCAAAGGAGAATCATTTTTCTATGTTTTTTACTTTTTTTGTCCGTCTTGCCCGTCGTGTTCCAGGGAACCCGCATATGATCGCCATCATCGTGCTCCTATCGTCACCGGCTGCCACCTTAATAGTCACCACCTAATTCTGGCCAACTTGTGTAATAATATTTCTTTCTTTCGAGCAAAAAACAAACAGACGGCTGGTTGCCTTCTATCCTTGAGATAGACCGGACAAACTTAGACGCCGAGACTTTTATTAACGTTTAGAGGTCGCACATGTTCGGCCTGACTTTGCTTTAGATTTCCTCGGTTTGCTCTTGGCGCTACCTTGTGACTTGCAACTTGCGTCTTGCGTCTTGTGACTTGTGCCTTGTGCCTTTAATAAAACGCCTCACCGTACAACCGTAGAGAGATACGGATAAGTGAAGGTACCGCAGCGGTGGAGTTTAGCTGATTTTCTTTTTTTATGGCGCGGGCGCGGGGATTTTTAAAAGGCCGCGTCGAGTGCGCCGTGCGAGTAGAAAGAAATATTGCCATCGACGGGAGGTGGAACATACATGGGGCATGTTAAGTGAAGTGAGGTTGATAATGGCCAGAGATTAGGCACACACGGCCGGACAGGTTACCGCGGGGAAAGAGAAAGAGAGACAGAGATTTTTGTAGGTTTTATCGCGAGGAGTGCTAACGCTGTTTAGGCATGTGCCTTGACTGTGTATCTTTATTAGAGCGTTACTGTCCTTAAATGGAATTGTGAGATAACATAGCCCGGAGGTAGTAGTACTGTGGGGATTGTTAATTTTAATCGGCTGCCGGCGGGAGTTCTTGGGAAGAGCATTTGTGGGATGGTTGCGCAGTCACCTTGGGCTGAAACAGGAGCAGGTGTTCTTTTTAGAGGCATTGTAAGGATTTGTATGTGGTGAGCTTACTTTCTATTCGACTTTGATTCGATCTGAATCCGAGGTTGGGGGTTTGCTTGGGGTGCTGGTACGTCTTACGGCGTTGACCGTTGAATTGATTGATTGAGATTCTTAGGCCCGGTGCAGAGAAGCGGTTTTTTGACGCGGGGTCACCGCTTGAGCGTTTTACAATACGTAGAAATTAATTGAGCGGCATCGCCTGCTTGCGTGCACCGGTCAATTGATTTGTGAGCCTATGCGGTAACGCCGCGTCAAAAAATCGCTTGTATGCACCGGGCCAATGAATCTCATTTAAGCAATTCAACGGTCACCGCCCTAAGGGGTGCAGATACGTGCACCCCAAGCAAACCCCCAACCTCGAACTTAGTTCGAATCAAAGTCGAATAGAAAGTACCACATGCAAATCCCTTCAATGCCTAAATAAACTTAGCCATTGCCAATCTTGGAGCTAAAAAAGTACGATGGTCATTGAAAATCAAACATCTTCAGAAGCCTTTTTGTGTTGAAACTTTTTTCTAAACCATTCTTCAACCGCATGGCTACGAAAATAATGTCGCAGATAATTGTTGTATTGTAAATTTCAAATTTTATGTCACCAACAAACGGGACAAATGATCGTGAAACTTTTCAAATTATTTAACGGAGTAGATAAGTGAAAGTTCAATTTTTTTCGGCTAAAGCCTGACTCATTTATCACAAGAAACGCGTGTTTGTAACATAAATTCATATCGGTCTGATCTCATTTGTCCCGAACAAATTGCTTCGCCACAATTACGAAATAAAAAACGCATAACCACAACTTCAGTTTGTTACCAAGCAATGTAACGTAAGGCACCCTCTGTGGCTTATAACAACCAATTAAATAGTTCATGTTTATGATTTTCCCCACATCTTTTGTTATGACTTAAAGCAAATTTGAAATTTAACTAATTTTTCTGGTTAATCGGTAATTTCTTCGGTTTGTTACTCTAACAAACCGATCGATACGTTCGGCTTAAGTCTAACAGCCCACACCGCAGGGTCAGAAGCCATACCTTTTTGTGGAATAAACGATGATTTGCATTCTACGGTAGGTAAACCAGTTCAAAGTGGTTGTTGGGGGTACTTGCGTCAGTCGGTTGGTGAAGAAAGTCGACGTAAAAATTGTAAAAGTCATGTCAACTTGACGATCATGGCGAGGAATAAATTGTTGTGCTTTTTTTTGTTCTCTGAATAGAAAAAAGTCGTTTGTAAATAGTTTGAACTATCACCTCGGTCGCAATTGTTTCACTTTAGAAAAAAGTGTTATAAAAATTATAAAGTCACATGGATGGATAGATTTGTTTGACTTGAAGGGGCAGAGAATTATCACAAACCGCATGGAAAAGCACGACTGCGAATAGATGAACTAGATCTATTTATTTAAAATTTAGATTATTCTTCGTTTCTTTATTACGTAGATGTGCACTTATAGTTTTCTGTGAATCTTTTGAAAAAATAATATTTACATTTACATGTGTTATAATTTGACACATATGAAGGAATCGCACTGTTTATTGCCGGTTCCGAACGGTGAATTGCGAAAACTTACCATGGCAGAAGTACTCCAGGAGGATTATCAATCGTTCGCTGGTTCATCGTGTTCGAAAGTTGTCATAAATTTTAAAAGGTTTGACGATTTGCAAATGTCTAAAAGTTAATGAAGACTCAAAAAAATGCTGAAAGATTGTTTAAAGCTTGGAGGGAAATATCAAAGAGTTCACAAAGACACAGTTCTATAAAGAACGCTTTGATTTTTAAGGCTCAGCCAAAATTTGCTTTCACTCTACATTGCGCAGTGTGGCAGATTTCATACTTTTCATACTTTTAACTTTCATCCGTCTCTTGGCCATTACTTTTCAAATCAAAAGCTGTCTTTTTTCTTAAATATCTTCTAAAACATAAGACACATAGTTTCGAAACTAAGGGAAACTGTGGTAAAAATTTGCTTAAATCGATCACTAAGTTCGTTGCAATAAAAGAAATAGAAGTACCGTCGGTCAAAAATGACCCGAGGGACGGATGAAAGTTAAACTGTGGAATTAAAATTTTACTCTGTTATGCTTTGTAGATCACCTGCTTCGTCTATTTTGAAGAGAATATACGATTGTTTTTTTATTTTTTCTAATATTTAAAGCTTTAAACTAAATAAGAAACATTTTTTTGTAAAGGGTTATTTTTTAAAAGTTATAGGAAAGTTTTTCAAAAAAAACACATAAAATTCAGAAAAATGCATGAAATCTTTATTTGAATCGATAGTACGATCCATATAATTTAATGTTTGAAGATTATTTCATGCAAATGTTGACCTTGACTGCGCCTCAAATGGTCCATCCGCTTAGTCCAATTTTGGCATACTCTTTCCAACATTTCGGCCGGTATCTCACGAATAAATGCTTCAATGTTGTCTTCCAATGCGTCAATTGAAGCGGGCTTGTCTGTATAGACACGAGCATTAACATAGCCCCACAAAAAATAGTCTAAAGGCGTTAAATCGCACGATCTAGGCGGCAAATTGACCGGTCCCGAACGTGAAATAAAATGTTCACCGAACTCGCCTCTCAATAAGTCCATTGTTGCGCGTGCTGTGTGGCATGTGGCATGTGGCATGTGGCACCGTCTTGTTGAAACCACATGTCATGCAAGTCAAGCTCTTGCATTTTGGGCAAAAAAAAGTTGGATATCATCTCACGGTAGTGCTCACCATTCACAGTTACGTTACGATTCGCATCATCTTTGAAGAAATACGGTCCAATGATGCCACCAGCCCATAAACCGCACCACACTGTGACTTTTTCTGGATGCATTGGTAGCTCTTGCAATGCTTCTGACTTATATTCACTCCAAAATCAACAATTCTGCTTACTTACGTACCCATTGAGCCAAAAATGAGCTTCGTCGCTGGATGGAAGAAGCGCGCGATGAACTTTCTTAACAGAGCACGCATTTTGATAATAAAATTCAATAATTTGCAAGCGTTGTTCGTTTGTAAGACGATTCATGGTTAAATTATAGACCAAACTGAAGATGTTTGACAGTGAAACAAAACACGAAACGTGCGTCAGCTGTTTAAACCAGCGTTGCCAAAAAGATAGCTAAAAAATCACCCTTTATAAAAGGAGCAGTGTAAGGGCGCAAGTAGAGAGCATAGCTTTCGATATCAATTTTACGAAGACAATTAAATCATTTGGCCTTTAGTTCTGTTTTGATCCGCTTCTCTAAATTTCACTAAGAAATCGAATCGAGCCCTCTCGGGCTCACTTGTGACGTGACAAGAGTCTCCATTTTTATGAAAATTTTTTTGCTGCAATTCCCACATCTTTACGCGTAATTTTCCTGATTGCGCCTGCGTTTGTGCTATCAGCCCGAAGTCTAAGTTCTTCGAATCAATATGTACGAGAATTTTAATTTACGAGCCTTTAATAGCTGCACAGATGCACGCCAATCGATGAGCGGCATCTGCAGACACCCAGCCCACACCTAAACACCTCATCCATGGCTGTATCCATAATTAACTCCTTGCAAGGACTGCCGCCCGGCAAGGACTCAATCATAATTGCAATTCAATAAAAAAATAATTTTTTTTGCGCCACTTTGAAGCCTAAATTACTCTCTCTCTCTTCAAATTCCCTCTTATTCCATACTCCATGCCACTTAGCTCACGCTATTTAGATCATTAACCAACAATTATCGTAACCGGTTTCCATTAGGGCCGTGTGTGTGTGCGAGCACTGAATGAGTTGTAACTTGTTTCTTGTGGTGCGTGCCTAACCAACACAGATAAACCGTGGACGTTTGCTGATCTTGTCATAGATCAGAAAATTTTATGATTTACTCGAGAATTTTCAGATGCCAACTCGATGATAGCAAATTCAATGCCAAATGGGAATGGTGAGCAAAAAAAAAAAAAAGTCCTAGATCCTTCCCATCCTCCTGTGACTGGGGTGGATGACGTTCTTTTTTCTTGCCGGTCAGCCAGCCCTGAGGTATTCCATCAGTATCTTTTAAATCTTGTAGTGTTTCCATTTAATTAGATAAATACCAGCAAAGTCGATGCAGAAAAGCGTCGTTGTCAGCGCGTGTGTGTTGCGGAGGTGCAGAGAAGTATAAAATTGAACTTTTATTAAGTCGTCACTGGGGGCTGGCCGGTTACGAAAGGTGTCCCTCTGCCACTCTAGTGGGACGAGGTTTTTGTTTCTGTTGTTTGTCTTGTTCTTATTCTTGTTCTTGTTCACATTCACATTTCATTCATCTTATGAATCTAATCATTTTCTTTTTCTCTCGTTCAGGAAACATTCATTGCAAGAAGCAGCTGTCGTATGCCATCAACATGAACATTGATGTCAATCAGAAGGATTCCGACACAAAAAAAACAAAACAAGGGAGACGAGGAGGAAATGGGACGCAAAAAGACGAAGAGGAACTGGAAATGGAGATGCGACTTAAGTGAGTTAGTGCGCGTGTGCTTGTATACACGTGTGTGTGGGAAGGATGATGGCTTTGTTTGGCAGTGACGCGTTTGCGGTGCTTTAAATAGCGTAGGCCTAGTTTGAGCAAAATTGCCTTCTGGGAATTCGGTGAGTTAATGTTTTCTAGATAACAGTCGACGTTGGCGGATGAAGGATAAGCCACGAGGAAGAGACAAGTTCCCACGATGAATCTGTGGGTTGCTCGTATGGGGTTTGAATTGAAGGTCTGATCACAATGTTCATTCCTTTGGTCTTCAAATCTAAACAGACAGACGGACACCGAAGTGATTCTATAAGGGTTTCGTTATTCCTTTGGAACGAAACCCTAAAAATTGACTTTTTTTTTGTCAGGCTCAAAACCTTTCCTTAAGTGTCTCTGAAATTTTTGAAAATTTTATTCCTCATAATTCTGTATCGGAGGCAGAGTAAAATAAGGCTTTTAGATTTTCACAGAGAGAGAAAGAGAGAGAAGTGAGTCTTGAGTTTTTAGGCAGAGGTCCTTTGTTATTTCTAAAACCTTCCTAATTTTTTGATTGACCTCTTGGCTAATGTTCTAATTAAGAACAAAAATAGTATTTTGGTGGAAAGGCTTAGCTTTACTTTTGTATTTCAAAACTATGCGAACGTGATTTGCGATTCTAAAAGGTTTTCCAGTAAGGACTTGACAACTTCTTATTTAGATAAAACGCAAACCATTTAAGATTTTTTAAAAACTTTATTATCGACTCGAAGTACAATCAAAACATTTATGAATGGAACTCGATTTCGTTCATATAGCCACCGCGGGCACGTTTTCAGCATTCCAATCGGTGGACTCATGATTCGGCCACACATTTCGATCGAAACGGCCGCTTTTTCGCGTTCAGTGTTGGCTTATGAGCTCTTCCAACATCGTCGGCTTTTTGGCATAAACCAATAACTTAACGCAGTCCCAAAGAAAATAGTCTACAGGCTTTAAATCGCACGAACGAGGCGGCCAATCGACTGGCCCGTTTCTGCAGATAACACGTTCCTCAAACTTCCTTTTCCTTGTAACGTGTGCTGTGTGGCACCATCCTGTTAAAACCACATGTCGTCCAAGTCCATGTCTTCCATTTTGGGCCAAAAATAATCGGTAATCATGGTGCGATAACGCTGGGCATTCACATGATCTGCCGATCGTTATCGTCGACGAAAAAATATATCCCAATAACGCCACCGGCATGCAAACTACACCAAACAGCTCATTTTTGTGGATGAAGTGGTGAATTATGAAGCATATGTGGATTTTCACCCGACCAATAGCGCACAATTTGCTTATTGGCGAACCCACTGAGCCAAAAATGAGCTTCGTCACTGAAGATAATTTTGCGATGAAATTCATCATCCTCTTCAGAGTTCAATCGAAGAACGTACGTCCCTTCAAAAGGTCCATTGGCTTCAATTCTTGAGTCAGCTTGATTTTGTATGGGTCTAAACCAAGAGCCTTACGTAAAATACGCCATAATGTGGTCTGAGCGATGCCCAATTCTTGAGAACGCCGTGGAAATGACTGATTTGGATCGTTTGCTTCGGACGCTTGAGCGGCAGCGATGTTTTCGACACTTCGACCAACCGCTTGTCTCACTTATACGGCAACATCACACAACGAATACGTAGACTTCAATTTTTGCACTAAACTTGCTATTGCTTGTCTACTAGGGCGAGAATTACGACCCAAAATAACTTAACGCTCTTAAATTTGCGGTCACCGAATCCGAATTTCGGTAGAAACTTTTTATAATTTTCAGACGTTGCTCGTTCGTGTCTTTTATCACGATGAAAATGTTACGTTGGCTGAATAAATTGACAATGACAGTTCGATGATTGGTGAAAGGATGCGTTCACAAATTAAATTCAAAGTTGTCAAGCCCCTATTGAAAAACCCTTGCCCCTTCTCTGGTTGAAGACTCGGTAACATTCTTTCTTCGATATCTAATTTGTATTTAACATATTATTGTTTTTTTTTTAACAGAATTCATTTAAACATCAAACACTTGTCTCCAACAAGGTTGCGTTTAATTAAAAAAACTAAATTTTTTTTTTAAATCATTACTCTTTTTCTTCTAAATGTCAAAAGCGGAAACGCCAGCAAAAAAACTCAGGAATTATATATCCCCTGTATATTTTTTTATAACTTGTGCATAATTGCACAAAATATTTATTTAAATTATCGCAACCCCATCGGTAATTAAGAATCCGGTTTCACTTGCCGTCTCCATGTACGAGAACGCGTACCTTCTCTGTCTGTCTTCAGTACTCAGACTGAAATATTAAAGTTCCAAAGAACTGGATTTCAGAGTAATTAAAAAAAAATATATTTAATGATTACGAACTTTCAAACTTTAAAAGTAACTCACAAAAATAATTGCCTGCCACATGCGTTGATGATGCAATAAACCAACGAAACAAATTATTGTGAAGGACAGTTCCTGTTGATATCCGACAGACAAAAACAGAAAAAAAAAAAAAACGGCTCGATAAATTTCTGAAAGAGAAGCAAAAGAAAATAAAATCTCACAGGTGGTAAACAAATTTACTAGAAAATAGTTTTCCCATCTAGAAAAGATTCATTGTCCAAAGCCTACGGGTGTGTTCAAGTTGATGATGGGCTTTTACGTTGGCACAAATTACCTCATCGTTATGCAATTGGCCGGTGGTTGTCAAGAGTCTTGAAGAAGGGGGTTTCCGAGCATAAATTCTTTGAATTACTCGCGTTTCTTTTTTGCAGAAGAGGAAGCTGCTAATGTGATTAGCAACATCGTGGATGGTCCTATTAGTTAAACGATTTGTGAAGTGATGAACATGATGTTTGACGAGTGATTTATTGGAGGTGGCGCAGGGAGGGAGATTGGGCGTGGCAAACAATTTAAGCGGTGATTTGACTCTTTCTAATTGAAGGAAGTCAATGGACTGGTGGGGTTTTGTTCTTCTGTGTGGTCGTTTTGAGGATTAAATGAGAGTATTTTGCCGGCAGTTTTAAGTAATTTGATTTTATAAATATGTGATGGAAAGTACAGTAGTTTTTAGTCTGTAAATAACCATCAGGTTCTTAGCCATTTCATGCCCAGTGTTGTACATGAATGTCATCTGCTGAGGGAGCAAAAAATATTTGCGCAGTTGCAGTAAAAGTGTCTTAAGTTCATACAAAGTTTTATTTTTTAATAATCTAGCTCTACATCAGAGATTTTTAGTGCAAAAAGTATATTCGGAATCCTTTATTTAGTTTTTCGTGAAGCGCCAAAAAAATACTTTTCGTGTGGATAGAATGAGATGGGGTCATGAAAGGGTTAGAAAGTCTTTTCTGAAAATTTTTTAAAACAGTCCAACTTATTTGAATCTCATTTAACTCAATTCCGGACATTTAAAACAAAGAATAGGCTTTCAGAGACAGGAACAATAAACAAATTGACAAACGAAATGATCGATTCTGTAAAAGTTCTTACTTCTGTCTGTCCGACCTAATGACCGATTTGTGGGAAAACAGATTATTTAGAATTTCAAGAAGTAGCTCAAAAATGCTTCTAAGGACTCTGAAGTTATAAACAATATTTTAATGACTGCTCTCTTTCGAGAAAAAGTCGAGGAACTTTGACGGAACGACTGCAGTTTTTCAAGAAAAAGTCCAGAAACTTCAACAGGTCGATTGCAAAGTGCTCAGAGACAAATTTGTATCAAAGTTTGTGTCAGTGTTCCTCAGATTCAGTCAAAGTGAGTCATGCATAAAAAAAAAAAACAACTTAAGCTTAATTCCGTGATTACAATGTACGACATAAGTGCTACTTTAGCACTGGGTGACTCATAGATATCTAAAAAAAAAGGCAATGTTTTGGCCCGCATTAGACAGACAAGCTCAAACAACTTAATCAAACTTCATTGCTAATTGAGTAGCAACACTTTTTTCCCAGGGGATCAACAACGTGCACTTACATATGCATACGCCACTTAAATTCAAATGCACATCACGTTCACCTTGTCTCACTTCGGGGCCCAGTGTGAAAAAAAAACCCTAAGACTCAGCCAAAGCACATTATCTAACAAAATAAGCACACGTTCTCACCCGGCGTCAAACTGCATTTTAACTAAGTTAATTAAACGAACGATAAAAAAAAGCCAGCATCACAAAAAACAAAAAACAAAAAAACAACCACAACGACTATGAAGGAACATAATTTTATTAACACCAATTGCTACTTCATGACGGATCTTTCCACCACTCCTCCTCTGAATCGGTCTTTTTATATTGAGTTCTCAACTCGTAATGTTCGGCACAAGGCAGTCAACGTAGTTCAACCCTCTGGCCGTAGTTTAAACGTTGTACCTTGCCTCATAACAAGATAATAGCTATCCGGCGGTAAAACCTGCCCAGAGAACGGAACCGAGAGCAGAGAGAAGAAAAAATAAAACAAGAAACAAAAATACGATCTCCCTATCGACTATCTAATAACAATAATGATAGTTTAAACAATTTCAAATCGGACAAATTTGTAAGAGCCAATAGAACGTTCGTACTGCGTTTAGGTCCCCTGGATATTCGTGCGAAAACCGTGCGCAAAGTAGGGAGTTGCAGCTGAGAAAAAAAAAAAAGTCCGCACGAAAAAAAGCACCATTTCCAGCCTCACGTAACTATGAGAGAGACCGTATGAAATTACAGCAAATTACCGGATGTAATTGGCGGTCGTGATGAATCAACATCAACAACAACACAAATACACACAGAGAACTCGCAGCTGGCAACCTCCTTGCTCACAGTGATTTATCTCGTGTGTGACTGTGTACAGTAATTTCAGAAAGCATGCATTCCACATTCACTCGTTGTAGCGCGTGAGCTCCATTCGATTGCGAACGCAAAAAAAGTACCGGCCTAACTGTGCAGTCCTGCGGCACTTCATTAAAGTCCTCCGCCTGCCATCAACATCTCGCCAGTGATCGTCGATCAGTGCAACGACAAACGAACATTGACAATTGACAGAGTTCGCCTCAACACGGCGAACTGTCATCGGCCAAGGCACCGTTCCATTCGGATACCGTAACAGGTACAGATGGACAGACAACACGAATCACGGTGAAATTGCTAATTGATTGATTCCATTGATATGCATGCTTTGGTTAAGTGTATCTCTGTATCTTTTATCTGCCGGATAACCGTCACATGTGCCATACGGTATAATCTGATTACTACCGGTGTTGGAATTAGTTATTTTCGGTTTTTGGATTTTCGATTCTCTCGTCTCCACTTCATCATTTGTACCGTTTTACGTGTTGCTTTTTTTCCCCTTCGAGAGATCGTTGACAGGTACGTCGTTGATAAGAACGTTATGGAAATTTGATGATGCTCCAACGGATATGCAAATGCCTTTGAAATGAAATCTAATTGGAGAAGCTCTCTGTTCTACGAATCGGACAAAATGGGTCGGTGAATGCTTTTCCGGCGCTTCAAAAGATGGGTGATAATCAAATTCTATGTCTGTCCATTTGGTTTTTTACATCGACGAGCGGCGAACAGAGGTGGCGACACATTGTGTGATGGATCGGTGTGTTGCGTGAAATTTATGTTGCTTTCAACTGCGGATCGGTAAATCAGTTGGGGGTCAGTTTTTGTTGTTTCTCCAAGTCATTTTCAATTATTGAAAAAAAAAAGAACTGAAACGAAATGCTTTGGGGGGAGAATCTATTGTTTGGCGAGTGATTAATTTACGATGACAGGCTGGAGTGAGAGATGAGATTGTCTTAGATGGCGCTACAGAAAGTTGAAAGGATTTGACAGGGTTGATTTATTGCCACTGAAGAGGCTTGCTGGCGTTGATTAGATATTTAGATCTTTTAAGAGGCTTTTGTCAGTGCTTCATTTAACGTCAACGATGCAATTTAACAATAGGAACAAAAGTTTTGCAGTGCTGATTAAAAAAAAGTCATCGAAAGGTCGATAAGGAAGTGTGTGTGTCTGAACTATTTCGTTTTTTCCATTGATCGGTCAGTATTGAGTGGAAGGAACCATTTGGAAAGTTCTAGCGCGGAATGCAAGGCTTAAAACTGAAAAAAATCGGGAAATCAAAATAAAGGACGAGCAACTTTTTGTAAAAGTCACTTATTTAACTCTGCAGTAAGTTTTTAAGGATAGATCATTGAATGGCGCCATTAAAACCTTCGTATAAAAAATCGGCCACCTTCGTATGAAACTTGAATTAGGCTTTGACAAAATGATCAAAGAGAATAATTTGCTGCATTCTTGTACATACTTTTCGTCTAAAGCTCGATCCAACGTTCTTTAAACAGTTTTTGGGGGCGATTTTAAAATTTCAGTTTATGGCAGATCGATTTTAGTATCCAGGAGAGAGAGATTTTTGTGTTATTGAGAATCTTTGGTAAGAGGCTATGAGACACCATGTGCTCAAATTTCTACTGACTAAACTCGCCCTTCCATTTCGTTTCGGAGATCGCTTGCAAAACATCATTTCTTGGGGCTACTAGTTTGACTTTGGACATTTTGAAATTAATTTCTGCAGTATCAGAACAATCTTCCAACAACGAGAAAGAGATTAATGACACTCAATGCTTCTTCTGGCAACACCCTAACGATCCTTTTCTTATCCAGATCACAGTGCTTTCAAAAATCCAAGTAGACAAATGACCCTTGAGTCAACTCCACAATTAGGCACAAAGAAAAGTTATTGCAACAGTGATAATCGATTATTTATTTTGCTGATCGTGACTCGATCGCTTCTTTCCCAGCGCTTCATTCCACGAACACATTAAGTCCACTATCGATCACTTAATTGATCGCAATAAACTGAAGTGTCTCTGTGGACTTCCCTCCAGCCACTCACTGCACACAAACATCGAAATGTGGAAAACTTTCCAGATTCAACCGACGACGACGACAGGCGCGTGTACGACCAGGTGGGGACAGCGATCTTCTTCGTCCTGCATTGCAGATCATTCTAACAACTTATTAAAGATCACATAATTACAGCTTCTTGCTCCACGATCTGGCTCAATTAGTCTTACAGCATAATTACAGAGACCAGTTTGTCGGGGTAAGAAATCGGCTATCAAGTGAATTGTTATTAGGCGGCTTAGTTAATGTCTTTCAAGGGTTAGTCGTTGAGCTGGCGATTTGTGGGAGTGGACTGCCGCCGCTTCAGGCGCCAAACGACAACTTCTTCTGTCATTTCAAGTGTTGCATTGCGAGTTCGTGGAAGACCTGTTGTGTGACCAAGCCGAAGTACGACAGTTCAACAATCCACAAGCTTAGGGCGAGTGTCGGGAATTACGTCGACACTCGAGCACAATCAGTGCCTAACAAAGCCGCTCATGACGGCATATGTTCCCATGATCGGATTACAGACGTTCCATGATTAATATCACCCACAGATACCGACTTCTGAGAAAACCCCAGCCAGGCGAGGTTCCCCTCGTTTCTTTGATAACAAAAAATATTTTTACTTCTTTTCGAAGAACTTGCCGAGCACCTGAGAATGCCCCACAAACATCCAAACAGTGACTCAGGAAATCATAAACTCGATTAATCATTTCACATAATGGCCTTTGAAATTGAACGCGTGAAAGATTCAAAAAAAAAAAGAAAATCACGACGAGTCGAAGGTGTAAAAATGTCCGATGTGCAGATTACTCAATTCGATATCATCGATGTTATCGAAAATCGATCCGAAGAGCCGCGTCTCATCGAATTAACGTCGTTTGACATGTGATAGACGGCTAATGGCCAATGGAATTTTTTCTTATTAATTATTTTTGATTTTGTTCTCTATTTGGGATACAATTAATCATTCGAAGAAAAACGTTCTTTTTTGTCGGAGCAGATCGTAGGAAATAAGTGCTTTGTTCTTTAATTAATGTTTTGTGGGCAGAAAAGTTGAATAACTAGTTTGAGTTTTGAGTGAGGTTCCTTAACCTTTTAGAGAGCTATGTTTATTGATTGGTGATCGGTGGGAGCGTGGAAGTGTGGCTTATGGCTCGCACGGAGTTAACGAGGGAGGTGCTCGTTAGCGGGTGAGGAATGTGGGTAGTTGTGTTGGAGGTGCGTTTAGAGTCTTTATGAGCAAACAAGCCGGGTATACAATTCGCCTTCACAAAGACCTTACGAGTAATTTTAATGATTTTTTGAGCTAGTTGGGTTTTTTTTTTTCGAATATGACAATCGGAAAGCCTTTGAATTTTGTTTTTTATGAAAAGGCATTCTTTTTGAAATAATAAAACAAATAAGAATCAAGTGCAAGTCTAATTTGAGAAACTACTGCAAAACAAAGTGTGCTGAAGCAACAACGCATCTAGAAAAAACTATTGAGACGAAACTCTTTTCGTATGCATGACTTTGTTTTTGAAACCAAGCATCATCCCTTAGGGAGGAAAAAGTAACAAACGGAGGAATAAGATTTCATAAATATGCGGACTTACGACCGTTTCTTGGAAGCGATAGAAAGGTACCAACAGCAATTCGAAATTTGCAGCAGTGGGTTTTAGCAGCTGCTGCACAATTTTCGGGTTTTAAGTTTTATGCTTCGAATAGATGGGTAGAGCAAAAGTATGACTTTAGTCAAAGAGAAGCTACGAAATTTGTTTCGAACAAAAAGATGGTGTTGTGTGTTAAAGATTAACACTCTTTCCCCTGTCTACCTCTACTAAAGGGTGATTTTTTAAAAGCTATAAGAAAGTTTTTCAAAAAAAAAACACATAAAATTCAGAAAAATGCATGAAATCTTTATTTGAATCGATAGTACGGTCCATATAATTTAATGTTTGAAAATTATTTCATGGAAATGTTAACCTTGACTGCGCCTCAAATGGTCTATCCGCTTAGTCCAATTTTGGCATACTCTTTCCAACATTTCGGCCGGTATCTCACGAATAAATGCTTAAATGTTGTCTTCCAATGTGTCAATTGAAGCGTGCTTGCTTTAACATAGCCCCACAAAAAATAGTCTAAAGGCGTTAAATCGCACGATCTAGGCGGCCAATTGACCGGTCCCGAACGTGAAATAAAATGTTCACCGAACTCGCCTCTCAATAAGTCCATTGTTACGCGTGCTGTCTGGCATGTGGCATGTGGCACCGTCTTGTTGAAACCACATGTCATGCAAGTCAAGCTCTTGCATTTTGGGCAAAAAAAAGTTGGATATCATCTCACGGTAGCGCTCACCATTCACAGTTACGTTACGATTCGCATCATCTTTGAAGAAGTACGGTCCAATGATGCCACCATCCCATAAGCCGCACCAAACTGTGACTTTTTCTGGATGCATTGGCAGCTCTTGAAATGCTTCTGGCTGATATTCACTCCAAAATCAACAATTCTGCTTACTTACGTATCCATGGAACCAAAAATGAGCTTCGTCGCTGAACACTTTCTTAACTTTCTGAACTTTCTTAACAGAGCACGCGTCTTGATAATAAAATTCAATAATTTGCAAGCGTTGTTCGTTTGTAAGACGATTCATGGTTAAATTACAGACCAAACTGAAGATGTTTGGCAGTGAAACAAAACACGAAACGTGCATCAGCTGTTTAAGCCAGTGTTGCCAAAAAGATAATAGCTAGATCGGGTTGTGTTCGCTCCGAGTAGTGCTTTATATTTTTAGCTAGTTCAGCTAGTTTCTTTGTTAGGAACACGTTCTGTAAGAAGGGGTTTTAAATTTAACTCTCACGTAGATTTTGACACACCCTTTGTAAAGATTCGCTGTGAAAATGGTCATGCCCTTGTATAGCCCGCCCTTCAACTGACCGATAGCCATAATCAGCGTTGCTTGTTAACGACTTCACTCCCAAACGTTGCTAAGTCCTCCCGTCCATCCCCTGTGGTTATAAACTTGTTATGTCATGTGATTTCTTTTAAGTACATCACACAACAAAAAAAAAAAAAAAAACAAAATCTCCAACTCATCATCACCAATCTCAGCTTCCAGTGCCGCCGCTGCCGCTGCGCTGCGTCGCTGCCGCGATCATTTGCATAATCCCATAGAACAACGTCATTGCCGCGGCGAGTCCAGCCGAACAATCGACGTCTACGCGACAGTACCGAGATGCACGATTAGAATGAAATGTTGTAATTACCCGTGTTGAACATTTATTACGCCGATATCGGTGCATGTGCATCATTTCGCTCCGAGCTTCTTCCGTGTGTGGTATCAGATCATCGTATATTTCTCCAACTGCACCATCCTAGAGTCTGTCCAGGATAAAAACAAAAAAACAAAACGATGTAGAATTATGTATGGTTATTGATTTCAATATGTAACAGGGGAACATATCCGAGTTGCTGTGTGTAGGTTGTGGCAGCCTCTGTCTTCACTCATGGAGATTTATCTGCAACAGCACTTTGGTTCGGTTTCATCCTGGGAGTGGGATGGGAAGATGGATGGACCTGGGCTTCTCTCTCTCTCGGTTCACGACTCGAAGGAGACCCCTCCGTGGTCAGAGTAAACATTCGAATCATGATCCGCCAATTATTCGAAAATTGCACAAAATTAGGTCCTGCCCGTCGTGTGGGTGGGAATTTGAAAATTGCCCGGAGAAAGGGAGATGCCATCCCTGTGATTTCCACGGCCATGCCTTTCACTCTGTCATGACGCCCCGTGCTGCACCGCGTTCGTCCCAGGGGACGTGCTCGGGATCGGGTTTCACGAGGCGCCAAGCTGATGCAACTGCACACTCTCGCGCCGCGGCGCACACTCTAATTTATGTGTAATGACACAGATTTTAGCGCAAAATGAAAACGAATATGTGCGCTTACGCACCCAGAGATGCGATCGCATTAATTACGCTCTGGCAGTCGTATCTATTACGGTGTCGGAATCGACTATCGATTTAGATACACGACCAGCCCAGGGCAGGACCGGCACACAGAATTGGTCCACTCAGCGGTGAATGCATTGTCGAGTCCCAGCACGCACACAGGCGGCGCGTTTTTTGCCGCTCTGCACGGCGGATTGATTAACCCAACCAGCAGGCGAGTTTGTCAAGTTCACTGGAGCAACTCGTCAATATCTCACCGAGAGTTTGCCAGCCAGATGTGTGTGCAGATACTTTGCGTGGACCGTCCGCATCGTCGTCAGCACCGCCCGCGGAATGAGGCGCGTGATTCTTCTGTGCGCCTCATGCGTTATTTATGAGCGGCTGGTTTCTGGTTCGGGTGCCAACTGGATCATTGGGTTGGCAGTATTGTGATGTTTATTTAGCAGCGGTGAAGGCTTTTGCGCAAACTCGATTAAAATATTATCAGGTGCGCGTACTCCGTGTTGTTTTATTTGGGTCATTAAGAGATCGATTTCATGTTGTTCGTGTGCCGTTTTGTAAGCGATAACTTAGAACGCACATAGGCGGGCTGTGGGTTCTGGCGAAGACGGAGCCTTTCGTAGCTGCGTACAACTTAATTGGTGTTTCTGTGGACGGTGATGACAGTCGTGCAGAGAGAGATCAGCATCCTCTTCTAATGGTAGTGTAATTAGGATGCTAAATGGTGGCCATATAGGGGGGAGATTTTCTGAGCATCTTTGGTGCGTTAAGAGTACGCATCGAGCAAGTTAATCAGTCAGGAGTTACTTGCTTGTGAGTTGCAGGGACATGAATGAGTTTTTGTGGTGATTTTTAAAGGGTCTCAATGGTGACAAGGAGACCTTAAAGAGACTTCAAAGACTTTTCTTCAGAAGGTTTCTCCAAAGAAGGAATCGCATTGTCTGTTGAGGGAATTCACAATGTTTTGAAGTTTTAAGGAATTTGTGAATATCATCATTGGTGGCGAAACAGCAAGCGGACGGCAAGAGCCTAGCTTTTCGCGCCTCCACTGTGTTGTGCGCGTCATAATTTTTGGCAGTTTATAGCCAAGGCACCAACGACTAGGCCACAATTTGTGAATATAAAAATCGTTAATTGGTAGAGGTAAAAACAAGACTAATAATGTAGCACACAACTTGGCTCTACAAGTGTCCGCCGGAATAAAAGTTGAAATTCATTTGACAGTTGTCATCCATCATGGCGATTCCGTTTACTTGATGGCGAGAATCATGAAGCGTTGGTTACAACAGATTAAATTATAATGGCTTATAAAATGTACAATTTTTCTTAAATTTGATAAAAAAAAAGGAATGAAATTTTTTTATAATTGTTAAATGTGTTTTTATGTCTTTTAATTTCTATTTTCTATTTCTGTATTTTGCATTTCATCAACTTAACTTTGTTGTGTCTTTCAATAATATGAAGAAGTTTGGTTAGGCTTGCTGCAATAGTTAACATCTATTCAAAAACCACGTTTTTTGTCATTATAGTTAACTATATACATACATATGATACTTGCTATACATATTTGAACCACCTTCCTTTTTACTATCCTCTCCTCTCCTCATTCTTTAGATTTAATTTTAGGCTAATCTTAATATCTTGTATTCTTCATTTTTTAACAATACTGTACTATAAAACATTTGTGTCTTACTCGTACACCGAAATAAAAACTGAATTGAGTTGAAAACAGGTTGCCTGAGTGATATTCTGCCTCCTTAAGTTGATTTTCGAATATTGATGCAATATTTTCGGCAAGCTTTATATTTAAATTTATATTTTGTGATTTTCAATCATCATAAGACTCCAATCAATAAAGTATTAAAGCCACGATTACTTGTGAACAGAAATGCCACTGAAGTTCGATAAAAATACAAAATTCGTTTAAGAAAATGTTTGCAATTTACTAAATAATTTTACAACCGGACCAAAAATTACGAACATTAGACGATCAAAGCTGGAATGAATGCAATGAAATGTAAAAAGTTTTAATTTCGATGTCGAAAAATTGTACGCAAACGATTTAGTATTTTGTGTAAAAAATCGACCCTCTTTGACAATTTTTCGTCTCTGGAATTACTTATTAAAGAATAAATAAGGTTATTAAGTAATTGCAGAGATAAAATTGACAAAACATATTGAACAACATGGAGTGTGGACTTTGTGTTAAGAATCCGAATTGTTTTGATCTTAACACAAAGTCCTTACAACTTGACGGCGGAGAAAGGTGTTCAATATGTTTTATCAATTATTTGCTTGAGCGAATCCTTTCTGTCTCTCTTCAAGTTGCGACTCAACCGACAAGGATGGACTCAAGTCTAAGGCTCTTAGCCCAAATCTGAATAAATTCTATATGATTTTTCCGCAAGTAATCAATAAATAAAATACATAAAAAAAATTGAAAAAGTAGTTCAAAGTATTAATGAGACAAGCAAAAAACGTGAAATAAAATACTTTGTTAAGTTTTGAACTACAGTCGAAGCCCTCTAAGTCGAATTTTCACGGGATATCAAAATTGGTTCGAGTTAGAGGGATTCTTCGACTTAGAGGGCGTTCGACTTAGAGGGCTTCGACTGTATTTTTGTTTTTTAGTTTTATGCTGATGAACTTTCATGGCTTTTATTCTCTAGTAAGCTGTTGGTAAGAGATTTTAATTTATTCATCTTCTTCTTTTTCTTCTTTTTCATTGCCCGCATGTTCCACTAAAGGGGTTGCGGGGGCCGCGCACACAGAAGAGATCTGCAGGCAACCCGATCCTCCGCCTTCGACTCTAACTCCTCGGGGGGTATGCCCAAGCGTAAACAAGCGAGCCTTTGGACTTGATCCAATCATCTCATCCTGGGTCTACCGAGCGGTCGCCTACCCGTCGGAGTCGCATACAAGGCACGCCTCGGTAGTCGTACTGCAGGGGACAGTCGTGCTGCTTCCTTTGATTAGCTTACAACAGAGCCGCAAAGATAAACTTTCAAAATGCATTCATATATTTTTTTTTTTTTTTTTTGCAAGTTTAGTTTAGGGGTTTTGAGAAAGAGACAAGCAAAAATAGGGAGCATCATGTTCCAGATTTTTGCTTGTTCCATTATTACTTTTAGCTCCTGTAGTTCTATCGAGATAGATTCATGAAAGCAATCTTTAAATCCTAGACAAAAGAAGGGGTCCCAGAAGACCTTTACGGCCGCAATACAAGTGGTTAAATGGCATTCAACAACTTCTTCAATTAAATTCAATTGAGATGTATTTTTGAACACTCTTCGAAGGCGACTAAAATTCATACAAAAATAATAAAAAAGTGAATGGAATTCTCATAGGAAATGTTTTTGGAGTTTTTAAGTTCTACGATTTATTTAAATTCTCGTTCTTTTCCAGATTACCCAAAAAAGCTTCAAGAAAGATGCACGTTCAACGCCTTCAGTGGAATAAGGAGGTTAAAGTCGAAGTCAAGTTCAGTGATGGCTTTTAATCTATTAAAACTAACCTGCCGCGTGGTAAAAGGAAAACAAAATAATGCTACCAAATCGACCTTCCAACTCAAGAATCTCAGAATGGAATGCAAAAGTTCCGCAAATCATCTCAACTGCAGCGGCGTAAATTCGCAAAGTCATGACCCAAAAGGATTTGATTTTTCAATTCTAGTGTTTACGGTGCATTGCACCCATTTTAAACTTAATGGCATTTGGTCAAGGAAACAAACAGACATTCCATCACCTCTGAGGGCGTACCCAAGACCAAGCCATTGACATTCAACGCCGCAGTCGCATGCCGTACAATGGAACATGTGCATCGCCGCCCCATCGTCGGTCTCTCTAAGGTGAGTACAGTGAATTGCACATTAAAGCCGCGTTAGCATTGCTCTGTACAGGGAATGGCACTGGAAGAATTCACGGGATTACTTTTAATATCTCCCGTGTTCTCTTAGTGGCATCACTGGTGCGGGCCAAACCAACAATTTACCGTAGTTCTGTGTGTATGTGTGTGTGTGTATGACGATGAACTCCGTGCGCGAGCGCGCGCGCGCGCGTATATCTTAAAGAAATGTTAATTATTCGAGAAATTAGTCAGGAGAATCAATTTGTAACGTGCCATCGTGGATGTTTGTCTATTTGCCTCGGCACCTTGCTAAATGGATTTTTAGTTGCCGTTAAATTGTGAGCCTCGACTAGGTGCCGTTGCAAGGTGTTTACTCCGTCCAACTCGGAGTTGGAGTCGGACTCGTAGTCGGGACACGGAAGAAACGTCGTGTAATTACGTTGCGTAGCGCTCGCAAGAGCATGCATTCTAAATTTAGATTTCCGGAAAACGGATTCTTGACTCACGCTAACAATGGAGAGATCCATCAGCGCGATGGGGTCGTGGACGTTCTTATCCGACGATGCGCACGGCCTCTGTTGCGATGTGAACTTCTCCCGTTGAATAAATTTAAAATTAAAATCGCTTCGCGTGTTGGGATCCTATTAACGGCAGGTGGGGTAATAAATTAAAAGAAAATTAAAAAAAAAACGTAGTTTATGTAAATATTAAGGGTATCAGCAAAGCTCTTTTCCCAGACAATAGGGGCACTCGCATCAGCCTGCTAAAACAAGCGAAGCCCTCATCTCAATTAGTCGGTTTTCGAGGAAAAACCGAAAAAAAGCGAATCATTAAACTCTGGCTCGGCGAAATTAAGCCTTTCACCTTGAATCTACTTCACGCTTCATGAGCACTGACGGCAGCAACAGCAAAAAAAAATGCCATTGTTCCGCAGTGAGAGAGACAATTGGCAAGCGTGAGGTAAACAGACCGACCGGCCGGTGTGATCTGAAGTCTCCATTTTTTTTTTATTTGCAAATTACGAAACGCGATTAAATTTGAGCTGGATAGGAACTTGTTGGGGAATTAAAATGCGTAGTTTGAATGTGGGGAAGTTTAAGTGAAGTTCGGTGAAGTTATAAGCGAGTTGGGTTTGAAAGGCGGGCTATGCAAGTGACTCATTGCGTAGAAAATTAGAACCTGCGACTCTAGTGAACACGACTTTTTGACTGCAGGTACCTACATACATATATGAAGTTCCCCTAATGATATCGAGTTCAAGGCTTTTCTGTGGAATGGGTAGTCAGCTTTGTGACACCCCAGCTTTTGTTGTAAGCTGTCTGTTGGTTTTTTTGTAGATCAGTAAGTCTGTGAGGAGGTACATAAGTGAAGTAAGCAATTTTTTTCTTTTCAATCCCTTTTATCGTAGTGTTCACACCTCAGACTAAATTTTTAAACAGTTTTATTTTATTATTATCAATTTAAATTTGTGTTGCAGAAACTTTAAAGAAAACTGATTATTAAAAAAAAAAAAAACGATTAAGTAAAAAACTTATTTGCGAAATGATGATGCTACGAAAAAACTTTTTAAGTTCACCGGTTCCTTCCATTTCTCCCTCTGTATTTTTGGCTCGCTCCGTGTCTTAAACTGGACAATTAAGGGTAACCCCAAGTCCTTCAGCACACGCAAATTCTAAAGAAAACAACAAAACCGTCAGAATTTTTAGATTCTTTTGAAACAAAGTAAAATTAAGTTTAGGGTCGTAGTAAATTCAGACATTCAGTAGTAAATTCAGTCAGTTCGATGATATTTTCAAAATGTATGTTCGAGTAAATCTAAACATATACAACTTTACACATTAGTCAAATTCTATCAATATCGGTGGTTTACAAGATGTTTTCACGGGTAGCTTTTTATAAACCAACTTCCATTAAGCAACGCAAAAAACTACCTTTTTGCATAATTTTAATGCATCTAAACTTGTTCTGCATCAGTTTATACGCGTTTTTATCTGCTAACAAAGATATAATATTATCAACAACCATTAGAGAGGGAAAATTTGTCTTACAGGAAATTTAAAAAAGAAATCACAAGAGTCTAATGAGCAAAATACACTCAGCGAAATTTAATTAAAGGCAAACTATTTTTCTTTGATTCAAAAATCAACCTGCAAAGTTTCGCTTACAAGGAGAGTGCATGACCTCCGGATCACCGATTTTCATATAGGATATGATTTTCCCAAAGTCAGAGATCGCAACACTCCCCCCTTTTCGAGAAAAACGCCCCCAAAATTTTCTTAATCGCGTCATATATCAAATTAGAACATTGAATTTCCGAAGCGGCGACAGCCTGCTCGGTGACCCGGAGGTCGTGCACTCTCCTTGTTAGTGAAGAATCTCCCAGGACTTGTCAATTTAAACTTGTTTATGTGGATGGAACAATAATTATTGGCATAAAATTAAATATTTTGAGCGCTTCTTTATGGAACTTCTTTTCAAAACTTTGGTGGTGAATTTTGAAGATTTAGGATGCTTTCAGCCATCAATTTACGATTTCAAACGCAAAACTTGTGGCCCAATGGAATCTGAAGATTGTAATACTCTGTTGTTTAATGTTTTGGAAGAATTTATAAAATAGGAACCAATTTTCCAGTTTTCCAATATGCTTATGTTGCAGTTTATGTACTACGGGTCAGTTGTGAGAGCAAAGTTTTAGATTGGCCAGTACGTTCACCAGGATAACATTCCCCTGAAAACATGTTGTCTGTCTCGTTCTGTTTATCCTGGTGGTTTCAAATTTACTTCGGTGAAGGGTCTACGGAAAGCCGTTACAAGAGAATGGTCCAAAAGTCCAAAAACATGGTTAATTCGATGACAAGTCTAATTTTTGAAACTTTTTTGGAGATTGGACTCATTATTAATCATCCATTGTTATTCAGGAATCTCCTCTGTTTCCACATTATCTTGACTGCTTTAATTGAATTTTGCAGCACAAATTGTTCTTCTTTTTTTAGTTTCATCATCATTATGTTTTTGACCGCGTTTTTCACTCAAGGAGGCAATGCACGCACAAGAGATCTTCAGGCTCCATCTCGAACAACTCGATCTGCCGACTTTAACTTATCAGGTTATTGGTTAAGCAAAAATCTCAGGTTCAATTAGGAACAAAACAGCATCAAAAAGTTGAATCTACAAGGAGACTCACGTTTCGTCACGCTGATGAAAAAACGTCTCCAAGTCGCACACTCAAAAAAATGAAATAAAAATGAACGGCGAATTGTGAAAGTTTTCCGGGACAAAAGTACTCCAGGAGGATTGTCAGTCGTTCGTTGGAGATGGAGCCGTGGAAAATGTTTGTGGTGTATTTTTTCCCCGAGTTGGATTCGAACCCGATTATTCTCGCTCAACAGTTCGACGCACTAAGCAATGGAGCCAACGGCGCCTACAATCGCGATGTTTTTTTTAAGTAATTTAAATTGTATATTTAGTTATTCTTAAATACGACAGAGGTTTTGAACAAACTTTTAAAGAGGGTATTATCGTACATTTATTTCCGAAATTATATTTGCTACATTTTAACAACTAATAACTTTTAATAACTTCTAATAACTTGTTGCCAATAAAAATCCATTGAATTCAATTTTTTTTTACATTTTTTAAAACATTTATTTTGTTACTTTGATTTTCTTAAATATTGGTATTTAAGG
This sequence comes from Syritta pipiens, assembly GCA_905187475.1. NCBI lineage: Eukaryota > Metazoa > Arthropoda > Insecta > Diptera > Syrphidae > Syritta > Syritta pipiens. Next base: position 104,077,481 of record LR994571.1, on the reverse strand, counting down.
TTCAAATCGATGTCCGTTCCATAAGAAACAAATTTGTTAAGTGAAGCCGTCTTTTGGCCGAAATCTTTAAAATTTTTTGGAAACATTTTAGCGACTCCAGCGAAGGTACATTTGAGACCACGTTCAGATTTTTGTAGTTGTTTTTATGGCCTAGTTACGAAATAACCCCTTTTTTGTGATCGCTGTACTCTCCGATTTGCTGGAACTCTAAAAAGAAGGATCATTAGAACACTCTCCAAAACAAATATTAAAAGTTAAGTTTTCCTTTGAGTAACCTGTACGTAGTGAGCTGATGTATAAACTGCTACGATATCAACTTACAGCACGCGGTGGAGAGAAAATCATGAGACTTAGGAGCACATAAATAGCTTGTTGACAAACTTTTGCCCTAAAACTTTTTTTTTTTCAGCGAAAAAGCATTAAAGGAAGTACGTCGTTTGAATCAAACCGAAGAAGTGAAAGCATCATTCTGTTGTATACTTTATGATTTATGTTCAAATAAATGTTTTTTTTCTTGATATAAAAATTATAAATATGTACTTTAAAATAAAAAATAACTTAATTAGACATTGCAGATGTTAGATTATGGTTTTATTTCAAAACTTCCTGTAAGTCAGTCATCAAACTCAAGAAATTAATTCAAAACTTTCTGAAGCCTTTTGTCATTAAACTCAAGAATCCGCAGGAGCGGTAGCTCTTTTTAACTTCAAAGCATTTACAAATAATATTGCTTCTTAAAAACAACTCCTTTTCGTTCGTACTAGACCAGACCTCCCGGCATTATTATCGATGAAAATTAAAACTCCATAATCTTACAAAAAAAATTTCAAAGTCAGAAATCATAAACAACACTTAGCGCTACTTAAGCGGACAAAACAAACAAAACTATTCCTGTCTTCAAAACAAAATCGATGTTGAAATTCGAAATGGATCATTTGCATAATTATTTCATTCCTATTTCGCCCTTATCCCGAGGGCACGAAAGAATCAATTTGTCGACAAATTATGCGTGAAATTTCAAGCAGGTGCCGCTGCCGAGGGCCGCGATGAATGAAATTCTAGTCGCGTTTCGTCAAATTCGTCGGCTTGGTCTAATTAGTTACAGTCGTTTCTTCGTTCTGGAACATTTCAATTTGGGATTTATTGATTCTCTATATTAATTCTTTCCTGCTACAGAGGTACATCCGCGAGGTGATCGTGAACGATTTCAGTTCGAAAATACGCCAACTTCATTACACCATTCGCTCATCTAGTTCCACCTTCAACACCCTCGACACCGGCCGTGTTCTGGCACATTCCCACCGAAGCAATTTCTGGAAATAAATTGCTCGCTCCCTCTGGGAATAGTCCAACCGCACTGATTGCCCATTCATGAATTCCCTCTCGATTGGGCAGACAATGTAATCGCCGTGTCCGAAAACAAAAGAATTCCAAGTCTATTCCCGCTCCAACACCGAGCTCGTGCGGAGCAGGAAGTAAGGATGCGAGCAGCTGGTACTCCCGGAGCCACGGCGAATCTGAGACTAATGACATCGTTTCGTAAACTCCAAAAAGGTAATTTCCTACCAATCGTCGTCGCGTCGTTGCGGGCATGCAAATTTCTAGTCCCCGGGAACCGAACCGAGGAACTTAGCCCACTCACCAGCGACGCGTAGAAGTGAGCATTACGTTCCAGATACGGCCACGAATACCCACACGTTGCGTATCAAGAGCACGGCCAGAAATTCCTTCTGCCAGAGACAAGTGTTTCCATAATGTTACCTGGTGTTTGCACTTAATTCCATCCCAGTGGAGTTGCGGCCGCGTCGAGAATCGTTTGCGTTTGCGTCCGCGTTTACGGTGATCGTGTTAGTCGCGGCTGGTGCGAGTCGATGCGGTTGTTTGGGGGATTTGTGCACGGACCTCAAGTGGAGCACTGGCCAGCGGGGTAATTTACCATATGGGCTTGAAATTGGTAATTGGCATTATGTCCAGGGCTTGTCACCGCAAGCAGAGCGGACATAATGCCAGAGGGAAGTGCTGGAAGTTACAAAGTGGGGTATGCAAGTGAAATATTCGAGTCATTCGAATGGTGGGATAGGTGGATTCAGTCGATTTATGGTGTTGATCATGGACGATATTCACTTCTCAATTGCGCTCGAGGCGAGCTTTGATTGTGCCAAGCCAGGAGGAAAACGTCGCCATTATGTTCATTCTTATGATTGGTTTTCATTCAATTGAACATTAATATTCTAGAAAGTGCCCGCTCCTGCAAAGCTTTGTAAGTGCTGCTATTTTCTTTAGAAAGTATTCTTTAGAAGGTATTCTAAAATAGCAATTCCTTTAGAATACTTTTTCGTCTATGGATTTTTTTTTTGTAGATGGCGCATGGCTCAAAAAAAGTTATAGGTTTATTGTTTAGAATTCTTTAACATTTCAACATTGAAAATTTAGTCAGGCAAAGTGTATGCAACTTATGCAGTTGTATTCTGAATCCCTCCGCTTTAAGAGCAATGGATTTCGGGGATTTTGAGCAACTTATGGTCCCAAAGATCTGGATAGTTACACTACCGAAAAGCTGGAAACAAACTTCCATTAGGTATGAAATAATAATGCGACAGATGACTGCGATAAATCATTTCGACGGTTTTCTTAACAACTTGGTCTGTGGTATGCAACAATTCAATGTATTTTAGGTCTTATCATATTTTAAAAGAATGTAAAATAAAAATAAAAACACAATGAAAAAAATTGTTTAATAATGAAAAAAGTTCCATGAACTTAATTTCTTTGTTTTTTTTATTGGCTTTTTTAATTTACGAAGTATTAAACATAACCTGTTCTTACCAAACCTGTCAAAATGGCTGGTCTTTTTAGAAAAGTGCATAGTGAGATTCTTAGTCTTTATGTGCTTTTAAAAATAACAAAATTAATTCAGTAATATTTATTGTAATACATACAAATTATTCTTTAGTTTTAGCTACAAATATTATTACAGAAAGAAAATGTTTCATTGAAATTGCGTTGCTTTGACTGGTCTGGTAAGTCTAGTGATAAAGGTACGTCCAAATGAACTACTCCCTATTAGCGTCAATAGGTTATGTCCTCTTTTGGTTTGCACTTAAACTGTTCAATTTAAAACAAAATATTTTCATTCGATTTACTGGGTATTCGAAGAAGCTAACGATATTTTACCCGCCGGAAGACAAACTACAAACACGAATCTCAGCGGACAGTGTCGGAGTTATTTTGTGTATATAAACATTTAAAGGATATTTTCCTTAATAGACTCAGCGAAACTCAAATAAAGCCAACCTACTTTTCTTAGAAATATAAAAAATAAAATTTCATAGTAGCGGAAGGCCTTTGTTCTTTGGCTATATTTTCCAGCTCTTAGTTTTTAAATTCTTAGCTTACTTTAAGTAAATAGAAATAAAATAAAAAATTACTGTCCAAACACTTATTGAAACAAAGAAAAGAACTGAAATAAATAAATATATTTTTAGTTAAAAATAAAAAAATAAATAGTCGGCGAACAGCCCACACAGGGCCAGAGCCTAGCTTCTTCGCGCCTCCACTGTGTTGTGCGCGATATATTTTGGACACATGTGGACACATATATTTTTAATTAGTTAAATGAAAAAAAACAAAATTTGTACCGCGAAATTCAACAAAAGCAAACAAGGTAATAATGAAACAGAAGAAATTCCAATATAACAAATGATGTAAAACTATAAGTTAATAGCGAGTCAAACTTCTAGAGTTGGTTTCAAGTTCAAAATTTCGACTTGGCATAGAATTAACTATGTTTTTAGTCTGCTAAGCTGGAATTAGCGCCTATTGCGTCTTAATGGCATTTCGTAGATTTTACAAAGAAGCAAGCTCACGACCGCCAGTATTGTTTATACAAGACAAATTTGCCAATATGTTTTCGATCATGCTAAAGCCCGGTGAACGTGCTGGCCATTTTAAAAGTTGATTACTCACGATTGGCCCACGTCTCATGAGTTATTATCACTTTTCGAAAAGCGGATTTTAACTCGATCTATTTTCCGAAATTTCGACAAAAACTTTTTACAACAGACTAAACAATTTTCTGATTTCAGACAGCAAGAAGTTTTGCAAATTGGAGTCCTACAATGATGGTTAAGAGCAGTCTAAACCATCAAAAACCTCAAACCACTCAGTTTTCGCTCAGTGGAATCTCCTGGGATGCTCTTCCATGGTAAATTTAATCTTGATGGCGATTTTATTTATTTTTAGCCAAAAATTAAATACTAAGTCCTTCGACGTTGGCATGAAAGCTCTGACCGATAAATAGCGAAACAATATCGATAATTGTAGTTGCGTGGTTTCAAGAAGTTCAAAAATGTAATTAAGGCACCACTAACATGAGGTGCAAAAACTATTTGTTTAGTACGAGTTTAGTAAGCAGAAGCTGTGATTTATTGTAGGCGCCGTGGCTTAATCGTTAGTGCGTCGGACTGTTAAGCGAGAGTACCTGGGTTCGAATCCCTCAACCCTCCTGGAGTACTTCTGTCATGGAAAGCTTTTGCAATTTGCCGTTCGGAACCGGCATTAAACAGTAAGTCTCCTCCACATATGTCAAAATATGTCGCGCACAAAACACAGTGGAGGCGCGAAGAAGCTAGGCTGTGGCCCTGTATGGGCTGTTACGCCGTCTATTTATTTTTTTATGATTTATTGCGTGCGAAAAAAAATGTTTAATTACTTTCTGCATCAATAAGAGATGTAAACTTACTTACTTACTTACTTAGGTGGCGCTACAGTCCGGGGTGGACCTGGGCCTCAACCAACATGCCTCTCCAAACTGGCCCGGTAACTGTATCTGGCGATGTAAACTGCAATAATTAAAGTTGTTTTCGAGCGAACGAGATTTGCACCTCTGTTAATTTTTTTTGTAAGAAAGGAGCCGGAGGATCTATTCCTAATTTTCATAGTGGCTAAGTTCGTCTTGACGCATGAAGTGCACCAACAACGTATTGAATTTTCTCTCGCTCACGAAAGACTCCTTTTCAAAGCTGCCTCTGTGAGTTGCGCCGTCTAGAAAAGTTGAAATCGCACAAGACGAAAATCATCACTGTAATTTGTTTAAATCTATTTGCGACCCATGAAAATATAATTCGAACAAAGTTCTACAAAATTTCACAGTTTGCGCAGCACGTGAATGGCGCTTAAAAACCGATTTCTCCTCCCAAAACGAACCCCAAGGCGAAACGAAACCATGGGTGCGACTTGAACCTGCGCGAACATCACCCGCTGCAGTTCCTCAGATGTAACCTGTTTCGCACACCTTCCTTTTACTTTGAGACCTCATAAAGCAACAGAAACTGGCCACCAAAACGAAAAAAAAAAAAAAAAGACGTCTCCACCCCAGGCCACTTTTCAACAACTCAAGCCACCAAGCACAGCGCTGGCCACAACCCTAACCTACCACACGGCCCAAAGTGTGGACAATCCAACACACACACACACAACCAAAGCAAGAAAAAAGCAAAACGGACAACTTAATGGGAATATTGTTAAGTCATTCCTGGATGCTCGCGCTGTGCCTACACGCGATGCTATGCGCGGTGGTTTATGGCTCCATACACACAAGGAGAAGGAGAGCCCAAAAAACAGAGTGCAACGCGCGCGCGCGTGAAGGCATCCAACGGCGAGCCTAAATGGGGCACAGGTGTTGGATGTGGATGGACGCGGTGATTTGTATTCGCCAATTGGCAAATAGGCTTCATGGTCAAGTGTTTGTCTTTCGAGGGTAATTACTGCGTGTTATGCAACATTTAAGGTTCCCCTCAACTCGCCACTCATAATGCGCCGCCGAGGACGGTACTCGTTTTCCGGGATGAGTTGCCGTGCGTCGTGTCGTCGCGTCGTCGGGGATGGATGAGGTTTTTACTTTTTATTTATGCGCGGCACACAGCCGAACACGAGATTACTTCCCCGCGATATGCAAAAATCCTCTTCCCGCTGACGATATCGTCATCAGCGTGGCCGTGGACTTTGTCGCTGAATAGTAATGCGGCATGCGGCACAGGATGGTGGACAAAAAGTGGTCGGGTTATCGCGGGAATCGTCGACTCTCAGCTGATGCACTTTCTGTGCGCCTCACTGTCTGTCCATTCAGGCGGGCCCTCGTCCGATGAACCCTGGACCAGCAGCACGTAACCTCTCTCAGAGGAGACCTGCTTCCTCACCGGGTGAGGCTGCAGTTCACAAATTAATGCAGATGTTCATGTTGGAAATTGTTGAGTCCCAGTTCAGCGGCGATAACTGGGAACTGGAAGCTGGCAGGGACACATACACCGGGGGATATCACAAATCATTAAATGCAACGCTAAGCGATTTCAAATCGGTGCCTCTGCGCGGCTGTCTTTCTCGCTGCCACTGCTGTTGCTGTTGCTGTTGCTGGTGTCAGTGATGGTGCATCATCATCATCCGTGTATCTGTGTATCTGCATCTACATCTGCATCTCTCACCAGATGGCCGGAGTGCAGGTCTACGGGTCTGGGACCTCCACCAGCTCCAAACACTCTCTGAAACAAATGGGAAAATAGTTTATGTCGACATTTAAAGTTTAACAATTTTTTTTTTGCTGTCATTGTTGTTGCTGTTGTTGTTGTTGCTGTCGGCCGTCGTGCAAGTGCAAGGCACCGCGCAGTGGGAATAGAATTATGCATGTTGATTGAATTAAGACAATAAAATGGGAGAGATGGAGCTGCGACTTCATGTGTGGCTGTGGGACTTGCCCGTTGGGCGGGACGTGTTGGGATGCGGGAAAATTCAGCGCGCAAGGAGCGTGTGCGTGTGTGTCTGCTGCAGAGGAAGCTTGTGTCTATCATTTGTGAGGAAAATGAATGAAATTGGCGGAGAGGAGTTTTCCGTTTTCCACGTGGGGACTTCGAAGCCAACAACGACGACGACGACGGCGATGACGACGACGATGGAGCGGTTTAGTTGAAGCTTATCTGGGAATTTATCTGACGCTTGTGCGAAGTCTGCTGCGGGATGATTTCCATGGGTCTGGGTCTGTGTGGGATATTTTCACAGAGGAACTGTGGGCTGTGGTAACATCCCTTCGGTGGGGTGGAGGGCTGAGCTTTACTCTGGGGCTACCTGTGTCATTAATCAAATTGGGTCTTGTTTGATGTTTGGCGAGTAATGTGGATTTTCCTCAGTAGATAAACGTCGGAAAAGAGCAGAGAAGTATAAATATGCATGCGTCTGGGATTCCTGCGGTAGGTACAAACAAACGTACGATTGTATTTCTCTTTGAATATTTCTTTGTCTAAACTAATGGTGAAGCGGGTTTTGTTAAAAGTTCTTTTTTAAAGGGGCTTTCGTTCTTTGCACGAGCACAAGAATAAGTTTTTTGCCTTTAGAAAGTATAAAACGTTCTCATTCACATTCTTTTTTCCAGACTCACGACTGAAAGGAGCGTTTAAAGCGTTTAAAACATCGAACACATTTCATTTTTATTGATTGATCTTATAAATAAAATAATTCCATTCACAAGTCTCCATTTTTAAGACTCAAGTTTCCATTTGTAAGACTTAAGAAACTAACCCTTTCATGCCCGATATTGCTCGTGTTGAACATATTCTAAATATTTTAATGAAAAATATGTGAATGTGAATATATGAAAATGTTCTTACTTTTATCTGCTTAAAAATATTAGCGCAATTTAAAAAGTAAAACAGTTCACTACTCTTAGAAAAAATCACATATAAGCAAATATGTTGGCGCAATTGCAGTAAAACTGTCTCTAGTTTATTCTAAAACCGATTACTGCTTTTTATTGAACTTTTCCTTTCTTTGATTTTAAAATTCTTAAACCCGATTTCAGCTTATTTAATTCTGCATAAAATGTCCCTTAGTGCAATAAATTAGGATCAGGATCATTTACTACGTTTTTTCAGTCAGACACTCAGACCTGCTACGTTTTTATGAGTTTGAATAAAATGTTTTTCCTTCAGCTGAAATTAGGTGTGGTCATGAAAGGGTCAACACTTGATATTTCTTTGTTTAAATTTTTCATCGAATCATTTCCACCAAAACAAATCTTTCCGTTTGTTTAACTGGCGCTTATATTCTTGTGTTCCAGTGATTTGTTAACGTTTTCCAGTCTCTCCGTTACCTTCATGCAAATGTTCCGCTATTTAACAACCATTGCCATACTCTTAACCTTATTCGCATTCGACATCCCAATTTAGTGCTAAGTCAGACTTCTATTACCAGTCAGGTTTTTAACGTTGTTGTAAAACTCCTTAAAAATATCGTCACGCTATTTGAAAAATCAGTAAAGGTGTTAGAGTTGGTGCAATGAAGGTCGTCAGTAAACATTTGACAGTATGAATGTATTAAGTCATTCTCATTTGAATAAAACAATTGTTTTGTAAAAAGTGGATTTTTTGTAGCTTTAGCTATTAAATTACATGATAATATAAAGCTTAATGAGCCTAGCTGCGAGTGGCTCATTGGTTTATTGTGATTTTTAATTTTATATTTAATATAAGACTATTACAGCGATTCATTAATTAGTTTTTTGATTGATTAGATAATTTCATGGACGGAAAAGAATGTTGGTCATCACGGAAGCGTCCTGGTGTTCCAATTTTCAACGACTTTCTTGAACGCCACGAATGTACTTTTCGGCGCTTGACACTTTGGTAACAGATTGTACAAAACTATTTCTTAGGCAAATGAATTCTTTCTTCTTATATTCGTATCTATGTATATCTAAAAAATAAGTGATGTATATACTTCGTTTTGTCTTGAAATAAAGAAAACAATAATAATAATAGTGCTCTAGATATTAAAGTTCGAATGATGCTGGCTTGTCAACAAAAATCAAGGAGTTCAGATCGTCCAGTAAATTCAAATCACGCGGTGTGTGCACGTTTTTGGAGCGCATGAAAAAGACTGCTTTTGAGGGCAGTGAATATCTGTAAAAACACTCATGTAAAAACTTTTTTTATCATGATATAAAGAATAAATAATAAGACAATCTATCTATCTAAAGATAGATTAATAGATTCATGATAATAAAGATAAATTGAATTGAGTTTTTGCCATTAAACATCTCGTAACTGCGTTTTTCTGCAGTAGCGCATTCAATCCCGTAGTATTGGAAAATTCTCGAAAAAGAAGTTTTGACATTTCCACAATGGTCGAAGAAGAGTGGATCGTAACTAAATAGTCGACGCAATTCTGTATGTTATTTTTATTGATTCACTTTGTAAAAACGATGAGAAAACAATTTAGTTTTGCAATGGTAACCTCAACCTCTATACCGTGCTCAAAGAAAGAGATATTCTTGACGACCTCAGACGGGGAACTCAAGTCGATAATTTCATTGCAGTGGAGGCGCGAAAAGCTAGGCTCTGGCCCTTCGTAGGCTGTTACGGCTCTAATGAATGATGATTTCATTGCGGAGCCTCATTCGGAAGCTATTTAAAGCCTTTGAACTCACACCGCAAGGTGTCGTACGAATGGTGATGCGCAGAATCTTTGTTCGAAAGCGTACTGGGCTCTTGACACGGAGTTTCTAGTTCTTGGCACCAAGGATCAAGTCACAGCTCACGTTCTCAAGGGAACGAACATTCCTCGAGACCAAGGAAGTGCCAATGCATAGACTGATGCAGAATCACTTTGGGACTTCTCGATATCATTTACCCGTTTATGTTCGATGTTACATAAAGGCAACATTATATGTTTGGTAATTCTAATTTTTTCTCAAACTCTACTAATACTGTAATGTTTTTGTTTTCGAAAATAGCTTGATATGTTGTGCAAACTTGTTGGTTAACATTTTATAATAACTATTGCTAATGAAAAGATTATAGTTGATTCGGGCTGAGTGCATATTCACAAGAAAAAACCGGTCAAGTGTGAGTTTTACTCACCCGCCGAGGGTTTCGTTCGCAAACAGATTAGTAGCCTAGACTTAATATAAGTCTAAGAAATCAATAAACTAAAATAGTCAAATCAAATTAAACTCAATTCACTGTTCATTCACTAAAATTCTTTCATTTCGAACGATACTGAACAAAAGAAAATCCTTTCCCATTTGCTGATCGCGCCAGCCGTGTGAAAATTGCTTTGGTGCATTTAGGGGATGAAATGCCGCAAGCGACACTGAGACTACCGTCAGTTCATCGTTTTTGCAGGTAACTGAATCGATTTAAATCGTTAATATCTCGAAAAATTGTATGAAAATAATTTTTTTTACATAATATTTTATTGTTCTTTCACTGAGATCTACAAAATGGCGTTTTCGGATCTTCAAAACTCGAATGTTTTTGTTTTTTGGTTTTTGGCCAATATTTCGAAATCTATTAAAGCCAGAGTGCTCAAACCAATTTTAACACAAAGATTACATCAAGATCTACATTCTAGATTTTTTTTCAGATTTTTAGACCAACGGGTGTGGAAATGCGAGGGGGGCGGACGCCTTTTTTTCGACTTTGAAGCTTAATATCTCGAAAACTTAACCTCCAAATGAAAAGTTCAAAATGAAAACTCTATTTTATATTGCAAGACCTATCCGATGGTACCTCACTTAATATATTGCCGTGAAATTTTTTTCAAAAATAGTTAGTAATTAATTTATTTTAGTACAAATAAAAAATCACACACGATTTTCGGATAATTTTGGGCTATTGCGATGAGTTGCCCCATAACTCCAATTTTTTTCAGATTTTTTGCTCAAATATTCTAGAAAGTAAGGTGGGGGACACGGTACACAAGTCAGTTTTCGGCAATTTGTTGGCTAATAACTTCTTACCAATAAGAGTGAGGGGGTTACCATAGTACAACTTTTTGATCTAGCTATCATCCTCTTTCCAACGATACCCATATCAAGGAACTAGTAAAAGAAATTTATTTTTCAAATTTAGTATTGGTACTAAGCTTTTTGCTAGTACAAAATTTTCTTAAAATTTTTTTCTGAACTTTCTTTGGGCAAGTGAAATACGTCTTTTAGCAAAGTTTTATTTCTAAATTCTTAGTGGTTCGCCAATTACCGAGGTTAAGGCCTAATGACAGACAGACAGACACTTTCATAATCAGGGCACCACCCCCTTTCCAATGACACCCATATCGACCATCAAAGTGAGTAAACGTTTTTTCGGGCGTTAGTATTAGTACTAACTTTTTCTTTAATCTGCGACTAATTCCAAAACGGGTGCAAGATTTATTTTTGGGTTGCCTAGATACACCTTCAGTCCAAATTTCATCCTTTAACTACAAAGGACTTATAAATTATAGTCAAATATGTAAAAGGCGACAGACAGACAGACAGACAGACAGACAGACACCGAAGTGATTCCATAAGGGTTTCGTTATTCCTTTGGAACGAAACCCTAAAAAGCGCCAAAGTCGAGTTGAAAATTGAGATTGTTTTGGTTCTTACATCATGGAATTTGAAATGATTTACCATCTTAAACAAACTTTAAAGGAAATTATTAATATTAAACTTTATTGAAATATAAATATATAATAAAAACAATAAAAGATATTCAGCTCTAAGAAAATAAACGAATGTTTATTCCATACAACTTTTACTCCTTCTTGATATTCACATAAGTTTTCAGAAAGATCTTAGGCTGAAAAACAGATTTTAGAAGAAATCTGGTCAAGTTATTAAATTCAATCAGATGAAATTGAACAGCGGTAAACAAGCTTCCTTGCATGTTCTAAATCAGATGAGGATTGCGCCTAGTATTTTCTGCGTTCGTACCGAACTGCGTATCTACGGCGCCCACACCCTACATAAAAACTCTGTCTAATTGAATATCCTCCTCACTGATAAGGCCTATCCTTATCTTGCTTGGCATTTTTAGAAATTGCAGAGGATTAAAACACTGGAGTACCTGCTTCGTGTTTGTCCAGTATTTTAAGTTCTGGCACATTGTTTTTTTCGACTGCTTCAACTCACTCGACAACGAAACTGCAATATTCAATCGGCTTTGCATATCTTCCTCTACGAGCAACTCGCGTCAGAATACGAATTGGTTGGGTGTTGAGTCTTTCATAGGTTTCAGAAAATAAGCAATAAATTTTGTTTTTGTTTTTATTCAAACAATAGTTTTGCAACGCATGCTTTCCGATTGATTACCAACGATTCACAATTCTAATGAAAACAAGAAATTCTCTTCTCCTCTGCAGATGCTTTTGCTTGTCTTTTTCTTGGACCTTAAAGGTAACAAAACAAATTTTAATGCAGTTTGAAAGCTTATACTACATATAAGCTTACTAAAAAACAAAAATTCATCAACTTGGTTGCTGTGATTCCCCACAATTTGTTCAGCATCATCAATGTCTTCTACGTTGACCCACTCTTTAACTTCTTGTACTGACAGGTTTACTTTGATATATATGACTCCAAGGGAGCTCCATTGAAGCTCAGTTTTGAATAGTTGTTTGGATATGGTGAATTAAATTATCAACTTCCCAGTTGTCTTCAAAAGTCCACATTATAGAGATGACAATGTAAAGTTTTATCTATCAATATTTTAGTTAAATTCTCATTATCGAGGAACTACTTTATTTTATAAATTTTGAGTCAAATGTTATCTTTTAAAGCGTCAATTTATTTTTATAAAATTACGTATCTAAATTTGCCTTTTTTACAACCTTCCACCAACGTGTCGACACCTTGCCATACGGACATGCCATCGTCTTCATAAATTCGCCAGAAATTCTAAATCTGCCGACAAGGCGTCATTAACAAATCAAATCACCGCACCGCGCCTGACCTAACCAATCCGATTACCGCTCTCGCACTCAGAAAAAAAAATCGTGTATTTACCCAACTTAAATAATTTTTGCGTTGAAATCCCCCAATTAGCTTTGAATTTGACGCGCCGAATCGTCGAGTCGAAGAACTCCGAATCCCGAAGACCATGACTTTCTGAGAGATAAACTTGTTTCCGTCCTCAGCCGCGTTCTCCGCCAGACCAAAGCCAGTCCATCCAAACGCTAATGGCACCTCAAGCGTCTCACCCGAATTCCGACGAGAATTAATGATAAACGATTGGCAGCCGCTAGGATACAATCTCTCAGATATTTTTTTTTTATTTTTTTGTTTGTTTGTTGCAATCAGAGTTGTATGCCTTAAGGCACCCCCCCACCCACGTGTGCGCAATTCATGTTGCATGACAATTGTGCCGAGATTTTCAAAATTCCCATCACTTAATGCAGATTGTATAATTAAGAAGGGGGCAGAAGCAGGGTACGAGTCTAGTAATAATAAAAATGAAAATTCAAAATCCAATTTCAGTTAGACTTTCATTTTTTTGTGTCGGTTTTTTGTTGTTGTTTCTGTTGACGGCACGACGGGCGAGTGAATGCACTGGGGATGCGGTTTTGTTGATGTTGAGATAATGTTTGCAGCGGGAGGGGAATGTCAGCGATCAGACGATTAAATTTTGTTTTGAAATTTGATTTTGCAAAAAGTGCTTGTGATGAGTTATAGACCCGGCTTCGTGGTATGTCTTTGTTGCGAGTGTGACGTGTCCACGAGCGAACAAAGGCAGAGGATGTACGGTTCAGTGAGTTTCGACAAAAACGGCGGATGGATGGTAAATTTTTGTTTTTTGTTTTTAGAATATGCGCAACAAGTGGCTGTGGCGCTCGCACAGGTGTATGCTTGGCTCTTAACTTGTCTCAGCGACATCTGTGGGCATTATTGTTTGGTTTGTGTCTATGATGGTGAAACAGTTTGGCAGCACATACAGAGTGACTACTTAAACCATTCGGTTTTTGGATGCGAAACATGAAAACAGAATCCATACAGTGGAGACATGCTTTTAGTGAACTCGACCAAATTTTATTAGATTTGCTTTTTAAAATTAATTTCAGGTAACTTAGACTGTAAAGATGGACTGATGCTGACGATTGACGTTGTAATTTTTTTTTAAAGATTATTTGTTGTGGCAAATTGAGGACTTTCCAATAAATGCATATATCAGGATTTTTAGGTATCTTTTAAATAAATCCTTACTCAAAAGGCAGAGTGGCTAAAGTCGACTTAAGCCGAAAATGATTTTCCTGCCTATATATATGTATGTGCTTAAAAATTTGCCTTTTTAATATCTTATTAGCGTATTATTCGATCTAGCAGATAATTTTTATACTCCCAAAAGGGCTTACTTCAGCAACATTTAAATGATTTTTAAGCCTTAAAATCAAATTCCTGAAAAACGCTTGGAACAGATAATTAGACTTAAGTCTCTTTGCTTTTTAAGTACAGATTTATTTGAAACATACCTAAAAATCCAGATAAATGCATTTATTAAAAGGTCCTCAACAAAAAATGATATTTCTGTTTGACTGATTCGACCAAATGTTTTCATGGTGGCCATCTAATGGTTTCTTTTTAAATCAGGTTATTTTGACACTGATAGCTGTTCCCCGCTCAAAATCTTGATAAAAAGTCTGTATCATATATCCGTAGAACGAAATAAGTCGCTTTACGTTAGAAAATAAGGAAATTAAAAAAAAGCTGCAAAAGACACGAGCTCTTGTCTTTATGGTTGTCTTTCGACATTTTACAATCCCAATTGATGTCGGAAAATAAAAAAAAGACGCGGGGAGTTTAACTCATGTCCAAAAGGAGAAATATTTTAAAAGAGAAACGTATACCATATGGTATACATATATGCCAATGCAATTGGCTTCAGATAATACGAAACGACACATGAAGCGATGATTGTAAAAATAACATTCAAATTTTAATGTATTTGAGGCATGCAATTCTATCTTTTTGCTGTCAACACAAAGCAATGCAAAAACGTAATAAAAGTGATTTCAAAAAATGTGTTACTTATGTTGTTTTAACAATCATCGATTCACTTGTCGTTTCGGTTAATAAACTTCTTCTCTGATTTGTTGCTGACCACTCATAAAGATTTGTGGTTGTTTTTGTTAGTTTCCACCCCTTCAACATTGCTTGTAATTAAAATTTGCAATAAAATGTTAACAACATCCGACTTTTATATTTTTTTATCTCAATCAAAAAAATCAACCCCTTTTTATGATTCTATGGATGATTAATCTGTATTATCATTTCTCTCTTTCTGTCTACCTCTCTATTTTACATTGTTCTGTTATAAATTGTTTTCTTTTCTTTTTATTTCTGTTTTTAAATTCATATTTCAATTTCATTTTTTAATTCTAATATAACTAACTCACTATAAATCATGTGCATATTTCAAAGGTTTGATATTGCAAGATTTGTGATTTGTGTTCATGTTCATGATGTGTAAATAAAATAAAATAAATAAATAAACAAATAAATCAATTATCGTCGATTCGCTTTACTGCAATTAAACAAGTCTGTACACTGAAACGTTGGTTACGATTTTAGAGTCAAATGAAAATTCTTGAATGTCAATTATTTGTAGTATCTCCCATTTTCGATGGGAATGCTGTTCTATTTGTGCGTGTATTTTTTTTTTGTACTAATTTAGACGGTTCCACTGAGCTTCATGAGGGGTTTAGATGGCAAGATAAAAAATGGCAGAACCCAGAGACGTCCACGATTAATACACTCAATTGCAGCAACGAAAATGTATTTCATGAACATTTTCAATTGAAATGTCTTCTAAGAGAAAAAAGTATGCATACAAGACACAAACAAAAATTGTAATTTTGAAATTTTTATGAATCGGAGAGACAGACATGGAAGTGATTCTATAAGAGTTTCATTGACTCCTTTGGAACGAAACCCTAAAAATAGAAACGAAGAACTCTGGGGGGAATTCAGCATGGGAGAGGATAAGGTTCAATAACGTCCGATTTCACTTGTAAAATTGTTGGCAAAAAAGGATGCAATTTCTTTTAACGTTGATTTATACCAAGACTCTACTTAAACAAAAATTTATATATTCAGATTATATTATCAAATCCTATTTTCGGAAAAGATTAAATTATTCTAGACCCTACTACGTGTTGAATCCAAAATTGAAAGCTTCTCAATTTCCGATTGCTCTTGCCCGTAGTTCAAAACTACTCCTTCAGTTTGTCAACTGTTTCTGTTGCCCACGTGAAACGATTTTATTACCCCCAATTGCCCTCGAATGCCTTTCAAGGAAACTTCACACTTTCTGTTTATTTATCCAAAGTGGAACGCTTTTACCAAGTTCGCAATAAAATTGCGCAGCTCTTTAAAAATCGATACATGTCTTCTCCCCGACGGCGACTGCTTCATTTACTTTCTGACTCGTGATTCTGAAAATAGTCAACTCGGAGGTTAAAATAGGAAACGTCCTTCGTTGATGGACGGCTTCATAAAAAGCTCTGCCACGAGTTCCTTTCAAGCTTTCCCCCTGAGGAGTCAAATGCACCAACACGCACCCAACTTCTTAAGCCATCAAACAGGTGTTTCTTGTGTCTCACGTCGACACCCACCGCCGCCCCACGTACACTTAAAAGGTCGGAAGTGCAAAGACGACGGTAACAGGAACATCATTTCACTCCGGATGTCCTTCGAGTAAATGATGGCAGCTCAGTGGATCTGACGACTGCGAACGCTTCGCGGGTGTATCACTTTCAGCCGTCTCTCGCCTGTCCATCACTCCTCGAGCTGGAAGAAAGTCAATCGGCCGTGGGGAGGCGGAGGAGGATGTGGTAACGATGGCTCTGCACTGATTCAGACTTCCTCCTCCTAGGCGCGGAAAACCTGAGAACTCTACTCAGTTGGAAAATACCATTCGGGCGACGTGGAATACGGAATTCTGCCGGTTCGCTTTAAAGTGTTCGACAAGTGCTGACAAATCAATTAAAGTTTGAAATTGTGCACGGCTCGGTGTCCTGTCCTCGTTCGAGTGTGAGGTGAGTGTGTCGGCAGATTAAATTCCTGATCCTTCATCATGCCATCCCACACCCACAGGTGGTGTTGACGAAAATTCCTTAAATTTCCCTTGCATACCGAACCTGACCCGTGCTCTGGTGAATATTTGTGCCATAATTACACACTTGCCCCATCGACCACAGCAGTTTGACTTCGTAAGGACATTCGACCTCTCATGCGCACCGATAAAAATCTTCCACAACTGTTGGGAAGCCACCCCACTTGGCGGTGGGAAGACGCACACAGCAATAAAAGGCCAGCAATCGATAAAATCCCCTGGACCGTAGGCTTAGATCCTGCGGTCTCGTCCTGGAATGCAAACCATCGGCTGTTTCGTTGGCGGAATGCCAGAAGTGGTTCCATGAAATTTATTTGCAAACATTTGCAATTTCACTCACCGTTTGTGGGTCATTGTGAGCAATTAGCTTGAACTTTCGTTGATGGGCGGAATTGATGACAGCGATTCGGATATTTTCTCTGTTTCTGTTTTTCGGTTGGTGTTTTTAGTGCCGCATTTGGTTGCAGTTTTTGAATTACCCTACGCAATAGTCATAGCATTCAATTCGAAATTTCAACGGTTTTACGATGCACTTCGTTGCGGTGGTGCAATTTTTGAAGTTCTTTCTTTAATTGTGTTTTGATTTCATGGTGCTATTAATTTTTGCTTTTGCTCCTGGCTGGAATTTTTTTAGTTCATAGTTTTGTGAGTTCTGTGCAGCGAATGCACTCTGTGGGGTCATATAAAATTCAATTTCACGCTGTTATCCTTGATGCAATGCGAAATGGCTTTTTGAGTAGAGAAAGGAGTGGGAGGTAGTCTTTTTAGTTGTTTTTTTTTTCTGGGAGATGTTTGGTTTTAAGTCAGTTTCAGGGTGGGCCACATTGTTGCGAGAGGTGTTTGAATGCCTTACGGATGTGTGTGATTTTCTTCTTCAAAATTAGTTGCCTGTTATTTTTTTTACGATTTCATATCCCATTCGTGTTTTTATAAGTTTCTATATCTCTTTTCAAAAATGATGTGGAAGCCTTAGCTTTATCTAACGCATAGACATTTTGAATGCTAGTTTGCCGAATCTAGCTTACGTTTCCGGACACCGTGGCTTAATCGTTAGTGGTTCGGACTGTTAAGCGAGAGTACCTGGGTTCGAATCCAGCTCGGGGAAAGAACACCTCAAACAATTTTCACGGCCCCACCTCCAGTGACCGACTGACAATCCTCCTGTAATACTTCTGTCATGGAAAGCTATCGCAATTCGCCTTTCGGAACCGGCATTAAACAGTAGGTCCCCTCCAAATGTGTCAAAATAAATCGCGCACAACACAGTGGAAGCGCGAAGAAGCTAGGCTCTGGTCCTGTATGGGCTGTTACGCCGACTATTTTTTTTAGCTACGTTTAAGGCGTAAAATGAGTGAAATTGGCCCAACATTAAGAAAAAAATTAGAGAATTTTATTTTTCGGACAGAAGCTGAAGTCACAAAGTCCACAGCACGTTTATTTGTTTACGCATTTTGTTATTCCCTTACGTTTCTGTGAAATAACTGCACGTACAATAATATTTGAAGTCAAAACTATTTTCTAATCAAATTTGGTAATTAGTACCAACATCGTTAGGTTATAATCTCTGGCCAAGAGGGAGTTAAGTAAAAGTGAGAATGGCATTGAAATATTTTAGGCGTTTAACTGTCGGTATATGGCAATACTCAAACGCCTAAAAAATTATTCGACAGAAAAAGTGAAAAATGTTGCTCCATTAAAAAGACTATCGGAATAGGAGTAAATATCATTGTGAGTTGATTATGAGGAATTAAAACCATTTGATTTGAAATAAATTTAACAATAACCACAAATTAGGCATTCTTTTGATAAAAATCAGATGATGGTAAATTTTTGAGTGATGTGCAAATGGATTTTTTGAAGTTAAATGAAATGCAGTTAATTGACAGTCAGAAAAACTTCAATTGAATTCTGCAAAAAAAATTAATGTGAAATTGTTCTTTTGAATTCTTGATTAACCATTCCAATCAAATGAATAATTTTTAAACACATTCCTAATGCAATTTGCTTCATTTCCATTAAAAAATCACTAGAATGGCTGGGTGTTGAAATGGAATGGAAAAAATTATTTGTGAAGCATCAGCGATTTTTTTTTTCTATTTGAAGAGCTCTTTGTATGATTTATGACATTGTTTTCATTTCTGATTCGCAGGAAGGCAAAAATTCCAGATATTGATTTTCAACTGATGCTGTAAGGATCTGGCTGAATTTGTCTGTTGTTTTTTTTTAAATTCGAGGATATTGACTGGTTGCACCTTATTGACATAGACCTGTAATGGTCCATCCGCTTAGTCCAATTTTGGAATACTCTTTCCAACATTTCATCCGGTATCTCACGAATAAATGCTTCAATGTTGTCTTCCAATGCGTCAATTGAAGCGGGTATGTCTGTAAAGACATGAGTTTTAACATAGCCCCACAAAAAATAGTCTAAAGTCGTTAAATTGCACGATCTGCAGCTGTCCCGAACGTGAAATAAAATGTTCACCGAACTCGCCTCTCAATAAGTCCATTGTTGCGCGTGCTGTGTGGCATGTGGCACAGTCTTGTTGAAACCACATGTCATGCAAGTCAAGCTCTTTTTTAGCATTTTTGGCAAAAAAAAGTTGGATATCATCTTACGGTAGCGCTCACCATTCACAGTTACGTTACGATTCGCATGATCTTTGAAGAAGTACGGTCCAATGATGCCACCAGCCCATAAACCGCACCAAACTGTGACTTTTTCTGGATGCATTGGTAGCTCTTGCAATACTTCTGGCTGATATTCACTCAAAAATCGACAGTTCTGCTTATTTACGTACCCATTGAGCCAAAAATGAGCTTCGTCGCTCAACACTTTCTTAACTTTCTGAACTTTCATAACAGAGCACGTATTTTGATAATAAAATTCAATAATTTGCAAGCGTTGTTCGTTTGTAAGACGATTCATGGTTAAATTATAGACCAAACTGAAGATGTTTGACAGTGAAACAAAACACAAAACGTGCGTCAGCTGTTTAAACCACTGTTGCCAAAAAGATAATAGCTAAAAAATCACCCTTTATTAATAATCAAACATGCTTCCTTTGTGTAAGGCGCCATAATTTCCGATGAGTGTCAAACAAAGAAACACTCACGGAAAAGGCAACGACAGCACTGCTACCTGCCATAATGGTTACACACTGCCAGGGAGATAAAGAAGCACTCGCGCAGTTCGCGAGGACACTTGCCTGCCGCAAGCGAATCGTCGTCGGAGTATGTCGATGCTCGGCAGTAAATCGGGAAACCGATAAGGAAAAGGATACCGACGGCGATCTTGCCATATGTTCGGGTCTCTTTTATGAGGGTGCGAAAATGTGTTCTATGTTTATGACGGTGCGGTGTTAGCACAGCTGCAGGAGACAAAGAGTTGTCGCAGCGAGATTGCGCATCTATTGCCCTTCCGATAGTGATCGGTAAAGGGTGATATGCGATGTGGTTTGGTGGGCGCTTTTCCATTTAAGGAAGCGCGTAACCATGGTCGTACTCAGTTTTACGTTGAAAAGTGATGTGTATAGTTGAGTTGAAAGTAGTGTGAAACTGAGTACGACGGTGAGTAATCACTGGGCTACGAATTGTAGCATGTTGCATTGTTTCTTATTGTAGTTTATGTAGTTAGTTGTAGCTTTAGTAGCGCGGCTGTAGAGGTGTTGTTGTGATAGTGTGATAAGGCCAGGGTGTAATCCCGAAAGCCAGGTGTTGAGTCCGTGGTGCAGGTGATCGGCCACGGACGACAACACCGACAACGGTCATGGTGCAGGTGATCGGCCATGACCGGTAAAACCGTAGAAACATGGTGCAGATGATCGGCCATGAACGGTAAAATTTAGTAGTAGTGCGTGGTGCAGGTGATCGGCCACGTACGACAAAACCGACAACGGTCATGGAGCAGGTGATCGGCCATGACCGGTAAAACCGTAGAAAAAGCATGGTGCAGATGATCGGCCATGTACGGTAAAACTGTTGATAGACTGTGGTGCAGATGTTCGGCCACATCAGGTTTTGTGTAGTTTGTATTAGCTAGTAAGGGCCTAACCCAGCGACGCGCCTCCTCAGCCTAGTAGTTAATATTGTTGAATCGTAGCTCATAGGTTTCTTTTTATTTACTTGCAGTCCCCTTTGCCCGAGACCAGGAGACCCGCCCCGGCATCCCATTGACACGATGAAGGAATATATATATTTATATAAAAAAAGTTATACCATTTTGGGTTTCTGACATTTAACTTACTTCAATAAATATTTATGTTCTTACATTTGCAACGATCAAAGAAAATAGTACTAGATCTTACTGTAATTTTTTACGAAAATTATTTTATTTCAAGAAATTTTCTCAAAATACATGATTTATATGCTTCATTGTTCTGTAATTCTCGCTTCTTATACAACTCTTCTATTTTTCATTACACTTTCACTACAATATCACAAACATCATACAACAAATGCAATACAATTTTAACACGTACAATAGACATAACTTGAATTTCTACATTCACACCCTCAAGATACAGTTTTCGTTTTTGATGTGCAGTGCTTTAAACAAAATTGCCTGTATACCTTTTAAACAATTTAAAAATAAGATTGCATCAAATTGAAAAAAAATTGAGTGTAGACCGATTGAGTCTATCCTTTTCCTAAGAATCTTGAAATCTCTTTCTCTTTTAGGCTTGCAGAATGTATGTGAGATGTTATGTCGACATGTTAAACTTCTTTGCGTTGTTTTTATCAAAACATTTTTGTTGCCAGTATTATAGCTCCAAGCTTAAATTAAATTCAGTTTGATGCATTCCTTTTTCAAATCGAGTACAAACTTCCCAACTGATTCGAAGGTGTACGGGCAATTTTTCAAAATGCAATCTGCACTCACACAGTAAAAATTTAGTTTCAATGACTTTATTTCAATTAGAAAACAAAATGGCTATTTGAGTTTGACTTGACTGAATGTGTTTGATACCCAAACCGCGGTTCCTATTTCAAAACAAAAAAAAAAATTGTTCCAAATACGAACTTGGATTTTATGTAACTCTTCCTCAATCCTTTTTATCATCATCACACACACATTTCTCCTTGCACTTTTTACTCTTTTCGCTGGGCTTTGTTTCTATTTTCTTTTTGGCTTCTTCCTCTTTTGCTTTGCAAGCGCCAACAACCTTCTCCGTGGCACACTTCTCGACTTTGTTTTTCTTTTCTGTCGGACATTCCCGCTTGGGGCACATTTGTTGCATTCTTTTCTCCATTCGGATACGCATGGCGTTCATGAAGAGATCCACGTGCGAGAACCGATGATACGCGTAGTACTCGGGATTTTTGTACTTGGCGTTTTTGCTCGCTTTTGGTCCGAGGACCTCCTCCTTCTGCAGCGGACGAAATACCAGGGGTTGGATATTTTCCGGTGCTTCAAAGTCGCTGGTGTTTATTGTGCAGGGGTTGTAGTTTTCCGGTGGGTCTCTGGGCGGATGGGGGGTTGCTGAAGGGAAGCAGCAGCATTTGCAGTCCTTAAATCTGATTGTGCTTTGAAGTGGATGTCTTGTTCGGTTTCGGATTGCGGCAACTCCAAGTTCGTAGAGGCGCTTAAGGTTGCATTTGTTGAAAATCATGTTTTTCTAAAAATTTTAAGCAGCTGTCCGAGATTTGAGTCCTAAATCAAGTGAACTTTTTTTTAATCGGCTACAAAGTGGGCTACACCCGTCACCTGTCACTTCTCCGACTGGCCATGAAATAGCAATTTAGCTCGAAGGCTTCACTAACGACGACGTAATTGCATTTAACACCGGACCTGTAAACCACAAAAAAAAAAGCAAACACTTCAAACCGAAGTTGGTTGCGATGAAATAAATCGATTCGGTGCTCTATTTCTTCCTCTTGCCCGAGGGCGTTTCCGGAATAGGATACGAAATTGCATTAAGACCGATCGAACAGGTTACGGGTTACACTTCATCGAAATATAATTAAAATTTCTTTCTCGACAGAAGCACCGGGTCAAGAGATGAAATTGAGTGTCTCCATCACCACCACCGCTGACTCCGCAAGGATTCGAGGAGCAGGGACTTGTTTACTCTTCCGTTCTACCAGCGCGTTATTTATTCCTGGGTTGCACTTTGTTGGCCACATTTACCAACGAATGGTGTTCAATATCGGGCTGATGGAACAACAAGCAAGTTGAGGTTTGCATACCAAGTCAAAGTCGGCTAAGGACGGGGACAATGGAGGCAAAAGTTTCTGTCAACAATCGCTAAAGTTTCCGATAGTTTAGAGAATTTTTTTTTTGTTTTCAGTTGAGAGAAAATCGCTTGGAAAATTTCAACTTAAAAATGAGTTTTTCGGAAATGGATTCGACGAACGTTGTCAAAGAAGTTCATTCACTTGTAAGCACCGCGAGGTATTTGTGTAAATTATGATTTCTTGATTTGAATTGTGTATGAGGAAGGAGTGTCTTATATTGTTATTTGTCTGGAATTTGGATTAGCTGCAGCTCAAGTTATGTCTTTCATAAAGAGTTTTATTAAAAAGATATAAAAAAGAATTATAAAATCTTGTTGGCAATGCATAAAAACATAAAGTCCAAGTGAGTGGAAAAATGTCAAGACTTTCTTTGACAAAAAATCGAACTTTCTCACATGGCACTTCAGCAAATTTTTCTTTATCCTCTGACTGGCTTTATATTCATACTTGCTTACCTAAAATAAAATACTTGTTAGAGGTAGGGGGGAACCCGGGAAAAGTATTCACGCCGCGAGAAACTCAGCAAATCTTAAAGCTTCGATTTAAAAGAAAAGACGGAGCGATAGGAAAAGGTACATTTTATTGAGACCACGTTTTTATTACAACTGACAGGTTTATTGATGTAGTTCAGCTCTTTTTTGGTAATGCTCATTTTGAAGTGTTCGCTACTGATAGTGATGACACTTCACAACAATACTTCATTTGCTCCAAAATACACAGCTTCGAAAAATGAAAGATTTTTTTTTATATTTTCTTTGATGAAATTTATTAATTTAATGCAGCGTATGAATATTATTAATGTTTAAGTATAAAATGAGAATATGTAATATATTAGTCGTTAATTTGAACACATTTGAGTCCACAGAAGATTTCATGAACATCTTCTTTAAGTCTTATATTCAAAGTAATAGTTAGTAATCATTATGTAATGTGTTAGTAATTATCGTAAGGTTAATGTAACACAGTGTTGGTGCTTTGGGTGCGAGCTGTTTCCTGATGGCTATACAACATCATTGATTCCTTTCTTAGTGCAAAAACATTCGGTTTAGTTCTTTAATTCTCTTTTCTTTTGTGCGTTTTAACGTGGCTGATTGGACGAGCGCTCGTCAAGCTTTGTTCCATTGTGCTCTACTGTGAGTATGTCATGTCATCATGTAGCAACATTGATTGTTAGTTATGTAAATAATAAATAAGTTGGTTTTATAAATTAAACATTAAATTGATTGTTTGTCAACTGGATTCGTTCTGGGGATGAAAAAATGCCGTTTGCTGTCCGTCTGCGTGTGGTCCTCTGAGGTATTTTTGGCGTTTTAGTGGTGGCCTCTTCTGATCTGGTTCGACGAGAGACTGGGTGATGATTTACCATTTCGTCCGTTGTTGTTCATGTTAGAAAGTCCATTCCCATTACTATTTCCATTTCCGTTTACATTACCGTTTCCGTTACTTCTTCCATTACCATTCATTCCATTTCCATTCAGCCTCAATCCGAGTTCATTACTTCCGTTTCCATTGGCGTTTAGGCTTGACTCGATGCTGCTTTGACTGTCGCTCTGGAGTTCTGAGCTGCCATTTCCATTACCATTTCCATTACCATTTCTAATACCATTTCCATTACCATTTCCATTTCCATTACCATTTCCACTGCCATTCCCATTACCATTGCCATTGGTTCTTCCACTGATGCTGCCAAGACTTGTTGTAAGTGTTGAGGTAATGCTTTTGCCCGTGTTCAGAGTCAGGATCTGTCCAGCTCTTGCTCCAATACTACTGCTAAGTCCTGTGATCACGAGTGGAGGAGGGATGACTGAAGCCGAGATAGTCGCTCGAGCTGGCTGGCTGATGATGGTTTGCGGTTGGGGAATGCGTTCGATGATGATGCGGCGGTTGTTCTTATCCAAGGCAGAGATGTCCGATGATTTGGCGAAAACAGTTGTCGTTGGTGGACGAGAGATGAGGGTTGGGGGATGTGAGACGATGCTGGAGTGGACAGTCTGGCCTAAGACCTGGCGTGGAAGAGACTGAGACAGAAGCAGGGCTTGGCTGTTTGAGAGACGATCCTGGCTTTGAGAGGTCGAGGTCTGCTGTTGGAGTTGGAGACGTTGCTGTTGGATTTCCTGTTGCATTTGCTGTTGGAACTGTTCGATGATTTGTTGTGCTTGTGCTTGTGCTTCGGCTTGCGCCTGGGCAGCAGCTTGAGCTTGTGCGGTGGCTTGGGCTTGAAGGGCTGCCTGAGCTTGAGCAGCAACTACTTGTGCTTGAGCTTCGGCTTCAGCCTGGGCCTGTGCAATGGCTGCTGAGGCTTGAGCTTCGGCTTGGGCTTGTGCCGCAGCAACCTGAGCTTGAGCCTGAGCCTGGACGACTTGAATGGGCGAGAGCGTGACTTCATCGGGAACTTGCTTCGAGACCACGGCATTGAAGCCATTAATCGAGTCGGCAGTGTAGTCCACAACGCGCCTTGTGCCATCGGGCTCGATGAGAGAGTACTGAATAAATGGACTCATGAATGAACTGAAGCGAATAAAAGTGCACGCCTTACCTGTCCCTGGACCACGTCACCATCCCGCTTCTCCTCCTGCTGCTTGTCGTCTCCAGTCACGGCGTCCTTTACGTCGTACGAGAAACTGTACTGCGGATTGTTGTCATAGTCCTCCGACGATGTGATCCTCGCTCCAATCGCATTCTCCTGCTGTCCCCTAATCTGTTGCTGGTTCAGCAACTGCGCTGTGGCTTGATTCAAGTTCAGTGAATGCAAAAGCGCAGCATTGGCGCACATCGCGCAAGTGACAACCAACATCAACGAGCATATCTGCAAAACAAAACGAACACAACCAAATTCAATCTGAGATCCTTATAAAGCAATCAAAGTCAATCATTGACCCATAAAAGGACTCGTTTAGTATCCATTTTATGTGTCAATTTCGGGTGTATCTTTGCAGCATCTGTGGCCACAGAACTCATCCCGACCTCATTCGAAGTTGTCTGCTTTTGATTATTTAATAAATTTTTTTACTGTCCAGCAACACATGTGTGTGAGTGGAGGTGAAGGATATGCTTCCCTTCGAAATCGTTTATTGATTTTCAACGGGCAAGCCGGCTGGTGGTTCGGGGGTTTATAAATAGAAATCTGAATCTGAGGGAAAGTTATCTGCATGCGGGCTTATAAAATATTCAAACAGTGAGCTGTTTGGGAATCTAATTTATCAGGGGAAGGGTTCGATTCTTTTTTTTTCGGGGAAGGAGAAAAGTTTTACTGCGACAAACATGGAACTTGTATCACTTGTGTTGTAGTTTAAGAAATGAATAATAGATAAATGAGAGAGACTGTCTTGTTTGCTGTAGACAAGTAAGGAACGACATGGACTTGGCTAATCGTGCAAACTTTTATCGTTGAGTAGTTTGACGGAAGACAGCGTTTTGGAGGGGAACTCTTATTCAGAATCTTACTTGTGCTTGGCAAATGGCGTGAGGATTATTCAACAAAATTAAAGCTGGTATCCTACATAACTACTGGCAAACATTCAATTGACTTGGAAACTTGTTGTTAACTTGAAATTAGTTTTTAATATCCTCTTTTAAAGGGTGGGCCATCCAGTGGTTTCTCTTTGAATCATAGATTATTTTGACACTGACCGCTGTTTCCTCTCTCGGAGTTTTGATAAAAAATAAATATAATACCTCCTCTGAACAAAATGAGTCGCATTACAGCGTTGGGAAATATTGAGAACTTACTCCCAAATTTGGTGTTTGTAGCCCAAGCAGTGGGCTTTTTTTTTTTTTAATGAAGTGGGTTATTAGGCGTCTTGGCGATGACAGTTGGCCGCCTTGGAACTACAATTTAACCCCTACGCGCAATTTTTTGGAGAACCGTGATGGACCAATATTATGCCAACAATCTGGAAACAATTTAGGCACTTAAGGCCAATATCACTCAAGGAATTTGACAGTTACAGGCCGAAACCATCAACAAGGTCTTGGAAAATTGTAACGAATTATTGCGCTACTGCCAAGCCAGTTGAGACAGCCACTTAAGCGCCATTGCTATTAGTAATAAAACTATAATACATGAAAAACAATTAATTTTGTTAATTTTACTGAATTTATAACAAAGAAAAAACTTATATATGGTCAATCCTGTTTATTGCTTTAATAAGCCAAGACCAAATTAGATCTGCTTTTTACTGCGCACCTATCTCACGGTTGGTTTCAAAAAATGTCCAAAAAGGCATGAGTTTTTGGCTTTTCTTGGATGTTTCGAATAAAATAACTTACTGCGAATCAAAGCAACCATTATAAAAATTAAATTAAGACACAATTTGTCACTGAAAAGTAAGACATGAAAAAAAGAATTGATCTAGGATATGTTGAAAACTGTTTATGAATCCCTTAAACATTTTTTTAAACAACTTCTATATTCTTCTCTGACTCTCGACATGGGTTTTTCGACATTTTATGATTCCAACTGATGTCGAAAAATAGAAACCAGACGCGGGGAGTTTAGCTCCAGTCCAAAAAAAGAAACATTTTTAAAAGAAAAACGCACACGCCAATGCAATTGGCTTCAGATAAATACGAAATGACACATGAAGCGATGATTGTTTAAATAACATTCAAATTTTAATGTATTTGAGGTATGCAAT
Source organism: Syritta pipiens (assembly GCA_905187475.1). Taxonomy (NCBI): domain Eukaryota; kingdom Metazoa; phylum Arthropoda; class Insecta; order Diptera; family Syrphidae; genus Syritta; species Syritta pipiens. The sequence continues at coordinate 104,049,694 of LR994571.1, read as the reverse complement.
TCTATCTTTTTGCTGTCAACGCAAAGCAATGCAAAAACGTAATAAAAGTGATTTCAAAAAATGTGTTATCTGCATTGTTTTAACAATCATCGATTCACATGTCGTTTCGGTTAGTAAACTTCTTTTTTGATTTGTTGCTGACCACTCATAAAGATTTGTGGTTGTTTTTGTTAGTTTCCACCCCTTCAATATTGCTTGTAATTAAAATTTGCAATAAAATTTTAACAACATCAGCCTTTCATATTTTTTTATCTCAATCAAAAAAATCAACCCCTTTTTATGATTCTATGGATGATTAATCTGTATTATCATTTCTCTCTTTCTGTCTACCTCTCTATTTTACATTGTTCTGTTATAAATTGTTTTCTTTTCTTTTTATTTCTGTTGTTAAATTCATATTTCAATTTCATTTTTTAATTCTAATATAACTAACTCACTATAAATCATGTGCATATTTCAAAGGTTTGATATTGCAAGATTTGTGATTTGTGTTCATGTTCATGATGTGTAAAAAAAATAAAATAAATAAATAAACAAATAAATCAATTATCGTCGATTCGCTTTACTGCAATTAAACAAGTCTGTACACTGAAACGTTGGTTACGATTTTAGAGTCAAATGAAAATTCTTGAATGTCAATTATTTGTAGTATCTCCCATTTTCGATGGTAATGCTGTTCTATTTGTGCGCGTATTTTTTTTTTGTACTAATTTAGACGGTTCCACTGACCTCCATCAGAGGTTTAGATGGCAAGATAGAAAATGGCAGAACCCAGAGACGTCCACGATTAATAAACTCAATTGCAGCAACGAAAATGTATTTCATGAAAATTTTCAATTGAAATGTCTTCTAAGAGAAAAAAGTATGCATACAAGACACAAACAAAAATTGTAATTTTGAAATTTTTATAAATCGGAGAGACAGACATGGAAGTGATTCTATAAGAGTTTCATTGACTCCTTTGGAACGAAACCCTAAAAATAGGAACGAAGAACTCTGGGGGAATTTAGCATGGGAGAGGATAAGGTTCAATAACGTCCGACTTCACTTGTAAAATTGTTGGCAAAAAAGGATGCAATTCCTTTTAAAGATGATTTATTTCAAGACTCTACTTAAACGAGAATTCATATATTCAACTCATTTTATCAAATCCTCTTTTTGGAAAAGATTAAATTATTCTAGACCCTACTACGTGTTGAATCCAAAATTGAAAGCTTCTCAATTTCCGATTGCTCTTGCCCGTAGTTCAAAACTACTCCTTCAGTTTGTCAGCTGTTTCTGTTGCCCACGTGAAACGATTTTATTACCCCCAATTGCCCTCGCATGCCATCCAAACAGACTCCACACTTTCAGTTTATTCATCCAAATTGGAACGCTTTTACCAAGTTCGCAATAAAATTGCGCAGCTCTTTAAAAATCGATACGTGTCTTCTCCCCGACGGTGACTGCTTCATTTACTTTCTGACTCGTGATTTTGAAAATACTCAGAGGTTGAAATAGAAAATCCGTCGTTTATGTACGACGAAAAGAGTTTTCGAAAACTGCGAGTGATCTGAAAAGCTTGATTTAACATAATTGCTAAGATTAGGAACGATTTGCAACCGTTCGGGAGTACCTCTGTCAAGAACAACTTTCACATTTCCTCGTTCGAAACTGACATTAAACAGAAGGTCCTCGCTATATGTTTCAAATTATACCGCCCACAAGCCACTGTCTTGCGAAAGAGTCTGAAAAGTTTTCAAATAATAGAGTTTTCAATGAAAACTCAATTAATTTCAAACATTGCCAATTGGATATGATTAACATGTTGGTATTATTCTTAAATAACTATATTCTGTATATCTAAAATTGTATAACTATATGTAAACTGGAAAGAATAAAAATGAAATGAAATGAAAATCTGCAACCGGAAAGGTTTAAAACATAATCTTGCTTGATAAAATCAAGTAAAGCTAAACCTTATTCTGCAAAACTACTATTTTTTTGTGTGCCTTACAATAAGCCAGTTGCCAAAAGCAGTCCTTGAGCTGCGAAAGGGTTGGCGTGGATTACAAATTTAAATGTTTTTGAGCTTCCATTGCAATCTCCAAATTGTTACTTAACTTTTGTCTGGGTTTGCTACAGTCTTCATTATAAACAGATTATATCTAGAGCCGTAAAGTCCTATAAACGAGGACAAAAGAATACAAAATCTATGATGATTCTAGGATTCACCTCAAGTAAGGATTAGAAATTCTCTAAGGATGCAATAATATTTCTCATGCAACTTAGAAGAGGATTCCAAATTCCGAATGTAATATTCGCATATTCATTTTATTAACTTGAAAACTTTTTCTCTAATCCACATCACTTTTATGGTCATAAGCCAAGAATTGCTTAAATTTACAACAAGAACCTTTAAGGTCCACAAACTTTTATCCAAAAACAAAAACAAGAGTTTTCTACGAGCGAGGTAAACACTACCGGTTGCATCGAAGTCTCTGGGTCAAAAAATTCCTCAACCAAAAGGACTCCTCTCCGTCTTGTGAACTCCTACACACCATCCGGATCAATTATTCTGATGGAACGAAATTCCATCACTACCTCTCTCTATAATTTTAGAAGTGTGTGCTTGAAAATCGTTTTCGGTATTTCGATGGAAAAACTTTCACAAATTGCATTCCTTTCAAACCAAAGGAAGACCTCTGAGGAAGAACTGATTGCATGGAGTCCTGAAAATCCTTTACAAGCTCTACACATACCCTTGACATCTTGCGTTATCCTTTTTGCTGTTCGTGTATATCCGGTTTAAGAGGATCCCAGGTAAGGAGGAATGGCTTTTAACACAATCGATCAACAAAACGTTAACCAAACAAAATAACACACGGCACGACACTAGTGAAAGGATGGATCCTTTTTTCTTTCTTATTTTTTTTAGACACAGAAAAAACACTTCGCTCTCACTTTACCCGTGTACAAACGGTAGCACTCTGATGCTGTGACCAGGGCAAGTCGAGGAATTTATATGATTCACCCCCACGCCGTTTGTGTGTGGGGGATTTACTTTCGATTTCTTTGATGGTCATCACGGGGGTTGAGTGAGTGCGCCCAACCCCAGCCCAGGTTTGGCTAGATGACAATCCAGATGGCATTCACATGGTCTCGTTCTGTTTGAGTAAGAGGTTCCCCGTGTGCGGCACAAATAATGCGTTATAATGCGAGTGATGGAGCAGTTTATTTCGCAACGGATTAGGTTGCCCAGACAGACGCAGGGATGGCCGCTGGCACGCGCGGTCACCAGTGGAGTCCGCCGTAGGGGATCGAGTTTCGCATGCGCACAGCACAACTATGTCAGTGAAGTAATGTGTCGCTCTTGAGACTTTAATTATTCGTGCGTGTTGTTTTTGTTTTGTTTTCTGTGCAGACGGTGGCCGGTGTAAGATGAGGTGGCGTTTCAGCCAAATCGGGTGCAATTAAATGGTTCATGAGTAACGGAATCAGTTCTGAGACTTCATTTATCGGGCTTACAAAACGAGCTTCGGATTACGTTCCTTGAGGTGGTTGGAAGCTATAGTCTGGGCTGTTACGCAGGTTTTTTTAAAACAAACAAACAAACAAAAAAGTAATGTCTGGGTCTCAAGCCAATTCAAATAGAAAACTCCATGGAATATGAGAATGAAACAAAAAACACAACTTTTCCGCAAACTAATAACTTTTCAAAATAAAGGAACCTTCTAGCTAAGAGCCTCAGAGAATTTCTTTATTTAAGAATCTATCTCTTCGTAATATTGAAGAATTGGTCTCACGGCTCATCTTTTTTAGTAGCAACAGGAAGGCGTTTAGGCATGCTAGCAACCAGGTTGCTTAAAGTTCCTTCTGGGATTTTCCCTCACTCATTTTCCCAGCTTTGCCAAAAAGATTTTAAGCTGTGCCACTCCTCTAATGGGATTCGATCATCCAAAATGATCCAAAAGAGCTCGGTTGGCTAAGGTCTGGTCTCTGAGGTAGCTACTCCAACACATAATTAATTTTGAAAAAAAACTGGTCAGCAGAGGACACCCGCGTCTAACTTGGCGTGCACACCTGGACATGGACCTGAAGCAGCTCGGTGTGAGCCATTGGAAGCAGCTGGCAAGTAGTCGAGGTCATTATCTTGTTGGAAAATGACATTTCTCAACACATTTTTAAGTCAGAAAATCATAGGTGTGTATTTTAAAAACATATTGGTGTTGATTTTGACATGTTTTACTGTCTGCTTAAGACTCCGTTGACTGATTCTTTCAGAAGGCGCTTCCTTTTTTTTGAGTTTTTATAACTCGATCGGACCAAATTACGTTCTGCCAGAATGTTTGTGGTTATATTAGATACTTTTTTGTCAATGCTAGTACATTTTTATATTTATTAAACGAAGCATGGTCTGCATATTGATCTGGAAGTCTTCCTTTATATTTTTCGCCTTATTATTCATTTGCTGTTGCCTTCCGTTTCCTCTTTTTCCAATTTTTTTTTAAGCCAACTGATTCTGATTTTTGGAAGTTTAGAAAGGCCTTCCAAATCGTTTTGATTGTCTTAGACTAGTACTTTATTAGTTTCTGAGGTAAGTGGTTTCATAAAGTATTAATAAAATAATTTAAAATGCAGTCCCAAAAATAATATTCCAAAAGTTTAATAAATCACTACCATCTGTTACTCATAATGTTACTCCCTAAAACACAATAAAATTGTTGCTAATTTCTCAATTTGTCTTTACAAAATGATTTATTGTAATTAGAAATACTGCTTACGACAACTGGGTGCAGTTAAACAACAGCAAGTAACGGTTAATACTTACTTAATTGTTAACACACATGTGGATGACATTATGACATAAAATTTGGGGCACTTTGTTTTTGTTTAAGAGAATTTTTAAGGCGAATCAACCGCTTTTGCACCTTATTTTGTCCAATAGTATAATTCAGCAGATAACATAGAATCACAGAATAATTTCGAATTATGTGGCAAAACTTGACTTGAAAAAGTCGCACTTTAAACCAAAAGTCCCTAGAATTTTTATTCTCGTCACAGATTTTTATGAAGAATACGCTGGCAAACATATTTGTCACTTCTTTTTCTAGGGCCATCAATTAATTCATTGGTGTCTATGAAAATTAAGACACATAGAAAGGTTGTTGACTAGCTTCAAAGTAGTTTTCCTAATTTATTCCATATTTCACTCAGTTGTTTACAAAGCCGATATAATATTTATCTGGGTTTTTTTCAATGGCTATTCACCCTTTCGCTATTGGGATTTTTCTCTTGGGTCTACAATTAATATTTAATTTTTTTAATTTTTCATGGATCGTACTGTTTTAAACGTCATGGAAAAAAACTAGTACTAATTTTGAATGAAATTTAACCTAGATTTTTTCCTTATGAATCTAAAATTTATTTACAAAGAAGGTTTATGACATTCTAGATTCCATTGTGGATTATATTTTCCATTTCGTAATTTCAAAACTCGATTGCATTTATCTCGTATTTTAATTTTACCAACTGTACTTACTTTAGAAAGATTTTCGCTGATAAAAAAAAAATTATTTACGTTGAAAGCTCTTTATCCCACTCATCTCTCCTTATGCATATCCTTTATAAATCATTCATTTATTTAATTTACTTAATTAAAAATAATAAATAAATAAATATTGATTAATTTCTTTGTAACAGACCTCTGTCATTTGTTTTTTTTCCATCTCTTAACCTTACGCAGTGAAATTAAATTTATGCAATTCTTTGAGGCAAAATTCTTTTCGTGGAAAAATGTCGTAGTGCACATTTCGGAAGGTCGCTTTCGATATAATTGCAATTTCATCAGAATTCCACGTAAAACGGCACAAAAATGGAATTAATTTTTCATTCCTTTTCTCTGCCCCAGTCTGCGCAGCCCTTAAGTGACACAGCGAAAATAAATGAAACCATGTCGATCAATTATTCATCACTCCCGGATAAAAATAGCAATTAAAATGACACACGTGTAAGATTCACATCTGAGTTTTCACACCAGCTACTCTCGAATCGATTCTAATTGAGTAACTTTACAGGTGATGAGTTCTTAATTGCACACGCGATTTCCCCTAAATCATACAAAAAAAATCTCAACCGACATAAAGTAGTAAGTCTCCTGCCGGAAAAAACACACATCCTTTTCGCCTTTTCACGGGGACTCCATTCATTTTCCATTCAACCGGATGCAAGTTGAATATTCAAAAGGATTAATCCATTTGAAACATGAACGCTGTCGCTTGGCGGACTCGTAAAACATCGCAGGGGGTCAACGAAAATTTCTGTCTACTGCATAGCGGCAAGCGACAGGAAATGGAATGGATGCCCCACGAATATGAATAAAATATTCGCGTGATGGTTTCAGTTTGGGGTTCCTTTCTTTTTTTTTTTTGCTTTTCTGTGCAGTTCAATTTCGCGTATCGTTGGATTCCAGAAGAGATTGCTGGGTTGTCATGCTCTGACGCTTTCGCTTTTGCCATTTCGAGCGGGAAATAGAGACAATTTTGAGTTTTATGTGAACCAGAAGGGTATTTAATTCATTTTGTTTTTTACATCGTTCTTGGAGATTTTATATATGAATCATACCACGAATTGCATAAGCCTTTTAAGGTAATGAACAAGTTAATAACCCTGATGGTTTTGGTTTCAAATTAAAAAGTTTTACCTCGTTTTTTTCGGGATTCTTTTTTTTTTTGAGTTTGGGTTCAGGAAGTACTTAGGCTGTAATTATTTTTATGTTCCATTTTTTTTTTTCGAGGTGAATTCGCGGTTGGCTGAAAATGAAATTTAAAGTTAGTGGTTAATAAGCGGGAGGATTTGCGAAATGATTGCGGTGATGTGACTCTTCATGCGTATACTTTCCAAATGTGTCATCGTCGTATGGAAAATCATATTTTTTGATTCAAAATACGATTCAATGCAAAAATAAACCAACAAAATAATTTTTAACACGAACTTGTAGTCTCGTTAACTCCTGGACTGGATATGAGCCAGAACCTCCTCCTTTGTTCGATGACTAGGCATAAATTGAATACAATTGAACGCTCTTGACCTCCGCACAATCCTACTCCGCTTCTATCGATTTCCTGCAATGTGTCATTCTTCAAAAAAAGGGCCGTGTTTTGTTTTTCACTGCACATCCGTCGCCCTTGCCACGGCTCCGAAAAAACAAACGGACGTCACAGAAGGAGGGAAAATAATTATTTTCTAATAATACATCTCCCACAGAAGCACGCGTGTACAACAATCGAATTGGACTCGATACACATACACGAACCGAGAGCGTCATGGGAGTTTCCAACAAAAATCAAAATTATCCTACATTTTCTACCTCTCGGTGTGTCCGCAGTCGATTGGGTAAAAATGTCAAATAATGAATTCTACAAAATACGAAACGGAATTGTTTGTCAAGTCAATACCGGTCATGGCCGCAGGATAATTCGTTATGACTGTGTTACCAACACGCACGAGTACAGTGCCACGAACAGGGAAGTTTCAGTTTTTCATCAATCAATATCTGGGAATTACTGAAATCGAGGCAATGGATTGATAATGATTATTCGAATAATTAAATAGCCTTAACCACCTGAGGTTCGGGCTGTGCGTAAGTGGCGCTACCCTTCCCTGCCCTGCGTGTGATAATTTGGACAGTCGGTAATTTTATCATGATTGCAGATATGCTCGGGGTTACTGCGGTCCGGTGCCATTATGGCAGCGTTTGACCGCAGCTGCAGTTCACCAAAATACGTTGACTGCGGAAAAGAGTTAATGGCGGTTGGCGCGCTTGAGAGAATTCAATAAAACGACTGGTTCATGACTTTTAATGGCCTGTTACAAAGTTTTTTTTTTGTGTCAGCAGAGTTTGCGTCTCATCCGTTTGTTTGTCCGCTAAATCAATCATCCCTCCATCGGGTTTTATCCATCCAAGGCCACGTCGCTGCCAATCGTCGAATCCTTTCATCAATCACGCCTCCTTGAATTATTAACATTTAAAGTTCTTAGGACACTTTCAATCCCTCTAACTCGTAATCCAATTCAGGCCCAGATACTCTCGAATCTCAATCCCAAAAATCGTCTGACATTCGCGTGTATTAATAATTCACCGGCATTCCTCCCAACCCCTGTCATGTCTACGAAGAAGAGTCGAAGAAATGTCCTTTCTTATAATTCAATCGAAATTTACGCAAAAAACAAACGCAAAAGTGTGCCGCTATTTCTGTCCGTATCGACGGGGAAACTTTTCTCGGTACAAAATTCAGGATGATAGCTCAGATATATGGGAAGGTGTTTCTCTTGATTCACAAAAAAAGGAAACTTCTTTCTTTTACCGACGGAAACAAGAAAAAAAGAACAGCGATAAAAACAAAAAAAAACATCTCCAAGTTTCGTTTTCATTTTTCATCACCGGAACCCTTCAGCCACTCGAGACATTTACTTCCACGCCGTCCCGAGTGGGCCATTCATTTCAAATGTTGTCCTTTCTCAAAAAAAACGTACAGAAAAAACAAAAAAAAGAATATATTGTATTTGATTACCTTCATTTTAAACAATTGTATATATCAATCGATTGTGAGAGATTGATATCGAATTGCAGGAGAGTAGGATCGAAAAATTATCGGCTGTTTGGAAAAGAGAAAAGAGTTTTGGTTCTGAAACCTCTGACATAGGTGTTCGGTCTTTTGGAACAATCAAATCGAATTAAAATTCAGACCGTGGTTCAATTTTTGAGAAGGGCTTGAATGAGTTTTTGTGTTTTTTACTTGAAACATCACAACCGTTTACAGGTTCAAGTTCAAATCAGATGACTATTCAAAATATAGAGGTAATTTTGGGTTTGGGAGTTTTTTCATTGTCACGTTTAACAACCTGACTCTTGTAAAAGAAAATCGGCATGCTTTTATTATTAAAAAATTACAGTGATGCAAAGTGTTTGCTGTCATTTCTTGTTTCTTCTACTGGAAAAAAGTTCCACGGTCTATTATTCTGTGTAGGCGTCTGCTAAAAAAAAAAAAAGAACAAGTGTGAGTTTAGCTCACTCGCAGAAGGTTTCGTTCTACACCAAACAGTTTAGTGCTGAGGACTTAATATACGTCAAAGAAATTAACAAATCAAAATGGCTTCAGTGAAATTTTTCATTCATTTGTGAATGGGAATGAAACTAAACCAAATCTAAATCTTTTCCTATTTGTTGTCGCGCCAGCCGTGGGAAAATTGACTTGGCACACTTAAGAGTTGAAATACCAGCAAGTAATGCTGAGACTGCCGTCTCAGAATCGCTCGGATCGGATCAGAAAACTGATCCTGATCTACAGCTGCGATCGAAATAATAGCAGTGAGACACTTAAAACCAAACAGCTAGATAAAATGGATATAGGAAGGAAGGCAGGAAGGTATTCTTCAGAAAACGGCACTGCTATTATTTTGACCGCAACGCAAATTCGAAACAAATGTTTTATAAATCTCGCCAAAATAATGTAGAAATATTTTCGCAAAAAAATGAAAAAATGATTTGTTTCGAATTTTGTAAGTCGTTGTTTTTTGGTTTTTGGCTAATAACTCGAAAACTATTTGATCCAGAATGCTCAAACTAATTTGAACAGAAAAATTACGTAAAGGCCTAGGTTTTTTTTTTGTTTTCAGACCTATGGGTGTAGAAAATAGAGTGAGGCCGCTTTTTATGAGTTTGAAGCTTAATACCTCGAAAATTTAACTTTCAATGTAAAAGCTCATATGAAAACTCTATTAGCGGGGTTTACACCTGACTTCAAATCGTACAATTTGGTTGATAACCAAATTTGCCTTTTTTTTTTTTTTTGTTTTTTTTTTTTGCCTTGAGGGCGATGTGGAAACCTGACAGGCACGTGGAACAGGCCCGTTCTATTCCAAGTAGTATGAGACTTTCACCCACTAAAACCACATCTTGACCTCTTCTCCTTGACACCATCCACTCTGGAACCGCTTTCGCATTACTTCAGAGTGGTGTTGTTTTCTTCCTCCCAAAGGGGACCGGCTTTTTCATTTTTTCTTCATCGGGTTAATTAATTAATCTTGCCGGTCAGGCTGTAATCGATCATTCATTTGGGGGGATGCTATATCCTTCCTCATCTTCCTCTCATTTTAGTTCTCAGCATTACTTCAGCGTATGTCGCGATTTTGGTCCAGTGGGTGCTGCTGGATAGCATCTTTTCGACGACGGTATCAGGTGATGTGCTGCCTATCTCCGCTTCCAACCTGGTCCTCTGCACTGCCCACCTGCTGCATTCGAAAAAGGTATGGTAGGCGTCGTCTTCTTCGGAGTCTTCGTACTGGCAGGCAGCGCTCTCTTTCTTGCCCATCTTGTGGAGGTACCTGTTGAAAGCCCCATGTCCGGATAGCAGTTGGGTGACGTAGAAGTTGACATCACCATGTCTCCGCTCTGTCCATGCAGCCACGTCTCTGATAAGCCGCGCTGTCCATCTTCCTCTAGTTTCAGCGTCCCACCTGGCTTGCCACAGCTGCCTCGTTCGCACCTTCGCAGCCACCATCGCCGTTGTGGTACCCGCTTCCGTCTTGTGGTCGTGGACGTACTTTCGTTCTGCGGCCAGTAGATCGACAGGGGTCACTCCTGCTATAACGAGAGCAGCTGGCTCGGATACAGTACGGTAAGAGCTGATAATCCGTAGAGCTCCACGCCGTTGCACGGCAGCCATTTGTCTTCTGTAGGACTCCTTATTGAGCGCATCAGCCCAGATCTCACATCCATATAGTAAGATGGAACCAAATTTGCCTTAGCGTTTACATTTGACTACATGCTTGACAACTTCAGTTCAAAAAACTCCAGCCAAAATTATTTTCTATGCTCAACGATATTTTTTCCACTTTGTTGAGATGCTCAGCCACCGAGATCACAAAGAAATATTAAAAATACTACGAAGAAGGACGACAAGTGTTCACACTCAACTAAAATCGTTCAATCGAGGCAAAAAGTTGAAAATAGTGAACTTTCTGACTACAAGTCTGCCGATTTGTAGTTTCGAGTGTTCACATTGACGATTAGCAGTCGTCAAGCACGATTGTCAAGCAAATTGTACGATTTGTATTCAGGTATGAGCTGTGCTATTTTTTTTTTACAAGACTGATCCAACAATACCTCACTCAATCGATTCTAGTGAATTTTTTTTCTTAGAAAAATTTAGCAAATAACTTATTTTAGTATGTATAAAAAGTCGTACATGATTTTTGGGATATTGTGATGAGATTTTTTTTCATAATTTTTGGTCGAATATTTCAGAAAATAAAGTGTGTCTCCCGATACGCAAGACATTTTTCGGTAGTCTGTTGGCTAATAACTTATTATCAATGAGTGTATGCTGATTCCTAAGGTACAACTTTTTGATTCTTCTTCTAACGATAATAACAAAGTCTAAAAAAATGTTTGGGGAGTCTAATCTCAGGAACTACTGAACGGATTTCCATGCGGTTTTCGGCAGTAGTATTGTTGAGGATCTGTCATGGATATGGATATTATTTTTTAGACTTTAGATACAATAAGTTAATGGTATATTGAGATGTGTAAATAAAGTCGAGAACTGACGAGTTTCTAAGGCGGGTGCTGTCTAAACAGCTATAGATAAGAAAGATGTACTAATGAATTGATCGCCCCAAAAAGTTCCAAAAAAGGCAGCGGTGGCATATGTCTATCTTTTAAGGTAGACTCACAATAACCATTTTTATGGTCCTGTAAAAATTCGAAAAGCCAATCCGTCCCTGTAATTTCCACGCCGCTTTGTCTTAAAATCTAAAAAAAAAGACAAAAAAACGGCTTCGATGAGTACATTAAAAAAAAGCAAATTTTAGCATTCTGGCCTTAATGGTTTTGGAGCATTTGACCAAAGACGACACACGACGAACACGTCAATATGCGAATTTCGAAAAATCCAAAAACGCAGTTTTGTAGATCTCGGCGAAAGTATTAAGAAATAATAAGTATAAAAATATCGAGCAGTGGGCGAAATCCGAGAAATTGCTGATTACAAAACTTTTTTAATCGTTAAAATTCTCGCTGAAATCGACGCGTCTCAGTGCCGTTTTCCGCATTATTTTCCTTAACGTCAAAGAATTCTGATTCTTTGTGGTTAATTCATGTATTCAAAGTGTTTTTCAAAATACCCTCTGTGGACTTTGATGTAGGAGTCATCACCATTATCCGGCTAAAAGAAGTGGTCTATATATAATTTATGCTTTCATCTTTGATGGTTCTAACGAGACTGGTTGGAGCGGCATATTTAATTGCAACGTTTGCACTAACGAACTCTCATTCAAAATAATGTTTTATCACTTGGAAATGCTCTTAATCAAATCGTATTTTAGATTTAATTTACAAGAAAAGAATAAAATACAAAAAAATCGATAAGCAAAGCTGAAACAACTTGACTAGAAGAAGATTTCAATTGAGCAACTAAGTGCATAAATTGACTAACTCCATAACACAGAAGTTTGAGAAATGCGATGAAATAATTCGCATACGAAATTAAAACCCATTGCTTTTTGCTCGAAGAAAAAAGATTTTCGTTTAATGGTGTTAATCTTACCCCCTCTGCAAAATCAAATCAATTATTTTATATTTGTTTAAAAGCAATAACTTTTCCGAGTGCTTTGACACTTAAGTTTAAGATTTTCCAAAAATTGGAGTTGACCGATTCGTGCACTTAGCGGCGCAATTGTCGTCGTTAGCCAATAACTTGCAATTGCAGAAAAAGGAATGTTTGTGGAGTTGGTGTTTGTTTGATGAGCTTTTGATCTAATTTACTGAAATGAGTTTCGCTTTCTGCAATTAAATCACATCTTTGTGAAACTTGAAAAAACTCCAGCAATATCCCATCGTGCATTTTCCTTTTCCAAGGACAGAATCGATTATGCCACTCAACATTTGTATTTTAAGGACAAGAATACATCTGAAAATCACTTCTCATCAACGTCCTTGACCAGCTTTCGTTGATTGATTTTCGCTTGGCGTACCATTTCAGGTCATTAATCTTTCAGCGCGGTAAAGCCACAGCATCTGTCCAATTATTTCTTTTCCCCACTGTGCCGAAACCTGCATAACCTTGAATTCTATTCCCCGGAGTTATTCGGTAGAAATATCCTGACGATATTTTTTTTTCTCCTGAACACAATAAAGAAAACGAAAAAAGAAGTTAAATCGACATCAATACCAACGGAACAAATCATCCTAAGGTGTGGGATGGCATCTCCACCGTTGTCGTCTGTGCAACTTCCATTTCCATCATTCCCGACGCGTGGATCCGTTCAATATTGAAAAACTTTTTCTCTAAAAAAGAAATATCCCCAGCGTCTTGAAATACTCTCTCCCTCTCAACAACAAAAGTAAAGAAGGATAACTTCCACCTCACAAATATTTTCCCACATTCCGTTTCAGAGCCAAAAGTCAGCTGGAAGACGACATGGGAACCGTGGTTTGCCATCCTTTGAAGTCGTCCTCGACAATAACCAACGATTTATCGACGCATTGTCATCGGTGTACCTCGACGTGTCTTCCAAAAAGATTTCTCCGCAACGGTAAGTCTTCCTCAGATTTGCATTCCATGAATATCAATTCGCTCCTCACAGACAAACCAGCCACCGATGCAAGCCCACAGTTCTCGTCCTGCGGCAGCATGTATGTCCTGGCAGCGGTAAGTGTTTGACATTCAGTGCGAAAAATCTCAATCGATGACAGATGCACGGTTAATGAGGACACGAGCTGACGGTTAATTAATCAAAATTCCAATTTCAATTGCAATTAACTTGATCTGAATTTTCTGTCTTTTTTTTTTGTTGGTGCTGGGGGGTTAATGAAATGAATTTGTCGGCCGTGGCCTCGGTTAACACTTTTGATTCGAAATTCGAAACTCGAAAATGGAATTAATTTGAAAAAGATTTTTCTTTTTTCTTTTCATCTTTGGATCGGATTGATGTTTAGTCGGCAGCGTCGGGAGCGGCGGTGGCAGTTGTGGCGCAGTGCGTTAAGCAGCAGGACGCTTTTTTAGGTGAGTGGTGTTATTCGATAATAAAGGCTTACTGACGGATCTAGTGGGCAATTAATCGATGCCGGGGGGGACTGTAAACATGGCAATTGTAAGTGATAATTGGATAATTGAATGGAGGAGACTAATTAAAATTAAATTGTTTATCGGCTGAGGCAGGGAAAATCTCTGCGTCGGAGAATTATTTTGTTTTTTTTTTTTGTATATCACTTTTAGTTTGGTAATTATGAAATCAGTTAATCGACTTAATTAGTAATGAGTTTTGCGGGAAATTGAAGGCCCACAATGGTGTTTTACGGCGAAAACCGTTTTATTAGATTAATTCAATTCGATTGGTGTGTTCTGGGAAAGAGTGAGAAGGAATTACGAATTTTTATTGTGCGTCATTAATATTGAGATGGTGTTTGTATAAACTTTGAAAATTTTTATGTGGTTTTTGCCAACATGTGGTAATCGATGGGATGAAGAACAAAGACTTGGGTAATCATGCGTCGGATGAAAATGGATCTGTGATCAAAGAAGAACATTTTGTTAGAAACACTGACGCCATAGTTTTGTCGATTATATCGTGAAAGAACAAAAGGATGGTCGATTGTTATGAACATGAAACTTTTATTTATATCTTAGAAACCAATGGGGATGTTCTTTTGCGCTTGGCTTCGCTTTGATGCCAAGAAATTTGAGCTGTCTAATTGTAAACATTCAAAAAAAAAAAACTTTCCATGTTCCATAATTCCGGTGATGGGAATTAATAAACCAAACGTGGAAGGCTAAATAAAATAATCAACTGGCTTCAAAGTATTTGTAACCAAATGGGAATCTTTAAATCACTTATCCAGTCTTGCCGTCGTGTTGGACTTATTTATAAGAGCTAAAGTTGCAAAAGAACTCAATCTGGCCAATGCTGAATTCATCGGCCCAACCACTTTTTAAAGAAAACTAGTTAGCTAAGTCTAAGTTGTTTACACCAGAAGATATAAAACCATTCAGTTTTGTTTGTTAGATTCAGTACGATCATTAGTATTGCCGACAAGATCCAAATTTAGCACTGCGACTCACAATTTTAATAAAAAAAAAAAATTGAATAAAATTTTTATAAAATTTTTATAAAATAATGTAATGTAATATAATAAGATCGCCGATTGTGTATCCATTTTTGTACTGTAGGCTAGCTGCTCATTCTGAGAAAAACGATGTATTCATAGGGCAATACAATTTAAAACGAAGATAGCTTTAAAGAAAATTCTCCATATTTCTGATTTGCCAAAATAAGCGGTCATCTGCTTACAGCAGCTGAGCTCTCTGATAAGTCAAAAATTTCGTTTCCATTATACTTTTTCTAGTTAACTTACAAGTTACATAAGAAGTTCTTTTTGTCAATTTTTATTTTTCTATTTTTATTGCCACTCTTATTAGCAGCCAAATATTATTCCGTTTGGCATTTGTAGGTTAGATTCTGTATCGGACTTACAAAAATTCCATTTCCAAGGGAATTTAAAAATTTTGCTAAATAAAATTCACCTTTGAGAAGTTTGGCTGTTTTTATGATACAAATCTCGAGCAAAAGTGACTTCAAATGTAACGAATGTCTTTAAAGCTAAAAGCGAACACATTTTGCAATTTACTGATGATAAAGGATCTAATCCATTCGCATTTATTTCAATTTTTCTACTAAAACTAATTAAAGCAGTTCATCAAACATTCTAAAACACAAAAGGATTTGTATTAATCTATTTTTTGTCAAACACCCATCAATCCTTTTTCAACTAACTGAATCATTAACAAACGCCATAAAAATTTAACATCATCAGCTTTTTATCATTCGAATTTTAAATTCTCACTTCTCTTTGGTTTGAGGTTTAGTTTTAAATAATGCTCACAGGGCTATAAAAATAAATATTTGAGTGCACTTTTGGCCCATGCACTAACACGTTTATTTGCATTGTTTCCTTTTTTTTATTCTCTTTTCGGTCAACGAGTAAAAAACTAGCAATGCCGTCAGCAACGCATTTACAAAATGTAAATAGAAAAAAACTTTTACTTTCGTATGTGACTAAAAAATTCGTCTGTTCAATCTAAATGGACAAAAACAAGAGAAAGTTAAAAAAAGGTATTTCAAGTAATGTTTTGGATTTGAATTCTGTTCACATTGACCTTTTGACGTTAGTTTTTGTTGATAATTGAATTGAATTTAGTTCTGCTTTGTTTTGTAAATATGTTATGAGTTTGAAAGAGTCTTCGATGCTTTTCTTTCAATATAAATGATTAGCAGAAATAGTAATAGATTAAAGTACTACAAAGTTTCTTCTTAATTGCGTAAGATTATTCTTGTGACGTAGCTACCAGCACAAAATTTGTATAAGTCATTCTTTAGAGATGGTAGGCCAATTTCGAAATAACCACTTCCATTAGCATACCATTTTGAAAATGTCATTGGTCATCCCAAAACAGGTAATAAACTTTCACCTCACCAAAGTAACCAACATTCAAATGTCATTTTGACCCAGGCAAACCGCAAATATCTTAGGCAAAGTAAACACCACTCGGATTCCTTGGCCAGGTCACACATGCAAGAGAACCAAACCACTGGAAGACAACCATCAAAATCAGGCCACTTCAAACAAAATTTCCACAGAAAATATCCCATCCCCAAACAAACTTAACCACCGTGCCATGCCACTCCGGTCAAATGTGTTTACCCATTAATCATTGTAATTGGACAAGAGCACGTCTCGGGCTTATCCCCCAGCCCCCTCTCACACGTCAATGAGCCAAAACAAAAACCAAGCCAAGAACCCCTTCAAAGCGAGGAGAAAAATCGATGACCAGCCATCAATTGATAGACTACACGGATATCCCGAACCGCACATTAGTCAAACATCGCCCGCAGGCCTAGATGTGGTTTTTCGATGGTGGCCAACTTTTGGGATACCAGTAACTGCCCTTAATAATTATCCGACAATCGATTTTTCTATGCTCTCACTCCTGACTTCCGCCTATTTCTTGTGTTTGTGTAGCGCATTAATCGACAGAGCTATTGGACTAGGAACAGGGCATCAATTAGCCGGATAAAAGGACATAACAGCCTTGAACCTACTCGCATTCGAAACCAAGTGGGCCACAAAGGAGGCTCCCACGCTCCTCATTGGCCATCAGTTATCCACTTTCTGTAAATGAAGTATCAACACAGAGAGCGTTTTTCGCTCGTCCCATAAACCTGTTAGGCTATTCAGCGGACAGGCAAATAAAAAACAATTTTAATATTTGATCGTAAATATTCGAAATATACGCACCAATACACAACCCCCAAGGTCTCGGGGGATTCGTGAACACTTCACTTCGAAAATGACCCGTCAGTGGGCGAGCTGCGGGTCGTAAGTCGTATTTTTTTGTTTTTTTGGTTTTCGAGGCAACAACACGTCCAAGAGCGGGATACTTTGATCTTGGAGAAGAATAATTGAAAGGCTAGAAAGTAATTTAAAATTTTCGCTTTTAAATCTAATTTATTAGTGAAAGTATTTGTAGATTGTCTAAGGAGGAGCGGGATCGGTAATGACAGCCAAGGGAGAGAGTAACGATGTGCAAGTGTTCTATGTGACCTCTTGCAAGGTCGGCTGTTGGTCTTTTGTAAAATATGAATGAGCGACCATGAGGTCGGAGAATTTATGACAGGCTAAGGAGATGTAAGCAAATTTCGGCGCTTATTAGGCAAAAAGCATTTTCAAATAGAATATATTCGTACTGAGGATCGTTACTTCTTCAAGTAACGAGTCATAACGAGGGAAAATATTTCAACTGAAGCATTCAAAGTGGCTTCTAAAATTATTGTCACATGTCAAAATATTTGTTGTAAGGTCTAGTTAGCAAAGCTGTAAAAGAAATCTTTTGACTTAAAGAATCAATTGGCTTCACGATTTGTGATTCATTCAATTGACTTCATTAGATAAGTGTGACTTCAATTCACCAAAAAATCACCATTCTGTTTTGAAGTCTTGATTGGACCAATCGAATCGAATTGCGAATTATGTGCATTCTTTGAAGTAGCTTTGAAGTCTCTACTATTCATTTAAAACCCACCAGTCACTTGAAGTCCCACCAGCATTCACTTTAATTCTTTGGGATTTCAACCAATTTCGTTGAAGTCTTTGTGAATGCAATTTTTAACAGTGAACAGTAATGAAATCAATTGAATGAATCACAAATTGTGAAGTCTTTTCCGTGAATTCAGCGAATGCATTCCTAAAAGATTGCATTCCTTTACAAATCTGCTAGTTATACAGAAGTGTTGGTCTCTTGATTTTACGAGATATGATTAGTTAGTTTTACCATATTTTGTTTGCAATTAATTGAATACAAGTCTTTAGACTGGCATCTTGTGGGCTCCGTGACTAAGTCGGTTAGCGCGTCGGAGTGCTAAGTGAGTCCGTCCGGATTCAAATCCAGCTCGGGGGAAAAAACACCACAAACAATTTTCACTGCTCCATTTCATCATCCATCGTTGTATTTTTTCGTAATTTTTTCCTGAATATTTTTTAACTACAAATTTTATTTTATTTACCAATTTTTGTGCATACAAACGTGAACGTAATTCTCATATCAAAATTGTAAATATGGGACTATTTTTCCACTGAGACTTACGTATAGGAACGAAGCACGATAATTAAATTTTCAAAAGCACTTTATATGAAATTTTGCTTTCAAATTGTAGCCTATCGGTTATTTGAATCGTCGCCATTAAAACCAAAATGGTCTGAACAAAGATAGATATTCCCTTGCACATATCAAAGAAATTACTTAGAATTTTGACAAACGTCTCGAGACATTAGCAACTTCTCAACTTATTCTGCGACAAAGCAGTTCAAAGTTTCAATTCAGTGACACATTTATGGATGAAATTCCGACTCCTATTAGCAGAAGTTCCCTTTCAATTTCAATTAAGAACCTCCATTCCACCACCAATCGGAGAAAAGCGAAATCTTTCAATTATCTGATACTAGTCAGACTCTTGCAATGTCATCGCACAAAAACTTTGTCCATTCTCCCTTTTCTGAAAATGTGGCTGTTCAAATCCACTTGAGATTATGAAATTTGTAAAATTTATTGTAATACAAATTGAATACAAAACCATTCTTGCATCAGTCGCTGTATCTTCGAATTAATTACTTTCGCTTCACTTGCCAACTGCCAACTGCCAGCAGCAGCATCACACAACACACTCGGGATGTAAAAGTTTTTCCCGAAAAATTTTCGCACAATAAAAGTTTTTGAAATCTCGCTCCTTGACGACGGTGGCGGGGAGGAACTATTGAATGGATTTTTGATTCAAAAACATTGTTCCAAATCTTTCCTGGCATTTATTCCGTACTTTGTTTCCTCCTTTGCTTCTTTTGCTGCTTTCCCCTCCGCTTTCGTATATCCGTCAAACAATGCAGCATGGTCTGGATGTGAGTGTGTGGCTGGAAATGTGAGGGCTCCTTTCGGGAGGCGACCCTGACGAACAATACACACGCGCGCTGGCTGGCTTGAGGCCCTGATTGAAAACTTATGCACGAGAGTCACCAAGATTCCCCGATACACAATGGGCCCGTACATTGTACGAGGTTGCCGGCGAAGTGAAGTTTCCTATCTGCTTCTTGCTATCGCCAGCGAGCCCGGTTAAGTTCTGCTTTCGAGTTTTTGGCCAAATTGTAGTTTGCCATTCGTAAAAGTTTATTATGCGAATAAAAGTTTCGCTGGAAGGGGAAGTCGGGTGTGGGTCGGATACGTCAGCGACGACGTCATTAAGTCATTAAGTGTTTCGAAATTGGATATGTTGTGTTGTAGCCACTAAAGGCGAACGTGCCGAAAAGTGGTTTCCACTGTTTCGCCCAATGTAGCACTTTGTTTTCAGCTCGGGAGAAGGACGTGGTAGTGTGTCTTGGGTTTGCAGCCTGCTGGATGAATGAGATCTGGTGGAATTGGAGTGGCTGGAGTGAGTCACCCAGAAATGAAAAGAAATCTGGCGCTGCACCAAAAAAGTGCAAGAAAAAGAGGTGGGGAAAAGTGTTTTGTATACGCACTGGTGACCTGGGAGAGGAAAGCAAGCATTTAATTTCCGCAATGGGATTCGTTCGTTTTTTGTTTTTTAAACTTTTACTCTGAAGCAAATTTTTCGAATGAGTTCGTTTGTGGGTAATTTGGCACAGAGGAAAAACGCTTTTATTAAATTGTTTGTGGCCAGTGATTTATAAAGACTCGGGAGATTTTGCTGACTGTCTGGTTTTATTCGGAAAGAAATATGATTACTCTCCCAGCCTCTTGCTTTCTTGACCAACGTTGCTTATTTGAATCACACGCAAACAATAAACAAAAACGGAAATGAGAATGGACACTATCAAAGGACCCTATATAATTAAAATTCAACTAAAGTCTTTGGGGACATGTCACAGGTCCGACTGCACCATCTAGACCAACTACTGACTCAAAATTAGCTGCCACTTAGTCTCCCATGCGTCTGCTTTGCTTATTTGTTGGAAAACATTCATTTCTGTTAATCATTTGTTTTCAAACAAAAAACACACTATAATTAATGCCATAATAATTATTTCACAAAAATAAGCAAAGCTCATATTACGTACAAGTGTTTAACCCGCCGCATTTAATCGTCAGTGAACACAGACCGATGCCGCCACTTGGAATTCGAAAGGGGAACACGAGTTTTATGTCCTTCTCTTCTTTCTCCAAACATTCTTGTTTTGCTCTCCTGTTTGTTCTACTTTAAACATTGCAGTAGTAAGCAAAAGGGTTGCATGTCCTTGCGTTTGTATGCTGACTTAATGGGGATAGTTTACGCCATTGTTCCTGTTCCTGTTTTTTTTTTTATGTTCTAAGTGCCACACAACAAATAAATACGCCTGCAGATGACTGCGGAAAAAAAAAGTTGTGAAAACTATGGGCTCGTGTTAACTTATTCGAGAGAGAAGAAAAGATGAAAATAAATTTGTAATGCAACGAGGGGAAAACGGAAATTTGTTGCAATTTCGTTTGGCAACTAGGAAGGAAGGGATTTTTCGAGCATTTGAACCGGCTAAACTGGTGAACATGCACACAAAGAGAAGCTGTTTTATGTTACAAATAAGCGGAATTAAGTGTTGATGGTAAGGACTGATAAAGAGTTCTTTTTGGGCTGGTTTCGCTGTTTAGTCGTGGCAAAATATACTAAAAACACCAATTTTACATAATGACATCCATGAAAGTTGTCTAAATTCGCATCTTATTCATGTTTAAACAAAAAACAAAACGTGTACGATACGAGAGTTTTAAGTTGGCTTAAGTAGACTGTAGACTTTAATGTAAGTAAGTTGGCTAAAATTTTAGGCATTTGAAATGGTTAAGAGTTGAATCAATGCGAGCAGCTACCATCGTCATGGGCCGATTGGTTTTATGTTGCTTAAACTGTGTGAGATTTAAAAAAGTATTTTGATGTGTGTAAAAGTGATAGTCAAAAGAAACTGGTTGTCATTAATCTGTAGCGCTCGCCGTCGAAATACGTATCAATAAAACACCACACAAAATCGTAAATTTTCATCCACTAGCTGGTGAATCTTGTGTGTTCGCATCGTACCATTTCTGGAAAGTGTAGTCATCACAAGAAAAAAAGTATCACCCAAAAGATAGTGTCGTATTTCAAAAATGCTCGTAAACACAGTCAGAAAATAAACGTTGGTGTTTATGGTAGCTTATTTTAAACTTCTGGGGGAGTTGGGTCCCAAGTTTCGAGGAAAATTTCGTTAAATTGAAGTCGGTGAAATGGTCAAGCACTTTGCTTAGCAGAGGATCTAATATGGTCTGTAAAACTAAAACATGAAATAGAACTAAACAAAACTAAACTAGCGACGATGAACTACGTTTTTCTGGACAAATTCAAAGACATAGACGTTGCGCACTGTGTCATATTGACCTAAGATCTTGAGTCAAATTAATCCTTGCATAAAGCATGCAATTTGGAATGGATGGTCAACCAACTTCAGAATTTAAATTTTTAGCTTTAGGTGTCTTGTGCCACTACGCGACGTTCTCGTTTGAATAAAAATTCTATACGGTCTATAAGGCGGGGTGTTCGGGCACCCGGACAAAAAGTAAAAACAATAGGCACGTCTTATCGCGATGATGAATTTATTACAACTGATCATTAAAATTTTTTAAGAAACTATCAAAGATATAATATGATTTTACATAAGTTAAGTTTACATATAATATAATTCAGAGTACATCGCATGTTAAAACTACAAAAAATCATACGACTGTACAAGAATGAACAATTAAGCTATACTTTTACATAATATAGTTTTTTTTTGAAAATCATAATTTGTAAATAATGTTATTTTTTTGGAAATCGGCCAGAAACAGTGTGACCGGTAAGTGAAAAACAAAATCTACAAACAATAATATCTCTTACAGGTCAGATGTTGGAAAATCGGTTTTTAGACCTGTCGTCTAGAATTTGACCACAGTCGAAAGTTGGTTTGGAAGAGCTATCACATCTGCCGTAAATTAACCACAGAACGTTGAAGCTTCGTAATGAAAAGTTCAGTTCAGTTCAGTTTGAACATTCAGACATTCTCAATTGAATCGACTGCCATCCCGATTTAATATCAAGGACCTTAAAAATAATTATCAAAATTGACAAGAAAACATGGTTGCCACAGGCTATCAACATTGGCCTGTACCTTCAACTAATGGGTTCTTATATTTTTGCACTGGGTCTTCACTAGGCTTTTTCTAAAACCAATAAATGGCCAAACTTAATCCGACTAAAAAATATTGCTGGTCTGGTGGATGGTCGAACTTAAAAACATACAACGTTTTTTTGGTGAGGTAGTGGTTTACAAATTTTGAAAAAGCCTGTGAAAGAATTTTTGTGAGAAACTATATTCGACCAATTTGGTACCAGTACTAGTATGGGGTTTAATGTGGGCAGTATGATCTGTAAATCTATATGTATTTTTTAATCGATTGTAAACTGTTAGTGTGAACGTCAGCAAATTTAACAGCACTGATAAGGCTTTGTTCCGATTCCATGCGGCAATCATCTGCCGGCCTGTCAAATTTGCTCACGTCTGGTTATTGCATAAATAAGATTGAATAAGTGTCAGCAGTGCTTTTCAGTTGAGTCGAGCTAAGCAGTTCAGTTGTGACTTTTGCAATATTTATTATTTTGAATAAATTGACGACTTTACAATTTAAGGATACAATTTTGAAGCACAAATAAAATTTTGCTGTTTTAAGTCAAAAGTTGGTGGAAAAGGGCGAAAAGATTAATCAAACAAACGACTTCTATTGCTTGTTTCACAAAATTAAAAGTTAAAACTGCAAATATGTATTTGTAATTTACAACTGTATTTAAGGCTACAACATATAATCAACGAATTTGTGAAAACTCATTTTGGTTCTTTTACTTGAAAATAGAACTTGTAGGAAAAATTATACGCAAACTTTTTCTTGTGAAATATTCTTATAAACTGCACAAAATTTGTAGAAGCCTATTATTTGTATTGTATGTATTGGGTGGCGTAACAGCCCGTTGAGAGCCAGAGCCTAGCTTCTTCGCGCCTCCACTATTTTGTACGTGATATTTAATATTTGACACATGTGGAAGGGACTTACTGTTTAATGCTGGTTTCGAACGGCGAATAGCGAACTTCCATGACAGAAGTACTCCATGATGATTGTCATTCGTCGCTGCTGTTGGGCCTGTGAAAATTGTTTGCGGTGTTTTTTGTCCGGAGCTGGATTCGAGCAATTTACCACAAATTTCCCATAAGGTGCGAAAATATCAAAAAAATTACAACTTTTGTGAAAAAATTCTTGTAATTACAAATTTCTAAGTTAGTGAAATAGCTAAGAGGTTGGTTCAGAAATGAACAGATTGCAGCCTATAAGGATGAATTGGCCAAATTTCGGCAGAAACATGTGAAATGTAAGCCAAATTGCTTAAAAGCAGTTAAATAGTGAGGAAATTTACAAATAATACACTTTACTTTAGATAATTTAACTAAATTTATTTACATTTTGGTTTCATATTATATGTATTCATTTTTATTTCGATGTCAAATATGCGACTTTTTTTTTAATTTTACCTTAACCCTAATCCGCCCACCCGGTGGCTTTGGGTCACCTTCCCAGTTTCGAGAACAATTTTCACACAATTTGGAAAAGCAAATCCATTGAAACTGACTTTGACTATGACTTTGTTTCTCTACTTCAAAAAAAGTTCCGAATGTATTACTGTAAGGAACATATACCGCCATTATTATTTTCCAACCTAATCCGCCCAGTGTCTCACAGTCACCTTTGGCTTCCATCATGGTCCCCTAAGCCTATCATTGGTGAAAAAGTGTCATTTGACAAGGCTGACATATTTAGCAACAGGAAACAGTGTTACATGAAGTCTTAGGATAGAAGCCGCACTTCAAAACAAACAAGTTTCAAAGACAAAAAACGTCTGCAACGAACACTAAGAAAAATCAGTTGCATGTCAAGTTTGTACCTTATGAAAAAATTGACCAAATAATAAAAAACAAATTACAAATGGAGTTAAAATAATTATTTTAATATAAATAAAGGATGAAAAACTAACTTCAAACAATGTTTTACAATATTATTTCAAACAATAGTTAGATCTTTCCTAATAAGGTGATTTTGGGTCACCGACTGGGTGGATTAGGGAGGAAATTGGCCTGGGCTAATTAGGGTTAAGCTTAGCTTTTATGCTGCTGAATATTTTTGATATCTGTTTTTTTTTCTTAATGAAATAATTGTTTATGCTTTTAAACTACGTTTAAATTTGTTCGCAACTTTTGAGAGTTCCGGGAAAACAAGCAATGTGTCCCAATTTGAGTTTCTACATTCGTACTGACTGAAAAAAAGTCAACTTCACTTACACCCAAGTCAACCTATAACTCAGCCAAAGGTATTCACGAAATAGAAATCGATTTCGGATGAAATCTTTCCATTTACTTATTATCATCATAGTTTCATTGCAACACAACTAAAATATTAAACTAAATTCCATATTGAGTCCATCGAACGTGGTTATTTTTTCTCAGAACTATCTGCGGTATTCTACAACATGTTGACCTCACATGAATTATGTTTTCTGTATAAATGCACGTTTTTCGCATCCGTCCAAAACTCTGACGAGAAATTGATTTCCTCTACACATTCCCCAGACCAAATCAGAACGTTTATTAGAATCGATAAAAAAACTGTCATCGAATTTATTAGTCTATTAAACTCTTCGAAACACACGCGACATTTCAATTTATACACATGCAATCAAATTTCGTAATCAAAATGAGATTCGTTAAAGTTTAATGAAAAGTACACCACCCCACGAGCTACTTAACTCAAAAGTCGAACGGTATCACAACACTCGGCAATCGTTTATTTTGCGAACATGAAGGGAATTAATTTTGGCAAATATTCGTTCTGATAGAATGGCTTGCAGCCAAAGCAAATGTTTATTAGTGCTCCCGAAACGAGTCGAGAATAAAGGCAACTTAAGCATTCCAGGGCGATGTGTGTAATTGTTTCATATCGGATATTGAAAACAAAAATTCTATCTGCCGTAACTCATCCGGGCGAGTGTGCAGTGAACTTCAAATAGAGAATTTTATTTCTCACGCAGTTTAGCGGCGTTTGTTTAGCACGATGCGCCACTAACAGCCAGGGAAACAAGGAAACGGCGCGAAAATTAACCTGTAATCGAGCGTGTGGCATGGTGGGGGTTGCTGAGGAATTGGCGCCAAAGCACACAGATAGCGAGAGAATTTGATTTATGAAGTTGCGATGTAAGATAATAAAACCGCCGCTTTGAAGGTGGAGGTTGTGTGTAAACAATGGGCGGATGATGTGGGGGGTGAGCAGGTTTTGTTTTCTTTTTCTCTGAGGGGAGAGTAGGACTGGGACAGGTGGTTTCTAGGGGTCGAAGCACAAAGACCAGATTATTATAGTTTTACAATGCGTAAGAAAGATTAGTGATGATGAAGTTCTACGAGATTATGGGCGGAAGGGAGGTGTCCTTGGGAAATAATCTTTCCACACAGCAAATATTTACTTTTGTGCCCAAATGGAATTCATAGACATATTAATTCAGTTCGTATCGATTTAACTTTCGGGTCGTCTGGAGTCTGAACTGAATTTGATGGAAATATTGTGTGGTAATAAGGCGGCGTATTTTAGCAATTTTTCGATGAAAGCAGAGCTATTTATCAAGTCGGAATGTGAGAGTGTCTAGACGGCAGGGGAATCGAATGGAATAGGACGGAATCGATGAATTTTGTCTCATTCTGAGTAGTTTTTGTCATTCGAATGTATTTATCCATTTGGCTGTGAATGGGTGGCAAATATTGGCATATGAAGGGTCAACACGTGTTTGAGGATTGAGTCGGCTTAGCTTCGATCATTGACGTCGAACGCATTGCTAAAGAATGGTTGGATTTAAGTGACAAAAAATTGGAGGAGGATTGTCACTGTCACTCAAGAAATGTGTTGCGACTTGAAATGGCTTTCGTGCGAACATTCGCTTTAAAAAGAAATTTGATTTTTCAGCTTTAAAAACATACTGCTAATAGTGAGAAAGGCAATCTTTATCCTGTCCATGCAAATACAAGGCAGTGGCAAAGTTCCAGGATCGTGTATGAATAATCCGAAATATATGCTATACTTTTCATATTTTATGAGTGTGTCTGCTTTGCCAAAGAAGATGAGAAATCTTCAAGCGGGTATTCAATATTTTGACAAGAAATTGAAAACGAAAAACTCCAAGCTCGGGTCTTGCTGACAAAATCAAACAATGATAATAAATACTCAAGTTCATAAAATTCAATTTGTTGAAAAGTTATCTTGTGGTGCCGCAGAGAATTTTGTTGGAAGCGATGGAGTTGTACCTCCTTATCTCCTTTCTCGATTTCGATTATAAAATTAAAATTTTGGTAAAATAGTCCAGTTATATAAGCCGCACGAAGTTTTTTTTAGAAGATTCTTCGACTGCCAGATCAATTGATTTTCACTCAAAAATTAAATCTGATTATGGAGACTGTTATCCGGATTCAGTGAACATTTTTTCCACAAATCTGCTTATACAAAATTGACCAAGAATTGCTTTTTTAATGATAGCCAAATTTTGGAACTCATTTTAAAGTGTACTTACAAGAAGAGTGCACGAGCTTGGGGTCACCGATTTTGATGAAATTTGACATAGTGATAGGTAATTTATAGGACATTAATTTACCTAAGTTACCGATCTCTTAGATCGCAACAATTCCCCTTTTTCGAGAAAAACGCCCTCAAAGTTAAAACGTGTGCAACCCCACATCATAAAAATTGTGTTTACAAATATTTTTTCGAATGTTGCATAGGGACATTTAAAATAATAACTCACAAGAACTCTTATGTGTTGGTTCTACTAATTCTTAAAAATTGTTCCCTAGAATTAAAACAAAATCAAGTGGTCGGGCTAGTTTCTAGGTCTTAAGAAGCAGCTAAATGGAGGGTTCAATCGCTAGGTTGACAACAGAAGCGCACAACCACACTTAGGCCAGAATGTGCCCATTGGGATAAAAGGTTAAGTGAGAAAACTGGCATTTTGGAAGCATAAGGATTTCGTCAATTAGGTTTCGATTTTAGATTGGATTAGATTTGATTTGATTTGATTTTAGCATAACATTTTTGAATATCATTTATACAATCAATCAATTATGCATGGCGTTACCGTCTGCGTAACGCGAGGTATTTCTATGTAGGGCCATTCCAGGACAAATCGCCCAGCCTATATAGGGAGCTCTGAACGACCCCTCTCGATTTGGCTCAAAATTGGTAGAATTAGTTCAAATTATGCCCATTTTTGCCCAACTCAATATAGTTCGCGAGTAACGGGGGTTCAAAAATAGGTAAAAAGTCAGAATTCATGATTTCTTTTAAATTTCAAAAAATCATAACTTTGGTTCTGTTTATCAGAATTTTGTAGATTATGTCTGATTAAATTTAGAAAAACTTGAACTTTTAGGTAATTAACACAATTTTTATTTGCAAGGACGAAGGATAATTCAAAATGCCTTTTTTGGCGCATATACTTGAATATTTCAAAAAAACGGTATTTTAATTTTATTATTTTTTTTATATATTGGAAAACAATATTTCATCTATCTTCACTCACAAATTTCAAGTTGGGATCTTAATCGGTTCGACCAAAAAATATTTTTTGAAGAAAATCTAAATATTTTGGTATATATTTTCGTGTGGAAAAAAAATCGGGGACAGTACGATACCTTTGGCGTCAAAAATTGATGATGGGCTTTCGTAGAGGGGTCAAAAGCAAGCATTTTTTTAACTAAAGGAAGGGGGTCTGCCTCGCCCGTTTAGTAGGTAAGGGCATTTAAAAGAAAGAATTAATTGACAGGATAAAAGAAATAATTAAAAAACAACGGCAATACTTACAATGAAATACTAAACCAGTTTTGAAAGCCAGAAATGCTGCGTCTGAACTTTTTTTCCATTTGTTTTATAAAAAATTTGAGTTTTCATTCGAATTTTTTCAAAAACCGTGGACATAGACAGTTTAACTTGAATGTACCATTACAGGTCAGGTTTCTGGCTTTCTAAACTGACTCTCGGCACATTCTTTCACTAATAGCAGCCTCACCATAGGTATTTGAGAGCATTCGATAAGCCTCAGCCGCAGATGTCTTCATATTTAAGCAGCAAATTAAAACCTCCCGCAAATGACGAGAATTTGGCTCGTAAGCTGACATGTTTAATCGAGAATAACTTTGTGATGCAGATACAAATCGACCAATATTTCGATGGCGTTATGTTTACAAATACTTAAGTTTATTGTATGCCAACTACGATCTATTTATTTCGACTACCACTTACTGCTACAGCCATCTATTGCAAAATGGCAGAAGCAAAGTTGTACATCTAATAGAATAGTGCATTATGATCGATTTTGATTCTCGGTGCAACCTTTTTTGTGAATTGGAAACACGTCAATAAAGTTTTTCTGTTTTTATTTCCAGCACTAATTTTCAACACAAAATCTCCTTCTAATATCGTAATAACCATCGAATATTATTGAAAGAAAAATCTTTTCAAATGAGGAAAGAAAACATCATCAAAGCAATTACCTTATGACTTCATCTTTCTTTTTGCAAATCACGTGAAAAGGCAAACTCTTCACTAACAATCAATAAGTGAATTTAATTTCAAATTAAGTCTCTTGCTACCGAATCAAAAATAAACAATTTCTGAGAGCAAAAGCAAAAACCCAACATCAAAACGATCGCCGTGAAAAACTTGAGCAGCGTCAAAAATAACACGAAAATGAAAAACGAAAATGATTTAGAAAATCATTTTATGGCTACGTGTAATTTTTACACGATTTGTACGGAAAATAAACAAAAAAATATATTTTAAAATCTCTTTATTTCGTTTGATGATGATGGTTTGATTGTAATTTTAAAAAACTGGAATGATTGTTAAACAAAGATTACATCTAAAAAAAATATATATAATCTGCGTAGCTGCCCATACAGGGCCAGAGCATAGCTTGTTCGATTTCATCTAACTAAACAAAAAAGGATTTAAAAAAGATACAGCGTTCAACGTTTTTGAGCGAGCTGTGTTAGGATGTTACCAAAAAAGGTGCAAATCAGATTTGATAAAAGAGTTTTCGTTAACCAAAATTAAATTAATTGGGTCCAAGCAGACTAATGAAGATCTGAATCACGGAATAGAAACAACGTCGTCTAACAAGAATTTTAAAGTTCACCAAATTCTCCTCATCAAAGTAAATCGCTTCCAAAGTGTGTAAAACGACTCAGAATAGGGGTTCATTCTTAATTTAGTGCCCAGATAGAGACAGGCAGCCCAAAAAAAGGACAATCTCAACTGTTTTGAAACCAGCAACGTCTTTACAACCTGCATGTTGACCACTATCGAGAGGACGGGTGCTCTAAAACGAAGATAAACCGGTCTAAGTGGTCAAAGTCTATGTGTGTATACGCACCACCACCAGAAATGAGAATCATCTACATCCCCCACAAGCCCAACCGACCCCGAATCACTGTTCCGAAGCGTTGCCGAAATCACCACCCCCTCGAATGCGACGTGGTATGAAGAAAATCTCTTCCCGGTATGATCCGGTTGCATGTGGTTCGATTCGAACAAACCAAAAGCGAGCACACTGGCCGGGGGTTGGTTTGGCAGCAGCTACGCTTCCAACAAACTGTCAGTTGAACAGAAGCTTTCCAACGTACCAGGCTGTCTTTTTTAATTTCCTCCTTCGGGTCGTCTCTTCGTTTCCGTTTGAGTTTTTTTCCCGACAGCGACTAAAATTTGGTGTTGCACAGTAGTTGAGTGGGAGACTTCAGAAGGGTAGGTGCATACAAAAACCCCGCGTCCGGTATCAGAACTGCCGGCCAGGCAACAAACGAACGAGCGTAAAAAAGTGAAGCACGTGCTTTGGGGAGGTTGTTTTTGCGTGGTGTGTCGCGAATATCATCGGAACCCGTTCTCGTCTCGTGGGGCTATATTCGCCACGAACCGATTACTTATCTCCCCTGCAGATATCGGCAGTGTGGCGGGTGTCCTTAACCTTTTATTGGCCACTTAACATTCATTCGTTGAGGAGTTTAATTTCGGAGGCTTCCTCATCGCCTCCAGTCACGAAAGTGTTGGCAGTTGAACTTTTCTCGCTCGAGTGTGTGTTGTCAACGATTGTAATTTTTTTTTTCTTTTTTGCATTTCGCGGGTGGTTGTGATTCTTTCTTCGTCATCTCCCATGTAATCCCGAACCGAGCGGGGGCTGCAACACCCTCGCCCACAATCTGCCTCCTTGTTATGATTTCTTTCTTATTTAACATAAAATCAATTATTTTTATATTTTCCATTTATTTATTTTTCCTTTTCTTCTGGCCTTCCTTTTCGTAAAAAAAAAAAAAAAAAAACGAATGAAAACCCACTCCAACCATCCCAACCACCCACCCACCCGTAGTGATGCGATTTTTAAATTTTTTTCTTCTTGTTTTCCAACCCTTAGCGAGGTTTGCCTTTGAAGAGAAAGAAAAGATATAAACAAAAATAAAAACAAAGCGTGTAAATAAAGAGAAACAAAAGTGCAGCCTTGTGAATCAATCCACATTCTCGCCACCCCCTCGAGATTTGCGTGTCAGAAATCATCGAAATTCAAAGTGCAACGTATCCCTCAAGTGCTATGAATGTGTAAATGTGCCTGTGAATAAAAAAGAAAAGAATAAAGAGTTTTAAAAAAAAAAAAATTCACATCATCATTTCCGTAACGGTGCACTTTTGTGTGTGGATACGAGAAACGATCGAGGAATTCCTCTCGAATTTTTTTGGATTTTTCTCTGTTGACTGTAAGTACGAAAAAAATAAGAAACCGACATTATTGATTAATTTTGATTTCCTCGATATAAACGGTATCAATTTTCAATTTAGACTCGAAATCCAATGAGATTCCCGAAGGAGGGAATGAAAATTAATATCGAAGCGACGACGTTCGTCCCATCTCCATCTGTTGGGGGGATGATGACGGACATCGGTGACTTTTTGAGGCAGAAAAAAAAAAAAAGATGAAGGAACAAAAATTAAATTTCTCCAAACAAATTGAAATATTTATGGAAGATTTTGCGGAGAGGACAGACAATTGTTTTGAGGTTTTTTTCCTGTTTTTCTTTTTTTTTTTTTTTCATATTTGTTATTCATTAGGCATGTACAAGGGGAATGAATACACGACGACTGTACGTTTCTTTTTTTTTTGTCTTGTGTGTGTTTTTGAGGGAGTCTTAATTTTTGTGTGTTTATTTTGTTTCCAAGAAAATACTTAACAATCGCCGAGGGAAAATGTTCTCTTTAAAATAAGAAATGTTCACAAAAAAATTACAGAAAAAATTATTTTTCCCTTATAGGTTTTGTTTACATCGCCATTTAGGGCGGCGTATAAATAGAATCTTCAAAATTTTTCGTTTGTTTTTCTCTTTCTCTCTCGATTTTATATTTAAAAGTCGACCGAGAAAGGATGGAAAAGTTATTACAAAGGGATACAAAAGTAATTATTTCGCTTTAAATGGCTGGGTCTTAAATTTACGGACCAGGACCTGTCTTAAGGTGGTCCACCTTCGACTCGGTGGTGGAAGATGATACCGGTTTTGTTGTGTGATTCTGCCTTTGGGGCTGGGATGGTGTCTATCTACGTCGGCATTAGGCCCAATTTCAATAGCGTCTTTGTTTACTGCAACAAAAACAAGGAAATCTATGAGACAAATTGAGTTTGCTGGTAATGTATACGAGTACGGGGATGAGGATGCTCGAGGCTGGTTTCCTTCAATGTTTGGACTCGTCTTGTGACTTTTCGTCCTCTACGGCTACACTGTGCGGCAGAATTTGTGTTTTTGATTTATTCTTCCGGTTGTGTGTCCATCAACCTTTATGAAATTGTTTCGAATTCAATTAGGCTTCTAAATGCAGGAGAGGAGAGAAAATGTGGAGCGATGATTCAATAAAATTCAGTTTTTCATTGATATGCATGTCCGGATTGATTTTATTTTTTTATTGGAATTTTATGAAAATGGAAAATATTGAAACTTAATCAATTTAGAAATTCTGTGGATTTATTTTACGAATCCAATTTGCATTGTTATGGCGAAGCAATGAACTGTGATTGAATTGGTCATTAAACTCATTTGAATGAATTGAAAATTCATGGAAAGCTGTTGCTGTGTAGTTTGAGGACAGCTTGTGAAACTCTGAGATCCTTCTGTTCTTTGTCAAGGACGTGTACTTACTAATGATTAATGGTTTATTGTTGCCAAAGGTCAAGTTTCATACGTGCTTCACACGGTTGTAGATGATCAATGATTGACAAGGACTACTACAAGGATTTCTTATGGATAAGGAGACTTTTTCCATGAGTGGGTTCTTAC
Organism: Syritta pipiens; assembly: GCA_905187475.1. Classification (NCBI taxonomy): domain Eukaryota; kingdom Metazoa; phylum Arthropoda; class Insecta; order Diptera; family Syrphidae; genus Syritta; species Syritta pipiens. The sequence goes on along the minus strand of LR994571.1, from coordinate 104,016,669 downwards.
TTTTCTTTAAGACAGATTATCATTCATTTCATAGATTAAAGTGAGATATTCTAAACTAAAAGTCATCCATGTTTCCAACTACTGCACTGAAAAGAAGTTACACACAACCTCAAAGCTCTCCGTTCACATTTTTGTCAACGACATGTGTCTGCCGCGGAATCAAAAGAATATTCGTAATCCATCGAGCAGAAGCAGGATTATAAAAATAGAAAAAGAAAATAGTTTCTACTGGCAGTATTTATTTTTTTATAACTTGTCAAAAAAGCAGCATTAATTTTTAATATTGCTTCATTTCTTTCGTTTTTAAATTGTGTACTGAGTTTATGAGTTATGGTGTCTCTATTTCATTCCTTTCTCCGATATAATTTGAATATTTTTTAAAGCAGTGAGTGAATAAACACTCATCACTCGGTCATTTCTACTATTAAATTACTTAATTAAAATCGTCGCCATTATGTCTTTCACTATTTAGCTCAGTTATGCCGCTTGATGTACTCAAAAAAATATTTTTGTATAATTTGCTGCTCGTTTTATTGCTTGCAAACAGTTTAATAATTGTTTTCAACTCCTATATAATTCTTTACCGATTGTAAAGTTTTTTTTTTTATTTATTTTTAACTTAAGTGTAGTGCAATCAACTGAGTTAATAAAAGTGAAATGACATATTAAAGGATCACTTTAAGATGGCAACAGCAAAAAGATTTTCTCCAAGGATTTTTTCTTCTTTTGTTCTCTCAAACACACAAAAGGGACAGTATTAACGTAACGACAGTCCGTTCTCAATCTCGAGTTGTCTGTCAGAACATAATCGACTCAAAAAGGTCGATTTATAACAATAAGGAGGGTAAAAGTAATTTTTTTAAAGAAACAGTACAAATTTAAAAATTAGTCCCAATCCTACAGAACAATCATGGCGAGAGTTTTTTATGATCAGTAAGTCATGAAGTTGTCAATTTGAGCTTACACCCGAAGTCAAGGTGTTTAATTTTCATATCATACTTTGCCAATCCATTGCTTTGATGATTTTTATTGGATTTAAATAATTTTTTTCAGAATTATTACGCAAATATATTTTTCAATATTAAGTTGTCAAATATGTCCCTTCCCCCTTTTTGTCTTCTGAATTTTCCGGCTATGTACAAAGCGCTACAGAGCTCGTATCTGGCAATACATCATTTGAAAGGTCTTGACATAACCTACAAAACGACGATATGCATGATTAGTTTGGATACGAGCGCTTTTTACATAGCCGGAAAATTCAAAAGACAAAAAGGGGGAAGGGAGATATTTGACAACCTAATAATCAACACAAGTTTTTGTACTAATTGTGATGTTCTTTTAAGTTATTGCATATTTTTAGTAAAATTGCAAAAAAACAAATATCTTTGTGAAGCATTTTAATATATAATATTATCGACCGAAATCGCGCATTTTTTTTTTGGAATTGTGTACTAGAAATATTTAGTGAAAGAACGGTGTAAGGTGCAAAGTGTAACGTAACACGTAATTAGAAACACCTGAAACGATGTTTTCGTTTTTGACAAAACTTAAGTACTTTCCACCTTAGAAAAGTGATTTTTAGTTTTTATTAATCTGATTGATTTACAGATCACACCTATTAGAAGAACCATCGATTTTACATCAAGTACCACAACTTTAGCCATTTGTCCATCAAAAGCGCAAAAAAGAGCAAAATAGATTGTGCATTTAATTAAAAACGCTACAGTTTTCATAAGAAATTGACAATTTTTTTTTTAATTGGTTCCAAGGCTTTGGCATTTTGTTTGTTTTTTTTTTAATGCAGGGTAGTACTTTGAAAAAGAATTGTAATGTCGAAAATGTCTGCCGCAAGCCTAGTGTTATTACAATCCTAGAGCGAAGAACCAAGCATTGATCGCCATAGCAAAAATGTCTGTGTTTTATGATAAAATTAGTACGAAAATAATGGTAGGAGGCGTCCATAGAGGCTTTGAAGCCAAGTTTGAACGATGGTGGTCTTTTTGGGACTGATCTACAAAAGAAGTCATTTCTGGCAGAGTAGAATCGTGCAAGAAGATTTGAGTTATAACGCGCACAACACAGTGGAGGCGCGAAAAGCTAGGCTCTGGCCCTTCGTGAGTTGTTACGCCACCTACGACGAAGAAGATTGGGGTTCGCCCGCAAATGAGGCACAGCACCGTCACCCAGTGCAATAAGGTTCTACTTAGTAATGAAACTCAGAGAAATGCAACTTCTTCTGACATTAAGGCGGTCCTACACCACTCCACGAACATTACACATCCATTGGAGCAAACCATAAAAAAAAAAAAAACACCATGGAACCTTACCTGACCTGATTGTCCCGAAAACTTTCTTAGTTTCCGCGTCTATTAATTCATTGCATATTGTCCAAGATATGGATTACCATTCTCTTTTTATCTATTTCCCACAATTGGTTCTTGTTCGAAAGATATTGACCATCCAAATGTTTTCTTGGGTTCATGGAATAACAGACACCTTTTTGTGACGAAATCAATCTCACAAGATTCGCTCCTATATTCTGGATTGTTATCCTGGTTGAAGTTAATCGGAGGGGCATGTTTACACCGGCAAATGCAAGCATGACATTTTCTAAAATTATCCTTTATTATGTCAATACTTTAAAACTGTGAGGGATTGTTTCGTTTTTTTCTCGATCTTTTTACTTTTCTTCCACTGTCAACAGTCTTCTCCTTTTCCTACCTTTTTTCCACTCCTCTGTGAAGTTAGCTCCACTTCGCGATCCTCTCCCTATTTTTCTGCAGAGGACGCGCCATTAACACCAACTTCACATCGCAAATTATTATTATAATTAATATTTTGTTCTGGTATCAATACTATGAAAAATAAAAAGGGGACAACATACCACGAAAAATATTCCCCACTATGCTCCTTCTTCTACGGCCTTACGTACAGCGTAGGTGGTGTTCCTTTCTTTTTGGTAGCCTAACGTTGCGTTCAAATCCCTAATAGAACAAATTAATTTAAGTCTCGTAACTCCAACGATAAGCTATGCTATGAGAATCGTAAAAGATGAAGGGGAAATTTGATTTTTTTTTAAATAAATTTCTTACACCTATTTTTTTGGCCAGCTGTGTAAACACCACACACCTTGCTGTCACTTCTAATTTCGATTCCGGAAAATTTATTTTTATTTACTCTAATTGTCAACAGTTTACGTTTCGATTCAATGAATTCGATAAACAACTCACAATAAGAAAACATTTTCACCTTATTTCAAACTTATTTATAAACAAAACACGCTGATATTTATTTTCATATTCCATCGAATTGAATAAAAATCCACAAGCGAAACAAAAAATAATTGAATTTCCTACACGATCTGACTAAAAGTCTTTCCTTTAAAAGTTCGATTTTCTTGGTTTTTTCAGGTAATTAAAAAAACAGACAGATGGACACCGAAGTGATTCTATAAGGGTTTCGTTCCAAAGGAATAAAGTGCTTTCAGGTTAAAGTTAAAGTAAACAAATTTAGATCAGTAAGTCGTTGATTTGAAAAACCTCTCGCGGACATATTTTTTTTTTTTTTGCTCTACAAAAAGTTTGACGGGGCTCTGAAGGCAAACACACCGGTTCTCAGAGAGATGAAAGCCAGATGTAGAATAAACTTTACATGGACTCAGGCAGAGTTCAGAACTTTAACTTCCTCCGAACAATAAGTTTACGCAGAACTCCTTTGTCCTTTGAGAGTAAAACTCGTAGTGCAGATAACTTTCAAATTATAGAATTGAACCCAAAAACTTAAAGGACACGATGAGAATTCCTGAAACACCATGAACTGTCTGTTGACAGGAATGTTTGTGTGTTGACACAAAGGCGTGATGAGAGTGAAGTCACAAACTCGTTAGAGCCACTTGAATACAGAGTTGTGTCTGTTGGACAGGCTTTCAATCGATATCTCCTCACTCATGTCAAATGTGACAAATCAACCACCGTGTTGAATGGACATCCGTCCGATTGAGTTGACAACCACAGAAATGATTTCGGAAGTCCTTAAAAACGTTTTCAAAAATTGTCGATTGAAGTTGAGTGACAGTGCAGAGGCAGTTGAAAAAAAATGTATTTGATTGTGTGAGCGTGGTGGCAGTCGGTTGCAGTTTGTGTGAGAGAGAAAAAATAACACATCCTGTGGATGATGATGTGCCCCTTTGGTTGGGTTGTTTTGAAGGTTTTCAAGAGTGATTTGAACAGATTTTCACGGCTGATGACGTGGAACTCTCTGGGTCAGCATGTCAACGAAATTCCAGTAAGCCAACAACTGACAATTTCATTTTTGTCGGCTGCTATAGAAGTCATCTGTGATTGAAATGAAAAAGCAATCACCGTGAAGTGTTGCAGGCTCATGGAGATAGATTTGACTGATCGGGCGGGTGATAAGTTTTTGTTTCGTATTTTTCAAAGCTTAGATGAGGGGGATTTATTTACTAAAACTATCACGTTACATATAGATTTTAGATTAAAATATCATGCACTCATGCAAAGAAGAAAGATCTTGCAATCATGGGCGATGTAGATCGCGCTGTTTTTAGTCAAATAGAACAAAATGTCTGACTTGGTTTTGTCTTCTTTAGAAACTGAGCTCGTTATTTGATCGTTTCATGTACTGCAGTCAGCTCAAAATAAAATGTATCAAATGACTCCCCCGGACTATAAACCGCATCAAACAGTTACGCGTTGAGGATGGAGAGGATTTTCAGCAATAAATCTTGGGTTTTCCGAGTCCCAAATGCGACAATTTTGCTTACCGACGTAGCCATCGAGGTGGAAATGAGCCTCATCAGTCAAAATGATTTTTCGATTAAATTCCCGATCAATTTCATGTATTTCAAGCACCCAATTAGCAAAGATACGAATTTTTTGATGATCGACCGGCTTCAGTTCTCGTGTTAACTGAACTTTATAAGTCTTAAGAACCAAGTCTTAATGCAAAATACTTTGTAATGACGTTTGTGGAATGCTCAAAGAACGACGCAGAATGGACAAACCTAGGTTTTCTTCAACACTTTGGGCTACAGCAGCGATATTCTCTTGTTCTAGAGCGACGTACACGGGTTCTATTCTTCACATCACAAACCTTTCCCAACAGGTAGAACTTTCCCATCAATTTCTGTATTGCGGTCCGACAAGGTGCTTCACGACGATACAAAAATGTTTTAGTCTTACGAGCCGTCTCCTCCTATCTCTACGGAATAACACCTCTTATTGGAAAACCCTACATTTGAGTATCTGACCAAGGATTCTAGAGCACTTACTTAAGTCGATTTAGAAGTAGACGTTGTGTAAGAGACAACGCCTTCCTTTGAATCGACTCAAGTAGAGACAACGCCTTCTTTTGAATCGACTTAAGTAGCTCTCAGCCTTGAACCCGTCAGCACTTTTTAGCCTAGTCACTATTTTGGCCAGAGTTGAGCAGTGATTGATGTAAGTCAACGAGTATAAGTCAACTAGATCCTTCCTCAGGATACAATTTATCGACAAACAAACAGTTTAGCGAGTTTTTTAATCCCGGCAATTTGTTTCTGTTCCCCGGCCACTTAAGCCCATCCATAATTTCGTCTCAACCGTCATTTTTCAACCGACGCAAAAGCTTTCCGTCGCCCTAAACCAGATCAAGGTCAAGGCTACAACACACACCGCTCAGCTGTGATGATTGATGGCCTCGGGGATGAAGCGAACAACCCTGGATACAATGATGACAGCTAGAAACAAAAATTAAGGGTACATCTTAAATCTCTCGAACCCCACTTCCACAGTCATGCGGAGCACTCCATTAATTCGAATTAATGACAGACGCAGAGGTTCGCTCTCTCACTCTCTCTTTCGGTCCGAAAAAAGAAAACGAACGAATCCTGAAAGGAGGACACATCAAAATCGCATTATCCTTCATCTCGAATGCACACAGCACACACGACTATGACTCATTTGTCATTTTCGGACTCGCCTCCCGGACATCCTTCATTCGCATGCTTGCACCGGGCGGTCGTATGTCACCGGACGGTGCTCCCCTGATAGCGGAGAAATATCCTGTGGACTTTTATCAACATCTGCATGTCCTTTGAAGCTCATCTTCCGCACACGAGCACGTCGCCTCGCGACATTTTCTCAAATATTGATGCAGCGACAAAGTTCCCGAGGATACGAATGCAAGGACGAGTGTGTGCTCTCACCACCAGAAGATAAATTAAAAGATAAACCCAGGAAACCGTGTGGAGTGCTTTCGAGAGAAAACCCGCTCTCAAGTGGCGGCCACTTGAGCAATCATTGGCACGAGGCTGAGCAAGGACAAAAGCACCGACAACCGATAGAAAACTAAGAAAGGACCTCCATTTAAAAATTCAATTTATTAGCACAAATTCACCAGCAATTACACTGAGCCCCTTCCGGCTACGTGCTTGTATGCTTAATTAATTCTCAGTCACTCAGTCACTCGGACTCCTAGTCTCGTGGTGTCGACTGTCGGCTCCTGCCGGTGCTGAAAGCCAACGTTAATTTCTTGCGTGATCTGCTCTTGACCTTTTTCATTCCGATGCGGATGCCTGCCTCTCAATCGGAGGGGCGGATGGCGTGCCATTGAGGTTGCAGCGACTACTTCGCCTCTCAAGTGCTTCCGATGATGTCGTCGAGCACTACAAATGCAGTTCAAGATTTTCAGATTATTCCTGCAGATGAAGAGGCGGTCGAGGCGCGATAAAGGACCCACGCCGGCACTGATGACGGCCGCAAGAAGTGATTAAAATAGTCAAAAGTGTTTTCCGCCCCCCTCTCGAGAGAGCGCCGGATGTGGAGGATAAGACCGCAAAAAATCGACTAGAATGGCGAACTAATGGCGATGGAGGGTGGGTGGGCCGGACGCAGCTCGAGGACAAGGACGACTGAGCCAACCACTCGAGCTACTGCTATTTGGTCAAGTAGTACAAATCCAACTTAATGAGAGGAGTATACTTTTTTGTCATGTTCTCTTTCTCACCCTTGGATTTTTCCTTTTTTTTGGTCTGGTTTCATCGGGTCTTTGTGGAGTGGACTACTGCGTCCTTGCGGAAGCAGGAACAGGGAAAAGTGTTTACTCGATGGAGAGGGAGAGTCTGCAAGTGATGGCTTTGTCGCCAGAGGCGGTGGGACGGTAGGGCACTTTGTTTTTTTTTTTTCCTTGTCCCCTGTCTGTGCAGCAGAGAAATGAGCATCGTCTTGGGTGAAAACCAATTAGGAAATGTGAACCCAGTAATAATTTAAATGGAATGAATTTTCAAAAAAAAAAAATGGAGGCAGTGGGAAACGGGAAACTGAAAATAAAGACTGAGTAGGTGTACTTTGGGATGAGATGAATTGATTCTTAGGTGCCCGAGAGGAGGATGCTCAGAGATGAAAAGAAAATCGCAGTTCAGATTTTGGGAGTGAAGGTTGTTTGCAGAGGAGCCGAAGTGGGCATCAAGGACAGAAGAGATTTTGGGAATTCTAAATTTGTAAAGGACTCCTAAGTGGCTTGGCTCTCAGCAGTTGCAAGAAGTTAGTGGAATGTCATCAATTTGAGATTAAAAAGCAAGACAAAAACATGGACAAAAAATTTCCATGAATGGTAATCATGAAAATGCTACTTACTTACTTTTGTGACTGACTGTAGATCACAATTTTTAGCCAAGGGAGCAATTAAGCATCTCTTTTTCGTACATATCGTTCTTAATTTTACAACTACTTCTAAATTATTTTCTTTGTTTTGAAGCTTTCACGCAAATATTTTAGTGTTCGTTGTTATTCTAGTCAGCTTTTTTAAAGTGGCAGAATAAATTTGACTAGCTGCAATAGGGGACAGTACCAGAATTAAAGACGTTTCATTGGGATCATACAGATTTTAGGTCCTTTTTTCATTTTTTTTAACTTAAGGCTCTTAAACTTTTTATCTACCCTCAACATTCTGACAAAAGTTTTTAGAAGACCATCAATTAGACAAGTCTTTACAATTTTTGTTCTTAATAGAACTATATTTTAGACTTGTTATTGCCAGGAAAAAATTGAGTTTGAATTGTTTTACCTCGAAGAGTCTTTAAGACTGCTCACACAATCGTTATTAGGAGTCATTATCGTAAAATCCTTGACTCTGAACGTTATTGACCACTGGCGTCAGATACCCTTCTCATCTGGAGCTTTAAGCCGGAACCATCATTCTAGGAATCATTCTGAATACCAAAAACAACCCCATCTTCTTTCCATGCCATCAAATTCTTATTGCGTGTTGTCACCCAGTGTCTGCATGTTTGATTATGGATATTGGCTGTCATTTGAGTTCACGATGCATCCACCCAATAAATTCGAAACAAATACTCAGAACAGAAGCCACTCTAATATTCCCATCCCCCCACACACCTCACCCATTCAGAGAAAAGTTATGCAGTTGAACTGCAAAACTTTGCAAACAACGTATCAGATCTCTACCTTCGTTCAAACTCTGAAACTTATCTCTCAAAGTTTACTCAAACTCAACAGAAAACTCAGTTGAAAATTATGTGAAACGAACCAACTGGGTATTTGGTGTCCTTTTCCGTGAAAATAATGGAAATAGGATTGAAACTTATAAATATTTCGAATGATGATAATTTTTGTGGTCTGTGAAATTTGAGGAAAAAAAAAATCAAAATACCAACACTCAAATTGCTTTCCAATCGATAGCGAGGTGCTGTAATTGGGAAATCTTTTCGACATGCAGAGTGAAAGAGGACACTCTTTTTGAAACGTGCCTAAATGTGGACAACGGAAAAAAATGGAGGAAAGGAGAAATCGAGAAACTAACAAATGACAATGGCTTGGCATAGCCTCAGGGTGAGGAAATAAATTGAGACGTCCTTTGAATTGGGACCTGCGTCGTGTCAACACATAAAAAAAAAGAATCAATTCAATCCTGCCGACGGAGGAGAAGACATTCGATAGTTGAATGAAGGACTTGTGCACCAGAGAGTCCATCCTTTTTTTTTTTTATTCACAGAAGGAAGTAGGAGCATTTGAATGAACGGGTTCCAAAAGTTATGACAGTTTGCGAGTAGTGAAACGATATTTTTATTTTTTTCTCAAGCCAGAAAAGCCAATTACTTTAGAATTTTATGGTTTTGGACTCGGTTTGGTTTTTAGAATCACCCAGATATTGATTTTGAGAGCTACTCAACAATTTAACGAGAGGTAGTAGAGCTTTATGCGACACTCAGTCATTAACATTCTGTAATTTAGGGTGCCAGGACACTGGAACTGGAAGGATTCACTGTAATAGAAAGATATGAATGTCAATTTGAATGTCCATTTCAAGTTTTAAGTACAACATGTACATAAAAGCTGAATGCAACTGCATGTGTAAGTGATAAGGAGAGAAGAAAAGGGGCTAGATGCCTCAAGTTTTGAATAAAAGTAAAAAACCCTTTATTGTTTCTTTTTTTTTAACTAAAACATAACAAACAAACAACTGATGTTGTAGCTTTAATGAAAATTTACGAACTATCGTTTATCAAACAGTCCTTGTGAAGCGATTCAAAAATGAATTTATTCAATTTTCGGCGCTAAGGTTATCGTGCTCTCCTCGACTTTTTATTCATACGAAAATGTATTTCAAAATATTTAGATTTTCTCAAAAAAATATTTTTTGGTCGAAGCTATCGAGATCCCAACTTGAAAGTTGGAGTCAAGATGGGTGAAAAATTGTTTTTTAACATACAAAAAAAAAATTAAGAAAATTAAAATACCATTTTTGAACGATTCAAGGATACATGTCAAAAAGAACATTTTGATCTATCCTTCGCCCCTGCAAATAAAAATTGTGTTAATTACCTAAAAGCTCAATTTCCTGACTTCAGTAAGCAATAATTTACAAAACTGTGGAAAGCAGAGCCAAAGTTATGGTTTTTAGGGTTTCGTTCCAAAGGAATAACGAAACCCTTATGGAATCACTTCGGTGTCTGTCTGTCTGTCTGTCTATCTGTCGCCTTTTACATATTTGACTATAACTTATAAGTCCTTTGTAATTAAGGGATGAAATTTGGACTGAAGGTGTATCTAGGCAACCCAAAAATAAATCTTGCACCCGTTTTGGAATTAGTCGCAGATTAAAGAAAAAGTTAGTACTAATACTAACGCCCGAAAAAACGTTTACTCACTTTGATGGTCGATATGGGTGTCATTGGAAAGGGGGCGGTGCCCTGATTATGAAAATGTCTGTCTGTCTGTCATTAGGCCTTAACCTCGGTAATTGGCGAACCACTAAGAATTTAGAAATAAAACTTCGCTAAAAGACGTATTTCACTTGCCCAAAGAAAGTTCAGGAAAAAAATTTTAAGAAAATTTTGTACTAGCAAAAAGCTTAGTACCAATACTAAATTTCTTTTACTAGTTCCTTGATATGGGTATCGTTGAAAAGAGGATGATAGCTAGATCAAAAAGTTGTACTATGGTAACCCCCTCACTCTTATTGGTAAGAAGTTATTAGCCAACAAATTGCCGAAAACTGACTTGTGTACCGTGTCCCCCACCTTACTTTCTAAAATATTTGACCAAAAAATCTGAAAAAAATTGGAGTTATGGGGCAACTCATCGCAATACCCCAAAATTATCCAAAAATCGTGTATGATTTTTTGCTCATACTAAAATAAATTAATTACTAACTTTTTTTGAAAAAAAATTCACGGCAATATATTAAGTGAGGTACCATCGGATAGGTCTTGTAAAATGAAATAAAATTTTCGTTTTGAATTTTTTATTTGGAAGCTAGGTTTTCGAGATATTAAGCTTCAAAGTCGAAAAAAAGGCGTCCCCTCCTTGCATTTCCACACCCGCTGGTCTAAAAATCTGAAAAAAGTCTGAAATGTAGGTTTTGATATAATCTTTGTGTTAAAATTGGTTTGAGCACTCTGGCTTTAATAGTTTTCGAGATATTGGCCAAAAACCGAAAAACAACAACATTCGAGTTTTGAAGATCCGAAAACGCCATTTTGTAGATCTCAGTGAAAGAACAAATAAGTATTACGTATTACTTTCATACAATTTTTCGAGATATTAACGATTTAAATCGAATCAGTTATCGCAAAAAACGATGAACTGACGGCAGTCTCAGTGTCGCTTGCAGCATTTCATCCCCTAAATGCACCAAAGCAATTTTCACACGGCTGGCGCGATCAGCAAATGGGAAATGAACAGTGAATTGAGTTTAATTTGATTTGACTATTTTAGTTTGTTGATTTCTTAGATATATTAAGTCTAAGCTACTAACCTGTTTGCGAACGAAACCCTCGGCGGGTGAGTAAAACTCACACTTGACCGGTTTTTTGAATATCAAAAGAAATCTTGAATTTTGACTTTTTACCAGTTTTTGAATCTTTGTGACTCGCAAACTATATCGAGTCGAACAACAACAACTTTCTCCCATTACTTGAACCATTTCAATAAATAACTCCATCAATTTCGAGCCAAATCGGAGGGAAGTCGTTCAGAGTTCCCATATAGGCTGGGCAATTTGTCATGGAATGACTCAGATGCAATAAAATTAATTGCGATTTTAGTATTGTCTGTTAAAAATGGCTAACGTGGATAAGTGCATAGTAAACGTAGTAAATGTAAACCCATAAAGCCATTTAGAGCCGCCTAAGCGACTAGGTTAACTTACAACTGACAGCAATAAACAAATGACAGATATTCACATTTTCGTCCACAATGACGGACTGCAGTTAATGATGGAAGTTCCAAAATTAGTTGGAACGTAGGGCGTATGCGTAACATTTTTCCCGGCCTTAGAATTCTTTTAAGGAATGAATAAAACTAAGTTGGACCAACATCTTTTTAAATGAGCCATTTACACCCTTATGCACAAAGGCACCTGTTTGCAATAATAGTAACTTCAATTTTCTTTAAAAAAGTGGTTGATCCATTCTAGTTTTCTTTTGAACTAGAAGACATAGGACCATTTTGTTTCTTGTATTCGCCTCAAAATGTATGTGAGCATTAACGGCAAGGTCCTAATTTAGCACTGCGACTTACAGTTTTGAAAAACAAATATCTACACATTTTCTTCTATTAAAATTTTGCGTTTGTATGCGAATTTTTCACAAACTATGGGCATCTAACTTTAATGTATTATTAAAGAACAAGTTTCCACCTTTCTAAGTTTGTTGTAGGTATTGCCATTGTTTTTTCATGAATTTTTTTCCATGTTGTTTGACTTGATTTTAAATTGCATTTACCTCCTAAACGGGGCGAGGTATTATATAGGATCCACCGCCCATAGCAAAAATTGCTCGTTTTTGGACGCTCTATGTAAGACTATTATCAATTTTTGGCACCAAAGTTATGTTACTCTTCCCGCACATCATCAGATATTTTTCTAAACGTGCAAAAATGAATACATTGGGGTTAAGATGGACTTTTGTAAATTTTCGCCGTTCTATAGATGCGATCAAAATACTTTGTACTTCATTTTTTTGGTGATGAAGTAAGGAAAGGAAATATTAGATTAGGTTAGGAAATATTAGGTTGTCAAATATCTCCCTTCCGCCTTTTTATCTTTTGAATTTTACGGCTATGTACAAAGCGCTACGAGCGAACGGGAGATATTTGACAACCTAATAATACAAAAATCGCTCAAATCGGTCAAATGGGAGGTTTTTTATCTACGACCGCCGAGTACATATTCATTTTTGCACGCCGCTGTACATTTGAACACATAGTACACAGAAAATTTACAAAATTACATTAAATAACACGATCAGTGTGATTTTGTGTAGATTGTTCTGAAACTGATGACTACTCAGCATTTTGCCCAATAAATCCCTAAGGCAGCATCAATTACTTCAGGTTCTTAAACAGGTTGCCATTAATTTGTCATTAAAACCAAAGAATGCTGGTATTTTAAGTTTTTCACGCAGAAATCGATCGGATTAATTTATTTTCTGTAAATGCCAAATGACCAAAAAATAACTCAATAGCTAAATTTATATTTAGACATATTTTTACAAATCGTACGTTATTATAAGGTGTCATTAAAATAAATCACTTAAATTTGAGGAGTTTTTTCTCGAGCTAGAGAGTCTATTCTTAAGAATAAACGCAAAAGTTTTCCCTTTCCATTTCCTCCGACGACAATTTTGCTGTCAATCGAAAATCAATTTTTTTACGTCGTACGATCAAACCAATATTTGTAATGAACAAATTAGATTGGGATTGAAATAACTTGACCATCGCATGGCCACGACCCACTCAAAAACGCAATCCCGCCCTCCTTCTCTGGCACGTGTCAAGCTCTAATCTATTTATATTCCAAATATTTCTTACGTGGGCTCTTTCACCTTTTAGTCTGGTTAATCAGGGAGAAAATTGAAAAAAAAAATTCTTCATAATCCCTGAAAAAAAAATGTTCTTCTCTTTTCTCTTAACAAACTCCACCCGTCAGCCAGAGATCAAAGTGAAAAAAAAAAGAAAAGAATTAAAATCAACCAAGTCCCGCCTTAATGGAATTCATTATCGTCTCGGATTTTAGGGATATTAAAAAAAGTATGGGCCCTCAGCTTGACCGGTCGACGTGTCCGAAGTGTGCCGTATTTTATTATTCCACCACACCGTGAGAACTCGAACAGATGCTTTAGAGAAATTCGTCGTCCGGCAGGAGAAAGGTCATGTCCATGCAGCAATAAATAAATTTCATCCAACGGAGAGAGAGGATAAGTGTCCCGGAGTACCTTTATAATACCCACAAACCAATTTAAGCTAAGTGGATTCATATGTCTAGCGGTTGAGGACTACCCACACGCATACACACGGTTCGGGCTCGTATTATGTCGCCTTTCACGATGCCGTAGAGCAGAACCTATGCGGCTTAAAAATATTATTTATGTTCTGCTCCTGGCCAGATTTCTACGTTCCCAACGACGACAATTGTAACCCCACTCGTGTGGCGGGTAAAGACAAATAAAACAGAAACAACTGAAATAAATTATTACTCGTCCTTACGCCTCGAAGGCGCAGAGTGTGTGTATGTGTGTATTTTCGGCGTCCCCTTTTTCACAGAGCGTGTGTCATTTACACGGGGGATCGCATGACACAAATAACCTTGATCCCGTTTAACTTGCAATCTACAGATACACGCCTCCACCCTCAGGAGCTTATCCCAAAATAACGAGCGGGAACGACCGAGAAATTGCGAAAAGTAATTTATTTTTCGCTCCGCAAATTGAATGAGCGTGGCTCACAGTTGGCAACCCTTTTTTCGTCGAAGGATCCCACGAAGTTAATCCTTTTTTTTCTTGGTTTCAATTCAAAGCGGGAGCACGGGATGAGTTCTTAAGTCAGAAGCGATGAAATTAGCACGTCATTTATTATGTGTCACCACACACACTCACACAGCCGGTGGGTGGTGTCAACTCGAACGTAGAGCTTTTTGGAACATTCCAATTATATCCTGCTCCAGCACTTCCGATTCTTGATTCTAGTCATAAATCGTATGGCATTTGACGTAATCACAAGCACGCCCGGAATGCCTAATTCATGTCGCTTCAACTGCGGAAGGAAGGTGTGTGTAGGCCCACCCCCGACAAGAATTTATCCATTAAAACAGAGCTCTTGGGCTCATCAGGCTTCTCGGTTCTTGGAGTAAATTAAGAATAAGGATATTTTCGGTTTGTTCCGGGAAAGACAAAGCTCTCACTAAGCGCATTAACTGGTTTATTTATACAGCTCTCGTTTTCCTTTTTTTTACGAAGGAGGAGAGAGAACGACGAAGTGGTGGTTGTTCATTGTTCGATGTCACGATTAGGACACTTTTCTCCGGAAAAAGGATTTCACTCGGTGTGAACGCTCTCGGTAGTTTTCGAAGGGGGTTTCCAACCCATTTGGCACTCCACTCGAATGGAAAACCTCGAAAAACGCGAGCAACCCCAACTAGCATCGGAGATTTATTTCACATTCATCTAATGCTCTTCAATTTTGCACTTAATTTCGTCGAAGGAGCAGAGAAGTCCTGTGGAAGACTGAAAGCGGAGCAATGATATCACTTTTGTGTGGAGGATATGCGCAACGCCATGGCGATGGAATTGTCTAAGGAGATAATGGGAATTCCTTTTATCGACGAAGACGGATTCAAATCGCGTAGATAATTCGAAAGGATGTGCGGTGGTTCAGTGTGTGTGTGGCAACGTCGCCGTCGATAATGGATTCGGTTCGATGTGGGGAGGACTATTAGACGGTGAGGATGGAGGAGAATCCATTTGTCGATGACGTTTGGTATGCGTTTTCCATCACTTCAATTATAGACACAGCTGGCCGGCTTACGTAGGTGTTGCAATACAAACACAGACGGAACACACAGACACAAACGC
Source organism: Syritta pipiens (assembly GCA_905187475.1). Lineage (NCBI taxonomy): Eukaryota > Metazoa > Arthropoda > Insecta > Diptera > Syrphidae > Syritta > Syritta pipiens. The sequence continues at coordinate 104,001,299 of LR994571.1, read as the reverse complement.
AAGGGCATAAATTGAGCGGAAGGTAAAGAGAATCAATAAAACGGATACGAAGTTGTTTGTAAGGACAAAAGAGGTTGCCGGTGGGCTCATAAAAATCTAATGGCCAACGTCATTAGGAAGAGAGTCATCGTCAAGTTGAATTTAAAGAGCGATATGCGTCGTAAAGTTTCTCTAAGGGTGAAGGTCGTCAACTGGGGATGAACATTTGGTTTGAAAGATAAAGCAGTTTGTGGCGTAAAGGGCAGGTTTATTCCTTAACGGACTGTTACACCGCCCAATGATCTATCATACATTAAATTTTTACATTGGGTAGCGTAACAGACCGTTGAAAGCCAGAGCCTAGCTTTTCGCTCCTCCAATGTGTTGTGCATGTTATAATTTTGACACATGTAAAGGGACCTATCACAGCTTTAATTTTAATACTTCAAAAACCCCGAAAACCTTCTGAAATTGATTACCAAAGTCACCCACGGAAGAACAGAAGAATGCTTTTCAGTGGGAAAACAATCCTTCCTTCTCACTTTCTCGCCTTTAATTGAATTTGACAAAGTTACACGGTAAACTTGCACGCGTATCACAAACACCGTATTTCAAAAAATTCTCCTTTGATTCGGGGAACTACTAAAGATCCTGTCCCTGAGGTGCACGAGTGCCGCGTGCACTTTTGACATGCAACCGGCGAACTTTTCAACCCCCAACCCTTCGCTGGAACTTATTTAATCTTATTACATGTGGCAGAGAGTTTGAAACAATGGAAACGACGCTCTCCGCACAGCGTTCTCGGCTGCAATCTTCGTCGTTAACTTGAAAAGTTTTTCTCACTCGTACAATTTCAAGTACCAAAAGCGGAAAAGTATCCACCAACTGCATCAGGGTGGGGTTGAAGTGAATTAATTTTCGTCTTTTATCTCCCCCTTGTTCTCCGGGTCTGGCTTTTCAAAGAATTTCACAGCTCATTTGGGGATCCGGTTGATTGTGCCACAATCGTCCGATAGCAAAAAACTCGTTACTGCCTTTGAAAGGACAAGTGTAGATATCTACGCCTCTCTATTTCCATCTTCAAAGATGATGGGAAGGTGAGAGACTGGAAAAATAATAGAGTTTCCAAACCCACCCCAACACCGACCAAATACAGTTATTTTCATTTTTATGAACGATGTTTGGCTCACAAGATGTGACCTGTGGCAGGCGGTACTTTGTCATGATCGAAATGATGGATTTCAATTTACGATTGAACGAAGCGTAATCGAAAAAGTTTTTGTTGTTCTTTTGTGGGCGGTGAAGGGCGGTGGGAGAGGGCGTGATGGAAGTGGGCATGGTGGAAGTCTTCTCATATGGCCACGTATGCTCTGGAACTCTTGGGGAAAAGTTTTAAGTCACTGCTGCTGTATGTGTGTAAATATTTATAGGTAAGTCGAAATGGTTTTTTGTGGTTCTGATGGGTAGAATTGAAATTGAGTTTGTGGCAGGAATATATTTGGAGTAAGGAGAATTGACAGCAACCCAGAGGAGCTTCTTGAGTGTGGAGAGATAGTTTGCTGAAGTGGTTTCTTTCACGAGAAGGAAGGAATAGTAACGAAGTAGGTCTTTGACGACGATGCGGTAGGGCACTGAAGGAACTGACGGTGGAGAGAGGACGTGATTTTAAAAAAAATACTAGAAGTGAATGTGATCTTGGGAGGAAGGAGAGTGTTCTGTTGACTTACCTCAGCATTTTCAGTCGATTACCATGCAGAAAATTGTTCATCAAATTTCTGACGTCTTTACTAAGAGATTTCTTTACTATGTCATTTGTCCTTATAAATCTTGGAAAATGGTACAGGAAAATCTTAAAGAAAATACAGTAGCTCGAAGTACTGATGGGGCAAGCAAAATCTGGAACATAATGCTTCAGAAATGTTCTTGTCATTTCGTTGAAACTCTTAAAAGTAAAAAAAAAAAGTTGAATGCAGGTCAAAAACCATGAAAATTCATCAATAAAAAAACGAAGAAAATAATTTAAAACCCAACAAAGGTTTTTGTTCCAGATTTTCGTTTGTCCAATTATTACCTTGGTGGGCGTCGTGGCCTAAAAGGTCAGCGCGTGGGATTGTTAAGTGACTCCGTCCGGATTCAAATCCAGCTCGGCGAAAAGAACACAACAAACAATTTTCACTGCCCCACCTTCAGCGAGAATGACTGACAATCTTCCAGGAGTACTCCTGTCACGGAAAGCCTTCGCAACCCGCCGTTCGGGAGCGGAGTTAAACAGTAGGTCTCCTTTACATGTGTCAACAATTATAACGCTCACAACGAATTATGCTTTAGCCCTGTTTGGACTCTTACGCGGACTATTTTTTTTTTTTTGTTTTTATTTTATTAATTTTTTTTTTTTCATAAGTATTTTTATCTACTGTATGAGCAGAATTATAGCTGTATGCATGCAGAAAGGTCTTATAGGCTTTAAGAAAGTTGAAAATGTTTTTTTTTGCCTCGAGGACGATGTGGAAACCTCATAAACAGGTGAAACAGGCCCGTTCTGTTCCAAGTAGAGAGTGTGAATGAAAGAAAGAGTGAGAATTTCACCCACTAAAACCACATCTTGACCTCTTTTCGTTGACACCATCCACTCTGGGACCGCTTTCGCATTACTTCAGAGTGGTGTCGTTTTCTTCCCCCAAAGGGACCGGCTTCATCGGGTTATGTATGATATGCAGATATCAAATACGTTTTCACTTTCTCTGCGTAAACAGAGAAATCTTAGTCTAATATTAAATCATTGAACTAAACTAACAAGCGAACTTTAGCTTGCCTGTTTAAATTTATCTAAAAAATTTAAGTGACGCAAATTCCTTCAGAACAGAAGTAGTTTTTCTTAGAAGAGGAATCATATTAAAACAGACGAGTTTTTTTTTCTTTCTTTTGAAAGCCCTAAAAACTTTAATGACCTCATTGCTAATTTCCTTCTTTGATAAAATCAGCGAAGTTTTCAATCCCTGAATATCGCGCCCTAACCGCCAAATTATCGTAAGCGACCTTTTAAACCAAAAATTAGTTAATGACGCAGTTCGATAGTGTAGTAGTAAACGTAGTAGAACGAAAAACGAGAAGAATAAAAAAGAGAAAAGAGAATAAATGAAAAAATATAGAGAAGACTCACTCTGAGCCTGACCGTCCTCACGAGCAGTTGTGTTTTTATTTTACCCTTAAAATAGTTTATTCGATTGCGCGTCTTTCTACATCATTCGTTTCTTAATAATTCCAGCATTCCAGTCATAAATAACAGAGAAAACAAAATTTATCGCAAGAGACATTTACACGTGTTTTAGCTCAGACACAAAATAGAAATAAACCTCCTGTAAAATTTTCATTTTGTCGCTTACGATTATTTGGCGGTTAGGGCGCGATATGTTCTAGATTTAATATATTATTCCTTGAAAATATACGGTTTCTTTGGTTTTTTTTATTTCAAATGCCATCTCAAATATATTTCTCAGAATACTTCACAGTAATTGCAAAAAACTCCAACTTTTAGAATTTAATTCGATTTTGCATTGACTTTCCTGAAGTCCCTGACCATATTTTTGCTTGGGGTACGATTTATTTAGATTAATTTAGTCGTAAATCTGAAACCTCTGTCGGCTTGAGACGTGTGTGGATGCCTGTGGGACGAGGACTTGCGAAATTTAGATGTTACAATTTTTTTTCCACAACGAACATAAGTTTATCCGTATATCGTTCAAGGATATTTTAATATTTCGTTACTTAAAAAACACATCCAGGGTGGATAAATTACTTAAAAATGAAAAGAAGTAAATATTAAAAATGCAATAAAATGAACCATGACCTCGTTAGTGGGTCACGCGGTCAAGAAGATGATGATGATGATAAAATGAGCAAAATTAAATTTCCATGTATTATGGCTTTATTAGTAAGAACAAACAGTCTCATTACTTACTTACTTAACAGGCGTTTAACCTCTAGAGGGTCTGTGCCTGAGCCAAAGCCGCCTTCCAACGTTGACGGTCCGGGGCATGCTGCTACCAGTCCGGAAGATCAAGCTGTCTTGCACCCGCGATCACTTGATCTCTGTACCGGAGGTTCGGTCTCCCTCATCATTCTCATTACTTTTTGAATCCACCGCAGTTCAAGCTGCCTTTGGTTTGGCAGCACTCCAATTCCTAAGACCTTGTTGATGGTTTCAAGCTGTAGCTCACGGATTGCTTGAATGATATTTGCCTTAACTGCTTGAATCGTGACTGGATTCTGTAAAACATCAACCTTTCGGTTTCTTCCAAAAAGTCCAAAGGGTTCAAACCGCAGTACCTAGGTGGTTAATTGACATCTCCGAAACGGCTGATAAAAAAAAAACTTTGCACAGCACTCACTTTAGAAATAAGTTTTCAATATGCCTCAACGTATTGCAACAGCGGAAAGCAACTCATTTCGTTCGGCGAATGTGGGATACTGACTTTCTGTCAAGATTTCGAGTGGAAAACATTTGTCAGTGTCAATATAATCTACAATTTAAAAAGGAACCACTAGATGGCCCTTCATTATTTATAATTTACTAAGTTTCTGGATTGCTTCTTAGAAATAGAGTGCCATGCACTTAATATGAAACGCCTAAAAAATTCTACACTTATTAGAAAAACTATGGTTTTTGCAGTTAGTACCACAACTTTAAGCGTTTGCCCCTTAAAACCACAAAAAGGCGTAAAATATCCCGTACATATAATTCGAAACGCTGATATTTTCATAAAGAATCGAGAACTAAAAAAAAACACTTCCCATTGAAAAGCACTGATTCTTCGCACCTTACATCCATATCGTTAATCATTACTCGTACCAAAACATTTTTAAAAAGGTGTTGCTTTTATTCAGCACATGCTTCCATTTAATCCTTTTTTATTTGTGTAAATGTATAATGTTACAAAACACAATATGCGCCATATAATTCAGTTCAAAAATAATTGGAAAACACATATGGTGGAACGATATGTTATTAAGCGTTGTCGATACCTCAGCTGCGATTATTTTTTTTGTGTTAATTGGAATCATTTGATATAATACCACGTCAATTAGTAAACGTTAATTTTGTTAATGTTTACTACTGAGAGTTATTTATTTTTGGATATTTTAAATTGAAAGCTTAACATTTTGGTTTGTGTTTGCATAATACGAATTTAGGATTTTCTGAAGTTCACTTCACTTCTTTTTTTTTTCTAGTTTTGATGTTAACTCAATAAAACCTAGTCACAAATATCTCATCCGGTTTCAGAATTTTTTGTCGACTAGAAAGTACTTATGGACGTCAGTGCACCGGACTTTTGAGCGTGCAGACCAAGCCATTGAAACACCAAACAAAGTTTCCGCCCTTGCGAGTACCTGACAATTCTACATTTGCATTTCTGTCTAAATAACTCGGAATCGGATATACAGAAGTAGTAAAGTAATAATGGGACAAGCAAAAATCTAGAACATAGGTAAACCTTTGTTGAGTTGTGGATTCTTTTTCAGTTTTTGCGTTGATGAATATTCATGATTTTAGTTTGCTAGCAGGCTAATAGTAAGATACAGGCTTTCAAATTGTATTTAAGTCTTTTTTGTAATTTTTAAGAGTTCCGAGAAATTAAGCAGACTTTCCGAAATTATTGTTCCATTATTGCTTCGAGCAAGTGTATGTGACAAATCCCTTTCAAATGTGCCAAAGTGTTAAAAATAATACCATGGCGCTGTACTGTCAAGCTCAACTAAGCAAGAAAATAAGAAAGTACTTGTTGTGTTCTTTATATTTAAAAAAAAATAAATAGTCGGCGTAACAGCCCATACAGGACCAGAGCCTACTTTCTTCGCGCCTTCACTGTGTTGTGCACGATATATTTTTACACATGTGGAGGGGATGCCGGTTCCGAGCGGCGAATTGCGAAAGCTGTCCATGACAGAAGTACTACAGGAGGATTGTCAATCGTTCGCTGGAGGTGGGGCCGTGAAAAATGTTTGTGGTGTTATTTCCCTGAGCCGGATTCGAACCCAGGTATTCTTGCTTAACAGTCCGACGCACTTACTATTAAGAAACGGCGCCCTTTATATTATACATCCCGAAAAGGCAAATAGTTCCTTCTATTTCCTAAAGTTAAGTGAATTTATGACTCTTATTCATCTATGGTCTATTGTTCGAAATCACTTTTCTTTAAGTTTCTTGAAAGATTTAAGTCCGCAAAATCTAACAAGCAAAAAAACCAAAAACACAAAGAACACAGACTTCTTTCCGATGGTCCTTAATCATGAAGTTAAGCAAACATTTTTATGGAATATCGTTGGGTAATAAAACGCAGAAAAGATTTCAGTTTAACAACTCAAACTTTTGCAACAGATTTGTTTCCACTTAAATGAGTAAAGTCACTCACTCTGTCGGTCGCAAAAAAAAAGAACTAATCAGCTTCCCATCAAGTTGTTAGTTGCAGCCAAAAAAGAAAAAAATTTCGTCTCCATAAAAACACGAACACTCCACTGCCATCACGCCCAAACAACGTTAATTCCTTTAATTTAACCCCAACGCTCCACGCCTCTTCACGATGGAATAGAATCTGTCAAGACGACATTACACTAATTGGCTTATTTTATTTTCGGTCTCAGCAAAGTGACAAAATAGTGTCCAATACCAGGCCACCGCTCTCGTCCGCCAATGGAATACTAATGGCACCAGCTTCAAGATCGGGACGAGTGAGATATGCTAGTTGACATCATTGCTGCACTAGAAATTATGTTGAAATTAATGCTTTCGTCCTTGGGAAAGGGTCCTTGTCGAGTGTCGACGCTGACGGAGACGGAGACACCAAAAAGTCTGCCCGAAATGAAAAAAAGAATGTGGAAGAAGATAAATCGCTTAATGGAGTGTCATTAGTTCTTAATGTCGTCGTCTCTTTGGCCATTGCTGCTATGGAGTGAGTGGCCTGGTAACGAGTTCTGGAGGTAGTAACGAAAGTAATGGACATCAACTTAGTTGTCGTTCCTTCGGTGTAGATAGTTTTAGTTGATTGAGTGCGTCGAAAAGTGCCAGATGGACAATGTAATCCAAACGAATGCTCTCGATACGATCTTAATTTCATGAGTGATTGAGACGTTTGTCAGGACGTGCTCTATTTTCTTTCGTCTGTGACAGTGAATTTCTTACCAGGTTAATGATGGTGTGAGATCGAGCGACTGATATGCGAAAGACTTCAGGGCAGACTGATTGTCCAATTGAGCACTGACTTAAACATCGAATTCGATTCAGTCGTGACATCGAAGGGAGAGTGTACTGGCTGAAGATTATTGTTATTTGAGAAGTGTTGTCTTGTTTTTGAGGAGCGTTGTCATGTCAGATCGCTGGACACTTTGTTTTTTTTTTTGTCTACAAATCCAAGGCCTAGAATAACAAGCTCCAATGGATTGATGACCTGAATGTAGCTCAAGCTATCGTCTAAGTTCAGGCAGCGTTATATGGAGTCGTAAAATATTGGACTCACAAAATTGTGACCATTGTGCAAATCTGTTGCAGACATTTAAGAGAAGGAATTAAGGGTGATTAATTTTTGGTTTCGAAATTATAGCTTAAGAAAAAATATACAGCGATGTTGTACCCAATGTAACCCATAAGTTAAATACTTATAACAGTATAACAGTAAGAAAATCCCTCTTACTCAGGACAGGGAAAGCGGGTTGCACCATGCAACTCGTCAAGTGAGTCAATCGTCGAGAGTTAAAATCGTTGGATGGACCTGACTGGACGGGCGCTTGACGAGTTCGTGTATTTACGTTTCAAATTAACAGATGTATTTTTGATAAAAATTTAATTTTATTAATTAGTCTTGCCAATAAATAAAAGAAAACAAAATATTTGAAATGGCTACCTCGGGCATGCGATCTTAAATCACTTTTTCGCACATTTCGGGCAGTATCTTGGTCATAACTAATGTTGGTTCTTGGCCATGTTGTTATGTTTGGTTTCAGACGAGTCTAGATTTCGGGGACTATTCGACGATCTTCTACGTAGGTTCATAAAAAATTCGAACTTTGTCGAATCACATGATCGTAATGGCCAATTGACGTCGACAAAACGTAAAATTACGAGACCAGAGAACTTCTCACTCAACATAGAAATAATGGATCGTGTCGTGTGGCTTATTGCTCCGTTTTATTGGAACCACATCCCGTTCAAGTCATGATTTTGCATCGCCAAAAAAAGTGGTAATCATTCGACCATATCGCTTCGAATTGAAACCGTCTTTCGTTGGCATCTTAGAGAAACACGGACCAATGACACCTTTCAACCATAAGGCACACCAAACAGTCACATTGCCTGGATGTAAGACCACGTCCTTTTACGTTATCTACTATCGTAAAATTATAAAAATGTCTGTCCGTCTGTTATTACTTGAAATGAAGGAATAAAATTCAACCAAAAGATGTGCTTCGCTTGCCCAAAGAAAGCTCCGAAAAAAAAATTAGAAAAAATTACGTACCTGCGAAAAAGTTAGTACTGATATTAAATTTGAAAAACAAATTTATTTTTCAAAATTTTTGATATGATAATCGTTGGAAAGAGTATGGTAAAGTTGTACTACAGCTACCACCTTACTCTTATAGGTAAGAAGTTATTAGCCAAAAAATGACTTGCGTACCGTGGTACCCACTTTATTTTCCAAAATATGGGACCAAAAAATATGAAAAAAATTCGAGTTATAGAGCGTATTTTCGCAATATACCAAAAATTCCCAAAAGTCATGTACGATTTGTTATTCATACTAAAATAAATAAATTAATAAGTTTAAAAAAAAAAGTTCACTGGAATCATTAAATGGGGTATCGTTGGATTTGTCTTGAAAATTAAAATAGAGTTTCCATTTCGTACTTTTTACTTGGAAGTTAGGCTCTCGAAATATTGAGCCTAAAAGACTAAGGCTTAAGCCAGGCCACTCCAATTTTTATACCCAAATATGAAAAATATTTGTAATGTAGATCTTGACGTAATTTTTAGTTTAAAATTGGTTTGAGCATCCTGGCTCAAATAGTTTTCGAGTTATTGGCCGAAAAACAATGACATGCGATTTTCGAAGGTCCGAAAACATTGTGAAGAATCAAAAAATATATAAAACGATATAAAGTTCAGTTCAGTTTCTTGCTAAGAACGATGAATTGACGACAGTCTCAGTGCCGCTTTCGGGCATTTAAATCCTTAAGCAATTTTCGCACAGCTTGAGCGGTCAGAAAATGGGAAATGATTTACTTTTGCTTAGAAATAAAAAAAAGCAGTTTATGGGTGGTATTTTGATTTGTTAATTTCTTGGACTTATATTAAGTGTTAAGTGTCGCAGAACGAAACTTTCGGCTTAAGAGTGTAACTCCCACTTGACCGGTCCTATTTTTTTTTTGCTCTAAAATTATCATCATACCACTCAATATTTATTTTTAATGTCTGAATAACTTTACACAGTAATAAAGAAAGTTTTCGTTTAAATTTAAGGCCATTATTCAAGACCGTACGAAAAAGTCAGTCAAAAATTTGTGTCGACCTCAAATAAAAGCGACGTTCCTGCAAAAAGAAAAAATCAAGAAACTGACAAGTCCGCCAGGATCAACTTCGGGAACTGTCCATCCACACAGCGACAAATCCACATCACACTTTCGGTCAGCTGTCACTTGTGACCCAGAAAAAAAAAGAAATAACAAAAATTTGTGAAAGGAAAAGATTCATCCGAAAGTCGTCGACTCCTCGTCACGTAGGCTCTTTTAATACACCCGCTGCTAAGCCAATTTCTCGTACATCTCGCCCGACACACACGCTCGTAAATCCAACGTCATCAACTCTGACACAATTCAATTGACAAGATTTCGACCCAACTTTGATTAAGCACTGCGTGCGTGTGTGCCGGAGCGGGTATGTTTATGTGTCCAAGAGAAAGTCCCCTCCAGCCGAGTGTGTCAGCCATCCTGACATCGTGCTGTCAGTCGCCCCCCTCAAACGCCCAGAAGGGAGATGTGAGACTCAATTAGAAGCGACCTTAATCACAGCGGCGGCGGCGACGGCGGTGGCCGGATGGTGAAATGTGGTCATGAGCATCGATTCCAAACTCCTAACTTAATTTCGGCATGTTCGTCGGTGGCCATATAGCTCACGTTGTCACATACACCCCGCCTTAATCCCACAAATGAAATTTTCCACTTGCTTTAATGCAGTTAGATTTTGTCGCAGCAGCCATCACTTCCAGTCTGCGAGTTTTCGAAAGGATACACACTCGTTTCTTTCGCAAACACCCGTCCGAGTGGGTGTGTGTCACACATACGTCAGCTCTGCGCCAGGATTGCGGTAGGTTAGGTGGCGAGTGCGAAGCGGAGATAAAAAGAATGTGCACTGGATCCACTCCCACCTCCCACCTTCCACCGTCCGCCCCCGGGCACTAATCAGCGTGGGCGTTGAGATAACACGAGCCCTTCGCACACACGTCCTCATATCCCCACCCAAGGTCGTGTGACACGAGGATGATCCACGCCCCGGCCATCATCCATCTACATTGTCTCAACGTGTGTGCATCGCGCACTCCTTCCGCTCCTGTCAAAGTGCGCTGCAATCCAAGGAAGCAGGGCACATCCTGTGCGCTTCCGCCGCGCTCCTTTCGCTGCCAATTTATCAAATTGCGGCAACCGATTCGTTTTTTTTTGCCTTCCTCCCGTTTTTGTAGTCCGCCAGTTCACTTACCGACTTCACCGGGGGAGGGGGCGTGCCTGCCGGGTCTTGTAACACAAGCACGCGGGAGTAATACCACGACGCGCTCGTTGTGCTCACCCACTCACTCGAAAAGTAATGTATCTGTAAACATGAGGATGATAATTTATTCCTATTCATCATCGGGTGAGTCGACTCTCGAGTCGTGGTGGGTGGTTGATGTTTCATTACGTATGTGCATCTGTGTGTGGTCTTTTTTTCGTCATCCTTTTTCCTCGTTCTTGTTGTTGTTATTGGTGTTTTTGGGGATGCGCTTTCCACACCGTTTGGCAGAAAATCAATTTCTCCTCACATGCTCCTGCTTATTGTTGTTTTCAATTTCTGTTGACGTAGGCCTGTCTGAAATAATAGGGAAAGTGTATTTGTTGTCGGCCGTTGTGGTTTTTTGTTGGCTTTTAGAGGTCATGGGAATAGGCGCAGGGGGTTCTTGGTTTTTGTGCGAGAGAATTACTTTCTCGAAAAGTTTTCCTAGTTTTGTGCAACGTAACAAAGACAAATTGCGCACCACATGTGGGCGACTGGGGTGGCGGATGTGCTGATGTGGTTAATTGGAAATATTCGTGGAGGCAAAAGTCGGAATAATGAAGTTTTGTGCGATGGCCTCGTTAGTTGTGAAGTGTTACGAGGTTTATTGGGTTAGGCGGTGTGAAGGAGTTGGGCTCTTGTGGGTATTTAATTGAAGGTCGATGACACGTGAGGTGTGAGGAAGGAACAGATAAAGCTGCAGGAGTTAATTCTAAAACTTTCTGGGGAGTCGCTGAAGATAGATTTCTAATTAAAACGTCTGAAAAATGTGATGTGTCCATTTATTAGGAGTGTCAACCTTCATGCAGAGCATTGAAATAAGCGAATAAATGAAGAGATCTTTTTTTGTTGGTTTAATTTTGGGAAACCTTTTTTTTCATTTAAAGAAAGAAATGACGAAGCTGTTTGTCATCAGTTCTAAAAACTAATAAATGTTCATACATCATAGTTGCAGTGGCCATGTTCGCAATTTTTCACTTTAGCGCCGCTCATTTCTTGTTGCTTTCAAATTGTCATTGTCAATCTCGATGTCAGCAACTTTGTATTTTCAAATGACCCCCATCTGCTCTTTTGCAATCAACAGAAAGCGCTGATCCATCACACCAGCGAATTATGAGCTCATCTCATTTCCTATGCACAAGCAAACATTTCTCAGCTCGTGACGTATTGTGTGACACACTTTTCACGTGACACCAGGTCCTTAATTAATTCTGTTTTTTTTTTTATCGTTCACCTTTCTCGTGCTCGTAATCTGAGATCTCTCTCTCTCTCACAGATTCCCTTTGTCATTCATCCGGAATCACAAGAGAGTGAATTAAATGCCTGCCGACGTAAGAATGTCAAAAATAACACATTGCACGACAATGAAGCAGCAAGCACATAAAAAAAAAGGATCCTTTTGAAGGCCCACCCACTCTCATCAGTGTCTACAAATCCTTCAAACGAGGGTGTCAAAAGTCACAGAATCTCGTCAATGGATCCGATACAAGCACACGCACGCATACTTCCGTCACATACGCAAGTGAAACCAGGAAAAAAGAAAAAGACTCCTCAATAGAGGAGGAGAACCTACCAGGACCCGCATCAAGAATAAGTCACTGCTCACTGCTGGAAGTCCTGTTAGCGTCTCGAAATGAAAACTTTGACAAAGCACCCAAGTAACATGTTCTCGCCTCCAGGGTACACACTTTCCTTCATCGCTCCCTATCCCCCATCCTCTACAAAAGGAAGCACACCACTCTCAATTGTGCGCGTGTATACGTGCGAAAAGTTGCCGGCGTGCGAAGAAAAGAAACGTTTGTCCTCCTCCATCCTCCTGCACCGCATAAAGGATTCATTCATTCGCTAGCGGAACAATGGCTTTACAGACGTTATACTCGTTTAAGCTTTTACACTGATGAAGGAAGTGGGTGGCAATTCCTGGTCCGGGAGTTTCTGCTGAGTGTAACCAACCTTTCAATTATCCTTTGTGTCACGTCGGTACGGGAGAGAAATCTTCTTTTCATCGATCAGTTATGAAAATTTATTGATGCACTTGATATTGATAAGTGGCTGTGCATCTCCAGGATACGTTGAGTGCAGGATGCCGCGGCGGTGGTGGTGGGGGAATTGTGCTGCGATTGAATCGCATTTAAAGTGAATTGATGGCGGGGGCGTTGGTGCTGCTGGGTGGACGGTGCTGATGGATGGAATATTTGGCCTTGTTTTCGTTAGAAGATTTTCAATCAGTCGATACACAGGGATGTTAATAAAACACTCGAGATGGGTAATGCATTTTTTTGTCGACATTTTATGCGATGATTGGGTATCGCAAGCAATTTAGTTTACAGTTTCACTTGCGATTGGGGAGAGTTGTGAGGGAAATGTGTTTCTTTTTTATTTCATTTTGAAAGTTGGTTTTTAAAGGGAGGTGATGCAATCGGAAAAAAAGGGAAGTCAATACTGAAATAACAAAAAATTATACGAGGGTTGCTTAGAAGCTTTTCGAAAGCGAAAAATGAATGACCAATGGTTTTGAATCATGGCTTTTGTAGCAAGTTTTAATAATTTGTATGTAAAGGGTGATTTTTTAAAAGCTATAGGAAAGTTTAAAAAAAAAACAACACATAAAATTCAGAAAAATGCATGAAATCTTTATTTGAATCGATAGTACGGTCCATATAATTTAATGTTTGAAGATTATTTCATGCAAATGTTGACCTTGACTGCGCCTCAAATGGTCCATCCGCTTAGTCCAATTTTGGCATACTCTTTCCAACATTTCGGCCGGTATCTCACGAATAAATGCTTCAATGTTGTCTTCCAATGCGGCTTGTCTGTATAGACATGAGCTTTAACATAGCCCCACAAAAAATAGTCTAAAGGCGTTAAATTGCACGATCTAGGCGGCCAATTGACCGGTCTCGAATGTGAAATAAAATGTTCACCGAACTCGCCTCTCAATAAGTCTCTTTCAGATTTTTTTTGCTTTTCTTTCTTTTTGAATGTTCTTTTTGAATTTGTTCTTTTTTCTTTAACTCAAAATGTTAACAAATGTTCTTTAACTCAAATGTATTACTCAAATTGTTCTTTTTGGCCTTTTGGAAAATAAATCGACCTGCTTCGCTCTCTTTACTTTTGGACGCGAAAGTAGCAACAATATTAAAATTTGTCGCAGCGGGATCTAAAAACGACGTCGTATTTCATTTTATATAATTTAAAAATAAATCAGGGACATTGTTTTACTACTCAGTAAATGACTACGTTTGGTTTTTGAAATGATCTTTTTTATATACCACAAACCTGAATTTCCTCTCCCATTTGTTATAATTAGGTCAAAACACAAGACAATTATGATTAAGTGCCAACTTAATTCCGAATAATTAAAATTAGCATCATTCAAGGGTTCTCAACAAAAAATCAAAGACCAAAGTGCTCGTAGAACCCAGCCCGTTGACATGCACAACCATCCACTCTGCGGTTGTAAACATTCCATCCACTCAACCACCCACCATCAACACAGTCACGTTGTCATTCAAAAACAAAAAAAGCCAATTGTCATTCCAACATAACGAGAGAGCCAAACAAATCTTAACCACTTCCCAATAAAGCCCGAAGTGAGTTGATTTGATTTTAACAAAATTAGACTTTTACTGTCAGTCCCATGCAAAAAAAAAGGACATTATCTTCATTAAGTGTTGACCTTATTTACGTTGAAGATAAATTCAACATCGATTGCCAATAAAGCTGTCCACTTCAGCTGGATAAGTGACAATTTGGGGGTGAAGTACCACAACAAAAACCACAGAGAAAACGACCCCTAAATCGGCTGTTGCTCCTCGTCCCGCAAAATTACATCTTGTTGTCGTCGATCTCTTTTCATGGAAATTTCACCGACGAAACCGGGAAATGCAAATGAAGAAAAATGTTTAATTTGTTTTCCTTTCTACTTTTTTTTTCGGTTGCTGTTGTTGTTAAAATATTTACCTCCGTCTCTGTTCGCAAATCAGCATTTCAGCATTTCAGCGTTTCACCGTTTCATGCAGCAATTTATGGCTGGCGCATTTAAAATTCGGTGCGGAAAGAATAATTTACGCCATGTCGCTCATTATGAATGCTACTAGGCCATTCGGTTGTTTTTGGTACTCCCTTGTTTTCATTTTTTTTTTTTTTTTGTGGTCGTGGTTCGAGTTGAAGGGACGAGTGAAACAAATAAAAAATTTTAAATAATAAGCAACTGTGATGCGGCCTGTGATGGCAATGAATGAGGATTGCAAATTTTAAGGCTGATGAAAGGTGAATAATCCTCGCATGGACTCAGAGAATGATTGACAGTGTACCAGACAATAATTACGTGGTGAGCAGGGTTTGTTGATCATTAATTAATTAATTTCGCAGAAAAATGGAAATACTCTGCTTGTAGTTGTTGAGATTTTCATTAAGGGAAGGTTTCAGAATACCCATCATTACATTTTTCGTTGGATATATGGGTGTGGACTTGCAGCACCAACATGAGAATTAAATTCCAATCGCAAAGTCGATAAAGTTTTCATACGAGTAAAGTGTACTCATCCTTTAATGTCTGGGGGTCATTTAAGAGCGGACGCAAATCCTTGCATCATGTGTTGCAGCCTCAATTGCGTGTTGGTGCTGCATGGTCAGTTAAGCTTCTTACACAGAACTACACGTGTTTCGGCTTATTAAAAACAGACTTCTTGTCCAGACAGTTTGGATAGTAAAAACAAGGAAACAAAAATGTATGATGTACAGGTCCATAATTTAAAGATTGAAAAAACTCTTTAAAACTCAATTTACACGAATCTCTTCGACATCCGAAACTCCATTTATCTCATAAAAATAATCCGCCCAACGATTGGTGGTTTGTTTCATCGAAATAATTTATGTGGCCATTGAATTTATTTTCATTTTAGTTTTTGGCTTCAAACCAATGTCCATCAACATTTTTGACAGCTCCTAAACCACATCCCACACGCAATTCGAGAGATATCATCTCACATTTCGATTTGAATTGCACAAATCCAGAACCCCGCTCGATTGCCATATTGTTTTCAAAGCCTCCCACTGAAATCCAATGCTCATTTCTCGTGTCAGCGTTTTGAACACGGATCATGTGTTCTAAGCCCCACCACATGGATTTACCAATTTAATCTGTGACATTATCTCGTAAATAAATTGGGCGCAATCTCTTTCCGCGGATAATCCGAATTTATTTGCTTTTACGAGAATCGTGTAAGTCAAATTTACGAAAACTTTTAAAAACTCCAAAAACTCGTTCATTAGGCGAAATCCTGTGAGTGCAAAAAAAGTTGTCGCCAGGATTCCAAACAGCTTAATAAATCAGCATTAGGCGTCTAGGATCTTCTTTTTCGCACTCTAATGAGAAATTCATCTGTCTAGTTATGGATTCAGGAAAAACAGAAAAAAAACGAAGGCATAAATCCTTATATCTCTTACAGCACCCTTTTTCCGCAAATCACATTTAAATCTCCCTATCGGCCAACATGACTGATTTACAACCAAAAAGAAAAAAAAGAAAATGTAAGACGGAGGCTGTAAGGAAAGAAAAAATCTCTTGGCATTGATTTTTAATACACGTTTTAAGTTAGCACGTTTCAGTGAACTTTTTTGTGATATGACTCTGGCAGTTTATTTGAAGGATTGCTGTTTGATTGAAAAGGATTTGATTTTGATTAAGATCCCTTCTTTGGGGGAGGATTTTCTTTTTTTTTTTTGCATTTTTTATCGGTCTGTGAGAGTGGTAAAATCAATGTTTGTTGAATATTTTTAAAATCAAAAATGAAGAATGTGGTTTTTGTGTGGAATGACAAGAAAGTTGGGGATGGATTTAAGTGGTGAAGTGGATTATCTAGGCGATTGTTTGGGAACTGCGTGATATTTATTGGAGAATCGATGATGACGTGTTGAGGTTGACCTATTTTAGCTGTGCTTGGTGATTCAAATGCGTTTGAGAAAAAATGGTACGTTTTATGTCGTTTGAAGTTTTTAAAGACCTAAGAAATAATTAAAACTTCGTAGTTGTAAAAAAGTTCACGATTTCACCTCCAGCCAACGACTGATAATCCTCCTCTTGTACTGGAACCGGCAATAAACTGTAGGTCCCATTCACTTGAGTCAAAATTATCGCGCACAACACAGTGGTGGTGCGAAAAGCTGGGCTCAGGCCCTAAGCGGGCTGTTACGCCACTAGCCATGATGAGTTGTAATAATTGGAAAACTGATTGCAGCCCTTTCATTTATAAGTCGACTTAATAATTTTTAAGTCGACTTTGGCACTTGAACATTCACAAACAATAACTGATCTGTTTTTATTAATTTTATTTAATTTACATCCAACATTTTATGATTACCTTTTGCAAGATTAGTTCCGGTTAGTATTAGGTTGTCAAAACTAATCATGCGTCGTTTTGTAGGTTATGTCAAGACCTTTCAAATGATGTATTGCCAGATACGAGCTCTGTAGCGCTTTGTACATAGCCGGAAAATTAAAAAGACAAGAAGGCGGAAGGGAGATATTTGACAACCTAATATTTAAACGAATAAATGTTGCTCGGAGATTCGGTTAACCTTGAGTTTTATCAATTATTCCGTTGGACGTGGCACAGACCCAAGGAAAAAAGTAAAAGTAAAAACGATCTCCTTATAGACTTCGGTGTCCGGCTGTCTGCCGCCTCGATAAAACCGACTAGTTAGTTAGTTTACACATAAGTTTGATTAGGTTTGGCAAGTAGCCGTCTACCAGATTGACAATTTTTATTTTCTTTATAGTTATTCTCTGTTTGTTTTTAAAAATCTTCAAATATACGCTGTCTATATTTGAGTGCGGTCGTGATATATTGGAATAAAAGGTCCCAGCCTAACTTTCCATTTAGGACGTCCAACGTATCGTCAATCTCCAACTCAGCTACTCCAAAGTACCTCAAACGAAACTCTTTGAGAATGGGACACTTGGCGACGACATGAAATACATTTTCTTTTACTTTTAAGTTGCAAAGATCGCATAGAATCGGCAGGCCGGGTTGATGTGGGTATTTAGTGGTAATTTAGTTTTAAGAGTTCTCCCCGGACCTTAAATATCACACTAATCGTATTTATGTGGTGGCGGTTGAGAAAGTACGTGCTTTTCTGGAGGTCATTGTTTAGCTTGCTGTAAATAAGCCGGTATTGCGACGACTGTCTCTCTTGCTTAAAGTTTTCGTAGATACAGTGACTCAATTTTTCCAAAATTGTACAAAACTTTTGGAAATTTTCACCTACTCGCGAAGCCAGCTCCTCGTTTTTACGAGTTTTCCCCTGGAAAATAGCACACTCAAAAGTACTTGCTTAGGCGCTCTTCTTTCATCCACCCCCATCACCTTTTTGATGTAGTTAAAGTGCAGCCTTAGAGTTCTTATGCACAAAGGAGGTTCCGTTGTTTCCAAATGAAGCATATAATTTGGAGTGCTAGGCGGTGATCGGAAAATTCGTTTTAAAAAATACCTAAAGAACCTTTCTACTTCTTCAAATTGGACGCAGCCCCAAACTTGGGCACAATAAAGCAGGATAGAAGCTGCGGTCGAATGAAAAATGTTTAGCGTTGTGCTATGATCGATGTCCTTGTTATCAATACAACGAACCCATACTAAAGAAACTGCTCTTTTCGCTTCCGCTCGTTTTAGCTCGAGATGTTTTTTCATGTTGAGATTTGAAGTGACAAGTATGCCTAGATTTTCTCGGACTATTTCGACTTGCTCGCCTCTATATGTCCATTTTTCGTTGTTTGCGTATCTGCCTCCACCATCTTTAAATATCATGACTTTAGATTTTTGTAAGTCTCTCCGTAAAGATTCCAATTATTGCAATATCTTTCCAGTCGGTTCATCATACGCTGCAATTCTTCCACAGACGATGTCCATAAAAGACGATGTCATCCGCAAATATTAGCCCTGGGATTTGCACCTTACCGATAGAGATTTCTCCTCCAATTTCTTCCACAATGTCGTTGATGAATATGATGAAAAGAAAAGTACTCAAAACACACCGTTTACTTTACTCCCATTTCTTTTGAGAACTCTACGGAAATAAGCTCACCATACCATACGTACGCCGAGCTATTTGCATATATCGCTCTTAGCAGGAGCGGAAATTATAAAGTTTATAATATGAAACTTCACGGGCAATTGAATCGAAGGCGGCACGAAAATCGACAAAAAAGGCATAAAGTCTCTGCCTTCTTCTTTTGAATCCCTCTGCGATATTTAAAAAGGTGAATATTTGGTCTAAAGATGAATAGTTTCTTCTAAAACCTGCTTGGAATTCGTTAAGAATTTCCTTATCATCAATCCTCTTGGTAAGCCTATTATAAATAAGTGTACTAAAAATTTTGACAGACGTGTTCAAAAACGAAATGCCTCTTTAGTTTTCTGGTGCATCGTAGGATCCTTTTTTGTGCAAGGGGAAAATTATGGATCTCTTGAAATTCTCCGGGATGTCTGCGCTTGCAAAAATTCTATTGAACTCCTCTGTTAATATGCTAAGGAATTCAGTCGTGCAATTTTTGTAAAACTCTGCGGGGACTCGGTCGTCGCCAGGGGCTTTTCCAGCTTTAGATTTCGCAATTACATTTCCTACTTCAAAAGTCGTAAAATCGACTGTAACTTCTAAGCCCCGCTTAGTTAAAAGATGAAGCTTGGAATATAGATGGATCTCGCTAGCTCGACAATAATTTTTGACTCACGGGACTTTGACACAGGGGATTATGGGAAAGGGTCTTTAGAAAACCAAATTTAACAACGTGTTATTCATCATCAACGAAATAAAAAAAAAGATTTTCATCTCCTCCTCATGCCTTAGACATCTCTTTCAACTAAAACCCCCCCAAAAAAAAATCACAACGAAAAAATTCAATTAACTTCCACCAAAACACTGTTATCTCCGGCAAATAATCGTAAGATATTCACGAGCTAACCGGCATCACATATTTGTCCGTCGGCTGGGAAAACAACAGGAGAAACGTGCGTTTGCCGGTTGTACGCATGTTTTGATATCGGTTATCAGTTGTTTAGCTTAGAACCGTCCCATAAGGTTGAGTATCGATGTTTGTTTTACTAAATACTCACAATTTTATGTCGTTGCCGTCGTTGTTGTAATCATTATCATAATGAGATACTTGTATTGTTTAGTGTGCATACTAATTAATGTGAAGTCGAGGAACGATTTCCTTTCAGTGAAAATGAGATGGCGAAGGGATGACGTTTCCATTAAATGAATATCCGATGATAAGAATCAGTTATTGATGGGGGTGAATTGAAAATCTATTCATAGTCTTGTCGATGCGTAAGCTGATTGGGTTGTTGTGGGAGAAAATGTGGAGGATGGCTGAGAGAGTAGTTGTAGCAGTTGAAGTTGCAAGCAAAATGTGGGGCCTTTTGTGAAATTCATAAACATTCTTTGAGGCAAAAGTTACTCTTGTTCTCAAGATTAGGAAAATAGTTACAAGCTCCTTATATCAAAACCTGGCTTAAATTAATCTTCAGTCATTATTGCGCAAGGAAATGATTTTATGTAATAATTTATTTAAGGAAATGTTTCACTACAAGTGATTCGAAGAAAGGTAACGAAGCGAACGATAGTTTTCGAAATAAAATTTTTTTTATACAGTTTTCGGAGTCAAATTACCTAAAAAAATGTGACACATCTGCATAAGTGCCTAAAGGTCATGGATTAATCTCTGGAGGTGCCCAAAAGTCATGAATCAATCTGTGCAATTAATGAATAAGTTTCTAGCAAATTTGTGGACATGCGGACTTTTTCTTTCATTGGTAAAAGGAAAAAAAAAATAAATAAATAGCCGGCGTAACAGCCCATACAGGGCTAACCTAGCTTCTTCGCCTTTCCACTGTGTTGTGCGCGATATAATTTGACACATGTGGAAAGAACCTACTGTTTAATGCCGATTCCGAATGGCGAATTGCGAAAGCTTTCATGTCAGAAGTACTTCGGGAGGATTGCCAGTCGTTCGCTGGAGGTGAGGCCGTGAAAAATGTTTGTGGTGTTATTTCCCCGGGCCGGATTCGACCCTAGGTACTCTCCCTTAACGCTTAACGCACTAACGATAAAGCCACGACAAAACTTAAACGTGTTGAGTATAAATGAATTCTTTAAACGTGTTGAGTACGAACGAAGTCTATGCCTGCAAATTATGCTCTAGGAGTTGAAGGAGGACTTATTTAATTCACAAAAAGGATGTTCATGTTCGTGGAAAGATCATCAAGATCAGAATTTTGCAATTTGAATTCTTTCTAGATATAAAGACATTATTTTTTAGTTATTAATGGAAAAAAAAAAACTCAATGACTATCCCAAAAATGATGTCGAATTTTGGTTTTAATTCACAAGAAAGTGGTTTGGTTGTGGAACGTCCAGTGTGGTCAATAAAACTCTAATTTCGCGAACTCGTGCAACGAATTAAGGTAATTTAATTTGGAAATAAGAGTAAAAGCCAAATTCCTTAGCTACTTTTCTACAAGCTCATCAATACTTTGATTCATTTGTTTTTATTTTTGTAGGTTGGCAATTTCGAAAAGCTAGGATCTGTCCCTTCGTGGGCTGTTACGCCACTAATGATGATGATGAGGTTGGCAGTTTCTATTAGTTCTTGTTTCGAATTTGAGTTGAAACTGTGAATAAAGTGTATTGAAAGAAACATCTTCTTAGAGAGATCGTCAGCGTGAACCTTTGCCATTTAGAGGAAAAATATTGTATGAGAGTCTTAAGCAACGCATTGTGTCTAGAAATATTCTCGAAGAATCACTGACGTTTCTAAGATTTGTTTTTTTTTTTTCTTTTCTTAAGTCGCATTTATAGCATTCAAAAGCATTCATAACTTTCTTGACCCATTTTAAACAGTTAAAAATTCCATAAAAAAAACGTTCACTGAATTCCTTAACGAAGACTATACTTTTGATTATTTCCACCAAAGATTTTCTCACAGTTGCATTTTTCATATTAAAGCCACCAAGTTCATTTCATTTCATTTCCCAAATCATTAGCGCTACAACGAGGTCACCGAAAAGTGGCTAATAGCACTTTTTTTTTTTTGCAAGTTATCCTCCCGCGTTGGTTTTTATCCGAAACCATATCCGCTCTGGTGCGCTTCATAAATTTCAAATGAAAGTCAACCTAATGGTCCATCAGACAGACTCAATTCTCCATTTATCGTCAGTTTTTTTTTTATTAAACTTTTTTTTTTCCTTTCTCCGTCTTCTTATCCTTTTATTCGCTGACATAGCGCTAGTCGGCGTAAAAATAGAAAAAAAAAAGAAAAGAAAATTAAAAAAATGAGCTGAAAAAAAAGAACGAAGCAATTCATTTGTGGTACTAAAAGGATCGGGATTAATTAGATTTACCTCTAATTTCCAAAATGAAGAACAAAGGACATGGTGAGAACAGAGAGAAATTAAAACAGTTTAACAGATGACAGAGTATGACAAATAAAGCCACAAAGGGGCTAAGAGAAAGGCACCAGTCGTGAACCTTTAATCGACTTTGTTACTTTAATTATAATTAAGCGTTTTAATTTGTTTTTTTTTTTTTCTTTTTTGGGAGACGGTGGTTGACTCTTTATCTCGGTCTAGATTAATCAACCGCAAATGGTGTGAAGGAATTAGTGGCCATAACAAGGAAAAGTATTGAATTTCTTTTTAGGCTTTCGTTCCAAAGGAATAACGAAACCCTTATGGAATCACTTCGGTGTCTGTCTGTCTGTCGCCTTTTTTTTGAGTGAATTTGTACGATTTTTTACATTCTCGTGCGGTAGATGAGTCTTTACTTTACTTTACGTGACTTTAAGAGCGTGAATTTGATTTAAAAAAATAATTTTGGCAGAAGCTTTTGCTACTAACACAGCCCGTTCCAGAACTTTTTATGTAATATCTTCCTCATCATCATCTTCTTAATCTTCCACTAATGGGGTTACGCGGGTTTCTTATATCTTAAACATGATAATAGAATCGCATGATAATGAATTGAATAACCGATTTCAATTCGAAATTCGAATTCCCCAAGAAAGTGACAAGATGTCTTCAATTATTAAAATTAGGCAGTTTAATTGTTACCAGATTTGGAGAACTTCAATGTACAATCAATTCATGAAATGCTCCTTTAGTCGAACATCAGGAATGTTTATTTGAATGTCTTATTAAAACCCTCAAAACTATGAATAAGCTGCATTTATTAAGCACAGACATAGTTTAGACGTCAAAAATACACTAGCATCTCAAAAAGTGTTCTGAATTGAAGACTGAGGCAGAATTTCAATAGTCGACTCAAATATGAGACATCCCTCGTTGTCGTAGCTTAACCAACACCCACTTATAACAAGCTCTCCAGACCAGAGTATGCACATATAAAATGATTTTCAAAACTAATCCTCACTTAAGCCACCAGACCGACAGACGTAAGGACTACTCCTGTCATAATGAGATTTCATGATGAATTGCTCGTCTACGAGCAAGGACTTCCGAATCAAATTACATCCATCTCTCACTTATCCTCCACCCGTGTGTGATGCACTCGGATTGCAGTAATTGAATAAAAGTAAAATCACATAGCAAATCCTTAACAGATCTTCTCGTTACCTTCCCTTACTCACACATGTCAAAAAATTTGATTTCAATAAAAGAAAATTCGATTTCCGACATCCATCAGCAATCATAACTGCATCTTCCATCACTGCTTTCAATGACATCCAACTTCATCCAATCACACTTATAAATATTTAAAATGCAATCAAATGAGAAGCATCCTCGGCGAAGTAAATAAACACACACATTGGAATTCACTTCCCACACATTCTCGTGTGTGTCCTTTTTGTTGCAAGGATCCAGCTTAATGACATTTATTTAGCATTCGTATCTTGACTCAGTTTCTCTCGCAGGCAATCAAAATTATTCACTTACTCATCAGGACTCTGAAGGACTATAAAATTGACTTTAACGATCCACGGCAAAATGCAATTTATTATTTTTCATTTTATTTGTGCCATTAAAATTTCCCTTTCATGTCTTCGAAATGTCCTTCGCCTCCTCCTCCTCTTCTTGTTTTCTCAACCACAAAAATAGAGGTTCCCCCGTCCAATCGATCAGTGAATCCTGCAAACACATCCTACAAAACACGAGAATGAGAAGGATACGAGGAGAATGGAATTTATGAAGGCAAAAGAAACGGCAACGGCGCGGCAGACCGGATGTGCCGCAGCAAACGGGAATAGCAGAAAATATGTTTTTCGTTAGATATCCGTTACAAGGAAATGCTCATTGTTCACTGTTCCAGAAGGATGGTCACTCTTGAGAGGGCGGGGGCTTTCGAAAATGTCTCACAAACGGCATGTGTGCCAGTGTCATGCACACGGCACACGGTCCCGGACCCTTGTGTGAGGATTTGCTCAATGGTCCTGCTGCTGGTGCCACCGACGAGCTTGGCTGTAAGTGAAATGTGTAAAAATTCTTGTTAACGATATATCCTGTGGAATGAATTGTCCTTTTTACACGTTGCCTCCTGTAAGGTGAGTGGTTGGTTGTTCGTTTGTAGCTAACGCAAGGAAGAGCTTTGTCGGGTAATTGTGTGTAATTAGTGTGGAACATAAAGTGGAACGTGGGTGGGTGGAGATCTTTTTTTTTCTTTTTGAGTCCTAAATTTTTAATCGGACACGAGTTTGGGGAAGGCTACTGAAAAGGGGCAGCCTTGTCACGTACTCGGAGTTGATTAGTTTTGTTCTTTTACTTTAGTGCTGCGTAGTTGCCAGAAGCCGAGGCGAGAGAGTTTTATGGGGGGCAGTTAGCTGGGGCTGACTTCGGGTCAAGGATATGATTTCTGTGTTGGTAGAAACGCTTCAGGATAGTAACGCCTTCGAAAATGATAGCATTGAATCATTGATGAAGGCAGGATTTTGAAAGGGGGGTTTGATCGTAAAAACCAAGTCACAGTGGACAGAGAAGTTTGCTGAAGCAGAAGCTATCAGCCTTCATAAATCTGATTCCTAAAAATGCGTTGGCAAGCATTCCAAATTTGCATCATTTTTTTTTGATGTTCATGATTTTTGAGAAATTCTGTGAAAAGAAATTTATGTTTTCGATTTTTTAAAAGCTTTTCTATGGAATTTTCTTCAAGTAGCTGAAGTACATCTTCCATTCGAATTTTCTCTTCATCTCAACGTTGGACAGAAGTGATATGGATATTTATTTTGACCACTTTATATGAAGTCATTCATTCAGCTTACCTGAATTTGAATCTTTGTGTTCTTTTGAATGTCTTAAAATGAGTCGAATTTTTTCTTGGAGACCAAGTCGTCGTTTGTATGCAGATCCAAAATTATGCTCGTTAACAAAACAAAAATCATTCCAAAAACTCTTTTCAAGCTGTGAAATCCACGGTATTACTCTCATCCCCAAGCCGAACAAAACACGGAAACATCTTCACAGCGACATAAAAAATAAAAGCGAGTTCTTCTAAGTGTGTCTTAAAGGCCACAGGTACCTACATCTTTTTTTATATCCATGCGATTCAAACGACACTTAAAAAAAGACGAGGGCTCCCCTAAAAAAAAGCAAACACCGATCTAAACGATAACCTACTTCTAAAAACAGCCCACTTAAATGTTAACGGTCTTAATGGATACATGCCGTGCCGATTCGATGCTCACAAACAGTCGAACGCAATTTACGAGCCAAGAAAACTCGTACTTTCCACTTTCGTTCGTTTTGCCATTAGTCAGCAACAAGTCTCGTCCTGTGAGTCCCATAAATTAATATCAACACCACACTGTCCGTCCATCTTCTAGCGAAGCGGAAGCAGACCTAAACGGCCCAAATATTTACATGCCTACCATCGATAATAGTTCGACAAAATTCAATAAACTGTCAGGACGCTGGTGAGTTATGCTCACTTTGGCTTCGTAATCAATTTGGCAATTCATTTAAATGCCACCCCTGTGCTGTGTGTTGTCCTCGGGGCCAACATCATCGCTGTCATAATGAATGGGTTTCGACATCGTTTCTAATGATTCACCACCGTCCATGGCGATGGAATTTTCTCGCCACCCCCCCTCAAACAAGGTCACCACTAAGCCACCCACCACATCCATCCACGACGATTTATTTTATGAGCATTTAAGCGATTCCGTTCAAAAATTTTTCCTAACTCATCCAGCCATTGTGGCACAATGGCAGTAATTCGGGGTTACGCGACGAGCAAAAAAAAAAAAAAAAAGAATTGCTGTTCGCCTTCGTGCAGCGACGACGTGGAGAGTGGCATTCCCTGAAGTACGCTGGCATTTGGAATTCCATGCGGAAGATGCTTTATTTGGTCACGCAGTCCTCCGCAATCGGTGACACACTTTTTTTCTTCTTCTGCCTTCGTGCTCCCCAAAAAAAAGTGGGTCCCGGGTTTTTATGAGGGAGTGAAATTCCTGACTGGGGGCGGGGTGGTGCTTTGAAAATTTGATGTAATTTCCGGAAATGCGTTCGAAAATTTTTTTTTTAAGGGTGAACGTTGGAATTTATTTGGGGGAAGGAGCCGTCGTTTTTTTGTCTTAGGTGCGATCTACGAGATGCGAAGTAGCATGCATTATACATGTTGCCAGGGTCGGTGTGTGCCTCAAATTAAATTACTTAGGCAATTTATTGAAATGTTTATGGGCCTGAAGGCAGAGCAGGGCTTTGAGGGTATGGAAGCCAGAGTAGTTTATGAGTGATGCGGTTTTTTGCCAGTACGTGGAATATCATTAAAGTGAATGTAAATCAATTGGCTCGAGGGCTTCTGAAAAACAATTTTCCAAAAAGGTAGAGAGTCACAAAATTCATTTTTTGATACAAAGTGGAGTACGCACCCCTCAGGGGATGTTTGTTTATAAAATAGTTGACTGGTGAGTTGTAAAGTTTGAGATGTCTCGTAAAACTTACAGGCCACGAACGAGGTTCTTCAAGTCATAAAAATCACATATTACTGCATATGACGCAGAGAGTGGAGAGGGTTTAAGTGGCTACTTAATTGTTATGCTATGGCAGCGCCAGATGGTGCTGCCAGTGGTAGTTTCCACTAAGTTGCAACGTCGAGCAGGATGCGGTTGAAGTGATTTCTGACGGATGGCTTCTTGGGTTTTTGCACTTAACCAAGAGCTCAGGAAACGGCTTTCGATGATGGTGCAGCAGGCGGTGAGGGAAAGTTTAATGCTTCCTTAACACTTTGAGGTATTTTCTACCCCTTGGCCATATGTGGACTCTTTTTTTTTCATAGGAAAAATTGTTACGTTTCAGAACTAAGAGTTTCAAATTAATACGTGAGTGAAAGAAAGTTTCTAGATGTCATTGATTTTATTATTTTTTTGTTTTGAAAATAAACAAAATATTTATTAAATCAATATTTCTAACCCAATGATAATAATAGTAGTAATTTATTGTTCAGAATTTTAAGCTTTGCGTAAATATTTGAATGCATTGTCTTTGCTTTGGCTAGCATTTAATAAATTTCATTTAGAAGGTGATAGCTGGGAAGGGGATAAAATGTTTGCTTCTCAATTTTACAATTTTACAGTTTGTGGTTCTTGTTTCTAGTTTCCACTCCGATATATGTAACTGAAAATCTGAAAAATAATTTGGAATGTTAGCCTCAATATAATCTTAACATTAAAATTGGCAGGAACATTCTGGCTTAGTTATTTTTTTTTTTTATTTTAGAGCGCCATAATTTTTTTTAAGATTTTCTAACAAAAAAAAACAAATTGTTTTACAAAGTGTAGCCACTTCTTAGGCGAAATTCTAGCAAGGCAAATAAAAGCATTCAAAGGTAGAGAAAACAACATGAGTGTAAATAAAAAAATAAAAAAAACAAATGAATTACTGGAAATATGAAAATGAATGAATTTTACGATTGTAATACTTGGGTTTTATTGAAATATTTTCGAGAAAAGCACTTTTATAATATTTTAAGAGAGATTTATTATACAAGACTTTAACTTGACTCTACTGAGCGAACTTATCACTTTTGATTGCGGAAGGCAAATGACAGACCGATCTGTCATGATGGGATATGTCGACTGAAGGATCTCGTTTGAAGCCTTTTTTGTTGTCACAGCCCCAGAGGGCATCGACTCACAACAGGGATACTACACGATAGAAAACTCAGCACTACTATTAATTACAGTAGCAAGGCGCTTGGAAATGCTAGGAACCAAGTTAGTCAAAGTTTCTCT
The DNA here is from genome assembly GCA_905187475.1 of Syritta pipiens. Taxonomy (NCBI): domain Eukaryota; kingdom Metazoa; phylum Arthropoda; class Insecta; order Diptera; family Syrphidae; genus Syritta; species Syritta pipiens. Next base: position 103,973,283 of record LR994571.1, on the reverse strand, counting down.
TGGGATTTTCTCCCACTCATTTTGTAAGCTTTAAAAGCAAAAAAAAGATTGAAGACTGCGCTATTCTTCAAATGTGATTCAATTATTCAGAATGACCTGAAGATGCTCAATTAAGTTAAGGTCTGTAAACTGTAATGGCCACTCCAATAAGTCTACAATTTTGCCGAAAAAAAAAAAAGAATACAACTTTGCTCGTTTGCTTTGGTCGTTATCTTGATGGAAAAAGAAACTCCCAAGATATTTTAGAAGTAGAAGATGCTAAATTTTCTCTAGAAATGTTAACGTAAACTGGGCCTGTCATTTTGGTGTCAGTTTTGATTTCCAACGCCGTTGAAAGAGAAACAACCAGAGATGATAAATTGACCCTATCTCCACGTTTTACGATCTGTTGAAGATACCTTTGACTGAACCTTTTAAAAGGCGCTTCTTTTTATTGAAATTTTTTTTAGTTTATCAGATTAAAACAGGTTCTTGCTAGAATGCTTGTGGCTTCGGCAGATACTTTTTTGCGAAGACTACTCGTTTTTCTATATTTATTAAGCGAAGCATAGTCTTCTTCGCGGCAAAGGCTTCTTACTCGCTTTTCTGCGGTCTTCTTTGTACTGTTCTCGTTGTGATATTGAGCTGAAAGTTTTCCTTCATATTTGTTGCTAAGCGATTCTTTGTATGGTCAATCCTTACTCTACCATATCAGTTGTTGCTGTCTTCCACTTCATCACAAATCAACTAAACAGTTTCGTTTAAGTTTGGCAACTGATCTTCGTTTTTCGAAATTCCAAACTTCTGCAATAGTTTCTAGAATACCATTGGGTTTTAATTTTCTAAAACAAGCATTCACTTTTAGGGTAAGTGGTTTCAAAAAGTCCTAACAGTATAATCTAAAATATATTATCTGGCAATACATCATTTGAAAGGTCTTGACATAACCTACAAAACGACGCTATGCATGATTAGTTTGGATACGAGCTTTGTAGCGCTTTGTACATAGCCGGAAAATTCAAAAGACAAAAAGGCGGAAGGGAGATATTTGACAACCTAATATTACCACAATCCAAACATTAATTTAACTACCTTAAAATTTCTCACCAATACTTCCAAAAACAAAATTGAATTTCTGCTAATTTCTCAGTTTTGCGCACACAAAATCTAAATTGCAATTTATTGTGTGGCATTGCAATTAGAAATGGTGCAGGCTTACGACAACTAAGCGCAATTAAACAACAGCAAGTAGCGGTTAATACTTGCTTAACTGTTTACCCACATATGGATGACATTATGACATAAAATTTGGGGCATAGTTTTGTTTTTAAGAGTTTTTTTTAGAGCGAATCAACAGTTTTTGGACTTTATTTTATCCGAAAGTGTATGTTTTTGCTATCGTCATACGAATTTAAACGTGTCCTTTAGATGAACTATAAATCCAACATATACACTCAAAACTTCTCTGATTAACTTTTTCTTACATTTTCGAATATTATAACTAAAGCTCATCTTTTCTTTCTATCTCTTCTAGGTAAGGATACAAAGTAGCCCGCATCGGTGATAAGGTAAGCTTCCACTTTCTTTCAGCATCCCCTCAAAACGAGTGGAAAACTTCATCTGTGCCTTAATCCAAAATCAGTATCTCTCCAAAATTATGTAGTTTCTTCCCCCGGGGCCTATTCTCATATCTACGCATTATTCTAGATTTGAAACCCCCCCAAGGAACCGGAAATACGACCTTCAACTCTTCTTCGAAATAAAAGCCAACCACTCTAAATTGCTCATTTGCTCTTTGACAAAGAACGAAAAACAGATTGAAATCCTTTTTCCCAATTCATAACTTCCCACAGCCCCCGCTCGACGAGAATGTTTGGCTGTTTAGGTGGCTTTTATATTTGATTGCAGGCACAAAAGTGTCATTAAGACCCAAACTTGCGATTACGAAACAATTCCAAAAAGGATCTCTCGCTCTCATTTAAATCCGCACAAGCACAGTTGAAGGAATCCTTAAACGGATCAAGGGACATGTAGACAAATATCACTGTCTCCTCCATCTCCCCTCCGAGCATCGCTTCCGGTCCCTCCTATGACAGGATCCTGTTCCTCTATGCAAATTAATGTCACGTCGAAGGCGGGTTGGCAGCTCAGCGGATGTATTCCGGCTCATTGTGCCACTTTTTTAATGTTAAATGTTAAATTAACAGGGAAAATCCATTTCTCAACGGATGCGTGTGTGTGTAGTTTCTTAATTAAGAGACAATTTTAATTACAAAAGGAGTTGTGAAAGGTTTTTCGGCGTAATAAATCGTGCAGAGGCAGACGAAAGCCGAAGTCGAGTAGTGTGCGTTTCGAGGATGTCACAGAAGAGTTCACTTGAAATTCTATTTGTGGTGGAATGAGGGAAAAGATAAATAGAGTGCTTATATGACGAGTGGATGTAATTCTTTGAAGACGAATGAAATTGCTTACGCCCCCTGTGTGTGAGTGTGTGTGTAGTCATTAAGTTGACGGTCGTAATAATTAGTTGTGTTTGCAGTGTGCAACTGAGTAAGGTCGTTACTTGCCTTCTTGGGGGTTATTTCTACCTTTTTTTTTTCTAAGAACATTCTAACATGTCGAATGACCTTGTTGCGAACTGTTGTTGGGGAAAGTTTGGCAAAGAGAGAAAATATAAAAAAAAGAAAATTGAGGTAAGTGGGTGTTAGCACATGTGCTTCAATGCTGGAAGGGCCAAGGGCTGTCAATAGCACCAGAGCGACTTCATGTGCATAATTCTGCAAACGCTTCTTTGCTTTGTACTCGAGGTTTATGCTTTCGTTCATTTCGTAAAGTTCATCAGGGCTTTCCATCTTCGGGCTCAATTATTTTCACACCACTGGGCAGTTGACTGGAAATGATTGTAATTTTAATTTTAATGTTTTCAAATTACTTCTTCGAGAGTTGAAGATTTTTTTACTTAAAATGGGTAAGGAATATTTTAACTTGAGTGCAGATCTTACTTCGTCTGAAACACACTAGGTTTACTGCAATGTCATGAAAATCACGTTAGAAACCATTTGAAGGGAAAATCGAATTCTTTTATGATTGCTCGAATTTTTGTCGAGCCTTAATTTCTTGCTTTTTTGGAAACAAAGACCAGAGTAGAAGGAAATCGACGGTTTCAATGGAAAAAAATTAATTCGATTCTATTTTAGAAAATCGCTTGCTTTTTTTCGAAGCTCTGTCGTCCCGCCGCAGAAAAAAAAAACAAAAAGATTCATCTATCGTTATTAAGAACTCTTTAATATTTTTGATATTAAGATTAAAAATCCTAATGGTTAGGAGTACTCCAATCCGTCGGAGACCGGCATGGCGGTGGAAGAGAGAAGATTTTCGAAGACGCAGAATTGGAGGCATTACTTGATTAAGACTCGTATTAAGCGCAACAAGAATTGGCAGGATCATTGAGGGTGACGCAGCAAGCCATTTCAAAACGTCGAGAATGATTCAGAAAAAAGGAAATTGGGTGCCGTACGAGTTGAAGCCGAGAGATGTTGAACGGCGTTTGTTTGCTTGTGAACAGCTGCTTGCAAGGCCAAGACGGAAGGGATTTCTGCATCGCATTGTGACTGGACACGAAAAATGGGTTCATTACGATAATCCCAAGCACAAAAAATCGTGCGGATATCCCGGCCATGCTTCCACGTCCACAGCAAAACCGAATATTCATGCTTCCAAGGTCATGCTCTGTATTTGGTGGGACGAGCTCGGCATAGTGCATTATGAGTTGGTCAAACCGCCTGAAACAATCACAGGCGATCGTTCTCGAACGCAATTAAAGCGTTTGAGTCGAGCATTAAAAGACAAACGGCCGAAATACAACGAGAGTCATGATTATGTGGAAAAAAAACGGCGGAAACAAGGCTGTATACCTAGTTTTTTTTTTTTTTTTTATTTCAGCAGACTTCAATTCTCTGCTTAGTTGTACTTTTTTTTTAATGTTTTTCGACCTTAAGTTACTTATTTCGTTACAATTCTAAAATTAGAATTTACGAAAACTTAATAAGATCCTCACTGCATTTTCAAAAGAAGAATACTTCCTTATCAGTCAGTCAACAGTTTGAGGGATTATGTCAAATCGAAAGATGGATACAAGCTTTAAAAAATATTATTTTGGGGCACAACACGTTCTTCGTTAGTCGGCTTTTTGAAGAGCATATGTATAGTTGTTGAATGAATCAAATGATTTGCTTAAATTTTATTGGTCTCGCTTTTGACCGAAAAAAACAAAAATTAAATTAAGGAAATTGTCTATACTAGTAATTTACTAAGCCCTAACTCATTTTTTGCTACATTGTTTAAATGTTATTTTCTCGTTTGTAGAATAAATGAATTTAAAAATCGTTGGGAAATCATTCAATCCACCTCGATTTTGTTCTGAATTGCAAATTAATGACGATTTCCCCTTCACAAATTAAAATCCTCACAAATCCACAAATCTTTACTAACTGGATCTACACCATCTCTTTATGTTTGCGACTTTCACTTGCCAACACTTAGCCTCGCATATTTCTTAAGAACTTTTTCGCATGCAACTGCACACTAGTCCTCAGCATGTCGAAGACTCTCCTCCCTGTTTTCAGACAGATTTCTGTTCCGTGAACTCGGGTGGTCTACTCTGAAAATCAATGTCCTTGTTTTTCACTCTCGTACACCCAATTTTACGGACGTGTCTGACCTCTCACATGCTACTTTATCGAAAGGTTGTTTTTCCACACTCAACTGCAAGGATTTTTTTATCCTTGCATATTTCTTGCCACTTGTCGTTGCTGCACCAGTCGACTGGATAGAACTCCCGTCAAGCACACGTAGGAAAAGTCGTGTTAAAAGAAACCGAAAAAGTTCGTTCCTTACCGAAGAGCTTAAGGCCTGATGATACTCAAGTCCTTTTTTACACATCCAAATGCGACCAAGTTGCGTGCGAACACATTTCCCGCCCCCCGGGCTAATGACTCAATATCCCGCACATAATTTTTTCATTCCGCCCACAGAGAAATCTTTTTTTTATGCTCTCATTTACCCGCACATCTCCGTTCAATCGGAGGGAAAGAAGCCCCCAAAGGACCTCTTCCAAACACAAATTCAATTTTTGACAATCGGCAGAACACCCAACAAGAAATTTACAAACCAAAGGAGCAAGGATCAAATGGACCCTCATAATCGTAAAACGTTATGCCCCAACAACCGCACAAAAAAGAAATATGAAATAAGTATCCACACGATCATCCTGCGTCCGTTTATCTTCCTTATCCTATCCAAACACGACTTTATTTGGTCCTTAGGGTAACTGTCAGCGATATCAATTGACAATGAAAAATCGCACGGCCACCCGATAAATTTTCAAATCATAACGTCTCCATCGCACCCTATCGTGTTCTCTTGATCCTGATTCCCCACCACCCACTTGCGGCTGCAGGCAAATCAGGTCAGCCGGGCGTGTATCACCAGCATCCGAGCGGTTGATTAATTGAATTGCTTTTTTTATTGTCAGATTCCCGCAAGGATACACCACGCCAACCCTGCTCGTTATTTACGGCGTGATTCTCGAATGCACACAACTTTTTGACTGCAATCCTTTTGCCTCGTCAGGAGTCTCTTCTAATTAAAGTCAATTTAGATTAACATTTTAATTAGAGACTGGCCCCCGGGTGGGCGGTGGTCGGCGGTCGGCGTGGTGAGTTCTCCTTCATTCAGATGTCCGACAAGAATGAGCACAAAAAATGGAAGAAGCAAAAAATAGAAAATCTCCCATCCCCCGCCCACTCTAGGGGCAAACTTTCACCGAAGGGAAGAAATCGCGTGCGGAGCAACTCTGCGTGGTATGTGTGAATAATTCATGATGGTAATGATGACGCCGATTAGCATGGCGTGAAATTTAATCGACAAATTTAAAGTGTCCAAGTCGGGGCCGGGATTAAATTTCACGCAGCCAGCACCCTGGGGTGGCGAAAGTGTTTGCTCAGCAGGACGAAGGATGTAATGCGTTAGCAACACGTTTTCGTATCTCGTACAAGAATGTTTTGCCTCGGTTCGTTCGTTTGGGGTCAGAACTGAGAGCAATGTGACTCCTCCACATCGTCGGTGAGGTAAAGGAAAATGCTTACGTCTGAGATAACGTGTAATGAGGGTGAGAGCAGGTAATTGCTTGCAAGAAAAGAAAACGAAACTGAAAACGGCAAAAAAGAAGAAGAAAATGTGTGGATGACGAAGATACATTTCGCAAGCTGTGTGTGAGGGAAGCTGCTCTAACGAAGTCCGCTTGGCGGGGATTATTTTCTTTTAGGGAAATTTTTCGAGATTCAACTTGTGCTGAGTGGAAAAATGCGGTTGAAATAATTTCTTCAGCTGTGACTTTAAATGGGGATCAACTGGAGATAATTAAGTGAGGCACTTGTGGTTGATGTTTTTCTGAAGGCTAGTGGTAGGTTATGGCTAAGTAGGTCAGTGAGCATGGCTCCCAGCGTTGCTGTGGATGATTTTTCAATTAATTTTGAGTTTCTTTCATTCCTTAGATATCATGTTCACTCATGTGTTGAAATTGAATGTGCTGCGATGGTTCGAAGCTTCGAGATAATAAGCAGATTAGTGCTAATAGCAGAGCATGGACGAGCTTGGATAATGCACTTAACAAAAAATCATGCTAAAAATAGAATTTTGGCTAATATGAAAATTAACTGATTTTTAAGGATCTTGTCAGAAACTTAAAAGATAAACTCGATTCTTTCTTTTCAAATCATCGCAAAGTATGTGTTTGTATGTCACTCATCCATATTCTTCTTCTTTGCCCGCATGTTCCCCTAAAGGGGTTGCGGGGGCAGTCCACGCAAAACAGATCTCCAGGCAACCCGATCCTTCGCCGCCGACTCTAAGTCCTCCGCGGGTATGCCCAAGCGCTTTTGGACTTGATACAACCATCTCATCCTGGCTCTACCGAGCGGTCGCCTACCCGACGATGTCGCATACAAGGCACGCCCCGGAAGTCGTACTGCAGGGGATGGGGGAGGGGCAGGGGATTGCAAACGAAAACGCTTAGCTCTGGTCGTGGCTATGACGCCACCCTATAAATAAACAAATAATTAAAAAAAAAATAAATAAATAAACAAATAAGCAATAATATTTCATGCCTAAAGAAAATTGTGCTTAAAAAAACAAATGCTTAAAAATGAGAAAAGTAAAATATTAATTGCGTTGCTTGTGGGTCATTGTGGGTGCTAAAAATACTCATTTAATAGCTAAGGCTTTACTCTAAATAACACTATAAAACTTGCGCCAGTGGGTCATGTTCGTACAAACATAATTTGAAAGCCGAGAATACAAACAAAGTCGTGTCGTAGTCGAGAAAAATGTTCACTTATTACATTTTTATAGACAAAAAAAATTAAAAAAATGCGATTACTTTAGAACTAAAAACTTAAGTGATAGCATGTGTAAGACCGTAGATAATATTAAAAAACAAAAGAAATCACCAACTTTTTTTTTTTAAATATATTTATTATTTATGCAATGGTCAGACACGTGCCAATTGGATGCCGAGGCGGGTCTCATGGTCTCAGGCAAAGGGGACTGTAAATAAACAGAAAGAATCCTATGAGCTACGGTTCAACATAAACAAACAAAACCGTACATGGCCGATCACCTGCACCACGGACTCATCACCTGGCCTTCGGGATTACACCCCGGCCTTTTCGCTGTCGTCGTCTTTTTCGTGAGTGTTTCTTCGTTTGACACTCATCGGAAATTATGGCGCGTTACTCATGTGATTAATTGTTAAAATGTTTGTGATGGTAAACATTAAACCAAGCTCTTTGAAAAGAAAAAAAAAATAATTTACACTCAAAAACTTAATTTTTGAATTTTTGTCGTACTCTTGATACTTCGAATCGGGCCAGTGAAAAATTTCGAATTACAGAGGATTCAGAAATGAACAGATACTTTCTTATCATATTTTAACTTACGGTTTGAGAAAAAAAAGTAGCTAGAATTATAGAGGTTCAAATTGCTTCATCCCTGTATCCTTGCTTCGTTTGACCTGCTTTTATATTCTTTAACAATGCCGCTGCATTAAATGCATCTTACTATTTTCCCTCACAGGAAGTGCTGAATATTCATATTCAGTTTATGATGTTGTACTGGGAATGCACAATGAACTGTTCAGTTCTTTTACATTTCTTTTCTAGTTCTCTATTTAGTTGCCAATGAAAATAGAGAAGTTTAAGATATAAGCCAACTTCAGAATATGATTTTTGGACAGGTTCTGGGAGTTTTGCCCCACTGTACGATGTTATTCCAAGACTTCGAAAGCGATTCAAGCACTTAAGGCGAATATCATCCCAGCAATCTGTGAGCTATAGCTCGAGTAAGGACTTGCAAAGCTTTGAGTGACATAATGCTCTGCAGCAAAGTCAGCCAGCCGAGGTAGACACTTAAACGGCGTTGTTTTCCATAATTAATGGGAATGTTTGTTTTAACTAATAAACTCATAATATACGAAAAAAATTATAATTTTGCTAGTTTTATTATATTTTTAAAAAGGAATTTGTATTTAGTCCACACCGTGAAGCGATAAAAATGTAGAGGAAGATCTCTGCTAGACTAGCACAGTCTAACAAATTTAGTAAAAGGACAAGTTTTACAGAAACTTTGAATAATTCGGACATGTTTTTTTATTTTATTTTTGGTCAGTAACATAAGCAAACTAGTTAATCGCTACTCTGTACATTTTCAATCTAGAATCGATGAAAATGAATTCGAATAAAATGAAAGTGTCGAAAAAGGTGATTTCGAGAAAATAGATTTTTAGCATATCGGTTTGTTTAAGCGTCAGACAGACAATTTTTTTTAAATGAGGTTTTTTTAGTTTTCTCCTCAAGCTCTGTTTTTTCTGTTGTTATTTAAAATTATTCAGTAAAAAAAAATTCAATTATTCAGTAGTAAGATCAATTATAGATCATATCTCTGTACAATATATTACACATTTTGAAACGAAATAAACAAAAATATTAAATGGCGAACAGAAATGTGGATTTCAAAGTGTCAATGAATATCCATTGGAAAACAGAAATCAATTATGTCCACATAAGCTGTTCTGATTTATTAAGACGCCACTTTGGACGTCATCCAAATTAAAAAAAAAAAAATCAGCTTGAAAAGTTTTGTAGCGTTCGAAAATTGGTCGCGTATCGTGGACACGAAGTAATGCCTCCCATCCAAATAAGATCCTAATTCATTCATTTCTTTAATCGACGCTTTGACAGACGGTAAGAAAGCAAATTTTTTGTAGTCTTTTTTTAATTTCTAACAAAGAAAGCCAATATCTTTGCGTTTTGGCTTATTATAGAAGAACTATCTTTCATCCGTAGAACCATTGATGCAATAAATTGAATGTGGTAAACCAATTAGTTTCCTCCTTGGAAGCGAATAATTTAAGTCAGTTGATGACTTGTTTGCTTTTACAAATGGTGCTTTTATTGCAATCTCTGGGAGCTGTTGAAGAAGGAACGTGTTCGCTCAACGAAATGTCCTTTGAAAGGCAAAAATTCATTTAATTGTGTTAATTTTTGGTAACGCATTGCTCTTTCTTTAAAACGGATTTAGATATCTCTAAGCTATGGTTTTGCATTACTCCTAATTTTGTATTGGGCCACCTTAGTTTGTCTAGATTTTGCTTGCTCTTCCTAGGAAATTTATTTACTAACCGTAAGTTAATGAAATCTATTTCACTGTATATAATATACTAATTTCTAAAAAAGACTCTCATCTTAGTGTACATTCCAATGAATTAATAAAATGAAATTAAATGAAAATAAAGTTCAAGGCATTTCAAGGGTTTCTCAGAAGTTTCCCTGGAATGTCCTTTCCGGATGATGCAGCTGAAAATACAATTCATGGAGTGCTCACAGTCCCGTGATAATCTCGCTTCCTTCATTCCATTGTTAGAGACTCTGCACTTAATTCGGTAAATGCACATCGGGTGACTTCAGGGCTCTCTACGACCGTGTCGACCACGTGGTCGTTTTAATTAAGTTGAAATGAAGAGGTGATTAAAGTCAAGCGGAATTACTCCACTGCAGGCACTAACTAATCCAACAAACACTCAAACAAAGGCATAACTTCATGATTTATGACTTCATTTAACTCAACTTAACAGCTTCTCGGTACACAATAAACAATTCACGCGTTGAGTTCATTTCAATCTGCGAAAGCAGTTTCAATTAAATTTACATCCCATCCAGGCGAACAGAGAGCCTTCGCACCACAACAGCCGCCCTAATGAATGTATTCGTTTGCTAAACAAGGTTAAAGCAAACACATTTTAGACAAGAAACCTCATAATTGAATAATTAATCGAAATGAGTGTCAACAGGATCTGCAGGAGACCAGACGAGAGAGAACAACACACACCGAAAAGCACGCACACTCCTCCAGCCAATCAAGCCCCTTGAAAGGACATTTTCATTTATTATGATAATGGCCACAAAGGAAGCGCATTCTCAACCAAAAATGAGTTAAACAGGACCTCGTAGCTCCGTAGGTACGATGATTTACATGCTAAGCACTCGTCTCCGTGGAGGCACTTTAATTCGGTACTAAAAGTTTCAGGATAAACTCGTTGGCTTGAATGGGTTTAGCGACGGATAAGTAAAAAGTTTGATTATTTGTAACAAATTGGGGTCGGTGTGAGTGGCTGGTGGTTGACACACATTCGGAGGCAGTAAGGGTTGACGGTTAATTGTGGGCTGATTACTGGCAAGGGAGCCAGGCAGGACTTCATGAAGGTTCAAGTGGTACTTCAAAGAAAATAAATCTACGTTACAAAATCTGAGGCTACTACAAAGTTGGAGAAAATAATGATAGTTAAAGTGCTCTATTTGGGGTCTAATTGGTGTGGGGGATTGCTTACTGTCGTGAAGGTTAAAGCTGTTAGGACAGATGGAAATGTTTTAGGAGCTTAACGAGTCCAAGGTTAAAATTGAATGCTCTAAGAGTGAATGAGTTGAGAAGTTACTTTGAGTACAACATGAGAAACTTTCCAAATTCAACAACTTTTTTCTTAGATTTGTCTGACAGGACTTTTGACCTTCAGTTTTATAATTGCAGGAGATGGAAGTGAATATGCTTAAAAGGTTTCAAAAGGACCTAGCGTCGCAACGTTTTTTTGTTGAAATTATAAGAGTGTCTAGGAACATGGACAAAAAAAACTGAAATCTAGATTTTATTTGGTCTTACGTTTTTCCATATAAAAGTTTTAAAAAAGTAAATATTCCAAGTAGAGGTGGTCGATGGACTAAAAGAAGCTGGGCATCAGATTTTATGACACTCTTTGTGCCATTTAGTGGTTTCTTTTTAAATCATAGGTTATTTTGACACCGACGGCTGTTTATAGTTCGAAATCTTAACAGAAAGTCAATATCATAATTCTGCGAAATGAAATGAGTCACTCGCGTGCAGATTAATGATGCCACGATGCAAAAGTCTGGACAAAAAGAGGGTTTCTATGATACATGGAGGTCGGATAAGATGTATGTGGGGTTAAGCCATATGCGCTTACACTGATTTTTAGTACAGTCACTCACGAAAAAATGCGCTCCATTTAAATGGGGCTCCATTTTAAATGCCTCCGAGCTTAGCCAGCGAACCAGCAGCGTTGTTTGTGGTAATCGGTTACTTCTTTTTGAAAATGTTATTATAATCTTTATTAGTTAGTTATAATTTAATAACCTACTCCTTAGTCGAATCTTCTTTTCTTATTTGTTTGCCCTCAATTGACAACTTTAAGATCCCCAAAGTTGAAGTTCGTTCACCACGCCATTGGAAACCGTCTGCTGGAGTGAATAAAATCTCACTGTAATTCCCGCAAATTCCAATGAAAATCAAATACAAATCTGTCCAATCTCGACAGACTCATCAACTCCCGTCGCTCCCGTTGGATACAAATCGATTTACATCTCGGCAAACACTTTAATCGTTCCCTCAGGCCTTGGCAACCTTGATTAAAACCTAATGAAAAACAAGTTTACTATCTTAATTCTCTGGTTGCTAATTTGCTTCCTATCATACTTCAAAAATTCAATCAAAATTAAGCCCCACCCGCTCCGTCAAAGTCCGTGCAATCCTCGTCTGCGAAAGTAACGCGCCGTTTTGGTGTCACGCTTTACATCCGCTCCACGTCTTGTCATCCATTAAATATTAAAATTTTCGAACCGACGAAAATAATCGATTTTCATCAGCACTTAACGTTGTTAGCTGTTTGTCGGCCATCCTCCTTTCACCTTGACACCGAGGTGGCGCGGCAGCATCATCCGCCCCGGGGGAAAACTTTTCGCATAAATTTCCCCAAACTATGCGCACTCCCTGCCCAGCCCTTTCGATAAAATTTATCAAAGGTGACACTGGGAGGTCATTAGAAAAGTTTGCTGCTGCCCGAGTATTAGGTCGGCTTTGCCATGTTCCCGGGCTTATTTATTCAACAGCCCGGGGGGTGTGGGTGCACCCGCTGTCGGCGGAGCCGAAAAGACAAACCATAAATCCTACTCAATAACAGGGAACCCGTTTAATTTGTTCCCCGGCACTGGTGGACAACAAATGAGTGCGCTGCGTGCACCACATGCAACAAAAGCTAAGCCGCATTGTTTTGATGGAAATGACAGAGGCTTGGGGCGGCCGACTCATTTGTCATGCTGACCGGCCACAGAGCATGAGATGTGCAATTTTGAAACTCCATTCTGCGGGCAACCCAAACACCGAACACCCTCCCCCTCGGGGTTGGCCGGCACGACAGAGCCTCCTGCGAATTTCGGCTGAATGGGGAAATGTTTCACATAAGCCGGCTACGGCTGCGGCGGAACGAGCGGATGTAGCGTAATGGATTGTCTGGCGCGCAGCAAGGGAACAGCGTAATTGGTTTGAATTGTTAAACAGCCGCCTACCCCGCCACCGGAGAGATATAAAGTCGATAACTCGGATTGGTAACCTAATTGCGGTGAGATTTCGCTGTGGGATTCATCGGACATAAAAAAGAACGGCGTGACGTTCCATTGAAATCCACAGCGGGAAATGCTAATGGACTTTGAAGCTGATTACCGTTGATGAGATTCAGTTGTGTGTCTACATACGGCATGATCACACTACAAATGGGCTTCCAGGAGCTGATGACGGGTGGTTCTACAGAGGGATGGGCCATCCACCCACCCTTGAAAGTTGATCACTTTATGGCAATCAAAGTGATTGCATGTGGGATGGTGGTTAAAAAGTTTAAAGGTTACTCTGAGGCAGTCAGTGATTTGATTTCTGTTGCAGAAGGGGAAACGTGTCATATTTGACATTTCCACTGAGAAAAAAAAGAAAAGAATTTGAAAATTAAATTGGTGGGATCGGTGTTTTGAGGTTTAATCAGCATCAGACTGTTAAGCGAGCGTATCCGGGTTCCAATGCAGCCTGGGGAAAAAGACATTCACGGCTCCACATCCAGCGAACGGCTGACAATTCTCCTGGACTAATTCTGTCATCAGAAACTTTTTTTTTTTTTTTTTTGGAACCGGGCTATATGGTTTCGATTTAAGTACGTCCGCTAATATTTTGGTCCTTTGTAGACTCCTAGCGTTAAGATGAGAGGCGATTGTAATGCGATCCCTAATTTCCAGTGACCTCTATAATCGCGGTTTAATCCTTCCATCCTAACGTGCTCAGGTATCTGAAAAAAATTGTTAAAGGTGAGAAGTTAGCCTTGGAAGAAATGTCTTTGGAACCTTATATGACAAAAAAAAGTGTGCTTTAGACTACACAACTGAAGTAAAACTTCTTTAGCTGTAGTCAAACTCAATGCATCGAACAGAAATGTTGCTTAAAGCCATGTTTGTAAGAAAAGGAGTTTACCTTCAAAATTTCAAGTAGATCGTTCCAAATTTGCAAACTCCAAACACTTAGAAAGCCGATTTGAAAATCCATAGGATTTTTTCTAACTCTTGAACAGCTGAACCGATTTTGATGAAATTTGGAGTGTAGATTTATTATGATCTACCCTAAAACGTTAACTGATTTGTTCTTGGATGCTGTATCGAACAGCATGAGTTTATAACTCAGTAGTCGATGTATTTTATGTTGTGAGGGAGTTTTGCTGCATTTAAAGGGTGATTTTTTAAGAGCTATAGGAAAGTTTTTCAAAAAGACGATAGTCACAAAAAAAACTTAAAATTTAGAAAAATGCATGAAATCTTTATTTGAATCGATAGTACGGTCCATATAATTTAATGTTTGAAGATTATTTCATGCAAATGTTGACCTTGAGTGCGCCTCAAATGGTCCATCCGCTTAGTCCAATTTTGGCATACTCTTTCCAACATTTCGGCCGCTATCTCACGAATAAATGCTTCAATGTTGTCTTCCAATGCGTCAATTAAAGCGGGCTTGTCTGTATAGACATGAGCTTTAACATAACCCCACAAAAAATAGTCTAAAGGCGTTAAATCGCACGATCTAGGTGGCCAATTGACCGGTCCCGAACGTGAAATAAAATGTTCACCGAACTCGCCTCAATAAGTCCATTGTTGCGCGTGCTGTGTGGCATGTGGCATGTGGCACCATCTTGTTGAAACCACATGTCATGCAAGTCAAGCTCTTGCATTTTGAGCAAAAAAAAGTTGGATATCATCTCACGGTAGCGCTCACCATTCACAGTTACGTTACGATTCGCATCATATTTGAAGAAGTACGGTCCAATGATGCCACCAGCCCATAAACCGCACCAAACTGTGACTTTTTCTGGATGCATTGGTAGCTCTTGCAATGCTTCTGGCTGATATTCACTCCAAAATCGACAATTCTGCTTATTTACGTACCCAATGAGCCAAAAATGAGCTTCGTCGCTCAACACTTTCTTAACTTTCTGAACTTTCTTAACAGAGCACGCGTCTTGAGAATAAAATTCAATAATTTGCAAGCGTTGTTCGTTTGTAAGACGATTCATGGTTAAATTATAGACCAAACTGAAGATGTTTGACAGTGAAATAAAACACGAAACGTGCGTCAGCTGTTTAAACCAGTGTTGCCAAAAAGATAGCTAAAAAATCACCCTTTAAGAACTTTACTTTTTTTGTCAGAAATTTAGACAGAGGAAATTTAGATGGAGGAAGGTATTGTAAAATAAAAGTGTTTTTTTTTTTCTTTTTGTTTTTCACTCTAAGGCGGCTGTTATCTTTTTTACTGGGCTTTGACAGAGGCAATAAGTTTGACTTCAACTCAGAAAGCAACCGCGGCACATAGCAGGTCGACGTTATAATAAATTTCAAGGAAATCGGACCGATCTATTGAACCCTTTGGCGATTGCGCGCACGTGTTCAACTGTAATACCTCCCGCTACTGCTGTGAAACACAACCCAGAAGTTTCCATGAAAGAGAGAGAGAGAGAGAGAGAAAAAGCACCATCACACTTTTCGTAACGCTCTCGTCTCATATAAATCAGTTTATCCCCAACGCGCGTAAAGAAGTCTTACTTCAAAAATCGGGCTATTACGCCACCCAATTATTATAATGCACTAGGTTTTAGTTTGCCTTGAATGGAAGTTTTTTTTTTTAAAAACGACGAAGGGAAACATAAAAGAAATTGAGACCTCGACGAATGGAATAAGATTGTTCGCCTTAATCCTTAATCGATTCAAAGTTTAAGGTCATTGCCTCCCCCACTCTCCTCCTCGACTATCTTAAACCTTATCAAAGCCATCATTTCACCTCCCTAACGTTGTGGTTAATCACTAACCTGACATCGAAGATATATTTCTGCAAACAACTTAACCATTAATTCACCCACAACAATTACGGAAGAGACCAATTACCAAGGACATATTAATTCGTATTAATTATGTGCTGGCGACTTTCTATGAATAGGATATGACTCTGCTGCTTTACTATTAATTACAAGCAACCGCCACGCGTTATCACACTTCCATTTTAATTATCGGCATTTCCGGACCAACCGAACGCATGTCCTGCTTCCGAAGCGAAAGGTCAAACTACTTTGCCAAAAAAAAAAAAAAGGAAGCTTCGTCTAATTGGATAGGAAATGATTAGAACACAGGAATGATCTCAGCAAAAGAGACCACCTGTGGCTCGACCTTGGACTAAGTGCTTCTCCTTTTACGTGGTTCAGAAGTCGTTAGGAGGCTGTTGGAGAGAGATATAAAAAAAACACAGCCGAGATTTAAATGGAACAGAGGCGATAAAGTAAAAAAAAAAATCATAATTTCAATTTTCCAATCCACAGAATTCCTCGATGGAGAGAAAATTAATGTCGAAAATAATTTAATCAATAAAACTCATTCACTTCCAAAACTGTCGTCCGTCCCCCATCTACTGGAGTAGCTCTCGATTTCTCAAGAAGTCGTGTGATGGTGTCGCAGCCATAAATAACCTGTTTAGTGAAGGCGTCTTGCACACTGAGTGTGTCCTTAATCTTAACGCACTTCCATTCCGTACTTCATAAGGATGAAGTTCACACACATACACACGTGGTGAATGTGTCTTCAATTACATTAGAAGTGAGAGCATGTATCGAGAGTGGGTGGAGACGGAGAGAGATTTTATTTCTTAGTCAAGGTTATGTGTGAGAAAGGTTTATCCCCTTCCAAAAAAAAAAAGGAATCCTTTCAGTATTCACGTATTTCTGTGCCCGATAATCGTTTGTCTTTTGAAACCAATTACCAGGGGACGTGTTTATTGTTTACGACCAGCGAGGACATAACAACGAAACGTGATGAGATCCGGATTTGCGTTATTTTGTTGGTCTGGTGGCGCGGTTCTACCCACTCGCGGCAGCAGAGGTATGAATGAAATTGACTTTTATTGCAGGAACTCACATGGGGTCGTACAAAATAAAAGACACACTGCATTCGGTTTTAGTGCATGGACTTAGAGGTTTTATTGGGACTTCAATATTGTCTTCATTAAAAAGAGCTAACAGCGTGTTCTGTGTGTACCAAGCAATGTTGATGGGGGTTGTTGATTACGGGGGTTGAGAGATTAATCGAAGTTCTTGAAATCAGTGCCCAATAAAGGACCTTTGAAAGTCAAGGTTTGTTTACAACCAAATTCGTCAACAGTTTTTCTAAGGAAAAGCTAAACATCTCATTACGATCGACTTCTGGTTTATTGACCTAGCTTCTGAAACGTGAAGAACAAGTTGATTTGTTAAAGTTACGCACTCCAAATTTTTGTTAAGTTTAATCTTTTCAAACTTAGTCCTTCTCAAAAGTCGATTGAGCGAAACTTCTAAACTTTAAAGCAGTTGAAATATTCTTGAATAACCTTCGCATAAATGTTTCTTTCTTTTCTCATTAAATCATAATAATAAAAATTAAAATAGGAAAACTTTTGAAACTAAGCAAACTATTAAGATGCTAATGCATCTCCCTCCCTCCTAAAAGCGAACAACGTCCAAATTATTGATCCGACGACTTCGTTTCGTCTTCTCCCAAGATCTTTCCGTTCCTTTAACGACTTTGCAATTATCTTTACTTCAATTAGTTATTAAATTAAAAAGTAGAAACAAATGAAATTCAATTTGAACAAAACCGATTTATTTGATTCCCCTGACCCTCTTTAGAATCAGTAGACCTGTCCATAAAAAAATAAACACAGAAAAAATCAGCTCATCAGAAAATGAAAATTCAACGATTAGTTAACAAATCTCGACATAAATCTGAGTGAGCTGATTTTTTATTCAAAAGTTCATACCAGTTGAATAACGATGACCCATCACAAGCCAATCGTTTTATTCGCAAAACCAAAACATTCAAAAGTTAACGCTTGTTGTCCGAAAACAAAACAATCTCATTATACCGAAATGCGTAGATTACTGACCCTTTTTGCCCGAAATTCCAGTTGGTCATCTTCCAAAGGGACACTGTGTGAAACCTCATAATCTCCCCAACCCACCCATGGCCTTTTTTGAATGTCAAAATAATTCCGCCCAATCACATCCTAATAACACTTAAGTTACCGACCAGAAACCCCAATTAACTACGATACACCCAGAGCAGCATCTCGTCTCATCTTCGCCACTCACACGCCGTCGTAACAAGTCACAAAGCCACACTCTTCCTTCCATTGTTACATCGTGCCCTTCACCGTTTTGAATAACACTTGACCCCGATTTGTCTTCCGAGGTCTTATTACATTTCTAATTGGCCCTTTCTCGATGACGTCAGCCCACTTGCCTGGCCTTTGTACATCCTTGGCATTGGGTGGCGGGAGGAGAAATCAAATCTCTAGCAAGAGAAAGCCATTACGTTAATTTAAAGGCAATAAAAGCTAAGCAAGCAGCCTTAAAGGTTGTGTCAAATCCCTAAAAGACAAATGCACGGCACACGCACACAATCCAACCCCCAGGACGGACATAAAAAGCATGCCAAGTAGTGTCTGAAGCTCTTTGCTCCCGGGCTAAAGCAATCTTCCTGCAGGGTCCTGTTCCGTGTAATTTCGTGCACCTCGTAGTACGACAAGAAAGCACTCGCTGCACGCGCTCATCTAAATTTTGAATAAGGACCTTTGGCAGGTTCCCACTTGAAATCCACCACCCCCGCCGACGCATTTGTCATGCAAACTGCCGAGGTTAATTCTATTCATGGAAATTGAATTAATCAAGAGCGTTCTTGTGAAAATTTAATAGACACGCGGCATCATATGTGAGCGTTTGATTCTATTTGCCGCTGTAATTCGTCTGCCGCCCGCGGGAAGGGGTTGGGGGAATGAGGCGCGGAAATGGCGTGCGAAATTCGGCGGAAGAAATTGTATCTCTCGGATGAAATTTGTGAAATTATGAGCGAGAGTTGAGAATGAGATTTTGTCCGTGTTGTGGAAGTCCCTGGAGGATAATTTCCATTCCTTTGTCTTCGCTCTCTCATCGTTGGCGATGTCCGTGTGGCGTCGTCGGACGAGGAGAACTTTCGAAAGTTGTTAAAAACCCCCCCGTCTCCGAGTTTGTTGTCTGCAGTGTCCAATCTGAATTTTCATCTTCAAGTAGTTTTGCTTTTCTTCTTTTGGAAAAATTTACCGCCGATTTTGCTTCAATTAAAGGGATGCACTGCAGGTCCTTGAAATAAAACTTTGTTTGTTCCTTGTAAGCGATTATATCAGTCTTACTGTTTGAGGACCAGTACCGTTGTGTTAATAGCTGTTTTGCAGGTGAAGCGGAGACGAAAATTTTCTTTTGGAAAAATTAAATCGCTTTAAAGTCAAATGGAAAAAAGTTTCATTGAGGAAGAAGGAAATGAAAAGGAAAACAATCTCGTTGTTGGTTTGTCCTAATGGTGTCATCTTTAATCCTTGGCGTTCCCTTTGGCGTGATGCGAAAGGGTCGAACTTTACTTTGGGGAGTAATAATAATTTCTTGATCCCCTGTAACGACGGCTACTGAGGAGGTGGGCAATGGAAAAAAGGAAGTAAAGATAATTGCAAAGTCGTTAAAGGAACGAAAAGATCTTGGGAGAATACGAAACGAGGTCGTTGGATCAATAATTTGGAGGAAGTGCTAATGCATCTTAGTAGTTTGCTTAGTTTCGAAAGTTTTCCTATTTTAATTTTTATTATTATGATTTAATGAGAAAAGAAAGAAACATTTATGCGAAGGTTATTCAAGAATATTTCAACTGCTTTGAAGTGGAGAAGTTTAACTCAATCGACTTTTCAGTGAGCTTAAATTTGAAATAATTAAACCTAACCAAATTCTGAAGTAGGTAACGTTTACAAATCATTCGTATTACAAGCTTCAGATGATAGATCAATAAATCAGAAATCAATCGTAATGAGTTGTTTAGGTTTTGAAGGTAAACATTGCTTCTAGCTACATTTCTATTTGATGCGTTGAGTTTGACTAGAGCTAAAGAAGTCTTACTTCAGTTTTGTGGTCTAAAGCCTCTTTTTTTTTATAAAAATTTAAGTATGAAAAATAATGTGTTCCTCTATAGCCTAATCCTGATTTAAATTCTAAAAATGTTTTTTTGCAAAATAAAATGGTCTACAATCGAAAACCACACTCCACCACACTCGTGTTGCTTTTAACCACGTTATCAACTAAAAGTATACGCAAGACTTGCGCTCATCAATACTAGATATTGACAGTCAAAAAAATACTTTATCTTTAAACATCAAACATCGACTCAATCAAACTGATATTTTCTACCAATCACTTCTTTTAAAATAATAACTCAAGCTGACTCGTAGTTAAAATGTTTCCTATTTTTGTTGAAAGTCACTTCACTAACAAAATCTCTATTTAATGTTTTTTCTAAATATCACATTTTTCTTGTTGCATTTCACGTACAGTATGAACTGAAGAAAAATGAATGTACCATGTAGATATGTAAACGAATGCATACATTGGCGGCTTATGACGGAATTGGAAGGACTATATTCGATTGCAGCTTTTCTACAACCTTCAATTATGCTGTAATGTTCGCCTTTTTCTAAGATTAATTAGAAAAAATAAACATCGATATGAAAGTCTTCTTCAAGATAGACAATGGAATATAGTAAGACAAGTCCTAGTATTCTGTTTAATAATATGATACATTTATTTGAATTATAACTCATTCGTCATTCATTTTCTGAAATGTAAAATATTGCTCAAGGTAGGACGTAGTTATTAAATTTCATTTCATTTAAATATTTGCAAGTCACAACCATTTCACAGCTCGTTCACTCTTATTACAACACACAATCTTCATTTCCTCACAATAGCCTTGGAATGCAAATTTCCTTTGAATCCCAAACATACTGTGCAAAATATGTACCTCCTATTCATGCAATGGAAATTCAAACTGAATATGTCTGTCTACGATTGACCTCCCGATAAAAATCTCCATAGTTACACAAGAAGAAAAAAAGAACTTTTTTATGGTCATTATTATTATCCTTCACTATAACCATGAATTCAGGTAGAAGATAGTAAAATAATTTTATTTCAAGTTCAGGGCGAAAGTTCATGCAAATTGATTCAATCAATTGAAGACTATTTCAGGATACACGTGTGTTTTTTTTTCTCTTAAACATACAAAAGCCCTAGGTGTTATAGTGTTGACAGATGTAAAAGGAAAATTGTCCTAAAATGTTGAGAAAATATCCTTAGAACTAACGACGTGAACTCAACAGTACAAAAGCTGTGAAACTACAATCGCTCACGTAAGTATTTGTACAAAGAATTCTTCTTCCAATTTGTTGAACAGAATCCTTTTAAAGAAAAAAAAATCTGTAGATAGCTTGCTAGAAAACTAAAAATCGAAAAACTAATACCGACGACAAGTTTTTCGATTTTCTAGTTATGAATGCTAGAAAACCAAAAAATGAAAAACTAATGCTGACGACAAGTTTTTCGACTTTTTGGTTTTCTAGCATTTAAACTAGACTTAATGCCAACGACAAGTTTTTAGACTTTTTGGTTTTTTAACATTGATAACTAGAAAATCGGAAGACTTGTCGTCGACATATTTAGAATAATCAGAGGCACAGAAAGTGAATATTTTCGAAATCATTTGCTGTGTCGCAGACGGGTTCTTCGCTAAGTTTACATACCTTTTATAACTAGAACTGGTTTTCTATAAAAATTGAAAACCTGAATTTTTTAAGAAAGAACAAATCTATCAGCAGTAATTGCCGTCACAAATTTTGACTCTGCTTTTAAATTATTTCCATTTGATTTTAAGAGTATCCTAAGTTTTCCTAAGCCTTCTTTCGACAAATGATGAATCCCCTTTACTTCAGAGGGTAAATAAAGGAACTTTAAAAAGAAAGCTTCTAAAAAAGTTTCCATAAAATTTCCCTTTTTTTTATAGCAAACTAGCCTTAGTAAAGAGAATTTTCCATAGAAAAATAAACTTTCAAAAAACTTGAAAAGCTTCCTACTGATAAGAAAATTTAAGAGAATATCCAAGTGAATTCACCACACCTCTCCGAAGTCCTCTCCACCAACACAGACTAACTCTCCCTCTGTATCTCTTATCACAAACGAGCCTTATCACAACGTCCCGCCGCTCAAGGGTTAACTGGTGAGCGCATTTTCTAAACTCACCACACCTGCTATTTTTAGAATGCCACTCATTCAGACGCACACGCAAAATCTCATCCAGACAATGGGACTATTTTATGGGAAACGGGCTTGAGGACCCTAATTTGAATCGTCTTTGATGTGACGGGAAGACGAAGCTTCGAGTGGAGGTCCTCGACGACGGCACGTCAGGATTGATAGATGTCTTCAGCAGAAGGAAAATCAAGAATGTGCCTGAGAGATTTATGTCAATGGCGAGCTTTCACCACCCCGCCTAAGAGAGCTCCACGAGAGACCGAGAGCGAGAGAGAGAGAGTGAAAATTCCTCATTTCCGTTGAAAGTTTTTGTTGTGATACGTCGTCCTTCCTTTTCAGTGTTTCCTTTTTTGCATGCTTTTGACATTAGTCAACGTAGCAGACAACGGAGCCCCTTCCGCATGTGATTGAGTCGAGTCCTTGTGCGGGGGTTTGTGTGTGTGCATATGTGTGCGTGTGCTGCACACACAGATTGAGTCTCGGGCGGTTTTCATGGTTTAGTTGAGTTCCCTTCGCCAGGATCAAAGACGTCGTATTGTGTCAGTCTGTTGGGTTGTTTACGCCTCAGCACGCCGCCGGGAGTAACGCTTTCCGCTGCACCGCTTTGCGAGCCAATTAAACGTTCGATTTACAAATTTGAAAGTCCCCTCCGTGGTCAATCGGGCGTGAAATTTTAGTGAATTTTTCATTCAACAAAATAAAAAAATGTGATTCAAATTAATTTGGTGAGAATTAAGTGTTGGAAAAAAAAAAAAAAAAAAAATAGAAAGAAAAATCGAGTGAAAAATTAGTGGGCCCGGTGTTCTGTCCTGTGCCCTGTTAATCGAGTGCTTAATGTGTCGATTAGATGCCGGACATCAGGAAATTACTTAATGAAAACCCTTGCAGACTCGTTCATCACAGCCGACGTTTGTTTGGGGGTGTGTGTGTGTGTCGGCCACCCCTCGGAGCCGTTTTCGATTAAACTCCAGGGGTGATGCTGATGCTGACCTGTTGCAGAAGGGGTGGGGAGCGATTGACAAAGGAGATGGCAAAATTGAACGGGTTGGATTAAAAACAGCAAATTGGAATTTGTGGAGGGGAGAATCTCCTTTTTTTTTCGTAGACCAAAGGAATGCTGTGGAGGCGACGACGTGGGGCGCCAAGGGGATGGTTAGGAAAAAAATTCCTCATTTAATCGCTTATTCCATCATTTTCTCTAAAATTACATTTTCCCTCCTCAGTTTAGGGGGATCTTTAAAAATTTATTCTGTTGACGAACAGGCGAACCCTTTTCAATTAAGGAAATATCCTTAGAATTTTCTGTTTTCTCCTCCGTGCCTTTCAATGAATAGCCAGCCACGCACTGAGCGAAGAAAATATTTAGAGGACTCCGTGCCACTGGGAATGCCACACATACACACGAGCCGCAGCGCAGGATAATCCCGTGATTGATAAAGGGACTAGGAGATGAGTTTGGCTCTTTATCTTAAGCGTCGCCGTCGTGCAGCGAACCTATAACGCAGCCGGTGGGTGGGTGGGCAGGCGGTGCGAGAAATGTTGCAGAGATATATTTTTATGACTCAAAAATGAATGGAATACTTTGTCATGGCGGTTTTATTACCACTCCCACATTTTAGTTTACGATTGTAAGAAGTTTTTTTTTTCGTTCATAGCTCTTTCGGATTGCAGTCGTTTGGATTATTTTCTTGGAGCGTGGTTTTGTCTTCAACGTGAACAATGTCTCTCGGCCAGAGCAGCATGAGAATGTGCGTGTGAGGAGGGGTGTTGGGCGGGAGGAAAAAGAGAATTTTACTTAAATTTTATGGTATGGCTTCGGTTACATCTCGGTTTTGTGTTTGTGACTTGTTAATGGGTCCTGTCGAGGGGATGACGATACCGAGATGACGAAGAAAGGGTTTGCGTTGGCTCCTGACGAGCATGAGAGGATTACAGCTTAACCACGTTCGTTTGAAGGCCGTACTCGGTTTAATTGGTATTTTACGTATCCCACGGAGGAGAGTGGTACCTGGAAGTGAATGAGGTTGCTGCATGACAACTGAAATTCCGAATTTTATGGCATCCAGTGGTATTGAACGGGGCAAAAGGGGGTCTGGGGATTAATTTTTGTTGTGCTCTTGTTGGTTTTTAACATTTTCCAGATCCCAGTAATTTGTACTAATTGAAAAAGTGTTTTTTTTAACTTGACTTATGGTCTATGTTACGGCTTAAGGTATAAATTTATTTTATTTTTATAGAACTTTGGAAGTTGCAACTCTGCAGTCTCTTAAACTTTTCCTTCTTTGTTTACTTCATGCTTTAACGGCCAGCTTAAAAACTGTAAAACTATCTTTTTTACTATTTAGACTCTGCAAAGAGCCTTAAAGTCCCTATTCTAACCACCCCATGGCGAGTTGGTTCATTAATAGAGTGAGAGAGAGAGAAAATGCACATCACCTTCTAAATATGCAAACCTTTCAAAACAGAAAACAAAGAATCTGTTGAAAAGAAGTTCTTGAAAACTTCACCTGGGAGACCTGAGATTGTTACAAATTGTAAGAACGAACACGTGCATACTTACATTTGCACAGTAAAACTAAATATAATTAGAGCAGAGGTGTGAAGTTCTAATGCAAACTTTTCCTTTGTAGCTTGAACACAATTGCACCTATAAATTTGCAAAATAATCAAACATTTTCCTTATTTTTTTGCCATCAGAACATTGATAAGTTCATAAATGAGTCGAGAGCTAACGAAACATTTTCAAAACAGTATTCATTTGAATTTTTTCAATTGATGTTATTTTTAAGCTCATTATTAACTGTTTTTCAAATTGTTTTAGACTTTGGAATTCATTGCAAAAGATTTGGAATAATAGTTAATGAAATTTCCATGAGTTCAGGAAACACAATTATGGTAGTCGAAAGTAGAGCGAAATCATTCGTCAATCGTTGTTTGGATATAAAGCGCCGAACAAAAATAATGATACAGCAATAATTTTTGAAAAAAACTCGGTATTAGGAAAAAAAATGAGGCAACAAGGATTCTTTTCATATAATTTTAACTAGAATTTTAATTTCTTGCAAACTTTTTGCGTGATTCCATCAAAGCGTATTTTTGAAAAGTGAAAGTAATTCATTGTAGCGCACTTTACATGAACAAAAGTATTGGCACACTTCGTTGCTAACACTTCAAACTTAAAATGAAAATGTTAAACTGGAGAAGTGCTGCTATTAAGTACAAACATTGTAATTTAAATTTAGTTGAATATTTAGTTAAGCTTTTAGTTGATTCCACTAGACTTTTATGCCATTCATCCACTAAAATCGACTTTAAAGACATTCTTTTGTAATCTTCCGTTTATGGAGCTACCTATTAAAATATTCCCACAAATTAACACTCAAATTTAAGCCTGCTTAGAGTAGATGAACATTCATAAGTCTAGGTGTATGACAGTAAGCCATTCCTCAACGATTTTTGCTGTGTTCATCAAATTGTTGTTCTATTGTAATGCCCTTGGCCCATTCAGCGCCAACTTCACAACCCTCGATGGTCAATTTCGCTTTAAATTTTCAGGCAAAATGTTTCAAAATGAAAATTACAGTGTATGTCGTTCGGAATTTACAGTGGTGGAAAAATAGAAACAAGATCGTTTCGTGGTATTAATTAACTAGAAAAAGTTTATTTCGCGGAAGACTTATATTTATCAATTACTCGTTGTTACATTATATCGAATTGCAAAAACTCAACAAAGAGATGACATAGAAAAAATGCAAAAATTGTGGAAAATCAAAATTTAACCAGTTTTCTCAAAAATAGTGGAAAAACAAAATTTAGCCAGTTTTCTCAAAAATAATGGAAAAACTAAATTTAGCCAGTTTTATCAACGAGCTGTTAAGCCACCCAATGTAATGAAATCGAATTCCATGTTCTTTGGACGGCTCATGCATGTTTTCCTGCCAAAGCCAACCAAATTCATTTTGGTTTCATGTCACCGCAGTTCCTATTTCCACGACAAAGATGTTGAGTTGCAAAAATTTATCTTTTTTCAACATCTTTTTGCTCAAATATGAAACCTTCCTATGGGATCTGCTAAAGAATTTTGCTTTTTATCATGCGACTCAGCACTGCTGCATCAAGTTCTTTTTTTAAATTCATTTGAAGTTGCGAATGGACTTTTTTTCAATATCGCAATAGTAACGAGTCCAATGGTGCTGTTATTCAATTTCATTCCTTAATTTACTGGCCGGGCTAAAATTAATCGCTCTGATATGATAGTTCATCCATTTTTTGTCGTCTTTTCACAAAATTTCAATCAATTTCCTTTTAGTATACTTACTTACTTATCAGGCATTTAACCCTTGGAGGGTCTGTGCCTGAGCCAAAGCCGCCTTCCAACGTTGACGGTCCCGGGCATGCTGCTTCCAGTCCGGAAGACCAAGCTGTCTTGCATCCGCGATCACTTGATCTCTGTACCGGAGGTTCGGTCTCCCCCTTCTCCTCGAACCAGGAGGCTCGGATTCGAAGACCCTTTTAGCTGGAGCGTTTGTGTCCATGCGCTCGATGTGGCCGAGCCACTGTAGTCGGCGGATTTTTGCCTTCCGGACTATATCCACATCTTTGTACAGCTCATAAAGTTCGCGGTTATGTCTTCTCCTCCATTCGCCTTCCTCGCAGACTGGACCGAATATCCGCCGTAGAATTTTTCTTTCGAAGGAGCCAAGTATCAGCTCTGCAGTCCTGCTTATCGTCCAACTTTCGGCTCCATACAGTAGGACTGGCAGGATAAGGGTCTTGTAGAGCATGACCTTAGTTCTTCGAGTCAGGAGTTTTGACCCTAGCTGTTTGGACAAACCGAAGTAGCAGCGGTTGCCAAGGGTGATTCTACGACGGATCTCCACTACGATGTCATTCGTGGAGTTTACGTTCGCCCCGAGGTATATGAACTCCTTAACTACCTCGAAGTTATAGCTGTCGACTGTAACATTTTGTCCTAGGCGGTGGGCGACGGATTCTTTCTTCGTCGACAGCATATATTTGGTTTTCTCCTCATTTATCTTCAGACCAGTTCGTTTAGCCTGCTCTTCAATCGCGGTGAAAGCTTCCACAATGGCCCGCTGGGACCGAGCGATGATATCAATATCATCTGCGTAGCCCAGGAGCTGGACCGACTTGTGGAAGATAGTACCTTCCGTGTTGACGTTGGCCCGCCGTACTATTTGCTCCAGCACGAGATTGAAGAAGTCACATGACAGCGCGTCTCCTTGCCGAAATCCGGTGCATGTTTCAAAGGGCTCGGACGTTCTTGAGCCGAACTGCACGGTGCATCGAGTGTTGTTGAGCGTGGTTCGACACAACCGGATCAGTTTTGCCGGGATCCCGAATTCAGCCATCGCACTTCCTTTTAGTATCGATACAATGAAATCCACGACCCATTCTCGCAGAATTTCCACTTAAATATTAGGTTGTCCGCCTTTTGTCTTTTGAATATTCCGGCTATGTACAAAGCGCTACAGAGCTCGTATCTGGCAATACATCATTTGAAAGGTCTTTACATAACTTACAAAACGGCGCTATGCATGATTAGTTTGGATATGAGCTCTGTAGCGCTTGGAACATAGCCGGAAAATTCAAAAGACAAAAAGGCGGAAGGGAGATATTTGACAACCTAATATTTAAACAAGTTGTCACTGATAGTTGACAAAAAACTAATTATCTTGCATTTAATTTATAAGATTTATAATCTACTTAATGTAAGTAAATAACAAGAATAAAAAGGAAACATCAGAATATTTAACTCAAAAAGATAAAAAAGACTGAACTGCATGTGAAAACTTTTGACGAAAAGTGGGAATTTGCTTTGTAGTATTTTTTCTAGGCTAAATTGGCTAAAAATAAAACTCCTGTTTTCCCCTCAATTTTTGCAATTTTTTCTGAAAAACTTTATCTATTTTTAGATGTTTGCAGTCCGTTATACTGTACCAGCCAGTAACTGCTAAATACATGCTATAATTTGAATTTTACGAGACCAGGGAAAAACTTTGAGCTAAAGAGATTTTCGAATTACGGGGGTTTCAGGAAAAATATAGGGTTCACTTTAGTCACTTACGCATTTCAACTAAGGGTTGTTGAAAAACAAATACAAATAAATTTGACTTTGAATTATAGAGGTAAAGAAGCCATAATTTCCAAGGGGTTTCCATGGTATTTTGCAAAAAAAATAGAACTAACGACGGGGTCAGATTGCATAGGTTTTTTCGATGTAGAGAGGTTTTTTCAGGGGAATGTGAGACTTCTTCTATTTATGGAGATTTTCGAATTAGGGAGGTACGAATTATTGAGAATTCATTGTACATGATTTGTGTCATAAACTTCATAATTTTCATCATCTTCTTGACCGCGTGATCCACAAACGGGGTCGCGGTGGTAATGCACGCAAAAGATTTTTCCAGGCATTTTGATCCTCCGCCGCCAACTCTAACTCATCAGGGGGTATGCCTACTCATCAGGGAGCATAGCCAGGCGAGATTTTGGACTTGGTCCAGCCATCTTATCCTGGGTCTACCGAGCGGTCGCCTTCCTGACGAAAAACTTTTAGTTAATTAGTACCACGGAACAACCTAGTTTCTATTTTTTTTTTCCAGTACTCTATGTGGGTAGGTCAGGAACGATCTTTAAAATAGAATGAAAACGAAAATGTTTTAATATAACAAAAAATAAATAAATGCTGGTTGCCACGAGCAAATAATTTTACTTTGAATTTTGTTCGTAGGATATTTTTATTTATGAGACAAAACCTCTTTTTCTTTTGACTGTCACTTATGCTATAAAAACTGCCTACTAAAAATTTTTTTAGTTTCTATTTCATTTCTACAGAAAAATATTGTTTTTTTTATTATTCAATCTCTTTGGAAGCTCCTTAGAAAGTAATCTACTACAAGTCGAATGCATTTTAGAATAGACTCAGCTGGACGATCGACTCCAGTCGCTATTAGTTAAACTGGAGCATTTTATTGTACAAGTATTTGAAACCATTTCCTGATCCGATTTACTCTTCTTAAGTTATTTTCTTCTTCTTCTTCTTAAGTTATTTTCTTAACTTCAATTCTCTTATGTTTGATTCACATAAAGAAATTCATCTTTATCTTTATTAATTTAATGGTACAGAATAAGTCGTAGTCTTTAAATTTCCTGAAATGAAAATTTTCCTTGTACCTACGATATTTGAATTTAAATGTTTCAAATGGTCTTACTTGTAAATTCGAAAGTTTGGACAATGAACATATTTAATAACTGGAGTTTCAGCAAGCTTTTCAGCTTTTAATTTTGTGTCTTTGGATAGACAGCATATGTACACGATGCATTTTTCCAAATTACCTCTGCTCTACCTTAAATCGGCTTATGTGATTTTTTTCCAATATTTCCTTTTTTCGCATTTTCTCAAAAAATACAAAATTCTGTGAATTATGGTAACGTAACTTAATGGATTCGATAAAAGGCATTAAATGCTGCAAATCCATTTCGAAACCGAACAGCCGACATGAGTCTGAAATGGCGGGTGAACTGTAAAATGTGTTGCATGTACCAAATGGAACTAAATGAATGAAAATTAATTAAAACGAATGCGATGAAACAGGAAAATTCTGCTTGTTTTAAAATATTCATGAAACAAAGTCCTTAATGTTTCAAACAGCCGTGATTTTGCAGTGAAACTCTTTAATGCATTCAAAACCCATGCCATTTTGGATCGAAGATGAATCCAACCATTATCCTTTGGTTCATCGAATTATTTTCCCAAACTGAAAGTCTACAATTTCCTTACTCGAGAACGAATTCTCTAGAAATAATGGAAATTTATTTTTGAAGAACAAAAACTGCACAGAGAATTCGAATCGAATTTCAGCTCAACGGCTGCAATTTATGTTCTCCCAGCGACTCGGGGAGGGGTGAAGACTTTTCGTGAAATGGATGCCGTTGCTTGCTGTGCAGTTCTAAGTGCTCACAAGGGAAACATAAACACGCGAGTTCTTGAAGTGAGTTCTCCTTAAAATAGAAACACTTGAAAAGATTCAACTAATCACCCCACCATATGGCCCCCGCCCGTGTTCGTTTCAAGAATTCATGAGTCCTTCCATTGTTCGGCTTAATTTGTCTTATCAGCTCTTGTATACATTCCATGAGAAAATCCATTTTCCATCACGCACCTGTTGCAGAGCATCCAGACACACATACACCTGATGTGGAAATCTCAAATGCAAATTACTTAAACTCGACATCCTCGCATCATGTGTGTGTGTGTCCTCGTCTCCCTCCTGGGCACTTCGATTCAATTTCCAGACTGTTGTTGTAATCCATTGGGAGATTACAGCGGAATTGCTTCACCTATTATGTAAGATCATGCTCTAATTTAATTTCGCATAAAAATGGCACAACGAAATGAATTAGGAGAATGTGTTGCGATAATTATGTGGAAAGTACTTTTGAATTGAAAGTAGAAAAAAAAAATGAAAAAACAAATGTGTATAAGTGGGTGGGAGATTAACCTTTGCATACTTCCATTTTGTGGGAGGTTATAAGTTGATTACGAAACAAGGATTTCTGTCAGAGGGGGCAATTCTCACGTGTTTGTGACAACGTTTTAATTATTGATTAATTGAGAAACAATGTTTTCTACATTTTATGTTTAAATCATTAGCAACATAATTAACCTGAAGGTTTTTTGAGAAATGGACCAAATTTAAAAAAAAGTTGCCAGTGATTTGTGATTATCGATTCTCCTTGTGGCTTCGCTTCAAATTTCGAAATTTGAGCTCTACTCGATTTCTCGTCTTCGCAATTTTAAACTACATTAATCTCCTTTAACAAGAGTTCGAAGAGTCGAAGTCATCAGCCAAAAACATGCACATTCATTTAAAATAAATCGATGTGTTTAGCAGAAGGCCTTTGTTGCTCTGGGCATATTTTCTAGCTCAGCTAGCTTTAAATTAATAATTAAATCTATGTAGAAGGACCTCTAGCTCTCGTTCCTCGGGTCCAAGATAAGATTTAGTCCAGGCGTTCTCTCTGTTGATGTCGTCATTACTTAGGTGCTGTCCATTGTTGTCCTTGTCCCCAGCGGAAGGTTTTTTTGACAACATTTCTTTTTAATTCTGCGGCTTTAACAATGATAAGGTATAAGCTCCGTCATGGCGTTCTATCAAAACATAGGTAGTTCAAGGATGCGACATTTTAATGAACCTCACGGTTGTAAAAACAACCCAAGGTTACAGTTAAAAAGCGACTTCTTTTTCGTTTTTTAAATCTGAAGCAATTCCCAAAAATATCGACATTAAATATTAAAAAAATGCTTGCCATCAATTCATTTACGTAGCTCTTCTGGATAGTGCTGTAAAACGTGCTTTCCGTCGGCTTCCACTTCCAAAATTTTGATAGATTTTTATCCCAGCAAAAAAATAAAAAAGGAAATTACAAAACTAAGCGCAACTGACAGCATTCTCTTTCTCTCTCTGACTTTTGGCAACGTTATTTGTCCTGGCAATGATTTTAAGCCATCAATCATCCTCGCTCGTCACAGCGAAGCTCAATAATAAATATTTTCAAATTGTTTTCTGCAAAATAGAAAGAAAAAACTCCACAGTTAGTGGGCGACGATGTAACAGCCATTGATTGTAAAAAATATCGAGTGGGTAGTGAACGAAAGGACATTTGTTGAAATCGTTTATTTCCCTTTGTCCTTCCCGCTTCTGTTCTCGATTCTATGGACACACAGCATTTCATGAATTGAAAATAACTAAACTAGTTTTCGCTAAGGGCACTACAATGGTTTCATGCATGTAAATATAGGCGGCGCTCGAAAGGATTACACTATGTCCTGTCATGTAGTGAGTGAGTGAAAAAAAGTCTAACATCTGCTAAGAGGAGTGTGACGTAAAAGTTAATCACTGTATTCAGTGTATCCTTTGTTGGAATTTATTTCACCAGACTTTCTATCATGGATGGACTAGGATTGTGTTTAACATACAAAAAACTCGGTTGGTTGGTTGGAATTTTTCAACCGAAGTATGTCCAAATCCTTACACATCCTTTTAGCTGTTAAATCTGTCATTAAGGGTGAAAACCATTTCCATTCATCACTCAGGCGAATTCTTTTAATGTGCACAAAACATTCTTTGGAAACCATATTCGTTTCTTTGGACTGAACACGAGATCCTAACCGTATGCAGGACTCCTTTCGATTTATCATTCTTCAGATAAACACAACAATCCACGGTATCCTTTGTAGCGGAAGAGCACAGGAACGAAAATGTCGAAGAAATGATATATTCTCCCCACACAGCTGAGTAAACACACCACAAAAGCACAACAGTTGGTTCCTTTTATCCTTTTTTTTCGTTGTTCGTTTCGTTCGTGTTTTTTTTTTTGTTGAAGAATGATTGTTTGCCATTTCCGTGGAACCTGACAGGCAATCGTAGATAAAACAACGTCGATCCAATTTGCAAATCCTTCTAGAAAACAATTTGATTATCATTGAAGAGAAACAAGAGACTCAAGCGAATGACTCTTATCATTATCGACGCTCGCGAAAACTAATTTTACACGCAATTTAGAAATTTACAAACGTTTGACGATGGGCGGAGGCGGTTACGGTGTGGTGTGACGGATGAAAGGATGTGTTCACGAGTTTAACATATCTCATTAGGGTGGGTATGAAAATGGGATGGGTCGCAGGTGAATCGTGTGAGAGTGGGTGCTCTTAGTGACACTCCCCTTTTCACACAGGAATTTCAAGGAATTTCGAGTAACGAGGAAGGCGATTCACGTTTGTGGTGCATTCTAAGAATATTCTACTTTTAGAAGAGGACAAGAATGCAACCAAGTTTTTTAAGATCTGCATCAAGACAATGAAAAAAATCTCTTTTGTTGTTCGATTAAAAAATGACTGGCTTGTTGGGTTTTATGGTAACGCACAATAGACAAGTTGTATATGACTAAAAATTTATATGCAAATTTCTAAAGCAACAATTTTAGATTTTCAAAAAATTTTGTAGAATCTCTCGAAAGCCCATATTGGACAAATTTCAAATATCAACCTCTATTCATTGTCTTTAAAATTTCGTACGAGTTTTGTAAAATCTTTTGAAATCCCGAACTAGACACACATTTTAAAGATTGACCTCAACTTCAACCTTTTGAACAGGTTTTGTCGAATCTTCCGAGAAGACAAACTAACAACGAATTTCTGAGACGTCAGTCACGAAAATTTGACTTTGAATATTTATGATTGAAATTATTAAATTTTCGACGTCAAAAATCGATCACAAATTTCTGAAAGAACGTAATCGAGACTTTTACTTTGAAATTTTCTTTAAACTTTGTGAAATCTTAGGAGATAACATTTGGACGAAGACATAAAAGGCAAAAACAACCTTCAGCCCCTATCTTTGAAAAGTTTTACAAAAAGCAACAAAACAAGTAACCAATCATTATTTTTCATTACGATGAATTGTCAGACAACACGATGCCTTATAAAAATCTTATCGCCTACGTGCGTTTTAAGTTCTTCTAAGATAAGAGATCATTGATAAATCGATTAAAACTCGTCAAACTTTCCTCTGTTTGAATTTTGAGCAAAAATTCTAAGAGATTTATAAAGTCAATACTTGATTAGACCGCTTAAATAATGTATGGAAACTCAGTACTACTTGATTCGTGAAGTTTAATTGTGTGTGACTATGATCTGGTCTACC
Source organism: Syritta pipiens (assembly GCA_905187475.1). NCBI lineage: Eukaryota > Metazoa > Arthropoda > Insecta > Diptera > Syrphidae > Syritta > Syritta pipiens. Next base: position 103,939,470 of record LR994571.1, on the reverse strand, counting down.
ATTTTTGTTTCAGAGCAATGTAGTACAATTGTGAAAGAATTATGTGAATTTTTTTAAATCTTGATCTATGGATTGCTTCAGAACGATCTGAGTAGACTTGCTAGTTTTCCATGAGGCTTCGAAGCATGAGGATTTGAAATCAAATTTAATGCAACTGGGCAAAAGAATATACTGTCGTCAGCTACAGAACATAAGCAATCAGTCCACCAAATTGTGTTTTAATCGGAAAGGTTTCAAGAGTTAATTTTAGGAAAAAAATTATTTAACATTCATCAGTCCCTCGGGTCATTTTTGACCCAAGCGACTGTATTTTAATTTCTTTTATTGGAACGAAATTAGTAATCGATTTAAAAAAATTTTTTCTGCAACTGCTAATTACATAAAAAAAAACTAGTCTCTTAATTTCAAAACATTTTTGAGAAAAAGGCCTGCTTTTGATTCATAAAGTAACGGCCGAGGGATGGATGATGGCTAACATTCCCACGATCAAATCAATAACTTTACTGAAATAAGCATTTGTAGCCTCCGAATTCTGAGCCTTGAGTCCTCCAATGTATCAGCCAAATATTTTTTCAAATAACTTTACAAGAATAAGAATGTTATTCGGATAGTACGGAATTCTATAAGCCATAACCTAAACGCTTTTCCCAATCAATTTAGTGGTTGAATAGAAAGGCTTAATCAAAGAAGATAACTCGATTCTACTATTTCTTCTATTTTCGATATGACGGACAGCGCATTGAATGTATGGGGATTCAGGAAACAAATAAAAAAAAATTGTTTTTTTAATGTGCATATTCTTTTCATTTCTGTCCTCGGTCCAAAGTTTTGTCTTAAGTTGATGTTTGAAAGTCTGATTTACCACAAAGCTACCCCTGCTTCGAGATGGATTTCATACAATTTATGGTTGTACCGCCTTCGGAATCATGCATCCTGACATATGGGGCCATAAGATTTTTCTCTTGAATGCGAGGTCAGAGTACCCACGTGCAAAACATCTGGCGACAACATTTTTTGTTATGGTGGCAATTTAATCTTCCATTTGATATTACATTCAGGTGGTTATAAAGGGTGATTTTTTAGGTATTATCTTTTTGGCAACACTGGTTTAAACAGCTGACGCACGTTTCGTGTTTTGTTTCACTGTCAAACATCTTCAGTTTGGTCTATAATTTAACCATGAATCGTCTTACAAACGAACAACGCTTGCAAATTATTGAATTTTACTATCAAAATGCGAGCTCTGTTAAGAAAGTTCAGAAAGTTAAGAAAGTGTTCAGCAACGAAGCTCATTATTGGCTCAATGGGTACATAAATAAGCAGAATTGTCGATTTTGTAGTGAATATCAGCCAGGAGCATTGCAAGAGCTACCAATGCATCCAGAAAAAGTCACAGTTTGGTGCGGTTTATGGGCTGGTGGCATCATTGGACCCTACTTCTTCAAAGATAATGCGAATCGTAACGTGACTGTGAATCGTGAGCGCTACGGATTTTTTTTTGCCCAAAATGCACGAGCTTGACTTGCATGACATGTGGTTTCAACAAGACGGTGCCATATGCCACACAGCACGCGCAACAATGGACTTATTGAGAGGCGAGTTCGGTGAACATTTTATTTGACGTTCGGGACCGGTTAATTGGCCGCCTAGATCGTGTGATTTAACGCCTTTAGACTATTTTTTGTGGGGCTATGTTAAAGCTCATGTCTATACAGACATGCCCGCTTCAATTGACGCATTGGAAGACAACATTGAAGCATTTATTCGTGAGATACCGGATGAAATGTTGGAAAGAGTATGCCAAAATTAAACCAAGCGGATGGACCATTTGAGGCGCAGTCAAGGTCAACGTTTGCATGAAATAATCTTCATGCATTTTTCTAATGCATGCATTTTTCTAATGCATGCATTTTTCTGAATTTTATGTGTTTCTTTTTTTTTGAAAAACTTTCCTATAGCTTTTAAAAAATCACCCTTTATAAAAAATTCAGCAGACCATTACAATCATCAGCTACAAAAAATCTCGGCCAGACTTACGGATTTGATGACATGCCAAATGTCATTTCAATGAGTCAAATTTAAAAACATCAGCTTCATAAACGTCCGCGCATCCACCGAAAACTACTGCCTACTACACGTAGGCAGACACACAACTTGCTAGTTACAGACATCTAAGAATAGTTCTTCTTATTTCCTTGCGAACAGCTGGTCTCTAGGATATGACATTTTGTAGCACTGAAGGGGTATGTTTTGCCATTTGTTTTTGGGGTAATAGGACTAAAGACTGTTTCATTGGCGTCCTCTAATCTTTTGTATTTTTTTTAAATGTCAGTTGCAAATTTAAAGCACTTTCGAACGACCAAAGTCATCAACGTAGTGAGAAAAAAAAAAGGAACAGAATAATTTATTACCAATTTCTTAATTAGAACGCTCTTCCACTTGCACAGCTCGCATCAAGTCCTGATAAATTGTATAACCTTCCCGATACATCTGCCAATTTGAACCTGAACTTGATTTGTGCCGATTCACGGCAAACGTTTACCCTGACAGCAAAAAAAAAAAAAAAACTCAGGCATCCATATCGATTTAACCCATGTGCCCTTCCACTGCCACAATGTTAATCCACTTCTACCCGCCGACGATTTATGACGCCCTTATCTCGGCCGACTTACTCAGCAAATTTATTGCAAATTCCTTCAATGATCCGGATCTATATTCGACTCCAGTTAAAAATAAAAATAAACAAAACATAAATAAATACGAAGTCGAAGACGAAGACCAAAAAAAAAAAGGCCACCCTTTGCCCTTGGAGGACCGGCGACTGCCGCAACCCGACCCAATAAAATGAAATAAATCAAAATTCGATCAATATTTACATCCCATCAGGCAGATTAAAAAGAAAGACGTAAAGGCTAGCCGGCAAAGACGGCGAACAGGCCAAAAAAAAAAAGGCCAAAGGATATTCCCCCTATTCATGGATGACTACGAAACAGGACTGCAATCGTCTCGACTCGTCGACGTATCTGTGTAGCTGACAAAAGCAAAATAAATATTCATAAATCCAATAGAATCGGATAATGGAATTCAGCCAATAAAACGCAATGGCGGACATAAACTGCAGGTCCTTCCGAGGGGATGTGCCTCGCATTAAGCGCCATAAAACTTACTACTTTGTGCGAAGCTGTCCAACTGGAAGGGAACAGTTGTGATTCTCGTCCTCCTTTCGTCTTTTACGATCCTTCTTAGTCCTGGTGACTTTTCACTCCATCCGGTGGTGCTTGTACCCACCGGATGAGCTTTCCTCGTGATGGATTTATGGCACTAAAGATACCGCGACTGTATGGTGCAAAGTGCAGCCGAACGAAGCAACAGGTGCAATTTAATTTTGAATTCCTCCACAGGGAGAGGGGGAATCATTAAAACCACCACGCTGTCATGTCACGATGTCCTGAAGTTGAAGCTCCACAGAGCTGTGTCCATTCATTAACCCAGATTTTTCTTGAGAGGCTGTCCTGCGCGGCCTCACATTCACCCCTGTGTCCGTAATTATCTAACGAACGCACAGCGACGAGGAGGAGCACTTCTAGGGTGTTTTTTCTTCTTTAATAGAAACATCCTTTTCCTGTGGCGAATCCTGCACACTCACCCCTGACACTTGGCAAGCTCAGATTGCAGTGTGTGTTCTGTTGTCCGTGCTCGTGGTGGTGTGTGACGTGCCACTCTCGTTCCATTCAAGGCAAGAGGTCAGAAGGAGCAAGTGTGCGTCTGTGTGTGTCCTCACAGCCTTGGAAGGTTAAAATTATCGGTGAAACACTTTACCTTGATTACGGCTCTGGGTGTAGTAGACTCAAAAGCGTCGGCCATACTGTTGGTGTATTTTATGACCGAACGAGTTGGTTAAGAGTGGATTCTTATTTTGTTGCAGCGGCTTCGTATAGCGGTATCACGGTGTGGCAGTGTGGGCAGCGGTTGTCTGCGTTTGTTGTATGAAACCTCAAATGGGGGTGGCTGGTTAGGGGTGTAATCTGATTATGGGCGAAATTGAGAGCTTATTTCATTTGATTTGGTTACTTATTAAGGGAGACGACGACGAGGTCGTCCCGGTGTCTCAGCACGGAAGGGGAAATGTTCATGTTCATTCAGGAAAAAAGAATGTTTTTCGATGTCCTTTTTGTCGTCGTTCGGTCGATAATTTGAAGGGGAGGTGAGACTGGCCGCGTGTTTGTTTTGAGAGGAAAAAAAATTTACAGTGGATTTCTTTTTTTCGGTTGACCGCTCACATGTTAAATTTGTGTTTGGAAGATTGGGAGTGCCCTGAATGAACAATTCTGCGTTATCCGATACTCAGTTGATCATTCAAAAGACACAGGACATTAACCGCATCCCATTTAGAGACCTTCCAAGTCTGTTTCTTATTGAACCGAATCATAAAGGACCACACCGACTTATGATCCACTCAATTAAACCAGGCTCCTCTGTTTCCTCTCTGTGTGCGTTGTCCATGAATAGATTTCAGATAATTTATGGGTGCCCATCATATCTGGAGCTTATGGCCACCCATCATTTTCATGGTATACCAACATTAACACGTACACATGTGAGTGGTGTTAGGGGGGCCATAAATTCATAATGCCGGCATTTGTTTTGCTCGCATAAGCCGATAGTTTGGTGAACTAATAATTGTCTTTGCCATTTTCACATACACGCCGTGAATGGCAACAATTTGTGAAGTTTAATAAATCAACGCAATGCAGCGAAAGTGAATCCCAGGGGGGTCTTGTTCAATTGTTTTTGAAATGCGTTAAGTTTTTGATAAATGTACACGTGTACTCTCAAACGAATGAAACTTAATACCGCCGAGGAAACTTTCGCAACAATTGGCTTTAGGGAAATTTTCTAATGTGGGGAAGGTTGAAGTTGAGACGTTGAAGTATAGGGTTTTCCAATACGAGATGTTATTTTGAATAGATGTCACTTTTGAAGCTGTAATTCTCTGACATTTGACAAGTAGAAACTACGCCATTAATAAGAGCGATGTTCGTTTCATCAATGCAAAGAAATTATTAAAATTCACTATAAACATGGTGAAAGTTTCGCAGAGACGTTTCGTAAAACATTTTTGGGTCGTCGTGAAGCACCTTGTCGGACCGCAACAGAGAAATTTGTGGGGAAATTCTAGCTGTTGAGAAAAGTTAGTGAAGCGAAGAATTAAACCAGTACACGTCGCTCAAGAACAACTGAGAATATTGCTGCTGTAACTCAAAGTGTTGAAGAAAACCCAGGCTTGTCCATTCCTGGTCGTTCTTTGGAATTGGGCATTTCACAAACGTCATCACACAGTATTTTGCATAAAGACTTGCTTTTTAAGGCTTATAAAATTTAGTTAACACAAGAACTCAAGTCGATCGATCATCAACAATGTCGTGTCTTTGCTGATTGGGTTCTTAAAATGCATGAAAATGATCCAGAATTTCATCGAAAAATCATCTTGAGTGATGAGACCGATTTCAAGCTTGGTGACTACGTCAGTAAGTAAAATTGTCAAAAAATTGGGGCTCGAAAAACACAAAACTTATTGTTGAAAAGGCTCCCCATCCTCAACGTGTAACTATTTGATGCGGTTTATGGTCCGGTGGCCATTGGATTTTACTTTTTCAAAAATAAGGTTGCAGCAACAGTTACGGTGAATGGATTGTGCTATCGAGAGATGATTAATGATTTTTTTTTTTCCGGAATTGTATGGTATTGATCCGAACAACGTTTATTTTCAACAAGACGGCGCTACGTGCCACACAAGCAACGAAACCATCGATCTTTTACGGGAAATTTTTCCGAGCCGTGTTATCTCTCGAAGGGGTGATCACAATTGGCCACTGAAATCTTGTGATTTAACACCTAGCTACTTCTTCTTTTGGGGCTACGTGAAAGATAAGGTCTACGCCAACAGCCCAACGTCGATTCAAGACCTTAAAGATGAAATTCGTGAAGGGGTTGAAGGCACACAGCAGCCACTTTGCAATTTGCTGTAAGCGTAGCCGAGGAGGTCATTTGACTTATATTGTTTCTTATTATTAATGGCATACCTTCTTCTTTACAATGAAATAAACATCCCATGATTCATCTCAAAAAATGTCATTTTTTCTTTGAATATCAAAATAACACCTCTTATTGGAAAACCCTGTACTTTGGTACGTGGTGACTATCTTGTTTTGTTAATGGTTATCCGATGCGGGAAAATAACGCTGAGATAGTAAATTTTCAATGTCAGGGTTTTCTTTTTGGACGCGTTCTTAAAATGTAGAATTCAAGAACTCTAAAGAAATGCTAAGCACAAAACAAAGCCTTTCTCGTTCTTGTTTTTCTCAACAGTTTGACGACATTCACGTTACTAAAAAAAAAAACGATACGAGATTTTTAGTCTAGGACTGAAAATTTAAATTTAATATGCATAAGTTGCGTTATCAACCGACGAAATGTACTATGAGCAGCTATATGCTAACAATAACTTGAAATGAGGAAACTGGTAAGTGTCATTGAGCCACTTGTACTGCGTCCTAAAAGGTTCAAAGGTCCAAAAGGTACTCCATTTTTATTTAGGATTTAACATTATATTTGACATTTTTCGGGTTCCTGTCAGAAGCTGTAATTGTTTTCTTCTGGTAAACAGCAAGATACGAAGTTATTTTTCTAAAAAAACTGAAAACTAAAAACTCTGGGTCTCACTTAGAAAAGTTGTTGCAATATTTTTAAAAGCACCGAAGAGGAATTATTTCTGAAACCACCAAATACACCAAAATCCGAATCCTTCGAATTTTCAGCCTTTTGGACTTTAACCGAGCTCAATAACCTTTTAATTATTCAACCGTAGAACTATTTCTTAAAAACTTTACGCATTTCTAAAGGGCTTTCCAATAGGGACTTGACAGCTTTGAATTTAATTTGTGGACGCACTCTTTCACTAATCACCGAGCATTCATTGTCAATTCATTCAGTAAGCTCAACATTTTCATCGTGGTAAAGTATTCGGATAACTTCAAGCCAATTCAAAAACGTTGCGTTTTATTAAAAAAAAATTGACCTTATTTGAAAACCCTATAAAGCCTAAAGTCAAAATGAATGCATCAGAACGAAGGTGTTCCACCTTATTTTTCTCGTTAAAATTGTCGTCTCTTCAACTGTCATTAACTACAGCTGCACAACTAAACTCCTTTTTGATTAACTAAGACAACCATTCCCTAATGCGATTTTCTTAATCCCCTAATAGCTAAACATCCACAATCCGTAACTTGCAGACAAATGCTTGGTGTCAGATAATCTAAAACCTCTTCCCAAGCCCACAGGGCCACTGCAACTCGTCTCGTCTCGTTAACCGTCGAGCGAACTTCCTTAATAAAAGTAACAATTCAAAATGCAGAATAATCATTTCGCAAAATTGCAGGCCACGTCCTCCCTATCTCCTATCGCAACCTTGTCATTTCGCGGACAAGGATACAAGCACTCTTCGTCCACACACACAGTGAGCCAGTAAATCTCCTAGATGCATAAATCTGTGAGATTACTTATCCACAGAAAATATTTATGCTTCATCCCAGCTGCCCCGGCTGAGAACTGCAGACAAGTTGCCTTAGTGCGGTACCATCCTTCTCGATGCAATATAAAAATAAATGGCTTTGTGTTGAAGTGGAAAAGTTGAGTTATACTTCGTATCTCGAAATGGAGATCTGGGACTTATTACTGTGGTCAAAGTGGTGCCCATAAAGTGGTCGAAATGGGTCAGTTGTGTTGTGTTTTATGCATTCACGCCAAGCTTATCAGAAGGAATACGTTTTAGCGGAAGTTGAGTCATATGGGAGAGATGAAACTTCCGCCGGATGTACACACAAATGTGCGGAAGGAAATAGGAGATGGTAATCAGTCCATTTGATATTACGATATGCCTTCGCATTCGTGCATGAAACGTGACCTTTTGGTTGAATCACTATTGTGGGTCGAGATGGGTGATTACGTGTGGAAAATTGGAAGTAGTGTAAAATCGAAAGGAGGAAGGAACTCTTAAGATAAGTGAATGATTTTTAAAAGGCAACGCTTACATTTTTTTATTAAAAAAGATTTAAATTTCTTCGTAGAATTGCCAATGAATATTGAAGTAAGTGTTTGGCGGGAATTATTCAAAATTTGTAAAGTTTGTAATTTTTAGCTGAAGCTTGTATTTTATTCTTAATTTGATACTTACTTCGTGTCTTGAGTATAAGATTTTGGTTCATACATAAGGGTCAAGGCATAAAGAGTCTAAGATTTTATGCAATTCACGGATGAAACCATTGGCAAGGACCATCGGATTATCTATAACTATAAGGACTATCCTTTGTTTTTACTTCACATACGCCTCGAATGAAATCTGTTTCTGCGGCATCACTTCGAAGTCACAATTTCAACCCTTCCACTAATCTCTCAATCTGAGTTCTCACTTTTCTGTAGTTTCATGCCAATCATTGATAACAGCGGATTGCCTTGGAATTCATCCAATCCGCTCTCCCCCACTTCCGCAGTTTAACCACAACCGCAGAAAACGACGGATGCACAACATTATCGATCGGTTGAACCTCATTACCGACCTTCTTCAATACTGACTGTGTTCTGTCATTGCAAAACTTCAGTTCAAGTAAAATTAATTCTTTTAATAAATAACGCGTTTATTGTTTTCGACAATAATACAAGTCTTCTTGGTAAAAAAGAAGTCTTGGTAAGTCTTGGTATTTTTAGTTTAACACTTTAGGACGCTCTTTCGTATCTTGGATGCTAAATTTTAATTCAAACGTGAAAGTCTTCGTCTCTTCTCAGTCGAGGTTACACTGAGAGCCAAAGATTTTATGCGATTCAGGGCATTGGCTAAGGGACTAAGGGCGAAGTGATCCTCAGTGTTGATTTGGGCTCTCATTTTACACAGGAATCTGTCTCTGTGGCCTCTCAGAGTTACAATTTCCAACGTCTAAATTTCCATCTGTTAGTCGGTATCTGTTTTTCATTTTTTTATCCAATCTCTCAATCTCAGTTCTAACTCCTAATTAATTTTTAAAAACTTTTGTAGAAAGTGTAAGACCATAGAAATTATTGAAAAAAAAATCTAAACCAAAATGGTAGAACTTTCTTTAAAATATATATTTTTATTTGATCAATGATTAGCTCTGTAGCGCTTTGTACATAGCCGGAAAATTCAAAAGACAAAAAGGCGGAAGGGAGATATTTGACAACCTGGAGTCTGGTATAATTTTCGAAAATAAGTTAGGTATGCAGAATTAATAAAAAAATTTGTTTCCGTTTAGTCTTAACAGGATAACTCTAAGAAAATTGATTGTAAAGATATTTAATGATCCTAACCACACTGAACTCGATTTGGAGGAATTTTTCTAACTTTAAAATGCATTTATTTCAAAACGACCTAACTCCATATACAAATGTTGAAAAAAGTTCTGTTCACGGTTTAGCTTTTAAATTTGTTCAAAGCCGTCGATATAAAAAATACCGTGATCGCCTTAGTGCAGTTCACATTTTACAGAATTACCATTTTCCAATGTTCCACTATACTCAAACCACCTTCTACATATCTTTCTCACTCTGATCCATTTTGACAGTTTTCAAATCTCATAAATTTTAAGCCCCTTGGGATATCTTTGCTCCAGCCAGTAATTAAATTACTCACAAATTCCCAATAAACACGCTCCCTTTGAAGACTCGATTTCGTGGAACACTTAAAGCTAACACAGACATTTTCATCATTCAGTATTTATCCAGAAGCTTATTAGTATTTCCATCGAAAAAAAAATCTTCTCTGCCGAAGGACCATTTTTTTCCACATCAGTGTTTGCCTCCATCACTCGACACATTCACTTTGAAAAGTAGCCCACCCACTACCGTGACAGCTGCATTGCTATGCAATGTGTAAACACACTTCCAATCCCACACAAAATTTCCCAGCCACAGGGATACGATAATTGCATAACGACAAACACATTTTACAGAGTCCTTTGCATCCTTCAAAAAAGCCCCAAAAAACCAAACAGACCCCGACGAAGAGCGCATCCATCGATCGATATTCAAACCAACTCTGCTCCGAAGGCGAGCAAATTTTGACACACAGACACACACAGCGGTATTGACTCAATTTTTATTGAGATTAACTCACAGCACATAATCCAATGATTACAGATCCGAATTTCTCATAACTTTGTCGGGATGCAAAGCGACACTAGGATAACGAGATCTTAGTATCAATCTAGGGCAGGGATTATCCTTTGTTCAGCCACAATTACAACTCCTCGACGAATAGGACGGCAAGGACGACAAACAGAGGGAGGTGAAGAGAAAAGTGAAAGCTGCAGACATTCTCGTTTGACCATAGAATCAATATTGAACTTTGATTACTCTCAACTCTGAAGTGGATTTGCGAAGACACATTCGAGAGGAGACTGTGAGGCCAAGTAATAACTGTCCTCTTAATAGAATTTGAGAAGAAATCGATTTCAGGAGACACGGTCGAGATCTCGAACGGAGAAGCGAAGGAGTGACCCTTCAGACCAAATCCGACAGATGAAAAACAATCATTCCGCATTAATTTGTAATTTTTGTTTTGTTGTTGCCCTTTAGATCTTAGAAGTGTGTCCCATTCATCGGCCTTTATCCAGCCGAACGGATATTAGTTCTCATAGAACGTGTATCTTCTCTAGTAGCCCGAAAATAAATCAACTCAAAAAAAAAAAAAATGAGAAAAGAGAAAAGGAAATCAATAACAGTGGGTGGGACAGTGGGTGGTGATGATGATGAGATGCGGATACAGTATCTCGCTCCTAATGCTTTATTTAATTTTGTCGAAGACCTACCTACTAGATGAAAATAGAAAATTTGCCACCCACATAGACCTATCAATCTCTATGTTTTCCCATCGATTTAACGGTGTAGTAAAGCGGACACACAAAATCAACACTGCCGTCGGTGGGGAGGGAAAGTGTGAGCCTTTTTACTTTTCTCTATGCCGTGTGCTTCTTTTTGTTGTTGTGTAATTCTCCTCTGCAAGGCATTCACGTGGAAATTCGACTGAGTAGACCTTTCGCTGTCGTCCTTTTGTTTTTGTGCGATGTGTTTTCTTTCTCTCTTTTTTTTTTCAATTTTAGTGCGTACTCATCGGCGGAAGTGTGGTGGGCCGGGTGTGAGTTGAGCGAAGTTAGATTTACGGATTAGAAGCAAATGGAGCGACTCGCATATGGGTGCGGATTGGGACGATTTAGGGAGTTGTTGAAAATATCCTGGGCGTTAATTGGACGATTAGAAGGAAGTTTTAGTTACATGATAGTCGCGGGCAGGGGCGAATTGAGATTGAGTGTGGTGTGGGGGTGTGTTTTGCATGGAGGTGTGGTTTAGCTGTGTGTTTTGAAAAGGATTTTCTTGGTTTTGAGCAAAAATTTAATAATAGGAAAAGATTGCTTCAATGCCGTACTTTTAAATTCGAACCCGAAAGGATAATCTTTTGACTAACAGAATGGAAAAAATTCTTCTCATGAAAGTTTCAGCAAAATCTCCACCATTTGAAACAGTTGGTAACTAGCTGCAGTAATTCACTGTAGAGCTGTTCTCGACCGAGAGTAGACTAGAAAGTTACACAGAGTTTCATTTCTAATTGTATTGAATTTTTTTTTTTCTAATGGAAATTTTATTCTGGGTTGAGCTTAGGGGCTTAGGACTTAAGAATAATAGTATAGTATATAATAGAGACTTAAAAAGTTTATCAAAAGAAGAGTAATGTGGGGATTCTGGGATTCTGATTTCTAGAAAGGGGTGCTGTTTATGATGAAATAGAAATGCAATACATTTTTTTTTACCGAACAACAGCCTGAATACAAGGAAAAGTGTTTTCCATGATTTGTCGCCTATAATTTTATTACAGAGATACTTTATAAATTAAACGCCTTAATAAAGGGTGATTTTTTTAAAGCTATAGGAAAGTTTTTCAAAAAAACAAACACATAAAATTCAGAAAAATGCATGAAATCTTTATTTGAATCGATAGTACGGTCCATATAATTTAATGTTTGAAGATTATTTCATGCAAATATTGACCTTGACTGCGCCTCAAATGGTCCACCCGCTTAGTCCAATTTTGGCATACTCTTTCCAACATTTCGGCCGGTATCTCACGAATAAATGCTTCAATGTTGTCTTCCAATGCGTCAATTGAAGCGGGCTTGTCTGTATAGACATGAGCTTTAACATAGCCCCACAAAAAATAGTCTAAAGGCGTTAAATCGCACGATCTAGGCGGCCAATTGACCGGTCCCGAACGTGAAATAAAATGTTCACCGAACTCGCCTCTCAATAAGTCCATTGTTGCGCGTGCTATGTGGCATGTGGCACCGTCTTGTTGAAACCACATGTCATGCAAGTCAAGCTCTTACATTTTGAGCAAAAAAAAGTTGGATATCATTTCACGGTAGCGCTCACCATTCGTTACGTTACGATTCGCATGATCTTTGAAGAAGTACGGTCCAATGATGTCACCAGCCCATAAACCGCACCAAACTGTGACTTTTTCTGGATGCATTGGTAGCTCTTGCAATGCTTCTGGCTGATATTCACTCCAAAATCGACAATTCTGCTTATTTACTTTATGAGCTTCGTCGCTGGTTGGAAGAAGCGCGCGATGAACTTTCTTAACAGAGCACGCATTTTGATAATAAAATTCAATAATTTGCAAGCGTTGTTCGTTGGTAAGACGATTCATGGTTAAATTATAGACCAAACTGAAGATGTTTGACAGTGAAACAAAACACGAAACGTGCATCAGCTGTTTAAACCACTGTTGCCAAAAAGATAATAGCTAAAAAATCACCCTTTATTAGCAAGAAGATTATCATTCTGTAACTAAAAAAGTTAGTGTTGAATGATTCCATATTTATTTAAATACAATATTAATTATGTATTAAGGGTGAAGTCATTGCAAAAACCTTATTCAAAAGCCATAGAAACGGCTTAGAGTCAAAGAATTAACAAACGCTACAAGAACTAAGATCAAACTCAAAATTCATCCCTGTACAGATCACATCCTACCAAAATATATTCCATTTATTCATAGAACTGACGGGCATGAACGCCCGTCACAAACAAATTGCAATTAAACGCATTTAATTGTTAAACTTTGACCTATTCTCTGTATTTTGTGTGCGTCGACATGAGTCGACTATGAGTTGACACTTTCAAATACAATTAGTTTTTAATCAATCCTGAAATTAAAATTCAATTATGAACTAGAAAGAAGTCAATTAGTTTAGCATATTAAATTATCCTCTAATTTTCGTATTGACAGCAAATATATGTCTGATGACGTGACAAGTACATTCGAATGATACGCTGTCCGCAGCAGAAATGCTGCCATTTTGGAATGTGTGCTGTTACTCCTTCCATGACCGCATTTGATTGCAGCCGCAGGCAGAATATTTTTTTCATTACACTAAAAGTGAACGAAATGCTAGATGATATTTATTGCAATAAGAGATGTGTAACGCAGAATTAAATGAACTGAAATTGGGCTTTAGCGTGCACTTAAGAACCTCGTACGCAAGTACGCCAATATTTTTGAGTTGTCGGCATATGAAATTCATGTTTTTCACGAACACGGGGCATGAAAGGGTAACCAATAATCCATTAAATCAACACATAGCTGATTTTGTGGTTCCGAAAGCTTCTCTACATCCTTTCCTTTGCAACACAAATTGCAATTTATAAATTATTCCGAATTTCTCTTTCAGAAATTGCTAATAACTTTTATTTTTAAACTAAAAGAAGCAGAAACTTGAAATTAAAAGAAGCTTACGTGATTTGTGTCTCTCTCTATTCGATAGCACTGTTGTTAAGGACATTGTCGTCATCTTATGGCAATTCAAGTATCCCATCAATATTCAGAATTCGATTACGTGCCTTGCAAATTTCGTGGCAAATCTGACATTTTCAAACACTTTTCACTACAGCAGCAGTCTCAGCCGGTTATACCTTTTTCAGATTCTCATTTCACTCGATGGCAGAGATAAAATTTCAGTCAAAATGTTGCATCCAATCCAATTCCTTACCTTTTTCCCTAAAGGCATTTGAATCAAAAATTTGTTCTCCTTTTTTTGTTGTTTCACTCACTTCACATTCAGCACTTGATCTAATGCCAACACTTGGTCCAGATTGAAAACGGAAAATTCAAATGCAATTTGAATAGACCAGCAATTTGTTACGGAAAATACAATAATCAAAATGAATGGAAAATTTTCTACCAATTAAATATGAATTCATTCAGAAAATCAATCACTTACGTCGATTAATCATTTTGACTTAAATCAAAGCCTACACACAAAGAGGAAGGTATTTGGAAAACATAAAATATACAATTTGGCTCAATTTTCTAGTAACGGTGTATTTGATTGACCAACAAGCGCGCTGATGGCTTTTAGTGGCTGATTAATTTGCGCCTGAAATGGGCATGGAACGAGGAAGGATCGATAAATATGCATTTGTATTTCTAGGCGGATGATTTATGGCTGCCTGTGGATAGAATTTTGTCTATTTCAAAAGGACGCTTGAATTCAAAATGAGGCTTTTGGGTATTTGTTTTTTTTTCGGATATCTAAAAAAATCGTTCATGTGTCATTATTTTGATTCACTCATATGAAAATATTCACAAACAAATAAAAAATGAACTGGTTATCTATTTCTACCATTCCAAACAAAAGCATTAATGGTTACCTTTTTGAAAAAAGTAGTTGGAAATTTTTTTCAGCGCTTTTGTCCTTTTTCTAACATTCCATAAAGATTGATTGAATTTTGAGAGACAATTTTATGATCCCTTTGTTTTCCTGTGAACTCATATTATTCATTTTAAAAATGCATCAAAGTCCACAAACTGATATGTGGCACTTTAAAATAACTACTCCTCTGCATTTTACATATTTTTTATGCTTTAAAACAACACAGTGACATACCTGAAAGCAAAAACACTTCAGTTAAATTTTAATTGCACTCAATAACTTTTGAATAAATTTTCTCTAACAAGGACAACTTTTCTGTTGTTTTTGTTTGAATAACTTTCCTGTTCAGCTTTTATTTTTTATCATGTTTTAAGTAGAAATGTTGGATCAATCAAAAGGCTTTAAAGGCAAGTTCACGGTCATCATTCTTAGAATGCGAGTTTTGCTTTGGGATTTTGTCCGCTTTTGCAATTCTAGGGAATCAAATGTAATAGGGTGGCGTTACAGCCAGTTGAGGGCCAGAACGTAGCTTGCAATAAAGTTATTCGAAAAAGAAAATGATGTCAGATTGATCTGTTTTTGTTACAGAGACAAGTTGACAAAGTTTTAACTTACGAAGGTCTCGATAAGATTGCTAAGACTATTACAACAGCTTACAACTTACATAAACTTATTTAATGATTCTTGTGAATCAAGGAAAACTTTCTTGTTTTTATAAAAATTAACAACTGTGACCTTTAGACTATAAGCCAGACTGTTGCAGGGCGCTTAGTTCCAAAACTAAAATTTAAGACTTGTTGAACCGTATCTTGTTGCTTTAATTTATAATACAGTCGACTTTCCCTCTCACTCAAACTAATTTTGATGTCCTGTGAAAATTTGACTTAGAGGAATTCGACTGTATTTTGAACTTTCTGTATATTTTTTTACTGTTTCGTTCCAAAGGAATAACGAAACCCTTATAGAATCACTTCGGTGTCCGTCTGTCTGTCTGTCTGTCTGTCGCCTTTACATATTTTAAATTCAACTCATTTTCGATGCTGTGGTGTATTCACAATAATACGACAGATTCATATTAATTAATAATTAATTAATTTTTATCGAGTCAACTTCTACCGCCCTCTAATTATCATACAGTGACTTTGCAAAAAGTTCTGCCAAAGACTTCCTGTTGCTATGAAATTAACAAAAAATCGTTGAAATCATCGGTAATTATGGTTGAAAAAAAAAATTTCACTGAAAGGTTTGAAATCAAAAACCGTGTGACGGTTTGAATTACCACCAGCAAGAGGTACTATTTCATGTTTGCCCAAGCGAATGACGATCTTATCACATGATTGAAGTTTTTAATTGAGTAATTGCTCGTCACTACGTCGTTGGGACATGAAGCTACTTAACAATTCCATCCCTCCTCATCCAAATCCAATTATTATCCGAACTCGTAGCTAATCGAGAGCTTAATCTATCGACGTTGTCCAATCGCAATTAAGGAAAGTTTTCAATTTCCAACTTTTAATTGAGGATTAGGAAAGTATTCGTACAAACTCGATTCACAATCGACAGCCAAACCACAGACACACGACGAACGTATTTTCAGCTGATTTCTCATTTATTCATGACAATCAACGGCTGTGATGAACGAATCCATTCACTCGGTCTATTTAACCGATCCATCCATCATCATCCATCCACGTGTTTTTATAGCGACCCACAAAAGCAACCCAAAATGATTCTGTGAACCCTAATCCATCAGATAAAAGATATAAAAGCAAATAAAACCCATTTAGTGAGAATAAAAGTGCAGAAATAAGAAAAAAATAAATTTGCAATAATGTCAAACCCACCTTCAAGGATAACATCCCCCCAGTACCTCCGACGGAACGTTACGAACACATCCGCTGGCAGTCCCACCGCCAGCGGCAGCTCCGCATCATGCCCCGGATCACCCATGCGCCGGGTGACTGCCATCAAGACCAGTGCCATGGACTTTGCCTCGAAGTTCTTCAACAAATGCAAGGCTGCCACATTCACGGTGGACGGAGCCACATACACGATAGGTAAGACCAAAAATTCATTTTCAAGATTTTCAGGGGATGGGACGGGCTCCATGACTCGCCACAAAATAATTACAAAGTGCGTCAATAATTTTGTCAAATGGCCACCAGGTGTCGGCTGACGTGTGTCGCCAGCTCATTTGAACAACAACGCCAGCGATGACGACACACGTATGCCGGATGAATACGAAATGTGTGGGTCCTTTCACCTCACGTGCATATAAATTAAAATTACCAGCTCATACGTTAAGGATATTCCAAATGTGTGTGACCCGGTGACATCCCTTAAGGATTCACACGGCAATAACTCGAGCGGAGTTAAATTTTCCCCGCACACACAGCTGAGGGCGCACACTGTGACGACACTGACACCGAAACCAGAAGGCAAACGGGCGAACAGGCCAACAGAGAGTACCTTGGGTCTTTTGTCACATCGTTGACATGTAGCATGTGGCGGGCGCTCCGGTTTAATCGGGTAAAAGTAGCCGCGGGAGGCTCAGTCGCATGCATAACAAAGTTTTTGGGAAACTTCATTAAAAATTTCATTATTAAGTTGCAATTTCAATTTTTGGCATCACTCACGCGGCAGCGATTATCCATCCTTTCCCGCTGCTGGTTGTGTGGTTCTGATGTCCTTCTTTGCGGAGGAGGGGGCTGTGTGTGCACTCTGGATCTGTAGTGTTCATTGCGGTGTAAGTAATGTTCTCGGGGCGCAGAAAGTTTCGAAAGTTTTTCAACAGGAAGGATGCTCAAGTGCGGCGGGTTGGGTGGGAAAAGTTGCTGGCGGAAGGAGAAACAGGTTGAAGCTCAGTTTTCAAGTCAAGGTTGGCAAATAGCATCATCTGCGTGATCTTACTGAATGTTCATTAATAATTAACAAGCAATTTTCGGATCAGAGCGCTTGATGCGTGTTGATGAGATTCCCTGAAAACGAATTCGAGCTCATTACGGCAATTTTTACGAAAGAGGCTTAGCAGGATTGCATTTTCATCACTTTTTTCGGATTATCATGGTTCGGCGAAGTTGGGCGGACGCACGATCTGGACGGAGCGTAAATATCCTTGGCCTGGATTCGGATTAATTATTAAACATTATTGTGGTGGGTTATTTATATTAATTATGAGTATAAACTACAAATAATGAATGCAACAGGGACAGTGTTTGTCATCATTACGTCTGACTACTCTACAACAACTCATCTGCTCCCGAAGCTCTCTAAGTTGCGATTGACGAGTCATTGAACCAGAATTCGCCAAATAGAAAGAGGACTGCATGCAGATGAATAAAGGATAAGCAAAAAATGTTTTTTATTTGTTTTCAATCTAAAACCAATCAATAAACAAACATACATTTTCCCTTGTGGACATAACTACCACATTTTTATGTACAGTCAGAATCAAAAGAATGTTTCGTGACCATATTCGAATAGTCAAAGTCGCATAAAATAGTTTCTGGTGCTTCGATTTTAGAATAGTTTTTAGTTTTGAAAACCTTTCTTTCTCTTTCAATAACAAACGGAATTCTAATAATAAACCGAACGCAAAAAAAACCAAAAAGATTACCAGAACTCTTCTTTTTTTAGAAACAGAAGAACGAGTGCACTTTGAGTTTCATCAACATCATCATCGACGTCTAACGACCGGGCACTTTGAGTTTAGAGACACAAAACTGAAAAGTAGCACTCGGTCTCCTATGTGCTTGTGTTCAAAATAGCTTTTTAACGTCTAAGCGTCGATTTTACTAACTATTCAGTCAATCCGGCAAGAATTGTCTGCTTTTCATTAATTTAAATAAACGACATTTTTCTTGTAATCTTCTGAGTACGGACCTGCATATGAAAATATGCAGTTTGGTTTGATTAAATGATCATACATCTGCCTAGTTGTCCGAAAATGCAGCAATTCCTTCAAATCGGTGTCCTGAATATTCATGACCCTTTTAATACTAAATATGATATGATTCTGACTTAAAATATTCAGGTAATATTTATTTTCATTTAATTCATTTTAGTGGTAACTAAGACTTCTTATCACCGGCTTTCGCTATACTTTAGTTGACTTATTATATTTTCGGTCAAACTTTCTGTTTTTGTAATTAGGAAAACAGATTCTGTAAACATCTTAAGGAAAAACCTGCAGCAAATGGTTACAAAGTTGGGATTAAAGTGTCATGTCTAATCGACGAGAACAATGATATGAAGAATACAGAAACAATTAAGGAATGGTTGTTTTTTGGACAGCTGGGTTATTGAATTGTGATATTGATTGTCTACTCTAACCAAGCTTTAATCTAATTGAAAATATATGGAAACATTTTAATAGCCAGGTCGTTGAACGGAAGAGTACAAGAAAAAATCCTAAAAGTTGATTTTAGTGAATATATGGCATACAATTTTTTGTTGAACTCACTAAAAAGTTGAAGTTCATCTTCCTGTGATCGAATCGTGGGATTGGATTGCGACTTGACGGTCTGAACAAATGATGATGCGTCTTAGCCAAGACAGAGCTTCCTTGTTCTCCATTGTCTCAGTCTGAAAGACGCTACAGGCATAGATAAATTTTTTGTTTTGACTCTAGGAAATAGAAGTAATTTTGGTTATTTCGCTGTAATTTTTTGTAATGTTGGATTCCTTCTTTTCTCCACTTTCAGAGAATAAATTAACATTTTCAATGCCATAAAAAGGTTTCAAATACAGAACACCAAAACCTATTTTACGAGACTGTGATGTGATGTTCGAAACAATTCTACTGACTCTGACTATATACATACAGCATCGGACAGCAATAGTACCTCTCTAAGCAAACTGAGGTTTTTGCTTGTAGCGCGTGACCGAATGAAGTTACGAAACTGATTTATTTCTAGTCAACTAAAAATTAATAATGGTGTAATTTAATTTCAACTTTTTTGAATAACTTTTATTGCTTTAGTTGAATGTTGAATAGATTTTTATAATTTTTTCGTAAGGAAAATGTGCAGTGGCGTGCAAAAATGGATACATACTCGGTGGTCGTATGGTTCTTAGTAAATAAAAAACAGAATGTTCATAGGTCTTCTAGATCAAAAGAAAACCAGCATAGATCAACCACTTTTTTAAAGAAAATTGAAGTTACTATTCCTGCAAGCAAGTGCCTTTGTGCATAAGGGTGTGACTTGCTCATTTAAAATGTTGTTCATACTAGTTTTATTTTGAACTAGAAGACATAGGACCATTCTGTTTTTTGTCAATTAGATTGTTTAAAATTGTTTAAGGTTAGACGGAATACTAGAAAAATCCAGTTCTTCTTGAACCTACAGTTTCAAGACTTATGCTGGAAACAGATGTCCAGACATTCTCATGCAGCACAATTAGAATGTACTAGAGTATATGTAGCTGAGCATACGTAAATTCTGCACGCTATTTCTAATTCTAATTTAGTTGCACAGTGCCTATATAACCAAAACATCAATTAATATATTTGAAATTTAGAGGTGACTCTGACTTCTAACGTTGGCTTTTTTTTTTTTTGGCTTGAAAACAAAAATAATAGCTGTTTGTTGTCATAGCAACTAATGCGCCAAAATATTGTTGAATTGTGTACGCTTGTTGCGCCTGAAAATCTGCATGCAGAAAATCTGCATTTTCTTCCACCATTAGACCAAGAATAAGGTAAAATTTAACGTTTTTTTTTTCAACTATCTTAATCGACTTGTACACTTGTTGCAACATTTTTGATTGGTAACAGAGACCAATTTTCAGATATGCAGTTTTAAATGCAAATTTTTTTTTTCTAAAAAGAATACAAAAATTTGGAAGATTGATAAAAAATATTTTATTTAAGAAACTGTCCATTGATTGTTTTTTTCATTTTTCCAATCTGATCGAATATTTGTAAATTTACACTTGAAGGAATCTTCTCCTTTGTCTAAAATGTTGTACGAATCAAAGCTTTCTCTCTGTATGAAGTTGATCTTATTCAGTTCAAGGAACACCGCAAGCTCTTAAGACGAACAACAGAAAAAATATGTGTTTTAATCCCACGCGGTTTTTCCCGCGAGTTCGAAATAAGTTCCAAACTCTTTGCATCTGCAGTGCCATCGACCATGAAACACACTCAAAGCGAATCTCTGTGTCCTCAGGCACTTTCCTCTTAACAAGCAACTAACTTAGTCCTTGTGGAAACACTCAAACCGCCGACAAAGAACCCACTTTACCACCCCGAAAACTTAAAGCTGGACCTTTTCCAATTTGCGATTTCATCAAATTCCAAAAGTAGTTTTCCGCATTTTCAACACACCTAAATAGCCGCCTTCCCATAATTTATTCCGCATCCGTAAAAGACAAACTCAAGTTTCCTAGTCACTCTATTTTCGGATTTTCTTCATCTCATCAGCCGCACACTGCCTTTGCCAAATTACCTGCCTGCCATCAAGCAAACTTTCGCCTTCCCCCGGGAAAAGAAAGGAAAAGCAAAGAACTTTTCCTCCAGCAAATAAATTCCTTAACTCCCCACTAACAACTATCCTATCTACTCCGCCCGACCTACATACGCCCCGAACTCGAATTCGAAGACCAGAATTCTTCAATTCACACCCCATTCACCCGGCCTCCGATACAACTTCATGCAGCGGAATAATTAAATTTTCTCAAACTTTCCGTCGACGAAAAAACGCGAAGAGCGCGCCATGCATTTCCCCTTTGTGGCTCGTAATTGAAATGCAGAAAATGGAAAATGAGGAAAAAAATAAAAATGAATGTACTCGAATATAGAACAGGCCAGTTTAAGGGCTGGGCAGGGCAGGCAGGAATCCATTTTAATATTCCACCTCGTTTATCACAATCTTTAGGTGCGATAAGACCAAACCACCTGCGGGGAGGACATATGTTCCGCACACCTGAACTGAAAGCCCCACCGACCGACGACCGACGACCCCCGACCGATCTGTTATCGTAATCGAAAAAAGTTAACCTCACTTTGAATGGCCCCAGCCAGGGGGGAGGAAATCCCTTTGAATTAATTTGATACCGCTGCTGATTTTATTACCTGGATCCATAGTCTCCGGATGTTTCTTCAGGAAATATTTTGCGTGCGTCTCTCCTCTGTGTGTGTAAGAAGTTTTCTTCGTGCCAGCGATTTTTCTTCACCGTCTCCGCACAAAGGACGCCCGGCAGACATATTACGTTAGCCCACTGCCGTCAAATAACATAAAATTTCATCGATAACAATCTTCGGTGAACGGCTAAGTGTCTTACGTGATTTGAAATCCCGATTTTCGCAGGAAATACGCCTTAGTCCTGTTGTGACAG
Source organism: Syritta pipiens (assembly GCA_905187475.1). Classification (NCBI taxonomy): domain Eukaryota; kingdom Metazoa; phylum Arthropoda; class Insecta; order Diptera; family Syrphidae; genus Syritta; species Syritta pipiens. Next base: position 103,917,355 of record LR994571.1, on the reverse strand, counting down.
GCGACTGTATTCCCCGGGCCATGTGTGATCCTCTCTGACGAATCAACTTTTTTCCATTGACCGTCACCGCCGCAGATTTAGCCACCCCCTGATACACGACTTATGTATGTTACATGAGGATTAATAGACGTGCGCGTGCTGTCTTCCTCTCCTTTACCACCGAGGGCGAGGAGTCCATGCGAGGCATTAATTCGCACGTAGTCGAGTCCTGGTTTGTCACATGGGGGTGCGGTGTCTCCTCCTTCACTTCTGTCCCATTAAAGAGAGCGCGCGCTGTCTTAAAGGCACCGGGAAAAGTTTGAGGGAGGCCGAAAGTTAAGGCCACCCTTTTGTGTTCTCTCGCTCCACCCCTCGGGAGGCTGCCTCGGAGTGCGGAGATATTTTTTAATTAAGTGCCTTTTGCCAAAAATGATGGTGAAATTAAGAGCTCACAACTTCCGTTGTTCGATGAAGTGGAGGAGTCTGTCTGGGGTGAGTGTATGCGCACCGAATTTTTATGGGAAAAGAATCCTTCGAAAGTTGAAGGAAGTAACGTGAGTTATGACTGCTTAAATGGCTGGCGGCGTTATGAATTGCTTGAAAAAGTGGCGTTGAAACAATTTAACTCAATGGAGGGAGGGGCCGGCGCAATCTGTGGCGATGGAATTGGTTTTGCTAGAAAATGTTACCCGTGGAGGCTCAAAGACGACGGTGCGGTGGTGTTTTAATGGGGCGAAAGCAGCTGCTTAGAGGGGAGTCGCATGCTACACAGCTGGGATTTCGAGGGCTCTGATGTAAAGTCGTTTTCCCACAGAGACTACGTCGAAACATCGAATGTTCTTATTTTTTTTTCTCTGGTGAAGAGGCAGTTAATTTATGACTCAACTGTTGTTTGCCTGGAGTCTCCATAGATTTGAAGTTGCAGATCATCAGTACGTGCGGCTGCAAGTCCCCTATGGACCCCAAGAATGGTTTGAACCCAATGGTGACCTCTTTCTCAAAACAAGGTGACAAAAAATATGATTAATCTGATTGTAGATCGACCCTATGAGTATTTTTACAAGAGATACTTTAAAATGAATCCATCTTAAGCTTGGTTGAGTTGAAAAAACGATCAGTAAATGGGTTAAGATTGCCATCCTTCGCTGTTCGCAGTTACTAAGACGCTAGAAGGTTAAAATGTGTGTGCCGGTTTTTTTTAAGCGCATTTCATTAAAAGCCAAGACCTTATGACTGTCCCAAAAAGTCCGTTTCGCAATTTCCCACCATAACTTTGCTCGTAATAGAGACCCCCAGACAACACAGTCATCGCCTACACTTCAATCTCTTCACGAAATGTGTTCTCCAACTCCAAATCCACGTCGCCTATGTCTCTGACAAATGGTTCATTATCGACAGCAATCCGTAATCAGTCGAGCAACATTGAAAGCAGCAAAGTAAGTTAATTACCTCGACAAGCTTCACCGCTCCTCGTCCTTGCACAGCATGAAAATCGGATATTTATTCACCTGTCGCACACAAATGAGAGAGATAATATCCTCTTCAAGATTAAATACAAATAATTTATCATCGTAACAAACTACCCTTTCCATGATTTGAAAAATAGCCCCACCACCTTCCACAACAGCTACTCAGCTTAACGACCCATATTAGTGCAGGATAACCGCTTTCGCCCCTCCGCCCCTGCCTCGTGTGCAAAAGATTCGAACGTGATAAAGTGGAAATGGTGTTTTTCGCCGGAAAACTCTTCAACACTTTCAGCACTCAGTGCTTCCCGCCCCATTCAAGCCACTCCAATTAGAGAGTCCAGTTTTGCATATGAAATGATTAAGGATACACATGTCCATGTCCGTGCACTGGTCTCTCTCTCCCTCTCTGTCTGCACCACTTTAGATTAACCTGAGAGTATCTCGCTCACACACATACACGGACTCACGTCCTTTCTCCTTCAATCGTTTGTTTATTCAAAGTTTACTGTTGGAGTGGTGGGAGAGCGAAAACTTTTTGTCACTTCTGTTCGTTTGGGAAGAAAAACCAATTACCACGAAGATGAGCCAGCCGTATCCTTGAAGGACATACACTGAATTTCTATGTGGTCAGAGGATATCCACACAAAGAACTCCACTCGGCATTGTCCGGATCTTCCATAAGAAAGAAGACATAGGCGTCCCTTTTTTCGTAACAAAAGGGAATTTACATTTTTATTTAAAATTCGATTTCCCTTACTATTTACCTTCTGCTTTCCAACTAAGTCCTGCGCAAGGAAATTGAGTGCGAAAATAATTGCGTCAAAGTCGTTGAGTAATTATTTCGTCGTCAAAGGAGAAGGAAAAGCAAATAGAAACTTTCTGCCTTTCCCTTTGGAAACCACAAAAAATTCCACTTCAACCAAAAAAAAAAAAAAATAATCTTCACTTGTGGTTGAATGGAAAATTGATTCTACTCGATGGAGAGACGATAGAGAAATAAATCAACGTCACAATGAGATATAGAACTTGCGGCAGGAGCGCAAAAAGCCTCCGGATCTTTACTTCAGCGATTCCCAATAATAGGCCCACATTTGCGCTTCATTTTGCTTGATTTTGCATAAGAGTTATGCGGTATGTAAGATGATGGCTCGGAGGAAGTGTTTCCATTCGCGTGGAAATATGCAAATTTTAATTGAATATTTCGATATGTGTGGGGATTTCGAGAGAGAGTGGTGCGGCTGAGATGGGGTTGCCATGGAATGAATGGAAAATATTTGTCCTAGAGGGAGGCAGTAGATGTGTGAGAATTTAGTCCTTTTTTTGACAGTTTCATACAAATATTTGTATAATACATTTTGAATTTTTTAAAAATTGAACAATCGAGGCCTCCGACTTAAGACCTACTTAACAGATTCGGTGAAATATCAATTTTAATGGCTCATTTGAAAGACTTGGTTTTTTGCAATCAAACCTGCCTACAGCAAGAAAGTTGTTGAAAGTTGTTGTTGAAAGTTGTTGTTGCAAGTTGACTGTTCATAGTGACCAAGATAGTAAAAGGAAATGTTTGACACACAGTTGTATTTTCTTGCCTCTTTTAATCGCGCTAGAGTCTGGAGAAAAGCTAGGCCCCGGTTAACATGTCTCACCAGCTAGCATGATCTTTTTCCAGCGCTTTCAATTTTGCACAATGATTTAGTTCAGGTCCCTCTCCGCTTCCTCTATGTACCACTTAACTCGAAGATGCCCTCTGCCGCGTTATCCCAGAGGTGTGAATTTAAAGGCAATTCGAGCAGGAGCAGTGCTGTCCATACGCTCTACATGACCTAGCTACCTAAAGCGTTCGCTCGGCAAGAGGTCGACTAGTTGTACAGCGGTTGAAAATGGCGCGAACATTATAGTGAGAATTTCGACTTTATTTTTTGAATAAACAATGTTCCTCACAGCCTCTATAACAATATAACAGCTCATCGAAATCGTAAGGGCTAGCTTCAGTTAACCGTCTTGAATCTTCATTAGCTTCAGGCGAACATAACACCCACTTATCTACTACATCTGTCGAAGTGTTCAAAACGATAGCAAACTCGACTAAAATGGTTCATCCTTCCAATATGAGCTGCGTTTTATTTAAATAGTTCTTTTTCTCGAAAAAAAAAAAAAATAAATAAAAAATAGTCGACGTAACAGCCCATACAGGGCCAGAGCCTAGCTTCATCGAGCCTTTTTCTCGAATTCGTCGGTACTAATTTCACCAGTTCTGGAACTAAATATGTTTTTAGTGTTGCTATAAATGGCTTAAGTCATTTATGCTGCAGAACAAAAGCCTTACTCTTACATAAGCTGATCAAATAAAGCTGATTTTTCCAAATACCATCGAACCTAACCTATTTGCTTTTACATAAATAAATCAGGGACTGCATCGTTTCGTGTCTTCTCAGAATTATGACACATGTGCTTTCTAGTTAATTAACAATTCCGAGTTGGTTTACCAGCAATAGAGCTCCCCCGAAGTCTAAATTGTATTGAAAAACTGATTAAAATGGGGCAAATACTGAATACGATAGATGAGATTCCTGAAACTACATAACTCTCATACGCTTGTGACATTTCTAATTAAACTAGCTTTGACCTCTTACGTCAGCATTTGTTGGCATTTAACAATAGTACTAGATTCTTGGTAATGCCCCAGGCAAGCGAAAGACGCCTTTAATTAAAATTAATTTGGAAGCAGGAATCCTGATTGTTTTATGCCTGAGTCGCTTTTATGGGCATTTATTATTTCCTGTGACAATTTTTTTATCAAGTTCTGACTTAGAACTTAAATGTAGTCAACGGTTAAAAGAAGCAAAAAGAAAGTGTACGCTCAATTTTCACAAATTTAAGGTCTCATAAAATGAGTTCTGCTGCTCCGAATTTGGATTTTTGTTTATTTTTAAAAAGGTTGATATATTTTCTACAAGCGATAGATAACCAGAATCATATTATAGGTTGAAGTTAGTAATAAAAATGAATGTTCCAGCAGAACAACGATCTGAAAAATGCAGCGAAATTCAATAAAGAAGATTTGCTTTTTTGGAGATCTACGCAAATGAATTGTGGAAACATTTTGAGCGACAGGTCTGTAAACAGAAGACTACGAAAACAATGTCGTTGATGTTGATTTTGGTGGATGAATAGGCTAAGGTTCTTGTCGGATTGGCTAATAAAGAACGCGAAAATGTTAAGAAGCAATTTTAACCACAAGAAGGTATCAGGCGATTTCATGGTATATCTGATAAGTTTAAATGGAATATTGTAAATTGAAAGCAAAGAGCAGGATAAAATCTGTGATAAAATAAAAAAATGGTTAAAATCACTTAAGAAAAACAACAAAATAGACGAAAAAAAAATATTTGCTCACTTTATGTTGTGAGCGAAATATGAGCCGTTCAGAGCAAACATCGATTAACTTCATAAAACAAACATTTGAAAAAGCCATGAAATAATTTACATTCGGTTTTGAAATACACAACGTTTTATTCAGGTAGTCATCGTTTAATGGCGGCAATCTTTATTATTCAGGAAAGTTGTTGTGTGTAAGTAGTCATGACTACACCAAATGTTTTCAAAACATGAATCTAAAATTTTTCAAAAATAGAATTAATCGAACATACTGAAAATAAATAAGTTACAAGTTCAAATGATACTTTGTGTGCAGTCTATTTTTCGATAATGATTTGTAATCTCTTCGGCTTCGCGTCGTTTAGACAACGAAAAATTTCATGACCTATGTGAAGCCTTTCATAAAAAAAATTGCAGTCATTAGATCAGTTTTGTTTGAAAGCCCCCTTGGTCTTACTTCACAATCCAAAACTTCACACGGACTTTTTATCCCTTGTATCTCCCCAATCAGGTCTACGCCTGGTTATTTAGGACATGTCACAAGTTGTTGGGGTTATTGAGCTATACATTAACGATTTTTTCATAAACCTTGCGCCATTTTTCCATTTTTAACGGCCCTCTTTGTCTTGTTCAAAGAAAACGGCCCCTATATTGCCAAATTGATGGCTTTTTGGGTTAAATTACAGCGCAAAAAACCAACGAGCTCAAAACCCATCTTTGAAAGCCAGGCTTCCAACTCCTTTATAAGCCACGCATTCCCATAACATAACATGCCCACCACCACGATTTACTGCAGGCTGGTATGCAGATCCTTTTTTTACTGTCTGCTGCTTTGAGTTTTTGGTATTCTTACTAATGTGTACGCTTTGATTTCACACTAGAAAAATGAAGTAATTAATGGCAATCTTTCTGTTAAATCTTTTTTTGGCCTATTGTAATATTATACTTCTTTTTGTCACAATAAGATAATAAACTACCTTTTTATTGAAAACAATTCTAAGACCGGGTCTACAGAACCTATTTTATAAGTGTTTGAATGCCCGTTTTCTTTTGACTCTGACTCTGTATGTACATAAAGCTAGACAAAAAGTTAAGTATGTGCGAAGCACAAAACATTTTCGAACTATCATTATAGAGCTATTCACGGTGACTAGACTAGATTTTCTGCTTACAATTAGAAATTCTGAAAAAAACCTCAAACAAAACCTTAATCCTCTATTTCATTGATGAATAAATTAATTTTGGACGCCTTCCATCCAAGTTTACGGTCAGTTGTGTTACACACTATTAGTTCCATCATCAAAACTATTTTCATTTTATCATTTTACAACGCTTTTCAACGATTGCATTTTCATGACTAAAACCGATCAGAATTACGGCAATTACATGCTGCGGTTTGCTGCTGAAAATGCACCAGATATAGCCTGAATTTGCATGGATGATTGTCGAAGGAAAAAAAGCACAATGACAATACCAAAGGTAGGACAATTAATTTCATTCGGATTGTGGTAATTGACAGTCTCGTTTAGTGGACAGAACTTTTTTTTTTCAGAAAAAAAACTTTAGTCGGAATAATGTTTTTAATTGACGATGGAAAAAACGGAGTTTAACATTTGTTCTGAATGTAATTAATTGTACGAATAAGCACGCACTTTTGAAGTAAGCCAACAGCTCTGTAAGAGAGCAATAAACTTTTTAAAAACTTAAGGTATTCGAGATAGCTCGAAAGGCAAGGTTCTGGCTATCAATGGGCTGTTACGCCACCCAATTTTGAAATTTGAAAATGCACCTTATTTTTTGAACAAACCTCGTCTATTAATTTGAGACAGCCTGTAAGTAGTTAAACATTATGATGCGTTTAAGGGATTCGGTGAAAGGGACCAAAATTATGGATCGAAACTTTGTGCAAAGATTTTATCTCACAAATCATGGCCTGGTAGGATCAAACCAAGAATTATAGAGCGCTTTGTTGTGTAACGTGTCTTGTACCTAACATCTCATTGCAAACATCCTGAAGTAGGGATCGTCTTATTCATAAAAAAACTACTCTCATTTAAAAATAATTTTGCAAGACGTGCCTCATTAGTTTGGATGATTTAAGTGAAAGAAAGAAGGCAGGTATGAAAGAAGGCGCAGTGGAACTTAAAACTTCTAGTATCAGAAGTTCCACCGCCCCATAGCTTATCCATTTCAACTTATCCATTCTTATAGCACATCAGATTCATGAAATGCCCTCGCTTCCTACATTTAAAATAAACATGAGGACAGTAAACCACTAGAATGACCAATCTACTCATCAGCATACGTGCTGCGAGTGCATAACTCCGAGCTCATCAACAGATGTCCGCCCTAAGGACTCCCTAAAATTATTCAGGTCCTCCTCGTGCGTCCCGAAGGTCCCAGTCATTTATCACTGCCTAATCTGAAGTGATGGTCACTTGGCCGTGCCGTCAACGCGCCCAACCGCTGCTGTTTGTAAATCATCAATCATGAGTCCATCATCAAATTATGCGCGCACACACGCAACGCACCGCAAGATTTATGCAAATGGAATTAGTATCCGGTTCGGAAAGACACTAGATAGCCAATTTGCTGGAGGAATAGGCCTCTAAGTCAGGTGCCTCATAAAATCCAGACACTTTAACCCCAATTTGCGTCGAGGATCTCTGCATAATCGAATTCAAATTGTTCACCGCAGGTCCTGCGAGACGGTATTTTCATATTTTGTCCACCTTTCCTCGCACCTTTTTCGTTCAATTGGAATAAAATCCTTCGAAGTCTCGGCTGAGAACGAAAGAGAGAGAAAAAACCAAAATACAACTCCCAAAGGACCAAATTAGAGGGAAAAGGGAGCACCAGTGATGATAAAATACGTAAAGGTTGAAAAGGACTCTCCCCGGTCTCACTGCGGTGGTGTGCACTCGAAATTCTGAAGTCCACCCCCAGATCACGTTTTCACCGAAAGGATTTTCACCCATCCACTTGTGTGTCCTCCATTCAGAAGGAGTATATAACTTCCGTGCAACTACTGGACTGCTAGTGTGGCGGGCAAACAGGATAAATAGTTTGAAAAAATATTTACCCAACGGATACGTTGAGTGAGTCCTTCGCGGATTGCCCCTGGCTGTGTGTGTGAGGGGGGGCAGCACTCGAGTTCCACCAAAAACGATGTATAAATTATTGCTGTCAATATTTGCGAAAGGATATGCCCACACGTACACTCGGTAATTGTGGACAAATACACCTCGCAATAATCGTGAACAGATTAAAAGGAGAATAAACACACAGTTGCTCTGTCTGTCTGCGTGGGTGACTGTGTGTGTGGGGGGGGGGAGGAGGTTGTTGGAGGCTAAACCTTGATTACTGGAAGGTCGACTGTCAGAGAGTGCCAACAAAGCGAACATTCGATATCCTGCTCAATGGATGACGCCCAACAAAGGATGGCTTAAGCGGCGTGACACAATTGTCCCATTGTCGTCGTCCTGTGTACCTGACGCTACACCAACGACGACTCTTATCGATTTGCGATGGGGCTCGGGGAAGGAAATTGCTATTTCAAGGCGTTAACTTTCAGATAAAGTATCTACGTACACCCTTCGTGCTCAGTAGTGGCAATTCAAAGATTGAAAGGATGTTTTTTTTCGTTCGTCCTTTTTTTTTTTTTGTGCTGGTGTCTTCTCGGGCATTGTGTGTGTGTTTGTTGAAATAATTAGGAAAATGGACGTGAATAAGAAATTATCATCAACATGATTCACAGACGGAGAAGTGAGTTGGACATTTCTCAGGTAGATAAGAGCACCTGGAGCGGAATAAAAAAAAAAAAAACAAACCAGTGGTGCTGGCAGGAAGATGAACATTTTTTCGTGATGTTATTCTTTTTTTTTCCTGTCCTTTCATTTATTTGAAGTAGTTGATGAGAGAAGAATGATGGAATAAATTTCGACCGTGAGTCGAGAAGTGAATGGAAAATGGGAAAATAAATATTTTTCCGTTGGTTGTGTGGTTTGAATACCAAACACCAGACGACGACCAACGACCAACGACTGACGGAATGAGGAAGCTTTGAAAATTACCTTCCTCCCTTTTTTTTCACAGAATCATTTCTATTTTGCTAGGAAAGGAAAAAAGAGGTTGGCCACTTTGTGGTAAATTTAATAATGAATCAACACATGTACAAGTGGAAGGGACGATGTTTGGTTTTGCGAAGCAAAAGGAGAGTAAACAGAGACTCTGTTTGCAGTAAACATTAAACGTTGCTGTAAGCACTTTGTTTCTATAGACATTCGCTGGCCAGTGGGAATTCGAAACGAAGTTTAAGAACAAATTCAATTTCCCTAGATCGTTGCCACAATGTGATAGTTGTTACACTAAAAGAATGGGCTTGGAGGTGTGTGATGAACATCAGAATGATTTCCCTAAGGCGTGCTTAACGCATGATGACACCGAGAACAACGAAATGTTGGCATGCCATGCGTTGGAAGGCGAAAGCCCAGCTTTTCACTCAACTTTTTCAATTTATTATATGAATGCGCATCCTTTTCAGGTCAATTCCCAAGCGTTTTATCCACACCTACTTTTTGTGAAGGAGAGCTGGGAAATAAAGTTTAGTGTTTTCTTGGCCCGCGAGATTCAGTTCAATTTGGAGGAAAAAAGAAGATCTATTGCAGAGTTTTCGAACTGATAAAATTTTTCTTATGTTGGTGAAGGAAAGTCAAGCTTATTTATTTCCACCTTCATTCCAAATTTTGTATTCTCCCTTGCGCAACGACGGCAAAGTCTACAAAGAGCGCTGTAAAAGTATGCAAAGAATGCTTGAACTAAAGGATGCGTCGACTGGTGACTCAATCCATTTTTTGCTAATTTTTAATTTTCACACGAGTTCGCAAAAGGTTCTAGCTATAAACTTTCTTTTTGAAAAAATAATTTATTCCTTGTGACAATTTTGTTCGGGGAACGAGGCAAAATATTCAAACGATTCGTGGTTGTGCAAAAGACGTTCGTCGGACACTTTAAAAATTTAAGTCCAAAAAAGACAACAACTTTTTTTAGCAAAGGGTATACTTTCTCCTTTGTGGGTAGTAATGTATTCGTTAAGAGATTATAAATACAGTCCCCTCTATCACTTGTGGAACTCTTTCTTTGTTTTTTTATTTTGACTGATCAATACCTCCAATACGATAAACTCTTTTAAATTTAGCTTTCGGTTAGAGGTAATCGAAAAGTGGATCCTTCCCTCGAAATGTCTTACTCGAGTTATATAAATAAAGTACAAGTGCTAAAATTATTAAGCCAATCTCTTTTTTCTAATTATGGCACCATTCAAATAGTTTTCTTTTGAACATCTGCTTATCCTAAGAACTTCAATGGAAAATGTTAAACCCTTCAAGATTACTGCAAAAATTTGACGTCCCAAAGACTTAAATGAAAATTGTTAAAGTTGGAATAAATTTAAGTTAACGGTGGGGACTTGTGGCTTCAAAGAATGCTTCAAAGTGACTTCAAAGAACGCCACGTAATTCTAAAGGCTTTTGATTCAATCCATTGATTTGCCCATGCGATTGGTGCAATCAAGATTGAAGGAATGGTGATTGTATCGAACAGCATGAATTTTCAACACAGCAGTTGATTTAATTGGTATTTATATCAAACCGCAAGAGCTTATAATTCGGCAGTCGATGCATTTTGTATTTTAAGGGAAGCATGTAAATACGATATAAAATATGTTTTAAGTCTCAATATGGAGACTTAAATAAGAGGAAATGTGGAGGAAATAAAATATTTGTAGTGTTTTTTTAATGCTTGCTTGCTAAGTGGTTGCTTTTATTTATTAAGTTGTTTTTTCTTATTTTGAATACTGGGCCGATACAGTGATTCCAGTATTAAAATCTTAAAGAAAAAAAGAATGCATCTCTGGTGGACAGAATACGTTGAAGTACACGAAGGGGATATTTTAATTACCAAACGCAGAAAAAGGCAGTAGAAATTTATTCATTTTTTTTTTAATTCGAGGCTTTATTGTAATAAACTGGTTATACATTTATGATTCGTTTTGATTCGATTGCGTTTAACACGAGTCTTGATCAAGTAACGCCTCCCATTCTTCATCTTCGAAAACCTTCTCTTTCCTTCGATGTCAAAATCAAAGTTCTTGAAGCATTGAAACCAGTCTCGACATGTTCTTTCACTAAAAGCGGCCTCACCATATGTCTTTGAGATCATACTCTATCCCTCTACTCTATCACTTCAAACAGTGGAAGAATGGTTTCGACGATTCAGAGCCGGTGAGAACGACACCATGGATAAGCCAGCCGGCGGAAGACCTGTGACGACGAATACCGATCGAATCATGGAAAACATCGAGTTAGACCGGCATGTGGCATCTCGTGACATCGCCCAGGAGATGGGAGTTAGTCACCAAACCATTTTAAATCATCTGCAGAAGGCTGGATACAAGAAAAAGCTTGATATTTGAGTGCCGCATGATTTGACGCAAAAAAACCTTCTGGACCGAATCAACGTCTGCGATTGCTGCTCAAACGGAACGAACTCGACCCATTTTTGAAGCGGATGGTGACTGGCGACGAAAAATGGGTCACTTACGACAACGTCAAGCGAAAACGGTCGTGGTCGAAGGCCGGTGAATCGATTAACGGCCAGGAAGGTTTTGCTGTGTGTTTGGTGGGATTGGAAGGGAATCATCCACTATGAGCTGCTCCCATATGGCCAGACGCTTAATTCTACCATCTACTGCGAACAACTGGACCGCTTGCAGCAGGCGATCGACCAGAAGCGTCCAGAATTGGCCAACAGGAAGGGTGTAGGACAACGTCAGACCACACACTTCGTTGATGACTCGTCAGAATCTACGGGAGCTCGGATGGGAGGTTTTATCGCATCCACCATATAGCCCGGACATAGCCCCAAGTGATTACCACCTGTTCCTATCCATGGCGAACGCCCTTGGTGGTGTGAAGTTGAACTCAAAAGAGGCTTGTCAAAAGTGGCTGTCCGAGTACTTCGCAAATAAGGAGGGGGCTTCTACGAGGGGGGTATTATGAAGTTGCCGTCTAGATGGAAACAGATTATCGAACAAAACGCCGCATATTTGAACTAAATCCGATCACTGTAACACTTTTTATGAAGCATTGAATGAAGAGCAAAAGAGCGGAAGGGAGATATTTGACAACCTTATATATGGTTTCGAATATGTTGCAATTTTAGCTATCATAGGCGACCAGTGTTGCATAGGAACATTCAAAATATCGTTATCCTTTCGCCCTTGAATTTATCTTTTTTTTTAATTTTTTTTTTAGCTGCGACCTCATAAGCTAGACTCAGCAAAAAATATTTTTCTTTGGTTCGGAATAAGTATAGTCTTCCCCTTTAAGAAATGGCTAAGCACTTCAATATTTACTTTATTTTGCGGTACAATGATACCACTTATTTCCTTCAGCTCAACATTCGATTTATTCTTACAATTAAACTTGCCTTAGAGCTTAATAGAGGTCATTTCCCCGTTCTAGTTACAGGTCACTCAGTATAGTCAATACATCCAGCGAAGTGAATTAAATCTAAACTATATAATGAGCTTCTTGAGTTAATCAAAGAAGTCTGAACAAAACTGATTTTGATGGGATGAGAGTAGATAAGAAATCGGTTATTTTTCTCTTCACCTTTCCATCTGTTATAGTATTTTCTAACGATAACTAAAAGCCATCACATTCAACTTGATCCAGAAAATGTTATTTCAAAAAATATTTTATTTTATGATATGGAATCCAATTGGAATCTTCAAAACTACAACAGTCTCTTTTATAGAAATGTGCTTAAACAGCATTTATGAAAAGTTTAATCTTGTTGTGATTTTTTTCTTTTTTTTTGTTCTTAATATAGGCGTGCATTTGGGTTCAAGTATGCATTCAACATTAAGACTTGCATTTCTCCATCTTCTCCAATTGCCTGAACTTTTTAAATAAACTCCCATCTCAGCTAGCTAAGGCGAATCAAATTTTATAGAGGAAACTTTAAAACAACTCAAAGTTATCTTCAAATACCATATATTCCTCCACCTCTTTTTTTGTATTAATTCTTTTTGTGGCTTTTCACCCAAACTCACACTCATTGCTATGAATAAATTCCATTTAATCTATTCATAAATCCGCTGAACTAGAAAACCACATGAAAAAGAAAAAAAACTTATGTGTAAACTTTAGAACAACAAATGTATCCTGGTATCTTTTTAAGTTTTAAATCCTTTTTTCGACTATTTTCTCTTTTTCTATTTTGTGAGTGACCCAGAAAGTTGTTGCGGGGAAGAATTTATATGCAACACTTTCTCCTACACACTAGGAATTTCATTGTTACAATTATGAGCCGGTGGCACTCGGTGGGGGATTTTTAAAATATGTCAAAAAGGACGACAAAGTTATATCCTTGGGGATTAATTAAATTAGGGTATTTTCATGCTGTCCCACTTTGAGAGTGTGAATGGAACACGTAAAAAGCGAATAACTAACGAGTGATTGGAATTTCATTAGCATTTAACGCCGACATGGGAACGTGATAATGACACTGTCAGCTGGCACTTAAGGTCTTGGAAGTTTACATCGCGAATTATTAAAGACTTCTTTGTCAATAGTTTGGCTGTGGGGCTGGAGGTTATCGGGGGAATAATTTGCATGATGAACATTTTCGCAAGTCGCCAGACCGTACATTTTTCGTTTAGGAGGATAATTCCCCAATTAATGACTTCAAAAATTGAAAATTAACAATGTCTCAGAACTTTACACACAATGTGTCAGAAATTATAGCACGCACAACTCAGTGGAGGCGCGAAAAAGCTAGACTCTGGCTCTCAACAAACTGTTATGCCACCCCATTGCAATGCAGACCTTTAATTTACTCAGGGCCGTAACGCTTTACTCATTTTAAGAGCACTTGAAATAAAAAGGGGCCTTGTTATTAAACGATTAGTAAACGACTGTTTCTGGAACAGCAAAATCTTAAGCGCACAGACTTTTGGGACTTAAATGACCCTGCTGTGGATCTATTGTAAACATGGTAAAAGTCTATAGAGAGGCAACAGGCCAAGACTGGTCGAACGGCAGCCATTTCAAAATTGAATGAGCTAAATTGTCAACAAAACGATCAATTTAAACAGTTGAAGATAAAGAAACTTCAACTGCATCTAAAAATAGATTTCAACACACTCACTTGTTCATTTTTCACTGGAAGTTGTGTCACATGCTTTGCGCTTATCACCTCTCATGCCTAAAGTGGCTTCCACTAGAGGGACTTCGACATCATTAAAACGCCCTCTCACGTCCATCAACACCCAGGACTTGTGTACCATATTTTAAAAGCCATTAAGATCCCCATAAAGCAGGCAAGTCCTTCTCGGCTCCGGAACTCCCCGAACGCTAGGTAACCACGCATAATGTAATTTCAGGCAGCTGCCGTAAGACTGTGTGTCCCCTCATAAAACATGAATCGGCCACAAAAATCTTTATGTCTCTCGCACACTCTGAGAGCTACTAAAAGCGATTTTCCTTAAGCCATCGGAAAGCATTTGACCCTCAATCAACAACTGCGTAGCATATAAATCACTCACAGACATCCCACCGAGGACCGTGCACACGCACAACTTCCTCACAATTAAGTCATCGCTCACGTGGGTGGGTGGTCGGTTGTCCACCCGGAAATCCCCGTGACGGCATCATCATCCTCACGCAATCCGATGCCCGCCGTAAAGATACCGCCGCGTATCCCACACGTACCTTTCTTCTAATTACTTCCAAACAATAAATTTTAATCTCATTACCGCGCACTTTTCAAGACGAATTATTACATAAACTGTTTATCATCTCGCGGCTCCTGGCCATGGCCTTATCCCTCCGCCGATCGACACTCAGGGGACAACGACATAGCCCCCACTCGATCGTTAAAACGTAAACGTAAACGTAAACGCAAACGCAAACGTCGACTTCTCAGAAGACGACATCCGTCGAATTTAACGACGTGAAGCGACTCCATAAAAAATGCGAGCTGAGCGAATAAATTTTAATCGCCCGCGGCGGTTTATCTCTTCCCATCGGAAACGTGTCCTTCGTGGTGCATGCACACAGAGTGAACAGAGGAGTCCTGTCCCATTGTCACACGAACGACAGCGTGGTCGATACTCTCGCTCCTTGTGCATCGTAATGATGCAATATCGGAAGAGCATGTCGTCCTTTTACCGCATTTACATCCTGCCTGTAATTGCATTCCTTCCGATGTCAGCTCTGACGCAGACTGTACAAGTGTGCGATGAAGAGAGGAAGATGCTCTCCATCTTTTCATCGCAGCTGCAGTTTTAGGAATTCACAATTGCGGATGTGAGTGGAATTCGTTGGTTCGTAAGGATGTTCGTCCTTTCTGCCATATGCGTACCCCGCTGAAGACCTCAAAATGTGCAAAACTCTGATTTCGTAAATCATTCAGTTGGAAAAACTGCCAGTGCAGTGAAGATACAAAATCCACCGTCGTTCTAGTGGGAATTCAGTTGCGAAGGACTCTCGATACCTGGGATTTGCGAGATGTCAGTGCTGTTGTCAGTCCACTCAAGTGCTCCACGAGGGCGTTCATGGTGAGCTTTCAAAACTGACTGATTTTTTTGCGAAGTTTTTCCGTGTAGTTCTTAAATCCCATCCACTCACACTCACTCCCGTGTCCTCTTAGGCATTTTCCTCCAAAATGAACCCTTCAATCGGATGATAAACACTCAGAAACCAAATCGAAATGTCATTGAGTTTTCGTTATTTTTGAGATGAGACACAAAAAAAAAAGGAGACAACAGACAGAGAGGAGTCCTTCGAATCGAGTAATGCGCTGTAGAGAGTTGACAGGAGCCAAAATGAAGCCTTCGTCATGACAATTAATCCTTCAGCTTTTCTTTTTCGGAGCAATGGAAGAAAAAAGACACAAAAAATGGAGAATGGAGATTCCCGAAGCCATTATGTATGAGTGGAAATAAGCATCAAGTGTGCGCTTGTGTCGGTGCACTCGTGTGTAGTGGCGACGTAATCTTTTGAAACATGCCTGATGCCTGCCGACTGTCGACTGTCATCTGCCGGTTCGGAGAAGGTGGGTTTTTATAGAATAAGCCACTTTGAGTTTTAAGATCACGTGGCTGAGAATGTCGGAGGACGAGGAATGACTGGGAGTGAGATTTTTGAACGCACGTTCCACGTTTGACGTGCTGCGACGTATGTATGCACATGGAAAGGATGCTGACAAAGAGCTGCTTTAAAAGGAGGCATCTTCGAAAAAACAGGCCGGAGTTAAAATTTAGGGTGTTTTTTTTAAAGGCATAGACAAGACCTTGGCTCGATCGGTTAGTGCGTCGGCCTGTTAAGCGAGAGTAACCGGGTTGGAATTCAACTCGGGGGGAAAAAAACACCACAAACATTTTTCACGGTCCCACCTCCAGCGAACGACTGACAATTCTCCATCAAAAGTTTTCGCAATTCACCGTTCACAGTAGGTCCCTTCCAAATGTGTCAAATTATAACACGCAGAACACAGTAGAAGCGCGAAAAACCTAAGCTCTAGCTCTCAACGGTCTGTTACGCCACCCAAGTAAAAAAAAAAAACCAACTTTAAGTTGGCACTATTCGAATTGGGGGCCATTTTGTCAGTTATTATATGATTTATTTTTAGTTAAATTTTGCATTTTAACATGAATAGGCTGATGCCTGAACAAGGCCTCCAATTTGTAAAAATTTATTTTGAAAATCATGGTTCTGTTACGAATTTTCATAAGCGAATTTCGTTTAGCGAGTGAGCTTCACACTTTTGGTTGAATGGATACGTCAATAAACAACACTGCCTTATTTGGAGTGATGTGCAGGAGCTGTGGTTTTAACAAGACGGCGCAACATGTCACACAGCTCGTGCTACAATTAATTGATTGAAGGAAAAGTTTTGCAATGGCATGGTTTTTTTATGGACCAGTGAATTGGCCTCCAAGATCGTGTGATTTAACTCTGCTTTGTTATTTGCTGTGCGGAGACGTGAAGTCGCTAGTCTATGTCGATAAACCCGAAACGATTGACCACTTGGAGGACAACATTCGCCGCGTTATTGCCGATATACGGTCACAAATGTTGAAGAATGTCATCGAAAATCGGATCTCCAGATTAGACTACGTCCGAACCAGTCGTCGCGGTCATATGCCAGAAATCATATTTAAATTATAAAACCGGAAGACAAGCTTTCGAGTAAAGTAAATTTCATGTCAATTTAACAAAATCATCTTTGTATACCCCTAAAAAAAGAAAACAAACAAGCTGCTGAATTTTTGTCCTGAAAAAAGGATCTCTGCCCGCACATACCTTATGATCAAAAAAGAACCGGAATTTTATTAAAAAACGCAAAATTTCAATTTTTAATAATTTTCTTTATTATCACCTTCAAAGTATTCTCCTCCTGCGGCAATACATGCATGCCACCGCTTGATCCAATTTTCCATACAAGTTTTATAGGCCGCCGAAGGTATGGCCTTTAGTTCACGCAGCGAATTCTCTTTTATGGCCTCTATGGTCTGAAAACGCGTTCCCCGCAATGGCAATTTGAGTCTGGGGAAGAGGAAAAAGTCACACGGGGCCATATCTGAAGAGTACGGTGCTTAGTTGATGACATTGGTTGAGTTTTTGGCCAAAAACGACGCTGTTTTTGAATGAAATTCAGGTTTTTTGGCACCAGCCGAGCAGCGACGCGTTTTAAACCCAAAACATCAGTTAAAATGTGTTCGGTTGATCCATAAGAGATGCCCAACAACACAGCAATCTCTCTTATCGGTGCAGAACGATTTTGCAACACGATTTGCTTCGCCGATTCAATATTTTCTTCAGTAACAGATGTTGTTGGGCGGCCAGGGATCTCATCATGATCCAAGCTTGTACGACCACCTTTGAACCGTTTATACCACTCATATGCCTGTGTTTTTCCTAGACACGATTCACCAAAGGCCTTTTCTAACATTTTCAACGTTTCGGAACACTTAAATCCATTTGCAACACAAAATTTGATGCACGCACGTTGTTCTAAATTTTCATCCATTATAAAAATCGCCACACGAAAAATTTTCAACTTATTTGTATAGACGTCAAACAAAAACTAATCATACGATATCCGTCAAAATTTGACAGAATATGTATAAAAGTGTTGCAAACGTTGAGAGAATAAAATTTTACCGATTGGACAAACGCGGGAATTTTAAAATGAAAATTTCGGTTCTCTTTTGATCATAAGGTAAATCATCGACAGAGACAGTAAGAAAATCCTTTCGTGTTATAGACGCTAAAAATTTTCCCAACTGATCATGAGCGAGCGCAAACTTTAAGAGTTAAGAACAGCCAAGGCATTAAAATTTAAATGCGCAGGTAAAGATAAAAACTTTAATGATACTTTCAGGCGTTTCCTTGAGATTTACTCTAGACTGTAATGGAATTGCAAGGAAGAAAGCTCTCTCCTTTTCCAAATAGATTTTATGGCACATACTGACTTTCTATATTAAACGTATAAAGGCTCTATGAGCATGAGAAACGTTATTATTTACAGCACAACTAAAAGTAAGTGACACATGAAATTGCAAGTACTCCCACGACGTACGACGCACGTTCATGCAAACACGAGACACAACGCAAGGTACCTCAACCAACCGAATAAACAATCGTGCCCCAAGAACAACAATAAAAGAAAGAAGAATGAGGAAAGATTTCAAGCCTACCACTAATTGCCCATTATTGGATTAAATGATATCGCTGGTGACAGCGTCAATACCCTCATTCTGTCTACACACCCGGCTTAGCTTTGAAGAGGGTTGCCTACGCGCCTACACGCCCATACGCCTACAGCGGCTTCCCTTCTGAAAAACGATGCATGAAAAGGTTTTTTGCTTCGTTTCCTTTTTACTTTACAACCGCCAATCAAGTTAAATATAAGTAACTATCCCGCGTTAATTATCGATCTCAACACAGCCCCGTAAAGAGCTTAGTGAGTGAAATATTTTGACGGGGGGTAGCCGGAGATTAAGTAACACACAACCCTTGTCAAAAAAATGAATGAGACCCGGCGAGGAAAACGTTGCGGATTTACACCTTCGCGGGACGGGTATATTTTTAATGCCATCCCTGCTCATCACGGCATATAAAATAAGGATAAAGATTATTATCTTTTCATGTGCACATTTTTTTTTTTCTTCTCTCTTCCTCCATTTTCTTTTTTTTCTTCTTCGTCGTTTTTTTATCCTCTTAGTGACAACAGCCTTAGATAATCCGTACGCTTTTGTGATTCATAAATCCGAAATAATGTGAGATCTTGTGGTAGCTGATGAATGTGAAGATGAGTGACATGGACTCTAACCCCCGTACACCTTAACCGTTGTTAAGAAAGTGGGCTTTGGTTGTGTCAACTAGGAGAAAGCTTGAGACGGGGAAAGGGGCATTTATTATAAAAAATCCATTCAGATCTTCTCATGCGGGGACACTGATGATTGATTGATAGAACCTTTGAGCAGGGGGCTTACAATTTGTCCGCGAAAAAAACTGAGATCTTGAAGAATCAACGACTAGTGCTTTTTGAATGGTCGGACTCTCTTGTATCTAATCTTATAAGAAAGTTAGAGAATGTGTTGCTTTAAGCCAACTCTTTTGATGGAGTACAAAATTAAAAGACTAACATCAAATTAATGACTAAATTTTGGGAGTCCGTAAAGACGTTGTGAATGTTGCGACGGAAATGTTCTTGCCTATCTTCTAAAGGGAGGGCTATTTAGTGGTTTCTTTTTACATCCTAGATTAGTTTGACACTAATCATTTCTTAGCCATGAATACCTACTCGCAATAATGCATAGTGGATCAAAAAAATTTGCTTGCAAATGTTTTTTTTTTTTAAAACAGTCCCCACCTTGTTTTTAATGGAAATTAAGGATCAAGGACTCTTCTTCGTCTCTTGCGGGTGCTACAGTCCGGGGTGGACCTGGGCCTCAGCCAACATACCTCGCCACCTAGCACGATCTTGGGCTAGGCGCCTCCAGTTTTGTACGTCCAGTTGATTTAGGTCCCTATCCAACTGGTCACGCCACCGGAGGCGAGGCCTTCCTCTACCGCGTTGTCCATTAGGGTTGGACTCTCGAAGACTTCATGAGCCGGAGCGTTTGTGTCCATACGCTCGACATGACCTAGCCATCTCAGTCGGGACACTCGAATTCGTTTAACTAGATCGATGTCGCTGTACAGCTCGTAGATTTCATCGTTTAGCCTTCTCCTCCAAACTCCCTCTGTGCAAACAGGACCAAAAATAATCCAAAGAACTTTCCTCTCGAAGAGACCAAGAAACTCTTCGTCCACATTTGATATTATCCATCTTTCTGCGCCATACAGTAGGACTGGGACTATCAAGGTCTTATAAATAGATAGCTCAAGGATTAAGGACTCACCTTGAAAAAAAAAAATTACTTTGAAAAACTATCTCTAGCAAAAATTCAGGAGTATATGTTTTTGTTTATTTTATAAGACATAACTGCAACGATGTCTCTGTATTTGAGGCGATTCTCTAGTAGTAATAAAAATACTAAGCATCCAACTTGCTTTCGCATACATCCTTAACAGAACTCCCTTCCATTCGAACCTTGCAAACACTTTTGACGGACTTTATTTTCAGTTCTTTAATTCATTGAAATTAAGTTTCTGCTCTTCAAATAAAGAAGTTGTTTTTCTTTTTACACTCTCTTCCCAGTTCACGTATCCGTGATTAACTTGAATTTATTTTCTCATTACAGGTAAGCACTTTTCATCATTCCACCCGTGATAGGGTTACTTAGAGGAATAGCACCACTCTCACATTAAATCTTCTCCGCCGCGCAGTAAGTAGATTCATCCGCTTTACATTCTCTCAAAGAACAAGCTCTGTCCTTAATTTGCTGGTCCTCGGTCGTCCTCTGTAAGCGAAGTGTGAAAAATCTTTTGGATGTATGTCAAGAATAACATTTTTTTTAAATCTTTTTTTTTTTCTTAAATCCTTTACACACTGCAGCAAATCGCTTAGGAAAATGCGCCATGAAAGGACGACTCATCCTCCGTCCCATCCTCATGCCGGGTTGGAAGAAACATCATCTGTGGCGTCCAAGCGAAATCTCTGTAAAGTCTTTCAGCTCAGTTTGAAACAGAGTACCCTAATGAGGAGCTTGCTGATGGTGCATCATCGCATTGTGCAGAGACGCTTTGTTCTCCCCATTCACGGACCATAGCCTTTGTGAGAGTGACAAAAACAAAAAAAAAGTACTGGTTTTGCGCGTCATGTGTGCCTCAAATTTGCAGAGAAATCAGAGACGAGTGATTCTTTTTGCACATCCTCTTTTTTTTTTCGTTTGTGGAACGCACGCCCGGCGGCACAATCATCCCGTCACATCCTTGTCAAAGCCAACGGGTGAGGCGACCGTCAGAATCTGTCATGTGTTCGGCTTATCCCAACTTGGCAGGCACACCCTGGCGTCGTTTTGTTTATGTTTTCGCGTCTTTAGGCTGTTTACCATATTTGCGGTGACAAGTCCCTCCGACGCTGCGGCAGTTGCTCTCTACCCGACACGGATTTCAGGTGTCAATTGCGGTTGATGCCTCGCAATCACCATGAACGAGATGCGACCTTGCCAGGAGTGGCTCATCTAGATTTTTTTGCACCACAAAACAAAAAAAAAGGAACTGAAAAAAAGAATCAATTGAGCAGAAGGAGATTGTGTGTGGCTGAATGTTTGTGTTTGTCCATGGAATGATGGATCCGATTCATTGATGACACTGATCTAAATTTGGGTAAAGATACATCCTCTGATTATATTTACAGAAAAAAGGTATTTAAATTGAGCCGGGCTCCTGGTCAGTGAGCGGAGAAGAAACACACCTTGGGACATTTACCGAGCAAACAGAAACTTTTTTCGGTGCAGTTCATTGAACTGAGAGACTAAAGGAGAACAGAAATTGGAATAAGAAATTGATGGTAATCTGCTTAGGGGATGTCTCCGCTGGGATCTGGGAATGTCGTCTGTAAAGTGGATTCTGGTGGAGAACAAATGCAAAAAAAAACAAAACAGAAAAATTTGTGTGATATTGTTTTTCGTGGAAAGATTGAAGAATTGTGGAGACAGGTTGATATCTTTTTTTTATTTGTACACACCGAGGGATTGTGAGGAATATTTTTGGAATGTCATACACACGAGGTGGGTTTCGGTTTCAAAAATAAACATGGGGCTTTGTTTGAGGGAGAAGTGGAGGTAGTTTATTTTAAGTCTTCCTGGAGTCAGGGGTTTTACATTTCAGAATTCATCACAGTTGTTATATCTTTTGACACTTCTCGGAAATGAAAGGCATCAACGGCAGTTGAAATGGTTTTTAAGTTTTTCAATCTTAAATATTGTACAAGTTTTTAAGCATGGATCATAAATTAAATTGCAATGTAATACTACTCTCATCGGTTTGTTACACATTTCCCACAGTAGAAGTTTTAGCTAAGAACATTTCATAAAATCATCGTAAGGATTTAATAATCGCTTACCCAAAGACAAGCCGTATTAAAAATTGAGCACAAACAATTATGAAGAAAAAGAAAAAGCGTTGGAATATAAAATAGTTGACTCAATCTCAATCCCCGTTTGTAGAAGATTTCTTTTTGCGCTTTATGTGTTAAGAGTTTGTTTAGAAAAGGCTCTGGAGTTGATTAATTCCTTCCTTTATCTTTATTGTAGCTATAATATTGCATTTTTTCTGAAAACTACATTGCGTTGATTAATTAATGTTCCTTATTAATGATAAATTTAAATCTTTAAAATTTTCGTCAAGAAAAATTGCATTCTGTAGTAGATTAAAACTATCAAAATTGTGGGCGATCTTGTACTCGCTGTCGGTTGTGCAGTAGATGAGCATAACCGCCAACTTCACTCGATCGGCCATTAAAAACGAATAACATTGTTGGTTGTAATGGCGGATAGTTTAAGATGACGTGCTTTTTTGTATAAAATGTTTTTCTTGTTCAAATTTTAGTTAAATAATTTAGCATCTCGTACTAAAAAACATAACTTATGCGCCTTGTTGCAATATGGGAAGGGAAGAACTATGTTCACGACGTTTGTTTGATTCCAAGTCTCTATCGGTTGGTGGCTCAAAATACTCGCAGTCTACTGCACAAATCTGGCTAAATTTATAAATTGCACATCGAAAGAAACTCAAAAGAACTCGAATTTGCTCTCAATGCTCTGATGTACATTTTTTCTGTACTGGAGAACCTAAAAAAATACCTTATAATTCATGGAACAAGAAAAACTACTTTGTGAGACGATCCAAAGTAGAAAAAGAAGCATCCTTGTTCACCGAATCACCTACGAACACAGATTACACTTCCATCGTACTATTTTCCGCCTCAGAAACCATATTGAATTGAAGTTTGATTTGCTCGTTGTTAACTCTTTCAACAGATTTGCCCATGCGTTTCACGAAACTCAGGAGATCTGTTCCGTAAACGTACACTTCATTGGCCATCGATTTTCCGACATTCAAGTGGAGAGATAGCAATCGTTTATATCGCAAGTTGTTATCTATGCTGAATCCTCTCAATTCATGCAAGGACGACGCTTAATTTATGAATGACGTGCTCCAAATGAGAGATTGCCTCCCCGACACTGAAATGCCTAAAACTAAATTACTATCAATTGTCAATTAAAAGAGCACATTTCATAAAAAAGAACAAATCACATTTTTCTCGAACGGAAAGAATTTCCCAAAAAGACATCCGAATATCGACTTTTAATGACATTGAAGTTCCTTTATAAAATTTTCCACCACTGCAACTGCACATCCTTCCGATTGGAGAAAAAGATTTGACTCCCCCATTCCACATCCCGAAAGGAAAAAGTTTCGCAAGATGTTGGTCTTCGCTTTCGATCCAACAGACAATCGACAATCAAAGTTTTGCAGGAAATGCAATTTCGTCCCGTCTCTTCTTCGTGTATCCTTCGTAATGGAAAACTGTAGGTGACTTTTTTTCTTCTCCGTTCAGTTGAAAAATACTTTCTTTCCTGTGAAGGTAAACAGGAGCTGGCTATCTGAAGGGCGAGGGATATAAAGGATAACTGCGAGAAGAGCTTACGAGGATCATGAGTCATTGAGATAATTTTATTGCTGTCCATTCTTCGAGGGTTGACGTTGTTTACTGTGAAGCCAAATCACAAGGAGTACGAGCCAACTCAGGCACTTGAAAAATTATGACGCTTGGTCCTAACACGATGTCAATTACACGCCATCCCTCCCACTCTATGTGTCCTTCACAAACAATGCGAAGGCAAGAGAAATAAATCAATAAAAGAACTTCCCATTTCGGTATTCAATTCAACTTTCGTAAACCGAAAATTTCATTAATCCGTCTTTTCAGCAAAAAACACAGCCCGAATGCATTCCCCGCTTTGCTTTGTTCCTTTACGACCTTTCGTAGCCTTTGTGTGCTGCGGGGAGAAATCGACGAACGAACAATGGGAGTAAGGGAGGTGCTTAACAAATCAAGGACTCGCATAACTGCCGTCTGTTAGTCCTGTCTAAGAAGACGGCATTGGCCTGGCTCGTAAAGTACACGCTCATTCTTCAGTGTCCTTAAACCGTAACTTTTTCATTACAAATTTTCTTCATTTTTTTTTCTTCTTCGTGCCTGTTTCCTGATCGGTCTCATTTCGGTCATGAATCCGTTTCTAATGTATTTTTAAGGTGAAAAACATGTTTACCTTCTGAATGCCAACGCCCATTAGTTCCGCAAGTGCGGGAGAGGGCTCTGTTTGGGATTTTAATAAAATTTCACTCCACCCAGACTTTGAGAACAAACGTGGAACGAATACCACCACATAAATATTAGATTACGTTAAATTAATTTTTGGACAAAATCGTTACTTCAAAAAAAGAAAATGCGAAAAGAATTAACATAAACAAACAACGCGTATCTGCGTGCAAAGGAAACATCAGCCACGTCCTGACACTGGCGTAGTTTCTAATTTTGGCTTTGTGGTTTTGTTTTGCTCACTTAAATGTAAAAATATACATTTTTTCCTCTTTTTAAATTTCTGAATTGAATATCTACTGTTGAGTTAACTTTCACATGAGTGCATGGCGGTTTGTTTGTCATGCGTTGATTGAAAACTATTTGACAGAACGGGAGAGTCCTGTGCAGATGGGAACCGGGAAACTCTCGGCGACCTAGTTCGTGAAGGATATGGAATAGTGACCAAATGTTGAGATAAATAATAAATTGGAAAATAACCGTGTGTGTATGATGGAAATATCAATAAAAGATGAAGCTTATGTTCGATTATATTCATTTGAGTGTGTTGTGATTTTGATGCGGGCGGTCTGGTGGAGGACAGAAGGACGACAGCATTTTATTGTGATTAATGTTGTGGTGAAGGACTAATAAATCTAGTCTGAAATAAAAGATTGCTGGTGTTATCTTAATGATGATTGCACAGAGATTTTCGATGTTGGCGGGATGAATTCAGGTGGTACAATCGATAAGTGATGAGGTGAAGATGTTAGGATGTTGTATTCCTGGGAGTGCTCTGATAAGAGTAGTTTATAAAAGGAGAAGATAAAGTGATGGAAGCAGAATGTTATAAGTGACAAGGAATAAAGATTTTGATAGTTTCCAACTTCATTTAAATATTTTCGAAGCTAGAAGTAATTTCAGTTATAACTAGGAGAAATCGATACGTGCATTTATCCCCTGAAGCTTTTGCTTTTGAGATCCATTAAATACGCAACGTTTATACAACATTTTAACCTTCATCCGTCCTTCGGCCGTAACTTTTTGAATCAGAATCAGTCTTTTTTCTCAAATATCTTTTAAAATATGAAACACAAAATTTTGAAGTTAAGGGGCTAGTTTTGTATGTAACTAGTCAAAAAAGTCGATTTTAAATCGATTACTAGGTTCGTTGCAGTAAAAGAAATCAAAGTACAGGCGCCTGGGTTAAAAATGACCCAAAGGATGGATGGAGGTTAATACCATTTAATAGCCAATCATTGTCGAAATGAGCCAATCGAAAAAAAACAGCTTGTTGCAAAATTTTGAGAAATTAAAATAAATTACAGTCAAAATCAGAAGACAGAGTTGAATCGTACTTCGAATATTTAAAAGCCTTTGGAGCTCCGATTTTAGAATTGTTTTAAGTTTTGAAAATATTGATTTTTTCGCCAAAAGTGACAAAAACAATATTTACAATAGACCTAACAAAATAAAAACAAAAAAAAATACTAGAATTAATTTTTTTTTGTACAGGTAAAAGTGTCTGCCTTATACTCCAATAATAACATCACAAGCACAAGCACTAAGTCTGTGATCTGTTTGTATTTAAAATAACTTCTATCATAGTTCTATTAACTTATTATTCAAGATGGCAAACATGTTATAGATTTCATTCACTAAAACCAACTTACTTACCAACGATATTTTTCTTACAGCCTTTCGTTTACGGATTTGAAATGTTCCCTCAAATTGCCAATCAGATTAAGACCTTGTTGGATTAGATGATGATTGATTTGCCTAGGTATCAAAAAAGGCGAAAATTCATAAAGAGCTTTTGCAGTGTTTTTCTGATCGTTGACCTACTGGAACATTTATGACCCTTTCAATAACTTCTAAGACCCATGATGGCAAATTCTGACATAAAATGTTCGGGCAATTTTATTCATTAATTATGACCAGATTCTTACCATCGGATTCGTCTATACACCCTTACACTATATTCCAATTACTATCATTAGAGAGTAGAGTAGAGTTGACTTTTTACATTTTTCGTCAAATTATTGACTTTTGCTTCAACATGTTTTTGGTTTTGGAAGTTTTTGTTTTACTGACCTATTTTTTCGTATTTATTTTAATCACTCAAAAGCATATTTTCCTGAATGGTTATCTTCAATTTCAGTACTTTTAGCATGGCGTAAACCACCAGACACAGATTTAATTTTATAAGAAGTAGAAAGTTCAAAACCTCATTTTAACTCTGACTGTGTAAAACGATCTTCAAATTCTTGCATTAAAATAATCTCAAGCTAATCAAAAAATTATAAAATCTTAAAACCTTTGTCATTAACTTATTTATTTTTATATTATGAGAACTTTTTGGATGCTATTTTGTTTGTACCACTTTTGGAACACATGACTTTTAACGTAATTGAATTGGCAAAGCGTTCTACTAAACGTTATTTAAGATCCTAGAATGCAGAATTGAGAGTTATTTTAACTTTGCGAGACATGCTTTCGTGTTTATTTGTTACTTGTTATAGCAACATTTACTCTAATCAGTAGTCTGTTTACTTAAGGGAAGTCACGCACGCAATTCGCTGAGGTCTTAAATAAGTTTTCACATTTCATTTGAAATACAAAGAAGTGGAAATATTTATTTGTACTTTAAAAACTAAGTTTTATGTTAAGTTATTAGGTGTACAACTTGAAAGACGCGCATTGTTACTAACTTCATATATATTCACACGCGCTATTTTTTTTGACAGTGAGAGCTATTGTATGTTAAAGAGCGTCGAAAAATCTAGTTAATTCCATCGGTCAAAGTATACAGAAGTTAATTCACACAAGTTTTGTTTTCATATTCAAATAAATGGATTTTTTAACAGAAAAATACGCGTCTTTCAAGTTGTACTCCTAATATAAAAATCTTTCTTTGCGAAGTGTTCCTTCAAAGATTTAGTACTACAAAAACTTGTCTTCACTATTTAAGCTTCTCACAAAAACAATAAATACAACACATAGACTCTTGTTTCATCATCATCATCATCAGTGGCGTAACTAGACTAGACTAGACTATAGACTCTTGTTTATTAAATGAAAAACGACAGTCTAGACTGCGCAGTTTTACTATCTTATGTAGCAGTGGTCGGCAACAAAGTCTGATGATTAAAATTTTTTTAAATGAATAAATTCTTTTCACATGAAATAAAATTTGGAAATCTTATCATTCGACGATGGCAGTTTATAGGCATTTTGATAAGTCTATCAAAATGTCTTTAAAGAAATATACATTCAAAATTCAGCCTTAGTATAGAAGAAGGTCTAGTCAGTAGAACTGGTCAGAAGCCACCAAGGGTCTTTCAATATAAAAGAACTCTAAATTTAAATTTTCTATGCTTCTGAACTTATATTTTCCATCAGTTGCAGATTGCTGTTGCATATTTCGTACAATATTGACTCCTCCGTTTTTGTGTTCTTTAAAATATTCATCATCATTAGTGGCGTAACAGCCCACGAAGGGCCAGAGCCTAGCTTTTCGCGCTTCCACTGTGTTGTCCGCGTTATAAATTGACACATGTGAAGGGGACCTACAGTTTATTCCCGGTTCCGAACGGCGAATTGCGAAAGCTTTCCGTGGCAGGAGTACTTCAGGAGGATTGTCAGTTGTTTTTGGGTTTTTTTTTCCCGAGCTGTATACGAACCCAGGTACTCGCTTAACAGTCCGACGCACTAACGATTAAGCCACGGCGCCCATCTTAATTCGTGTGTATAAACAAATTTTCAAAGGCTATCCTGGAGTGATAAATTGAAATATTCCCAAACTCAACAAAGCTGGCAAACGAAGTAAATTCTTCAACCAGATATATTGGCCTTGTCAAAGTGCAGACAAATTCCGCAGAACTATTACCATGCGTCTCTCACTCCGCGACACCTAACTTGAGCGCTAACGACCCGTCGGCATTCAACGTTCATGCATCCTCAGCACCCTTTCAAGTGAAACAAATCGATACAATCGCTCACCTGACAGATATTGGTTCCCACATACACAACATTTCAAATTCTTGAGGTGAAACTACCTTCAATTACCTGCGCGCTACCACACATTAATTCCTAAAATCGGTTACAGCCATCCGTCCCACTCTCGTACTGAGATTTCGATTACAAAATTCCAGGCACTCTCTCCACACCAAGATCGTCGGAATTGCTAAAGCAATTTACAACCCGAACTCGTCGGGTATCGAGCAGACTCTATAACTCTGTCAAGGTTAAGTTATTGCCCTTTAACGCTTTGCTGCCCTGAACTATAAATATCAAATGTGGAAGAGGGCGCTGGGCCCATCCTGCAAATCTAATCCTGGCTGAAAGTGAAAGTGGAAAGTGGAGCAGCAAAAAAAAAAAGAAACGAAAGTTCAAGGCAACCACAACGCGGAGGACTTTTTATTGTTGCGGTTGTAATAGGACACGACAGCTTACAAAATGAATTATAAGTTTGAATTATTTAATAATGTTCGCCGTCACACGTGTGGGTGTGTGGGGGGCAAGCTCTTTGATGACTCCGAGTAGTTCCAACACACATCTTCATTTTTCTGCTTGTTATCTTTATAGCCTCGAGATGAGTACATCATCCTTGTCATGGTGATAATCAAGACCGACTTCGTGGCTGTGTACCGTTCCAATCATTATCTTGTGTTCGGCATCTTTTGGCGTGAGCGTCTTATGAAAAAATTCCAAAGCCTAGACCTCGTCTTCGTGATTACAGCTAACCTCACAGGATGACGACGAGACATCCTGGCGAAATATCCTTCCACACGGCGCCCAGAGACGAAGACGATGACGAAAGTAAATTACTACTGAGAATTTGCGTTTATGAATTTTCATGTCCTGACATCATTACGATGACTGGGCAGAGGAAAGAGATTGTACTCGAACGGGGTCGACTCCGTCGTCGTCAAGGATATCAACGGCGATGGGAGGGAGCTGTGCTAACGATAAAGCAATGTTGGGATCATCATGAGTATCGCTCCACAAATAGTCAGACAGCGGTGACGAAGACGACGACGACGACGACGAAGGAGAAGACAACAACGACGATGAGGATGAAAAGATCGTAGAGTGAATATAAAATTCCGAGATGGCTGCAGGTGACATGTCCTGTGGGGAAAATAGTTTCCACCTCGAAGAAGTGTACGGGAAAATTCCTTTCAATGGAAAAAATAAATAACGTAATGTGCCGGGCGGGAAGGACCTCTTTAAGGTGGGTGTAGCTTTCATGTCCTGCTGAAATTAAATTCGAATAAAGTCGAAGCGAGGGAGCGCAGTGATATGGGATATTCGGACAAGCGAAGTACGTATTAGGGTTGGACAGGTGGTGGTGATGGGTGGGGTGAAACTACAAAAATGAAACATTAGACGTTTTGACCTAAATTTTGTTATAAGATGGGGATTTTGATATGATACACCCAATGGAGCTATTAAGCGAGTGTGGGTCGAATATACCCATTAAATGTTTGACTAAAATATGTGGAGCAATGAAGTTTTGTTATATTTTTGGAAGACTTTTTTATTCGAAATAGGGATTGCCAACAATTCGGGTCATCACGTTTTTGTATTGTACTTCAGTCAGCAATTAGAGATTGGTTAAAGTTCTGTTTGCTTTTTACAAATTTATTTTTTGGAGACGAAATGGCTGCCTCAGGTTGTGAAGGTTTTGTTATCTATTTAGTTCTACGAAAGAGAAACTTGTTAAAGCAATTGAGACTGCCAAAGTTCAATGTTTATCCTTCACCCTTTATTTTTGACTTTGACGAACATACAATAATAATCAAATACAATTTTTTACCAGGAGTGTAAGTTACACAGAAAAGTAAAGCCACATAGTCGGTGATCGATTCATGTTCGATTCAGAATGAATATGAGCGTTAACGACAAGATCTTAATTTAGCACTACGACTCACAATTTTGGAATAAAAAGTGGATTAAACATTTTTTTCTATATTTTTTTTTATAAAATTTTGTGTTTATATGCAAATTTTTCAAAAACTATGGACATGATTAATATAACTTAAATGTAAAATTATAAAATAAGTTTCTGGCTTTCAAAATTGGTATAGTACTTTACTATAGGTACTGCCATTTGTTTTTAAAGATTTTGTATTTCTCATGTTTATTGTGTGGATTTTAAATTGTGCTTACCTCGTAAACGCAGTGAGATAGACCCCCCCTAGTACAAAATGCTCGTTTTTGATTGCTCTAAAAACAACTATTATCGTAGTTTCCCCATTAAAAAGAATATTTTTTCTAAACGTGCAAAAGTGTGTACATCGGGTCAAGATGAAATTTTGTGAACTTTTACTGCTCAATAGACGCCATCAAAACTACTTGCACCTTATTATTTTTTTCTGTAATGAAGTAAGGCTATGCTCCGGCCGTATATAGATTGATTCGCAGATTATTTATTTTTATTTATTTATTTATTTAAACGAGTCAGAAAAAATGCAACACAAAAATCATTCAAATTGGTCCAAAGGGAGGATTTTTATCTACGAAAAACCATAAGATTATCCGATTATGTATCCATTTTTACACAGTACTGCATGTACAGTCAGTCACAAAAGTAAATAAGCACCATGGAGTGGGCTTTGTACTCATGAAAAAACAAGCTCAAAATAGCCATCACGAAAAAAAAAATATTAGATGCAGTTTTATTTGAAAACTCAAAAGCTTTTCAAAAAAAATTAAGCTGTAAACTGTAAAAACTGTGCGGCAAAAACAAAAATGAAGTCAAAGTTTACATCACAAAAGTAAGAAAGCAGTAGGTATACGAAAATTTGTAATTTCGCGTCTATAAGCGAAATTAAAATTTTGTGGGAAAACTCTTGTGATTTCTTATCAAGAAATCAACAACACTCTGGAGGTCCAAAATCACTCTAAATATTACAAAATTTTGTGAATTCAAGTTCATTTCACTTGTCTGTTATTAAGAAATTCTTGAAATGAACTTGAATTCACAAAATTTTGTAATATTTAGAGTGATTTTGGACCTCCAGAGTGTTGTCAGAACAACTTCCGATTTTGTTGTTTGCTGTTTGATATTTCTGTTCAAATGCTCCCAAAAAAATACACAGTTTGTCATTATCCTGACCCTTTCGAGAGGAACTCGAAAACTTTTTTGTGTAGTTTAGTCTTAACGATATTTAAATTACCAAGCAAGTCCATTTTCTCATCCACGAAAAAACAAGTTTCCAACCACAGATGCTACTTTAGTATCCAATACCATTACATATTATAACCTCATTCATATTTTGCTGTTCTTGGCCTGGAACTTTTCATTGACTCTTCGCGAAACCAGTACAAAGCCCAATCTATGGTGCTTACTCACTTTTGTGACTGACTGTATGTACTTTAAATTTTATTTTGTTTCTTTTCAATGCCCTACAAATCTTTGTAAGAGTCGTCTACTGGAATTAAATTATAATCAAGTGTAAGTAGATTAATTGATTGCCTTTGATCTACTATGAAAGACAAGGCTTGCTTCTATAAATCAGTATATACGAAATAAAATGAAAATTTAAATGAATTGTTGCATTTTATGCATTTTCCAAGTTACATAGAGTTAACAGTATTATCACTAGGAATTATCTATAAAGTTTACAGGGTTCCATTCTTTTTCATATATTTATTAACCGAAAGCCTTCATAATAATCCCAAACTAGAATCAATCTGTACCCACGACTGTTTCTTTTTTTCACTAGACTCAAAGAACTTAACCTTTATCATCTTTCAACTGGACTAACTTTCTAAACGATCGCCTCATTCACACAAGCACCAAGATGTTATCAATTTTAAATGTTGCCATTTTACACAAATTGACCAGTTATTGGCCTCCTCTACTTCGAGTCAATCTTTTGCATCTTCATTTTTCCAGAAACAGCAAAGCGACTAATTTGCATTTTCATAGCAACATCAATAAACAGCATCTGGCTGCAAGGATAATGTAACAATTTCCAAGAAATCTTCAAGCCATCTGAGCGCACAGTCTCTCTGTACGACTGCTGGCGGGCGACATCGAGTGTCGTTGAAGTTTTTCTTAACTACATTGGAAGCAATGAAGTGCATCATAATGCTACGATAACAATCATAGACGATAGATACTTTGAGTTTCTTAAAGTTCCATGGGCAGGGACATTTCAACTCATTCCGTTGTCCTTTTAACGGTCGACAAGAAAACCGCAACCATGAAAATCGCACTTGGTTCAGGTCAAGGCACTTCTCCCGTGAATCGATTCCCACCTTCGCACCTGCACTCATCACCTTAACCGCGAAAATCCTGATCCAGTTGCGACTGCAATTACCGGCAACGGATATGACTTTCGTCTCCGTGCCACCACCGCGGTTTTCATCCGCACGCGTGTTCGTTCCGCCGTCGGTGGTTTTCTTCACTTTTGAGGGAATTTGAAATGAAAATTAATTTTTAATCGATACGAAAAATCAATACGAGTTTCATGCAATTTGTTAGAATACTGATGATGCGTGTGTGACATGCCGTAAAACAAAAAGCCTCCCACCCCCTGACGACGGCGACGCATGGCAACCCTTGAAAGCAAAAAAAATGGAATTCGTGAGTCGAAAACCTTGGCTGAGTTTTCAATTTGCTTTTATTTATTCCATGCACTCGTGCTTTTTGGATTTGTTTATGTGTCTTTTCGACGGCTGGGAGCGTATCATGTGTCATGGAAACGAAGGGCGGCGTGCTTTTTGTGTTTTGACTTTTTTTTTTGTCTGTGGGCGACACCTGCCGCCGGAGGATGTGAGAAGCAGAAGGTGACGCGGTTAATATTTTATGAATGTTGTGTTATTTGATTCCTCCTGCAGGAGGATCTCCTCTCGAATTTCTCAAAGCCAATAGACAGACGAATAATTAATGCTGACAAGTTCGAGGTGGGTAATTACAGGATGTCACAGGATGTGCGAGGATTAAGTGAGCCCGACGGTATGTGTTGTATTGTTTGAATCCTATTATCTGGGATCAATGAATTACATCAGCTATGTTTCGGTTAATGGAGTGCTTCCCTGGGACTCGCGTAATTGAGGAAGCGATTCCGGCATATGTGGGGTAATGGACCTCCTGTGGGAAAGCTTCATGACTGTGCTTAGACTCTTTGGTATTTTGGGTTCGTTTTTGGCCAACATGACGCAACTCTCCATTAAGGTCGAAAGTGAAAAGTAATTGCTCGCGTTCTAATGGCGTGACAACTTCAAATCAAACGGTTATGTAAATCCCAGTCATAGGGGTTGAGTCCATTAAGGTGTTAGCGTTATTTAGTAACTGGGGTGAAAATTGAAATGGAACTGATAACAGAAATAATGTCAGCGATTTATGGTGTACGTTTAATTAGCGAACATGCGAAGTAAAAATGGTTTTCATGGCTAAAAGAATAAACAATTTTATTGCCGGTCAGAAATTATTCGGTTCCTAATTGAGGTTTTCACATTTCAAAAAGCAAAGTAGCCCTGTGGCACTCCAAGTAATTCATGAAATTGAAGTGTCTTTTGTAGAGAAATAAGTCTGTGAAGACTGCAAACTATTTTGACTGCAGGATTTGACTGATTTTCTATTGTGTATAGAGAAATGTTTGTCTGAGAAAATCGAGCTCACTGAGATATGAAAGTCATGAGTTGCATGTTATGCTGTCAAATTATTCATCATCATTAGTGGCGTAACAGCCCACGAAGGGCCATAGCCTAGCTTTACGCGTCTCACCAGTGTTGTGCGCGTTATAATTTTGATACATGTGGAGGAGACCTACAGTTTATTGGAGGTTCCGAACTGCGAATTGCGAAAGGTTTTCGTGACAGAAGTACTCCAGGAGGATTGTCAGTCGTTCGCTGGAGTGTCGAATTATTGCTGGCTTTTTTTAGATTTAGACTGGAATTGATTTTGCAGTCGAACGCCCTCTAAGTCGAAAGCCCTCTAACTCGAACTTTTTCGCCATATTTTGGCGAAATTCTCTACGTCGTTCTTTAAGTCGAAAAATTCCTCTAGCTCGAACTAATTTTGATATCCCGTGAAAATTCGACTTAGAGGGCTTCGACTGTATTTATCACAAAATTTTGAAATATGTTTTATGCAATCAAAAAATATAGCTAAGCATTGCAGTCTGCCTAGTTGACAACAACTAGGTGTTTTTTCGTGAATGACAAGCGAGATTAGATTTTTTACTTTTCAAAGAAGAATAATTATTGCGGATCTACCTTAAAAGATAGACATATACTATAGGGGACTTTTTTATAAGAACTTTTTGAGACGATCTAATGTTGTCTAATGTTCGTATTGCCTGCCTTAGCAGCTTGAAACTTCTCGACTTTATTCACAAATATCATTCTACCGCTAATTTGTTGTTTCAAAATGTTCAAAGAATATACCCTAAAGCATTTCCAGAAAGTCAACAATACTATTGACGAAAACTGCATGAAAATCCGTTCAGCAGCTCCTGAGATTAGCGCGTTCGAACAAACTACTCACCCTTTTCAATATTAGTATAGATTCTGCAAATGTGCAGCTGTTTTGCACTCGTCAGAAGGTATTTGAAACCTGATTTTTACGCAGATTTTTTATCAACTGCGCCTCAACTCATCGAACAATTTTTAAAAACCCAGCCACAAACATATCCAAATCAGTCATCGGACATTTTCCAATACTTCATCACTTCACCAGTCCGTCATCATACCCAGCATCCTCTCAAAACTTCATATCCATATCCTTCCACTTGACTTAATTCAAAATGTGCAAACAGCTATCAACTCTCGGTCAGCCATTCACACCCTCACACACATCACATTAACTACTGAATTATCGTCAATCAAAATCTCACCTATGAGGCTTCAATTTCCTCACCTCATCTTTCGGAAAGACAATTAAAACAGGACCAGCAACAACAACAGCCTCCCCGACGGGAAATCGACTGTCTCACACCATCACATCCGCCTGTCAATCGTTACGTCACACTCGCCTAAGGATGTGTAAATACACGTTGCGCGGTGGATTCCGTTTCACTAACGAAACGAAAGGAAATCGAAATTTATTTTCAAAAGTTCATTTCGCCGCAGGTATGTACACATTTTGGGTGTAAATTTATCAACACACACACATGCAGGCACAGTCATCACCATTAAACGTCAGACAAGCGGAAAGAGAGTCCTTGAGCTCGTACAGACGCTTAAGGGACAGGTGTAAAAATTCACATATTCTCTTTTTTTTTTTTGGTTCTTCCTTTCTCTTTTTTTTTCGTTTCATTAATAAGCACACAGATGGATGGAGAGACGGGTACTCATAAAAGGATTCTGTTGTTCCACATTCCTTACCTTAAAGTCCTTAAACTTATTTCTTTTTGTTTTCACGACGAGTTGAATATTGAACTTTTTGCTTATCCCTTAGTGCTCGTTTGAATCTGTGTATTCCCAAAGGCGGGCAACAGATTGATGGTTGCGATATGTGCACATTCTTTTCCGTTTAAAGGATTTTTTCGATTTTTTTTAAAGACCGTTTAGGCCACACACACATCCCCCCAAAAAGTTGTTCCATAAATATCCCCATTGTCAAATTCCATCGTGGCGGAGATAATGAATGAGCATGTGTGTGTGTGCGTGAGGGTGTTTTGTTTCACCGAAGGGGAAGAAATAGTGGAAGAGGCACTTTATTTGAACCCTTGGAGTGCTCCTTAGAACGTCACATTCGCTCGCTCTGTGGCTTGATAACAAAATTGATAGCGACTTTTATAACTTCGAGTCTCGTGAATATATTTAGAACCTCGTTCACCCTTTTTTTGGTGGTTTTTATTTATGGCGAAGGGTGCAAGTTTTTATTTCGTTAAAATAGAGCAACGAGCATCCCTTCGAGACAAATTTGTAGTCCGATGGATGACAAGGGATTTGTCGGTTGTCCTGCGGTTGTGTTTTCGGGTCGTGAGAGAGGGCGTAGCTTGGATTCTTTGTGGCATAATTTGAATTCTTCAGCCTGAAGATATTAATAGAAAGAAGATTTTCTTTTTTTTTGGTGAAGCATTCGACCGAGTAGTTGTGGACTTGCGAACTCAGCAAATTGTCTGTGAATGAGTTCTGCGGAGGGTCAATTTTATTTCCACAAAAAAAAATTATGTCCCAGATTTAATGCTTTTGAATGGAAAATTCTGTACGAAAATTCTTGAATGGGAAACCGCAGACAGCCTTTCGTCTTTGGAATGCGGTTAATTCGATGAGGAATTTTTCTGCGCCAAAGATACGATTTGTTATCATGATGCATAGTTGAGCCATGAAATATTTGAGGTCATTGTTGTGAATTTTCGAATATTGAAACAATTTTTCTACTGAGTTTTGGGCACTTTTTAAAACCAACCTCATTTCATAACTTCACAAATATCTTGCTTCAAGGTTGCATGGTATGCCGGCGTAGTATGGAAACAAACCTTAGCACTTTTTGGCAATTATAATATTTTGTTCAATTGAGCTCAGCTTTATTTTTATTTAGATGGAGTCTGAAAAATGTCACTGTATATGAAACAAGACAACAAAGTTTTGTGTTTTGTATAAAAAAAATTTGCAATTGACAATAACATTCAAATATTTCAAGCAATTATTTTAAAATGTCTCAATCTGCCAGTGGTTAATATGCTTTAAAAATAATAATAAAATAAAGTTCAGTTCCAAGTTCAAATTCAGCAAAAGTTTCAGAAAAAACTAGGTTCCAGCTTCATCGGCTGTTTCAGAAAACTGGGTACTACCCTCCTCAGTCTGTGGTACAGAATGATAAAAATAATATAATCTACATATACCAAAGTAAGCTAATCAATTAAAATTTAATCGCCGCAAGCAACAGTTTCACTATAATGACTCACATCAGATTTAAATCTTTCATTAACACAATACGCTTAACACCCCCCTATTATGCCAAAACCAACCGCCATCGATTTAAAAATAAAAAACCTGCCACCCTCCAACAAGTTTGTTGATTTATTAAATTTCAATTAGCTGCAGCGATGGAACAATTATGCAGCGTAAACAACAT
The DNA here is from genome assembly GCA_905187475.1 of Syritta pipiens. NCBI lineage: Eukaryota > Metazoa > Arthropoda > Insecta > Diptera > Syrphidae > Syritta > Syritta pipiens. Next base: position 103,879,660 of record LR994571.1, on the reverse strand, counting down.
GTTTACACATATCCTCCACAAAGGATTACGCTCGCCGCACATTCAAGCACAGACGTTGTTTACCACGAGCCTGGCAATTAGTTTTGGAGCCCTTGGTCTTTTAAAATTTTAATCAGGCACAGCATTTGTTCGAAACAAAAAAATCACTCAGTTCCGAGATTCTGAGATTAGCATGTAAATTAAAATTCACCAAATCATCGTCCCTTCTCACATTGTATCCTGTTTGACTTTCTAAGAGACAGCCAAACACACAGCCCACTTCTCTATTTCTATTCTTTTTTTTTTTCAATTCCACAAATTGCCATCAATAAATTTCCAATTCATCCAAATCAATGTGATTTTCCTTCAGCCATAGACGACCGATTGTGTGCTACCACCCTCAGCCGTCAATGCCACACACCGCCGAGCCGCTTGCCTTTTGTCCTGAATCGATTGAGACAGGACAACACAGCATCTCGCCTTGGCTGTGTGTGCGCTGCCTCACATGAACCCAATTAGTTTTATTTGCATTTCAATATCCTGTCACATTGCCAGTATGTGTGAGATACATTCATGTCCTTCGATGCTCGAGTTAAATTTCCCATCAATTGTTTCGAGGAATTGACAGCGGCATGCAAGAAGCACACACAAAAAAAAAAAAAAAGGAAGAATCTCTATGAAATCACAAGTCACAGACTCCTGTCATTGTAATTAATCGTTGTCCTTCGTCGTCCTTTCCTACATACTTTTTTTTTTGTGTACAGGATACTCTCGTTGTCCAAGGTGACATTGGTGGTGGTGGACGTCAATTTTTTTTTCGTTTTGTTGATTGATGGATTATCCATCTCTCGTCGACTGGCTTCCTTTCGGATTTGCGTGTCCTGTGTTATCGTGTGTGTGTGGGTGAGAGTGTGAAATGATCGACTAAGCAAATATTAGAACTGTGTGCCGTTGTTGGTGAGAGGTGCGCATAATTTCGTTTAGTAGGTGGAGAAATGGGAAGGACGTTAGGTAGCCTTTTAAGCTCAATAAACAGGGAAATTAAGACGTCGTATCTCTAAACGGATTTTCTACAGTAGGGTGAGCAAAACAAAAAACTAAAAATTCGCGTATTTTCATGTAGAAAATGTGGTATGTATTGTATTAGGCGGCGTAACAGCCCGTTGAGAGCCAGAGCCTAGCTTTTTCACCTAGCTTTTTCGCACCTCCACTGTGTTGTGCGCGTTATAATTTTGACACATGTGGAGGGGACCTACTGTTTAATGCCGGTTCCGAACGGCGAATTGCGAAAGCTTTTCATGACAGAAGTAGTCCAGGAGGGTTGTCAGTCGTTCGCTGGGGGTGGGGCCGTGAAAAATGTTTGTGGTGTTATTTCCCCGAGCCGGATTCGAACCTAGGTACTCTCGCTTAACAGTCCGACGCACTAACGATTAAGCCACGGCGCCCACAGAAAATGTGGTAAGCATGATTAAGACTTTTTTTGAAAGAAGACTCTTAGATACTCTGAATTTGTATTTGAAAAGTTGTTAATCTAATAGATGGCGTAACGCCAAACCAAATTGGACTTAGATTTTTTCGTACCTTATTTCTGAATTGAATGGAAGAAAAGTCATTTATTCTTTATTATTTACACTCTGGGGTTACATTAATCAATGTTTTGTAAACTGTACACAAGAACGTATACTTGTTATATCTCGTGGTACGATTTACAGAAGCGTTCGAAGACATTGTCCGACGCTTTCAAAGAAAATTAAAATTTCCTATGAAATATTACAAGTCGTAAATAACATTTCTTAATGTGTTTTTTATTACGATCAAGCCATGGCAAGCTTTATATTTGAATATTATTTTGAGAAATCACTTGGTTTGCAAATAAAAATGAACATTTCAATGACATGAGAAAAAAATTTAAATACTTTCAGCAAAACATTTTTGTGAATTTAGAACTCACACTAATAGTTAACTACTTCAAACCGCATGGGTTTCATGAACTGCAGCAGTGTTTGGTGTCAAATAAATTGAAAACGGAGTTGTGGTCAGATTTGATTTAATGCAGTCCAATGAAAGTTTTCTATTCAACCCATTTAACCCATATTATCGCAGAGTATTAAAATCAAAAAGTTTTAATATTTTTTTTTGTCAATACGCTTCTAAAAGAGATAAAAGTTACCCTTTTACACATCTATATTTTATACGAGCTGAATTTCAGGACCGATTAAATATACCCCCATCTGTTAAGAAATTGCAAATTCGATTGAAAATGTTGATGCACCTTAAATGGGGCGTTGGCATAATATGGGTTAAAGTTGAAAAGTTTTTATTAACATTCCCACATTATTTCATACAAGTTTTTTATGCAAGCAAACATTCATTACTTATGTTGGTTGTCATTGTCGGTATTTTTGCACTAGAACATATAAACACTAATCTGATTGTGTCAAACGCCCTAACCGCCAAATTATCGTAAGCAACATTTTAAGCAGAAATGAGTTAATGATGCAGTTCGATAGTTCATTCGATTGCGAGTCTTTTTGCATCATTGGTCTTTTAATAAAGCATTCTAGTTATAAATAACGAAGAAAACTGAATTTATCGTAAGCGACATTTGCACCTGTTTAAGCTCAGACAAAAAACAGAAAAAAGCCTCTACTTTAAAATTTTTATTTTGTCACTTACGAGAATTTGGCAGCTCACGTTAAATTTTTGTTGCTTTTGTAAAAAGTTAGGGCGCTATATGTGCTTGGAAGGTGGCGTGGTAGGTAGATTTTTAATGTGGACAGCTGTGTAGGTCATTGCTTAGACATTTTAATAAAGGGTTTCCTAATAGGGACTTGACAACTTTGAATAAAACTTGTAAACGCAAAATTTTCATTTTTTTTCAGACAAAGATAAAGATATTTACTGGTCAAGTAACATAAGAAAGAAATACATATATAGGTACAATAGTGTTGAATGCCACTTCAAAAGGAAAAATACCATAAGATGGGGTGGGGTAATTAATCAAAATAAAAGCAAACATTTTCAGCAAAAATATATACAACTAAGATAACTTCAATTTTTTAGCATTTCATAAGTGAGCCAAAATTTTAACAGACATGTTAGCGAGATCAAAGGTTAAATTAAAAAATTAAATCAAGATATTAGAAGTGAGTGAGTGAAGTGAGCGCGCTTTTATAATCATGTAAAACTAGGCATTTTTTAACGCGCTTTCAAAATCATTTGGACACGTGGTTCTTCCGGGAGAACATTGAATAAACGACTACATAGGACTGAATAAAAATTTCTATAAGCAGTTGTTCGGCAATTTGGAATTTGTAAGATGTTACGCGAGTTATCATGGTAAAGTACACGAACGGACAACATCTGCAAATTGTAAAAATTGGCTACCGACATTCGGAGTCGGTGACCGCAACTTTAAGAGCATTACTGCCTATTTTTGGTTGAAATTCTCGCCCTGGTAGACATTACAGACATTAACAAGTTTAGTGCAAAAAATTTGAGTCTACATATTCGTTGTGTGATATTGCCAGTCAAGTGATGCTCTTTTACAATAAAAAAAAAGTAAAAACGCTGCAAAAATTGCTGCAACTTACGCACTTACGAGTACGCTGTAAATGAACGCAAAAGCCAGGAGTAGCTTGTTCGATTTCGTTCTGAAAATTTTGATGTAAAAAATTAAACTCGCGCTGGTTGCATTGTCATTGAAAAAATCGATGCAATGTTACAACTGATGGAGCACGATTGGCATGGAAACTGTTAGAAGATAGCGGAGGCAATAAACGTTAACTGTATTCCAATTTGAAATCATCTAAAACAAGCTGACTACCTTAAAAAAAAACTCGATGATTGGGTGCAACATCAATTAATAGCAAAGAAATTCAATTGACCGAATAACAACCAGTGAAACTCTGCTGAAACGGAAGGAATAATTAAATGATCTGCGTAATAGCCCATACAGGGCTAGAGCAGAGCTTTTTCGCGCCTCAACTGTATTGTGCGCGTTAAAATTTGATACATGTGAAGGGGACCTACAGTTTAATGTTGGTTCAGAACGATGAATTGAGGAAGTTTCCATGACAGAGGTTACTTCAGGAGGATTGTCAGTAGTTCGCTGGAGGTGGGGCCGTGAAAAATGACTATTGTGTTTTTTCCCCGGGCTAGATTCGAACGCGGGTACTCTCGCTTAACAGTCCGATGCACCCATTTAAGCCAGGGCGTGGCGCCCAGGAAATAGAACCATTTTTGTCAGTATGAGTGATATGCAATCAATTTTTTAGAATATACAACGCAAGCGATCATGGCCAAATGTGAGCCACCGACCACAAACGACTTTGAAGTCTGGATTGATGGCATTGAAAGGTTATGTGTTGAGTGTTTGGTTGGATTGAAAAGGTAATTGTCTCTTATGAGTTGCTAGAGACATGGAGAAGGGGCCAATTCGATCGTCTACCGTGCAAAATTCGACCTTTTAAATAGAGCAATCAAAAAAGAGCGAAGAGTTCAATAGAAAGGAAGTTATCTTCCGTCATAACAAATCTAGATCACATCTTACATGACTTTGAACAAATTGGTGGAACTTAGTTGGGAAGTTTTGATGCATCAATCGTATAGAGCGAGCCTTGCATCCTCGGATTACTACTTGTTTCAGTCTCTGCAAAACTCAGTTCATGGTAAAAAATTTGCTGACCGAAGAGGCGTTTAAAATCGCTTGTCAAAGTTTTTTGCTGATAAACCATACAAGTTCTACACCACTGAAATTATGAAACTATCCAGAAAAAGCTAAAAGATCGTTGATAATTCAAGCCAAGGTGTACTTGGTTATAATGGATTTTAAATAAAGAATTTTTTTTTGTTCAAAAATGTACCAAAGAACCGCGATATTGTTATTCTCCAACTTTTTCCATAAACATTTGTTTACCAAATTCAGTTAGAAAATTCTTTATTTTGAGCGTATAAAAACCGTTCTATTCATTTTGAAGAACAAAACTTGCACAAAAAGATTGGTATCTTGTCCTATTTATGCCTGACATATCGCTTCTTGGACTATGACAAGTTCGCAAGGCCACAATTTGACATTTTCGTGACAAATGACTTCCTTTCCTACCGGCAACAAAATTTTGTCCTCAATTTCAACGACATAAGAAAACTTTTGTTACACGGAAATTTACTCCCAACCCAATCCACTTCTTTCCAACCATAGTGTCTCCTACTTTGGATTCCCAAAATGTACACCAACGTAATTTTGTTTTCTTAGATTTAATCACGGCTGATGATAATTATCGCGATTGGCCCTGAAAGGGAAGTTAAATGAGTTGTGTCCGGGTAATGGTGGACCATCAGAGTAGAGATTTCTGTTTTTCAAGAGAAACCCTCCCCTCAATCCAACAATAAAACATCTTCTCTCCCAGGTGTGTGCGGTTGAGTAACGATAATTATGATTTACCATGATTTTCCAGGTGTTGAAGCAAATTTTCGAAGATTCATTGCCTTTTAATGAGTTCAAATGAAATGGAATCCTTTTTTGCTTTTGTCGGCCACTTTTATTCTCTGGAAAAAGTGTGATCTTGAAAGGATATTTTTGGACACTGCTAATGTGCTCATCACAAAATGAATTCGATGAGTTAGAGGGATATCACTTTCAGGAGTTTGAGGGATCTAATTATGTGTAAATAATTTCGAAAAAAAAGAAGGAAGAAAAGAAAAATTAAGTGAGACACATAAATAGCCGTGTGATTTCCGTAAATTGTGATTGCTTCAACTTGACAGTGATGAAGCGACTTACAGCCTCGTGTAATGAGCTTCAATTTATATACTTAATCGCTCATCTTGATGTGCGTTTATTTACTTAAAAGCAGCCGACGAAAAAAAAAAAACGCAATTTTATGAAGTGATTCTATGTCGTTCTAGGATTGCTAAATCGTTATCTATCAATTTTCGCTCAACGAGTAGGTCTTCGAAAGGGAAGGGAACTCGTACAGCGTTCCTTTGAGTTCCGTTTATTGTAGTAAATAATTGAGTTGACCAAGTTGATAAAATTTTCTTCCGAAAAATGGAAGGAAACTACGTAGTGGATGTTATTGATTTCTATAGAATCTAGGTTTTACAGGAAGTTAATAAAAAAAAAATGTTCTTTTTTTTCTTCCAAGACGGTGGAAAGGGCAGCCGGGCAACAATCATGACATGGTGGTGTATTTCTTTGAAGTTATCGTGGTGGGGGGATGGGAAAAAAATCTTTTGGTTGGGGAAATAGTTTTGAAGAGGTATTTTTATTGTTTGTGGTTCTTGGAAGAACATTTTGCTGAGGAGTAGGATGGAAGAAGCAATTAGTAGCGGCGTGCTTCTCTGGAGAATTCGTGGAAAAACACTGTTGGCACTCTGCGGGAATCGAAGTAATTAGGTGAGTGGAATGGAGAAGAACTAGAAAATTTTAGACTGTGAGGTGAAAATTAAAAAGCATACTATAAATATTAATACATTAAAAAACCTTTGGAAATCAATTTTAAATAGAAAATTGAACCAGCGCAGTGGTTAGAGTTCCGTGCATGGTGGTGTCAAGGAGAAGAGGTGAAGATGTGTGTTTTAGTGGTTGAAAGTGTCACACTACTTGGAACAGAATGGGCTTATTCCACCTGCCAATTAGGTTTCCATATCGTCCTCAAGGCAAGAAAAAAAAAGAGTCCCGTGCATACACATTCAGAAGCTTTAAAAACTATTGCTGCTTTGAAAAACGTTTTGAGCAGTTTTTACTTAAAAAAAATTAAATTAAGGACGTGGTTAGGGTTCACTAACTGATTCTCGGAAAATTATGGAAGTCTTCTTTTAATCCAAAATTTAAATAAATTCGCTGTAGCCAAAAGTGGCCGTGGCCCTTAACTGACTGTAACGTCATCAATTGTTCAATTTAATCTATTACAGTCAATGGCGAAAATCTGTGAATTGGAGTTCGACTGTTTAAATAAAGTTTGTCTCCGTCTAAAAGGTCTTTTCTACTTCCATTTTCATTCAAAATCTGTTGTGTGCTCCTATCAGCTCTCATTCTAAGCTCATGCTCTGTGTCTGTCTGCTGTAAGGATGTGACAGCTTGACTATGAATTTACATCCCATTCCAAAATGCTGATATCTTTTAACACGTACACCTGCCAGGAGCATCCATACGTCTCTCCTGCTGCGAGATAACGACGTGAATCGAAAGCTTAACGGCAGTGTGGTGTTTGCCTATTAGAAATCTTAAATTTTCAATTTAATCAAAGCAATATTCCACACATAAAACGTCAATCTTCTCAACCTCATAGTTAAGGGCATTAAATTTCGATCAACAAGTAGTTAATTCTTCAAATTAATTCCCTGAATGAAAACCACTCACGTACTTGCGGTCGTTGGTGTATCAAACATCATCTAATCCTCCCCGGAATGCTCTCCCACCGCCTGCGAGTGAAAGTGAGCCACCCACAGAAAACAAATCTCTACAAAACCCACAAGAACAATATGCACAAGAAGAGGGCAATCTTTTCTTTCAAATTAAAATGAAAAGCAAAAGATCCGGCACAGTCCACCCACATCCGGAAAAATTATTTCATAATTACTCGGTTCAAAAACTATGTTAAGCAACCACTTGACCCCGAAAAAGCGAGTGGTTGTCCTTCGCCTCCAGCTGTTTACTTCCCGTGCCACAAATGACAGCATGCTTCAGTCGCAGCCTTGAATCTGAGCCCCATTGTTGCTTCCATCTCGGTCTCACTGTGAGACAGGAACCAGCCGCCGCCGCCCCGTTCAAATTTGAGTGTAAAAATTCAAGCAGAAAGTTCTGCTGCAAATTATTAAACAACGAAAAAAAAATACATCCATGCACATCGTGTGACTCGGGAGGAGGGTGAAATTTGTAAAAGAGGGGCTATCCACTATCCACAATCCATTCCCGCAGTCACCACCGCCACCACACGCGGCATCCCACATCATGCCGCTTCAATTGCTCTGCTAGCGTAGTGCAAATAGAAAGTCAACCGCTGCGAAATATGCCAACGAAAATTTAATTACAATTTGAATGGGGTCCGTAATTTTGGATAAATTTCGTGGCCAAATAGAATTCCATGGTATGCCACGTCGCTGTTGGCGTTTTGGGTGCTAGTTGCTCTTCTCTTTCTATGCACGGGTCATTGCTAGCAAATTAATGAAAATTAATTGGGAAAATGAAAACTTTGGGAAAATTCGACTTTACCGTTGAGCGTTGTACCGCAGTTCATTAAGAGAGGGAGAGGAGCAATTGGATGAAATAACAGTTTTGTGTCGAATGTGTAATAGAAATGTGAGGGTGAGGTTGTGGGTGGGAAGCTTTTGAGCGCTTTAAGCTTATAGAAATGCTTTACTTGGGAGCTTTTTATTAGTTTCAATTTATTCCAATAGATGCCACTACGGCGAAAACAGCTTTCTTCGTTATAAAGCTTAGCAAAGCTATGAGTAATAGAGCTTTCTGTTAACTTGATACTTTAAAGATGGTAGCAGAATGTACAGCAGCTGTTTAGTTGAGCAAGCAATTTTTTTAAGTTTGCATATGAAAAGCTCATAAATCGCATATGTAATATGAAATATGATGGATGAAGCGCAATATTCAATGCTCTTCATCGAAGAATGCATTGTCAGGCTTAAGCGCACACTTTGAAAGGACAGTGAATTATTCACATTTCCAAAAAAATGTTGGAACTATTTGGGAAAGCATTTATAGACTGAAACTTTCTCGACAGTGAGGTAAGATAAATTTTTAAATAGTTCATTCTCATAGAAGGTTTACTTGTAATATGATGTACTCACAGGCCTCTGAGGTTTTCGTTGTTCGATTCGCGAAGTATTTCTCTGCGACTGTCCTCTTTGTTTTTGTGCTCTATTTTCCTATACAGTCAGAGTTCAAAGAAAGTGCACACATATATTTAGAACATTCAAAATTTCACCGGGCTTCTAGAGTCAGAATAAGGTGTGCAAACAACAAAGCCAAAACCTTAAAACTAGCACTAAGCCTCTTGTCTTTCTGTGTCTGAAATTGCTTTCAGATATCTGTGCGTTGATTTTATTAATTTTTAGGTCTATTCCGCGTTAATTTTATGCCTTTCAACCACGAAAATCAACCTTAAAGAAAATGCTCTCATAATCTTCGTTTAACTTACCTGCCAAACAAAATATTCTTCAATCTTCAATCAATCAGATTAAAGTCTGATCCCAGTAAATGACTATATACATACCTGCCTAGTTGTCAAAAAAAAAAAAACATTCTATAACTATTTTTCTCTAAAAAAAATCCAATTGGATTTCATTGATAGGTCTTATAAAAAGAATAGAGGTTTAATTTTCAACTTTTTGCCTAAGAGCCCCAGTTTCAAAATTTAAAGTAGCTTCAAAATCAAGAGAAAAACATCACCCCTATTTAGTTTCCACATCGATCTAACTGAAAATCTGAAAAAACAAATCTGGAAGGTAAGTCTTAGTACAATCTTTAGTTAAAAATTTTCGCTTCATTATTCGAGATATCAACGATTTAATTCGCACTGAAACAGCAAATTGCCTTAGTGTATTTGTTTGTGAAAAATGCTTTCCTTAGGCGCACTAACAAAATTTAAGCACCAAGAAAAGGACTGTCCTTGGTCTAGTTTCATTCAAAATGTAGGGGCGAAAAAATGTAATAAAATTATTTGATTTATTCGTCTCTCCGAATTAAATCTTCAATTGGTTAAATTTGTTGGTGAAATAGGCCAGTTCCTATTTATTTATTTCGTCTTTTAAGTTTACACCTTTATAAGACTATAGAAAAAGTAAAAGAAAAAGACACAAATTTTAAGTGAAGAGTTTGATCATGGTCGGGCGCTTTGATAACAGCGTCAGCAGGACGATGATCCGAAGAACACAGAGAAGATCGATAAAGAAGCGTTGTTTTTTTTGGACACCTAAGAGAATGAATAATCATCTACTCGTACCAGACTTTCATCTAATGGGTTATTTGAGGGAATATTTTGATAGACATGTCCGTAAACGAAATATTACAAAAATACATTCGAAGACCTCTAACAAGAAAAGCCCTCTAACTCGAATACATTTTTTCGACTCTTGGTCTATTTTCAATTCCTCTAAGTCGATTTTTTTTTCCAAAAAGATAAACAAAACTTGTATCAACCACGCAACTTGTATTGCATGTTCTGACTCTCTCTCAATTTGGCACTGGACGACGAAAACCTTTTATTTCATGTTGATTTTTTAGTGTAACCACGTCGGAGAAAAAAGCGCATGTGGTTGCCCTTATTATTGTTTACCTATGCAAGAAAGAAAAAGAATGTTCACAGCAAGAATGAGGATTTGCATGGCAACTTACACGGCAAACATCGAACCCAAAGAACATAAGAAAATCGGAACTATTTGCCTATGGTCGAGAACCATGCTACGAGGCATAATCATGTTGGGCGAACACAATTGTCGCCTAGGGCCACATAATTGTCGTCTACATACAACTACAAATGCTACTTGTGCACACAACCGAGCGGCTCTGTATGGAAAACTGCGCTGCTAATTCAGTGTGCTGTTGGTTGACCTCAAAAAATTTTTAATATAAAAACAGTTAAGTATCTAAAATGTTTTCAAACTTCATTTGGTAAAAGCATTGAGAGTCCGGATGAGGCACAACATTGATTTTTTAAAATGAAGGCCTTTTTTAAAAGTCTTTATTCTCCAATTTTAAGGACTCAATCCAAAATTACAAGCTTTTTTAAGTAATTTCCTTACATTTATACTCTTTTGAATAAAATAAAGGCTTTTAAACAAAAAAAAACAAAATTAATCACTCTAACTCGAATTTTCCGAAAAATGCCTCTAACTCGAACTAATTCGGATATCCCGTGAAAATTCAACGTAGAGGGCTTCGACTGTATGTCGTTAAAGTTAGTTTTAATGGATAACTGAAACTACCAGAATAAACGCTAAAATCTTTAAAAGTTGTTTTTTATGAAAAAAAAAATAAAGAAGCAACAAAGAAGCTATCGGCCTCCTTAAGTCCAAGACCCTTTTTAAGTATTCCCTTCATCACATGAATAAAACATATTTATTTGTACAAACAAAGCAATTTTCAACAGTCCTAAAATCACTCTACTCTATTCGATTACCCAACTCTAGATAAACTGCTTACAACTATTTTTATGGGCCGTCAAGGATTTCTGCAACTTTATCCTCAGCTCTTACAAAGCCTGATAATTTAAGTGATTGATTTAAAGTTCCAAAGATCAAAAGTTCAGTAATCTAATACACCAAATCTATTCCATTTATTTCTGTTTCTATAAACTACACAGATAAACAAAAAAAAGTTACGTATACGCCACCGGCACTCAAAGCGAAATCTGAGCCCCTCCTTCCATGCATGTGTTTATGTCGAGGCAATTAAGCAGAACAAGCACTCAGCCAAGAGTGCAATGCGAAATATGCGTGCTATTCAACGAGTTTCCATATGGCAAATAGCTATCAATAACTGCCAGCAGAACAAACCGACTCTTAAGCTCGGCTGCCAGTCCGCCCCTTGCAGTCATTATATCACACGCAACACAAGCCTCTAATCTCGATTTAGTAGCATGTCCTATTTAAATCCATGAGACCAAAATCGACTACACCGCCAACCATGACAACCCGCTTTAAATAAATTAAACTAAATTATCCGTATCGAAGCAAATTATCTCAAAGAGAGACTCGATGAAAAAGCACACAAGACGACCGGATCGGTTAATTAATACTCCCAAATACTATCCATCCCTGTATCTGGACTAAAATTTTCTTCTCGTTTTTTTTTTTTTTTCAGGTAAGACCAGCAGCACAGTACAAATCAATTGGTGGTAAGTTGCAATCGATTTGGACATGAAAAGAAAAACCAAAGCAGTCACAAAATTATTAATTTAATGAGCCTGAGAGCCGCATAATTCAGAGGCCAAAGAAAAATGGGAAAATTGAAAAAATTGGAAAAATGCGCGTCTAATTAGCCACAAAGGCAGAAGGAGTACGTGCAGCCATTCACACGGTTCGGTGTCCGCTGAAAAGAGGTGCGACTAATGTCGCTATGTGTGTCTGAAAAGCTCAGGTTAATCGATTAAACCTCAACCGTCTCGGTCAAGAGACGAGATCACGTCGCGTCCACTGCTGGACCACTGCAGTGATTGGCAGCAGCTTAGCCAATTTTCTCCCTCCCCCCAAGCCACACCGACTGAGAGCCTTATTTGCTTGTTGGCCACTTCAACGGTGCGGTGGGAGAATTAATTTCAAGCAACGCCACTCACGGGTCGTATCGTTTGGTTTTCGGGTCGGTTTTTCGGTATTTGTTCGCCAGAAGTACCTCAATTTATCACCTGGTGATTTGTTTTGTGCTTGTTCTTTTTTTTTCGGTTGTTCGGGGGGACAAAAAACTGGCACGCATACAGTGAGCGGCGGCGACGCTGGCACGGGTACAGAGCGACGGTAAAACGAGCGGTTTGTGAATTTTTTTTTGTTTTAAATGTGATTGAATACTGATGGACAAAAAGAGGGCCATTAAAAGAGTTCTGTGAAAAGTTTGTCATCCGAAAATCTGCCTTTATTCATTTTCACAAAAGTTATGCCTTCTAGAAAAGTTTTGGACAACTCAGTTGAAGTATCAGGATGAAGCTTTAAATCATCCGTTCCAACAAGACAGAAAGGAACTTTACTAAATCATCACCTGCAACCAGTTGCATCCCATTAACGTGGCTCTATGGAACAAGCCCCCATTGTGCTTGTGACTTTGTGACCACCGCTACAGGCTGTGGATACAAAACTTCACACCGATGGCAATAAATTTTGTTTTTCTACTGGAAAGGAGAACTAATACATCACCGCACGGTACACAGCACACGGCACACACAATCCTTTGAACACACATTCGAGAAGGTCTACGAGAGGACCGACCTCACACTCAACACCTCTAAATTATCCATTGGATTGCTTTTGCTTTTGCTTTTGCTATTGCCACCGACCTACCTAATAATAGATGCAGTGTGTAACAGTGTTGTTGTATTTACACACACAAACAAATAACGACGACAAAGTCGAAATTATTCAAAAAGCTGTTGCCCTGAGATTTAATGGCTCACCGGGCTAATTCAGGTTTTTGGTTTTTGGATTTATTTATTTCGTTTCTTTTCCTTCGAATTGACCCTCTCCGTTTGCCGTAACCGATTTGGAAAAGTCTCTCGAGTGGGTTTGTGTGTGTGTGGAAAACCCCTCTGTAAAGTGTTTTTTTTTTTTCCGTAACTGTAGATTTATTGCCAACGGCTGAGATGGTGGCACAAAGTGGCCCAGACCATCGATCGATGCAGTCAGATGCAAATAATCGTGAAAATTGTCGTCGGTTTTGATTTCAGTGAACAATTTGTGCGGATCTTTTGTGTGGCCGGCCCCCGTTTGTCCTTCGCCTTACCTGTGAACTCTCGCTCTCGTGTATCTTTGTGTGAAGTGGTTTCGCTCAGGTGAGTCTATCTTTTTTTTTTTCAATTTTCCTTTTGAAATTTTGCATATCAAAGGGACTGACCCCGCATCCCTAGCAGATTCTTCTCCAGTCAACGTGGGGTCACATGAGGAGGGTTTGACGGAGCACTTTAGACAGTTTTCATTTTTTTTGTTGAGAAAATTTATGTTACCAATGAAAATTGGAAGAATAATTGACTCGTACTGGTTGCCTTAAGGTCCTGTCGGTCTCCATTGTGCTATTGTCCTTTGTTGCAATCTTTTTTTTTTTCTGTGTTCTACTCCATCAAGTCTAAGAGGATGATAAGTTGAATGGATTCAACTAAATGCTCAATTGTTCGGAGGAGAGAGATAATCTCCTCGAAGGGGCGGAGAGGTGAACACCTCGCCTGTGTGTGTGTTGGATGAATCTATTGCAGATTGCATCGCCTGCTTAAGTGGTGTAAGCCAATTTTAGTATGACAGCTGTCTGGTGAGTAAAAGAAGAAGAAAAGCGTATCCTTTGAGAACAATTGCGGCGGGACGGGCATTCACAGAAAAGAAAGCACGCCGTGGGGTGAGCGTTTTGTTCATGAATCGGGTTCTTTTGTTTGATGGGGATGATTGTTTTTTTTTTCTTTCCTGTGAGGGGTGGCTTTTATGACGGAGTTATCTTTTTTATTAAGTCATCGTCCTCCTTAGGGGGGAAATAATAGTGTGGAGTCTATACATCGTTGGACAGAACTATCACCACATTCCATCACGTCGATTTGCCAAAAATGGAAGCCAGTTACATCGCCTGGTGAACTTTTAAAAAGGTCAGTCTCATAATTCAAATGGCTGCTCGAATCATCCGCCGACACATGGCTCTTTTTGTGGACTGAAGGTCGCCTGTCTGTCACTTTGACGATGGAAATGGCAATTTGCCTGTTTCTATGGGAAAGTCGATGTCTCTGTTTGTCATTTCTACACGTGTTGTGTATTTTTGGACATGGCTTGCGACTTCAATTCATTTCAACTTTTTACAAGTCTAAATCCAATTCAACACCCACTCACCATTTGCTTGACCTCTCAAAACTGAAAAAGAAAAAAAAAAAAACAAATAGAAACTCCAATGCACATTCAGTGGCAACATCAATTTCACTTCGGAATACAACAATTCAATTAGCTCGACAAACAATCGGCGCTGTTGTGATTGTATTTTCTTCTTTGCTAAGTTTTTCGATTAAAATTTTATTTATTTTTTTTATTTTATTGATTGTTTTGGATTTGTTTTTTGTGTGATTGAAATTTGTTTGAGAATAATAAGAACAAACTCAAACCTTTTCCAGGATACTTTGCAACATCACTTGCCTTTGGAATTAATTGCAATTTATTTTCTTCTTTATTGAGAAACATAAATCGTGATGGATCGCGACGTAAATCATTATCCTTTAATTATTCAAACCACACAGTTGAGGCAATCGTTCGTCGTTAATCCTTTTTTTTTTACTTTTGTGTAATTAATTGTGTCAGGTGGCCTTGGAAATGACTGCGGAGTTGGAATTGTTTGAAATTGAAAAGGGATTCGTGGTTTTTGAAAGTTGTGCTTCGAATGAATTGTATTGGGTTCTGTAATTTTTTCTGCGTTTTAAAATGGGATTTTGTGAATGGGAAAATTGATTACACGTTTATTTTAGGAGATGTTGAAGCGTGGGTGAACTCAAAACATGAGCAAAGTATTTTTTTTTAACCCTTCCTCAATTACAGCTATCTTTAGGAACAATTCAGAATATACAAATATATCTTTCGCACGCCGACTTTTAAATTCGACTCCGGCAACTAAAGCAATAGGCCTAACAAAATTGAATAAAGCTAGTTAAGAAATCCTACGAGAATGATCACTTAGCGATTACCTTTCATTTTACTTAAAATAAACTAAAAATGACTAAGTATTCATCTGTCAATCATCTCAAATGTCTAACACATCGAATATTGAACTTCTCCTTTCTAGGACTTTGACCTATCTCCAAATTTCGTTGTGGGTTCATAGGAATTTTCTTTGAACCTGACTTGGCCTAGTTCTAGTGTCACGAAGATGGTAATGAACTTTGACTATTGATGAAATGGGAAGTGTTTGTCCAGACTTTGGCAGCTCATTAGTGGGTGTAATTATGTGGCAAAGATGTATGAATTTGCCTTTTTTATATTTTCATAAACAAAATTCTTGTTTTTAAGGATTTCGAAATGCCTTCTTACATCTAGACACCGATCTAGGCCACCAATCATAAAATGAGTCCCTCCATGACATCTCATCGTATTACAAAGAAATTTCGTACCCTATCGTTTCATGTCTTGAATGGAATCATAAATCGTGATCAATTGAAACCCTAAATCCATTAACTCACAACTTTAGTTCTTTAGTGTCGTCCTTTTTTAACAGTCACGCATTCAACAAGTGATTACCCTCGAGTTCCTCTGCAGCCTCACATTAAATTAAAAAAAAGTAACTCCCAAGAGCAAAAACAAAAAAAAAAAAACAAAAAACCGAAAACCAAACCGTTGACCTTTTTCGTCCTCTAACACGAAAATTTAATTAGCATAGCATCTCCATCCACGTCCTTCGCTAAGCGAATATTTATCACATTTTGTGTTGAAAATTACGACGCCATCATGAGCCGTAATTCCAACGGAAGGACTTCCCCCACCCACCATCACCGTCGAAAAAAGGTAGATAACACAACATCCACCCTTCTGTGCGTTGTCGACTCATGCAAACTTGAGTGAACATAATTTTTGATAATACCCGCTTCGAATTTTCGATAGCACGCAATGCTGCATCCATTAATTGCCACAGCCCACCCCCAAACTTGTCGATGAGCGAAGCTCTACAATCACGAAGGCCAGTTACATGAAACCGAGCGGCTGACACCCTTCTAAGGAATTAATAGACTCATGCAAATTAATATGTTTGTACTCGACGCACATACACGCAGACCCTTTTCCGGAGGATGTCGGGGAGACGGCATCCTCCCTCCATCCACCACCACATGAGCATAATTCACGCATTTGTGAATGACACATTGCAACCACTAAGTTGCGATGCATTACACTGTCAGTCAGTCGCTTAGTGACACGTCTGTCAGTTGATATTTTCAATAACGACGCGCGAGATATTTAATCTCGAATGGGGTGGTCAGTTTCGAGAGGGAAGGGAGAGGAAATGAGGAAGTCATCGCTCACATCCTTTACGCTTCATTTCAGGATGATAAATGTGAAAAATGGATTCCCCGGACCGGGTGTGATGTAATTTTCATCCAATGGAAGGGTGGATGGCGAATTAATTTCGATGCATTTGTTATTTTGGATGGAAGTTCGATAGTTTTTTTGGAGGGAAGTGAGAGGGAGACGTTGTAGAGATACTAATTGACTGTCACGGTTTTTGAAAAGTGAAAAAAATATTCTGATTGACAGAATTTGATTAAGCTAACACATTTCAAATTATGACAGAGGGAAATGCTGTCTTTATTAGAAAAAAAAAAAGATTTAATCGTGTTCTGCCACAGTGTTTGGGAGGTACCCATGATACCTCATGTAATGCAAATTAAATCATAGAAATACGAAAAAAGTAAATTTAAGTGATTTTAAAAACCAAGGAAGAATGGAAGTACCCTTGGAGTAAAATTATTAGTTAACTTCAAATGTGTTACATCTCATTTAAGTTTTTTGTTTTCTAAATTAATTTACTTCCAAGTAAACTTTACTAGTTGAAATGAAAAAAAAAATTGTTCAATTGATTTGAAAGTCTGTGCCTAGTCAAATTCAAAACAATCAAAAAATTGAATGTAACATGGGCCAACCTCGAGAGCATCACGCAGCAACGTTGAGCTTCTGGTTAGCATACCTTCATTCCGAACCACCCACTTTAGAGACTTTTACTCCGTCGTTAGTTGTAAACTTTTCAATCGACTTCCTAATCCGATTCGCGCAGTCAGAACACTTTCATCTTTTCTAAACAAAATCAAAGAATGGCTTCTTGAGTTCGACCACAATCAAATTGAAGTTTTGCTTTCATACGTATCTTAATCTTAATCTTACTTTTCTTATAGTTTCTCGTGTATTTTTCCTGTATTTTTCTTGTATTTGTGTGCAACGAATAATTTAAAGTCTTAATGTCCATTTATATTGATCACTTCCATATAAATTTGTATAAAATAATAATATTTATAAATCGTTTTGATGTGGCATTCAGAGCTATTTGTTATTTAAATACGAATGTCACTGCTATTCTTTCTCTACCATTAATTTTTGATTTTACATTGTTAACTATTTGACATCTTGGCTTTTTTTTTATTGTACTAGTAGTTTAAGAATACTGATAATAAATAAAATAAAAAAAAAAAAAATAAAAATAAACTTACGCACGTTGTCATTTTCCTGAGGATAACACTTGAATCGTAGACAAAGAAGTTCGGGGTACAACAAATCGCAGTACTAGTGGCTCAATGACATTAATTCAATTCAAATTAAGAAAATTATCTTGGCCACTTAAGTATAAGAAAATCAATTGTTTTGCTTTTAAAAACTCTGGCAGTATCTTTCTGATCATAACTCTGCGTAGTTTAGTATACTTCTTATAAGACCTTCTTGGTTATTATTGCCGCTTTACTATAAAATGAATTGGATAGATTCCAATTTTGTGAAATTTTGTTATGGCTTAAAAAGCTTTTCATGCGAAACATGGTCGCAACTCGGTCGCCAGTCTGTCGGCTCTAAGTTTTGGCATAGTGTGATATAACAATACTCCAATATTTTATGTGATGATATTAAACCAAAGCCTTATTTCGGCTGACATAAAATTTTGCGGTGGACTCCAGTATTTACATTCAATCACTTTTTAATTCTTTTAAGCAATTATTCTTCTATTTTTTTTTTATTTGTACATTTATTTTACTAGGATCGCTGTCTTTTGTGAGTCACTATAAACACAAGGATTATGGCCAAGACGTAATTCCCGAAAATAAATGTTATTAGTTTTGCGGAAAGCGTAGTGGTTATTTTTAAGATTTTCCTGAGAGAAACCTGAGAGGTATTTTGTATTTCGTTATTCTTTAAGACATTTATAAACAAACTCTTTTCTTGCAAAGGCATGAAATATGTACAGTGGCGTGCAAAAATGGATACATACTCGGTGGTCGTATGATGTTTTGTAAATAAAAAACCTCCCACTTGACCGATTTGAATATTTTTTTAAGTTTTTTGTTTCCTTACTTCATCACCAAAAAAATGAAGTACAAACGATTTTGATCGCATTTACAGAACGGTGGAAATTTACAAAAGTTCATCTTGACCCCAATGTATCCATTTTTGCACGTCTGGAAAAATATCTATTTTGATGTGCGGAAAGAGTAACATAGCTTTGGCGCCAAAAATTGATAATGGTTTTTCATAGAGCGAACAAATTTTGCCGTGGGCGGGGGGTCTATCTCACCCCGTTTAGGAGGTAGGGGCAATTTAAAATCAAATCAAACAACATGAAAAAAAAAATGCATTAAAAAACAATGGTAATACTTACAATAGAGTACTATACCAACTTTTAAAGGCGGAAACTTGTTCTTTAATTAGAGTTAGTTATTAACTCTATAGTATTATTTATTAATTAAAGTTAGATTGTTCATGCCATAGTTTGTGGAAAATTCGCATAAAAACTTAAAATTTTAATAAGCAATAATAAAAAAAAAAAGTGTAAATAATTTTTTTTTTATAACTGTAAGTCACAGAGCGAAATTAGGACCTGGCCGTTAATGCTCACGTTTATCCTGAGTCGAACATAAAAAACCGAATGGTAATATGTCTACTAGTTCAGTCGACTCTCTCTAAGTCGAATTTTCCTCTAATAGGGTGATATTTTGGCATTCCCCTTCCCAATTTTCTATACAAAAACCATCCTCTAAGTCGAACTTCCTCTAACTCTAGCTGATTTTGATGTCCCGTGAAAATTCGACTTAGAAGCAGTTGACTGTATTTTTTAATTAAGTATATCATGAGGAACAAATAAAAACGTAACTAAACATTTTTTATAAAAATACTTAATGAATAAATCTGTTTTCAAGCTTAATTTCATTTGTCATGTTAAACAAAACAGTCAGTTGCGTTGTCGATTCGCCCGAGAGTTAAAAAAAACATAATGGTGCTTTTTTTATTTATTTCTATATTAACTAGCTGTACCCGGCGGGCCTTGCTACGCATAAAATAAATCAAATTTAAAAAAAAAACCCATTTTTCCAACTTTGGAGCTTCATATCTTTCCAACGGAACTTATTACCGACAAAACCCGAAGAAAGTTCAATCTCATTTTTAAAGACCTTTTGGTTGATATATCACTCGACAGGCTCACGCGAACTTTGAAAGTCAGCGCCCACGTCACATCAATGGGAGCCTTCCCTCCAAAAAAAATTGCTACCAAAATCTTTTTGACAGAATTCTGAACAAAGTTGCCAAAGACATCAATGATCTATCTCTTACCATTTAGTCAAGTCTATAAAGGACAAACAAACAAACAAACAAACATTGATTTTTATATATATAGATTTATTTAAAACGAGCTAAAAATTTTAAAATTGATAGCTAGAAAATCTAACATTAGGCAACAAAGACCTTTGGCTAGAGATGCTTTTTTATTTCTCTATATTTGTTATAAAGTCCAATTGTATATGACAATTTGTGTCAGCTGCCTGGCCACACTCATTGATTGTCAACATATTACGTTATACTTAATCTTATCGAAGTTTATCAATCTGATATCTTGTGTAAAATTTATATTTTATGACTCTGCAGACAATACAACGAACATGACATGCGTTTGCACACCCAGCAATGTTTGCCCCTCAGTACAAACATTTCTTTGATTTTGCTTGTGCGATTTAAGCAAACTAGTCTTCGGGAAAATCTTGTCTGTTTTTTAAGCGATAGTGTTGTTTTTGTTAATTAAGAGAAATCACTTGGCGGCTTCTTCTTCTGTGAGTGGTGCTTCAACTTAATTTCAAAATCGGCATCTGCCGTCAATTTCAAAATCGGCATCTTCTGTTTGTTAGGTGTGTTGTGTTTTGTGTTATGTTTACTAGTTTTAATTTGTTCTAATAAATGTGATCTTTTATTCCTATTCTACCTTAATTTTGCCCTAAATTAAAGTGTGTTCTTTGATTAAATTCAATTGGTGTTTTTGCTCGACCTAGCGGCAACATGTACTCACAGGTCGCATGCGAATCACTTATTCTAGGACTATCTTATAAAAGCTCCTTAGAAATGATTTCCAGAAAAAAAAAATACTTCGTCCCATTCAAATTGTTTCATCTATCTACACACCAATCAAAGATGGCAGTGTCGTTTCCAACGCATTGACCGGAATTGCCCAAGAGCCACTTTTAAAAAGTAAATGACATTCTAAAAATAAAAAATTTGCGGTTCCGCTCTTTCTAAAAACATTTTTATTTCATTTCCCAGCTTGAAATCTTAACCAAAAACCGCAAATCTTTGTTGTTATTTATCGAAGCATTCCCCCAAATCCTAGAATCTCCTGAAGTTCCCTTGAACGACGTTTAAAATTAGCAGAGAGAAAAAAATTCTGAAAATTCTAAAAATTCTGAATGCAAGCTAAGAACACATTCTACTTTATATCTTATTCATGCCCAGACTCATTTCTCAGAGAATAAAATTAAACGCTAACTGCACACGATGATGCCACAATCGAAATACCTCGACAATGGGAAAAGCTTTTGGATACAACGTCGGATAGAGATACTTCACACACGCGACTCCTCTTCCTTCCGCCTTAATGAGTCCTTGTCAATAGCAAAGTTTATTCAGGTCTTTAACTCTTAGCCTTAACCTTTTGTGGGTGGGCGGAAAGCGAGTGTCTGTCAATTCAAATTAACCGCCCCACTTACCGTAAGTTCATGGCCATCGACAACGTAATTAGAAGTGAAATGAGCCGAAGAAACTAACACAGAAATCGATTAAAGATGAAAGAGGACCTGGGACAGTCGAGTGGACTGATATCTCTCAAAAAAGATACTTTTTTCGGCGAAAATGAGAAAATTACTATTCATCCATATGTGTCGACCGCATGTTTTCCCGTGTTGTAAAACACGCGATAGATACGAATAGTGTCCAACCTGTTGATAGAAACAGCCGCCCTCCCTCTCGTCAGCCCACTCCGAAAGACGGCTGTCTGCAAAATCAGATACAAATTTCCCCAAGCTTTGTGTCGAATCTCAGCCCGGCGCGAAAGCTCTCCGTTCAAATGTCCCGCATGTGAGTGACGACGAGCGCGCGAATATGCGCCGAAGATGGAACAACAAAAACCATATGACTACACGCTGACTGGCTGAATATCTCCTCATAAATCTGGCAATTCCGCTCTCTCTCTGCAGAGAGAGCTAAAATGGGGGATGTAGCGGAGGAGAACGAATGCGAGAGAGGGATGAACACACGTCTGCAAGAAGTAACCAGGGTGGCAGAGCACATTGCCTCTTGGGGGTGGCTTTCACCCCTGCAAACAACAACAAAAGATCGAGCATTGTCTCCTCGCCGAACAGAGATGTACACATCAAATTCCGAGAATCTCCCCTTCGAAAACAAGAGCCCAACCGCCAACAACAACACGCCAAACAAACTACAAAACTAAAGCCAGCCAGAACGAAAAACTCCGAAAAAAATCCAGTTTATCCAAAGTTGGCATGATGGTCGGTCGGATGCCGTCGCTGTCGTTGTCGTTGTCGTCGCGGTTGTCGTCGTTCTCGTGGCTTTACTGACTGCATTTGGAGAGATACCTCTCGAGGAAGTTGTTTTATTCGCGCGCGCGAGAGATTCACATCATCGTCGTCGTGTTGTGTTGTCGTTGCCAAACGGGTTGTACGAAGCCGTGTTTTTTGAAGTGAGCTACCAGACAAGCTGCTGACAGCAACAATTTTCATTTGAGTGACTCTTATCAGTGTCGGGTGTTGATACATGACTGGCAGCTGGGTACAAGTGTTTTGGCGAAACATAAAAGCCTATCTCTAACGCTCCATCTGAAATCCGAACCGGTTCGGGGTGATCGTCGGCTCTTTGATCACCTACGGCGCAAATACCGCGATCGCCAGAACGACTTTTTTTCACTCTCGATGAATGAATGAAATTCCTCACAAACCACAAGCTAGACAGAACCAGAAAATCTATCCGTTTACCCGCCGATCATATGGATTCTTGAGATCAATCGAACGGAAAGATCAAAAATATCAAAACAAAATTTGAGCGTTTTGTTTTTTGTCGAAACACAACATCCGCGTGTTGTTGGTAAACATCGCCCGACTGGATAGAGAACTAAAAATAAATCCGCCCCTCGCGGTCGATCGGTGTCATTGATTCCCCGCCACAAAACAAAGCCATTTGTCACCAGCCACTCGCGGCCTAGTGTCGATCGCGGTTCGCGTCTATTTTAAGCAGATACAAATTGTTTCGAAATACAGATCTCCAATCATCCACAGTCGTGGTCGAACTTCACTCCGAGTGACCTCCTTTTCGTCGGGTGCGAATTCGAAAGACAAAAAAAAAAAACGTTCGGGTTTCTTGATTTTCGGCGCGTTCAATCATCGAAAAGGGACCGGTTTGATAACAAGTTCACAAAACAACAGCGGCCAACTCTCTTACTCTGTGCGGTGGGTCCAGTCGGGGTGCCGCAGATACAAATCACCCAAAAACGCGAAATTCTTTTTTTTATCCATCTGACTGCAGTGAGTGCGTGTGTATCTTTTCTCATTATCTCGTGGTCATGTATAATTAATGGAAAATTCTTCAACCAATGTCATCGGATCTTCGCTGAAGTGTAAAACAAAGTACGTGAATCTTCTTCGTGAAGCAAGTGTGTGCAAAGAAAAAAAAAAGTGTGACAGATGCATCTGCAAATATTCAAGGTAGTGTCGATCAGTTAAATTTGTTATTACAGATGCACTGAGTGTAAGATACACACACTCGTTTCGTTGCACGCGAGCGAAAAAAAAAAAAGAGAAAACGATTCGTAGATATTTTTGAGTTTATTTTGCAACGGATAATAAAGCAGAGAATTTTATTAGATAAATATACAGCTACGGTAAATTTTTTGTTTTGTTTTCTTTTCTTTTGTAACGATTCCATGGGAAAACTCGATTTTTAGTTTGTCCATCCACTCAGGGTAGAAACGAAAATATTGACATTAGCAATTTGGCGCTTTTTGATTGATTGGAGAACGTTATTATCTGCTTCGCTTTAGGGAGAACTATCTATAGAGACAAATCTATAGGTCCGTCCTCTGGGATATGCTAACAATTTTATTAGATTCACTTCCCAAGGCACTGACAAACTCTGTTTTGGATGTGAGTTAATTAAGGGAGGTTTTCACTTCCCAACTCTACTCATAGGCTGAGATTCATTTAATTATCTTAATTGAATGTAGACTGAGAGTATGGAAGACTTACTCTTAGAGCTTCAGATGCCGCGTTTGGAATAATTAAATTGTCTAGACTGATGCCTGTGACCTTAATTTCCGGAAACAAAAGAAATGGGGAGAATTTCCTACAAATGAACTGTCCCAATGAAGAAGTCTCTTATTAAAATAGTCATTTGACATGTCTAGTGCACGATTCAAGTAAAATCGGTGTTAGTTTTTTTGATTTAGATTGATTAGTAATGTCGCATGTCTTTTTCAAAAGACACACAAAAAAGAGTCAATCGGAGGAAAATCTTTTTAATTTCTTAGCCTCCCAATTTATTTAAGATCTGTTTCTATGACAACAATACTGCACTTTTTTTTTATATGTCGAGATTATTTACGTAAATTTTGAATAAGAATTAAATTGGGAATAAGACCACGCGAAAAACCAGAACAAATATTTTTCATGACCACTTTCTTCAAAGTGCTTTAAATTTGGAAAATTTGAACTTTTTTTTTAATATAATTGGCGCGTGCTAAACCTTACCCATAATTATCCAGTTTAAGACACTGCACGGGCCGAAGGTACCGAGAGAGAGATGTAATAAGGATTTCATGGAAATCTAGAACTGCTGACTAAAACAATAGTGAAATTGTATAAATGCTTACCACTGCCTCAAACGTAATTTAAGAACAAAATTTAACAAAGCTCATTCATATTAGGCTGTCAAATATCTCCCTTTCGCCTTTTTGTCTTTTGAATTTCTCGGCTATGTACAAATCGCTACAGAGCATAGCGTCGTTTTGTAGGTTAAATACCTTTCAAATGATGTATTGCCAGATACGAGCTCTGTAGCGCTTTGTACATAGCCGGAAAATTCAAAAGACTACCCTCAACAAGTACCTCAGCATACGTAGAACATCACTTTCACATTACACCCTAACCAACGCATAACGACTTCATTAATCTAGCATCTTGAGTACACACTACGAGAGCACTTTTGAATAGTTCTGCAGAATGCAAACAAACAATTCTCGCACTAATTACAAATCAAACAAATCACTCACTATTTGAAGATGTAAAAGTCACTTATGTGCTTCGGGTCCTTGGTATTTGTGGTCAGTGATTTGTCATCTCAAAGTTTTGTGGTCTCTTTGTTAAGACTTGGAAAAAGATAAATGAGTGTGCTTGGTTGCGTGGTCAGAAACCACAGGTTATATGCAAATTAGCATGCACTGTGACACTGAGATTTATAATAAGGATCCCCTGTGGTTTGTCAATTTTTCTTTATTGTGGTTTAAGTCATGATTTGACACCAATTTTTTTTCCAAGTCTAGTTCGCTCATCTCTTAAAACCTCTGTGTTTCTTTTTTTCATGTTTTAAGTAATCTATGGGATGGTTTCACGTAAGAAAAAAAATTGTCTTATGTTGCGTACGATATTTCCAATGAAGTCTATGCCTTATAGGCTTCTAGAAAAAGATCTTTGATTGCACGATTGGTGCATATAATTTATTTTAAGTTATTTTGTAGAAAATCTTTAATCAGCGATATTGAAAAACTTGAAATTGGCCCATGAAACTTGAATTTATTAAATTGTCAAGAAAGTAATAAGCATATTGCTAATTATAAATATAATAAAATATCAAAAGGAGAAACAATAAATATTGTAGGAGGAAGATTCCCAAAAACTTAGCATATCTTAAGACAAATTTGCCTTCACGAATTTAAGTTGTCTTGATTCTCAATAAAACGTTGGTTGTTAAAACAACAAAAAAACTTAAATGCATTTTCGAAAAATCTCCTTTGTTGGAAATATTTTATTTTACTTTAAAATTTTTACCTTACGTAAAGCTGATGGTAATCAGCTTTCAAAATTAGAATTGTAATGTTGTTTAAAGTATACTGTTTTGTCTGTACTATAAAAAAATAAAAACGTCACTTACAGCAGCTCAAATGAAACGAGTAAAAATCTGTAACATAAACATTGTCTTTCGAATTACAGTCGAATCCCTCTAAGTCAAACTCCCTCTAAGTCGAACTCGAACTAATTTTGATGTCTCGTGAAAACTCGACTTAGAGGGATTGGACTGTAATTTTTTTCGTTTTTATGTTGCTGTATTTTTATGATTTTCATTTTCTAGTATCCTAATAGTATAAGCTTTCAAAATACTTCTAAATTTTTTCTAGCAAAAAACTGTAAGTATTATCTACCAGAGTTTTGATTGCCCCATTATTACTTTGAGGTACTGTACGTTGTTTTAACAGTCATCGATTCAAATATCTTTCTTCAAGAGATGAAATGAATTAGAAAAGAAGTTAGTCGTATTTTCTTTTACATTTTGTTCCAAAGCTAATCATTTTATTTAATAGAAAACAATTTCAATAGTTCAGTGGGATACGAAATTTCTTAACAGACAAAAAAGCTTGGGACTGGTATTCAAACGAAAAAAATATAATTTCAGATACCCTCTGACCAAAAATAGGTTTCTGTAGAAATTGGATTTAAATTAGGTTCCTTTTGTTTTGATTTCTAGATCAGTGAAATATAGTTGATGATCGAAAAAGTATTTCGCTTTAATTGTGGCCATTAATTTATAAAACTTTTCGTAATTCCTAACCTGAACTTCTTAACCTAAGATTCTTCTTGAATGTCTATCCAACATCTTATATCTATTAATCCTGAGACACATGTAATTTTAAATCCTAAAACAACTTAAATTCATTGCCTTTTATAGCCACTCTTAGGGCACCATAAAAGGAACACAAAACCTTGCCCATAATTTCCGCAGTTACGCTTCTAATTCATTTGTAAACATCCCTCACCAACTGCCTTCGCACGATTACAACTTAATGTTTGTTAATTCAAAAACCACACCACGGAGGACTTTTAACATGCCAAACATAACCGATGGCTTCTCTCCAGGTGATGAAGACATAATAAATTATCACGGGCATCCCACCACCCTCACACGTCTCATAAATCACAGAAAGCGGTGTATAGTTTCAGTTTATTAGGTCTGAATCCTTCGTAGTCCCTTTTCCCAAGTCCTTCTCATCCCCTTAACACACGACCTAAACATTCAGAGATTTATTGATTCGAAGCCAACTATACCGACACACTAGCACAAGGCCATTGGTAAATGCGTTCCCCAAATATTTATGATTAATGTACTTAAAATGCCGAGGTTACGTCTTCGTTGTCGACGGCAGCGGTCGGCTGTGGTGGTGGCGCAGACACATTTAATACATCAGGCTTTATGTCAAGTAATTTCTGGTGGACAAATTACATTCAAATGATTCTACATTTCATGCACGTATTAATTAAAATGATTGATTTTCCATTCGAAGTGATTAATTCAATTCAATTGAGTTATGGTTTATTCGAAATGAATTTGGCGGACAGAGGAGGATTTTGGGATCAGATAAACTTTCGCATTTTTGGGGATGGTCTTAAAATTTAATGAGAATGGAATCAAATTTCGCAAGTGATTGACAGGCTTGTTTTGGCAATGAGGAAGTGAGATGAGTTTTGTGAAATTTGTCATTTCGAAATTGATGCAGTGAAAAGTTGACAAAATGAGAGAATCTTTGATTAGTTATCGATAGCTTGATATTCGATCGTTCAATATTCCATGACACAAATTCCTCGGCAGACCGAGGAGGTGATGGTTAGACCAAGTCCAAAATCTCGCCTAGTTACGCTTGGGCATGAGTTAGAGTAGGCGGCGGAGGATTGGATTGCCTGGAGATCTCTTCTGTGTGCATTGCCCCCGCAACTCCGTTACTGGAATATGAGGTCACAGAAGATGATGATGATGACAATATAGAAATGGTTTATGGTTGACTCAGTTTTCGGAGCAATCGCCTTCCCAAATACTACAATTAGACAAGCATTAACCTGTTTTAGATTTTCTTACTTATTTTTTTTTTTTTTATAATTTTAATCCTTCAACAACCGAAACCGCAACTAAAAATGGCCAAAAAAGGATTCATTGCAAAAATGTGTTTGCCTTTTTCAACTGCTCAACTGTTTCCCCTTAAAACAGTTAACAGCCAATCACTTATTTTGTAAATCCCCATTCGTTAGGAGTACAGTGATACGAAATGTGTGGATATTTGAGAATCGAATTGTGGAAAATTGAAACTCCCCTTAAGCGGGATCAATCGGATTTCCAAAAACTTTATTTGGATCAATGTAGCTACATTTTCCAACGAAATCTAACAGCAGCATTTGTTGAATTTTGTGTTCATATATTTTTGCTCGAATGAAATAGATTATGTAGCTTCAGTTTTTTTTTTTCGAATGAGAATAAAACCAATTCCTCTTATGAATGAAACTGTCTCTAAACCGCAGAAAGAATTGAATTGCATCCTCAAAACAATCGTTCAATAAAAATTGTCTACGCTTTCGAGGAAATTGGCAAATAATTTAAATGTTTTTTTCCTCCGATTGTTGATGGCAAATCGTATGGCATTTTGAGAGAATTACTAGCAAAATTTGATTTATAGTCACCAACAAACGATTCGTTAAAGCATTTCATTTTCAGTGGCTTCAGCTTTTTTGGAGCCAAATCTTTCAAAAGTATTTTTTTAAAACATTAGAAGTTTTTATCTTTTGTAGACGAGAAAACTTTCCAACTAATCAGCACTGAAAATAATGTGAAGTTTATAAAAAAAAACGAATTTGAATACTTGTGCTTCAGAAGAATGTGACACGGGCACTAAAATTCAGTTTTGCCAGAAGGTAATTTTGTAAAGCAAAGTTGGGGCGAATGTCTTCGTTAGTACTACCCGTGGGTATTGCTGATGGCTGTTAAATCTTTCTTTATATACAGGTATTTCTGCTCTACAAAACTTATACTTAGAGGTTGCAAATAGTTCTGCATCAAGAGTTTTGTTATCCTCATGCAGGGAACCATATCTTCACGATGACACTTCACGCAGGAGAGATTTAAAGCTGCGCGTCTTTTTGTTCGGTGAATCAATCTTCTTTTCTTCGAGACAGCTAATTCCGTATTTTAACTTACCTTTTCTTTGAAATTTGGACACGTTCATGTTGATTTTAAAATCTGCTTTTGGTGTAGTGAAAAAGAAAGAAAGTTTAGTAGTGAAAATGAAATAGATGTGAGCACATTCCGAATATTTCTGGCATGTCTGGAAATTCATTTTTATACTTTTGACTTAACTTTCCTCATATTGGTCTGCCTTAACATGCGATAAAAGATGCACTTTCTTTATTCCAAGACTTTCCTAATTTTCGAAACTAAAAATTACCTGCAAATATGTTTTAAAATCTCGACATGTTTTTCTGCTGTTTAAGAATCAGAAAGAATTGTTTGTTCAATTCCTTTCTTGTTTTTAAATGCTTCATATTTTGAATAAATGAACTAGTAAATCCACAAATCATTATCAACCCTGCAATGAAGATCTTACACAGCCTTTGATCATGGTCAGTCCGTTTCTTCCACAATCACATCAACTTCTGGCCACACGAATATACTTGATCAACCTAACCACTAAATTTTCATAAACATCTGATTTATGTGATTCAATAAATTCAACACGAAACGTCTTGTTTATTCAGATCCCGAAATATGGCAAAAACACATAAAATAAAAAACAAAGTGAGACGTAAAAATTCATTTTGTCGTTTACATTTCTTTTTTATTTATAAACATCACGCTGAAATATAAAAAAAATCTCATCTCATAATTTCTTACGATTCATTGTTACATTTTTCGTGTTTCCAACGAGAGTAATGGACTTTTAAATAAAAGAAACCATATAAACCACATTATCCGCTGAAATGGCTCGCTTGTACTTCGACTTTAATTGAAGGGCCAACAGACAGATGAGAATTCGAGCATTTCACCAAAGTATCAAGGATTATATTCGCATTCCACCAGCATTCTCCCCCAACTTCCAGAAACACACCTGAAACCTTCCTGTTTTCGATTTTAAATTAAAAATAATAGCTGTGTTACATTTCTCTCACCACCCCGTGACATCTGAGAACAAATTAAGAAAACATGTTTGTAACTTACAACAAAAACCGAAAATTACAAATTTAGGGCAGACTTTTCACGTCTGTGCTTTGGAAAGTGTAAACATCCTGTTGGGTCGAACGAATACGAAGTAAAATAAATATTTTACATGTTTTCTCACTTATTTTTGCATTTGTTTTGGATCGTATTCACATCGGTGAACAACAAAAACGGGTGGGTGCGAAAAGGTGAAGTCGGATAGAAAGAGTATACGTTACAACCGCTTTTACAAAAGATATAATTAATTTATTTACTCGCTGATATTTTTGAATTTCCACAGAAATAAACTTGAAAAAAAAGCATGGAGATAGCTGGAAAAAAGAATAAAAATATTTTTCACAAGCCTGAAAAATGTGTACATTTCGATGTTCGGGAATAAACATGATTTTGTGATGTTTGGTTTCACATTTTACGAATTTAATTACTTTGCACTATACAATGGCATCATTATTTCATTCATGAAATTTCATTTCATTGGAAATCGTGTCCAACAAAATGAAAATTTATTATTCGCTTGTATTTTGGTGAATTTTTTTTTTTTTTGTGAGTAATTTCTTTTTCTGTTTATTTCGTGGAGGTTTGCCAGTGATAAGTGGGAGGTATTTTGTAATCGATATCGATTTTACTTATTTTTTTATTTCATTTGAAAAAAGGGGCGAACTTTTAAAGAAAAAACATTATATTGTTCTGGCGACATGAAAGCCACGTCTTTAACAGTGTCCGCCAAAATAAATCGCAAAAAAAAATCCTCACTTGTTCTGTGTAAATGTTGAATGAATAAAACACAGAACTTCCTTTTACAAAACATAATTCTTTTATAAATTATTACTTTAACTGAAACCCCTAGTAGGCAGAGCTTAATTGTTTTATAATAATCAATAATACTGATACTGATACTTTTATTAAGTTAAATTACGAGTACGTGAATGATAACTAAGGAAGATGAAATGAAGTAAGAAATAATGAAACTGCATTGCCAATATGCCGGTCTTATGTCGGTACGACAGTGTAGAAGTTTTCAGTCTCCAACAAAAAACATAAATTTCATTATTTTTTGTAATTCTTTAAGTTAGAGAATCTTTTTTTAATGATCTGCTTTCGCTTTTAAGACACATGGTCTTATGGCAATTAAGGACTTACTTAGAACAAAAAACACATCGTCGTAGATGATAAGTTGATAAGTCTAGTGTGTGTTTGAAATAACAATGTAGTGACACTTCAAATCATTTTCACAGTAAACTGTGGCAGTTTTAAAGAGAAAATTGTGTGGTGCTTTCGTCCGTTGTCTGAGAATTTCGTAACCTCATATCATGCAGGTTACACATCCAGTCCAGATTCCTTCATCCAACGAGCTCCACACCAAAGTCACTGCCATTAAACTCATCTCAAATTCCAAATAACCTCGTAAAGTGAATTTATCTTTCAGCTTACTGTACACCTGGTTATTAAGGATCCGTTCTACCGCCTATGTGTGCTGTAAACACACACACAGAGTCGAAGTATTTTATTTATTTCATTGCACAGACTGAAGCGAAACACAGGCCACCACCTGCAATCCGCAATGTGTGTCCTTGTTGGATTTTGGTTTATCTTTACTGCGAAACAGAATCTTAGATGCACGTCGAATGGTGCACGAAATCCGAGATAACGATAATCGCTTTACCTTCCCGCAGTGTTATAGTCGGCAGTGTTAAAACAACCAGATGTTGAAATTAAATTGAAGTGAGCAGTTGAATTTCGAGTGGGTGTTGAATAAGATGGCGAAAGGAATAAAGTTAAAGTAATCCTTGAGGAATTATTTATGGTCGAAAGTTGCAGCGTGGAAGTTCGCAAAAACATCGGTCTGGCGCAGAAACATTTCATCCAAAAAAAGGGATGAGTCACCTTCATAAAATCATAAATATTCTCTCAAAATAGACCAAGACGATTTGTTTTGAAATCCCAAAGTGCGGTAGGTCATCCAGCGTCAGCCAAGTGGTTACTTGTCACACTTTGACAACCGACATGGAACAGGTGTCTGCCTAAGTTGATTGATGATTATTTCTCGGTCTGTTTCCATCATTAGAAACGTAAATGATACAAAAATAGAATATAATCTAAAAATAATTTCATTTAACACTAAGCCACTAAGGCAAGCACTTTCATGAATGACTGAAGCGTTTTGTATGTAAACCACCGTCCTCAGCATTCGATCTCGATAATCCGATTATTGAAATTGGATATTATCTAATCCCTTCAACAGGAAAAAAAAAACGAAGATGAACAAACTTTTGAATAAATACATCAGGGGATTTATTGTTTCAAAAATGTTCGATTTCAACCGTCAAAATACTGTCAAGGGCGGATGTGTTGGGGGTTTGCCAAGAAAATAATGACGCCAGTAACGCTGTGACAACTGTCACTCAGCTCAATCTTTCAAATTCTTCGCATTTCACGGTGAGATATCACGCTTTTCCAGAACCCTCACAATTGTCATACTTATCACGTCTTTTTAGAATTTATTCTTCCGTGCATTTTTCAATTGATTATCAGATTTATTTCATCCATTTGTCGTGAGAGTTGTCGGATGTGGAGGGATGTTTGTTCTCAAGGCGAGTAAGAGTGAGAGTGCTCGTGCGAAAAATTTCTTTTTTCGGATTTTAGTACAAGATTTGAAATGTCAAACGATGCCACAAGAAAACATATTTTCGGGTTTTGATGAAGCAAGTTATGAGGGTGGAGTTTGAAGATCAAGTTCGGTAATCTGGTCAATCTTTTTCACTCTAGTCGTATGTGGTGTGATTAATTTTGTAGCCCAGTAGCAGTAGTTAGTTGATTAGATGTGGTCTTTATTCAATTTTCATTCCATTTTGTTCGCAGTTACAAATTTATAATTAGCGCACGTCCATTAGCCGAGTAGCCCAGTATATCTCAACGTGAGTAACATTCTCATTTTTTTACTTTAAACGAAATTTTTTCAAACTAATTTGAAAAATGAGAACGTAACTCACGTTGATGTTGACGAAGGGTGGAGTTAAAAATTCGTTTCTTGTGATACAAGGGTGCTATACAATATTCACCAGCTAACTTTTGAAAGTTAGCTCACAAAAAATACAAAAATTAAAATTTGCATGATGTAACCTTCTTCAAAACAGACCTTCCGAAGTCATTTGCGTCTCCTAAAAGCTTCAACACATTTAAATGCTGACACACTAAAACATCGCAGCATGATGATAAAATAGACCCAATTGATGTCTCATTTAATTTGCGCAACGTGGCTTAAAGAAAATAATTCTAGAATTTATCGCCAATACAAAAAATAATTGCCAACATTTCTCAGCATTAACTCATCTCATTTTCCACCCACTTGGATGCAGGCTTCGAACTTGTTTATCTTCGCGTCAAATAAATCCAGTTCACATTTTTTATGAGCCATTTTGACACCACATTTTTTTTTTTTATTACTCTCATTCACTTAAAAATGTGTCTATTAAATTGTTTGCTATTTTAAGTTTCATCTCAATTGGATCTCTCATTCTCTTAAAAGTACACCCCATACTTTGATTTGCTTTGCAAATTTCCGCATCACATTCGTGTGATGGATTGAAAAAGAAAAAGAAAATTATAGATTCATGATGCGTCGTCGGTGTGGAACACATTTTTTATCCAAACACTCAACTGAACAAAAGAACTATGAATGAATTGGATTTGTGACATTGTTTACAAGTCCAGTCTTTTTCGGGGTCTTGACGGTGATTGTAGCACCTCTTGAGAGTTGTGATTGAGTCGAAAATTTTTTGTTCGGTAAGCGATTTTTATGAAAAAGTATTTTTATACATTCACTTGGAGGGGGATTAAGGTGCGGATCACTCAACGACCTTGTCATACGTCAGCTTCTTTGATCGCGGATTAAGATACACAAATGTTGTGGCCCACCTTGTGCTTCAAACTTGTCGCTCACATTTGTTAAAAGAGCCAGCAGGGTGCGGAAATAGCGTCATAAAATCCAAATATGGGCCAACACGGAGTAACGACACCGCCTCACCGGCCGTCGGGAATCTTAACATCGTTACATCGACACTTGGAAGCAATTATGTACACCTGAGAAGAATTTAATTGATGCATGACGCATACAATGTAACTAGATACACGGTTTTAAGAGACCGGACACGTGGAGAAGAAGAAGATCCCTGGGTTTGGGGTGTCGTCCGGCACTGAGGTGTAATTACGAAAGTGAAATGCTTCAAAAATATTTCCGACTCGACTCGTAACTTATACCTTCGGTTACGTTGCTGGAATGTTGAGGAACAATAACACTTAAACGAGTGTTTACGTTTTTTTTTTCTGATTTTTCGTTAATGCAAAGACACGATCACTTGACAATCTGCGAGATGTCGGATAGAACCGGTTACGAAGATGCTACTTGTTGAGAAAACTTATTACGCTCGATGCGGTACAATTGTCATGAGCGTATGTAGATACAGGTACTCGTATCTTATTTTTCAAAGTTGTCCGAAGTTGAATAATGATCGTGTGCAGTGAATAGTGAGTGAGTGAGTTGAGGATTTAGGTGCTTTTCATTTTTTTGACTCGATGAGATATGGCGACGGCATTTTTTTTTTACGCAATCGACTGACAGGTTTATTGGACGTTTGTCTGGGACATAATTTGTTTGCACTATTCATGTGGATGAAAGATAGATGATCCTTAATGGGGTGAGATAGTAGATAGTGCCTTTAGAGACTAGTAACAGCTCGAACGATTTTTCAGACTACGAGCTATTGGGACTCTAATGGAAGATTAAATGTATAGTCATTAATTTTTATTAAGACCCGTATCGTACGTAATATTTTACAATGTGCAATGTATGGCAGTAAAATTTTACTTATACTTGTACTTTTTAAAAGCTGTAGACGCATTTGACACTGAAAGTTATTTCGGAAAATCCAATAAATGGCATCAACATTTTACTTGTAAGCCGCCAATCCTTGCTACAGCTGCTTAATCGTTACAGACTGTATTGTATTTGTATTGTATTTTATTTGTCTCATATTTTCTTATTACAAATCTTACAAATTCACTATAATATAGGTCAAATTTATTCGACAATAGGATAGTGCCATTTTGTATTTAAGAAAAAAAAAATAGTATTAAATCATTAGCATTCGACACTGAAAGTTATTTGAAATATCCTGGAGTTAAAAAAAACTATCAGTGTTCGAATGATACCTTTTTTTTATTTCAAACACAGTGGTATATTTCTGAAGGAGCTGAATAGATCGGATTTCCACCGAACGGAAGAGGTTTTGTTGAGCTGTTGGATTCAGCCATATGTTTTCTACTCCGGGAGCTCTTTCGCATTCTTTCACAGCGGTGTCGTTTTTCTACCCTAAAGAGGACCATGCATGAGTTGTACATTGATGAGATTCTCACATTTGTCATCATGGCATTCGTGAAAATGAATCATAAGTCTCCTGCTGTGTCCAACTTTACAAAGCATTCACTATCACTTCCACAGAAATCTAATTATGAACTAAACCTTTACAAATAAACTATTTTCATGCAGAAGTTGCCCCCTTATGAATTACATGACATGTATTTTTATAATTTCGCAGTAAAACTACATCAAATGAAATACTGGAAAATATTTATTAGACTCTGACAGCGTTAAAATTTAAAAGCAATTTAAAAGCACAAATTTGCGATCTAGAAACTACTTTTATGAGTGTTTTATAATTTCGTTTTTACATACGTGAAAAATAAACTAGCATAAAGTGAATGGAAGTTAAAATTTGGAATTTAGTTGTATGCACTTAATGTGAACTTTTAGAACACTCTGTGGTATTAATCTATGAATTTTATAAAAACCGAAAGGGTTGGAAAGCAACAAATTAGATATTTTAAGACATCTGCGGCAAAATATGGATTTTAGCGATAAACATTGCTTTTTGTGGAGATGCTTGACCACCTTTGTCGACTTCAATTGAAAATTACAGAAGAAGTATTGACAGTTATTTAGTAAATTCATGAATTTGTCAACTTTATTTGAAAGTTACAGAAAAGAAATTATAGGAATATGATAATTACTTAATTTTTAAAGGTGCCATAGAACTTTACGATTGAACCGATTACGAAGAATTCGATTGAGTTTTTGTTTCTGTTTCATTTAAATAAACTTTACTGATGCAGCTTTGGCATCGTAAACTTAAATTCTTTTTTTTTTCTTTGGATGCGTGTGAACTGAACTGAAATCTGAAATCGTCTCTCCTTAGTTCAACTCTTTCCTCCTTCCAGACTAAAAGCTGATTTGAGGTTTCTGTCTTCTAAGTTGAATTTACTGAAAACAGGAATAAAAGTAGTAAAGCCGATTATTTGCATTTGGCGTCGAGCATTCAAAAGATTATGATACGTTTTCTACCTTTTCGCAATCTCTTAATTTTTGTGAAGATCCTAATCATTTAACCTTTTAAGTAAAATAAGTTTTCTATGTTTTATTTTAACTCAAGTAATAAAATGAAATAAAATAAGAATAAAGGGGAAAAGCAAAAAGCTGTCGTACAACCGATAGTCTCTGCTACTGGCGCTCTTGAAATCTCTTTTTCGTATTACATTTTTTATACGTTGTTGATAAAAAAAAATGAATAAAAATAGATGATAAAATAAACTAACCTCAAAACAACAAACAAGTTGCGAACGCGCTAGCAAATGAGCGGGAGAAGTGAGAAATTGTGCACGCGGCTGCCTCAATTAAACACTACTTTAAAATATTCGAGGCCAAACTTTCCATAAACGCTAGCGTTAGCTGGAAGCAAGGTACATCCTGTTGCATTACCAAAATATTTTGGTCGGATTACTGCCTACGTGGATGGATCAGGTCCTAATGGTTACTAGGACCAAATGCAGCTTGTTGGTTGGTATTATCACAGGGCACTGCTTACTGTGTCATCACGCTTTTAGAATGGGTTTGATCCCTTCGGACACCTGCATAGACTGCAGGACGGCTAGCTAAACTCTGAAACACGTGCTATTTGCCTGCCTAGCGCTAGCCAAAACCAGATTCAAGACGCTACGCAACCACTTCTCGTTGAGCTAAGCGGTTAGCCTCAAAGCAAGCCAACTTGTGAACTACGCTATTGCATCCAAGTCCTACTGTCTGTACCAGGGGTAACTGGGTCGTCAAATTGTATAGAAGCTCTGAGTTGCTGTAATACACTATGGACTTACAGGCTAGCTAACTAGCGATTAGCCGGCACCACATAACCTAACCTAACTCTCGAACAAAATTTCAACAAAGCTATAAATATTATAAAAAATAAGTTGAAGTTTAGCCACAGGCTATATTTGCTGCTCTGGCTATATTTTTTAGCTCTTAAATTTTAAATGTTTAGCTGGTTTTGAATAAATATTAGGTTGTCAAATATCTCCCTTCCGCCTTTTTGTCTTTTGAATTTTCCGGCTATGTACAAAGCGCTACAGAGCTCGTATCTGGCAATACATCATTTGAAAGGTCTTGACATAACCTACAAAACGACGCTATGCATGATTAGTTTGAATAGCCAGCAAATTCAAAAGACAGAAAGGCGGAAGGGAGATATTTGACAACCTAATAAATAAATAAGTTGAGGTTAGGGACCTACAAAACAGCAACCTAAGAAATTCAGCTCAAAACATCTCTTACATAAGTGGTTTTAATAGTCTTCTAAGTTTGTCAATATAAATTTAGTAAAGTAAATAGCGTAGTTTAGTCAATAATATTCAGTATTCTCTTCCTTGGATGCGATGACATCAGAAAGGCGACCGCTCGGCAGACTCAGGGTGAGATGGCTGGACCAAGTCCAAAATCTTGCACTTGAGCATACCTCCTGATGGATTCGAGTCGGCGGCGAAGGATCGAGTTGCCTGGAGATCTCTTCTGCGTGCATTGCCCATTAGTGGAATACGCGGTCAAGAAGATGATGATGATGATAATCCTCTTTCCATTAAACATCACCCAGCAGCTCAATTATCACAAAGATAACTTTCCTTCTTAATCGTCAAAAAGAATTAAAAGACTGCGAGCACTTTGTCTACGTCCCTGCTGAATATTTTCACAACTCAACACTTGTCCCGTCTGCACGGTTGCCACGAGGCTTTCTGTTCACGTTTTAAGTAGAAAATCTTCACTTCATCTTTTTTTTTCTCCTACGCTTCTTAAGAAGTTTTCGTCGTCAACTTTTTAAATCTCATTCGCAACAAATTTAACTTTAACAACACAATTCCATAGAAAACATCACTCAAAGTTATTTTTCAACAAAAAAAAAAAAAAATCTCGCTCAACTGATAAAAAACCGAAAATCCGTCAATTCACCACCTCACTCGCTCACCCCCCACCATTCGGAGCAAGAGCTCCGGATTTACTCGGCCTCAAACAATCTTTTTTTTATTTTCAATATTTTCCTCTTGGTTTATTTATGTTTTTCAAAATTTAAGTGAACATGTGAAGAATAAAAAAGAAAAAGCTGAAAATTGATTCATGCAAAAGACGTCGACACGTCCCGTTCCCCTTCCCACTTGATACTTTGACATATTTACTTATTGATTAGATCGGATTTATCAGGGAAAAGTTTTCTCCTCTTTTCATTCTTTGTTTTCTCGCCCAATTTGAGGTTCATCAATATATGGCTCCAGCTGGTGGCATACGACAACAACGAGGAAGAGTCTGCCCCGTCGTCCTTTTTCTTTTCCTCGGATGTCTGGATGAAGGTGATAAAATGGATGTGTCTTCCCTGAGCCTTAGGCTTGCCGTGAATCGAACGCGGCACAATGGAGGGTGGCGGGAATTAATTCGCCAACAAAAAAGTCCCACATATTGTGCGTGAAAGTTACAAAGTGACTTGTGTTTTGTTTCATTAAAGAATTGCCTGTCCCCAGATGCCAAAAGATAAGTTGGATTTGGGATCGACGGAGCGTGGAGGCGGGTGTAATCAACTTCAGAATCAATTGGAGAGATTTTTTTTTGAAACGACGTACGGATATAACTTTTCAATCAGACGTTTGAGTTAACTCGAAATGAAATTAGTTTTCGTTATGAATAATTCAATTTTTCGGATTCAAAAGTGAACATAAAATTAAATTGGTGTGGGAGGGAAACGATTTGCGACAGTTGGTCGCCAATGTCCTTTCATCGAGTAATTAGCTTAATTTGAAGCAATTTTTCTAAAAGATCAACCCTCTGATGATGGTTCGAATGAGTGAAATTTGTTTTACGACGACGTTAGCATTTACTGCGTCTTGCGGCGCTTGGGGATCGGGTTACCGCATGTGTCAATGATGAGATAATCACCGGCCTGGGGAATACGTAAATCGATTATTAAACGTGGCCGGCGGCTGTCGTGAGTGACGGGGGTATCCTTGTGGGACGCTTGAGTGTCCATGCATGTGAGGGACACCTACGCATTGCTTGAGTCATCAAAGAACAATGACGGCGCTGCAGAGGACAAAGGAGTTGACTGTAGACTTCAAATAATTTTTGATGAATAATGACAAAAGATTTATTTCTTTCACAACTCGAACTGAAGTAGAAGAACGTACAATTTTCTCCATGATTTTTGCCACTCAAAATATTTGCTGGTGATATTTTTTGAATGAAATCGATTTGAAAAAAGACTAAAATTTCAAGCTCAGTTGGAATTCGTTTCAGAAAACGTTGCAATCTTTTAAGAGCGCATTTCTATTGTCCTCCTGTAAGACAATGGGTACTCTGAAAATATTGTTGCAGCGGAAAATTCCCTTAAGCCGACACAGTTGCAATGAATTTAAGGCGTTGTTTAGAATAGAAGGAAGACAAGTCCATCACTAGCTTGAATTTAAAACTGACTCAATTGAAATGCAGATCAACAAATCTTCGATAAAAATTCATTTCGCTGTCATAGCTTTATTCTTATGAATGCTTATGTCAAAATCATGTCAAACGGGTCCTAATTTTTGAAACCTAAGGTTAAATTTTCAACCTTCTCTTCAAAAATCGCCCACGTTCATTACAAAGAACATGTGTCACGGCCAATGTTTTCTGATTGAGCAACCTCGCAGCATGACCACCACCGGCATAGCGAACGTCCAGCAGATTTATGCTCCTGCATATGCCAGCGTCACAACGCACAACAATTCCGACGAACAATAAATTGTTCAATTAATCTAATCACAACACAACAGTGCAATCAAATACACTCCCATCATGTGGAAGAAGCCTCTCAGCGAACAAAACGCCATCAATTAGGCATCCCACAGACCGAGGTCCTTCACAAACAATGCACAACTTTTTCGTTGTTTTTGTGCGTTGTTCTCGTTATTGTTATCCCTAACCCTAACAACCTCAAACGCATAACAACACACATCCACAAGCTGACTGCGATTGATGGGAGTTGTGAGTTCGTCGTTGCCGCAGATAGATAAATCACTTCTATGACTGCCGAGCCACCGTCCCGTCCCCGGTCGCAGAAGGACGAAGCAAAAAGCCCATAAAAGTAATCTACCCTCATGGAAATGCTCGTTCCCGAACATCATTCGGATGCGATAAGGGATTCAACACTTCAAACTTTAAGCAATTTGTCTAGGAAAACAAGAAAAGAATCGTGTGTCCAGGTGCGAGAGACAATCCCGCCACCCCCAATTGTGTATCAACTCTCCGCCCGATCGAAATCGAGTCAGTGTAATGTCCTTCTTCAAATCCCTTCGTAGATCCGTCACACGTACAAACGACTTCCCAAAAAGAGACAATCCAAGCAAACACATATCGATTCGAGTCCATCTATCCGCAGCCATTAGGAAGGGACACACCATCCGATAGAGATACGAGAGCATGGATTTCAGCCATCTCCGACAGGATACGAATGTCCTACGTCGTCAGATTGTCCCGAATTCCTCATGTCCTTCGCAGCATTGTCTTACCACCCCGATTCATTTTTCTCTGTCGTCCTTGAACCAATCACACCAAACAGATATCACATCCCAATATGATCCTTGTCCATTAATGCAGTGCACACATCATCTGAATTACTTTTACAAACTCTCATCGTGAGTAATACATTTGCAGTGGAATTAAGACCGCTCCAAGGACCTCCGTTTCAATATTGGAAAAACATTCAAAGACAACGCCGTTGGGGGCCAATCGCTGTCGCTGTCCTTCGTCTTTGAGTGCCCGTAAACGTGTGGCACAGTTTCAAAAAGGGATGCACAGCAGCAGCAGCTGCTGATTGGATCGTGTCCAATCGATTTTTATGCGAAAACAACTTTACTGGCCATACGTGGCTTAATGGGCACTCGATTTGATAACTGCAACTTTAAGTTGGATGGGAAAATAAATAAATGAGTAGATGAAGAAATTTAATCATCTCATTTCTTTCAGGTGAAACAAACACCCCACCGTGAATCATTCCGTGGGTTTCACCGCATGACTTTTGTTTTTTTTTTTTTTTCTTTTTTTTTGCCTTCCATGTCGTCGTCTGCCTTTGGGGTGGACGAGACGTGAAAGTTTCTGCAAAAAGTTGTTTGCGATTTTAATTAACTTTTATAAGAGTTTGGCGGATTCAATTGGGTTACTAATTGGAATTTATTCTCTTTTTTGGTTTCATACAACAAAAAAAAACAGAAAAACGCTGTAGAGAAGGAAAAGTAAAAATATTTCGACAGTCGTCCGTCCAATCGGTGACAATTTAAAAGGAAAATTGAATTAGTGACTTGAAAATTTTAGACAGTCTGACAGAGTCGCTGTGAAAATTCCGACAATAAAAGGGCTGTCTTGAGAATTAGTAAATCAGGTCAAACCCGCTGAAGGGATGTTTTGAAAATTATTGAAAAATAAATGGATGTTTACGAAGATCTGAAAAATGGAATTAAATCTTTATTCTGATTGGGAGAACGACTTTTTACAAATCCCACAATTTTAAAGTCAAAAAATGAATTCTAATTTATTTCAACCGATCTACTTAGAGACTTAACGACATGAATAAACATATAACCACATTTTGTAGTCGATTGCAAGTGGCTGTAAGGAAAAAAGCACTTTATTCGATTGGAAGTTTTATCTTTTAAATCGCTCAGAATACTGCTGCTCATGCATTTCTTCAAATTCACTCAACTATGAAATAAAAAAGAGTACGTAATATACGTGAAAGCAAAACGTCAACGGTTGGACCTTAAATTTTACACATTTTCTTTTCTCAATATGATATGTGTATTTTTCATTTAAAATGGATGTTGAAATCTTTAATATGCTAATTGTATAAGCTTGCGTTCTTATAGTACGGAATTTCTTTTTTTTTTTAATTTATTTGACAAAGTTATTTCATTAAAATATATCGATTAGCGGGGTTCACACCTTACAATTTGCTTAATGATATGCTTGACGTTCAAAATCAATGCCTAGCGTTCATACTATATAACTACTTGAAAGACTTCATTCGCCATAAAAAATTTGAGAAAATTAGAAAGAATTGAAAAGGAGGAAAAACACAAAATACAATATCGAAAGAATGGTGTGGAAATACTATACTTCTCAATCAATACAAAATAATTTTTCTAATAATCCTCGATCGTCAATGTTCACTCTCTGAAGTCAAAATAAAAATGGAAAAACTCTCTAAAGTTGCTGTTTGCAAGTTACAATTTATCATCAAGCTAAGTTGAAAAAATTGAACTTCAGTACGACAAATTTGATGACAAATTGAAAAAGCGTTCACACTCTACAATTTAGCCCCATCAAGCAAATTTTTATTATCGAATACCAATTTCAAAATTGTTTTGGGTGAAAGGATAGAAAAGATGAAACCCTTTCTTGACTTTGGTTTAAAATATAAAGAAAAGGGCTGACAAGGTTTCAAAATTTACTGAAAAAGTTTCCAAAAAAGTATTTTCCTCCTCCTTCCTCCTCTTCCTGAAATTAGAGAATTTAGAATCGCAATCAAAGCCTTAGAGTAAAATGCTATTTAGTCTTTTGAACTATGAGCTTTGTCCAAAGGACCGCCAAGTATTGAGGACATTTGTTAAACCAACATAAGTGAAATTTTTATTTCTCTCACTCACTTCTGGCTTAATTTGAATTGCCACTGTACTTCTAAATACACAAGTAAACGTAAACAAACGTGTGACAATTAATGTCACAAAAGTTGGAGTCACGTTTTCAGCCATTTTGATTTTTTTTTTTTGATTAGCACATGCGGAATATATTAATATCCATATTTGTATCATGGTTGATGCTGATTTCGAGTTCAAATTTGTGTGTGCCTTAAATTATTATTATTATTATAAAATTATGCCGCTATTGCTCTCAACGCACAGCTCTACCAAAAAGCAGTACAAGGCAAGAAAATGTGTTCCTTATGTTGTTTTAATAACCATCGATTCATTTATATAAAAAAAAAAAACGAAAGAAAAATTTCCAGAGCAAAACTGACTTGTTACTTGCTAGATCTGTTCGGTTTTTTGCAT
Source organism: Syritta pipiens (assembly GCA_905187475.1). Classification (NCBI taxonomy): domain Eukaryota; kingdom Metazoa; phylum Arthropoda; class Insecta; order Diptera; family Syrphidae; genus Syritta; species Syritta pipiens. The sequence continues at coordinate 103,836,295 of LR994571.1, read as the reverse complement.
CCGATTCATTTATAATTTGAGCCAATGGCCAATTTGAGCCAATATAGGTTTAAAAAAAAAAAAAAAACAATGGCTGACTATTTTACACTCAGAAAAGGATTGTCACAAATGCGATTCTCGAACATAAGTCTCGTTAATTTTGAAGCAATGATGATTATGTTTTTGATTTCTCTGAGAGACCTGAGAAGTGTTTGTGTTTTTCGCTATTCTTTAAAAAATAATCAACAAAACTTTTTTTTTTTGCAAAGACGTGAAATATAAATTTAATAGTTTTAATACTCGAAGCACTTGTCTATGAAAATAGCATCGCCAATATCTTCTTCCATGTGTGAATGATGTTGAGAAAGTTCTTAATCACCATGTCGGCAATCATTTTTCGATTATTTGTGAAGCAATCTTCACAAGAACGGACTACCTCATCTACAAAGTCACACAACCACTTCTGCCAAGTTTTCATTTCAACCTCAAAATCTCTCTGCCAAAACCCAAACACACACTCATTCAGGACGAACAAAAGCACAAAAAAAAAAAACCGGGAAAACTTTCATCTTGGGATTAATTAAACGAAAAACCAAATATTTGAGTAATCTCTTACTTAACTCGTTTTATTAATTTTCGCTCAGGATAACTCCTAGCACTTCACCTCGAAAACCCGTCACACCGTACCCTTGACACCGTGTTAATGACGAGTATTTTGGGATTCAATTAGCCATTCAAGAGTACCTCTGAATTTGTTTGCCAGGAACTCAGTTTTGTTGGTCAAAGTGTTTCACAAAAAAAAGAGAAGAAAAAAAAATTAATGACACTGTAAGTCTGCGGGTAGGTGCTAAGGGTTGGCGCTGTTCCAACTAATAAAATGAAGTGTTTTTTATTAATTTTCATTCATGTCTCCTTCCATCTTCTCGAAGATCCTTGCAATTGTACGACGCCCGCGGGATACTAAAACGCAATCGAATTAACCCGAAAAAGGAATGAAAACGACGGGACGACGGCGCACAAAAAAAGCTGTTCAAATGAAATGAGTATTCTGAATAATGGGACAACAAACACGAGCAGAGTGACTTGTGTACAGACCCCACCACTTAAGCTGAAGGATATAAAAATGGTCTTTAAAATTCATAATTAAAAAGGGGCTTTTTTCCGAGGCGAAGCCTTCTCCAAAACCGGGTGGTGAAGGTCTGCTTTGGTCGTTTCTTTGTTGATTACAAATATTAAAGCCGCCGGGGGTTGGATTTAAATTACGAGCGCCATTATCCCACCTCAAAGTTCGAATGGACGATTTTTCGTTGAGTGGATGTCTCAGAAGATGTGAGAATTTTTTCTTGTGACGTGGGTAAATGACTTGAGGTAAGTCGCTTTGAGGTGAGAGAACTTAAGCGCTGTTGAAATCCTTTTTTCAAAGCGGAATAACACACGAAAATTAATGAGTGTGTGGGCTGCTTTGTTTTCCACATCCTCATTTGAACCACGTCCTCGTGTCGAGCAAATAGACAATAATCACACCCAACTAATGAACAATTTGTTGTGTGTTGTTTGGTATCTCTGCGGTCCGTGGATTAATTAACTTTGCAAATGCACGACCACGAGGATATGTCGCTGCGGGACGATGAAAAGCACCAGCACACATAATTCGCGCAGATGAATTTATTCTCGTTCTGTGTACGGGGCACCTAAACAGATAGTTTATTTCACACACACACACAGGATGAGCAAAAGTCCTCGTGTTTCTGCTTCTCTTCGATTTGTTATAATTTCCGTTGTAGTGCTGGGTCAATTAGAGTGTTGCCCGGCGTCCTAATTGATCCTTGTCTAATGGATTTTTATTTTTAGAAATGTCCTTTCTTTTGGTCATGTTTCGACCACATACAGGAGTGAGACAGGGGGGCCGAACAGGCGACAATGTCGTCCGTGTCCGTTCCGTTGCTGGTGTGAAATTTGTTGGTCGCATAAATGAATGCGTCGTGTGTGGTTAAGGATATGTGCTTAAGGCGGTGGATGGATGGTTCTATTTTTGGCTGCCGACACTAATTCGTCATGCAGAGTTGATTTTGGCCGCAAGGCGGTTGCCAAAAGCTGAATTAAGTCGGTTTTGATCGATATGTGTGCAGAGGACGAGGAATGGCTTAACTTGGGGAAGTTTCCCGGGAGAGGAGATGTTCACAGGGAAAAACACCTTATGCGTCGGTTTTTTAACAATTAGCTCTAAGAACGTCATAAAATAGTCAACGAAACGTATTCCGGCCACTTTGACGTACCAAACTCTCCTCTCAGGTTCTGAATTTGCAGAATCGCTCACAAACTGGTCGTAAACATTTTAACTAGCTGAGACTCCTAGGAACACCCGTCTACCAATAAAACAAAAACCCCGACCAACAACTGTACAAACGACTTAAAAACAGCTTACGCTTGACGAAAGTGAATAAATACAATTTGCATTTTAAGCGGCTTTCCCCATGACCATTCCGGCAGCTGTCACCACAGTTTTTTTTGCCGCGATTCAGTTCTTAGAACTCGCCATCTGCCATTCCGCACTATCAAGTTTAAAAATCGCAATGAAATTCCACGAAATTGTCCCATAAGTTCAATTCAACTTTACTACTCGCCTACTACCCCCCTTCTGCCACTTTAATTCCATAGTCTCAATTACATTTGTGTCTTGCGCTCGCCACCGCCGCCGTCACCCTTCCTGACGCCAGACGCCTTAGATTATTCTTTAATCAACTTTTCCATAGCAAACACACAGACCCACTCACACTCACACACATATGCATACCAGCACGTAGTATCCTTTTCAATTATCTCTCATGGATGGCAGTCCTACGCGATTGTAGAGTCAATGCAGGATCTTTAATGGTTCCCTCTTGTGGCGTTTTTATTTTCCGTAATCATGGCCGAGGAGGAGAATTATTAACTCGTCCTGGAAGGATTTAGCAGTTTGCACGATGCCACCACCCCCCACATAATTAATTCACCGCCCGGTAGTCCAAAACAAAATTCCAGCCTCGATTCCAAAACCAACTGCGTAATTTTCGAGTTTAATTTACAATCCTCTATCGAGGCATCCACGGCGTATACATAACTTTTCCGATACCCCGCGCGGGATAAATTCTTGACGAACATCCCTTCCCGTCGAATCCCCTTCGACGTACCTGCAAATGAATTGACAATTGCACGAGGTACCGGAAATATTTGCCTGAAAATCGTTGTGCAAATGCCAGTCATCGCGGGTGTTCGTTGTCATATATTTTTGTGTTATTAATTTCCATTTTCGGTTTAATGAAATTTGAATTGCAAAGCACTTTCACATGCACACGTGTAATTACTTCTGTCATCGTGCGGTGCGGTGGGGGTCAGTGGTTTGGGAACCCTTTTCTCCTGCACGACGCCCTCAGGGGTGGTGGATAATTTCGAAAAAAGAATTTAAACACATTATTTGAAATTTGAAATTTGAAATTCTGTTTTTTATCGCATTTAGCTTTTGCCCTGAGGGGGAGAGGGGGAAAATGAATCGAGGGAGTAGTTGCTTGTTGTTGGAAAGTAAATTGTTTTGTTGTTTGTGTTTGCATAAGAAGGAATAAGGACAAGAGAGAATTCTTTTACTTTGATTGGTATGCTGAATTTTTGATGACGTTTGTCTGAATGGCTCGAAGCGACGGGGTCACTTTAATTAATGGTTTGGTGTACCTGCAAATACGGAGTGACCTTAGGCCTGTTTTTGTGTAGGGGGTGAAAATTATGACAACGGTTGTCGGAAAACATATGTCATTGTGAAGAAGGGTTTTGCATGTGGCACAAGTCATGAGGTGCAAGTTCATTTGTAAGCTGTCATGAGACTTGGAAAATATAATTGGATCATAATTTGGACAGAACGACATGCATTGTTACATCATCCAATTATTCTAACCTCAGAAATGAACAACATTTATGGAAACAATTTTATTCATGATGTTGTCAAAGCTGGAAAGTCATAAGGAAAATTGTTTAAAATAAATTAAAAGTACTTGAAATTCTCAGCCAAACCTTGGCTACTAATTTATTTATTGATTTTTTGTTTTATTTACGATTTTTAATTATTTCTATAAATAAAAAAAAAAACAATTAATTATCTGACTATCAATTTTATAACTATCTACTAATTTTTTAAGCAAAAAACTTAAGTCCCGATAGCATATATTTAAAATTGTACATGTTACAAAATTGTCATTAATTAATTTATTGTTTTCACTGGCTGACTGACGCTGATGAAATTACTTCGATACTTTTGTTTTAACCAATTCATGAAGACAGCATTTGAGTCCTAGACAAAAAATAGGTATAATACATCTTTTAAGCAGCCGTACTAGTGGTTAAATGAGACTCCCCAATTTCTTAAATTCAATTCAATCATTTCAAGCAATGCAATTGAAGTATTCGTTGGTATAGAGTAGTAGCGGCAGCCATAAATCGTTAATTGAATTACTATCCCTAAATATGAAAACATATCTCTTATAAAGCAAGATCACTTTTTTTTCCAGACCAGTTCACAGCGCCTTACGTTTCATGGAGAGAGTGACAAATTAAATTTGAAAATTTAATAACTTCTAAAGCACTCATAAGGTTTAAATCAAACTTTCAGATATTGATGGGCATTTTAATAAGAAGTTATTAGAAGAAAGCTGCGAAAAAAGTTTCTTGTTTCACCAATATTTCTGTGGTTGCCTTTTCGTTTTTAGGGCTTCGTTCCAAAGAAATAACGAAACGTAGAAAAATTTCTGAAAATGTTATAAATATTAGCGTCCCCTCTTGTAATCTTTCTGTTAAAATTAAACTGTTGAGCACTGTTTGAGCACTCTGGCTTCAATAGTCTTCGAGATATTGGCCAAAAACCAAAAAACAACAACATTCGAATTCTGAAGATCCGAAAACGCCATTTTGTAGATCTCTAATCAGATTCCTACTGAAACGATTAACTGGCAGTCAGTCTCAGTGGCGCTTGCGGCATATTATCCCTTAACTGCAACAAAGCAATTTTCACACAGCTGGCGCGATCAGCAAATAGGAAAGGAAAGAATTTTCCTCTGTTAAGTTTCAAATGAAAAGAAGAATTTTGCTGAATGAACAGTGAATTGAGTTTCATTTAATTTGACTATTTTAGTTTGTTAATTTCTTAGACTTATATAAGGTCTAAACTACTAGTCTGTTTGCGAACGAAAGCCTCGGCGGGTGAGTAAAACTCGCACTTGATCATTTTTTTTTTGCATTAAATTTGAATAAAAGCCTCAAATGAGCTTCAACCACTATTAAATCAAATTTCATTATTATATATATTTTTATAGAAGAAGTAGTGGATGTAAGGTAGTCGGAAATAGTATTAGTCCAAGAAACATTCAAAGTTCAATTTTTTCTATATTTCCATCACACAATTAAAATTTTGTTCCTTTTTTTTATAAACTTCGCCTTCTCTTAGTACACAAATTTTAAAGATGTTTTTTTATGCACAGCTAGCAAAAATACATCGTGTTCGAAGAATATTATGTGCAAAAAAAAACATAAATTCTCCAAAATGGAAAACTAAAACAAAAATTACGTTGCTTGTGGGATTGTGGGTGTCAAAATTATGTTAATCCAAACACTGAAGCTTAACTCTTAAGGTACTAAATTCTGTACGCCTGAATGAAGTCAAGAAATATGGAAAATTTGTTTTACTATTTAAAGAATTCAAAAAGTAACGCTAGTGAGTCATGTTTACACAAAAAATATCTTAAAAACCAAACACATAAATATGAATATTATATCAATAAAGTAAATTACACATCTTCATCTCCAAAAATATTCACTTATTACCCTTCTACAAAAAACACAACTTTAGAATATTGGCTAAAATATCTTAAGCGAAGAAGCTAGGCTCTCGTCCTGTATGGGCTGTTACGCCGACTATTTTTATTTTTTTTATCTTAAGTTTGCCTTTGCACAAAAATCAACAAATACATTCACTTTAAAACTGGAAATCATATTGATAACATGTCGTTTAAGTGTTAAAATGCTTGTAGCAATAAACATTTAACCATGCTGCATAAAAAAAACTCAATACTCAAAAACAATGCCTTCATATTTACATTTGTGCCGTATAGGCGAAACCATTGTGCAATTGTTGCATTATTTTTTTGGTTTATTTACGATGAGCTTGATACGAAATCTTTGATAAGTACTGTCTAATTTTTTCTTATTTTGGATAAAATATTAGCTTCTAATAATTTTAAAAGAAAACTTTTGATTTTGAAATAAAAACGTTTGAACTGTGTATTTATTTATTTTTCAGCCTTGTGCTCTTATGCTTTCTTTTCGCTTTTTGCTGCCAACTCTTTATCGCCTGCTTAAATTTTGTGTGTTTCAAGATCTGGAAAGTACTATTTGTCGAAACAAGAATAACAAATATCTCTGTTTTGTACGAATCTTTCAAGAACTTAGGACAGACGGCAACCGAAGGCTTCAAGATCCGGACAAGCGAAAACAGAGCACACATCTGTCTGCGTTTTATTATTTTTTTTTATTGTATAGGCGGCGTAACAGCCCGTTGAGAGCCAGAGCCTAGCTTTTTCGCGTTTTATTATTACTAAAGTTTAAATTAGACAACAAATTGGACACTCATTAAAATAAAGTAAAAACTGAAATTAAAGATAAAGATAAATAAGTTGATACACAGTGTATATGTATCAAAAACACAACTCATCTTACAAGTAGAAAATCAACACGATAACAACTGCCGTGTCCATGAATTTAAGTTTCCAATTAGCCTTAGCGGTCGTAGGCCAATTATTATCCCCCGCTGACTCTTTGAAACATCACTATCTTCCACACAATTCTCCCCACTTCAAAGCCACATTTCTCTCTGATTCAAGCCCCTCAAATTGCCAACACTTAGCCATCTTTAGCCACAAAAAAGAAGAAATAAACTTCGCTGGTTTCAAGCGCCTCATTAGTTTTCAGTTTTCCCCAACTGTCTGAATGTGATGAAAACGATTTAACTGCCTTTCACTCTCACACCCTCATCAGTAAACAAACAAAACTAAGAACTACAGTCAATTGCATTAAAAACAAAAAAGAAAAGTTGTTTTTTTCTTTTGAAAAACTCTGCAAATATAGCCACAAGTAACGTTGTGCGCGGTGAGCAAGTCCTTTTCAAGGAATTTTATTTCATTTTTCTTGCTTTTTTTTGCCAGCGAAAAACTTCTCTCTGTAACTGGGGCAACGGTTATTGCATTTCCCGTGGTGCAGTGGCACAGTGGTGTAAGGAAAAAAAGGAAAAAGGATATCGTTGGACATGATTACTTCATACGCCTTGACAATATGAACCATAAAACTTTGTCACCGCCCATTGAGGTGAAAGTTTCTCGATTTCCCTTCCTTCGATTGAGGATAGTTGTCCTTTGGTGGATTCCGTGTATCTGTTGTAGGTCAGTGTGACGCCATGGTGCACCCTTTTTTTACCGCAAGTGTGTGTGTGAAGAGATACACATTCTTTTCTCTTTTACAATAAAACAGGATTAAAGGGGTTAAAGGGGATCAAAGTAACATTCATTCTTATCGCTCACTCCAGGTGTCATGAGCAACAGGTCCCTTCACGTGTTTGTGAGTTGAAATGTCGTTTGACTTCCCAACCAACCGCCAGACACGGATACTCATCTATTTATTATTTATTTTCTGGTTTTTGATTAGGTCCTTGATAAGACAGACAGATAATGTGAAGATAATCGCCGGTGTTTACCACAACAGTTGACTGGTAATTATCGATCGGAGGTTGTTCTGATGGATGACGGAATAATGTCGCATTTTGTCAAATTTTGTACACAAATTTGGCTTTTTTTCTTCGTTATTTTGTAAGCAAAGGTCAATAAATCATGAATAATGAAAATGTTCACGTCATTAGTTTGGTTCATTGTACTCGACGGTTGGGTTTTTGAAACAGGTGCGCGGTGAAATGGGTAGACAGAGTAAGCAGCGATTGTCATTTGTTGATAACGATTATGAAATGTTAATGTGGCCTCGAAATCTATAGTGGGGATGTGGTACTCAATTTTTGGGGAACTTGGAGTCTTCCATATGCCACACAACACGTTTCTTACGAGGCAGTGAAATCAATTTAATTATTCGTTGCCTTTTATTCGGAAGTTATTTTACGAATGTGGGTGCCGTAGCTTAATCGTTAGTGCGCCGGACTGTTAAGCAAGAGTACCTGGGTTCGAATCCGGCTCGGGGAAAGAACACCACAAACATTTTTCACGGCCCCACCTCCAGCGAACGATTGACAACCCTCCTGGGGTACTTCTGTCATGGAAAGCTTTCGCAATTCGCCATTCAGAACCGGCATTAAACAGTAGGTCCCCTCCACATGTGTCAAACAAATATCGCGCACAACACAGTGGAGGCGCGAAGAAGCTAGGCTCTGGCCCTGTATGGGCTGTTACGCCGACTATTTTTTATTTTAATTTACGAATATCATGCGCCCAATTACCCTTTTAAAACAACCAAACAACTTCTGCAGACCTGCTCTTAAATTTTGATTGCTGTCGAAGTATTCTTCTTAGAAGTCAGTACCTTCAGCGTCTTTGGAATTGAAATTTGGCAACTAAGTCCAGAATTTAGATCTATTTTAAGCCGTCTTTTGTACTAGGTGTACAGCTTTGCTTCCACCGTTTTGCAATACATGGCTGTGGTGTCGAAATGAATAGATTGTATTAAACTTAGGTATTTGTGAACATAATGCCATCGAAATATTAGTCGATTCGTGTCTGCACCATAAAGTTATTCCCGATTAAACATGTCAGCTTACGAGCCAAATTCTCGTCATTTGCGGGAGGTTCTAATTTCCTGCTTTAATATAAAGAAATCTGCGGCTACGGCTCATCCAATGCTCTCAAATACCTATGGTGAAAGGAACCAAAGCCATTAGTGAAAGAACGTGCCGAGAATGGTTTCAACACTTCAAGAACCGTGATTTTGACTTCGAAGACCGCCATGACGGTGGATGAGAGAAGGTTTTTGAAGATGCAGAATTGAAGGCATTACTCGATCAAGACTCGTGTCAAATGCAATCGAATCAAACGCAAAACGAATCATAAATGTATAACTAGTTTATTACAATAAATTCGGAAAGAAACTAATCCTCGAATTTCGCAAAAAAACGGGGGAAGCAAAGTTGTACACCTAATGCAACAGTTTTGTAAAAATTGTATTGTAGCTAATTTCAAATTTGAATCGAACCAAAAATCGGTTCCGTTCTCAAAGTTTTATCAAGGAATTACTCTTTATCGGAAGTTCTATAAAAAAATAAAATTGAAAACGTGGGTGAAATTCAAGAAAATGCAGCCGATAATCTCCGCTGCTGGTGCCGTGTCATCTTTTTTTTAATAATTTATTTTTAATACGTTGTTAAAAAAAAAATAGATAAATAAATAAACTACTGCTTTCTTAAAATCTATTCACTATATTCCACATGTCACAAAAATCGAATTTCATCGAACTGAAGACTCTAAATCATCTTTTATTTCCAAAAAGAAGGGAAAAGAAAAAAACGCCTATAGTCTCAAAGAGCAAATGCTCTTAAGTCACTCTCCGAATTGAGCCATCAAAACTCACCCACTACCAATCCACTTAAAGGAGATGTGCTATAATTTTGACACGTGTGCAAGTCATTCCAGCACGTGTAATAAAGCCAATAAATAGTCTAGCATGCATAAGGACTAATAAAAAGGCGCCTCAACAAATGCCGAAATGTTTATGGCACTAATTTGGTATGTTGATTGAGCCTTTAAGCGAACTCTGGCATTAGTTGTCGTTATGGAGAACAGCTTGTGGCATATTTTCTGAGTTTTATTTATTTTTTGCAAGATTAGTTAATAGCAATCAGTAAACGGAAATGGCATGAATGTGGACACGTGGAATGTGAACTTTCATATTTTTTAAAGAGTGTAAAAGGGGATGCATTCGTCTGGAAGTCGCTGATATTTATTTATTTATTTATTTTTATCAACAACATATTTAAATATTAGGTGTGCAACTTTGGTTTCAAGGTTTTTTTTTTCCGAAATTTAAGACTTTATTGTAATAAACTGGCTTTACATTTATGATTCGTTTTGCATTTGATTCGATTGCGTTTGACACGAGTCTTGATTATGTAATGCCTCCAATTCCGCATCTTCGAGAACCTTCTCTCTTCCACCGCAATGCCGGTCTTCGACGTAAGGATCACCGTTCTTGAAGCGTTGAAACCACTCTCGGCACGTTCTTTCACTAACAGCGGCCTCACTGTAGGTATTTGAGAGCATTCAATGAGCCTCAGACGCAGATTTCTTTATATTAGATTCACCAGAAAATGAAACACCTTCTTAAAAACCTTTCCAAATTCCGATCCAAACGTACTCGAGATCTGTCCAATGTAGAACACATCACAGGACAATTGAAAGAAGACATCATTCTTTGAACAAAGGACACATGTCGCCTCAATCCATTGAAATGAGGGTACCCTTTACCACAGCCAGAACTCATAGCCCCGATGACATCAACAGATGTCATTTAGCGTCATTTAACATGCCTGTCACGTCCATGGAAATTTCTCTCTAAAATTTGTGGCCGAATGTCATTATCCAGCTACCACAACTATTCATCTTTGAAATTGCGTATTGCCACGAGCCAGACGATCGCCTAAATACGCACTCCGTCCCCATCGTCGTCGTCTGGAATCACACAAAAATCCTTCCTTGAATAGTAATAAGACATTTCGTCATAGGAGAAGAATAATTCCATTATCTTACCGATATCCTTGCACAGTCCAATCACAGATCCAAAAATACCCACATGTCCAATTTACTCGATTGCGTACGAGGCACAAGCACCCCGTGGGTGTGTGCTCGATGAAAAGTCCTTAATCGTGGTGAATCGTCGAGAGAAGAAACCGCATTCTTCGAAAGCCGCACTGCGTCAGAGCACATCCATCCTTTGAATCGGCCAAACCACCAAGGACCTCTCGGACCACCACAAAAACGAAAACCGAAGGAGAAAAAAAACAAAAGTATCCTGATGGTTATTGTTGTTTGTTCCTTTACTACAACGCAAAACCGCAAGAACAATGAAGCCCAAATACACTCTTCTTCGGCTCCTTTCGCCGCTCGTTTTTTTGTTTTTTCTTTCCTGTTTTTGGGCCGAGAAATCAAAAAGCCAACGCACACATTCACACAAGCAGAAAATGTACTTTGTTTAGGAAGTCCATTAGCATAATTGATTTCCCTATACGTTCGCTGATAACAACGACTACGGTGTCTCTCTGACTGTATTAGTGTGTGTTGGAGCAGCACCAAACAAGACGCCCTTGCTTATGCTAAAAAGGCCTGAAGGCGTAAAAAAAACAAAAAAACAGAACAAACATGAGAGTGAAATTAGAGCAGAAAATTCCACACCTTACGGTTTTGCGAAACTTGAATTCCTCGCCCTGCACAAAAATTTAAGGCGCTCCAATCCTCCACACATCCTGTAGCCCACATCAAAGTTGAAAGTCAGAGTGCCTCCCTCCTTCCCCTTTGCCGACATGCATGTGACTTGTTAGCGGCAGAGCTTTCAAATAAAAAAAAAGGGATAAACGAAAAACACCCGCAGGACGACTTCTCTCCCGAATGGTAGTGATTTACTTGATTTACATGGGCGAACAGTTCATTACGGCTGTCAGAGGGCGGGAGGCATAACAACGATTCAGACTCAAAGCCGGCGGGGAAAGGGGTGTTGTTGTGTACACGAAACTGCCTAGTTAAACGCCTTTGCCTAGCAGAGGCAACGACGACAGAGGAAGACCTTAAATTACAGAGGAAAATGCTTGAAGGGAGTGAACGGGGTCGTTTTGTTGAAGGAAGTGAGTCGAAAACGGATTAGACTCTGCGATTTAATGGGGGAAGTAGTTGGGGGAGATTTATCTGTGGCGGGTGGCGATATTTCGGTTCTTCGGGGGCGATTATGAGACTGAGAGCAATGGCCAGACGGTGCTGGAGGCAACTACATTTCGCAGTTTGACGATATTGATTCGTCTATTGTCAGAAAAAGCTTTGAAAAGCAAAACGAGTAGACGTTGAAGGCAGACGAATTTTTTGAGCCTCTAGAAGGGGAAAAGTACTTATCGTGTCATCTTCATTGAACAATCTTTCTCCTTAACAAAACTTAGGATGGTTTTTCACAAATACAACGATTATCTCTACCTCTATTCTCAAATCTGATGTTTTAACGTTATTGATGTGCAACCGAGTCCAAGCATTTGGGAAAGAAGGCAGGTTTCTCGCTTTTATTCAATTGTATTCATTTGTAAACCTTCTTTACTGCAATTCTCAATAATGTAGGAAACCATTTGTGCTAACGCCCCGGGATCGATTAAGTTATTTTAGATGCTCTTTAGACTAAACCTCATTCTCGGAAACAAACAAAAACTTTGTCTAATTTTCTTCAGACAGTGAAAGAGGGTGAATTACGGATCATGATCTTACTCGTAGATTGCTACAGTTTTCAATTTCACTTCGTTTTCATTTTGAAACACAGTTTAGATAATTATACTGTGCAACAAAATTTTGAAAATGTGCATTTTGCGCTGCATTTTTTTCGTTTATAGTTTGGCTAATTTTAAAAATACCAAAGGTTATTTTTAGGTATTGGAATTTGATCGAGAAGTATGTGTGTATTTTTCCATTTATGCTCTCTTGAAAATAAAAAAAATAAAGGACAACATAATTTAAAATGTTACTTCAAATTTTATTAACTAGGACTAATAAAAACTTGTTGATCCTTCCACCAATGTTTAGAAGGACTTCGTTTCTTTTTTTTTTTTCATTCAGACTCTGGTGACAACGCAATCGAATAATGAACTGAGAAATTATTGCATTGGAAGTACTCCTTTCCCTTCTGAACTTACGGATCTCATTGAAAAATAAAGCAGAGTCCCAACTTTTCTGTTTAGCGTACTGTCGACGATTTTAATATTTCGTATTTCAATTATTAGTGCCTGATTTTTAGTTTTTTATAACTTAAATCTATTTTTTACTTTTTAGTCTTTGGTATTCCTATTGTTCTTACAAAGTTCTTTCATTCGATACCCACGTCATCGTAGTACTGAAGAACTAACTAGTCCGCCATATTAGCAAGTGCGCCATATTGGATTCAGGATGACGTCACCTACCTTAAATACATTGTCAGTGAAACGAAACGCATATGCAAAATTTCAGCTTTAAACCTACAAGTGGGTTAAATTTAACTTCCAAGATTTGTTTGCATATTTTGTGGGACGACGAGTTAATAAAGCGTTTGATTACATTTATTTAGCATTTTTTTTTTTTCCATGATTGAGTCCACCATTGTTTTCAGAATCCACCACAACACGGAGTGTCTGTATGCTGTGCACTATAACTGAAAAAAAAAAAACTTTACGAATTTCTGGAGGAGTTTGACATCAAATGCAGCTAGGACGCCAATCCCACTTTCCCTTGCCGACCTCACTGTCCAATTGCTTCCTCTAACACCAACACAATCCCACAATCGAAGAAAAAGTTGTAATGGCTCAATGAGTCCCTTTCAAGCAAATTGGATCTCTCTTGTGGGTTGACATTTCTGTCGTGATTTTTGCTTTCTCCATCGCATATCCTTTGCTTCGTCCATTTCCCGAGCCGAGTCGATAAGTGGCCATTGTATCCATATGAACCAACAGATACAACGTTCCTCCAATCAGTGACAGTTTATCTGCGAATGAAAGAAAATCGCTGTTGCCTCAATCGCCAGCGATCCAATCTCTTCCAGTCATTGGTCCATCAGTTTCACGCCAGCACACGCACATCCATTCGCCCCTCGTCTGCATGCGGCTTAGTGAAGCGTTGTTCGGCTGAGCAGATTCACCCGGAATGGTGATGCAATTTCGAAGCATCTGCGACGTGAGTCAGATTTTTTCATTTTAGTGTCATCATTTCGCGATACACACAGAGAGTCTAAAATAGTTTATGACGAGAGGACTTGACTGGAATGTTCTCATTTTTTCCTGCCCCCTCTGCACCTCGAATAGGATCGGATATTAGGTTTTGAAATTGGAAAATCCTTGCTGTTTGTGAGGTCAAACTCTGTGTATCTTGGTATCGCAACGTTATTCCGTTTTTTTTTTGTTCGTCCTTCTCGCGGGGGCACTGCAGGATTAGGTGTTACAAGAAAAAAGTGCAGGAAGAGCATGCTTTGAATTTTTAATGCAGTTTCGCCTTCGAATGCATGCGGCAAAGCAAGGATTTTACAGCGTTATGATTTAAGAAAGTGCTGCAACGTGATCTGAGTAACCAGGCAGCAGGGTAACGCACACTCGAAGGGTCTTAGTGACGGGGGAATTATGCGGAATCTACAGAATCTCCTTTCCGTGGAAAGTTTAAGTTTTATTAAATTATTGGAACATCCTGGTTTAATGGCGATTGTTTCCTTGAGCATTTAACTGTCGATTTAAAGGAAAGAGGATTGTTTTTTCTTTGGTTTTCAACCGTGTCGACTTAAATGTGTTAAATGTCAATGGGTGAACATGCTCATCAACCTAGATTCACATCTATTTTTTTCTCTGTCCAGGTCATCTTCCTGGTCTAGAAAATCCCATCTTTGCTTTTTATGGCATGCACTAAAAACGCTATAAACGTATTCAGGACACATCTCTAATACACTTAAATCCCAGCGAACTGCAGCACCCATGCCTGACCTGAAGTTTTCACTTGCTTACGACATTTTAGTGCGAAAACTACGAATTAATAGATTTTCTAAACAACGATAAAATTTTTACAATTTACCACCGCAAAACACTAAACCTAAAAAAAAATATAAAAGTTTTCCCATCCATTATCCAACGAACCGAAAAGAAGTTCAGTTTCTATATCTAGCGGTCGAATTGCAAAAAACCTATAAAAATAAAATTTTAGTCATAAATTGAGTGATGACAAATCTACGAATCAGTTCAACGTCACAACCTGAATTTGAAAAAAAAAAATCGAATATACCTGCGGTTCCGTGTTGTTCGAGGTCATTAAAAACTAGTGGTTCAGCTCTGCTTTAACGTCAGAGAATATTTGAACAAAAGAAAAAGTTCAGAAGGCAAACCGCTGCTGAATTTTATGGCTTATGTTTTCAAAGAAAGCAGAAATACTGCGCAATAATTTGTTGCTGTTGATAAATGTTTTGCATATTCGGGTAATCAGGTGATTTAAATCGATTTTTACTTTAAGTGCAGTTGACGATTTACTGGGAACAATTTTTTTTTGGCTTTATCCTCATTTTTTATGGAACTTCTTTGGAAGAGACTGTGATTGCAAATCTGAACTTCTTCACGAAATATTATTTCTGCTAGATTTTTTGATTTAATTAGACATCGAAAGCGATTAAAATTGGCAAACTGCTGTGGAGATGCGGGGTTTTGTTGACAAATAACTCACTCTGATGCGCTTAAGTGTTAATGAGTGAATGTGTTGCCACTTTATTGTAGGATTTTTTTTAAATTTAAATGAACATGAAAATGGTTTCACAGGCTCATTGACAAATAATTCTTTGGTTTTATACAAAAAAAAAAAACAGAAAAACACTGTAGAGAAGAATAAGTAAAAATATTTCGACAGTCGTCCGTCCAATCGGTGACAATTTAAAAGGAAAATTGAATTAGTGACTTGGCAATTTTAGACACTCTGACGGATTCGCTGTGAAAATTCCAACAATAGAAGGGCTGTTTTGAGAATTAGTAAATCAGGGCAAACCCGCTGAAGAGAAGTTTTGAAAATTGTTGAAAAATAAATGGATGTTTACGAAGATCTAACAAATAGAATTAAATCTTTATTCTGATTGGGAGAACAAGTTGGTTTTTCTTTTTTAAAAACTTCGACGTCTTAAAGTACCTGAATATTGAAGATATTCTTTATGTACAATCAATCAATTATCAGGCATTTAACCCTTGGAGGGTCTGTGTCTGAGCCAAAGCCGCCTTACAATGTTGACGGTCCCAGGCATGCTGCTTCCAGTCCGGAAAAGCAAGGTGTCTTGCATCCAGGATCACTTGATCTCTGTACCCGAGGTTCAGTATTACTCCTCTCTTCCTCGAACCAGAAGGCTCGGATTCGAAGGCCCTTTTAGCTGGAGCTTTTGTATCCATGCGCTGAACAGTCGATGTGTGGCCGATTGTCTATAAACAACTCATTTAAAATTGAAAATTGTTTCGAAAAAATGTGGTTGGACGCATTAGAACAAAACAAAAGGATTTACACTTCCCAACTCCGTTTTCCTACTTATTCTGACGTCAGGGTTGGTTTTCTTTCTTGTCTGTTTTACTAATGGAAATTCTCAGGGTTGACTCCAAACTCAGTTTTCCCATCTGAGTATAACATGACGACATGTAAAACCAACGCGCATCGGTACCTTCTTTACATCTCTCCCTCGGTACCTTCGGCCCGTGCTGTGTCTTAAACAGGATACTTAAGCACGCACCAATTATAAAAAAAAAAATGTTTGCGTCAAGGTCTCAAGTTCACCGGGACAGCTAATTAGAAACGCTGAAAAAATAATAAGAAAATACTAGACAATCTTCACAAATTAAGGTGAAACCAATCCGATTGATCTTTGTTTCAGGACAGTAGAATAAAAATTTCCATTGGTTAGCGGTTCAACAAGCACAGATCTTAGAACGCTCGATAAAACATTTCCGTTTCAAGTACACCGATAATGCTATCGTTTCTAATTAGTTGTCAACGTCTGTAAGTCATTTTTTGAACATCCAATTAGAACGACATTTGCATTTCTTTTTTAAACAAAACGCTGTACCTGGATGTGTTGAGCTCATTAAAATTTGAAGTCGTTCACACATTTGCGCAAATTTAATTCGACCAGATTATTTCAGAGAGACTATTAAAAACAATCCATTCGTATCAAAGGAGTTTATGACCATAATTAAACAACAGAAGTCGATAATCGTAAAACATTTCAATAATGAAAAATAAAGGAAACTTTTAACTTTGAAAAAAAGCAACAAGAGAACTATTTTAGGTATTGCGATTCCATTTATTGGGGGAAACTTATTAATGAAAGACTGAAAATAAAATTTAAAATCATTTTACAATATTTCGTTGAAAAATAAAAACTAATTAGATTAGTTTAATACCACCAATGCACATATAAAATTCTTAAATAAATTCTTTCTTTAGTAAAATAAACAGAAATATGAAAGCTACTGAAGCGGAATAAATACTTAAAATTGCATTCAAACAAAATAATTTTTGTGCATTCATGGTCCGTTTATATTAAGTGCACCTCACTTAATGATAAAGGCATTGCTATAAATATAATTTAAAACCTAATAATTAACAGCCGGTCCTCCCCCAACAATAAAAAAAAAAGAATTAAGCACTTTGTAGCCTCAGAAAAGTTTCAAATTACCAACAAGTCCTCGACACGTAAGCATACCCACGATTCAGTCGTTTTCCCACACTTAGCCTCAAGTGCCCATTCAGACAGTCTAAGAACACTGCATCTATTTATACGAACTCTCCCACAAATGCGTCGAATGAAAAAAAAAAAAAAAACCTTTAATTCTACCCAATTACACAGGACACAACGTTACAATATTTCATCACAAGGATTTACTAAAAAAAAGGAAAAATGTTCCTTGTGTCAGAAGGGAAACAGAAGAATTTTTCATGAGAAATATGCAGTCGTGTGTTTGTGTGCCTGAGGTGCACATCCATAAGATACTCTCGAGTATTAATAATTCTCGTCTATACATTCCAAAAGGTTATTGTGTTCAGAATTTTTTGTACATGAATACACATGAATATTTACAAGGTTTCTAGTAGATGCATGTATTTATCCCAAGCAAATCGGATAGAAAAAAAATAAAGAATCTTTCATGTGCATGTTTCTGCAGCCTGATTTCTATTGGAGGGAGCTTCTAGGAGAAACATTTATTCTTCCTTTTTTTTTTTTAATGAAATTTAATATAGAAGTGAAATTTGTGTCTAACGATTTTTACTTCTTTTGTTCGGTTAGTTTGCCGAAGAGGGGGGGAAAGGTATTTTACTTTGTGGTCGAGTAAATGAGTGTAAAGGAAGAAATCTGGTTATTTTATCTGAAATTTCAATTCAAAATCTAATACGACCGAATGCTTAATTGCCTTTAGGAATTCGGTTTTTAAGAAATGTTTAATTGAAAAACGTGTCTTCAGAGCAGAGCTAGTTCACTTTGAAACTCAATCTTTAGCCAATCGAAGTCGTCTCTATTGTATTTTCACTCAAATTAAAGAAAGTAAACATCGACTCACTTGGTAGGTGGTTAGTCTTGCGGCGTCAATTTTAATCATTTTCTTTAATTACCAAGCCAAATCGGGATATCTACATAGCAACAAAATTGAAAACAGATAATTAAGAAAAAGAAAAACGAACAATTTATGATTATTGTAAATCAATGCAACAATTAATTAGTTACTGCACAAAATTTTGCCAAAAACTTTTATCATTTAGAAAAGGTATAGCTCGATTTTCAGAGAAACTCAAAATAACAACGAACAGGCTACACTCGAACACTTGAAATTTAATACGTTTACAAAAAAAAAAGGAAATTAGAAAAACTAGATATGGGAAACTAAATAGGGCCTCTATGGCTGCCAAAATAGAAAAATTCTAAAGGAACATTAAAAGCGCTTATTTTATTGAATGCCAATTTTTAAAAATTAATTGAAACACTCTTCCCGATGTACGACTTTTATAAACTGATTCTCATTTTAAGCAGAACTTTCGTGAACAGAATTTTAAATTGCAAACATTTGAAAAATGTAAATGGTAAAAAAAAAGACTAGAAGTAAACAAAGAACTTGAATTTTCTATTCATCCTACTCTCTCTCTCTATAGCAGGGTTCACACCTTACGCTATGCTTGATGGGCCCAAATCGTAGAGTGTGAACGCTCTTTTAATTGTCATCAAATTTATCGTGTGGATTTTTTCGACTTTTTCGAATGCTTGATGATAAATTGTAAGTTGTGAACAGCTGTCGTACAACTTTAGAGCATTTTTTCATTTTTGTTTTGACTTCAGAGAGTGAACATATCATAATAATCAGAAAAATTATTTTGTGTTGATAGAGAAGTATGAAATACATTCAGTGTTGTATTTTGTCTTTTTCCTCATTTTTAGGTATTGCATTATTAATTCTAACCGCAACAAGACCGCGCGCACCATTGTTAATGCTTCATTTTAATAGCAAATAAGGTCTGTCAAGCAGTTGATTAATTTTGATCGTTAAGCATATCATCAAGCAAATTGTAAGGTGTAAACCCCGCTTATGAAAGAAAAATACTTTTTGGAGACTCAAAGTATCGAGTAAATTTGAAAATCACAAAAAAAGGTCCAAACTAGGTAATGAAGAGGAGTAATTATCTGAAAAAATCGTGTAAATTTTGTCAGCGTAGGGATTTTAGAATATTGAATGAGAATTTAAGGAAATAACCTCATAACAATTTGTTTATTTCAAGCAAATTACATAGCAGAAAAATGTAGACCATACTCCTTATTTACTTTTTCGAAGCGATTTCATGTATTTACCTTGAATGGAAGAAGTTTTTCTCACCATTTACGTTAATGTGACATTAAAATCCACCCCCCGCAAAATGCATTTGAGTCCATCACACCTTTAATCCCCTCGTTCATTCATCTCTCCATTCATTCACGTAAACTAACAAATAATTGGCATTCAATTTACATCTCTTACAGCAGCATCAATTGCAAATAAGCCTCGTTAACACTAAAACAGTCGCTTACTGTCTGAAACGATAATTTATGCCGTCTTAATAAATCTAATTGAATATGCAAACGGCTTCAATCGTTTATCACAATCATTGTGCCACAGAAAAATTGTTATTTCGAATCTCGAATGAACTCTCTCAGTCCAAACGGGTTTTCCTTCGGTCTTACAAAACTTCAAAAATTATCTCTCAACTCCCATTGATTAATGGTGCGAGTTTTCTGCAGTTTCCATTTACTGAGCTGGTCGTGAGTCACCAAACTACTGACGACAAATTCATGCGAAAGATACTTCTCACATTCAATTTGTAACTGTCATCTGCAACAAATTTTTCTGTTGATCGGGGATTTTTTTCTTTTTTTTTTGTCTGGTCGTTTCGAGAAAATTGGATGTTTTCCAAAAAAAGAAAATGACAGAAAGGACGTGAAAGAGAGAAGTCCAAACAATTTCATTTAGGGTGGCGATGCCGGACACGACCGACACTTGATTTCCATTTCAATTCAAAAATGTCGGACCGAAAATTTTAACAGGCATCGGGTGGCGTGTGAAATGCAATTACGTTGTACATCTGTAAGTGTCTCTGTTTTTTCTCCTATCCTTTTGTCAGTTAATGCATTTGTTTGGATGCTTAATCGGGCTGAGTGAGGCGCTCAATGACAGCAATGACTGTGTGTCTAAAAGGACGTTGAGCTTGAAGCAGTTTTCTTCAAGACCAACCTGTTGCGAGTGCATTTGGCAAGAAGTTCTGCTGGAAGGTTGCCAGAAACTCCAAGGGCGAGGATATCAGCAGAAGGTCAAGTTCGAAGAACCATTATTTTTATCTCGAAGAACTTAAGGGATCCAACGAAAGGTTAAAGTGAAGTCGTAAACTTGCAAATTTTTCGTGATGGCAGGACGAAAGTGGAATGATTCATATGACCCTGTAGTTTTGGACCGGAACAAGATAGTTTCCAATGCTCCAACGAACATCCTTTTTTCAAGGGATAAATCTCTTTGGCAGAACTCTTTTTGTTCTTAAACAACCATAAAATCAACTGTGGAGCTTTATTTTCGAGTGCAAGCTGTAAATCAGAGCTCAGGGTTCAGCTTTTTTCGCATTTCACATTTGAAAAAATAAATACGCGACCAAAATAAATAGAAACTGCTAAATCCGTAGTGAACATGGCTAAACAATCCGCCCCCTCTTGTTGTTTGAGAACAAAGTGCAAAAAACTTTGCCGACCTTTTTTGAATCCGACCTGGCAGCCGAGTTCAACTTCGCATGTACACCTCAGAAATATATTCAAATTGACTGGATTCAACGTTTTAATGTGGAATACATGTTCTCTGTCTGTTCATCCACCGCAATAAACAATGCAAATCCACAGCTAAAGCCCTCAATCGCCCATTTGTAGGGTGAACTTAAATTTGAAAACAAAATTCAATTTAACTTTTCACTCGATACGAAAGAAAAGATAATTAGATGCGATGTTTTGCACGCACCCACTCGACAAGCGTATTCGCACGCAAATCGAATTCCGAACACACACATTTCTTTTCGACTCTCCGACTTCACCAATTAAAGTTGCAATAAAAATCCATTTTATCGGTAACAATAAACCGTCCAACGCCTTGCGAAGAAACGCAATTAACACGCGCTAATAACCGAAACAAGGAAATTGAACCAAAAGTGATTTACGGATTAAGAAACAGCTCGCCATTGCGCAATCAAATTGAGTTTGGTGGCTCCGGGCGGGTGCTGTGACTATTTTTGGGGTGGCAAACGATTCGATTAGATTCGATTCATGGGTGCGAGTATCTATGAATTATTTAAACCGAAAAGATAAACACGAGACAAGACGGCCGCCCTCCGTCGACGCACGCACGAATGCTGCGCTGGGCGACCGTATGATCGAGTTATGTTCAACTGTCAATTCTGTCAGTCATGTCGACGTCGTGTAAAAATGACAGCGCCGTCTGGTGCTAGACGAATGAGCTACACCATGCCAAAAAAGCCAGGCGTGTGTTTGGGGGATTCAAATCGGAGACCAGCAGACACCGCAAATGGCGTGTCTGGAAGCCGGTCTCTCGGTGCAGTTGGGCAATCTCACATCTGGCATCTGCGTCTGCGTTTGCGACGACGACGGCTGCGGTGCATCGACATGATTATGGCGTGCGCTGTGCGAATGCATTTTAAGGTGTGATCGGCATGAGTGATGCCTCGGAGGCATCGGAATGGCACAGATTTGTTTATTGGAGGGGAGTCAATCGGGGATACCTGGAGGCGTACATGGAAGACTATTTGGGATTGAGACTGAGAGTGAATGGAATGAGAATGTAACCCACGCAATAAGAGAATGTACGAATGCAATTTTGGTGGGTGCTAGTGACATGAATGCCTACTGAGCATGATAATCCGTAAATGAAAGTTAAGCTCATAAGCTGGTCATAAGATGACAGAGTACACTCGGTCAGATGGAGATTATTATTTTTTTCTTAATTGAGGAGATTTACGTAATCGGATGACCTTAATGAGTCACATTTTGGATGTCAACTTCAGTGCGAGTGGCTTCCAGCGGTGACGAGTCGAGGTTGAGGGGCTGCAACTTTGTATGCCATGAAATTTAACATCGTCCTTCATGACAAATTATTCACTTAAGATTTTGCTGAAATCGTAAAGATTTTCATCAACCATTGAAGACTTCAAAATTCTTTCTTTTTAAACACTGTTTGCACACAATGCCCAATATATGGTCCACATGAGGTGCGAAGCCATTGTTGAGTTTCTTGACCCATTTATTACCAAAGACCAAAAATAAAGTTTCGAAAATCTTTTTTTTTCAATTTTTTTTAGTGCTCCTTTGGATGCGAAATTTTAAAAAATTATGGGTATGAGTAGTTGTACGGTTACAGAACAGGTTTCTGGCTTTCAAAAATGATATAGTACTTTATTGTAAGTGTTGTCATTGTATTTTAATAATTTTTTTTATCATGTCAATTAATTCTTTTTTTTAAATTGCCCATGCCTCGTAAGTCGGGCGAGGTAGATCCCCTTCCATAGAAAAAAATGCTTTGCCTTCGACCCCTCTACAAAAGCCCATTATCAATTTAAAAAATCAAAATGTGTATCAAAATATTTCGATTTTCTTTAAAAAATATTTTTTGATCGAACCCATCGAGATCCCAACTTGAAATTTGGAGTGAAGATGGGTGAAATATTATTTTCCAACATATAAAAAAATTAGGAAAATTAATATAACATTTTTGGAAATATTTAAGGATACGCGTCAAAAAGAATACTTTGAACTATCCTTCGTCCTTATAAATAAAAATTGTGTGGGTTACTTAAGCTCAAGTTTTTCTGAATTTAATAAGACATAATTTACAAAATTCTGATAAGCAGAAGCAAAGTTATGATTATTTGGAATTTAAAAGAAATCATGAATTTTGACTTTTTGCCAATTTTTGAACCTTTGTTATTCGCAAACTATATCGAGTTGGGCAAACATTTTTCGTCCCATTACTTGAACCACTTCAATAAGTAACTCCACCAATTTTGAGCCAAATCGGAGCGCGGTCGTTAAGAACGTTGGGCGATCCTGCGTAGAATGACAATATTTGTATTTAATTTACAGTCTTTTAAGAGTATAGGGAAACGTATCGGGCTGTCGTTCATGCGTGTGTTGTTTGTTTCGTTCTGTCGTCTGCTAGTTATGTGATCGTCTGCTGTTGTTAGTACCATTCATGTGTTATGCTATCATATTCTAGGGTATTGTCTGCTTTTTTTTTGGCTAACCCACAAATATCTTTCCTATTTGCATGAACACTTTTTTAAAGCATTCTGTTAAATTTTCCGTACCCAACCAGGTACAATGATAGTAAATGAATGGATGTAATATTCTTCTATTGACTCTGAAGCAATAAAAAGCTTCAGAACATGCACTCAACTTCTGCTCAGCAGTTATTGCCATTTAACTAGAACTCAGATCATTAAAAATACAATCCCAATGTCGCTTCACTCGTCTGTAAACTTCGAATAAAGTAATAATGAACATTCAAATGAAAACTCTAACAAACATAACCGCCACACAGTAGACTAATTAATATTTAAAATCGTTCACACATTTTTTGTAAAATTTAATAAAAACAGTACACCATTCAAAAAAAGTACTAAACGAACAACCAAATCGAATGAGAGTTGTTTATGACCATAATTAAATGACAAGAGTCAATAATCGTGAAACATTTTAATTATTAAACGAGGCAACATGACAACTTTGAAAAAAAAAACCTTTATTTCATTTTCACGGTTGATAAAAACTAATGGGAGTTAAAAAATTAAATTAAATTCGAATTCGTTTTTTTTTTATTAAAATATGATAACTACACATGTAGTTACGCGGAATGAAAATTCATTTAGTAAAATAAGCCACGTTACTGATGTGGAATAAATATTTCTATTTGCATTCAGACGTAATAGTTTTTATGTTTCGAACCACAGTCGTGCGTATGGTGGATGCAACTGATTTAATAATAATGAGGATGTAATTATTTGTTTGTAATGTTTTTTTTTTTTATATCAGATATGTTTGGTGTATATTTACAGGATGTACACTTCTTTTGAGCATGGTGTGATAAATTTTTGATTGGAAATAAAGCTACAGTAAAAATAATCTACATTTTTGTCGGTAAGGTGGACCTGAAAGCGTACTAAAAATTTAATTTGGTGTTTTTCATGAGGATTTTCTCACTATAGATTTTATTATTATAATGATAATAATTGGAGGCGTAACAGCTCGTTGAGATCCAGAGCCTACCTTTTACGCATAACTTCACTTTAGGAATTTTATTTTTATGACTACTTAACCCTAGACCGTCATCCTTCGTCGAAACGAAACGCTCAAGTTTTTCTGAATTTAATAAGACATAATTTACAAAATTCTGATAAGCAGAAGCAAAGTTATGATTATTTGGAATTTAAAAGAAATCATGAATTTTGACTTTTTGCCAATTTTTGAACCTTTGTTATTCGCAAACTATATCGAGTTGGGCAAACATTTTTCGTCCCATTACTTGAACCACTTCAATAAGTAACTCCACCAATTTTGAGCCAAATCGGAGCGCGGTCGTTAAGAACGTTGGGCGATCCTGCGTAGAATGACAATATTTGTATTTAATTTACAGTCTTTTAAGAGTATAGGGAAACGTATCGGGCTGTCGTTCATGCGTGTGTTGTTTGTTTCGTTCTGTCGTCTGCTAGTTATGTGATCGTCTGCTGTTGTTAGTACCATTCATGTGTTATGCTATCATATTCTAGGGTATTGTCTGCTTTTTTTTTGGCTAACCCACAAATATCTTTCCTATTTGCATGAACACTTTTTTAAAGCATTCTGTTAAATTTTCCGTACCCAACCAGGTACAATGATAGTAAATGAATGGATGTAATATTCTTCTATTGACTCTGAAGCAATAAAAAGCTTCAGAACATGCACTCAACTTCTGCTCAGCAGTTATTGCCATTTAACTAGAACTCAGATCATTAAAAATACAATCCCAATGTCGCTTCACTCGTCTGTAAACTTCGAATAAAGTAATAATGAACATTCAAATGAAAACTCTAACAAACATAACCGCCACACAGTAGACTAATTAATATTTAAAATCGTTCACACATTTTTTGTAAAATTTAATAAAAACAGTACACCATTCAAAAAAAGTACTAAACGAACAACCAAATCGAATGAGAGTTGTTTATGACCATAATTAAATGACAAGAGTCAATAATCGTGAAACATTTTAATTATTAAACGAGGCAACATGACAACTTTGAAAAAAAAAACCTTTATTTCATTTTCACGGTTGATAAAAACTAATGGGAGTTAAAAAATTAAATTAAATTCGAATTCGTTTTTTTTTTATTAAAATATGATAACTACACATGTAGTTACGCGGAATGAAAATTCATTTAGTAAAATAAGCCACGTTACTGATGTGGAATAAATATTTCTATTTGCATTCAGACGTAATAGTTTTTATGTTTCGAACCACAGTCGTGCGTATGGTGGATGCAACTGATTTAATAATAATGAGGATGTAATTATTTGTTTGTAATGTTTTTTTTTTTTATATCAGATATGTTTGGTGTATATTTACAGGATGTACACTTCTTTTGAGCATGGTGTGATAAATTTTTGATTGGAAATAAAGCTACAGTAAAAATAATCTACATTTTTGTCGGTAAGGTGGACCTGAAAGCGTACTAAAAATTTAATTTGGTGTTTTTCATGAGGATTTTCTCACTATAGATTTTATTATTATAATGATAATAATTGGAGGCGTAACAGCTCGTTGAGATCCAGAGCCTACCTTTTACGCATAACTTCACTTTAGGAATTTTATTTTTATGACTACTTAACCCTAGACCGTCATCCTTCGTCGAAACGATGACGCACAATTTTTTCCAAGGTCGAGTTTTCATGGGACATCAAAATTAGTTCGAGATCGAAGTAGTTCGACTTAGGGGATGGTTTTTGTATGAAGAATCGGGAAGGGGAATGCCAAAATATGGCGGAAAAATCGAGTTAGAGGCAAATTCGACTTAAAAAAAAATATATATATATAGTCGGCGTAACAGCCCATATAGGGCTAGAGCCTAGCGTCTTCGCACCTCCACTGTGTTGTGTGCGATATATTTTGACATATGTGGAGGTGCCCTACTGTTTAATGCCGGTTCCGAACGGCGAATTGCGAAAGCTTTCCATGACAGAAGTACTCCAGGAGGATTGTCAGTTATTCGCTGGAGGTGGGGCCATGAAAAATGTTTGTGGACTTATTTCCCTAAGCCGGATTCGAACCCAGGTACTCCCGACGCACTAACAATTAAGCTACGGCGACTTAGAAACATTGTACTCGATTTTGTCTACGTTTTTTTACAGCGCTTGTCGCTTGCAAGTTTTTCGTGGATACAAACAAATTATTTATAGACATTTTTTGATAGTCAAGAGCTTTAAGATAACGATATAAAATTTGTCTTCGTTAAAAAGACAAACCTTTTGAGCCTAGCGACTGTTTATCTAGTCTTTTATTGGAGATGTGCTTTGGAAGATCTTTAAGACAATCTTTGCGAAAAACAAAATAGCGATTAAGTAGGAGACATATTTCGAGTAAAACATTTTTAAGAACCCTTTGAATGTCCGCGTATTGACAAAAAGAGGCCCAGCCTTAAAGTTACAGGGCTTGACAGATTTTTTTGCCCTTTTCGCATGGATAGATTTTTTTTATAAGAGTTCAGATTAATAGTGGCGTAACAGCCAACAAAGGGCCAAAGCCTAGCTTTTTCGCGTCCCTACTGTGTTGTGCGCGTTACAATTTTGACACACGTGAAGGAACCCTTCAGTTTATTGCCAGTTCCGAACGGCGAATTGCGAAAGCTTTTCATGAGAAAAGTACTCCAGGAGAATTTTCAGCCGTTCACTTGAGGTGGGGCTGTGAGAAATGTTTGTGCATTTTTTTTCCCCCGAGCTGGATTCGACCCTGAGTACACTCGCTTAGCAGTCCGTCGCACTAACCGACTAAGCCGCGGCGCCCAAAACAAGCCAACCTTTCCTACTACTCACTGTCAATTGAGTCAAGATTTTTGACCACCTCTTTAATTCGATATACGCATTTCTTTATCCAATAGATGTATGCACGTAGTTCTGAATCCATTTTTATATATTGATCTTGACCCGCAATCTAGATCACATTGGAGCCAAAAAATGATTTCCGAAAGGTTCGGATTAAAATACCAAAGCTAAATAACCATAAGCGTTTGCACGCCAAGTTGTGCAGAGGTTGATTGAATAAAGTCGGACTTACACGTTTTATTGCCTTTTTATTAAGTCTGTCAATCCCACATGTGTAGATTTCTCTCGGTGTTTTGACTTTTCAATTCCATATCCCGAGATTTATGTCTTCATTCTTTAGTTCATTTCACACAGTTGTATGGTTTTATTCTCATTACTTGGTGGTAACCCCTATTGCTCATAACATGACATTCTTCATTCTTCTTTTTCACAATTTAAGTGCCTTTGGCTGGCTTTCGCTACAGTAAAAAGCCCCATAGAATCCTGCAACTCCATCCATACAATTGCGTGATCCAATTTAAAAAGTCCAGGATTCCATTTCCGCACATTTCTCGGTGAACTACTTCACTATTCTGTCAGCAAAGCACGGCTTGTTGATGTGAAAACTTTTACAACTTCACCTATAAACGAAATCCTACGACGACACCAACAGAAGACGTGTGCACACCCACCTCGCACTGTCTCCTCGACATCCTTCCCACCTACAGAAAGACAAAAAAAAAGTGATATATTTCTCCATTTTGTAATTACCGTTCTCATACATCAAAATAAAGACCACTCAGACGTACACGCAACCTTTTTTTTTTGGCCAAATTTGCATTTCTCTTAAACTTCAAAGGCTCCCATCTCAACACACGTTAATCACCCGGCTTTGCTCCCGTCAACGGTGAGGTTGGCTTATTTCATCTCAGATTCACTTTTATCACACACAAAAAAATTGTATCTCAATGTCACTCAGAATTCCACAGGGAATCCGTCGTCGCCATCATCAAAAGAAAAGAAACTTTAATCGAGATTTCCTATGGTTTCCCATCTTGTGTTTGATTTTTCTTTTATTTTACCTTCATTTTCTTTTTTTCCATTTTGATTTAAAGATAAATCAGCAGACACATTCTATGAAAAGGATTCAAAAATAAAATAGAAACAAAAAAAAAAAAAAAACACGCGTTCGTCAGGTACTCGACGGCAGGTAAATCGGAGTTCGTTCGAAACGCCACCCTCCAACACGCCCCAAAAACGCGGATCATGTACGCTGCCATCCACATCAAGGATCTTAACTTGAATTCCAGTGAAACCGTTTTGTAAATGACACCAACAGCGCGAACAAAGTCCTTTCGGTGTTTCGTGTTCCCCAGATCCTTTCACTCGATAAACTCAACCAAATTGGACAGCCACCCCTCAACGGTGAATTAAAAAGGGTGCAGTGACTGACTCCATTCCCCATTCATTACTGACAGGAGAACGAGAATAAAAAAAAGTGTAATGTCCTTGTACATAACAAGTCAGTGTCTGAATTTTCCGTGTGCGCGTGTGTGTGTGATATAGGGGATAGGATTGTATAATGGAAGACTCTGTCGAGCAGACACAATACCAGCAGAAGCAACCGTCAGACTCGAAGGCAGAAAGGACATCGACTACAGCGGCGGCGGCGAAGGGCGCCAACAATAGCTTGGCAATAGAGAACGCTCGCCACAAGAGGGAGAAGCCACAAACGCTGCAGTGTAGCTTCATAGCCCGGCCCAAGGACCTCGTGCATAAGTGTGTCTCAGATCCGGGCAATTCGTGTTCCCAGCCAGTCGGTGCTGGTGCTGGTGCTGGTGCTGGTGGCAGTGGCAGCGTACTCGTCGGTAAAAGTCGTCGGGACTGGGAGGTCGAGGTGGACGGTGGTTCGGCAGCGGTCGATTCGTGGAACGAGGACGCCTCGATTCAAACGGACAGTGACGTCGACGGTGGTGGTGGCACCGGTGGTGATAGCTCCATAGGCAGTGATAATATCGGCTACGATGGCACTGTCAGTTGTACTGGTAGCAACATGAACAGTCCTGGCCAGAGCTCTCTCTACTCAAAGGGATTATTCGCCAGATCGCTGAGATATCCGTCCAGTGGTGGGACAACAAGGAAGTGCGTACTCACCCTGGACGGGTATTCCTATGTCATAGGTAAGTTGTCCTCTAACACAAACATTCACCCTCTCTCTCTCTCTGTCTAAGGCAAATCTGAATTTAATGTCCCTCCCGCTTAAGGATACTTATCTCCGCTTTGTTGACAAGTACCGTGGCTTTAACCTGCTGGAAAAAAAGAATTTATTCAGTTTTAATGGAAATTACAATTTAATGAATACACTTCACAAATTGACTGATTAGTGCCCTGGGCGGGGACGCCGACGCTCGCGACGACGGCTCAGCATCCGGACGCGGCCGTACTCTCTCAACGGGCACCGTGTGAATAAATTATGTGGCGAAATGATAGCAATTACCCGATCGATTGAAACTCCTGGGCATCTTTTTCCATTTTGTTTACGAAAATATATCAATTACTATAACGGAAATAAGTATTGTGCCACACCACCCCCTCGTGGGTCGGAAGGAAGACAAGCAGAGAAAGCGAATTAAAGACAAGACAATGACAGGAAATTGTGGAATAAATAAGATGCCAGTTTTTTTGTTTTTTTTTTTTTGCCTGTGTAGGATGTTTGCGTGGAAGGGGAGGTTTTTTTTTTGGGGCGAATGTAGTTCGTTGGAATGGGAATGGGATTGGGGGTAAGGCGATTGTTTTGTAAAGGAAATGAAATAGAAAAACAAAAGCTTTGTAACAACTGTTTTGATGTTTAAATACAACGGAGAGGGTGGTGTATTAGAATCCGATTTTCTTTTCATTACAATAAATTTTGAAAACAAGATGAGACTTCGCATGAAAAACAACAAGTGGTAAGTGATGTGGCGTGGGTGGACTTAGTTCGATTGCAATTGAAGTTATTTATTTTTGGTTTTGTGTGTTTTTGGTGACGCATTCAGTAGACTTGTAAATTCTTCTGTGGAACTTCTCCTTTACGTCAACGAGCATAAGAACTTGAACTGTTGTTGTAAAGTTGCAATGTAAAAATTACCATTTTTGAGCTTAAAAAGGTGCGCACTATAACCTGAAACATACAAGACAACATTCTATTCACTCAGTGCACATATTGATTGACTCCACTTTTGAAAAATTATTGATTTAGGTGTCAAGGCACTTGGTTCTTATATTCACAACATCTTTTTTTAATAATAAATTTTACCACCATTAAACCAAACCATTACCACCAACTAAAGGGTGATTTTTTAGCTATTATCTTTTTGGCAACACTGGTTTAAACAGCTGGCGCACGTTTCGTGTTTTGTTTCACTGTCAAACATCTTCAGTTTGGTCTATAATTTAACCATGAATCGTCTTACAAACGAACAACGCTTGCAAATTATTGAATTTTATTATCAAAATGCGTGCTCTGTTAAGAAAGTTCAGAAAGTTAAGAAAGTTAAGAAAGTGTTCAGCGACGAAGCTCATTTTTGGCTTAATGGGTACGTAAATAAGCAGAATTGTCGATTTTGGAGTGAATATCAGCCAGAAGCATTGCAAGAGCTACCAATGCATCCAGAAAAAGTCACAGTTTGGTGAGGTTTATGGGCTGGTGGCATCATTGGACCGTACTTGTTCAAAGATCATGCGAATCGTAACTTAACTGTGAATGGTGAGTGCTACCGTGAGATGATATCCAACTTTTTTTTGCCCAAAATGCAAGAGCTTAACTTGCATTACATGTGGTTTCAACAAGACGTGCCACATGCCACACAGCACGCGCAACAATGGACTTATTGAGAGGCGAGTTCGGTGAATATTTTATTTCACGTTCGGGACCGGTCAATTGGCCGCCTAGATCGTGCGATTTAACGCCTGTAGACTATTTTTTGTGGGGCTTTGTTAAAGCTCATGTCTATGCAGACAAGCCCGCCTCAATTGACGCATTGGAAGACAACATTGAAGCATTTATTCGTGAGATACCGGCCGAAATGTTGGAAAGAGTATACCAAAATTGGACTAAGCGGATGGACCATTTGAGGCGCAGTCAAGGTCAACATTTGCATGAAATAATCTTTATGTTGCGGCAGTATTGCCGCTGCGCAGCTAAGTTAGAAATAGAAATTGATTGCAGCGCATAATAAATCTAAATTTAAAAGCCAGTTGAATTCAGAAGCCAGTTGAAATTGAATTTAGCCGATATTGTGACACACCACACACCATAAGCTCAAGAACTAAAAAACTTATTGATGACTTCGCCAAGTAAAATAATAATATTTGTTATAACAACCCATTCAGAACCAGATCAAATCTTTCACGCAATTATTTTAGTTTCAATTATTAGATTATTTGAGATTAGTTTTTCTGTTTTAAATTTAACACAATTGAAAGACATTGATTATCCAAACGACGAACTAAACAAATTTGTAATCCAAGACTTTTAGAAAAATCTGAGTTGTTCACAAGTGATGTAGCCATAAAAGTTTAACTTCTGATAGTTCTTCTGAAAATGCTCATGAAAGCCTTTTTGGATATATGCAAAGTGAATCATGAAAGTCGATATGGAAATGGCCAATTTGCTGTTTCAATTTCAAGTTTTGTGTAGTCTGCGTAACAGCGCATACCATTGCACTAGCTCTTTCGTGCGTGGGCACTGTCGCTTAAATGGCTAGTACGTCGGACTGCTAAAAACAAGAGTACCCGGGTTCGAATCTAGCCTGGAGGAAAAACACCACAAACAATTTTCACGGCCCACCTCCAGCGAACGATTGACAATCCTTCTGGAGTACTTCTGTCATGGAAAGCTTTCGCAAATCGCCGTGGTGGGGCCGTGAAAATTATTTGTGGTGTTCCCAGGTGGTGTTTCTTACCGTCTTATCAACGATAAATTGGTCAGTACATTTTTTTCCCAAGCTGCTGAATTCAAAAGTTGATTACTCAACGATTGAAGCTAATCCTTCGAGTGTATCATATTTTCAGTCCAAACCATCAAATGCCAGCTGTTTCTCCATCAAACCCTTTTTGAAATAAACACCCACGCCCATCTCTGCACAAATAAACCTTCAAAAACACGAGTTTAATTAAAAGAGGGCAACTCAAGATGAAACGAAATCCGTTCACCAATTAGAGACGTCAAATTACTCGGCACTCCGATGACAACATATTTGGGATTTGTTAAAATCCATACGTTATTGCCGGCGCATATGTTCGCCTCGTCCTAATTACTCCTAATTGCTCGATATTAATTATTCAAATTGCACAACTTCACTCAGTGTCCCAATTAAAAGAAACCCAGACCGTCATTAAAACGCTGATATTGTACCCCATGCGCCAGCCCTCCCACCACACAAAATGAATCCTTCCAAAGCTGTCGTCACCGCCACGGCACCGCGCCGCCACTTTATTATCCCTTTCCAAGCGTCTGGTGGATTTGTGTGATCCGGTCGGTCTTCGGCTCGCATTGCTTCACGTCACGCGAGAACACCAAGCCACCCAACAACATTTCACACTTTTGCATAAATTTAGGCGCACAAGGGAGCGCACTGCATTTGGCCGAAGAAATTAAGAATTAAAAAGCAGGACATGGAATCGTCATCCAGTCGCTCGAGTAAGAAGGGAGTCGCGTATCCTTTGAGGCATGCGACGAATTTCTTGTGTGTGTGTGTGGATACACACCGTCATGACCGCCCGCTGAATGAAACCGGCCAGCGACGACAGTCAGAGTGGAACACAACAATCGAGGAAATGGAAAATTTGTTTTGTGGTCCTTGGCGGCAGGGACTGCGGTGTATGGACGATTTAGTACGAGGTTTTATTTTTTTTTTTATTTGTGAACGGCAGTTTTATTAACCATTGTTGTTCGCTGACGGAAATCCAAGGGCTGTGTTCGCTTTTTTGTTTGTGGCCAGACTGCCGCGCAGAATGACTTCCGTTTGTTGCCACAAATAAATTAAACAGCCGGCAGGGTGGTTATGGTTTTTGTTTTGTTTTGGACAGGGGGCCGTGGAATATCGGAGGCGACATTGTAAGCCGTCAAAACTGGAGTCTGTTGTTGTGGGTAACCGGGCCCTGGGTTGAAAAAGAGAAGGACAATCAGGAAACCACAAAAATGCACGGTATGCAGTTGAAACGATGATGGAGATATCCTTTGATCAGACAGAAGTTTAAAGAATTTTAATTATTCGAGGGAATGGGGCAATGATGGTATTCCTTTTGTGGCTCGAGGGCAATTAATTTGTTCTTTTTGAGTTATTTGATCAATTTCTTTCTGATGGGAATGAGGTGGGGCGGCATTCTACAGAATTTTCTTTTCTTTTCGGAAAGGGTGGAAGCCCTAGAGGATGTTTAAAGGCCTTTGAAAAGTTGGACAACCGTGTAAAGCCGTCGCAGATGAGGTCAAATCAATGATGGCAATCAATTTCACTGACGTACAACAAAATTTAAACAAAAAAATTTCAATTTCATTTTCGTTTTCAACCATCTTGTCAATGACGGTTGAAATTTGTGAGCGATATTGATGCGTTAACTTGCTTTAAGTTTTCTTGAAATGTTTCTTACGAAGTACGAACTAGGTCTTCCACATTAGCGGCTGTCGATAAGAACCTTAACAACAAGATTTCTTAAATTTTACTCGAGTTTGGAAAAATCAGCATGCGAAATTTTAAAATAAGTCTCGGTGCACACAAGCGATTTTTTGGTGCGGCACTGACATGGCAGGCCCGCTTAAGCGTCATTCGATACACACAAATCAATTGAGCAAAAAAAGCGTCAAAATACATGGGTTGATATTGAGCAGTGTTGTACGTCATTTTGAAGCTGATTTCAGAACAATTCTGTGTAGAATTGCTTATTAATGAAATTGAAAAATTTAATTAAATATGATAAATATGGCGGCACCGCAGCGGGGCCAAGCGTAAAAAAATAACGCACTAAATTATTGCGGAGTCGTAGAGTCAAAAATAGCTTGTGTCCACCGGGCCTAAAAATTATAAAAGCCATTTCTCAAACATTTGCCCAGATTGGATTTTATTCAATTGATTTCATTCTAAATTTACAATTTCACGAGAACGCCTCAATATTTTTGTGTACTTTTCAAAGTATGCCTATTGACCTTAAAAATGAAGAAAAAAGAAATCAAATTAAAACGAAATCGTTATCTACACTTTTCGAAAAACAACTACTGGTCCTGCCTTTTCCTTTTATATCCCGTCAATAAATTGCACTTAAATTACACGCACGTAAAGTGTGGCCCACGTAGTGGTTTCTTTTTAAATTGTAAATTGTTTTGGCACTGTTAGCTGTTTCCCGCTCAAAATCTTGGCAGAAACTTAGTAATATACCTACGCGGAATGAAATGAGCCGCTTTATGATTGAACAGTGTTCGGAAACATTCAATTCATACCAAAGTAAGTGCTATGTATCCCACAAAGAGAAATCATCTTGGCGATGTCAATTGCCCGCCTCAGAGCGATTTGATCCCCTTGAACTTTTTTTTTTTAAGGAACCGTGAATGATCGATATTATGCCAATAAACTGAAAACGAATCAAGCACTTAAGGCCAATGTCATTCAAGCGATCCGTGAGCTACATCCCGAACCATCAACAAGGTCTTCAAAAAATGGAGTGGCAGATTGCGCTACTGCGAAGCCTACCCAGGCAGGAACCTTACCGACGTTGTATTTAATTATTGATGGGAATATTTGCTCTGCCCTAAAGCTATAAGACAAGGAACCAGCTTGGTTTTTGTTCGTTTTATCCCATTTTTAAAAAGAAACTTGTATTTGGACAGATTTCTGAATTTTTTTTTTAAGCCCTTTAATAAAAAATATCAGCATTTCACATTCGATTCGTATTCCTTTGTGTTCATAAATTTACTTTCTATTCCATCTTCGACCGCATGTTCCAGGTCTATTTTCCTCCAAAAATACTTGATATTTTTATGTAATTTTCATAGGACTTCATTTTATTTTATTCATTCACGCAAAGACAGGCTCAGTGTAAAGCGTGTGTCGCCTATTATCAAAGAGTTCAAAATCTTCCTGTCTCGAGGCATCTGCCATCGCCTTAACAACTTTGTCACCCCAGGGTTGTTTGAGTGTCTTAAATCACAACGAATTTCGCTCTCCATTAAACGAGATTAAGTCCTATGACACACTCTGTGAATTATTTAAGCAACGACAAATTTATGATTCCATGAGGTGATCCGGGTTAGCAGGCTGAACGCATATCGAACGAATACAGCTCTCGTAAAATTGTTTTTAATTAGCCGAACAGCATCCACCCACCTCTGACATTGATCGATTGGAGAGCACATAAATTCTGTCAGAAAAGGTCATGACCAAGCTCTATGATTCCAAGCAATTCACCTAGAAATTGCTTCTTCTTTATTTTTGATTGACGAAAACAGGAAATTTCCATTAAACAACACACCAAACCTCCATCGGAAACACCTAATCAGCAGAATATTTCTTCCTTTTTTTTTTTGCATTATCCTTGAAGACAAACAAAGAACTTGGGTGGGCATCCTTAATGCGTTCGCTTATCTCTCCCAACACAAGCCACTCAGTGGAGAGCCGACGAGGCAAAAGAGACTGAGGGAGGACCTCAACCATGACCCAGATAAATGAAAATATCACGGGCGGGAGAATCTCTGCACAGGATTCATTATTCATACCCGGAACACGGGTTCGTGCTCGAAATGCCGACATGCGCCAGCTGGGAGGTCGATTTAAAGACAACAGCCGGTCTGTGTTTCTTTTTTTTCGGTAGGTGCCGGAGAATTAAACCTCGCAAATCGTATCAATCATTCATGGGAAAGGACCTTCATTTAGTGGCGGCGTGTGGCATGCTGCTTTGAATGTGTGGTTTCTGTGGCAAGGACAAGTCGTGGTTTTTCACATACGAAAATCAGAAGCGTAACCGCGAGGCTGTTGATGGGAGTCTGTGTTTTTGCAGTCCATAAAAACTTTCAAACCGTCACGGTGCTCGGTCACGTAGGCGAGGTGTTGCAGGCGACGAACTCAGACTTTCAATGAGCAGGAAGAGGTTTTCAACAATGAAAAATAATTTAGTTATCAGGCGTAGGAACCAAAGAGGCACGCAGACGACAAAATCGGGGGGGGATTTGATTTCATATCCTATGCCGTTGATTTGATGAACTTTGCTTCGGTTCAAGTCGGATAAATTGAATTTATTTTTGTTGTGGGTTATTTGGCTGATTGCCAACTCAACTGCGGAGTAAACATTTGTTGGTAAGTTTTATGAATGAGTGTTTTATGTGGGTTTTCTAAGATTTTTCTCAATTATTGGGTCCTCTCTCACAACTTAAAGTATTCGATAGCTTTTGTGGCAATGAGCGCAATTTTAACTCAGAGTGCCATCTTAACTCAGAGCGCCATCTTGTTGTCTTATAGAGATGTAAGTAAAAATCCAACTATTTACAAAAATTCAGTTTTTGGTGATCAATTCAGCAAAGAATATCTAATTATTGGCGTGAATTTAAGAAAAAAAGTGTATACGTGCTCATACTTTTGATACGACGAATTGGCTGCACACTCATATTTCGTACTCGGATTTAGGTTTAGGTCGACCCAGTAGGGGCGATTGTGGTCGGTTCTGTTACTTAGAGGTAGCCTATCCAACTGCGGTATGTTTCGCATTTCAGCCGAGCTTAAATTTCAATATTTTTTTAGAAATTGTTTCAAATCTGTCAAGTGTAAAATGATGCACGAGAAAAACAGACTACTCAATGTTTTGACAGCCAGATGTCATTACTAACTTTGACAGTTGGATGTCACTAGTACCGTTCTATATTTTACTTGAAATTAAAGAATTTTTTTTTGCTTTGAGCACTTCATTGTGATAATGATCCCGGCTCTAACAGAATTGACTTTTTCAGTTTTTTTCCATGTGGGTTCTTAAGCAGCTGTCACACCGGCTTAACAGCTTACTAATTCACAGGGTGATCCCAGAACACCACAAGTACTTCGGACAGATACCGAAAAATACTAATTGAAAAAACTATCAGTGATATCTAGTGAAGAAATTATGATTCAGGCCAAGACGTGTACACTTCAGAGAAAAAAAAATTATCTACAGATTCATTTTGATTTCAGTCCAACGCGCTGTTTTTCCCGCGTCTAGCAGAAATTCCTTCACCACCACAACTGCAACTGACAGCACCACAAGATTAAGTTGCATTTTCCAATCACCTGTCAAAGGAGTTTATCCGCCTCTCATTCCATTTTGAAATTCCACTCTACTCATAACAAGAAACTCGAACTCATAGTAGACCGACCACACAGCAAACCGCAAATCGATTGCATTCTAGAAACGGAGAACAGCCACGTCCTCGGGAATGTCGCCGTCAGTTGCCACTGTCACGCCGCCCACAACTAATTGAAAGCCACCCGCCAGGCAGTCTTAGATTTGTGCTAAGTGAAACTGTATACACAGAGTAACCTTTTCCACAAAGGTGAAAATAACTTTTACTTCCCTTGTTAGCCTGTCCGGTGCACAGCCTCAGGAGATCAGCATCAACGTCGCTCACACGACTAACGACCCGGGAAACATTCATGTCACGGGATGGAAGTCTCTGCACAGGCAGAGCAATAAAAAAAAAATCTGCAGACGCGGTCTGCCTCACCTTTTATGCTCTTCCTGATCCCTTTTGAGTGGCTCCTTTCGCGTGGCTTTTAATTATTTCCCGGTTTTGTTGAAGGACCAAGAACACCTTTGAATTGAGGGAAACCTACACGTCGTTCTTAAAAGCGTTAACCCGGCCGAGATCAAACGCAGTGGACTCACTTCCAAAAACCACTTCGTACCTGCATGTTCCACCTGAGAGCCGTATATTCGTGTAGCACGTCAAAATTAATTAAAACTTTCACTCGAAGTAACGAAGGTCGTTGTGAAAGTTTTGGTTTGAGGTTAAAAACGGTAGTTTACGGCAAAATTTACACTTAAGAAAGGATCTTTTCATTTTTTTTATCAACCCCCCGAAAACAATGTTTATGATGCCCCACGCTGAGCACAGACACATTTACATTTTATTAAAATGAGCCTTGATATTGAAATTCCTTGTTAGCGCGTAGTGTGACCTGTCAGCGGCATGCCACAAGTTGTTAGGCAACCCTCCTCACCACTTTGTCAACCGAAAGGAATTTTTTTAATAAAAAAAAAATGAGCCGAATTTTCGTGTTTAATCTGACCGATGGTATTCCGGGAGGGTGGTGTCACTAATCAACTGACAGAGAACGTTTAAAGAGCCGAGAAATTTAAATGTCTGCGAGGATTCTTTTCCGGAGAATAATTTAAATGCGAATCTTTTTTTTTTGGCTCATAATTGACGTGTACAATGTTTGGGGGACGAAACGTTCGTTTTGTAATCCACACACGTATTGGATCAAAACTTGCGCAAATATTTAAAGACCCACAAGGAGTGGGGGTATTTATAAATGCGGGGCAGGTTAAAAATACTTTTCTTGGAAGAACCTCTTCTAAATTCAAATCTTTCTTTTTTTTTCGTTACAGGTAAGCATCCTGAGAGGTTTCTTTGAAAATATTTGTATGGGTAAGAATTTATTTAATTTGATAAATATTTGGAAAAGGATAAGAAGATGGATGGATATTTTTCGATTTGTTGGAATTTTTTTGTCGCCCTTTTTTTGAATTTTCAAGGACGGGTAGATGGGTTTAATTCTTTTCACGCGTGTGAGAGATAAACGAATCCTTAAAAAGAATCTTCAGAAAAAAATTTAGAAAAAAATTTTAGAGGATACGCTCTTGAAAATTACATATTAGGTTGTCAAATATCTCCCTTCCGCTAGTAGCGCTTTGTACATAGCCGGAAAATTCAAAAGACAAAAAGGCGGAAGGAAGATATTTGACAACCTAATAAATTAAAGTCGCACACTGTAGTCAAATTAAATTTGAACTTCATACGCTTTTTTTGGCTTTTGTTTAGACTATATTTGTTATTTAAATATTAATTATCAATTTTAGTTTACCATTTAGCGAAGAAAATTCACGATTCAATTCGATTCTTTGATACAACATATTGAGAAGCAGACAGTTGTCCTTTTACAAAACGCTGTCGAGATATTAAGGAAACTACGTTGGATCATTAATTGCATTGTGCGGCGTAACAGCCCGTTGAGAGCCAGAGCCTAGATTTTTCGCTTTTTCGCGCCTCCACTGTGTTGTGCGCGTTATTGGATCATTAATAATGAAGTAATATTTACTAGTCTCTAAACATTTTCAAATGTTACACAAAAAATTAACTACACTTTAAAAGTATATACAATTAGCTGTTAAAAACAAAATTTGGAAATTTGTACAGGCATGTAAATTAAATAATCTCTTTTATTTAAATCTGTAAATTAAAAAGAAACTTAAAAAAGTCGCATATTTAGCATCAAAGAGATAATTGAATAAATTTAAAAATAAATTGAATTTAGTTACTCTATCTAAAGTTACAGTACAATCTCGGTGGAAAAACGGTTCAGTGAACAAGTCAATAGAATGAACACGCAAAATTTTACGCAGACTATTCCGCAGAGTGGACAAGTAAAGTTTCTTCGAGTAAATACGAATTAAAAATGACCAGCTGTTTTGGATATTTTGTAGTTGTCGTTCTACGTTTTGCGTTTTATTATATTACAAGTAAATATTCATTTGCAATTTCATTCGTTTGAGTGATTTTTGCGATTTAGAAAGTGAAATTTTGTTGGCAAAAATGAGTCGCAAGCAATTAACTTTGATAGAAAAATCTGAAGTTCTAAAGGAGTTGTCTGCATGTACGATAAAGTATTTGCTATGATGGATTCGGATTTAACAAACAAAATTCAAAGTGTTTCGGGTACAGTATTGGCCAAAAAACTGTGAAGCAAAATCGACTATATGTGATATTAAGAAAAAGAAAGCCGATTTTATAGCAACAGTAACTAGTACTTACTCTGGCCTGGAAAAATAAAGACGTTGAAAGCATCTGAACTACCTGAGATGGAAAGGAGCCTTAGAAATGGATGAGCGGCTTTTTTTTTTTATATAAGTGGTGCGTGCTAAAGGGGTTGGGGCTACCCTTAAGTATCCTGTTTAAGACACAGCACGGGCCGAAGATATCGAGGGAGAGATGGAAAGAAGGCTTAATCCCGAAGCAAAAAGCCATTGCCATAATTAGAGACCTACACGACAACGATTCTGCCTTCATAGCAAGTGACGGTTAGCTGCAAAAATTCATAAAGAGATATGGTGTTTGGTATCTAAAAAATTTTGGGGAATAATTGTTATCAGAACTTGTGTGCCTAGAACTTGTGTGCCTAGAACTTGTGCCCCTAGAACTTGTGTGCCTAGAACTTGTTTGTCCATTTAAAAGGCAACTTACAAAAAAAGATTCAAGATGTGAATCTTAAATCAGATCAAATCTATAATGGCGATGAGTTTATTGAAAGCTTTTACAAGGGAGAGACTATAGTGGCGTGCAAATCGGACCAAACGTAGTTAAATAAACATGGCGTTAAATAAAACACCTTTTTTAAAAATGGTTAACAAATAGTGGCAAGGAAAAACCCTCATTTCAGGAGCAATTTAGGAATATGTCGTTGCCGGTTTATTACAAAAGCTCCAAACCAGCTTGGATGACTGCAACCATGTTTGAGGACTGCTTTAGTAACATGTTCCCAAAGTTACAAATTTTCTTAAAAAAGTCGGCTTACCAGTATTTTTTATTGTTCCCCAAGTCACCCCTGGAGAGTGAGTTCCGAACTTAAGGTACGAAATAGCATAACAGAAACTCATATGCCTTGAAATGAAACTCCACTCGTTCAGCCCATGAATCAGAATGTTATTTGCCTGACTAAACTTTTCTTATGAAAGAGCTTGCTGTTATAGCTTGTTGCTGCAGAAAAATGTCAGGCTTTTTTTTCATCAAAAACCTGTTCTCGTTTTTTTAATTTCGTTGAAGCTATGAAATCCATAACATGTTTAAGCTTGGTTTTAAGCAGCGCTAATACTTCTACTCTTGTAAATTGTTGGAGTAACATGGAAATCTATGACGATGAAGACGATATACTCCTCAGTATTCTTTGTAGCAAACAAAACTTGTCAAATGGCAAATGAAGATGAAGAAAGTTGTTGGCCGCCCGGAATATTCTGTTTCTTCAAGACTTGCTGTTCAATTATTTGACCAATTACCTGAGCAGGCAGGATGTAATGAAATACACTACGAGGATATTTTATTCATCAAATGGTTGCAGGAAAAGTCAGTGCGAATTGATTTAGATTTAAAGAAAAAATAGAAACTGACTAATAACTTTTCAAGAACATAAAATATTTGTACACAAATTTGAAGAAATTAATTTGAAATTAATTATTAAAAAAAATTAGTTTTTTGTTCATTGATGATTTAATACTTTTGACTACCTTAACTATAAAACGTCCTAAAATTTTCACGTTCGCTAATGTGATCAGTCTTACTCGTTTGAACAGGCCTGATTTCTTATTGGTTTTCTACCACGAGACTACTGTATTTGTTTGATCCACTTATCCCTCGCTTTGCGCCGCGGTTAAGAGAATAAAAAGTTTCGCGTAAACCAAAACCGCGCAAAACGATTTACGAGCGTACATGGATGTCTTTTGAACAGAAAAACCATGGTG
The DNA here is from genome assembly GCA_905187475.1 of Syritta pipiens. Lineage (NCBI taxonomy): Eukaryota > Metazoa > Arthropoda > Insecta > Diptera > Syrphidae > Syritta > Syritta pipiens. The sequence goes on along the minus strand of LR994571.1, from coordinate 103,794,193 downwards.
GGCCATGATTTTTTGAAGAAAAACATTATTTCGCGCAAAGCAAAGGCGCGCAAATCTAATTTGAGTAGATATTTGAAAACGGATGAGTGTAGTCCCTTTTAATTTTTAACTACTTTCAAGCAATTTTATATCCATTTTACAGTTATCTAAAGTATTCTGTCCCGTTGATTCTTATGGTCTACAACCTCGTGATTTTTATTTCAGTTTTGTCATTTTTTTAGTTTCAGCGATAAATGACCGAAACGTTTGATAAACGCTCGATTGGGATTAAGTCCCTCGATTTCTCTGCTATAAACTTGAATGAACGTTGCTTCCTTACAAGTTCGACTAGTAAAGTAATTAATTGCAGACCTTTCTTTCTTACTCATAAATTCCAAGCTTTGCTGCTAGCAACGAAAAGTCCTCTTCTTTCATAAGCCTCTAATTAGCATTGCACTTTGGGTTAAAAATCAACATCGAATCAAAAATTGTCAATTCGCGAGCACCCACACATTACATTCTGTCCTTTTTTTAAGTTTCAACTTCACCAGCAGAAGATTCATTTAAATGTCACCGCAGCACACTTCCCACATCAACATCACTGTAACATTTTCTTCCCTCTATAGAGTCCTCTCGAGTAGATTCCACAATTTTACCACCCACCACACACACCAAGACAAAAATTCTAGGAACCCGAAGTATTCCTCAGATGTCCCAGCGCCGAACATGAAACACATTCACCAAATCTTACAACTCGTGAAAATAAATCTCTGCTCAACCAAACGCAAGTGATGCTTTGACAAAACCCAAACCGATTCTCCAACGTTGCCTGCCTCACTCTCGCGTCAGCATCCTTGAGCGAATTCCAAGAAATGACTCTGCACGGGTGGACAACTCGACGATAAATAATATCGTACACTCAACGAAAGTGTTGTAAGGATGTCGCATATTTGTCAAGCTGAGTGTAGTACGAGAGTCCACAAAAAAACACGTCTAACAGACGAGTGAAGCATCAAAAGAAAGAAAGGATTGTGAAAAGGATATACGAGTGAGGAAAAAAATGTGTACCTCGTTCACACTCGCTTGCACATCCTGCCGTTTTAACACCCCTGTACAGTTCAATAATTCGTGGGCATGGCACATAAATATGCACTCCCCCGTCCGGTGGGAGAGGGTGTTGAAGCGCACATCGAGGACAGAGGAGGAGCTGGAGCTTTGGTTTGAATGTCACATAAAATTTTGAAAAAAAAGAAATTCCAAAGTGCACTCCAGGGAGATCCTATTCAAGAGAGACTCCATGAATTGTCCCAATTTCAGTGGGTCGGCATCATCCGTATCCATTCATTTGCACACCCGTCCCCATGAACGACCGCATACTTTGAGGTTTGGCTTGAGCCCGACAACCGGGGAAACTTTATTTGTTTCCGAGATTGCGGGGGATGAGGGTTAGCTGTGCTACTTTACGACACGGGCTGACTAACTGGTTTAATTAAAAGTCCTTGAACGGTAGAGTTTATCTATTATCTCATTCTAGTCGTTACCGCTGCTGGTGGTGGAGAGAGTGTGCGAGGGAGGGTGCCCCCGCCCGGATCGATTGGCAGGAGCTGTACTGGAATTTGTGGTAGACCGTTGTGGGTTTTTTTTTTTCTTTTCCATGCGGGCTCTCTCTTTCGATGAAACTCGCATAAATTGTGAGCGAAAATGTCCTTTTTATGGTCGCCGGAAACAAATTGGCTTTTTATAATTATTGGAGAGTTATATGTGAACCGTGGGGGTAAAGTTTTAATGTAGCCGCCATCAAAGTTACAGCGTACTTCGTTAGGGAAGGTCGATTCGCGGTGGATACTTTCAATTGACAGGGGATGGTGTCTGTTGGGGACTTTGGGTGACTCGCAGTTGCAAACTTTAGCTGCTGGTTTTGACAGTAAAGAAATCATGTGGGGACGTGTTCACATAAAACCAAAACTAACCCTTTGGTTTGATGAACGTAATCAAATCGTGAACCAGAATGAATGTGTGACGTTGTGCCCCACTGGAGAGAGTTTGATATGAAACTGAGATGCTGGTAATCAAAGGAAAGTAAAGCAAAACATGATGGGCTGCCAGATTTATTGATTCTCTGAAAATAAAAAATGACATGTTCTCGTATTTAATAAAAATCACAATCATCGGCTGAATGACTTTTGAATTTTGTTATGCCCAGAAAGATGGAAAGTAAATGAATTTTATTTTCAACCACGAATGCTCCTTAAAATATTTTTCTAGGTTCTCATTAATTTTAACTAATTTAGTGTAAAATTTCGTTCACGAAATGTTGGCAATTTTGCAATCACTGAAACATACAGACGCTTTAAATTTTATGGTTCTCGTTGAGGTTTTACATTTATTGCTATTAGAGGATTCTAATTTTGTCTTTTTTGCTAGACATAATTTGCATTTCACTGTTGGAAATACACTCATCCCTTGCTTTGCGCGGGGGTTAGAGAAATGAAAATTTTTAAAAATCAAAGTGAGCTGAAGAATTTCGAGTTTTTCAATGGCACTCCCTGCTTCCGCAGAGTGTGCTTACCACGCTGGTTAATTCCCACCCAAAATGCCTAATTATGTGAGACTTGCATCTCCATAGCTACTCAATCAACTCAGAGAAACAGCCTTCCCCTCCTTCAACAAATATCCCCTTTATTTCCTTCCATATCGTTGAACTGTTATAGACCTGCTAGGAGGGTTGTCGCTCTTCCGTTCAAGAGCTCTCACGACTAATGACGACCGAAGTGACTTCGGCATGGCATTCGAACGTCCCTTTCGATCCCAGCCATATGTGTGTGCAGACCCCTTTAAGTGGGCCTTTTCTTTCCGTCTTCCACTCGTTCCGGATTTCATCTCATTTCTTTTTCCGTCTTCGTGTCTCCATGGAATTCAAGTTCCACTTAACCGAGAGCTTCCCGTCCCGATTCTTTGACTTTTTCTGCCACTCCGTCCAGAGAATACAAATTGAATAAAGTGTCAGGGGATTGTGTTAACCAAACACTCTCCCGTCTGATTTATTCGAAATCCTTTTTTCTATTTGGCCCCCTCGAGCAAATCACAACGAATTCACATGAATACCCAATTTACCCCTTTTTTTTGTGTCGGGAGTGTGTGTGTGCACTCGCATAAAATCAAAACAAAGGCCACCTTCACACACTCACATTCTCATTACAATATTTATTCGCTTCAAGAAAAGAGGAATCTAAAACCAAAAAACGATTTACGACGTGTGTGTCTGGTTGTGTGCAATCCCAAGGATATCAATCTAAGGATATACAGTTTACATTTGATTGGAAAACGAATGCCAACTCGAATCCTCTAAGTCCTTAATCCGTTCACACACAGAATGGAACAGAACTCACCCCCACGGTCCAATCCCAATCGATCATTTACTTGCGTTGTCGCTTGCTCCATCCCTCGACGGCGGAGGGATAAATATTTTGCCATCGACCACAATGGCACTATACCCACCACCCCCTCTAGGATTCTCGAAGGATCTAAGTTGGCTACACTCTATAACCCGCTATTAGCTTACGCTCCCAGTGAAAGACTTTGTATTTATTGACAGATTGTCCTGGGGTTTTGCGGGTGGGGGGTTTTTATGGGTTCTCAATCCTTGTCACTTGGAGGATGTTTACTCGTCCTTCCTCCTTGGGTGGGCTTTTATTCACGAAAAGAAATGTCACTTTTAAAGTTTTGAGTCACACAAAAAATGACGTTTCAATTGCCAGAAATCAAAAGGGACTTTTCCCTCGGGAGAGAGTTATCCCATTGTGGCGTCGAATGTCCCTAGTTAAGCCATTATGAGTTCGTCCTTTTTTTTCACAGTTATTATTTATTAAAATAAAAAGAAAGGAAGAAATGAATTCTTTTTTTTTTGTCTGCCTTTCTGCTCATCATACCTCAGGGTCGAGAGCAGGACCTTTCTTGGAAGGAAATTTTTTTTGCTCTGCTCCTCCGTCGAGAAACAAACAAAACACACACACAGTCAAAAAAAAACTTATTTCGTGCTAATGCGAAGAGCAAATTTGTTCACTTAAAAATGTCCTTTGATGTTGTTTAAATTAAAGTTTTTTTTATTTTCGGTGCCTCTTTTTTTCGTCGCTGTCTCCTGGCTTTTATTTTGTGTCGCCTGAATGAAGAGCCGAAGTATCTTTTTACCTTTTTCTTTTCGGTAATGGCATTAAAGTTACTTTGTTAGGTATCTTAACTTTGTTAAGGAACTGTTGGAGAGAAATGCGGGTGGTGGTGGTAGTGGGTGACGATTCTGGGTAGCGGTGACCTTTATCAGAGGTTTCAGTGCGATACATTTATGAAATTTGAATTTCAAAACGTTAATTAAATTGAGGACTCGTGGGGAGACGGTGGGATATGCGAAATTTCAAATTTCTTGGAAAAAGGAATGAGCGGCAGGAGTGACTTGATGACTTTTTCCAAATGAAACCATTCAAGACTTGAATTTCTTCTATTCAAGAGGACAAAGGAAGGGAATTGCTTAAGTTTTATGGCTTTATTTTAGATTCTATGGGTCTAGGATATAGTTTATTCCCTGTTTCGGGGTTTTGGGAGTCTTTTTAATAAAATTTATTTTACTTTGTGAGCGCAAAACGAGTTTTTAGAGGAAATTATTTGAACTAGAAGTCAGAAGCTGAACAAAAGATCACATTTTCTAGTTTTCCTTTCTGCATTTTTTCTCTTTTTTATTTTTTGAACTTTGTTGGTAAGGAAACTTATTGAAAGTAACTTCTGTCAATTCTGTGTGTTTCAGGAGTCACTAAAATGATTGCCAGTGGTACGAAAATTTGTTTCTTCTGGTTAAAGCGAAGCCACCGTTTTTCAAATTCTATGGACGCATTCTTTAGCCAGATTCTAGCGCATTCTCATTAGATCAGACAATAAACAATTCAACTTTCCACTAAAAAAAAAATAAACAAAACCAGAGAAGAACTCCGTTTGAAACAATACTGGGTCTCAAAAACTCACCAAATTAGAGAAAACAAAATTCCGTCTATGACAATTTTCGCCTTCATCATCATTAGTGGCGTAACAGCTCGTTGAGAGCCAGAGACCAGCTTTTTCGCGCCTGGGCAGTGTGCGTTATACTTTTGACCCATGTAGAGGGGACCTACTGTTTAATGCCGGTTTCGAACGGCGAATTGTGAAAGCTTTTCATGACAGAAGTGCTCCAGGAGGATTGTCGGTCGTTCGCTACAGGTGGGGCCGTAAAAATGTTTACGGTGTTATTTTTTTTTTTTGCCTTAGAAACTCACAAGATTCGAAAAGATCAAAGTTCGTTTACAACAATTTCAAATTTCAAAAATTCACAAAATTAGTGATGACAAAGCTCCATCCAAAACAATTTTGGTTTCCAAATTTTACAATTTTTCAAATACTGTATTGTGTTTTCCTAGAGGCATAGAACTTTAAGTTGGCACCACTATTTTAACTGGCGGCCATATTGTCAGTTGTCAAGTGATTTTGGTTTAGCTTGGTTTGGCTTTTCAACATGAATAGACTAGCGCCTGAACAACGCTATCAAATTTCGCAACTTATTTTGAAAATCATGGTTCTGTTTGAAATACGTATCGGGCACTAGTACGTTCGTTTTACGCCCAACATAATCGTCCATCAGAACAATTAATTCGATTAACTTTAGAACGTTTTCGCATAACGTTTACTCTATGACAATCCACAGAGACGTCGTACAGTGCTTACAGAAGAAGTCATTGCTGATGTAGAGCGTAGAGTGGAGGAAGATGCTGGCCAGAATATTACAGTCAATGGTGACCGCTATAGAGCCATGATTACTGACTTTTTCGTTCATCAATTGAACAAGCAGGATGTGCTGGAGCTGTGGTTTCAACAAGACGGCGCAACATGCTCGTGCCACAATTTATTTATTGAAGGAAAAATTTGGTAACCACATATAATATTTTCACGTTACGGATCCGTGAATTGGCCTCCAAGATCAATGCCGCTTAACTATTTTCTGTGGTGCTATGTAAAGTCTACGCCGTTAAGCTTGAAATGATTGACCACTTGGAGGACAACATTCGCTGTGTTATTGCCGATATACGACCACAAATATTTGGAAAAAGTCATCGAAAATTGGACCCCCAGACTACGTCCGAACCAGTCGTGGCGGTCATATCGATTAAAGCAAATTTCATGTCAATTTAAAAAAATCATCTTTGTTTTAATTCAATACAATGGTCTGTACCTTTAAAAAAAAAACTGCAAATTTTACACTTAGGATTATTATTCAATCTTTTAATGAGCGATATCTAAGAAACAACAAACCTACGCAGACTTATCCATCCCATCTTGCAGCATAGAAATTTTTAGAAATTTGTTAAAGCACACTCTAAGTGTACATAAGCACACAGATGCGCAGGCATAAGCAATTCTGCTTCTGTACCAAAAGATGACAACAAAACTGCTGTGGATATCATGGACCACTAGTTCGATAGCGTATAACATGCGTTGCAGAATACATTTTGCTATCTATCCTGTCTACACAAAAAACACTAAATTTTATTTAAGGGGATCAATAACATGCCTAACTCTATTCTTATGCCAAATTTGAGGAAAATCTGTTGGATGGTTTTCAAGAACCGATGAGGAGACTAAGAAATTTCAAACCCCCATAGCTCCACTTTGAGTGGTCCGATCGTTATCATTCAACTTTAGGATCTGTAGGGGACCTAGCCCTATTGCTAAGCCAAGTTGCACGAAATTCTTTTGAAAAAATCGTTCCGGAAGCCTTAAAAAATGTAAACCCTCTTTCTTTCTTATGGCGGTCTACTTTATATGTCAGTACATCAAAATAAGCGGCTCGCTTGGAACTATTTTTAAGCTGAGTTTCGAACTTGTAGCTCCCTTGAGTTAGGAATGGTGAAGCTGTTAGTGCTGAGAAAATCGGCCGCCGTACGGAGGACAGACAGACATATTTGTTTTTTTTTTTTACATTACCCTCCGCAATCCGCCAAACACAAATTATAAAAATTTGAGAGGGTGTTAAAATAATCTTTTTCTGTTACGATAACTATTGCTTATTCTAAAATTACAAACCAAAAACACCCTATACAGTGTTGACTTTATTTTCGTAAAAATTCCGACCTGCAGGATTGTCAAATTTTCTTTTAGCAGATTTTTGCAGAGGTTCATTGACACATCTTGCATTCCCTAAATTCTATCTATCTATCAATTGTTAAATAAGAAAACTAGAAAAAGTCAATCAGAAATGCCTTAAACTCTTCATTGACTTTCAACACATTTCCATTCAAAAATATTTACAGTTTTAGTTCATGTTACAGTCCGTTTTGCTCAAAATAGAGTCTTCAAACAAATTGTTCTCCTTGACATGTTTATATAGGTCTTTTTTTGTGCTAAAAAGAATCCTTTTAACATTCCTTTCACAATAAGGAAATCAGCAAATCAACCCAACTCCCAGCCATTTTCTTAAATAATTGAAACAGAATACATTTCCATCGACCATCGTTGAGATTATGATTTCCACCCGATGCCAATCGAAGAGCGGTCCTTTCCGCTGACCTCTCCGTCCTTCCGCTTTTTGCCAAAAGCCGTATTTCCATTTAACGTTGATTGCTCCTCCCACAAGCTCCAAACAAATAGACTCCTCTCGGACAACATGTCGAGAATAGATTTATGAATAAATCAACCAGGCCATAAATAAATTAAAATAAATCGAAAGCAGTCCCGGAAAAAAAGCGATTAACAAAAAAAATTGAGAAGATAACAAAGTCAGCAGAATTTGGTTTTTGCGCTTCGACTCAATTATGCGGATGTATGCGGAGTGTATCTTAACGGAGGCTTAGATTCATTTATGCGGCACACATCCGACGTGTCAGACGCACGTATCCCCGCAACAAAATTCGTTGTAATAAAAACCATTAGTGGTGCGGGAGCGCTTCCTATTATCGATCCAAAAGGATCCAAATTAAGCCAATTTTCGAGTCGAAGAGAGGCGAAAAGGCAGTCTCCTCCACCTGCTTTTCAGCGGATTTAACTCGATTCTGACTCGCTATTCACCTGAATTTTACTCCTCCACCGTGTGCTCGAGCATCAGTTGAGGTCGGGGACTTATCCACTCCCCGAATTTAAGGAGGATTAAAATTAATTTACCAGGATCTCCCTGCCTCCTGACGTACACTTTCCCAAAAACCAGCAGCACTCCACATATCCTGCCGACATCGAGAGCACCGATGCCTGTCGCTGATAGCCGGCTGTGTATACCGTTGGCATTATCAAATATTTATGAGTCTTCATAAGGATGCTGTACCACACTGAGTGCCCCTGCTGCTCTACTCCAATCGCAAATATTCAAAACGCCATAAGCCAGGACCAAGGATAACCTGGCAAGAGGCAGACAACTCTCGCTCTCACTGTTGCCGTGCCGAGTTATTTACAACCCAAGCGGTTGGCATACATTATAATTCGGCAGAGATGAAATCTTGAGACATGAATTTAATTTTAGACGAATGTCATAATTGTGAAGTGAGTGAACACATCCCCTGGCCGGGTGTCATGGTGAATTAGGAGGGCTTAAACGATTGAAGTTATTTTATCCTGAGATCAGGACCAAATTGGAAATTTGTCACACGCACGTGGGTGGGTGTGGATGATGTGTGGATATGTTCGCATCAATCCTTGTGATCCAAGTGTGATATTTTATGCTTAATTGAGTCATAGGGCGGTATTGTTTTTGTGGATTGTTTGAGATGCCTGGGCGGGATTAGGGATGACACGAGTGCTTTGAAATTAAATGCTGCCGCTCTAATGAAGCTCTTGTGACTGATTTACGGATGATGATGATGGCACGGAGGTGGAGAGATTTTAATGGAGAACTCGTGAGGTATGTGTGTGGAAGGCAGACTTAAATTGCCTTTGGACTGAATCGATGGCAAGTTTCCCACTTAGAAAAGTGAGTATATAATGTGGGCTTAATCGTTAGTGCGTCGGACTGTTAAGCGAGAATACCCGGGTTCGAATACAGCTCGCGAAAAAACATCACAAACATTTTTCACGGCCCCACCTCCAGTGAACGACTGACATTCCTCCTGGAGTACTTCTGTCATGCAAAGCTTTCGCAATTCGCCGTTCGGAGCCGGCAATAAACAGTAGGTCCCCTCCACATGTGTCAAAAAATAAGGCGCACAACACAATGGAGGCGCGAAAAGCTAGGCTCTGGCCCTTCGTGGGCTGTTACGCCACTAATGATGATGATGATAAAAGTACATAAATGAACAACGTTTGCAAATTATTAAAATTTTCTATCGAAATTCGGAGTCGGTGACCGCAACTTGAACAGCGTTAACTCCGATTTTCGGTCGTAATTCTCGCCCTAGTACCACAGCTTTACCTCGAAACCCACACGACCGACTCCCCATCGACCTTTCCGTCCCCTTTCGGGACGATGGTCGAACAAATTTATTCAGCTATTCAGAATTAACGATCGATCTTAACAACGATTCGCTAAGTACAACTGAAATAAAGACATGAATCGCCACTAGCGCTGAACGCCATAAAATCCACTCGAATCACTTCACTCATCAATCCCCCATACGTTCTCGAATCCTGTGACATTTAATTAAAACTTCATCCATCACAATCGAAAAGCGAAGAGCGAAGAGCTCACACGCTCGCATACACTCGACCTCACTCCTCAAAAGGTCCTTCGAATTCCGCTGCGTATTTTATCGCAACCCCACCCATCGAATGTCAATCACCAAAGGAACACACTTCATCAGCCGGACCAAAAGAGAAGAGCTGCGCACCAAGCGTACGCTCGTTGCGTCATTAAGGACATTAAAGAGAATCATCTCGTTCGACGCATATCTCACATGAAAAGGCGCCCCATAAAAACCCCATCGGGCCATTGTAACGCAATCCTTGCAAGTTAACGACCATATCACATTGCCCGGCATTAATCCCCGGGCAAGAAGAGTCTGCCCCTCTAGTCCATAATGAAAATTTATCACGGCCCGATAAGTAGGAGGCGTTTACGCCATGTTTATGTACCTCGTCCTTAATGTTCGTTGTGCGTTTATTATTTATGCCTCGAGGCGGTGCTATCACTGCTGGTGATTAATGGGCGGGAGATTAGCAATGTCCTGTAATTAATTTCTCTTGTTCCTCGCGTCTTCTAAGCCGAGGGTACTCACCTTTCCCGCTGCAATGTTTAGATAGGCCGTCTAGACGAGGTGACGCGTATGCAAAAGTGCCAGCTCTATCCATTCACCCGGGTGGACGTGTGGAGTACCAGCACCGTGGAGTTTTTTCCACTTCACCAGAGTGACAGGGCCTGCCTGCACAATGGGAGATGTTAACAAATGTCTTATCCGGCCAACATGTGTGCTTGGCCCATACACGCCTAACGCACACAAGTGCACCCGACACGTTTTATGGGTGTTTTCAACCCCACCGACGAGGAAGCAGCTCGTTTCTGCTGCTCAGTGGATCGTAAGTAAAAGGACATGGAAACAGGACAACTTTGTATTTACACTGCGTACTAAAGTGTCCTTGTAGACCTACTCCATGTGAGTGGGGCTGGCCGGGGAGGGGCTGCCACACTAAGTATTTCCGCGTTTTGTATCCTTTCTGATTATTGTTCGAGGATGAAAGGAGGAGACAGGCAGAGGTCCTTTTAGCTGTGTGTGAAAATTGTTTTTATCACCGCTGGCGTTCGCCTCCTTATGTCACTGTCAAGTTAAGGGAGGATAATTTTATTTTATTACGATAATATCCAGGACGATAAGTTGTTGTTATTGTGTTTGACAATCGATGTGTTTTCTCAGGATATTCGGTGAGTGACGTCAGGATGTGCAACTTTGTGCTTTTTAGTTCACATTTACGACTCGACCTCCTTTTTTTGCAAATTGTATTCAAATGAGGCTTGAGAGAATTTTTATTACCCGGTTATGGGGCGAGTCCTCTGGTGGCTATGAATCATTTTAGGTCATCTAAGTCGTGGAAAATTGTTTTGAGGCCATATCGTTGTTGTGATTCTATTGAAGGCCATCAACAATCTGCTTTCAGGCGGTTGTGTAGCTCTACTTAACATATTGGTCACTGAATGAACTCGTGCGGAAATCAGAAAAAAACAACTTTTTGAACGAATTCCAATGAAGAGATATCAACAAATTTTGTAATGGGGATAAATTTATTCTAGATTTTGGTGGTGATAGAATTTTTTTTTCTTGTGTCTTGGGAAAAAAGAGAAGAGCTTAGTCATCGAAATTTGAAACAAGGACAGTATTTTGTTTTTAAATTAAGAACGTTCTTTTTTGAAAAATACACAAAGGTAAAAATATGTGACCAGCTTGTGTGAAACAAAATTTTCGCAAACAAGTTTGTTCACCTTTATTCATCGAAAGAAATAAAACAACTAGTCTAACTTTATAGATTGGATTTATAGATTAGGTTAAGTGATGCCGGTTAGTCGCCAATAACATAGACCCGTAGTGTATTACACCAACTCAGAGCTCCTATAGAAATTTGAACACCCAGAAGACAGAAAGACTTACATGCGATAGCGTAGTTAACAAGTTGATTTGCTTTGAGCCTTGCCGCTTTACCCAACAAGTTCAGAAAGTGGTTGCCTAACTAAGAATTGAAGAAATTTAAAAAGGCCGCCTTTAAGATCCGTGTCCTTGATTATAAAACGCTATCTTAAAATATTTGCTGTACAAACTTTCCAGAAAAGGTCTTTTGCATTAAATATTTCTTCCATCCAGTTCGACAGTAAAATTTCGTTCCAAAAACTCTTCCAAATAAAACACAAAAAATGACGGTCCCTTACCTACCCCACGACGAGCACATTTCGAAAACACTCCAAACTCATTTCGTGTATTTCTTTATCTTCCCCCACTCTGTAAAAATGAAAGTTCACTCAATTTCAATCAAAATTGGCTTTAACTCCCCAACTCAATATCGAAACAAAAACACATCATTCAAAAATGAAGAGGAAATTTATTTAAACCATTTTCAAAAAGTTTTCCTCCACAATCTCTGCGTCCGCCATTAGTCCAAAAAGTTTGCCCTCTCAAAAGTTGAACAAAAAAAAAAAACAAAAACAATTCCCATAAATTGAAATCATAATGGGTTTCGAAAACTATAAGCATTTTTTGGACGTTTCCCCAACAGCTTGTGTTTCGAGCAGCAGTTGTTGTGAAGGATCTCCGTCGGTTGCTGCTTATGGCCTCGAGGGAAATGAGGATACATTGACTTACAACCCTTAATTTTTCATTCAGAAGACTGCCTCTGACGCCTCCTCGGCAGACAGATCCATTAACCAAACATAAACACCTACGAAAGAGTGTCGTTCGAAAACTTTACTAAAAATTAAAAAAAAAAAATACTGGAATCAGTCCCACAGGGAGAGATACGTTTGCTGCACGTGCATCCAGGTGGCAGCTAATTTAGAATCCCGTGCCCGACTTATTAAAAGTCAATTTTGTCCATTTATTGTTCCAGAGTTTGTACATCAGCAGCCCGACCAGAATTATATTCCCCGACTTAATTATAGTCTTGATGAGTTCGCGACGTTCTCTGCACAAAAAAAAAAACAAAAAACAAAAGTGGAGGCGGCGTTAATTACTGGGTCGAAATTATTTAAATTTCATAATTTGTTGGGCGGTTTTTTTTTTGATACTCACTCCGACATCTTGGGTCGTACCCTAAGCACTAACGACTCGAAAGGACCCAGAAGGACTCTGTCACTGGCAACGATGTCGCTGGAAAAATACAAAAAGAATGTTACGAACTTTTAACGAAAACGACTTCAATGAACTTTAATTAAAGTGTATGGTTTAGGCTTGTTAGGGAATTTAATGTGAATGCGAAAGGTGCGTCGGGGAGGAGGAGTTCATCGTGTCCTCGGGGTGAGAACAGGTCGGATGTCGGCGAGCCCTCTGCACGCACGCCGGAGACTTGCGCAAAGTGATTCGAAATTGAAACGTCAGTCGTGTAGAATGAACTCTTAATTGACGTCGGGAATGAGATTAAAGACGTCAGTGTCGGGAGCACAACGCACATGTTTGTGTCCTCGTGGCCAAGGGAAAAATACCTCGAAGAAATTATAATTACAATTTCCATTACATCAATGTAACCAGGGTATTTTTGGAGAAACATGCACAACATACACATCTTTTTTGACAACAAGAAAACTTTGGCCAACAAAATCAGTGAATTGAATACAAAGTTGGAACTTATCAGGAAGTTATTTTCGAGAGAAAAACATGAACTTTGAAAACACCTGAGGACGTACCGGACTACCTCATGCATGAATAACTTTGAAAGTACCTGAGGAGATACAAGGCTACTTGGACTGCAAGCATACTGAATAATTAAATTTATAAAATTTGAAAGATGAATCACATTTTTTTGTATAAACTTTTTATTCTTTTATGCTGAAAGCTTTGAACACAAAATTGATAAGACACATTAGTAAATATTCACAAAAACTCGTTGAGAATTATTTAATATAATTAGTAAGCAAGAAAATTATGCCATTTTACATATAAAATATAAAAAAAAATTAGGAAAAAAATACACCAAGTTTCAAAGAAAGGTTTACTGGAGGTGTACTGTTTGCGATAAGTTTTTTGTTTTTAAAATACTAAGCTGCATTAAATTTTCTTTTAAACTTCCAGTTTATTTATTGGCCCATAATTATGGCGACGATATTTTTGCGGTCAAAATACATATTTATTAAGATGTATTTTATTTTACACACTAAAAATAACAATAATGAATATAAAGAAAAAAAGAAAATAAAAAAAATAAATACTGGGCGTAACAGCCCATACAGGACCAGAGCCTAGTTTCTTCGCGCCTAGCTTCTTCGCACCTCCACTGTGTTGTGTGCGATATATTTTGACACATGTGAAAGGGACCTACACTAAAAAAAAATGCCCAGTATTTAATTAAAGTAAATCTCTTCTCTAACTCGAACTTCTATAACTCAAACTTTTCTCCAAGTCGAAATCTTTTATCGTGAACTTTCGATTTTTCGTTGCATTTCTTCTTTTTTCTCCCCGATCCAAAAATCTATAACCCTAATATTTCTATAACTTGTAAGGAGATCATTTCATAATTGAATTTAATAATTAAAGTTTATTTCATAGACTTTTCGTTTCATTTGTCCGCATATTATTTAAGTCTACACAAAAATTCTTTCTAATGAAGAATTCGACATCGGCAGACAAAATTTGACAAGTTTTGAACTGTTCTTAAAACTTAGGAAAGAATTGTACCACATTACCATTTTTGAACATTCAATATTAGGACATTATCATTTTGTTGAAAATATTTTAAAATTCGTTTTCGTTTCACCAATCCTATTAATATTAAATAAAATACTGAAATTATAATGAACATCTTTCTGTTGTTGAAAACAAAATAATTCACAATGAACCATTTCTTCAAATATTCAATTGTTTATTATAATATTGAGCGGAAGGTCTCCATACCCATACTCTAATTTGTGACCATACTTATCTGTCTACTTACTCTTGTGACGGTCAGAAAAATAGAAAACAAGTCCAAAAACTTAATTGAATGAATGAATAACAAAAGTGTTTTCTCAATTCAATGTATTTTTATTCAATAACCAAACGGTTTTCTCTGTGTGACTTGAACAAAAATACAAAAGAAAATAATTGCTTCATACTATAGCATACCTTTAGGCAAAGACCTTAATGGGACATCAGCAGTATTCTAGCACCAAATACTCTCAAGCAGAAAACATAATAAATTCCAAGAAATATTGAAGAAATCCGTATAAACTGTCAGACATCAGTTTTCTGATCTAATCTACAACCGAGTAGTTAAATGTTACTTAGATCTATTGAAAATATGTAGATAAGTTAGCATATATAGCAATAGGTTAGCAATAATATTTTGTAGTCTACATCGTAAATTAATAAATTTGCATGGAAATCGTTTAAAGAGTCTCATCATGTCTAGAGTGTTAAACTTTAATCTCTCCTCTTTCTTGTGTTACTCTATTAAATTTTATTCATTACAACGTTTCAATAGATTGATCTGCACAACATTATCTTTCTAAAACATCCAACAAGCTTTTTTGAATCAAATCCGTTTGAAAAGTAATTTCCTCTATAGCACTATTCTATCTAATTTCATTATCCTTAGGTAGATACAAAATTGCGCACGTAATGAGAAACACCTAAACAAACTCCTCTTTGTTTTCATCCTAACTCACGTACTTTCCACCTTAGGAAGATTATATTTAGTTTATATTGTAGCTACAGACTACGCCAATTAGAAAATCCATGGATTTTGCATCAGATCTACAACTTTAAAGGTTTCTCCATAAACATTTCAAAAATAAAAGATATAGCTGAGATTTTCATAGGCAATCGATGGATGACATTGGTATTTAGTGTTTCTTAATGCAGAGTAGTTCTTCTAAAAAGAATTACAGTGTTGAAAAAGTCTGCCGTAAGCTTAAGGCTAGGACAATTCTACCACGAAAAAAAAAAACATTGGGCGCTACAGCAACAAGTTTCTGCACTCTACGAAAATAATTAACTATGATAGGAGCCATATAAAGATGGTTTAAAAAAAAAAGTCTGAACGGTGCTGGCCTTTTTTAACGCATTCTTCTTAAAGAGGCACTGGGCCGCCACCTAGTTTAAGAAAGTTCCATTTAGTGATAAAAGGAGTGGTACATTTCCCTGATGAAAACTTTCAGCTCATCGGATTTTGCAGTTGGACAAGCATGCAAAACATACGGCAGAGTACAATAAATAGAGACTCGACGGTCATTTAGTGAGCGCTTCAGATGATCGATCATAAAATTATGATCTTTAGTTTATTTCTTTAAACCAATCGTAGACACACAGACGGATAATTAAACACCAAGAAAATTGGATTCTTCGAGAAGCTTTCGAAATGAAGATTATGTGGCAGAGTATTCCCCAGAGGTTTTGGAAACACTGGGCAAAGTCCATGCTTTGAATATTAAAGAATATTCTATAAAAATTGCTGCTTCTCAAAATAGGAAATTTTTCTATCCATTTTGTGAAAAAAACAAGCGATTCTTTATGAAAATCTCGGCGTTTTTAGCTGTTTTGCTTATTTTTCAGCTTTTGATTTGCAAACGTCTAGGCCTTGATCCAAAATTCATGGTTTTTCTAATTGACTTAATTTGTAGCTACAATAAATACCAACAATCACTTTTCTAATGTATAAAGTACATAAGTTATGATGAAAACAAAAACATCATTTTAGGTGTTTTTAATTATGTACACGGCACTGTAGGTGGGCTGACGGAAAGATTCTGCCATACCTCTCTCCCTGTCAAATGCTTTCTTTTGACTTTAAAACCTACACTTACATAGTCTTTTTTTTTTTGTCATTAACAAACTAGAAACGCAACAGTCTTAATTTCCACAGGGCTGTTGCTCAGGTTACTGTGGGGTCATAGGTGGCGAATAGTGAACGGCCTTACAAACGTGTTATGCAACTTTCAAATATTAGGTTGTCAAATATCTCCCTTCAGCCTTTTTGTCTTTTGAATTTTCCGGCTATGTTCAAAGCGCTACAGAGCTCGTATCCAAACTAATCATACATAGCGTCGTTTTGTGGGTTATGTCAAGACCTTTCAAATGATGTATTGCTAGGTACGAGCTCTGTAGCGCTTTGTACATAGCCGGAAAATTCAAAAGACAACAATACGAAAGGGAGATATTTGACAACCTAATAAAATTTGTATTGAAGGAAGAAAACTCCCTATCAGAGTCGGTAACGTCAGATGAATTTATTTATCATATCACACTTAATTTCTTAGACAGTTCCAAAGATAAAAGCCTGCCATCAATTAATCAATCAACTCAAACTCTGAAAACCCTACATCTAAGCGACCAGACCTCAAAGCAAATTTCACTTTACTTTCACCTTTGTCGCCATAATCTTTACAAATTCCAGCGCTGTCTATGTCAAAGGTTAGGTTGACCCTTTTATTTAAACCAAATACCTTGAACCCTGTCTGGTGATCCCTCTCATCACTTCAAACGGCAAAGTCCCCAATCAATCTCCCAAATGACTGTCGTCAAAAAAAAAACCTATCGATCCAAAATCGTGCTAAATACCCACACAAGTCTCATTACACCACCTCCCATTAACCAAGAAAAAAAAGAAAAGACTGATCCAAACTGCCCTCAAAATTTATTGAATACGTCCTCTCCTGCCGGTTGACTAATTCCCGAATCGCAACAACACCATAAATCGCTTAATTTTATAAAGTACCCACATCCACAGGACACCACCACCAAGGGCTTGTGCGCGCCTGGCCGTGTAAACCATGCAAATTACACGACTCCGTTGGAGCCAATGAATCACGACAGCCGGCAAAAAGGATACAATTTCTCATGCCGCCGCTCTTGTGGAAGGACAATAAAAAAAAAAAAACTTTCCAATCAAATAATTTCCAAAAAAAATAAAAATAAATTAATCACCACAGTTGGGTTGCCAGTGTTCTCTTTTTTTTCGAATTAAGGTAAATGAATTTCACGCAGAACTGCGTTTGGATGAAAAAAATAAAGAAAACAGCAAACAGAACGGTTCATTTGTTTAAGTATATTATGCGATTCAAGGAGTAAAACTCAGGATAAGGCCTTCGTAGCCTTTCAGTTTAAAGTTATTGCTTTCGACTTTTTCACTAAAAACAAACAAATAAATTGGTTAACACACACGCTCGACAGACAGTTTGGGACAACAACTGTCATACAGAAAAGCCAAAAAATATTTACCCCTCAGAGTGTGCAGAATCCACGCCAACGGCAACAATACTCAGCTCCTTTGGAAAGTCGCCCAACGGTCTCAAATCCATCAGCTGCTCGACGGGACTGATGTTTAACACGGTAATGATTGTTGGATGTCCTTTAAGTTCTCTGCGGAGGAAGAGGCGCATTAGTTTAAGTGGTTGTGGGATGTTCTCCTTTGGTCACCTCTTGAAAGCAAATGTTTTCCGGCACAGTGCCAAGGGGTGGAAATTACCCCGTTGAAGGGTTGGAAGTTGTCGTAAAGTGGTTAACTTCTTGTACAATTTGTAATGGCTGCGTTCAGCTTCCAATTGTGCGGCCAAGTTGAGAGTCTTGTAATTGGAATGGACAGGAAGCCATGTTGTTGGTGCTGTGGAGAAGCCTGTGAATGAAAGGAAGTTCATTAGATTTGTGAAGAGACGCTAAAGTTGTGGTAGGAGACACAGAAGTTGTTGTACCTGCATTCTGAGTTGAATCCCACTGGAATGGAGTTCGCTCTGGGTCACGGGAAAGGGTTTGGTACCTCTCAGGTCCGACATTCAGACCGGCTGGGTCTTTAGTCTCCTCCCAGGTGATGTCTTTATTGTCGACCATACCGATTTCTTCGCCCTAAAGTGAAAATATTTTCGCTATTAGAACTCTGAAGGCAAATTTGAATGCATTTTTGACTTCATTTCCAGAGCTTTCGCTTCTTGGCTTCATTTCCAAAGTCAGAACTAAGAAACTTTCCCTTTTCATTCAGCTTGCAACACAAAAATCTAAAGATAAGCTAAAAATCACATTCTCCTTCACCGTAAGCACACAAAAAAAAACCAAAACTTCGAATGACTCTTCAAATTCCTTACACTACGAGGACAACCAAAAGACAACTCTGTATCTCCTTTGGCATCCATTCCCTGTTCTTTACACATCTTTTCAAATCTCTTTTCATTTCTGCACCATGTTTTTATGGCACGAACACGCCATTCAACTCAATTAAGCCACTTCATGTTCCAGCGGTCCTCTGCAAACTTAAGTTCCTCCACTTTAACTCGAAGGACACCCGAATCACTTAACAATCTCACCCTGCGGGCTAACGAAGCGCTACATTTCCTCCTTTTTCAGACTCTGTATCTTTCTCGCCCCCCTCATATCTTTAAAATAATTTCACCACTCTTGAGTGTCCACTCAGTTCAAAAAGAAAAAAAAAATTAAATCCACCCTCTTCAAGGATGTGCCATCTGACAGAGGCACACGACCCCACCACTTACATTATAAGTTACCGCAACTCCAGGCAATGTCATCAGCAGCATGTTCATGGCATCCACCCGGTCCACGCCGTACCTCGAGCCCACCCTCGGTTGGTCGTGGTTGCCAAGAACCCAATTAGCAGTCCCGCCCAGAGGCATGTAAGTCATCCACCGCTGAAATGTGAACACAAAGTCCCTGGCATCCGATGTCTTGCTCAGGTCTGTAATCATCATAAAATTAAACGGGATGTGCGATCCCTTGCGACCGGCCTCGCTCTCGTAGTAGTCCATGAGAAGGCTCATGTTCGCGTACGCCTCGGTCATCATGATGCGCGTGGGACCGCCGTTGTCGGCCTTGTACTTGTCCATCAAGTCCCGCCAGTCGTAGATCATCTCGTACATCTCCGGCTGTGGAATGGACACAAACTCAGTTACAATCAAAGCAAGGTATCTCAAAGTTGAGAGCCCACCAAGTCCTTCGTGTAGTAGTGGTGAGTGAACGCGTACGAGTTCGGGTCCTTTTCCGCGCCAGTCTCCGGCTCGTCCCTCAGGTCCTCGACCTCGAACAGATGATTAACAGCGTCCACTCGAAAGCCACTGACGCCCTTGTCCAGCCAGAACAGGAGCACCTCCTCCATGGCCTTAATTACTCTCGGATTTCGGTAGTTCAGGTCCGGCTGCCCCACGGTGAACTGGTGCAGGTAGAACTGCCCTCGCTTCTCGTTCCACGTCCAGGCGGGCCCGTAAAACACCGATTGCTAAACACACACTCCCGATTACCCAGAGAAACCAACAAACGCTTTTCGAATTACCCAGTTGTTCGGCGGCTTCCGCTTGCCGTCCTCGTCCACACGTCCGTCGGCCCACACGTAGAAGTCCTCGTAGCCCGGCTCCCTGTTTGCCGACTTCACAAACCACTCGCACTGATCCGACGAGTGGTTTGGCACAAAGTCCAGAATCAGCTTAATGTCTGCCGCAAAACGAGAACATAAAAACGTGCGATTGGGAATGTGTGCGCGAGGCAGTTACCCAATCTCTTGGCCTCCGCAACCAGATCCTCAAAGTCCTTCATCGTCCCATACTCCTCGTTGATGGCTGTGAAGTTGGAGATGTCATAACCAAAGTCCACCATTGGCGATTGGAAAATGGGACTCAGCCACGTGGCCGTGACGCCAGACGACGAGAGGTGCGGCAGCTTCGATATGATTCCTGGAAAATGACGGAGGGTTGGTGGAAGGAGTCGTCGGGGAAAATTAACATACTCACCTCTCAAATCACCGACGCCATCGCTATTGCTGTCCATGAACGAACGCGGGTAAATCTGATAAAAAACCGCACTTTGCCACCAATCCTGCTCGTGTCCTGACGGAGGATTCTCCTGGGCGCGGAGAGGCGTGAGGGTGGCAAATGCCATTAGAAAGGAAAGGAGCGGCATCGCTTCACGTCCTGAAATTACACAAACACACACGTGTTGATTGGGCGGGAGTCACATGGAAATCTTCCGCTGACGGATTCGAGCTGCCGCTGCGGGACGATGAACTGTTTTGATGAATGAATGTGCGAGGGCGCTTTTATAATTTACGATTCGTTTCGCGGTGAGCTGGCGGTGGCCTTCTGTATTTCTCACTCTAATGGAACACGGCTCAGTGATTTCACACGAAAGTACCTCACTTCTGGAATTCACTGCGGTGCAAGTGATGCACTCTAATTGAGGGGACAGTGGCGGGTAGAAAAAGATGCACACTTGGAAGTATGACGAAGGCAAAACTTTTTTTCGACTTTAAATGTATACCAAGTAATGCTTATTGGAGTTTCAATAATTGCTCTCACTCTTTTGTTCTTACTCGATTGCTATTTGCAAACACTGTCCGGTTGTTTAAAATTTGTAAATCATTAAAATACAGTGAGCAGCAAAAGTCTAGCATGTTCACCTCATAGATAATGAGATGGTTTAAATAGTTAAATATTTGCTTATTTATACAAAATAAAAAAATTAAAATATTAGGTTTTCAAATATCTCCCTTCCACCTTTTTATCTTTTGAATTTTCCGGCTATGTACAAAGCGCTACAGAGCGGATGGGAGATATTTGACAGCCTAATACAACGCAGTCTTGAAAATCAACCCAGAAAAAGTGTTCATACCTTAAAAAACATATGGCGAAAATTTTAGTTTATGGTTACATTTTACAAAAATAAAGTAAAAATGTTTGTTAAATTTAATAAAATTGAAATAAAAAAATACTTTTTGATACAATTTTTTTTAAAGAAAACTCCAACTCCTTACTTACTACACTCAAGACTTTTGGTGCTCCTGCTTCTGTAAATTCTTAAGCTTTGTGTTCGAAAAAAGCTTTCCAATAATAATATGTTAAGACGAATTCTACAAGTCCGAACGTTCTGAGGCAAGGTCTGCCCATTTCAAAGACTAACAAATTTCGAAGCATTGGACAGTGTTTGCGGCGTTTAAATTGACTTCTTTTTATGATAGCTTTCGTGATCCAAAATATTTTAAAAAATTTTCTTAGACGGCCCATATGGAGAAATATTTCTACGGTAATTTATAGTAATAATTAATTTGCATTACATACCGTTGAAAACCAGAGCCTAGCTTTTTGTACGAAATTAAATCAATGAAAAATGTCAATGTCCGTCGATAATGTGAATTTATTGAAACAAGGCGATTACAAACTTTAGCGGAATTCACATTACTGGAACATTTTCTTCAAACCTCATTAACGGTTTGAAATAACCTCCATAGGCATTTATCACAACATAAAATAGTTTTTAAAGCACAGCTCTGACATTTGGGTCATTCCATGACAAATCGTCCAGCCTACATGGGCTCTGAAGGACCCCTCTCCGATTTGGCTCAAAATTGGTAGAATTCGTTTTTGAAGTAGTTCAAGTCATGGGACAAAACATTTTTGCCCAACTCAATATAGTTCGCGAGTAACGGGGGTTCAAAAATTGGTAAAAAGTCAAAATTCAAGATTTCTTTAAAATTTCAAAAAATCATAACTTTGGTTCTGCTTATCAGAATTTCGTAAATTATGTCTTATTGAATTCAGAAAAACTTGAGCTTAAGTAACCCACAAAATTTTTATTTACAAGGACGAAGGATAGTTCAAAATGTATTTTATTTTTGCTAATTTTTTTAGATGTTGCAAAATAATAGTTCATCTTCACTCCAAATTGGGTTCGACCAAAAATATTTTTTGAAGAAAATCTAAATGTTTTGACATTCATTTGGAAAAAAAAGTCAAGGAGAGTACGATAACTTGAGTCAAAAATTGATGATGGGCTTTTGTAGAGAGGTCGAAAGCAAGAATTTTTTACTGAAGAAAGGGCTTCTACCTTGCCCCGTTTAGTAGGTAGGGGCAATTTAAAGAAAAGAATAATTTGACAGGATAAAAGTCAAGTAATTAAAAAACAACGACAACACTTACAATGAAGTACTGTACCAGTTTTGAAAGCCAGAAACCTGACCTGTAATGGTACGTTGGGCGATCCTGCGTGGAATGACCCATTTATTAAGTTCAGACAAAAATGTCGCAAACAATCAATTTGCAAGACTACAAAAAAGACATTGGATTCGGCGTAGTGACAATTCTTGGCAAAATATTTCGTTATTTTGAACTGGAGATTAGCTTGACTTGATCTTTTTATTGCTTCTGCTTTAACTTTAGTAAACTGCAGGTCATTTCTATGTCCAATTTATTTTGATCTGCATGCTCGAGAAGCGTATTTATGCACAGTATTGTTTAAAAGCTCGTTACTTTAGGAGCAGCATAAGTGATTTCGTTGCTTTTATTATCCGAAATGTCGTCAGTCAGTTTTGGTTCACTGATTTCTTCTGTGACAAAGTCTCTAGCTCCTTGCATTGAAATATTGTGTTATACAGTTGCGGTCAAAATAATAGTAGTGCTGCGTTCTGAAGGATACCTTTTTGTAATTTGAGTAATATCATGCTAATGATTGGAGTAATTGAAAAATCGTTTACTCCTTTCAGTTAGTGTTCTAAAGTCGATGAACATTCCCAAAGTCTCCAAGAAAAAAACATTCACTCAAACTATTACGGCTATGCACTGCTATTATTTTCACCGCAGCATGTATAACTACTTTTCAAGCTGAGTTTCAAACAGTGTTGCCCTCCATTCGATAAGAGGAACTCAATTTTCATCTTTCCAGTTATCTTCAGTAGTTACATAATAGAGAAGTTAGTTGTTAGAACTTCTGCCAAGTCACTAACACATTATCATCTCTATAATGCTATAATAAAGTTTTGAAAATTCATATTTTGGAGAAATCCACATTATCGATAATTGGCATCATGGCATACATTTTTCTTTACCACATTTTCATATTTTCGAAACACTGCTGTATTTATCAGTTTCAATATTTCGAGTTGAGCTCCTACTTTTGGCAGGAAAAGCAAATTAATTCTTTTAATTTTCATAGGAAGCAGACGCTATGACAAATTCTGAATATCTTGATCGTACCTTCTTCACTCTTTCCGACAACTTTGCGTATTATAAACCGATTTTGCTGAGGTTCTACACGATTGAACTTCTCATTCATCCACTCGAGCGTTTCGATTAAAAATGTAATAAAAACTAAGAAAATTCCAATCAAAATAAAACATTTGATTGCAATTTTCTATTCACTATCAATCTTTTTATTTGCTGTCATTCATTTCACTTTCGTTAAATCGCTTTCCCATAAACACTTTTATATGTCAACAAGTAATTGATCGCTAACATTGCGTGACGCGATTTTTCCTCGCCACAAACATAGCTTTTGATTTCATTTTGTTTGTTTTATTGGTTATTTAACCGACCGGTGATTTCAGTTTCGAAAAACGTTTGCTTTTTAAATTTCCTTGAGGTTATTTGTTTTTCTACCATTCAGACTTTTCTCTTTGAAACACCCGCAGTCACATTTTATAGGCAGCTTATCTTTTAATGCAATTTATTAGAATTCCCAAAACTTCATTCACACTTGAAACATCACGATTTGCATTTCTAGTCATGCGCTTATTTCTCGTAACGACATGTTCCGCGTTTGTTAAGAACTTGTCAAATTTCACGACTAACAAAAAATCACGTAGTAATAAACATTTGAAGTAAACACTTCTTACGAAAAGACATTCATACCGAAGATTTTTTGCGATAAAGTCTTCTACGTTTATCTCTTAAGGCTGAATTAAATATTAAACCTCACATTGCATCAAAGAGCTCTTCCTGGAAGATTTTCGTGAACCGAATCTGAGCCATTGACATTTTCGTGTGACACCGTTGTCATCGATTACAGGATGCGTGTCGTCGGATAATTTTTCATGTTCATTGCCTCAAGCCTAATGTGACATTCTAACTTCGAGGAATGTGATTTGAGTCGGAGTATTATGATTACCTACTCTTGAGTTAATGTTACTCATTTTCCAGATAAAGAAAATGCGATTGAATGAAGGGGAAGGAGTCGTGTAGCCGGAAGACAAGAAAAAAATCTGTAGTTCTTTAGATGGAAACACTAAATCAATGCCATGCAATTTTAACTGTTTGTATAAAAGATATTGTAAAATTTTGTAGTAAAATAAAATCTAAAAATCTGCAATCTACTACTTTAGTGGAAAAAAAATTAGTTCGTCTAAAGTAATGGACGTCACCTAAAGTTCCATGTTCTAAAATATTAACTGGGTAACAAATGGATGCATTTTTAACGAAATTGGATCTTACTTTCTTAAACATCATTCAAATTATATTTTGATTTCATAGCTACTAAAAACTATTATTTTGATTTCATAGCTACTAAAAACTATTATACAATAGAAAAAAATTACAGAGAATAAAAAGAAAAAACAAATTTGAGACGGGAAATCGCTCCTCTGCTATGCAACATTTTCGATTTTAAGTAGACTTCAAGCGGTGGCAAGCTTTTATTAAGAAGTGCTCAATCTTTAAGACCTACATGCAATATTCAAGAAATTATTTCAGTTTTCAATCACAATCTGTAATATAAATCAATAGTTTCCTTTTTTCTTTCGATGAAAAGTTTGAGCCTGGAAGAACCTGCTTCATCGAATGAACGACGGATCTTGACATTTAATCGGTTTTCTGCCGTGTCTATTTGTGTATAGAGTTCGTTTTTCGTAAAGCACATTCTTATAAAAAAAAATTGTAGTTATGTTTTTATTTATGTTTCATGAAAAAAAAAAGAAACAATCATATTTTCAACATTTAATAGATTTGTCATATGTACGGCAAGCTTTATTGTCGGGGTCGTCGATTTGATAAGGCATACTCTTTGCGTATAAGAAATAAACACTTTCCACTTTCTTTAATAAAAATGTATTTTTTAATTTGTTTTCTGAAACTCCTTCGACAACCAGCTCCCGGTTCAGTAAAAAAAATTTGCCACCCCAATGTGTTTCCATCATTCCGTTCGTCAACACTCCATCACAACTGTATCCTTGTCCTCACCCACACACAATTTTCAGATTCATAATTACGAAGGGAAAAATATCGCATCACAAGATCAATTGTCACTTGGTGACAATATCGCTCTTGAATCCGTCTGTCACCGCTGACAGACACTGTCGGTGGATAATAATAATCGTCGACACCACTTGAGCCCTAATTACGAGCAAATTAATACATCAGAGGAAAAAATTATTCCGATGTAATTGCCGGGTTCCCGCAATCAACTTTGATTTGTTTTGGAGGGAAAAAAAAAAACACAAAAAACCAACAAACCGAAATCCAAACAACAACAAACTGGCATGGCAGTGAGTTTTTCTGTTTTAGTAATTCGTTGAGTGTTTTTCCGCGTGGCAGTGTGTTCTGAATTGTGGAGTGATTAACTTTGAGAGATTATCTCTGAGAGGTGATTTGTATTTTTGATTAGTTTCGCCTTTTTTTCACATTTTTGTAAGATTTTTCACACGCCTTCGCTCCCCCCGTGCCCGATCATACTCACAAATGACGGCCGACTGCAGCACAAAATCACCGCACTCACAATCAATTGCACAATCACTGAATATAATTTTATTTTAATTAAACAAATTTTCGAGTCAATTAGAAGCGCCGAGCATGTGTGTCCTCTGAAGCACGTAGTTTTCGACTCACTGTTGGGCGGTGGGGACTTCTATTTTTAATCGACGTCTGCTGAGTGTTTTTATGTGTGTGCTCTCGATTTCTCGGAGGGCGGGGTGGGTGCGCGTCTTTCGTGCCGAACGTTGGATCAGCCGATGTAGTGCGCTTCACTCTCGGGGCAGAAGTGTTCTTCTTCGAGAATTTCGATACTCATCTCTTGAGAATGGAGAGTAGCTCTTTTGTGTGTTTTCAGCAAAACGAGAGAGTCAATGTGAAGGTCGACGAGGAGGCCGATAAGGCGGGCGGTGGTTAAGTGTTTAACGACACCGAGGGACTCCAAGGTGAACGTTTTTGTGCGGAGATGACCTGCGTCAAGATGGTGCTTTGGGCTTAGTCGAAATATCAATTCGGGCTTCGGGAGGAAAGTGTACTGGACCACTTTCGCATTTCAAGTGTCGAGTTACGTAGTCAGTGCCAATGACTGGGACGATGATTAACCACTTGAACGTGAGAGGTCGTTCTCGGTGTGTTGTTGTGGCGCAAACACATTCCTCTAACGATTGTGGTTTAGGGTGCTTAGTTCTGGACCCAGGAGAACGTTAAGCAACAATGTTGTGGTTGTCTGAAGTGCTCTTGAGTTGGAATCGTAGCCTTATATCTGTCGATGCCTAAACAGAAACGTTTGCAAAAATGTATCCGTAGTTTTAAGACGTTAATTTGGTTATAAGCAGGAATAGTATTTTGATGACATGAAAATTTGACATGAAAATTTGACATGAAAATGAAAAAAAGGCAAATCAGAATACTTGAAAAGGCATTTATGAAAAAGTAAGAAAAGGAATGCGCATTTAGCTATAGTGGCATCGAACTACGAATAGTTTATTGAAATTATCATGTAACAGTATTCTCCGGTTGTCTCAAAATTACTTCGAATAACAGAGGTTTTCGAATTACGAAGGTTTCAGAAAAAAAATGTTTCGTCAATTCATCAATAAGAATGCAATGTCAAAAGAATGAGCGAAATTTTAATTTCTGTAAAGTCGACAATATCTTCCGATTAAACAAAGAAAAGAGACCAATTTGGCAAAATCCTATCCCTGGTTACGGTGGTAATATCGCCTCTTCACCAGAAAAAAAAAAAGTTCTTGGCCTAAAAGAGCGTCACTATTTCATCTTGGTATGTATTGCAAGTATGCCCCGTGGCTTAATCGTTAGACCCTCGTACTGTTCAGCGAAAGTACTCGGATTCGAATTTAACTCGGGGACAAAACACCACAAACAATTTTCACGTCCCCACCTCCAACGAACGACCGACCATCCTCAAGGAGTTCTTCTGTCACGGAAAGCTTTCACAATTCGCCGTTCGGAAATGGCGTGTTCGCTGATTTCCTCCTGTCGAAAAAAAAGGATCAAAGAATTGCACTCAATTTTATGTGAAAAATGAAATTAAGTACTCAAAAACACTTGAAATGTTGATAGTGTCATACGGTGAGTGTACTCTGAGTCAAAAAAATTGTTACAAGTGGTACAAGCTTCTCAAAGAAGGTCGAGAGCATGTGAATGACGACGCTCGCCCTGGACGTCGCCAGCACATCAACAACCGATAAAAATGTTGAGAAAGTGAAGAAAATTGTAATGGAGATTCGTCGAATCACTATAAGAGAAGTTGCTGAAGATGTCGGCATATCGGTTGGCTCATGCCATGCAATTTTTTCGGAAATTTTGAGCATGAAGCGTGTGGCAGTGAAGTTCGTTCCAAAATTGCTGAATTTTGACCAAAAAAAACTGTTAGTTGTTTGTGATTTTTTTTTGCCAAAAACAACACCGTAATCATGCTTCAGCCACCGTATTCACCAGATTTAGCCCCCTGCAACTTTTTGCAGTTCCGAAGATTTAAGAGACCCCTGAAAGGCCGGCGTTTTCCGGTGATTGAGAAGTTACAAACCGAATTGCTGAGAGAGCTCAAGGGCATACCAAAAAGTGAATATCAGAACTGCTTCGAGGTTGGCACTTGGAACGCTGACACAAGTGGAGGAGGACTACTTTGAGGGGATAAAATAGAAATTGATGAATAAAACAATAATGAAAATTCGCTTTATTTTTTGAAGAGACCTCGTAAATGAAAATACAATTTTGTGATATCTTTACAACATTCAAGTTAAATTGAATCTAATTCTTCAAATTTCGTAATATTTGAAGTGATTTTGGACCTCTTGCAGAGCGTTTTCATGAAAACTTCTGATTTTTTTGTATGCTTTCTGGTACTTCAGTCCAAATGTTCCCAAAAACGTCTGATGGCATTTAAAATGTTTTGAATTTAAATAATTAAAACATTTTTCATTTTTAGGGGAGTTTTGAATTGGCTTCGTGCATTATAAAGCAACCATTCGATCACTAAAAGCGCACTTGAGTCATTATTCTGTTGGTGAATGAACAACTCTTCCAAGCCGAGCCTGCTAACTTTTTTGGGCCGGATCTTGAAGATGTTCAAATTACTAAACCAGTCCCTTTTCTCATCGATAAACAAAAAAACTTCAACCGCCTATACCATAAAAATAACTCATTCCAAGTTTTGCTGTCCTTTGTCCGGAAAATCTCATTGACTTTTCGTAAAACTTTACACCGTCCGTCGTGCTATGAAGCCTTTTATCCTTCATCTGTTTCTACAAATTTAGTTAAACCATATTTCTTACTATCCATATAATATTTCATGTTATTTTATTTTATATGTTTCAACAAACAAATCTAACCGAATGTTTCTTTTCTTTTTCTTCTAGGTAAGTCGAGCTCACTCTGATTCGAAACAACAAAACCGAAGGACACTTCAAACTACCCTCTTGATGTTGATAGATTTTTATTAAATGGTATAAAGTTATATTGAAAATGTGACTTTTCTAGTAAAGTATGCAAACATACAAAATTCATATCGCGACAATAATTGCCAGCTTTGCATGACGAGGGAGTGAGACTTCATTAATCATAAAACTTTAACATGCAATGTTGTTGAGGGTGCCTGAAGTGTGTGAACGCCTGACTCATGGTTAAATTTGTGTATGTACCCACAGCGAGTAAATATCCTTTGTGCCTTATCTCATAAATGAGAAAGGATTTCATCAAGTTTCAGTTACTTTCCAGCTTAACTGAGCCCCGGGGAAGTTTCGACTTGAAACTCTGTCACTCTGCTTTTTAGTCACGTCAAGTTTTGTTTGCTTTACAAACAAGTTTACAGAGTTGCACTTAACCGTCTCATGTACATCTTATAAAGCAAGTTGATTTTGAAGATAAATTTAAACACTGCAAAAGGATGACTTACATCCTTGAG
The DNA here is from genome assembly GCA_905187475.1 of Syritta pipiens. Classification (NCBI taxonomy): domain Eukaryota; kingdom Metazoa; phylum Arthropoda; class Insecta; order Diptera; family Syrphidae; genus Syritta; species Syritta pipiens. The sequence continues at coordinate 103,764,740 of LR994571.1, read as the reverse complement.
TGTGCCTTCCTCTTCTACGACGAGTTACTTAACGCATCCATCTAAAAACTCCAATTGCAATTCTTTTTTTTTTTTCATTTACCAAGCACCATGTCCAATTGAAGTGCATGTCACTAAAATCCAACCAGCACACACTTCAGACGAACGACAAACGTTGACTGCCTCAACATGATTCAACGTCTTCTTATTCCTGTCGTCTGAGTACCTCAATCCTTCAGACAGAAGAGTCTACAATCCTCATGTCGCTCATATTGCGAGTGTCAACAAAATTTACTTCCGTTCTCTTTACTCGTCCTTGTCTCCTTCCTTTTTCCGAGTGGATTCAATTTAATCCATTAGGACCTCCTTACGTTGACTTTAATAAAAAGACGACTCATTGTTGTCATCATCGACACCATCCGGGATTGGGTCTGTTAACTTTAAGGGCGTGGGTATAGTCGTTGATTTTGTAGTCCTTAGGTGGAAAGGGAGGGCAGGCGTTGTGCCAGTTGTGGGTGACTGCGAAAACTGACAGTCATGAAAAAGTTGCAGAATTTTCATGAGCACGCAAAGGATTTAACATCGTTTTATATCTCATCCGTGAGTTTCAAGTTCGAATTGGAAAAGGAGATTTAAATTAACAGAACTGAACTAAATTAAGTTTTTTAAGGATGCTCTTGTGGAGCAAAATGCTTTCCAGGGGTCTCTTCGCGTAACAATCTCTGACGATATCGTTTAAACGATGGGTGTACTTCACGTAAGGTTAAAAAACGATATCATTTTCCTTGTTCACATAAGCCGAGGACTTTAAAGATGTTGTAGTCGATAACGTTTCCTGTCAATAGTTTTGTCTGGTCTTAACAGCTCATAGTACACCCCATCTGTCTAGTCTCATCATATACAGAGCATGACCTTTGAATCGTGGATGTTTTTCTTTTGCGTTAATGTAGACGATGATGGAACGGGTTCACCAGGCTTTGCATAGTATTTTTTCTTCTTGGGGTTATCGTTGTATTTCTACTTTTCATCTCCAGTCACGATGCGGTGCAAAAATCCCTTCCTTTAAAGTCTTTTAAAAAGCATTTCCGTGGTTAAAAATCGCCCTTCAACATCTCTCGGTTTCAACACGTACGACACCCAATTTCCTTGCTTTAAAAAAATTTCCTTTCGACATCTCTAGGTTTCAACTCATACGACATGCAATTCCTTTGCTTTTGAATAAATCCAAATTTCTTTAACGAAAGGGAAATTGTTTGCTGAGTCACTCCCAATGATTTTGCGAGCTCACTTTGCATTTGGAACGGATCTTGATGCAGTAAAGCCTCCAATTCCTCATCTTCAAACTTTTTGGGCTGTTCAAGACTCTCTCTGATAATCCTCCTGGAGAACTTCTGTCATAAAAACCTTTCGCAATTCGCTGTTCGGAGCCGGCATTAAACAGTAAGTTTCTTCGACAAAATTATAACGCGGACAACACAGTGGAGGCGCGAAAAGCTAGGCTCTGTCTCTCAACGGGCTTTTTTGACTTGCGTTTACTTTTATCTTACGTTTCCTACATCTGCCAGTTCACCATCTGCCAGTTCACTTTGCGGTTGGCACAGATTTTGATCCAGTAAAACCTCCAATTCCTCATCTTCAAACTTTTTGGGCTGGCCAAGATGCTCTTTGTCTTCGGTGCTAAAACCACCCACCACTTTTGAAGCGTCGAAAACACTCTCTGCATGATTTATCGGTCGGAGCAGATTCACCATAAACTTCTGCAAGCATTCGATGGACTTCAGCTGCACTTTTCTTCGAGTTAAAAAAGACAATCAAAACTTCCCGCAAATGCTGTTTATTTAAGACAAATCAGGACATTTTCGAAAACGCGAAAAAACAATGTTGTCGTCTAAAACGTACGCTGATGCACACTAATTATTGCGGATAAATGTCACGCGTTTCCAATGAAGTAGGTAATCGCTAACAAGATCAGCCATAACTGACAGATGGTGCCATCTTTCGAAAACAGACCGAATTTGTACCCGCAACGATTTTTCGAAGAAAAGCGATGAATAAAAATGCCTCTCAGGAAAAATCTAAAACATAATCATCGTCGCTTTGAAACACAAGACCAATACTTTTTTCCATGATTGTATAACGAAATTGTGTACGCTGCTGAAGTCTTTGACGTAAGTTCAAAAACTGATTTTAATATTTCCTTGCCAATCTCGCAGTTGAAATTCGCCCACCTTCACCGGAAACATACCCAGCTCGTCGCACTTCAAACAATTCACCATTCAACTTTGTATCCTTAATGGCAATTAAATCCTTTCTGTCATTTTCTACAGCTCATTGAACTTAACAACTCACCAATTAAATCTACTAAAATAATTATGTGCCACACAGCAGGAGAAGTAGTCAAAAGTCCATTAACCAATTTTCCCCACAACAACCATCCACAATCCATAATGACTTCATAAGCCCTCGCCAATCACCTGCACTCGGCTCGGTTAATGCAGCCCAGACTGATGACCGCGATTAAGTTCAGCATAAATACAACCGCATTTGTTTTAGCCATATTTCCGTGGCAGCAGATTATTGCTCCTGACTATAAATCCACAATTAAAACTCCAACCATCAAATGCATCGCATGAGCACTTCGGCCCATTCTCTTGCCACAACAAAACACGTTTCTCGACCCCAGTCGGGACCTCAACCCCCAGCCCTCTGCCCTTAATTGAGCACAATTCACTGCGCGTATCTTACCGAACCATCGTCATTATCATGTTGCAATATCATGCACTGCGATGCCACCGCAATGGCGGCTTTTGCCTTTTTTTATGCTACATTAGCACGCCATCGGGCAATTACCCAGGCACAGGGATGCACTGGAGGCGATTCCTTTCGGGATCTATGCTCCTCCGTCCTCCGACGAAATATCAATTTCAATTAGCCGCCAGATGCGGAGACATGCAGCGATATGCGGCGATATGAGGCGATATGCTGGAATATACGACAACCCTCTCACCCACTCGGCGTCGTCGTGACAGTCATTAGTTGGGAAGCGCCGTCTATTCGAGGCCTATTGTTTGTCTGCTGCGGATGTCGGCTGTCGGTTGTCGGTTGTCGGTTTGTGCGCATTAAAGTGATATCATCTGTGTGTGGCGCAGCAATCAAACATCTAAATTGTGTACGCCATTTGCGTCGTCTCTCGGAAGTGGGTGGGAGGACATACACTCGCTGCCGTTGTCGTCGAGGTTTTTGAAATATTTTCCATGACAATCGAAATGTTGACGGTGGGAGGGAGCGAGGTCTTTTCCTGGCACAATCTCAAGGACGAAATTTTTGTGTCCCTTCGTTTATTCGGCACGGGCACGTGGATATGGCGACGCAATTTTTTTTTTCTTTTTTTGCAAATTCATTCTAACAATGTGAAGCAGGGTGGGTGGGATTCATGCATAACGGATGTGAAGTTATTAGCCCTCGACAAAGTCCTCGTTTGCGCTTTCAAACGGCGGAAATCACGAATCGAGCGCGTTGACACGTTATATCGATCGTTAACGTGGTTTTCCAATTCGACCAGGGATGTCATACGTTGTCTTGGATCTTGGATCAAAGGACGAGGACGAAAAGAAGCACCAAGTCATCGTTTTCCTTAAAAAAATTGCATTTCATTTTCTTCTCTCCCGTGGGATTTCGTTCTTTTTTCTTGAAAATCAAACCAATTTGCATGTTTATTTCGACGTGGCAGTCTTTGAGGAGCTGAAAAGTAATTTTGCAACAGGAGCACCTGTGTAATCGATATTTAGAGGCCCTGGGCGTTGAAATAATGATACGCGTCAATGGTGAGAGAAAGAATAATGAAGACCGATTAGAACGACGACTGGAGTCTCAATGGTGGCATCTCTCATCTGACAACGTTGTGGGAATACGTACTGTGGGACAACTTTCTGTAAAAAGAATTTTAAGCAATTTTCGTCAGACAAATTTTAAGAACAGGACAATTTTTGAAGGCCTAAAATGATAAATAATGTCGATCTCCATTTATTTACAAACTGTTGAACTTTGCTTTAGAGTGTAGGTCTCAGCGTAGACGAAATACGAGTTTCTTTTTAAAAATTCAATAAAATGAACAAAATTAAATTTTTATTCACGCCTTATGGCTTTATTGGAAAGAGCAAACATTCCCCTAAATTATGAAGTACAACTTCGTTTAATTGGCTCCCTCGGTTGGCTTCGTAGTAGCGCAATCTATCATTCCATTTTTCCAAGACCTTGTTCAGGGTTACGGACTGTTGTTCACGTATTCCTTGGATAATTTATTTATTTCTCTTTTTATTTATTTATTTATTGATTTATTTGTTTATTGTAATTTCTGCCACAAAAAGAAAAAGGTCGAGTAGGAAACTGCTGTTAGTGTCAAAAAAAACCTATGATGTAAAAAGAAACCACTAGCTGGCCCTGTGTTCTCAAAAATAAACTACCCACCCTGCAAGTTTAAATGCTGCCAATTGATGGTTGAAAATATGTTTAACTTATTCGAATGTTAATGAATTTCCTAGATTAGGTTAGGTTAGAGTTGCTGGCTGGAGCATCAAAGGCTCGCAACCATACTTAGGCTAGATTAGGCCTATTGTGATACCACGGAAATCTATTCCGCACCCTAATAGAACCAATTAGAGCTTCTTACGAATTTACGGATCTGTTGGACGAATTAATTTCATAAGATGTCACGTAATCTACCGAAATAATTCCTCAGAATTTCTATCGACACAATTTTTCAGTCTTTAAAATCATAAGACTTACGACTTAGCCAGTCGGATAATGCTCGGAAAATTCACGGCACCGGGCGCTGTCCATTTATACATTTAAAATAAATAAAACGAAAATTACCATCCAATCAAGAGCGTAAAGCCTTTTTCCAAGAACCACAATCCAACTGAAATGTTTTACTTAATTTGTGCTCCACAGGCGTCCTCGAAATCAATAAAGTCCTTTTCGCTGTGCCTGCTTCCCTCTCTGTCGTAAGTGCACTTATTTTCAGCAGAAAATTAACAAATGACTGCCAGAGCATGCATAAAATATAAAAGCCTTTTTTTTTCAATTTTTCAATGAATTTTTTAACAGCTCCACTCGGGGAATAATTCATTTTATTTAATCAGCCACCTCACCACGTCGAGGTGAGTAAGTAGCAGCCATAAGTCGAATTGAACTCGTTTCCTTAAGCCTCTGGGACGACGTAGATCTGCAATTGTTTCAAAAGCCTCCCATACATCAATCCCTTTTGAAATTTATTTCTTCGACAAAAAAAAAAAAGAACCCATCACTACTGACTGCGTAAATTGTATTACCCTCCATAAACGCTTATCACCCAAGGGTGTGTACACATTTCCCTTCAATCACCTGGCCACCTTCTCACCCATTCGCACATCAACAAAAGAAGTTCACTGCTTCTTTTCTCAAGCGCTTCAATGTAGCGCATTCCCATTGTGGCAACGCAAAATAGATACACGAACCATGTAGGATGTCACCTCACCGCCCACTTGCGCGATTCCAATTGAATTGATTCACAGGACCCACAGATTCAGATTCGAGGATTTCATAATCGAAAATTGCCCCGAAGATACATACGCAGAAGATGTGTGCTCTGGGACCATGCCGCTGGGAACGGATTCACTAAGCGTTACCTTGGCAAATGGAAAATTCCAATTGAGCTGAAACGATTCCGCTTCCATTATCAGACATTTTGTGCAAATTCGTTAGACGAGTGCGTGAGAGATACACACAAATGCCGTGTCCTGTGGGACATGTGAGTCAATCAATTTTTGGCTCGGAGAGACAGATTCTCGCACAGGATCTTCATCGGATAATTGAGGAGGAAAATGTATTTGATGGAAAAAATGAAGGTAATGAAATTTTTGCTTCGACTTTCTTTTTTGTCGTCGTTGCACAACAATCACGGAGGAGGTTTATCTGGAGCTGACCTTCAGCTGGAAGGGATTACTAGAGTAATTGGAAGTCATAATCAATTCGTGAAGGGTGCAGATTGGGTGGAGATTGTGTGGAAGCTTCACAATGGGGGGATAATCAATCCTGGCAGCTGGTGGCATTAAGGGTCGGGACAAACGGGACGGTCTTTTCTTGCTATGGGGGAGTGAGCATAATCATGATTTAAATTTTTTGTCAACTTCACAAAAATCGATCGAATAAAGATCAGCCAAACAAAAGCATAACCTCAGGTGCCGACATGAGTTCAAATGGATTCCTTCTTTTTGCATACTCTGCGGTGCTGAGGTTCGACAGACCAAAATTGTTTGCTTGCATTCCATTTCAGATGCCCGCGTGTGAGTCTTGCAATTTAAGTAGACGTTCTTACGGCGCATTTACTTGCAGATTGAATTTTTGCGCGGTAACTGATTGATAATCTATCAGCGTAGGTCAGAAGAACTTTATTTAATCAGTGCAGTCATTTTGTAATTTGCTATGTTATTAGTGTGAAAGACGTTTTTTGATTTGCGAATTAAATGTATTAAGTATGAGCAAGCACTGATGCTGATAATCTTATCAAATGTTGTTTTACACCATTTGCACCGGCTGACGGAGTGTCGGACTGATCTCGAGGTTAATGTTTCGGTTGTTTATTTTCTCAAAAAATGTCGGCTTTAAGTTATTTTCATCACACATCTTTCCAATTGAAAGGAATGAAACCAAGTATTTAGAGGCAGCGTCTAGTTTCACTCCCATATCTGTGTGTAACATAAATAAACCGCTCAGTGCACAGATTGATTAATTTAAGTGTCAAAGAACCTGGCATAATTTTTACTTTTTGTATTTACAATAATTTTCCTGAATTTTAATGTTATCACCATTAAACGACAACATTTTGAATAAAATAGAGTGTATTTCAGAGGTGAATGTAAATTATTTCATCGCTTTTCTTGATATTTTGTTTTATGGAGTTAACCACTGTGTGCTTGAACCGCTCAAATGTACATTCAATCAAAATAAAACTGAGACAGACTCTTTCAAACGAAAAATGGCTTCGCACATATGACAAAATGAAGGCATTGTTTTTAAGTGAAAAATATTTTTTTTACAGAGCATGGTTCAATGTTTACCATTAGAAACATTTTAACAGTTAAATCAGATGTTACCTATTTGATTTTTAGTTCAGCGCATTTACAATTTTTTGTGAACAGAAGAAAAAAATAAAAAAAAATAAACCTTTTCAATATTTTAACACTTTGAATGCCACGCTAATTCTTCATCGCTTGCACAAAACAGATAATTTTTTTTATCATTCGTGACGCATTCAAATAAACTATTTTTGTTGGTTCTGTATTAAATTTATTTTTTTTTCAACCATTTTATTAACGTTAATAATATTTGAAAAATTGAAGCCTTTAGTTCATTCCATAAGCCTTTATATCTTAATAATCTTCGCCGGTCACCTATGGCATTCAACGTGTTTTAAAATCGTTTTTTTTTTTTCTATAAAGAGATAATAAGCGAATATTTTTCGACATGGAATAAAACGAAGAAGACGTGTAAACTATCTTTTAAATTAAATATTGATGTTTGAGTCTTTCGCTTTTTAAGTTAATTTTGTATAAACATTTCAGATTTTTCAATAGTAAAATTAATTGCTAACACTAGGTTTACCAGTCGAATTTTGTCCTTAAGTTACTTAGCGTTTTCAGTCTTTATTTACTTCTAAAATAGAACGAAATGAGTTCAATAATATTAGGTACACTGTACCTTGTTGAAGAAATGGAATTTTAAAAGGTAACTCGGTAGGAATCGGGTTATATGGACGCCACGCCACTGAAGTACAGTGACCTAATACATAAAAAGTATTCTTTAATTATATGTAGCTACAAAAATCATGATCTGTTTACAAAAAGAAAATTGTACTTGCAGTAGGAATTTTAAATTAAAATTGCAAGGCCGGTCTTGTAAATCTAGTATTAATATAATTCTAAGCCTATTATTGATGAACGAACAAACTTTTCTGGCAGAATGTCAACAAATTGGCGTACCAGACGTGCTGGTTGTAATGATTTCTTACCAAATAGTCAATAATGCCTAAAAGTTTGACTACAATTGTGTGAGTGCTTTAAGAGTTAATGACTTTTGACGCTCTCCGTTCAATGTAAACGACTGTGGTCCGAAAGTTGATTTTTTTTTAAATTTACTTTAATTTTACTTTCTTACTTTTTCATTAAAGGGCGACGTTTTCTTAACAATCCAGACGTTCATTCCCCTTGGAAATGTTGCAATATTAAATTTTAAGTGTTAAATAACGACATTATTTGTATCTTTCCCTTGTACTTTTATCCATATCGCATCTTTATTTTAACCCTACACTGTGCGACTTTTTTATTTTACTAAAAAAAGCATTTTTCTTTATAATTTATGGCTGCAAATACCAGAATAATAATAAAAAAAACATTAGTGATCGTAAATTGGCATGATTATTCCCTTCAAAATATATAAAGGAAATTATCTACAAAGCTTAACAAAGTAAAATTCTGATCCATAGTTTATGAAAGAAATAAGAATTGAGTTGATTCAGATCTGCTAAATTTCGCAGTGTAGGACTTATTTCATTATAAATTATCTTAAATCGTAGTTGGAAAGGACAAATGTTTTAAGTCTCTAGACAAGCATGTATTTTCGTACACTATATTGTTCAAGCTAGTTAATAAACAAATAAATAAATAATAACAATCCAGACGTGATTCAATCATTTAAGGAAAATTTTAGTTGAATAATTTTTGAAATAAAGACCAAACATCGTAGAATTTTTTTAGAAGAGATTTAACATGGTGGTTGGGTGTGTCATTACCAGATAAAGGAATCGTTTAAGTCAGCGCTTTGTATATAGCCGGAAAATTCAAAAGACAAAAAGGCGGAAGAGAGATATTTGACAACCTAATATGTTCCTGCCTTACTTAGGTCCTTGTCGCTTAAGTTAAAGATATTTCATAACCAATCAAAATGGTTATTCATTTAATAAAGCAGCATTAATTTTTATTTTTGTCTGTTATAGCCTTTAGAAGATCCATCATAACAATTAAACTTCCTCTACCTAAACATATTATTTTGTTACTGAAATTTGCTACTCCTTAGTTAGTAGGACTTTCCAAAGTATACCTTCAATATTTTTCTCTTGTTGCTTTCCAAGTTTTAATAAAAAAAAAAAAAGAAATATGGCTTATTCGGTATAAAGCTGAATTCCTTAATCCATAAATTAAATTTGTCGGAGAAAGTTGTGTACTTCGGACCGATTTTCAGAAAGTTTACGCTCCATCACCATATTATTTCAGCATAGTAATGATACCTTATAAAACTAAGCCTATTTATTACACTTTTTAGACACTTCATTAATTCTTTCAAAAAGTATGTTAATTTTTCTTATAACCTGAATAAATGATCATATCCGCATGAAAGTAAAAGGTACACTTTGTGTAGACACAAAAAAGCAGAACCAAATTCGTTTATACAATTTTCTCTTACTTCTGTTTTCCTTTAAAAGCTTTCTACTAGAAATTGTTTATATAATATCATAAGTCTATTCAGTAGTAAGATAAATTGTTATCATATCTCTGTGCAAGCAGAGTTCAAAATAAATATGTAATACCTATGTTATTCAATGAAAATAAATGTGACTACTAACTACTACTATTTTCTCTTACTTTACACTAAAAACGGTCTAAATGCTCGTTACTAATAAAAGACTTAATGTACTTCCATTTAATTTTCACAACATTGACTAACAAAGTACACAGATAACCAGTAGTTGTTTTGACGCCTTGTTCATTGAATGATTCACCAAACGTTTGAAAGGAGCTTTTACTATCTCACATTTGGGATTACCGGAGCTAATAAAAGTACACCATTCACAACAAGAACAACTCTGGCACTTACAATAAACCATTGAGCTTCCATAAAACAGACAACCGATTTATTTTCTGCGACAAATACTAATTGCCCAATATCACTTGTAATTTCAAATTTTCATTTATCTAATCAAATATATTTTTTTTTATCAAAATCGTAAAAATCATTTCATAAGTGGTAATGTCTTTCAAATTAGGATGACCTTAAAGTTGACTTAGGAGATATTTTTTAGTCTGCTCGTTCGTTTAAGATAAACGAAATATAAACGCTTTTGAGCTGTCGGATCAAGGCAAGAAGATCTCATGGAATTAAAAAAACGCTTACTTGTGACTTAATTATACGAGGAGGATGGGCAAGTGAAAGTGCATAAGTATTGTTTGCTTTAACAGCTAAGAAGTATGTTAAGGCATTACAAGAATACTGAGAAATACACGTGCATCTGAGTACCACAATGTACCCCAACCGCCCAATCAAATTCCAGAAGATGTTTTTGTATAATTCCATAAAAATGCTTGAATCCATATTTGTCTTTGAAAAAATCTTCAATTTGAAAAGAATCAAAAAGCGAATGTAGAAGCAACCATTGAAGTCATGAAACCATACAATTAGAGAATTTATATTTCTTGTGTGAACTGAAAGGAATGTTGGATAAAAGATGAATTTAGTTAATTACTCTCCCAACCTTATGTTTCTTAGGAATTTGCCCTTCTTCAACTTTTACTTTAGCATACTTTACTTTAGCATAGCAAACACTGCACACAAATTTCGAGCACAGCTCTTCAAAGAAAATATGAGAATATTTTCCCAGAAAGTAAAACCACTCTTCTTGATTACTTGGGAAAAACGTGTCCTTCATTAAAAACAAAAAGGTTTCAACTTAAACAATTCGATAGAAGCAGTCCTCAGTTGGTCCAAAAAACCTCTTAAATAGTTTCTACTAGAAATCTAAACCTAAATCGAATAACTAAAACCCAAGAACGTTCATTTCCATAGACGGCCATATAAAACCGCCCACATGTGATGCACAAACTGCCCCATTTTCATATTCCTCGTCGGGGTGAAAAAGCCATTCAACTAAGGGCTTTATGACAGCCAGCCCACCACCGCTACTCACGTCGAACCTTTTACGTTAATGGCCACCGAAAATAAACGAATACGTTCACCTTATCCTAATTGAAATTCTCTAATAAATTTGTCCCGTCTCCCCCTGTGACCCTCGATTTGGTGAAATTAATTGAACGGTCCTGTCCCCAGAAGGAGAACTCTTTCCCAGCGTCGCCGCACGTCTAATGCCTTTCTTTTTTTGTCTGTATCCATCTCTAAAAAATTCATCACCGTATCGCACAAAAGGACAATAAAAATTCCTTTGACAAAATAAATTCCTTCAGGAATCATACAAGTATCTGCGCCTACCCGGCCCGCCCCTCTCGGCCATCATTAAGATACAGCACGGGAAAATTATTACATAATTTTCGTCGAACTTCACAAAGGACACCCGGACTGGGCGCTTACCGTACTTACGTATGTCTGCCGCCCAGGAATATTGGAATTTTATTATTTTCAGGAAAAGGACACAGAAGCGCTCGTCCTAAATACCGTCAGCCTATTTTCATATTCAGGTTAGCAAATTCACCTTGAAAGATCCTCTTCTCTTCTTTTCTTTTTTTTTCTTTTTTTTTTGCTGTGTTTGTGAGCTTTACACACACATATAATTTTTTTCACTCCTTGTCTCCTTTCCGTTCGTTGATTATGCGAAAGATAACGATGTTTAACATTATCATAATATTTTACGATTTCTTAAAGGTATCCTTTTGTGGAGAATTGATGGGGGTGGAAGAGTCTGGGACTGGGTCTAAAATTTTATATCAAATTGATTTACATATGTACATATATATTTGGGTATAGCGGGGAGAATGAATTCATTTTCGGCGGAAGATGCTTCGTCGAAAAATGTTTTTTTTTTTTTTGTCGACGGAAAAAGGACGTAAAATGGAAGCTCTTTGTTTGCTTCAACGGAGTGACAAATTGAATTTTTCTTTATCTTCCGACGATGATGGGTTTATTTATTTAAATTAATTAATTGGGAAGTGAATTTTTTTTAAGGGTTTTCCTAAAAAATGCTTCTGTTGGAGGAGACTTTTGATGTAAATGGAACCATCAACATCGGCTACCAGAGATGTTCTTCAAAATAATGTGGTTGTGGTATTGAAATTGCCAACTCTAATCAAATTGTGTGTCAATTGTAAAAAATATAAAGTGATTGGAGTGTAAGTACTGATTGCTCAAAGAGAAACCTTGAAAAACAAATGTGAGAGACCATTGGTGAGGCATGGTTAAAGGCAAAGACATACAAAGTTGTCGCAAAGAACTTAGTTTGTGTTTCTTTTCTAATTGAGGTACTATTTTTTTGCCGCCAACTACAAATCCTAAGTTTCTTTTGATGTTTTTTTTACAAAACTAAAAGCTCGAACCATTTTCTGCCATTCAACCAAAAAAGAAAAGACAGACGTTAAAAACTCTTAAAGTACCCTCCCCTACGATTAACCTTGTGGAAAATGCTTTACCTCTTGAAAACTAACGAAGAATCACGATACCGCCGTCGCCTTGCAAATAAATCCACATACGTCAACTGAATAAGACCTTAATTAAAGGAACTTCTGTAGAAAATATTTTCCGTCGAGCTAAGACAACCATTCAAACACTTGAGGCACTAAAGCTCGGTTACCAAGAACCCTCACGCTCGATTCGTTCTCAAGGTTTCACATAAGTCTACGGTTTTAATTGGGATTCCCCCCTTCCGTTAAACCGACATCTGCAAATTTATCAAAAGTCTTAGGTACACTCTTGTTCTTCTCCTTCAGAAGAGACTCCCTCAAAAATGGGACCAATTACCAAAAAAGAAAATGAAATGAAAATTATTCTAACCACGTTCCTAGATATCTCTCAACTCACCTTCACATGGTTAGAAGACGAAGGTTGTCGTTTGTTTGATGTTTTTTGTTTGCTACCACACACACACATCCGGTCTTATCCTGTGGAAATTAATCTGCATAAGTATTTAATTGAATTTTCTCCATCGCAGCGAATCTTAAGTTCTCCTTCGCGCGAGTTATAGGTAGGGTAACGTTTTCTTTGAAATAAACTTCCTTTTTAATTTCCTTTTTTTTTTTTATTTATTCTTTAACCTTCTTACAATTTTTGTTTTTTATTTTAGACTTGATTACCACAACTGCCCGTACCCATTTTTATTTACGCCCTTTTATACCCGAGTTCTCAGTTTCTCCCATCAACGCAACATCCCAGCAGCAAGCATGTTGCACACACATGATGCCCTTCTGGATGGAGTCAACATGTCCCATTATGCGTACTCTCTCCATTCAGCACCAGTGGGAGAGAGCATTTTCTGTAGTAACAGCCGCATGAGTTGCGAACTGCACTAACTGTGATTTGATAACGCACATGCTGTTTGGATCACATGAATGGGTCGTGATCGCATGAATGGGTCGTGATCACATGAATGGGTCGTGCTGTGCTGTGCGTAAAGATATTTGGCTTTTGCCCACGTGTGCAATGGGCTTGTAATGTACTATGGTTGCCATAGTACATAACTCCTCCCGCCGTAGTATAATGGATTTCTGGAAGTTATTTGCGCTTTGTTGCAATGCAATTGAAACATGTTTACTCGGGCGTATGTGCGTTATTTCTTATAAAAATGGGGTTGGAATCAGAAAGTGGTTCATTAAATGTAATTTGTGGTAGGAAATCAATTATTAATGAATTCATTTTTTTTGGAAACAATATCTAAGTGCTAGTAGGAATGATTAATATACATGTTAAGTTTACAATGTTACAATATAAATTAAGAATTCAGTTTTTTTTTTTTTTTTTGTTTTTTTTTTTTTTTGCGCTTTTATCAATATACATGTGTACTTTAAATGGGAAACAATATCTAAGTGCTAGTATATATACATGTTAAGTTTACAATATTACAATATAAATTAAGAATTCGGCTTATGTATATAAATGACTTTCTAGTAACATTATAAATATTAAGGTATGGTCCTAGTTCATATTAGTCAAAGAAAGTAGTGTAGTGTTCTTTACGTTTTATGAGATTTTGTTCTAACTTTTGTATTTCATTATTTGTGGATTGAAAGAATTTCTCGTTCATTTTTGGGAATACTGTCAACAAATTTCCGCTTTTTCCTAACCTTTTGTTTATGTACCTTTCTCTTATTTGTATCGATCGTTACCTTCTTGTCTTTATACACAATATGCGGGATAAATCTAGGAGCAAGTTTATTGCGCCTATCGTCTTGTTCGTAAATTCGTTCATGTTCGTTGAATTTAGGAGGATTTTCTCTCTTTTTATTTCTATTTTGAATAATTCTTTCTTTGTATTTTAGACTATTTTTATGGACCAAATCACATAAAAATGAATAGTCCTTAATATGTTGTGTTAAATAATCTTGTTCTGTATTATATGTACTTATGGTTGGGAAAATACTATTCTTTTTAATGTGTCCTGTTAATATTTCAAAAGGAGTCATTTTAGTCGAAGAATGGATAGAAGAATTATATGTTATGACAGCTTCATTGACGATTTCGCTAATAGATTTTCTTATGTCTTTAGATTTAATTATCCGTATTAACTCGGTGAGGGTCGAGTGAAATCGCTCTACAGGAGAATTCCCTGTCGAACTTTTCGCACAGATTGTGTGGAAATTTATATTGTAAATTGATAAGAAGTCTTTAAAAAGAGTTGATAGGAATTCGCTACCATTATCTGATACTATTTTGTCTGGAAGCCCGTGATGAGAAAAGAAATGTTTTAGAGCTTGAATAATACTAACACTATTTCTTGATGGTAATAGGTAAACGCTAGCAAATTTACTGAATTTATCTAAAATTGTTAAGAAGTACTCCTTGTGAATGAAGTAAATGTCTATGTGTATGATCTGCAAAGGCCTTGATGGAGTTTCTGTGAGTTCAAACTTTATAGATTTTCTTTGTCTATCATATTTATATTTTGCACATGTATCGCAATTGTTGATGATTCTGCTAATAGCAGATTTCATATTAGGGAAAAAGTATTTTCGTTTTAAATGCTCTAAGGTTTCACTTATACCTCTGTGGTTTGAAGAGCTATGATATTCCCGTATTAGATTTTCTTGTTCGTCGACTTCTGTTACATCTTCTAACAGAGTGGTGCATCTAATTAGTTTTATTTTGCTGTTGCTAAAATATTTGGAGAAAATGGTTTGGACTATTCTAAACGTATCATCATCTGTGAGAATCGCTGTTAGGTTTTTGGCGTTAATGTGATTTCGGAATATGTCTACTATTGTATTCTCACTTCTTATATCTCTATATTCAACACTCAGTCTTTTCTTTCTACGAAATAAGATTTGAAAATTGGTATGAATCTTTGCTCGTTTTGAGTTTTCGATAAGAATTAATTGGTTTGTAAACTCATTAATAGGTGTTTCAGATATTGGAATACCATCATTAATATTTTCCATAGCCGAGTGTATAGTGTCAATGCTCTCATTTTCGTCAACATTATTATCCATTGACATGGAATCGAATTCATTCGCATGAATTTCAATGCGTGATAAAGCATCTGCATTCAGGTTAAGTTTGCCTTTTTTATATACTACAGTGTAGTCGAATTCTTCTAATCTTAGCCGCCAACGCACCAGTTTCGAATTTGGTTCTTTTAAAGAAAAAAGCCAGGTTAAAGGCTTGTGGTCAGTAATAATTTGGAATTTTCTGCCATAAAGGTAGGGCCTAAAATATTTGACGGCCCAAACTATGGCTAACAATTCCTTTTCAATAACACTATAATTTTGTTCGCATTTTGACAAAGTACGGCTTGCGTAACAAACCGGCTTGTCCGAACCAATAGTACCTTGAGACAACACAGCGCCAATTGCAACATTACTCGCATCTGTAGTAAGGTTGAATGGCTTTGAAAAATCTGGGTACTGTAGAATGGGATCATTACATAACAAATTTTTGCAAGTTTCAAAACAGCTGACGTACGTGGAATTTAAAACTATTTTGTTTCCTTTACGTAGACATTCAGTCATTGGCTTTGTAATGTTGGCGAAATCCTTTATGAATTTTCGGTAGTAGCCGAGAAGTCCTAAAAATGATTTTATTTGTTTTGGTGTTTTAGGCATCGGATAGTTTTTTATTGCGTGAACTTTATCGGGGTTTGGTTTTACACCATTTGCCGTTACTAAGTGCCCCAGAAAAGAAATTTCTTTTCGCAGAAACTCAGATTTGTCCAATTGAATTTTGAAATTGGCATCTCTAAGCTTTTGAAATACAAGTTCCAAGTTGTGGATATGTTCCTGCAATGAGGTGGAAAATACAATGATGTCATCCATGTATACTAGACATATTTTCCCTTGCAGTTCTCTCAGGACGTTATCCATAACACGTTGAAAAGTTGAAGGGGCGTTTTTGAGGCCAAAGGGCATTCGAAGGAACTCAAAATGTCCGTTATCAACTGAAAACGCTGTTTTGGGAATGTCGTCTTCATGAACTTGTATTTGATGGAAACCGGACGCGAGATCAAGAGTACTAAAATACAAGGATCTTCCGAGTTTATCCAAAATGTCCGTGATGTTGGGTATTGGATACTTATCATCTTCAGTAATTTCGTTCAGTTTCCTATAGTCAATGACTAACCGCCATTTTTCTTTTCCACTTGCGTCTTTCTTTTTGGGAACTATCCAAATTGGGGAAGACCAAGGCGAAAAACTGGGACGAATAATATTTTGGTCGAGTAATTTTGAAATCTGATTTCTGATTTCTTCTTTATGGACATGTGGATAACGGTACGATTTTGTATAAATCGGAATGTCGTTGCTTGTTTTGATTTTATGCTTGATCTCATTGGAAAACGTCAGGTCACCACCTTCTTTAAAGAAAATATCTTCATACTCCTGACACAAGTCTTTTATTGCCTTCTCTTCTTCTGAATTAAGATGATTAGTGCGAATAAATTTCAAATCAAGTTGACCTATTTTTTCAGGACTTGATATTGAAAAATTGTGTATTTCATATACATTTTTTGCACTAATCACTTCCGCTTTAATTGGTTGTTCAACCACAAATACTTGAGGATGGTTAAGTGAATTATTTACTTCAACTAACGCATACCAATTGTCAGCGTGATAAAGACCTTTAGAAATAGTTAAGCCCTGTTTTATTATGGTCGGCTTAATATATATGTCCCCCTGTTCAATATCAACAGGTAGACGACAAATGATTTTACTGAACTCTGAGACGACGTATTTTTTTGAAATAACGTTTGGCTTGAAATACAATGGGATTTTTGCATTTTGATTTTCTAATATGGAATTTTTCAAATCAATTTTGAAACCTAATTTTGTCAATATATCCGTCCCTATAAGTCCATCAAAATAGTTATGAAATTGGAAAAGTAGAAATGAAAGTGGTTGATTAGTTTTTAGCTCAGGTAATTTATCCAGAGTTAATTCTTTATTTACAAAGTAATTTTTGAACATGGTTTTTATTTGTAGGGGAATTATAGTTTTAATATTTTGTTCTTTTACGACATCGGGATTTATAAAGGACTTATTGCTACCGGTATCTATTAGAAATTTAAGTTTATTTTTTGCAAAACTATTTACTACAATGTATGGCAAAGAATTAGTATTGAAGTTATTTAAATCTAGGTAACCTATTGGATTTCCGAGGCTAGTGAAATAAAATTTGAATCATCTATTTCAGCTTCCATTGATTGTTTTTCATTAGGAATTTTGTTTGATCTCTTTGACCGATAATTGACGTGGTTACCATTGCAGTTGCTTGAGGATTCAATATTATATAAATGGTTTTTTCCATAGTTTTGAGAGGTATTCCGAGTTCTAAAGGAACTGTCTGAAATTCTGTTTGTATTGCCACTGTAAGTGTCCATTGGCTCTGGTGGTGAAAGCCTCCTACGAACAGAGTTTGAGTTTGAACTTGTCTGTACAGTTGGTGCTACTAGATTTCGTCTTGAATTATTTTGTGTGAGCGTTGGCTGAGAAAAAAAATGTCGTTCGGGTCGATTTTGATATGACCCTAATCTTGAAAATCTATTTTGCTCTGGAAAGACTTGGCTTTGGGTGTAGTAACAATTTTGTTCCCTATTACAAAACGTTAAAGCTTCTGGTAGCGTTGAAGGCCTCATGGCTCTTACTGTGGAACCTAACGGTTCTTTTAACCCTGACAAAAAGACATTTAAGCACATTTCGCTATATAAAGCTTGTTTTGCTGTTATTACAATCGAGTTGTTTTCATGAACCCTTACGTGATTCATCATCGCGGATAGGATATCGATTATGCTTGAATATAAATTCTGAACGGTACCTGTACCCTGCCTAAGTTGATGCAAATCGCGAATTAAGCTAGCTTCATTCCGTTTATCGGAATAGTGAGCTATTAAATTTTGTTTTATATCCGTCCAATTTAACTGTGTACCGTATAAATTCAGCACTTCATTCGCGGGGCCGACAATTTTATTTCGAATTGCTCGTAAGAGTATTTTTGGGTAACTTTGTGTACTCGATGAAGGCATACAATCGAGAATTTCTTCAACATTGTCCAAGAAGTTGTACAATGACTTTGGGTTCCCATCAAAACTGGGTAAATCTTTTATCGCGTCGGGTATTCTAAGCGAATTAAAAATTTCGTTTGATATTGCTTGAATATTCGTAGTCATGTCGTTTGTTTCTTCTTGCACAATGTTTAGATTAATAATTTCTCGCGAATTTTGATCGACAGTATTATAAGTACGTGAAACACTTTCAATCCCGTTTGAAAATAAATTGTAAGGACGCACTTTATTTATTTTAATCTTTAAATTTTTTCTTTGAACACGTGGCATAGAATAATATGAACTAGGACTTACCCCTTTATTTTCTTGAGTCTTGATTTTCTTGAATTTCCTATGGTTGAGGCTGCGTTGATTTTCTTGAATTTTTCCTATGGTTGAGGCTGCGTTGATTTCTTCCGTTGACTGCGCCAGTTATAGGTAGGGTAACGTTTTCTTTGAAATAAACTTCCTTTTTAATTTCCTTTTTTTTTTTTATTTATTCTTTAACCTTCTTACAATTTTTGTTTTTTATTTTAGACTTGATTACCACAACTGCCCGTACCCATTTTTATTTACGCCCTTTTATACCCGAGTTCTCAGTTTCTCCCATCAACGCAACATCCCAGCAGCAAGCATGTTGCACACACATGATGCCCTTCTGGATGGAGTCAACATGTCCCATTATGCGTACTCTCTCCATTCAGCACCAGTGGGAGAGAGCATTTTCTGTAGTAACAGCCGCATGAGTTGCGAACTGCACTAACTGTGATTTGATAACGCACATGCTGTTTGGATCACATGAATGGGTCGTGATCGCATGAATGGGTCGTGATCACATGAATGGGTCGTGCTGTGCTGTGCGTAAAGATATTTGGCTTTTGCCCACGTGTGCAATGGGCTTGTAATGTACTATGGTTGCCATAGTACATAACTCGCGGTGTCGTCCTCGGTGGATGAGAGAATGGAGGCGGATGGAACAACACAAAAAAAAATCCTTGCCGCCGTGTCGCATCCTTCCGAGAGAGAGAGTGCCTCCTGGAACTTTCCTCGTCGTAATTTATACGCAAAACGTGAAGTTGGCGTGAGCGCTGCCGCCAGTAGAGGCGGCAAACCAGGTGCTGAGAAGTCTCAGCAAAACTATTTCCCCGTGCAAAAGTTTCTTTTAGACGAGTTTATGCGAAGAGTCCTGGTACCAGTAGTTGTTGGAAAAGTCAAATAGCCCCGCGAGTTGTTTATTGGTTGATGATTGCATCGCAATTATAACCGACAGTCGTCACATCCAGACCCGCAAGGAGCCGCCGTAGTCATTAATATCGAAGCATGTCCTTTCAATTACATTTCACTTGTTTTCTAAACTTCACCCCTTCCGTTTGACCGCATAATAAAGTCATTAACTTGTAAAAGGACGACAGCATCGACAACGATAACAACAACGTCGACAGCACTTTCCTGGTACGGCTCTATCCCAGCAAGGACCCCCATAAAACTCTGACATATGTGTGCTTATGTCAACAAACGAGATGTCCCATATAGCGCATGGGTTTAGTGCCTCATGGCTGTCATCTTCGCCTCGTCATGGGGCATAAATTATTTTTGTTTACTTCCTTTTTTGCGGCGAAAAAGTTAAAAACGAACAAAAGGACTCGCACGACTTGAACACCATCGCTACATGGCCGAGTGAAGCTTTCTATGCCAGACTAGATAAGTTTGCTGATGCGATGACATTCAATTTTGTGTGATAGTAGCTGCCGTGCTGTTTGTGATGTCCTTACGATGCGGGCATGAATTTATGCATTGCCAGGAGAAGGAGGAGAAGGAAAAAAATTAATTCCTCAGCGCTTGTTAATGGCGGCGATAAAAACCTAACAGGTTCTTACTTACGTCGTTTCGGATCTGGAGCTGAGTTTACGACCGGTTAGTTGGTGTTAAGATCTATTCTTTAGCTGCAGGCGGCTTGGGCGGAACTTTTAAAGGATTTTTGGCTTTCAGGGGAATTTCTTGGAAATTCGGTTGAGACTTTGTAGAGAAATGTGGTGTAAGTGTCTGCAGGCGTATGGATTACGAACTATTAAAGGCAGCATCACCTTAACCCTACATTGCGCAGTGTAATATGATACAACTCAATTCTTACTTCTTTCATAAGCTATGGATCACAATTTCACTCTGTTAAGCTTTGTAGATGATTTGCTTTACATATTTTGAAGGGAATAACCATGCCAAATAATGTAAACTAATCCCCTCCCTCTTTAAAATTATTATTCTGGTTTTTGCAGTCATAAATTGTATAAAAAGTCGCGCAGTGTAGGGTTAAGTTTTTTTGCAATTTTACAATTGCAATTTTCAAACTCAAATATTTGTTTATAAGGTCTTACACTAGGTAAGTAAGGTAATGTAAACTCCACATTGTATGCGTTGTAGTCGTCGTGCCTTGGTTAGTGCGTCGGACTATAAAGGAAGCGCATCCGGATTCGAATCCAGCTCGGGGAAAGAACACAACAAACAACTTTCACTGCTCCATCTCCAGCGAACGGTTGACAATCCTTCTGGAGTACTTTTGTCATGGAAAGTTTTCGCAATTCACCTTTCGGAACCGGCATTAAACAGTAGGTCCCCTCTACATGCGTAAAATTATAATGCACACAACCCAGTAGAGCCGCAAAGAAGATAGGCTCGGGTCCTGTATGTTATATGTATGTAATACTTTAAAGTAAATTGTTCCAACTGCTCGCTTTAAAACCAGATTGAACTGATGCCTCATTTTACGATTAAGTAATACTCTCTAGTAGCTGAGTCTTTCAAGACAATTTCATTATTGAAACTTTCTGCTCAATTATATTTCTTGCCCTGCTTATTTGCCATCAGTAAATAAACAATGAGAATTTTTTCCCATTATGTCAATCCAAAAGTTGATTGGCAGCAAAATGGACCTAACTTTGGCCAAAGTGTACCAAATTTTTCGAAATGTGCTAAGTAAACGTTGAAAAAGTGCTTCAAAAAAGTAGAATAATGATAATTTAATTTGACAGACGTCACCAAAACAACATGGCCGCCTCGAACTGGCAATATCGATCCGTCGCTATTAGTCATCTAGTCGCTCTTCTTTGCCGACGACCACGAATATCGTTTTTCCACACCTCGAGAGCAGAAATTTTGAAAGCAGTAGCTTCGATTTCTACTTGTGAAGACGGCTTTAGCTCAGGCACAGACCAGGACTAATTGCCTGATAAATAAGTAAACTTCGATTTTAGGAAACAACACATCCTGTTTTTGACCCAAAAATCTCTCCTTGTCACTGATTGCATTCAAAGTTGTTGTTCATTTATTAGCAATCAGTGAATACTGGCAGCTTACTTAATGACGTCGGTTTCATTCACCTGTTACCTCCACTTGACAAAAATGCCAATCAACGTCAATCAAATTAAAAAAAAATAAAAAAAATACTTCAGCAAATCAAAAACCCTCCTTCAAATGTCAAATCCCAATTGTTAATTAATCCCAACTTCTGATTCCACCACCAGCACCTGCTGGCAATGCTACCATCTGCTCGCCATCAGCAAAAAAAAAAATTAAAACCAATTAAAAAATACTCACCTACTCCAGAGTCCAAGAAAAAAAGCACAAAAACCAAATAATAAAATGCATATTCAAATTTTCTGAATTAATCAACAGCCCCACCATCGCCTAGCCTCTCGAAATGAGTGCGCGTTAAATTAAATTATTTAACACTCCCGAAACAGTGAGCGAGGGGGAAACCACCAGAATTCACCGCAGAATACCAATGAGCTTCACGCATTCAACTAAATAATTTTCAATTATGAAACTTAAATCGAGTTCATGTACAGTCTCGAGTAGTTAGTTGTCTCCGGTGAGCATTCAAATTAACAACAAAACCTGCGGTTGATGTGAAATATAACACCCTGTTTCTCAGTATCTGAGGTCTTAATTATTATTTTTTCAACTTTCAAGACAATGCACACTAGCTTAAGACTCAGAGGAGTAGTCATTGTTATGGCATCGCCGTGAAAGTATGCCAACGTACATCGAACAGACTTCGTGCCTGGGGGGTGATGATGGTATCCTTTCAACCACAAAAAGAGATTTTCATTAAAATTTTCTCAAGAATATTTACAACAGCAGCCACAGCAGAAGGAAGTGATTTCATTTTGTGGTAAAGTGATAGAAATCTTGTTATCATAATGCTTTTTTCGGTACAATAGAATTTATCGTTAAAATAAACACAAAATTGAGTTCTATTCTTCGCTCTTAAGACATAAATTATTCGCTTTTATCATTTTTAAGTTGCTCTCCTGTTCCGCAGATGCATTGTAATCATAATGCAAATGTAGACAACGGTGTCCTTACGAGGAAGGCACGGAGGGAAAAAAAATTCATTACACTAATCGAGAAGTGGGCGTCCTGAAGGGGAGGCATGGGGAATAAGCGGAAAAATGGGTGTAATTTAATTCTGTCCTTAAGGATAATGTATGCGATAATGGTTGCCGTTTCGGTTGACTTTTTGGTAAGAAATTTAATAGGGAAGTGAGTGAAAATCGAAACTTTCAAAATTCTCAGCAATTGATAACAAATAAAGAGTTTTCGAAGAGGAACTTGACAACTTTGAATTTAATTTGTGAACACACCCTTTCACTAATCATCGAACTGTCATTGTCAATTTATTTAGTAAGCTCAACGTTTTCATCGTGGTAAAGTACACGAATGAGCAACGTCTTTAAATTCTTAAGATTTTCTAACGAAATTCGGAGTCGGTGACCGCAACTTTAAGAGTATTAACTCCAATTTTTGGTCGTAATTCTCGCTCTAGTAGACAGACAATAACAAGTTTAGTGCAAAAATTTGAGTCTACGTGATGTTGCAGTGTCAGTGAAACAACGGGTTGGTCGACGGGTGTCGGAAATATTGCTGCCGTTCAGGCGTCCGTGGCAAACGATCCAAATCCGTCAATTTTACGACGACGACGTTAGGGTCGTTGGGCATCGCTCAGACCACATTATGGCATATTTTGCATAAGGATCTTGACTTACACCCATTCCAGATCAAGCTGATTTAAGAATTGAAGCCGTTGGACTATTTCAAACGACGTACGTTCTTCGATTGGGCTCTGGAGAAGACGCGTAAAGATGATGAATTTCGTCGTAAAATCATCTTTAGTGACGGAGCTCATTTTTTGCTCAATGGGTTCGTCAATAAACAAAATAGGAGGTATTTGTGGGGTGAAAATCCACATGTACTCCATGAATCACTATTTCATCCACAAAAAATAACTGTTTGGTGCGGTTTGCATGCCAGCGGTGTTATTGGGCCATATTCTTTCGTCGACGATAACGATCGTCAGGTTACTGTGAATGACAATCGTTATCGCGCCATGATTATCAATTATTTTTGGCTCGAATCGAATCGAGATATGGACTTGGACAACATGTGCTTTCAATAGGATAGTGCCACAAGCCACACAGCACACCTTAGAATTGATTTATTGGAGAGTAAGTTTGATGAGTGTGTTATCTCAAGAAATGGGCCAGTCGATTGGCCGCCTCGTTCGTTTCATTTAACGCCTCTAGGTCATTTTCTTTGGGGCTACGGTACAGTACGGTAGCCGACGACGTTGGTAGAGCTCAGAGCCAACATTGACCGCGAAATAACAGCCGTTTCGGCCGAAATGTTTGGCCGAGTCATCGAAAATTGGGTCCAACTACTCGACCGCTGCAAACGTGCCCGCGGTGGTCATATGAACGAAGTCGAGTTTCACTTACAAATATTTTGATTTTAGTTCTAGCCGATAGTAAAGTTTCGAAATATCTCAAATGGTTTGAGTTTTATTTTAAAAAAAGTTGTCAAGTCCTCATTCGAAATCCTTTAAGTATGCTCGCTGTTTATGAGGAACATTTTCAACATTGGGGTACTGAAAGGCGGCGAAGTTTGTTAAGACAAAAATCAAGTTTTCAATTCTGTGATAGAAAATAAAGCTACAGAAAACATAAAAAATTTAATCTTTAAACTGAATTCTTTGAACTCTTATTTTTATGTTATCAAACTTTTATTATTTAAAATACATCTTACTTAACATAAAAAGAAATAATTTTCACAATGGAAAGATATTTCAAGCTGGAAAGAAACCACAGAAATATTACTGAGTAAACGAACTTTTTTGGGATCAAGTGTGTCAGAAGGCGTTTGTTCCAATACTTTCTTTTTTCATTTCATTTCATTTCATTTTTATTCATTCCAGCTTACATAAAGTTATACAATTTTAGATATACAGAATATAGATATAAGCAAGAAGATTATCATTCTGTAACTGAAAAAGTTAGTGTTGAATGATTCCATAGATATTTAAATACTATATTATATTTCTTACTAAATTGTCTATCATATATGAAAGTTTGACTACAATTGGATGAGTGGTTAAGAAGTTATTGAATTTTAACGCTCTTTCCATACAACGTAAACCAGTGTGCATCGTTCACAATAGCTTTAGATAATTACTCGTTTTGCCTAACTAGTCTGTGTATTGCACTTGTAAAAGCAAAATGTTTCTCTATAACCTTACTTTGATTTGACTGATTAAATCGCTTTACCAAATACTTCTTTTCAAAATTAAATCCCTTTAATCATAGACTCTTGTTTCATTTAACCACGCGTCCAGGGTTAATTTTTCAAGAACGACGCTGCTGGTCTCTGTGAGTTTTCTCTGTACATTCTCCGTCTCTTCAATCTCTGTCCCTTAGCAGTTGTCTAATATTGTTGCTACATCACTATCGAAGTCTTTTATTTTGTAGTCCTAATTGCAGAAGCAGTTCGGAGGGTCAAAAAATGAAACGACTGAGATTTCAAATCCTTTTGCTTCGCTGAAATCCACTTCAATATCGAAAATTGTTTGTGCGAAATCCACATGACATTTTGATTAAAAATAACCCCGCTGATGACCATGTTTTCTGATCCATCTAAAATTCCACGCTCATTCCTAAAATACTCATCCACTCACAAAAAAAAAAAAAACTAACTAAACACCACCACTAACATTTAGTTTAGCCAATTTATCTTCATCCTCCTCATGTGACAATGAAATACGACATCCAATCGGTTGCCCTTCCATTCACTCGAAAAAGGATTAAAGGATAGAGCTTGCATGTCACTGCACATCACCGAGATACAAAATATCCATTAAATTGCTGCATCAAACGAAATTGGAAAAAGGACACGCTCAGGATAAATTCGAGAGGCTCTCTAGCCAAGTAATTACCAACTCAAAGGATTGAAGGGAACACACTGTACACATGTGCGTCGTCTGAAGATCTATGCGTGTTGTCATATCCTATTCATGAAATGGAATGGGGAGTCTTTAACATCCCCAACAGTAGACTCATAACTTATTCAGGAAGAGAGGACAAGATTCTATCATTCGCTCCTTGTTGGGACAGAGGAAAAATGTTCTTATTGAAATTATTATTTTTATGACTGCCAAAAACGATTTTCTCTCGCTCGTGTGGACATTTTTCGGTTGTTCATTATGTCGACACTGTGTCCTTTGGCACTTGGGTGGCGGTGGCGTTTATCGTAAATCAAGACGGGCTGTAATTTTGGCTCAAGTCCAACAATGTGAGGGGTGATTTTTGATAGATGGCCTTCATTGAAAGTGGACACATAAATTTATTAGTTGTAAATATTTCTCTTTTTTTCATGGCCGTAAACATATGATGGCTTGGGGGCTGAGCGAATAGCTCAATTTATGGGCAAGCTTAAGTGAACGTTAGGTGGCTGTCAAGAGGTTATAAATTTAAGTAAAGACTGCTCCTGCTGACTAAAAGCTTTAATCTAAGTTGGCATGGATGGCAATGTTTCACTTCAAGCACAAGGCAAAGAGACAGCGAACGTTGAAATTACATGTCAGAAGAACCATTCTTTGAATTCAAGTCACTCAACTTTCACAGAGCCTACCAGAGCACAAAACTCGTGGTCGAGTCGTAAAAATGATGGAAATTTAAGCAGCATTTTCTGGGGAACAAGAAAAAGTCTGTATCCTTTATCCAGAAAGTCATAAAAGTTCGTAAAGTTCCATCCGTCGGTCACAATACTAGTAAAGTCTGTTGAAAAACTTTCACAATTGAACGCATTTAAATAGTCGGATGGAACTATCAATCAATAATGCTCCAAAATTCTTGTTAAAAAATTATTGTTAACACAGTTTTGCGAACTAGTAGAAAAGCCTCCTATATAAAACTCTTCCTACAAAAGGAACATAAAACCGACTAAATTCTGGCAAAGCCTAAAAATTGTAACAAACAATAAAACAAATCCCCAATGTATCAACATGAACAGCAACAAATTCAATTAATTCTCTATTCAAAAGCGACAAACAGTCTCGTTGTTGCTTGTCCCCACTCTTCACTTGTCACGGAACAGAATCAATGGCATAACACTCATTACCATATGTCATTGTGCCACCGGCAATGACTCCCCTTTTCCGATACGGACACCCGTGTCCCAAATATGGCTACCCACTCTCGCACATTTTATTTATTTGGCATTAGCCTTATCACCAACAAGGCTGCCTGCCATAAATTTTGAGCTCAAGCCCACCACAACAGTCATTTTTGCACTTTTGTTATCGCGTTTTGTTTGTCTAAAGTATCAAGTGAAAAACACTGCTGCTCTTCAAGTTTGCATATGCAAATCAAAACAACTGACAGCTGACAGCTGTCAGGCGATAACATGTCAAATTTTTTTTTGTTTTGTCTTCCAGCAATCACCATCTCAAATGACATTTAACCAACCAATTCACGGAATTCAATTGGTCATAGACCAAAAAAAAAACCACAATCTCATATCAATTTCATTCAAAAAAGAAAACAGACACTTAACCACCGATTTTTTTTTTTTATTTGTCTCACTAATTGATCAGCAATAAAAATCAAATTAAGAAGCACTGAATCACTCTTCGCCTGGCCATTTCGTTAATCGTCAGTTACCGTCACACGGGCCGGTCTTGAGAATGTTGAGCGTTTTGCCAAGCTGTCTGTACTGCCTCTGGGTGCATTCGAATTCGCAACGACTCTTGTAGGTGACTTTATTGGTGCCACAAACTGTCCCCGTGGCGCCGCTGCACGGGCAATACGTGGCCCACGATGGTGTGATCAATGCGACCACCACGATCAGGAGAATAGACAGCAACGCGAAGGATTTCATGTTGTCTTTTTGTCGGGCTCTGACTCGGGGAATCTGTTTTGAACTGAAGATAACCACAGCTGATATGAAACTGAGAGCAGTGCCGGAGAGTTTTTCGATTTTTATGAAACCGCCGGTGATGGAATGGGACTATGGCAACTCTGGTTTATGAATACAATCCACAAAGACAACATTTGCATACGTGATTAGAGAGATACAAAGTCTGATCGCGTCACTTTGTGGAAGTATCTGGAGGAAGTGAATATTTAAAGAGACAAACAGATGCTTGTGCCTGTAATTGGTACGCTTTTTGTGCGACTGCAAAACGTGCGATGATTAATGGTCTGTGTAAATTGAAAATGACTGTTTTTGTTTAAGAGAAAAATAGAGCTTCGAATGGCGTTTTTGAGTCGCACAGAGATACTCTTTGTCGAGGTTCACTCAGTCGTAAAACTGTTTTGTGTTTTGGTTTTCAATTTTTTTTGTTTTTTTTTAATCTACACGTACACGTTTGTTAAAGTGACTCGCACGAAATCAAAGCTGTGAGGAAGAATTGCACTAGTAAAGTTTTTGGCTTGGATGTTTCCGACAGAAATGCACAAATAATCTACTTAACAAGCTTGGATATATCTATGCAAATAAAGCTACTGTAGTCTTCAAAAAAAGAACAGATCTTTGCCTAGAAAAGACGAACTTAAAACATATACAACGGTCTGCTCTAATGATGGCGGAAGTTGATGACAGAAGCTGTCGTCGATATCAAACGGAAATCCTCAACATCAAAAAACAAAATGGCCAAATGAATAAGAAAATGGCGATAGCAATTTCATTTTTTATAAAATTATTTTTTTGTAAACAATTTGTAATCTTTGCCAAGATTGACAAAATGGCGTTTTCGGATTTTTAAAATTCGCATGTCATTATTTTTGTTTTGTTTTTTTTTTGGGCTTTCATTCGAAAAATATTGGAGACAGAATGCTCACACCAATTTTAGACTAAAGTATACATAAAGGTCTACATTCGAGTTTTTTTTTTTAGATTTTAAGACCCATGCGCCTTTTTTCGATTTAAGGCTTTAAACTTCCAAACAAAAATTCCATAATAAAGATTCTATTTTATTTTACCAGACCTATCCAACGATAGCCCAATAGATTTAATAGAACCCAGTAATTTTGTTTAAATTTAGTATTTAGTATATCTTAGAACGAATAAAAAATCGTGCAAAATTGTTCGGTATTTTTGGAATACGCTAAGATGCGCCATGACACTAACCTTTTTCATGTTTTTTGCTCCAACATTTTAACAAATAAGGAGGTGGGGCAAGTCGTGTTTTTGCAGTTTGTTGGCTAATAACTCCTTACCAATAAGAGTAAGATTCCAACTGTATTACAATTTCTTAATCTAACTGTGTACAGTTGTGTGTTGGTGTACAATTTTTCCAAAATAGGTTTTTAGGACTTTCATTGCGCACTTAAAATACAAATTATGGTGGAAAAATTAAACAAAAAATGTCTTAGTCTTAAATGGTGAGCCAGCTATCAGATTAAAGTCCAATGACAGACGGACAGACATTTTTATAATCTAGTCTTCATCCTCTTTCAAATTATACTCATATTGACCATTAAAGACAACACATTCTCTTTTCCTTTAATGTCCGACTAATTCCGAAATAAATTCACGACATACATTTGGGTTGCCTAGGTATACCTTCAATCCAAATAACATCCATTGAGTACAAAGGACTTAGAAGTTATAGTCAGTAATGTAAGATCTGCAGATGACAGATTACATAAGTGTTTCGTTGTTCCTTTGGAACAAAACCCTAAAAAAGACAGATCTTTCCCTAGAAAAGACGAAATCAAAATTTATGCAAAGGCCTTTGTTTATGATGGTGGAAGCTGAGGTCGATGACAGACGCTGATGGTCGTCTGAAGAAACGTATGCCCTTATTTTGGTCGTGTTGTGGTCATAACATAACTCACAAATATTAGTGAGGGAAAAATTGTGATGATACGCCATCTTGCTTTTTTTCTGCTAATGACCTGCTCAATCGCAGATCACAATTTTGACAGTTTTGGGTTAGAATACGAAAACCTGTGAATTCTTCACACTCTGGTGAGGTGGGACACGTCACTAAGGTGTGCCAGAATAGGGCTATTAATTAATTAAGTAATTGAACTAGAAGCCGGAGACAGTACAACCATGAGTTGCATGAAATCCATGTACCTCGAAGCAAATATCATAACGAAAACAAAGCTGTGTGGACTCCGGTGGGCTGGGCACCTAGCTCGTATAAGCGAAGAGGACCCTGCTCGGAAAGTCGTTTGCGGTACAATTCAGGGTATAAGACAGCGATGCAGACCACGCTTACGCTGGCAGGATGGCGTAGACCAGTACGCCCGATGTCTTGGGGTGCCCAACTGAATGGCGTCGGTAAACGATCGTGATAGGTGGAAGCTCTTGCTGCAGGAGGCCCGGTTGTTGTGCCGATGATAATGATGATGAATTGAACTGAAAATTAGTCAAAAAAAAATTATGAAACAAGATAATTGAAAACTTGTCTAACAAAAGTCAGTTGTCATGAATGTTAAACGTAACTTTTAAACGCCAAATACAAAACGGACACACTATTCCTTTGTCCATTTTGAAAATGCCAATAGCTATTTCAAATATTCAACCATAAAGAGATTTTTAATTTTGCATAGTTAAATGAATAATTGTTCAATTCAAACATCAAATCTTCATAAGCTGTATATTATTTGCTTCTTTTTTATGGCTTTGGCAATAGGGGCAAACTTTACTAAGTTACTGGTACTCTCATAGGTTTTTATGCAGATTGACATGACTTTCATTAAGCATTAATTATTTTGAGCGATAAAACTAAATGTTTTCATTTTTTGCAAATAAATTCTTAAAAACAATAATCAGACAGCAATTACTGTACAGCTAAGTAACAGCGAGCGATAGAAATAAAAACCGTACACCGTTCAACTTAAAATTAGTTTCATTTAGAAAACAACTTGGCCTACTGCGCAATCAAATACGAGGCAAACAACAAAAGTTGGCAAATAGCTAGTGGACTAAAAGTCGCCTTTTTGTTCCAATCTAAATCGACATAAGAAATTTATGAAGAAAGCGGTGAATAATCAACTTTTTATCGTAATCCTTAAAATATACAAAAAATACTATTTTGCTTTTTCCGTCCGGTGACATAATTTTGATATTAATTCAGTGTTTTGAATTTGTCCAACAATGTATTTTCTAGTAGGAAATCTCTGAATGTAAAATGTGTAGTATCAATTCAAGTAACATAAACCATCTCTCATATTCGCAGCCAAATTTATTTTATTTTTTGTTTTAATACAACAAACTATTGATTATAGAAATGAGTCGCTGCTTTGAACTAAACCAATAGACTTTGAAACGCAAGATTTACACTATGATGAACTCTAATGAGTACTAATTTATTTTGCAAATTTAGCACTCGGTCGACATCTAATTTTAGTAAGAGAGGACTTTGAAATAATTGTGTAAACAGATCGCTAGTTGTTGATCTCATATAAATATCAGTCCTGGTTTTCCATTACAACTGCGTCTAAGAAAGATTGCCCTAAAAAAACAAAAAAAAACCCTTCCTGTAACCAAAGCCCCCGAGCCCAGCTCAACCAATGTTTACCCCCAGCTCGAACTTGAAAACAAATTTCCCCCTAAATGTTGACCCTGAAATCAGTTTCCTTATATTTCCCCAACACACTTCTCTGTTTGCATAACACGTTGTTGTTTACAAGTGATCCGGGGATTGCCAACGACTTTTAAGAATCTTCTCATGCAATCATGACTCCCAAATGACCACACACCT
This sequence comes from Syritta pipiens, assembly GCA_905187475.1. Taxonomy (NCBI): domain Eukaryota; kingdom Metazoa; phylum Arthropoda; class Insecta; order Diptera; family Syrphidae; genus Syritta; species Syritta pipiens. The sequence continues at coordinate 103,733,223 of LR994571.1, read as the reverse complement.
CAGTCAAGTACCGAGATGTGCCTCCCCGTGCAATGAATCAACCACAAAAGCCGATTGAACCACACAACTCCTCACCGATAACAACAAAGACTCGAAATTGCGTAGCCTAATCACAACGAGATAAGATAACCTCGAAGTATTATTTAAGCCACCCCATCGGTAAGCAAACTCAGTTCTCTTCTACTACTGGAAAGAGTCACACGAGTGCTAACAGAGCATAAACTTTTTTTTTTTGAAATGAAATTCATCGGAGTTTTGGTTGCGGTTGTTGTCGCCCTGGCAATGTTGGTCACTGGATCACAAGCCATCTGCCCGTGCCCAAGGGATTACGCGCCTGTTTGTGGGTCTGATTTGAAGACGTACAGCAACGCGTGTTTACTCAAATGTGCAAGCAACGAGCTGGAACGTCAAGGTCGTAATGTCCGCCAGATGAGGTCAGGGCCGTGCTAAGGAGACGAACGAGTGGAGTAGTTTGGGGATGAAAAATTATTGGTGTTATTTTTTTTTAATTTATTTGAATAAATTGTGTTTTTTTTTAATTTGAGTGTGTTTTCGTGTTATACGCAAGAATTCCAAAATCGATTTTCAGGCGTTATCTTATCGGTGTGATAGGCATGAGCTTAATCATAACTCGTTGTATTCATATGGTTGACGGGAAGACCTAAATGTGAGGGGTGGGTGGCTATATTTGGAAGGTTAAAAGTTATAACGTGCCGGAGAATTTAGATTTGACAAAATCGCTGATAGTCGTTGTTTTCTTTTTCTTTCGAAAGAGAATATTTTGGTTGAAATTCACTAGATAATGCGACAAATTTGATTGGATTTGAAGGATTAGATGAGGTGGACCTAGCAATAATCCTGGTTGGAAGAATCTATCAGACGCTGTTATGACTCGTATTACATCATGTCGCACTTGCAATAGGGCTTAGAAAAAATGTTGGCAGGATTGGGCATAACTGCAACATAAATAATGTAATGAAAATGTTGACATTGACATCAAAGGAAGTAAAAAAAATTCAAATTTTAAATGAAGTGCTCAATGATTGCTTTTGAAATATCATGTCTCGTCCCAAAATTACTTTTTGTGTTTGATTTTATGTAACACAGAGTACGGCCTACGAGCAAAAACAATTTTTGCGGCAAGTAGCTTACCTATTGAAGAAAGATAAAGTTGTTTTTAAATATACGATTTAAAGTACCTATTTTTTATTGCTTAAACAGTTCAGTTTTCTTTTCTTTCATTTCCACCGATTACATTACGAATTCCCACGACCTCCTCCACCCAATAGATCTCCTAAACCTCAACCTCTCACCTCCACCTTTTCTCTAAACACTTCCCGAAGCTTCTCAGAAAAGTACCAACAAACTCAACTTTTCATAAACTTTTTGAAATTCATCCCGCCCCCTAGACTCAACATCTGTTTGCACTTCGGTCTAATCTTTCCCGATGTTTACTTGGCTTACTTGCTCTTCATGTTTTTCTTTTAATGTAACTTTGAGTAGACAAATATTTAGTTTTTTTTTTCTTCCACATAATTTCTACTCAAACGGATGCACACAATTAGTAACCAGTGACAGCCGGTAGTTGCTTTTAGTTGGAACACTAAAAAAAAAATCACTCCAAACTAAGACGAAGAAAAAGATCATTTGACTGTAATTATTAATGCAAATTATCTGGAATCTCCGTCGCTTTATTTTTCTTCTATTAATTTGAATACTGTCTGTTTGTTAATGGACTTTTACAGGGTGGAGGCGAAATGCGTTTGACGACGAAAAAAGATGACCTTGTCCGCTTTTCGTTTAAAGGTTTACTTCTATTTTTTATTCCAAAAACAGATTACGCATTCTATTTGAACTGAATGTAGCTTCATCGCAACCATCTGTTTCTACAAAGACATCTGATGTTTGCTGATCCACTTAGATGTTGTTTTCGTTGAAAATTTTATGAGAGTTGTGAGCTTCAAATGTTCTTGGAACTTTGAGAAATACCCTATGATTGCAATGAATGCGTTGAACATTTTTTTAAGTACTCTGACTTCAAGTAAGTGGCTGCATTTAGCCCAAGCTAAGTCCAATGGAATGGCAATATTTTTGTACAATAGTTCCCTAATCGGTTAAAAGCTACTAAAACGTTAATAGAAGCGCTATTTTATTATATAAACAAATTTCATTTTTAAATTTACTATGAACGTTACAAACCGAAACGCAATTGCGCTGCTCTATTCAGAATTTAATGCATAATATCGCACCCTAACCGCCAATTTGTGAGCGCCGTGGCTTAGTCGGTGAGTGAGTCGAACTGTTAAGAAAGAGTACCCAGATTCGAATTTAGCTCGGCTGAAAAAACACCACAAACATTTTTCACAGCCTCGTCTCCAGCCAACGACTGACAATCCTCCTGGAGTACTTGAGTCAAGGAAAGCTTTCGCAATTCGCCAGCAATAAACTGTAGGTAATCTCCACTTGTGTCAAAATTATAAGGCGCACAACACAATGGAGGCGCTAAAAGCTAGGTTCTAGCCCTTCGTAGGCTGTTACATCGCTAATGATGATGAACCGCCAAATTATCGTAAACGACAAAATGAAAATTTAAGAGGAGACGCTTATTTTTTGTTTTTTTGTTTGAGCTAAAAAAGTGTAAATATGGCTTACGATAAATTTTGTTTTGTTTTTTATAACTGGAATGTTTTAAAAAAAAAAAATCAATAATGCAGAAAGACGCACAATCGAATAAACTATCGAACTGCATAAACTCACTTTTGCTTAAAATATCGCTCATGATAATTTGGCGGTTAGAGCGTACACCATGTACTCTTGTCACTTACCAGAGATGTTTTGAGGCACTTCTTGTAGTCGTCTTTTTCAGTTGCACTTTTCAGTTGCACAACTTCCCCACCACTGTATCAACCACTGTCAAGTACTCTATTATGATGGATTTTAATTTCAGATGACAACAACTTTGCAATCAAATAATGATCACCCTTTCCCCATTAGTCAACGCCTCAGAAAAAAAAACAAAAACAAACTTAAAAACAGACTTAGCAAACAATTTTATGAATTTCCCATCCACTATCAATGTATTTCAATAAAATAAGATCTCTACACTTCACTTGCCCTGATAACTGTTTTAATATCAATAAAATAAAATTTTTCCCCCCAATCGAACAGATAAGGTGTGTCCAATCGAACGGTATATAAGGACGGTGCAAAACTCAAGCCTTTAATAAAGTTCTCTTTAGAAAAAAAAAGTCAAAATGAAATTCTTTGCAATTATCTGTGCTATTTTCCTGGTGTTGGCAGCCGTTGCTGTTCACGGTAATGAGGAGGAAGACAGCTTTTGTCCTTGCCCAAGGAACTTGGATCCAGTTTGCGGTTCAGATGCAGTGACTTATAACAATCCTTGTGAGTTTGCGTGTATGGCAAAGAAGGCTACAAGGATGGGAAAGAGCCTGAAGCTGGCAAAACGTGGAGCTTGTTAAAATGACGATTGGAAGATGGAGTGAACGCGTTGAGTGGATGTGTAAATGAATAAATAAAAAAAAAGAATGATAATCTATTCGAGTGTTTGGAATTGTGTTTTCCTTCGTGCAGTGTGGGTGCCACGTCGTTTTTTCTCATAAGAGAGCTAATTTTACTGTTTTTAAGAGTCCAGCCATATTGTGTTACGGTGTAATTTTGTAGGTCTTACTATGACGACGCAATACTGTAATCAGTTTTTTGTCGTCTATCTATATTTAGTTTGATATCAGCTTAATCTTCAGCCAAGTTTGATCAATTAAAAGATTATTTATTAAAGGCCTTTGATCGTCTAAAACTTCTCCTAGATAATACAATGAACTTTTTGTCCCTGCCTGAGTGAAAAGTGAATGCAAAAGAAAACAGTCGAAAAACCTTTAATCAGATATAAAGATTCAGATAATCTTATTAGAGATCTTCCGACTTCTTCTGCATTTACCTTTGAATTTTAAGACAGCTTAATTTTGAGGAAGCTTAATTCCATCGCCTTGAGATAGCATTCCAGAAACAGGAGCAAGGATAAGAGCGAGTTTTTGATAAAGCTAAAGCGGACACTCGTTTTTTTGGCGCCGTGGCTTAATCGTTAGTTCGTCGGACTGTTAAGCGAGAGTACCCGGGTTTGAATACAGCTCGGGGGAAAAACACCACAAATAATTTTCACGGCTCCATCTTCAGCGAACGACTGACAATCCGCCTGCAGTACTTCTGTCCCGAAAAACTTTCACAATTTGCCGTTCGAAATCGGCAATAAACTGTAGGCCCCATTCACTTGTGTTAAAATTATAACGCGCACAATACAGTGGAGGCGCGAAAAGCTAGGCTCTGGCCCTTCGTGAGCTGTTACGCTAATTTTAAAGGAGAAGAGAACTAAGCTTAAATTGATTAGTCTGCGGACCTCACGTTCTTATGACTTAGCTGTTCTTGTTTTATGTGCTAAGTAACAAAAATAAGAGTACAGATATCGAAAAAAAAGAAAAA